>OZ024922.1:6685220-8180220 GCA_964017225.1 Netelia inedita | reverse complement strand
CCCGAGTTCGATGTGCAACTGTATAACTCCAATTGCAAATTCCGTGCGGGGTCGTAGAGAGTGGGAGAAGGGGACGAGGAGGACGATGACGACTATAAGACCGAATTGTATACTGGAGAGATAGAGATAGAGAGAGGGAGAGAGAGAGGGAGGGAGAAGGGAGGAGGGCAGGAGATTGGGCGAGAACGAGAAATTATATAGTACACGCAAGAACTTCGATGTTCAATTAACCCAGAATCAGTGATCATTTCCCTTCCATTTCAATGCCATTTGGGGAAAATATAGATTATCGCGTAGAGTGCTCGGTGTCATCACTCCGGTGTCATGGTAGGTTGAACGATTCGAATTTACGGATTATCGTGACCACGCGCGAGCGAAGAAGCTTTACGTTTATTACACGCGTTGGGAATACAATTTGCGAGCGGCCATTTGGCGAGCTAACTTCGCGAACCTGTCGCCGACCATTTTGTAACGATCGTCGAGCGACCGTTATTTTGTTTACATCCCCCTACAAACATTTCGCGCGCTTCTCGTGCCGCCATTTTGTGTCGTCGCGCGTATCACTGTTATTTCGTACTTCTCGCTGTTAGACGGAAACGTCGCGTTTCGCAACGTTCCATTTGCCAATATTGCGTTCTAATATCGAAAATCGAAGCATCCGCCAACGGCGTACAATTATAACATCAGCCTGTTATCCCATAACTCGGCATGCGTGATGCGTATATGCGTCAGGGGACGCGACAGAAGCGCGACGATCCGATGAGATCGATGTGATATGCGTTCAGGCTTCTCTATACATTATGTACGTGCCAGTCCCTATATATGTGCGAAGCACTATAGTTTATACCAGTGCGTGCGATATTAGATGCGCAAGCTATGTTCGATATATATCGATATGTGTATAAACACACCCATACACGCACCCACACCCACACACACATACAATACATATTTACACATTTACTCTATGCCAATCGCGATTCAAATGTGACTCTCGTTCCTGTATACTGGACGCAATAATCTATTTGTTCCAATCTGTTCGTTTGTCTTCCTATAATACATGCACTCGACCATAGGCGTCTATATATTCCATTTAGGTAGGAGAATTCGGAGAAGTTGTTAGTAGTTGGTAGTATTAGTTCTCTCGCGGTTTATTACGCCAATATATATAACGCTATATGCGCTGACGATTTCAAGAGAATATATGTATATATATATATAGGCATGTAGAGAGAGAGAGAGAGCGAGATTTCGTAGAGTCGAGTGCACGATTACAGATGAGGCAAATACAGCCCAGTTGCATCTCTGACTGTTCCGATGCAGAGAATATGCGATAACAGACGGGAGGATGCGGCATCAGGTACTCACCAGGCATATTCCGGCATCCGCGTCGCTCTCTTATTCCAGGATCGTTATTGCGTCTGCCACACGCAGCATCCTGCAAAACCATGATATACCCGATGTGTATAGCAATAGTAACGACCTTCAAAGTTGCTGGGGAATAAATTTTAATTCTCGTTGTAAATTTAGCTCGTGCGATCGTTTAAAACTTATGTTCTATCACACGGAATTCGATCTCGATATCGTTCGAAGGAAAAAATGAATGATCACAAGTGGGAGATGAAATTATTGGAAAATTTATTGTATAATAAATGGATGATGTATTTGAAGGAAAATACGAGCGATGGAAAGTACGTCTCTCGTTTCGTAATTCTACTCTCGTTTGCATATCTATTACTTATCGGGAAAAAAAATTAGTTCAAACTCGCTTTGAATTGGGCCAGAAGTAGTTGTCGCAGTACAAACATAATGATCTCGCACAATAACGCGAGCAAATAAGACGTTTTTTATCGTCGCGACACCGAGGTTACGCGTACGCGTCGAGCTCACCGTAACGTACCGTCACGGGTCACCATAATTTGAGATATCGTCAGCCTGCTTTCGCTCGATCGTAAAATTATACCTAAGTACAAACTTGAGGAAAAAAAAATTGGTCTTTATTGAATCCGTCGAGTAATTAAGAACAGCGATGGAGCACGCGTAGTTCACCTCGTGCTTCGGTGCAGGTAGAAACGTCGTTTCCCCACTCCGTTACTCGATACATACGACGATACGAGATCTTTTCGATCGGAGGGTGATATCTTAATCGCCCGCAAGTGTTTTTCGCGACTAACGTATCGTCGCGAACTCGTCAGTCACTGTGACTGAAGAATATAAGTAACTTCATTAATTTTTCTATATGGTTCCTCCGAATAGCTCGGTGGCGAATTTCTAATCGAAATATTTCGTTAAAAATATTTCAAGAACAAAGAATTGCCTATAAAGTGGAAAATCGCGAGCCTCGAAATGTGCGATTAATATTATCTTGTAAGGAAAATAATAAATTTCTTTCTTCTCGTCATTCGTCATGACGAAAGACAACGAAAAATCCGAACGTTTGACCACCGATGGACTTGAGATTGCACCAACGATCGTATCCGTAAATTCGAGCAACAAGCAAACGAGCGTCAACGGTATTGATGCAAGTCATCATCATGAGATCAAGGCTTACAAGACACGATGGATCGTACTGGCGCTGTTTACCTTTTATTCGTCGACGAGCGCCTTTCAGTGGGCTGAATACTCAATCATATCGAATATAGTCTCAAGGTAGGAGATAAAAAATACTTTCGTAAGGAAAAAGATATCTAACCAAAGCAAATAATAAATGAGGAAGATATGAATTTGTGAATAAAAAATATTCGATTATTTAAAAGCAAGAATAACTTGCGCCGTTTAGGTTGAAATATTGTATTAAATGTGACTGTGACAGATGTATCCTTACGATTTTTTGGTAAAGTAATTTTTCAATGTGTTTTTTATGGATGCATATTCGAAAATTCTGCATAAGAGATTACGAATATAAGGAATGAATGGAAGTGCTTTTGCATATTTTAGTAAGTGTAAAGGTATGAGTTTAAGTGCCTATGAGTCTAAATATCTGTGCCAATGCGCATAAGGGTAAGTGTACGTAAGTGTTGATGCTTAGCGATGTAAATGTTCCATAAGTGTTGATTCTCAAGAATATAAGCGTTCTATAAGTATTATCAATTTAGCGATAGCGTGGCTATTCGTATGTCCAAGTGCCCATAAGTGTTAATATTTATAAGTGTCACTGGGCGTAGAAGTAAGTGTACGTAAGTATCGATGCTTAAAATGTTAAGTGTTCTGTAAGTGTAATTGCCTACAAGTGTAAATATCTCTAAGAGCTAGTTAGTAATAGTGTAAGTGTTCATAAGTGTCTTTGATCGCAAGTATTCGTAAGTGTCACTAACTATAAGTATAAATATTGATACGTTCCAGCTGCTAATAGGTACTATAAAGGTCCATAAGCATAAGTGCCCATAAGTGTGAGAGAATCGATCATAAGTGTTATGCTTTCTCATAACACGCATGTAAGTGTCGGCGTATCGCGAGTTTGTAAGTGCCGTCGTTGGTAAATACGACTGTCTACGCACTCAAGCGTATACCTGCTTGATAATCCGTTACTCTACGTTAATATAAATATTTATAACTCCCGATGTCCGTAAGTGTCCCGTAATGTATTCGTGAATAATTGAAAATCTTCGGGGATGACGTATTCTATTTTTATCCGAATTAAGTTGCGTCGCGGTGCAACGTACGAGGCGATCATACCGGATTAATCCGGTCGGCGATACGGATCGAACCTAATTTAAATCCAGACTTCGATGATAAACATGCATAAAACATTAAAGAGTGTAAAGAAACGATGATAATTTCAGATATTATGGAGTCTCGTCGCTGGCCGTCGATTGGACCTCGATGACGTACATGCTGTATTATGTCATTCTCGTTGTACCCGGCTCTTACCTCGCCGAACGAATAGGACTTAGAAGGACCGCTCTAACGGCGAGTCTAATCTGCTGTCTCGGCACTTGGATCAAAGTATTCTCCGTCCATCCCGACAGATTCTTCCTGACCTTTCTCGGTCAATCGCTCGTTGCCAGTACTCAGGTACTCGTACTTACGACACCCGGTCGTTTAGCGGCACAATGGTTCGACTGTGATCAAATATCGACCGCAACGTCGCTCGGCTTTTTTGGAAATCAGTTCGGCGTCGCCATTGGCTTTTTAATCACGCCGATCGTCGTCCGAAACCATGCTAATCTCGACGACGTCGGGAACGACCTTACGAGATTATTCTGGACAGTCGCAATTGTCACGAGCGTCGCCACGATACTCGTTATCATTTGTAATGTTTCCTTTTTTCTCTATTATTTTTTCACTTTTGTTTTTCGATGTTTCGCAAAGTCATCGGTTCATTTCATTTTTGTTTTCTTCCCCTCAATCACGACGCAGTTTTTCAAGACGAGCCACGCCTACCGCCGAGCAAGACGCGAGCCCTTCAGCGAGCCAATTGGAACGAGAACAAAGAGAGCTTGGTTGAACCGATGAAGCGGCTTTTCAGGAACAAGAGCTTTCTCATTCTGTGCAACTCTTATGGCTTGAATGTCGGCGTTCTCAATGCCGTTGGCACATTGTTGAACCAGATATTTCTGTATCATTTCGAGGTGAGTGTAGCGGAGGCAGAAAACACGAAGAAGAGCAAATAGTGCCGCAAATATCTCCAGCTATAATCAAACACACACGCACAGTTATATACAAAATATACTTTATGAAATAAGCCAATTTTTTGTTCAAACCACAGAACAATTTCTTATTTCACATGTCTGAACATTTTATATTCAGATCTTTCGCATTATTTTCAACCGTCGACTAACGACCGAACGTATGTCCTCTAAATTAAAAAAAATCTCTATTGATTTTCTTAAATCGAGGAAAAGCTGAGTTATAATAAAATCATCTTAAATAGATCAAGCAGAATCTCAAACGAGGCAGTTCTTAAACTCTTGAAATTGTTTATTTAAGTGAAGTCAGAAAAAGAAAAATGAATCATCCCAAATGAATAAAATGTTTGATGCTCTTTGGCTCGGTAGCTATGTGTGTATAAATTTTCGATTCGTCGTATTTAAGGACTAAAAGCTTATCAGAAAATAAAAACAGGACAGCTATTTTCTACGTACCTATACCTCGGTAGTACAGCTCGTTGAACTAATGAGCCCATAAGTAGTTCGCTGACGATACGTAGTTGACAAAAACACGAAAATAGATCAAATCTATTTCTCGACATGAAACGAAGCACGTATCATAAAAAAATCAAGATATTATTTTCAACTATTCATTTCGTGTTCACTTTTGCCACGACGAGAGAGGGACAAATGTATTTCTGATCATATAATTTCGCGTTTATGTGACTTAACTTTTCTTCCGATAATATTCTTAATGTTGAATTTAGAACAGCAAACTTCTTACTTATAATGTACGTGTGCACATACGTGTTGTTGACTGATTTTTAAGAATGGCGAGGAAGATGCAGGCAGACTGGGTCTCGCTATAATCGTTATGGGAATGGTCGGTTCCGTTACTTTTGGAGTAATACTCGACAAGACCAAGAAGTTTAAGTGAGTTTCGCGACGATGAAAAACTCTATATATAGCTACGTCTCATTTCTTTTATTTGCTGATGAATATGAGCATTTGAAAATTTAATGCAAGCAAAATTTAATGAACGAGATTGTTTTTTATCCGTGGAATATACAGCAACAAATAGAACTTCATTAAAAGCTAATTAGATGAGAAACAACACGATTTTTTTTACTTAATTTTGTTGCTATGTAAAAATTATTTAAATGGATGATATTTTATTTTGATTTGACTTTCGTTATGTCGAAATATGCTGAATTAAAAAAAGCTATTGATTTCGATTAAAAAAAAACAGTTTGCACAAGAATTTATCATAAAAACCCTCTGTTCTATTTAACTGACGGATTAATATACGTTTCAGAGGTACGACAGTCACAGTGTACTTTTTGACGTTTTTGGGCCAGATTATGTTTGCAATTGCAATGCTTTGCAAGGTAAAGTGGATGGTGTACGTTGCTGCTACGTTCCTTGGGTAAGTTTATATCGCACTGGTATTTTCAATTGCCTTTTCCTCAGTGGTGCGGATTATGCGAAACTGAGCTGGACGCGAACAAAGAATGTCAAATATATATTTATGAATGCCCCAAGAGTTTTCCCATAGTTCGTTGTAACCTGTAGAAAGCTCTCCAACCACTTCTCATTCTGGATTCTCGATATGGTTAATTTACAGCCAACAATAATGTGAACCAATGAAAAAAGTTTAAACCAAATTATATATTTAATTTTCTTTGTTCCAATAATTTTCAATTCACATTTATTTATTTAATCACCTATTTCTTTACTTATATCTTTACTCATTTATTCATTTATATATTTATCTATTAATTTATTTATTCCGTACGGTGCCGGTAAATAAGGGTGTATTTTGAAATTGAATTTTTGCGAGTCGTTTTTACAAACAGTCGCAAAACGTTAGAAAAACGAAAACCAAAAAGAACACATATTATTTTTTAATCAACGTGCATTTATTATGTTCATCGTCGACGTTACTCTTGTACTGTAACGTACGATTGAAATGTGTAGGATCTTCATGTCGGGTTACCTGGCACTGGGTTACGAGATGTGCGCAGAGTACACTTATCCGGAGGCCGAGTCCATAGCAACCGGGATACTAAACGTCGCTAACAACATATACGGTATTATTCTCGTGCTGATATCGGGCATTCTAATGGAGAAATACGGCGATGTTGGAGTACACGTGTGCCTCTGTGGAGCTCTACTAGTCGGTCTCGTAATGACGATAATGACGAAGGACGAGACAAGACGACAGGACGCGAGACAAGAGGCAAAATACACGACGGTAAAGACAAAGGAGGAGATGGTCGTAGTTGAAAATTTAGGGGTGGCCGAAAAACCAACGATTGTATAACGTTAATTTCTCGGATTGTTTTTAATCGAAAGAAAACAATTGTTTTTTTGTATTGTCCTTATTACTATTATTGTTAGCCCTTACGACTATAGTAGTATTTTAATTATTACTATTATAATTATCGAGAGGAGAGACGAGAGAAACAAAAATTAAAGGAAAAATTCCGTCATCAATTCATCTCGAGACGATTCTTGTATGCAAAGAATTTCGAACACATTTGCTCGGCAATAAATTTTCTCGACTAAGACTGAGATTAACGCGATATTATCAAGACTGCAGTCGTCAAACTGTATCAACGAGATTTATCGTCTCTCTCGTCGACGAATGATAAGATAAAGATAGAACGTACATCGTCGCATCGTTTTAATCTTCGACTTACAATTAATAAAGACAAAATATTTTTATTTCTTAATTTTCTTTTTTTCGTTTGTTTTTTTTTCATTAAAGTAAACAAAAAGTAATGAAACGCTTAGTCTCTGTTCGAGGTGACAAAATCTTCATTATTAAATTTGATGGGTGATGAAAAATCCGTCCCCCTCCAACCACCCCCGAGCTCAACACCCCTCCTCCCTTCTCCCTCGCAATTCGCCGTAGCTCGCTCATCGTGCGTTGAAAGAAAATTTTCTAAAGATACATTATTACTTAATCTCCGCCCCTCTTATCGCTTTATAGCCCTTTTCTCGCTCCGGCACTCCCTCTTGTCTCTCGGGATCGCCCGCCGGCTGATGAAAACGCGCGAAAAAAAGTCTCGGAAAAACTTTTACCCTATATAACCATGTGTACGTACGTATATACGTATATAGCTATATATCTCTATGCCTGTTCTCGCCATGGCGGCAGCCTTTGAAAATCCTTTAATCGTCCTAAAACCCGCTGCGAGTGGCAGTGTTCACTGGGTTGAAAGAAGTCGAAGTAGCTCTCTCTCGCCGGGTGGTGCACTCTTGTGTGTATATATATATATATATATAGATAGATAGTATATTCACGGCTGGGCGCTAGTGCCGACGTTTTCGTGAGAAATAAGAGAGAGAAAGAGAGAGAGAGAGAGAGAAAGTAGTAGTAGACGCAGTGAGGGATCAGACTTTTTAAGTGGCATAGCGAGAACACGTCGACACGCGGTGAGAGCGACGAGGTGAGAGAACTGGGAGGAGGGAGGATGAATAAAAGCATGGGAAGGGGAAGGAGGGGTGAAAGAGGGCGAAGAACGCTAGAAACAGCGTGAGAGCCGGAAAAAAGAAGCGAAAAAGAAGTAGAAGAAGAAGAAGAAAACAGACGAGAAGTGGGCGTGGGAAAATAGGATGAAAAGTTGGAGAGGCCTGAACCCCGGCGAAAACTTATCGATGAAGGTGGTCCCGATATCGGGGAATACGAAATTTCCCAGTTAAAAGTTCATCAATAATCGTGCGTCGTATACAACTCGGATCTCTCTCCTCTCTCTTTCTCAACTGGCGTGCTCCCGTCGAGTTCGCACGAGCGACTCGCGATGCGGAGAGAATGAAAAAAAAAGAAATATAAAACAAAAATGTGTACAATTCGAAGGGGTGGCAAGGGAGAATGACAAGCTGGAGATAAGGAGTGAGAATGGAATGATCGAGCGATGGAATAAAAGGACAGAGAGAGATAGAGAGAGAGATGACGATAAAAAGATCGGGAGGGATGACGAAGAGGGAAAATAGCTTCGATTGATTCGAGAAAGATCGAGTTAATTGAATTTCGTGGAAAAAGGTGCGAGCGAGATTGTAAGGAAGATTGCGCAATCAATCGATCAACATGTGAAGAAAAAAAATCGAATTAAATTAGAAAATAATGAAAATACGATTTCTTTGTAATTCCCATTAAAAAATGATAATCCTTTTATAAATAAAAATTGTCAGTTTTTTGTTGATTGTCCCTCGTAGTACTCATCGAGATCAAGTACAAGTCCAGAGTTTAATCCCAAGACCAAAGCCTAGACGAAGAATACTCAGGTCTACATTGTAACGTTCAAGCCACCCTATCGAGGTACTTCACACAGTACGGTACGCTCTGCTTAATACACTCTATGAAGTCAACTATAATCCCGTACGTATATATAACTTAAGCAATGACAAGCAACATTTTTGACGCTATAAAACGCAATTCAGGTGGCTCATTCATAATGCCATACGAAAAGGGGAGGAAAGGGGGTTGACGAATGATATTGCCGGTCTATTCATAGCGAATTTGAATTTTATGAATGGATCACCTTCATGCGCACCGTTGGAAAGTTCTGGGGTGGTTGCAGTAGTGCCGACTTTCGTCCACGCTTCCAAAGAGTTAAAAGTTCATTTGCACGTACCATAAATGATTGGCAGCTAGATTTTCCCGTTTCATTTTTCCTATATATATATATATTGAATTTCATTTATAGATTATCCATTTACGTCTAACCCTATGCGTTAATATATGGCGATTAAAAGGGGACAAAATCCTCTACCCATTATAAGCTGAGAGATCAGCCGGTGATGCTTGTATAATCGTATATTTTTTATTACTTTCAATATATTATCGAACCATTTTTTTAAATACGTTATACAGATTATCCGACGTCTTCGATTATTTTTTTCGTCATAACTAAATCCGACGGAAAAATATTATTCCTATGAAATTGTACGCTAAAAGTGGGTGCAAAGTATCGAGAAAAAAAATTGTTCGTGATTGATATTGTTTTTTCGAGATTTGATATTATAACGGCAAAAAAAAATTGGAAAAAATTGCAAATGTGGGCAATGTGTGTCATATTGTTCGAGGATATGATACAACGAAACGTATATAAAGCTTGATCTATTCACCCAGGAATTCGCCTTATACATACCAACGCACATATATACATGTAGGTAAGACCGCAAACGTTTATATAAATCAGGCATATATACAGGTATTATTGTCTATATGTATATAGTTAAGGGTAGGAATGTAAGAGCTTCAGAGAGGCCTGACGCACGAGAGAATGTGGGACTGGGTATGCTCATAAGCCCCTAGGGAGGCAGAGCTTTTCGTTCACTGTATGTTAACGGTATATATATTCTTGTCCCCTCGCCCCTATATACATACGCCTATAACTTATATTTCTACCGGAAATGCGGCTGACACTCATTCATTCGGTGCCCTACGTTACTTATATAGTAGTCTCATATAATATAGACATACCATCTTAAAGTACATCCCTCCTGTATAAATATATTTATACGGGTATAATGAGATTGCAGCAGGTAGCCTATCAGCCAAGAATGCGAACGTCGACTAGGACGAGATATTGGGTAGAAAAGGTCTTGGAGAGAAACTACGCTCTAATTCCCTTGCGAAGCTAGCGCAGCCACCTGCATAACGGGAGACCTAAATTGAATCGTACGGAGGACGTCCCGAAACTAAAATGAGGAAAAAGATTTATCAATGTTGAAAATGTGCATAATCACATTGCACAGTGCAGCGAAACACAACATTGACCAAAAAAGTATAACATGCAGGAGAAATTTTTTTTATTTTTTCTTTGCTTTTTTTTTTAAATAATAAAATAAAATTTAAATGATAAAGTGCTGAGTTAAATTATATTTCGGAGTATAATTCAACTTGGCAAATTATAGTTTATTTGGATCAATCATTTTTAGGATGGGACGCGAACGAGAGAAACAAAAATCAAGGGGTATCGGTACGCGAGGAGGATTGACGTATCGGACTACTCGCAGTAGTACAAGTCAACGCGTGCAACGTGTCAGACGCAGTGGCAAATGACACGTTACGCGCTCCGGGACATAATGGCGCGTCTATATCGCCGCGCATACATCCGGAACATCGTACGCGGAGAGAAATATGTGTATATACGTACGTACAATAGGATTTGTTGTCATTTTTTTATTATTATTTTCTTTTCTTTTTTTTCTCCTTCAATGGGGAGAAAACCTGATCGAGTCACGAGGGCTATTGGCACCGATGAATAGAGTGCATATCTGCTTCTCTCGTCGATGTGCCACGTTCGACTATTCATAGACATATAACAACGGGACGAGAACTGAAAGGGCAGGACAGAGTCGCATGTAGAGCTCGAGAGGGTTGCTCCCAGCGGGGGATGTGTATTGTATGTGTTGACGACTCCACTTGAGAAATGGGAAGAAAGGAAGAGGGGCTTTTCCTCTTTTTACCCGACTGTCGTATACGCACTTGTACTACCTCTTGCAATCCACCGAGTTTGAAGACATTTTTCGCTATAGCTACGAAAATACTACGTTCGTAAAACAGGGATAGTATATGCGAAATAGGGGTAGGTGGGTACGAAACGCTTTGATACTTTTAGAGAAAAAAATGTCGAAGATATTTTTGAATTTAAAAAAATATCTTTCTGCACAATTATCAGGACAAAAATTATTTTGGACGTCGACCCAACTTGGATTTCACAATAACGTATTGAAACAGGTTGCTTATTATTAAATTTGAGAAGGAACTTTCTTCTTCTATATCAAGTGCCATATTAAATCACAATTTTCCACTGCGAAGTTCTTGTTCCGATGGCAGGAAACGCACTCTAGAAATTTCGTCAATGTAGAATTGAATACTCGAATTTGAATACACGTAAAGTATAAGAGTATAAGTTATAACCGTGTTTCGAGTTAAGCTAGCTTAACTCGATACAACTTTTGACAGCTTTTAACGAACTTAAAGAGCAATTACGAATGGGGCGAAAATAAGGGATGGAACGCGTACAACAGGGTCTGACCAGAGGAATCATCGTGGTTAGATATTTCGATACTTGTTCCCTTCTATAAATATTTATTTTTATTTCTATTGATATCTTAGGCAAGTTCGACTGTAGTTTCCGATCTAGATAATTTTCATCACTGCTCGATTAGCTTTACAATTTGAATCAAGTTCTGAGCAACTGTGAAGGATGCATTTAAATACTGATACAATTATCGATCACGTAACGTCCCGAGGAGCGATGGGGGTTGGAAGGAGGTTGAAATTTACTATACCCCCAAGTAATACAGTTTCACTGTACAAATTCTCTCCATTCCCTGGTCGCGTCCCAATTCTTTTTTGCCCGAAGCAAAAATAAATCTGGCTTAGCTCGGTTTTTCTTATAATTTACATACGAACAATATATGAACGACGAGATATCAACGACGAACGAGTACGTTTGTGTGAAATATGTATTTAAATGCAAAGGTCGTATATGCGAAATCCATAAAGTACAGCCAAGTGTGTTCTCAATGCATCGTGGGGAAATAGAGATATAGAAAGAAAGTCCGCAAGGTACCATTGGGTAGAGGTAGGTAGGATAATCCATTGCAGATATTTTTTGTTCAGCTTCACTCTTCGAACGAAGCTTCGTATAAATAAGATAACGCACCATCCGTTAAACATATCGCAAAAATATTATTCCCTTAACGCTCTTTGGCCAAAATGAATTATTGAAAATTGTTATTACTATCAACTGTTTTCAACCGTATCGAAATTTTTGTCCACATGTATAAAGAATCATACCCAATAGCTATCCCTAAAATTTCATATCTACGAATCTATTTATTAATAACAAAATATTAATAAAAAATTAATAAATTTGTAAATAACGAAATGAATAATATCTAATTTGTGTTTAACTCTCGATTAAAAGCAATAATTCAAATACCTATAATTAATTCGTCTCTAATAAAATTAGAAAATTATTTATATGCATTTGTAATAATTTAATTGATTTCGACAATCATTTTTCCAATAAGTCCTACATTCATTTCCCCGTCTCAGGAATAAGTTAGCTTAAAGTATTCCGGAGGTAGGTTTTGGCGTTTTGGTTTTCGTGTTTAATTTAGAAATGTATATAGCGACGTGGCGATGTATGGATGTATGTGCAACCCGACCGATACCGATAACTTCTCCGGGCCTTCGTCTTTCAATCTTATTCCGAGAGGAGTAAAAGGAGTTTACGTAGTATATATATAACGTGTATAGATATATGGTAAGGAAGTCGAACTCTACTCCTCGAGTAGGTATATCCAGAATAGAAGCAGCCACCATGTTCGTTCATTCAGGGTAACGCCTCTCCGGGTCCAATTTCTCTGTCTGTCTCTCTCTCTCTCTCTCGCACTTTCTTTCGAGTGTCGGATGGAGAAGAGAGCTCGAAAGTTCGAGTTCGCGAGACAGATCCAAGACGGAGCCAAGATTTCGACGCTCGTAGATCGCGAGAAGATCCAAGCACCGCATCGGTATACATGCACCGTATAAGAGCAGGGCGGGGAATGCGAGAAAGAGGGTGAGATCCCCAATATATCTTGCTCCTACTGGAAAATAACGGGGTAAAGGTGGTCGCGCATAAGGGAAATACGTAAATTTATCAGAAACACGCGATCTTTTTACGAGTCAAACGTCGAGTAAAACTTGGATAGATTTATTGAAAAATATTCGTGAAATTTTGCAAAAGTCAAAACACCGAACGAGTATTATTATTATTTTTTGTTTCGGCGTTATTAAATTCGTCATTAGACAATTATTGACGAATCGTTAATTTTCGAGACGGTAATTACGACCCCAATTACGTACACCACAAACTTATCAATTATTATGTCTTTCAATTATTTTAATTTTAATACGACAAATTAAATTTGATAATTTCTCAAAATTATCGAACGTTTCGTCAGTGAAGATTATTCCCAACGAACTTTTTCGTATCTCAACGAATCACGTACTGCAAGCTCACTCGATATATAACGTACCGTAGGCGTGACTGTACGCGGCGTTCGGTGCTTTCGAGATTTTCCATTGTAAAAGTCCGGAGATACGAGCGTGCACGGGAAGAGAGAAGCGTCGAGCAATTTCAAAACGGAAATGTCAACGGTAAACAGGATTGCCGGTTCCCAAGAAAATTGAACCATAACGATGGCTATGGAGTGGGGTAGCGGGTCGATGGAGGGGCGAATGGAAGGTTCGACGTTGTTCGAAATACCCAAGGGGCGTATAGATGTATGGACGGTGCTCGGTCAGGTGGAGCGGAGGGAAAACACAATTTCTCTTGTTGCCAGGACAATCGAAAGCTGATGGCAACACTAATTCATTCCTATACAGCTCGTATATCTATGTTTATACGTATAGCCCCATTCCCCGTTATAACTTCGATTCTTCGTTACGGCGAGGACGAGGTTAATATCGTGTCACCGGGTATTGGGGCATTTAGAACGTATCTATTCTGCGAGATGCGCCGATCGCTTCAAATCACGAAACTCGTTCCAAGAATCAGACGATGATCCATTGTTGACTCGAATCGCGAATTTGAAATGAGAATTCGAAATTAAATCTACAATTTAAAAAAAGCAATAAACGATGCAATTTTATGTTGAGATTTATTTTACGATTACAATTTAAACGGATTGTAATTACCCTTATAGTTAAACATTTATCGTTTATCGTAATTTCAATTACCTTCATTTTCACAAGAGTCTTTAATTATATTAAATTTAATTTCAACTAAATTTGTAAGACATATTTCATTTATGATATTATTGAAAATAACTGGAAATGACGTTTCACTGGAAATACGTTTCCGACAATTCTCGCGTAGGCCGTACAAAAGCTCGCAGCAATATGCGTCGGAATTAACGTACACAGAGATTTTCGGTAAAATGCCTTTGTCTTCGTAATCCGGAGTATCGAGAAGAAAGGATGGAGAAATGAGAATTTCGCCCGGAGCTTTCGGCTAGCGAGGCTCACTAACCCCATCGTCGGCACACCCAGAGGTGCGAGCTTATATGCGCTGGTATAATACGTTTGTTATATGTATATATAGAAAATTCACATATTTTCAGGAGTGCGAGAGAGAGAGAGAGTGAGGGGTTGAGAGAGGGGCTGAGAGAGGGGGAGACTAACATTCACAGCTCGCGAAAACCCCGAAAGCCACCAGTGGCGTTTTCCCCCGAAGGATATATGTATAGGCCTTGTTAGAAAGGAAAGGGCGCTCGGGGTGGCGTCCTCCTGCACTTGACATACTCTGATAGGAGGCGAGCGTTGGATTCGATTTACCGCCACACGTGGTTCATGCCACCACCATTGGCAATACATTCTTGCATTCCTCTCTCTCTCTCTATCTCTATCTCTCTCTCTCTCTCTGTGTATGTTGTGGTAAGAAATTTTGCAGCTCACTTCTATAACGGTGTATTACTATATATTTGATATTATGGCTTGTAGGTGTCATGATATATATATTTGTCAAATCGTGGGCGTTCAGCCACGGAGTCAACGAAATGTCGAAATTCTTAGGAGAAGGAAAATGGATTGAAAACGAATCGTAAGATTGCGTTTATTCACGATAAATAATTATATATATATATATATATTATCGTTTAATATTTAATAATTTTTCGTTTGTGTATTAACGAAAGATTAAAGTGAAATGAAATTTATATTGCTTAATTTTCTAAATACTAGTTGCTTTCGTTAATTAACGATCGTAAATGAAATATCTGAAATTGCATGATTTCCCGATTGCAAGAGAAGGCAAGTGCAATAACTAATATGATATAACGAAGATTGCGATCACTTGTCACGATATCACCGCGTTGCGATCGGATTAGAACGTTATTAAACGCAGGAAATAGATTTTCAATGCGAGAGCGAAGGGTATGATGCTCGTGGTATATCGTATTTAACGGAATATATGGAGTGTTCCGAGTCGTATCGATAATGAAGCCAGGGTCTTTGCTTAATTTTTTATGTCAATTAACGAGTAATAAAAAAAACAGTTTACACCAATTTATAATTTTTCTAAGATATTTGTATAATCGTTGTCACATCTAAAATTGAACAACTAAAACAACAACAGTAATAATAATAATGATTATTATTATTAAAACTAACGATTATTATTATTTTAATGATAACGATAATGATAATGATTCGGTTTTCAAGTTCCAACGATCGTTCGGTCGCACATCCCTGTTCCACGTGCAGTGGCGAGATAAAAAAAAATTAATACTTCTCCATTTGCACGGAAGGGTAGTTTCAAAGTTCAGCCAGCACACAGTTACAAATTTCTCCTTGCGCGTTTAGTCGGTCGACCGTAACCCTTTGAGTATTTCTCGATGGTGAATTGTACCCTTGCTAAATATCGGAAGACTATTTTCATTCTCGTCGGTTTCTTCGATATTGAAATCGAGGAATTGTCACAAGCTGTGGCCACGGTGTTCTGGAATGTCTCAACCTCGCATTTTCGCACGTGCATGGTATTCCTCGATTTTTGGTACGAACGAGGAAAATGAGTATCAGCGTTTTTTCAGAAGCAGATGCATCAAGATTTATATTGGAATGGGCGAAACCTTGTTTCCTTAATATAATTACAATTTTAATCTTGAATATTCTACGATATTCTCCTCTTTCGCATAATTGAAATTTCAGTCTCGAATTCTTCTCTCACATTCGCCCTTTTTTGTTTAATTTGTCTAATCGTTTCTACGTAAATTTTAAAATATTACCATTGCAAAAAAATCCTTGCCTTTCATTAATGATAAATAAACATACCTCTCAATCTATCACAAATGCCATTATTTTTTACTAATCGAGAATGATAATAACAATAATTCAATTTATAGCGAGAAACGTAAAATCACGTCGTTATCGACCCCACGTGGAATGACCCATGGACGTACGTATATGTATACAGATTGTGTGCTAGAAGATCGCGAGGGAGATGTACGAGAAGAGAGACAAGGGAGAATCTGCATCTCGTTAATATTATCGATTGGCCAGGATCGCATCACCGGGAAAGGGGGTCTCAAGGCCTTGAGTGGCTATGAGTAATGAGATGATACTCGAGAGAGCTTCGAGCACTAGTGGCATTGTATAGAGTCCAGAGGACGACAGTTACTGGTGAATGTTGGCTTTCAGTGTATATGCGAATGCGTTTCCACCTCTCTGACTCTCTCGCTCACTCACTCTAACCCACCCTCTCTCTTTCTCACCCTCTCTCCCTCTCTCTCTCTTCCAGTGACGCATTCATGTATATTACAGATACGAAGCGATTCTCTCACAGTAGGACTTGCATCTCCATTCGAGATAGCTCCATATTACTGCTACGTGCCAAACGGACCTTACGGACTACTGAACGTCTCGCAGGGTATAATGGCAACCCACTGCCCACTCTCTTCCAAAACCCTATATGGCTTATAGAAGCTCGTAACCCAAGCGACGCACTTACTCAGCTGTTACGGCTCGTTATGTTATTACAATCGTAAATCGTGATAGAGTTTCTGTACGATGTGTATCGGGCGAAAGTAATCCACTCAAAGGTTTGATAAAGATTGCCATAGCTTTATCTTAATCAACGCGAATTTTTAATCGCTGGATTTTCGGAGGGCCAACGCGACAGGATAAATTTTTCTTTCAAACATTAAAGCATATTTATCGGAGATAATTGATAAGGAAAGGTGGGAGAAACATCTCGTCGCACAGTGATTGATTCTCCAGAGGGAGAGATTGTTTTTTTTGTACTCTAAATTGCTGATTATTCCTGGGAAGGTGAGATTGCAAATTGCTTATTTTTTATCGATGAACAAATTTTCGCGAACTAAGAGATTGAGACGAGACTTATAATCATTGTGGTATGATGTTTTATTAAGGGGAGGGATTACTCGAGCTGGAGATGGCATATTTTTAATCAGTGGAATGGAACAACGTGCAAATTTAATTTTTTAATTGACGCTTGACAATCTGATAGAAACTAGGAATGAGAACGTAATATTAGTGTAGGGCGGGAAATTTCCGATTTCGTAATGTCACATTGAAGCGTTTTTTTTGACGAAAAAAAACTTCGACCCTCACCAGGTGTCGTCAGTCGATATTCGTGATTTACTTTCCTGACTTTGCGAAAGGGCTTGACTTTTTCATATATATTTGATAGCCAAAGAAAACATCGTTCTGTTGGAATATAAAAAGTTGGAATTTAGGATGTTGAAAAAAGGTTACATAAAAAAATCTTCCAAAACATGTTCAAAGTAACTCCGTTCGACAGTAATTATTAAAATCCAGTAACTAGGATATCACAACCCCAATATGTTCTACATTTCTAATTTAATAACCTTATTGTTTACATTTGGTCGAAAAAATTCTCAAATTTTATTCTGTAAACTGTCTTTATTCTTAACGTTTTTATCTGTTGCAACATCAGTAAGAGAAACTACCCGCAAAAATCTGGTGTAAGGACCTCTTTCGAAGCGATGGGCAGGTAAGTCAATAACCGGATCGATGATATAGATCGCGTAAGGTTCCCTATAAAGTACAGCACGGAAACAATAGGAAAAACTGCATAACGAGATAATGGAAGGATTTCCTCGGAACGAACTACTTACTTTGATCTCTTTCTATTTCTATATGCGTGCGTGCACGTGGGTGTGTATGTGTGTCCAAGAAGATCTGTGTACTTGAACAAACGCGAGATCGCAATCGATGGAAGATCGAAAACTCCCTATCACCTCTTTCTCTCTGTCTCTGTCTCTGTCTCTCTCATCGATCTCCTGGCATCTGCAGACAGGCAGTTGTCTATATACATTGCACAGTGTGTTCCACTTCATTATCCACCTCCTCCATTCTGCTCTTTCACCAGAGGCAACTTGGACGTGATGCATTTGTGTTTAATCGGCTTTTCACCCTCATCTTCCTCTTTCAACTTCCAAGCCCTCCCCATCCAACAACCCCGCTTGTGCTTTTAACTTCTCCTTCTTCAAATAAACGAACGTAGATACGTCTTGCAACCGGTCGTTGAAAAGAAATGTTCTTCATTCGAAAACTACGAAAATAAATTACAAAAAAGAACTCAAAAACAACTAATTAATCTAACAATGCGATCAAGAATCACGCTAATTACTAACAAATTGTAGTGTAATCAATCAGCATGTATGGATATCGTTACTTACTTTTGTACTCGAGCAGAACTAAAGCTCGTTTTGATAATCCCAAGCGTTCTCTTATTAAATTTCTATCAGCTCTTAGTCCGTATTTATCAGGGAATTAATTCGAAAAGCCTAATTTCTCTTCTACGAGGTATACGGGTTTCGGGTGAGAGCACGGCAGTTCAAAATACATTCGGCTCGATCGAACCCTGAGACCTTGTGTACTGAATTATATATACATAAATAGAGAGAGCTTTGATACCGAGATGCAATAGACTGAATCGTATCCAATAATTTCACTCAAATAATCAAATTGTTAGTAAGCCCGTATACACACATCGGTATTAATTTATTTATTTTCTTACCTATATAATTCATACATATTTATTTATGTCAATGACATTATTATTTAAATTTTATCAAAAATAATCAATAAATTTATATAACATACTTATAAAAATAAATAATTCGTTTTAATTAATGATATTACTATCTTCATTTTATCATTAATAATTTAATAAAAACGTATATCTTGTAGAAGTTTTATTTTAATATTTTCTTTTATTATTATTTACGAATAAATTCGTATCATACTTATATACACATATACATATATATACGTATAAATCAAATCAGTCTGCTCTCTATGTTCCATCGTGGATAGGCGTGTCGTCATCCATGGACAATTTCCTGTTCGATAACCGCGTCATATACGACGTGTTGTACAGAAACACATTTATTCACGCGTGCGAAAATCAGACGGATCTAATATTCCTCGTACGCGAATAGAATCAGTCCAAAGACTGTTCTTTCGATCGCAAAGAGACTTCGTTCGTTCGTCACTTTTTTCTCAACATCGTAGCCCAGAAAATTGGGGATGGCGAAAAAAAAACTACGTACGATAATGGAATTACAATATCCCCCTTATTGCTCGTTCCGAGGTGTCGCTGTTCTCCGAAAGAGAAGATCGATATTCGATAAATTCACCGAACGAAGAATATTCGTTAAGGATTACGGGCACCTGTGTGCAAAAAGGATTTGCCCGAATTTATGTCCCAAACACGTGAGGCGAATTTAGACGAACCTGGACGAAAAAAAAGAACAAAAAAACATCAACGCTCTAAAAACCTCGCCCCCTGGCGACTGTTTTTTCCTTTCTTTGTCTGTGTGTCTGTGTCTGCGTCTGCGTGTGCTTTAATCAAAGCGCATCCATCGTCCTTTGCATACACTCGTGAAAATTTCGGTTTACCGAAAGTTACGAGGTTCGAACAAAAATATTGACGAATGGCCCGTGTCCGCGTTGTAAAATGAAAGCACGAAATCATCGAAATTAGATTGATGAAAATTTCGCGAATATCGATATTGTTAATTCCTATATTTATATGCGATTCGGCGGATATCGTTGAATCTGATTTTGACAGAAACGGCCGTCGTTGACTCTCGGGTTTTCGAGGTGCGAGGGAAATGAAATACAACCCCTGCACTCGATCAACTCGAAGCTCGACAGTGACTAGACACGACTATGTTTTCGCACAAATCCTACTCCATACATATATACCCATGCGCACATATGTACATATATATACATAAATATACATATATAAATAGTAAATATCGTTTGTATCGATCTATGTTTATGAACGAGAATTGAATTGACGTCTGTCTCTACGCACAAAGTCACGGGATCGACCAGTAGGGTACGTACACTCGTACGAAAAAAAATAGCTCAAACAACCACCCGTACGCGAATAACCCGTTCGATCAAAATAAAATAAAAAATAAAAGTAATAAGACTTGGGATTAAATGGCCATGAAAATCGTACGCATATGTATCCACGTGTATACATTTTTAGAGCGCATATGTTTCATACAGCACCGTGGAGAATCCCGGAAGATCTTCAACGAAGAAGATGGTGTACGAGGGTTGAAAAATCTAGGTGGTCGAATGGCGAAGCAATGACTCTTCCCCCAGTCCCCACCCCTCCGCCCTGCCGTCCCGTTTATACGCGTCATCCTTTTCCCTTTCCTTCGCTTTCCGCGAAATTGGACATGCACACTTTTCTTATTCCTCCTTTCGGATAGGAAAAATGCCCCGTACGTGACCGTCCATTTGCCGATATCTCAGCGGTGAAGCTTTATCCCACGGTATACAATAGGTACACGCATATCGTATAACGGGATATCCATATTTCCCGTAGTTCCAGTATTAGTGAAGAAATAAAAACATCGAATTTTTCGTTCGAAACGCAAAAATTGCAAAATTTAGTGTTTTTTTTTAAATTTTCTTTGTAAAATTGCAAAATATTGATTCTTCGACGAGAAAGCTCGCTATTTCTTCAACTACAAAGACAAACCACCCCCTCCCCCCACCCCCACCCCCAACTTTTACATTTTTCAACATTTGTGATGAATTTTTAGTTTTGTTACATCCAGCGACGAATAATCAAAATCGTAACAGCCAATTTTCATTCCCCCGTATCTATTACGTGTATAGATGCGTAGTCGTATTCGGTAACTCGTTTATACATATATAGGTATATGTACATACGATGGGCAATGATTTCCAACGTAGGTACAAGGCCCCGTAGCTACCACCGCGCGTTTATACATGGTGGGGGGGAAATTGGAAATGCCGCGAGGTGGCGCGGCGCGACGTTGATGGAAATATATGCGCGCAAGAGGTAACGTTTACTTCCCGCCCATGCTCGCTGCCTGTAGATCGGGTAAACACATGCGCATAAACATATATAAGCGTCGAGAAATAGCGTCGGCATCTGTATCGAGAGAAATTCGAGCGATTTCGAAAATATATACGAAAAACCGTTTTGTGCATGCCATCGACGTACTCGAAAGGGATGGAGAGGGTTGTTCCTATCCCCTCCCCCCCCCCCTCGCCATCACTCCCCTTCGCCCCTCTTGCACCCGACGACCCTCGTAGCTCTTCGCGCAAGTGAGAGACTTATGCGAGAAAACCGCGCGTCGTTGCCTCCAGGTAGTTCCGCCTTTCGTAAATCGATTTCCGGTAAGTTAGCACACGAGCGATTCTCTCTCTCTCTCTCTCTTTCTCTCTTTCGCACACATATATATATGGGCACACACATACACACATAGAGGCACAGACACACACACACACGTTTCGCATCCGTTCCATCCCCGGGACCAACGGTGGAAGCTCAACTCCGCAAGACCCACCCCGGCGTCGCTTAACCGCGAAAGCAGCGAGCGCGTTTCTACCCCGATTTTGCCCCGCGGCCGTTTTTGCGGGCGGTAACGTCGAAATAATAAAAACAAGCCGTGCGATAACGACGAAGAGCGCTATTGCAAAATCACTGCGCACTGTAAATATACACACGCGTATATATAGATAAATAAATATATATATATGTGTGGGAAGAGTGAGAAAGAAAAAGAGGTGGGGGGGAGAGAGAGAGATTATAAATCAGTGCGAGGATTTCGAAGCGTTTTTCCATAGCTGGTAAAAAAAAAAGACAGAAAAAGAACTTCAGCCCCGTTGGGAATAATGAAGGCAAATCGAGATAGTGCGAAATACCGACGATTTTTACGACACCAGATGGAAAAATAAAAAACAATAATAAATAAACAAAAATTGACAAAATATACGCCACCGCGTGTTCCTATACGTGTACCCGAATACTTCGTTTTTCCATCAAATTTCTTTCTTTAGCTGCTCAATTTATCAATAATCAGATATTATCGATATCATATTTTTTTTTCTTCATCGATGATCGATCGACGCGTAATGAAAAAAGAAAATCCGTGAAAATATTTCACACTCTGGTTTCTTCTTTTTGTTCACGTTCGAGGGATATTTCTGAATAAATGTGCGGATTATTTCCGCGTGGAATCTCGCGTGTATATTAGGATTAGGAGAGTCTAAAGTAATGACGAATTGTGTCCACACGGAACGATATGCGCAAGATTCGCTCGAGAATTTCGCGACGAGAGAGAGAGAAGAAGAAGAAGAAAAAGAAGGAGACGTTGTCGGGATTATTTAAGGATGAACAACAATGTAAGCGGAGGAAACGGGCAAAAGGAAAAGGATGCGCCCTCGGTGGGATTTTACTTGTGGTGGTTCGCGGAAACGGGACAAGCCGATTGAATTGAATCGAAATCGAATCTCTCGTTGGTTTCCTCCTATAGCGAATACTCATTCTCTCTCTCTCTCTCTCTCTCTCTCTCTCTCTCTCTCTCTCTCTCTCTCTCTCTCTCTTTCTCTCATTCTCTCGCTCCCTCTCTCTCTCTCTCTCTCTCTCTCTCTACGTAAATGCATGTATATGTACATTTCTCTCGTTCCCGCAAGGTTATTTTATTTTATTTTTTTATTTTTTTATTTTCGTTTCTCACGTGAAGTCCCGGAACCTCAACAACGACGAAAACGACAAAATGACGGGGGACAACGACAACGATGCTTTTACCTCAGGAAGAAGGAGAGGCAGGAGAGAACAGAGAAAAAGTGAGAGCAGGAGGAAAGCTCGAGAGACGCCTCTGCGCTCGTTTCCACGTATGTTTATATCTATACACGTGTGCCAAACGAAAAACCTGGCGAGCCTTCCTCGCGGTCCTTCGAAAATAAAGCTCGAGCCCGCGAGTCGAATACTAAAAATCTGGAACGAAAGATACGCTCTCTTTCTCTCTCTCTCTCTCACGCACACATGGTATACATTCTTGTCGCGAGACTGGATTTCCTTTACCAAGCACACTCGCGTGCAAATATAAGGAAAAAGAGAACTATACGTGTGTACAAAAATAAATAAATATATTATATATACATATATTTGTTTTTGTATTTATGTTTTTATTTATTTTTGTATATATCGGGATTTTCAGCCTTTCGTTTATTTTCTCACATTTTACTCGTCTCATCCCGGTAAACACTTCATCCCCGTACGGATTTACGAGTCGTACGGGAAGCCCGGGCATTACTTTTTTCCACCGTTTACGAAAAAGACTCACCGAGTTTATTAACGATCGGTTATTAACGAGGAAAAATAAATAAATCAACCGACGGCCTCACGGGACGAGGTTTCAACGCACCCCTAACATGGGGGGTTTTTTCTTTTTTTTTCTTTTCTTTTTTTTACGTACCTTCTTCTTATTTTTTCTCTTTTCAATTTTTACCGAGCAATTACATCGTTATTATCGCGAAGTCATGAAGTACCGGCATGACCCTCGCGAGCGTACGAGCACGGCGCGAGCTGAATTTAAACACGAAAGATTCGACCAAAACGTAATATAAATGAGGAGCGAAGAGAGAGAGAGATAGAAAGAAATATATATATTTATAGGCTGAACGTATATGCCTATTCGTATATAGATATGGTAAGAATTTTGTGTTTAAAAGAAATAAGAATTTAGAAAAAAAAAATTATCGCGCGAGGGCGTAGAGAGCACTCTCGCGGTCTCTCGCGGGCCCTCGTCGAGAGACGTCCTTCAATGCGGTAATGAGAAAGCCCGACTCGAGAGGACGTAGGATGTACTCACCGGCGTGACTCCTGCCAGCTTATATTCTTTTTTTTTACAACAACAAAAAAATGACAAAAATAAAACGAAGATCGAAATTTCGTATAAGTCGGCGGAAATTAAAAAGTATCGATTCATTTTTTTGTAATCATTTCTAAAGCTTGAACCCCCTAACAAATCGAGAAAGAACAAATTGTAAACGAGGACGAAGTTAGGATTTTGTTAAATGTAAATATATTTAATACGGGTAGCCTGAGAATTTGGGGATAACGCGCGTAAACCACCCCTCGTATACGAAATGTACGACAACAACCCTTGTACACATAGACACACGCACACACACACACACATACTTACACATATTTACGTACGTATGTAAGTCATGCGTTCGCTATTTCGCCTCGTTCGAGAGAACCATGAGCAACCCCCCATTTCCCCGGCCCAAAACCCAAGAACCACTGGAAGCGGTGAACACTCGGTCTGGGGTTAGTTTATTCGAGAGTCGTCGTCGACGTCGTCTACGAGGACAAGGAGGCGGACGCATAGCGAAAACGCAACGAGAGAGTATACTTTCTCTGTCCGTTCCTCTCACTCTCATCCCCTCGGCCCTCTCACTCTCTCTCTCTTACAGACACACACACGCTCTCACCCTCTTTCGTTCTCTGTTGGTATCGTTGCAAGGAATGCGCGAGGAGTTTCGCGAGAAGAGCCAAGAACCGGAGGTACGATCTCGCTCATCCCCCGACCTTTTCCACTACCCCCAAGCCACCCCCCATCCCCCGCCGCCACCCTTCTCGCCACCATCCTCTATCTCGCTCTCTTATACTCGCTTATATCGCTTAGAATTTGTCTCCCTAGAAGTTTCGTTGTGCCCTCTATATGACGATGCTCGGGCTTCTCGTATTACGTTCTGGCCTGGTGTACTACGTTTTAACTTATGCGCCTGTATACTCGTTATACATACATATATAGTTGAAAGTTGTGTTGTATATCGCCGAGGCTGAACCCACGAGCCGTTCTCGGTGACCCAGGAGGCGGTATGCATTCCCACACTTGTACTCACCCCCGTTTCTAACGCATATATATTTCCGTGTACGTTTTATTCCTTGTATACGTTTTCTTTCTTTAGCTCGTGGTTTTTTCTTTCTTTTTTCTTTTTGTACTTTTTCCTTTTATAATGCCTCTCTCTCTCTCTCCACAATGCTAAAGACGCTATGTATTTATGGGGCGCACTTCTCGAGAATTTTGTCTTTTCTTGTACTCGCGACGAGGGCGCGCGATGTTTTCCTTCCGGATTGACGAAAACGCAATAAGAGAAAAAAATTATCGCTGAATTTCGACTTTCGCGGGGAAAACCAACGACGCCTTTCGCATATTTAGTCACGTTGCTTCGCATTAAATTCTATAAATTCTTTGCCAGTTCGTTTGCGCACAATGACGTTTTCTTTTCCGTTAAATCATTCGTTCGATTTTAATTGACGATATTTTTGTAATTATCGATTAATGCTAGTGCGAATATTTTTTTTGACGATTTAATTTCGATAATTCTATTCACAATTTTTTGTATTTTATATTTATTCGTTAAGATCGTTATTTTTAATTAATATTCGAGGGAAGAGATAATAATCGTTGGAACGTTTGATATCTTATAGTTTGCCTACCACCCCTGTAATTTTCACAAACTTTTGTTTTTTCCCCAGCTTCCTGCCATAGATTTTCCATTAATTTTTATACAACGATGCAGTCTTAGGTTATCCAATATTCTCATCGAGTGAGAAATCAATACCGAGTCGAGTTGCGAAATACGATACAAGTAGCACAGAGTTCAATGCGTATATACGCTCTATTATGCATATATATATATATATATATATATATATATATATATATATATATATATATATATATATATATATATATATATATATATATATTGGATCTCGTCTTTCACATTACTGTTATGATTATACGTCTTTTTATGTCGCTCACGTTTACCAAAGCTCGTGAAGACGATCCCCGCTGTTCATCGAGCCAGCTCCTTCTCTTTTATTTCCGACGCTTGCATGGTGATATGGTGATATTGCATCGTGATAATGCAGGCGGTAAGTCTCGAATGGTACGTTACGGAGTCCGAGTGTGAGTTCGCGTTCGATTTTACGACATCCTCCGACTCTGGCCGCAAGAGGCCGCGCGCCATTTTCTAATATTCTAAATACTCGTAAGTCCGTAATTTCTGAAGCTGGAAATATTTCTTTTTTCTGCATTGTATTCATGTCGCTTCAACTTACAATATTACGTAGAAAAAATTATAACTTTGTGTTTAACAAATCGACGATGACCATCACGTGACCTCGACGCCTGGGGGGGGGGGGCATGTCGATGTAACTATCGAAATTCTTCCCTTTCGAAATTGTAAAACTGTCGTGGTAAACATTTTTTTTGTAACGCCTCATTAGTTTAATTGATTTCCAAGGATTAATTAAAATCCGACATCTTGTGTATAAATAAATTAATATGTATACATATTTAACGCCCCCGTGATGTATGCATCGTGTTAGATATCAGACGAATTTGCCGAGAAAATTTAGCGATTTTTCTTTAACACCTTCCTTTTCGCACTCTTCGCCCCAGCTCGCGCACACCTTGGTTCTACGAAAAAAATTGCTCTCACACCTCCGCGAACCATCTCTTTCCAGGGGCTCCCGGGCGATCGTTCGGTTTTATCGCGCTGCCACCCACCGAGACGAGACTTAACGCCTCGAGCTCTGTAACTACCGCGACTACTTGTGCCAGGCCCCCGGAAAAGTACGAGGGGGTTAACGCGATTCACTGGATTATCTGGGTCACCGTTTTTATCCGAAGAAAAAAAGTACCTCCTTATCTCGTCAATAAATATATCGATCGATGACATCCCGGTGGATAAATTCAAATTGCGCCGAAATCACGATTTTTTACGTATTCAAATTTCTTCTTTAAGCAGTAGGGGCGAGTGGGGTAATTGCGGACGTTAAAGAATACCTTCAATAAAAGTCAAAATATTAATACGAATCAGTTTCTTTTTATTAATCATTAAAATTTGGGCATTACCTAACGAGATCAACATCATTAATTATTTATAATTAATCAACAAACAATCGTATTTAAAAAAGAAAAAAATCTTACTGTCCGTAATTACCCAATGCCATTCGGGTAAATACGGACACGCTTTGGGGTAATTACGAACCATCACCATTTCCCTTACAAAAATCACAAACATAGCCGCTTGATGAGGATCCGCCTGTACAATTTTCATATGCCCATTTTAAGCATTTCTTGCACATTATTCAATCTTCTGTAGGAGGTGAACAATACTTTTCATTACAAAAAATGCAAAAATACGCTTCGTCCTCCTTATCAGTCTCAAAATTTTAGATTTTTGACACTTTTTCGGGACTTTGTAATCTTGTTGTTCGGTTCCTTGTCATTTTTTGTTCTAGTCTCTACTTTTCTTCTTTTATTACCCATACCTATTTGTTTTCTTTCAAGGAGCTTCTTTTGCTTCTCCAATTTTTTATGATCTTTCTCTTCTAGCTCAGATTTTTCAGGAGTGCTGGTAAAAATTTTCGAATGTTTCTTAGCTGAATGCAATAATATTTCATAAAGTATACGTTCAGTCGAAGGACTAAAGATCTAAGGGTAATTGCGGACGTCCGGGATTACCCCACACCGCATGTCCGCAATTGACCCAAACTGACTTCGACAATTAAAAAAATCAAAGCTTATAGGTCAGGTTTACTTAAATTATTTCTTGATATAGGATTATACTGCTATTTATAATAACTGTTCATAACTAAAGACAGTATTTCACTCGTACACATATAGCTCCATAAACACAACATTTCATATCGTGAAAAATTATAACAAATATCATAGAAATCTTTAATAAGACTTACCTTGAAACATGCAGTCGGCGTGCCGTTCTGTCAGCTTTCCGTGCACTATTGGTGGCTAATACAATCGCATCACTGCATTAGCGGACTTGGAGGGGGGCTAGCCTACCAAATACCAAGGTGTCCGAAATTACCCGGCGTCCGTATTTACCCCACTCTCCCCTAATTATTTTTAACACCTCGAGAAACTAAGGAAAATTTTATCGAGGTTTTTTTAAATTATTCGCCTGGTGAGAAATTACGAAAAGTGTTCTATTTTGAGAAAAAGACAAAAAAGGGAAAACGATCGATATTCGTACAATAATTTTGCTGGAAATAAAAGAAATTTTCATAAAATAAACTCGTTAAAATTTGAAATATAGATTTGAAACAAAGAACAAATGATAATAAAAACAGAGGGTTGAAAAATAAATCTGCACATCGTTTCGCGGACTTTGCCAATAAATTTATATTTATCCAGAGAGGAGAGTATCGTCGCTTCGATCAAAGTCAATACCGGAAGTGAAATTATTCAACGATGACTTTACGTTTTATCCAAATCTCGTCGAGGCGGTGGTCTCGGGGCTCGTTGAAAGAAAACGAAAAAATGTTTTTTTTACGAAGACGTATCAGAGGATTATCCGTTGAGTGATCCGCATTACCCGCCATTCCACTTTCTTTTTTTTCTCTCTTTCTTTCGCTACTTCGCCCGCGCTTTACTACTGTATGAGGGGCTGGAGGGTCGCGCAGGGCGAACAGTGAAATGGCTATAATACGACTGAGCCCCGCGTGATCCGAGAGTTCCGCACAAAAATTTGCTTACTCCGCGAACACGGGTATTACACACTAACACGCGTATATCCGCGACTGTAAATGTCTACGTCCAGGATCCCTACGTAGAAACGTATACGAGGCGGTTCGTGCGAAATGAAACTATTTTCGCGTCACACATATTTTACACAAAATAAAAATGATTGAAAAAAAAATGTTATGAAGAAAAATCATTTTTCAAACTATTTTTATCGATTAATTATCGTTATAATTATTTTTTCGACGTCGTTCGTCAACGAGAAGACGAGATATGGTCACGGTAAAAAATCGGTCAATTTTACACGAAACGTCCCATATACGTGTGCGAGAGCAGGGTTATAGGGGTAGCTGCACCTGAATCGCGAGTGTGTAGGTACGGTAGGCACCACGTGTAGAACAGTCGTTTCGGAACCGGGGCGCAAATTGAACGCCGGAAGAGCGAGGGTCGAGATGGGACAGGGTGGAAAAAAAGTCGAAATTGTCCACCAAAGATGGAGGCACGGGATGAAAAACTTTCAGCGGATTATTCACTCGCGAAATTTTTGTATTTACCTCGGGGAACGAACCAAAGAAACGAATTTAAAAAATTTGAACGAGGCTAAGTACCACCCCGAAGGGATAACAGATTCGTATAGGAGACCAAATTCGAGCAAAAACTTTAATCGGATGAAAAACGATTGAAAACAAAATTATAATTCAGCTGCCATCTTTTTTTCTAAAGTTGCTGAAAAAATGCAAATTTTTCAACGACGGCGTGAAACGTCGTTTGATATTAATTTCACCCAAGTTATCGCGTATAGGTACGGCGATAAGAAATTATTTATAGCCGTAACAATAGCACTTTAACTCGGCGATAAATGGTATCATAATTAATTCAATGAACAATCGCTCAACCTTTGACATCGTAAAATTTATATATCTCGGGTAAGGCTGAAAGATGAATAATAGAATGGGTCGTAAAATATATGTCAAAATGGCACGATGAGGTCGGGTGGTAATTAGATGCAACCCAACTTTCGGTCGAGTGGATGAGCCTCCGAAGTACCTCCCTAGCCGTATCAAGTTCAACGGGTCGAGTGAATTGTTAATTCGTTTGACCGGATTTATAATGGAGTAAAATCACCCTCAGCGACATCTAGTGTCGCGTTCGACGAACTAGAGCTTACCGACGATCTTATCGGTCTCCGACCTTCTGTCCGAATTTTTTACCATTCCTATCGTAATCCTCTTCTCATGAGAAAATAGAATCGTTAATAACGCAGAAGAATAGACCGTACCGACAGTGAGTCAAATATTTTCCTAACTTACCGACTGTATGATTGAAATTATCACTGTCGTTTAAAAGTTACCATAAAACGGTAAAATGGTAAAAACTGCAACACTGCCTGCCCTCTACACACCTTACCATAAAAAAAGTAGAAGCTCGAAGTAATTTAATCAGACCGATAATAATTGAAAAAATTTGTCTAGCCCCGATTTTCTATCGACTATCGGTAAGCACGATTTTTGGTATTTAAGAAAGGGTAGTTATCAATAGGAGACCGTTGGTACGCGAGAGAAAAGTTCCTATAAGAATCTAGTGAAATGGAGGTTAAGTCTCCAGTTGTTTCCACGTTTGGTGACCCTGGAAGTTCCTTCATGGAGACCACCCTGTTCGAGAGATTGGAAGCTCCAAAAGAGGGGTTGCACACGATCCAGCAAATAGAACTCCACCGCTGAGCGAGCTGCTCTCACGGTGTGCGACATAGTAAGAAGGGTTGAATAGAGAAAGAGAGAAAAGATCTCGTGGGTCGCCAGAGTTCGCTGCGATCGCAGTGGGGATGACCGGGAGGGCGCTCCATCTACAGATAACGGCGAAGCTCGAGGCGCCAGTGCTTCGCCGCTACGGGCGGGGGTTCGCGAGAGATGGTGACACCGCGAACGAACTACTAGGGCGCGAGGGAGACGCGAGCGACCGGAGGAACGCAAAGTGATGGAATAAAAATACGAAACGAGTCGAACAAACGCGACCAATGAAAATTGTGAAACGAACGAAATGAAACGCGATTACACCAGTTAAACACTAATCGCACAAATTATACGGACATTACGGTGAACAAAACAAAAAAAAACCAAGTTCCGACCATCGAGACGAACAAAATAATAATTATACCACGCACGAATTGTTGCGACAACAAATATTCAAAAACGAGAAAATCTTCGAAAATTTCGTGTTTTAACAAGAGCGTTATTTATTCACGCGTAACGCACCCCCTCGAACCGGTCAACGAGATGAGAATCATTCGGTGGTGGATCTCGTGAAAAAATTCACCGTTTGACGGTTCAGAGGGAGAGAAGGAGAGAGGAAGAGAAATAGAGACTCGTTCGTCGATCTGGTATTTTCCAGCCCATATTATTATATATTCTACGTAAGCTCTCGGTCTGACAGCGGGCTCGGTGGGGCAGCTTTTATCCCACGAGCCCCCGAGCACACTATCGTACAGCCAGTCCTACTTACAAGGGGTGGCGAGCGCGCGACAGAGAGAGCGAGAGAGACCTCTGTCTCTCTCAGGGTGACAGACACGAGTGTGTGTTCCTCGTACGTGCGCCGCGAGTGTCAGTGTGTTCGCGCGTGTGTGTGTGTGTGTGTCTGTGCTTTATGAGAAAAAGAGATATGCGAAGATAGGCTATAGCCCGATACATCATACGTCGACTCGTGCGTTTACTTCGCGTTCTAGCGGTCCGTTCTATCCACATACACTTATATATATATAAATATATATATATACACATAAGTACATATATATGTATATATATATATATATTTATATTCCTACATAAATATATTAACACGGTGTACAAATATTCGCGAATCTTCCGCGAGGTGGAGGTACGTCGTCTTTTATTTCGAAAAGCTCGCAAAGAGAGTGAGCCCGAAACAAAAAACTATGACGAGCTGAAGCAATCGGGTGAACAAAAAAACAAGAAAAAAGACAGGCAAGAGAAACGACGAGAACGAGGGTCGCGAGGGCGAGAGCCGAACGAGCGTACGAGCCACGAAAAAAAAAGAACTGAAGATATGACGTCGATGAGGAGAAAAAAATATACAAAGACGGGGGTGTAACGATGAGAGACGAGAAATGACGAGGAAAGAGAGGAACGAGGTGGGAAACGTTGTCAACGAGACGGAAGAACGATAGGTGGGAAGGAAAATGTTCGGAACGAGACCGCGTGTTCTATAACGCGCGAGAGATCGAGTGAGAGAGAGAGAGAAAGAGAGAAAGAGAGAGAGAGAGAGAGAAAGAGATAATTGATTCTCGACGTGTGGTGTTCTCGCCGGGGAACACACACGGGTGCGTGGACATCGAGTTTTCGCCGTGTATATAGGAGGAAAGAGACGTTGGTCGTCGTAAAAAGCTCCACGTATTCTAGGAATAGACCGTGCATCGGGGTTGGCCGCTGAATCTTTCTGGTGTTACCGATTTACCGGAGGGGAGAAAAAGAAAGAAAAAAAAACGAAAGTATTCAAAAAAAAAAAAAAAAAATCAACACTTGACACTAAACCGGCATGATGCGGTTGAAATGAAATAAATGTAAGGTGCGCGTGGGTCCAGCACTTTTTTATATATCGAATTATAAAAATAATAATAATGATAATAATAATTTTCGCCGATCGAGGCAAATCACTTTGACGACGAGATTTTCACAATTCAATAACAATATAATACGAAACCAAAAATTCGTAACGAATACATAATAAATAAATACAAGAAAAAGAAAAAAAAGATAAACAATAACAATAACAACAACAACAACGTTGCGAATAAAATCTGGAAGTATGCCGTGACTATTTGTACGATACGGAAGCAAATAAAATAAACTTCATCGAAATTTTTCTACACTTTCAATAAGTTTCAAAGTTATCGTGATATTTGAAGAAAAAAAAATTTTAAAATAAAAATAAAAAGCACAGGAAAAGCAACCGAGTGAAGTAAATTACAATAATTAAATATCGTTGAAAAAGAGGGTTTTTTCGAGTGATACGTACGAAACTTCGAAATTGTGCATTACATCAACGCCTCATCGACGGATCGTCGTCGCGTCTCTCGTTGGTGGAGGAGGGAGAGCGGGAGAGAGAGAGAGAGAGAGATCTCGAGGGTAAAAATCACGCACGTACCGAAAACGCACAAGCGCGCGCGTATACATACACGCAAACACACATGCGCGCGCGTAAATACACACACGCACACAGGGGTCGAAATTTTCTCTCGCCAGGGAAGCCACGCGTGTGAGAGCGAAAAAAAAGGGAGCGAGCGAGAGGGCGCGCGTGGTGGAAACGAGCGAGAGCGTGAGAGAGGAGAGAGAGAGAGAGAGAGAGAGAACCAAAGTCGGTACATCTATTTATAATATAAAACGGTGAATCAACCCAGTGAGCGAACAGTGCGCCGGGCGATCTCGCAGGGTGTCGAAGAGACCGTGAGTTCTCGTCGTTGACTCGACGATGCCACATCGTGCCTCGTTATTCGCTTACGTTTTCGCGATATAATTCTTTTTTGTTTTTTGCTTACAATCCCAAAAAGAAAAATTATTTTTTTACCATTATTATTATTATTATTATTATTATTATTAATGTTTAATTTGTTTATATAAAATCATACACATATTCGTTTTACTGACGGTTTCGCGATAATAATACATCTGTATACATAGATATACGTATGTATATAAGGTATATGTATATGGTACATGTATACATAGAAGAGAAAATTATATAGGGTACATGCATACATAATACCGCGGTCGAATTACTCGAGTGCGTAAGATCGTGCGTGCCGCGGTTCTGTTTTACCACCCTGGACGCGCAATATACACATATATACATATATATATGTATACACCCTGTACATAGTGTCATAAACCGCCCCACCCCTCCACCACTCGGCTCTCGAGGGCTCGTAGTTGTGAAAAAAAAGACAGTAAGTCACGCGCGTGTGTCGTCGTCCTTTTGCCTGGACACTAGTGACACAGACCCCCCATATTATATATATGTAGATATATATATGTATATATATATATATATGTGGATATATTTATGTCCATGTGCACATATAGAAATATACATATAGATATATGTCGAGTTGACCCTCGTGCCGGAACCCTTTTCGCCCCACCCACACGTCTCTCTCTCTCTCTCTCTCTCTCTCAACAAGAATATCCAAAGCCTCTGCTCTCGAACCTTTCTCACCCCCACCCCTCTCTCTCTTTCGCTTTTTTTCATTCTTCGAAACGTACTTTGCATATCGAACGACCCCTCGATGTATGATTAAAGTAGCTTTCCCTCCGTTTTTTTCCCACGGTGTTACTCTATTTTTCATCCCCCACCCTCTTCCCATTCGGTCTTTCACTCCCTGAACGTATACTACAAAATATCGAACATCCCACATACGCGCCGTCATAGTAAACAACGATGATGATGATAATAATAATAATAATAATAATAATAATAATAATAATAGCGGCGTATTTGCCTTAAGGTTTTTTTCAAAAGCTCTCGATCCTCACTTCGCTCGATTCTTTCTCATTTTGCTTACGGTTTTATACGCTAAAGCACTCGACGTTGTAGCCGTAGTTGCAACCTCACCCACGTCGAACCGCACTCCCGGTCACTCGGTCAACGAGTAGCTTGCTTCATATATATATATATATATTTTTTTTCTCTTTCTCTTTTTTGGTTTTTTCATTTTCTTTTTTTTGTAGGAAAAAAGTTTTGTGCGCGACAGTATCGTCTTTCTTTTATTGTTTCCCACGTGGAAAGAGCTTGCTGGAATATCGACCGTATCACTAATATAGAGCGTTCGATTGTGTATAGATTTGTTATTATCGTCGAATCTGTGCGACAGAAGAGTTGTCGGAACGTCACGGTCGAACTGGGAGATAGGGGAGAGAGATAACGACGAATAGCACGGATATGACGCGTGGAACCGCCCGGCCCACGTGATAGAGCGTACATATGTGTGAATATATGTACGCGCGCATCTTCGCTAAAGGGACGAACGAACCCTCTCGATAGTAGGATGCGGTAAGTCTTATGCACCGATCGCGTTTTCGCGTCGGTGATTTTTTTTCTTTTTCTTTTTTTTTGTTTGTTTTTGTATTATCAATCGACGTTGATTAATATGGGAAATGAATTTTTTTTTGTCGAGCCAAGGAAATTGGTTTCTCGATTGATACGTTTATCGATTGACTCGTCACTGATGAAATGGAATGAATTTTTATTTTTTTTTTGCTTTGTTTCTTTTGCAAACTTGCTTTATTGTCGAGAATAATATTTTAATTGTTCGGATAAAAAGTGTTTTAGCAACGTCGATCGATAATTTAATTTGTGTCGATTAATTATAAGGAATAAAATTATAAATTTGCGATTTAACGATAAATCAGGATTGAACGATTTTGAGAAAGCTTATTTACGAATTAATCCCTTTTGTGTACGATTGATATTTAAGTACCACTGATAGTCGATATTCTTATCAGTGTTGTTATAATCTTCGATAATCGCGGGGTTTGCGACGCATCAGTAACGTCGGATAATAATTAATCATTTTACTAATGAATTATCGACGTTCATATACGTTGTAGGATAAACTCGTTAATATACGATTTTTATAAAATTGCCCTTTTTAATTACCGATATATACAAAATAATCCAATTATACCATTGAAAAAAAGAAACCAACACTCGTATACTCCCAGTACTTGTTTTATTTTACAAAATAAAGATGTTATAAAATTAGTAACAGAAATCTATAAAATTCTATAAACAACGATAAATATATAAAACACAAATGAATTAATTAATTTAATAAAATTGATAACGAAACAATCTCGTCGATTTTTCAAAACTTTAATTTAGACAAAAATACTAACGATATTTCTCAATTGATATTTGTAAAATATTGTAAAATATTACACGTCTGTAGTACAAAAGTTTCATCAATCTTATCGTCTATTCAGCGTTATTCTCGCCAAGGTAATTCCTTAATCTCGTTTATATACCTGTATATACGTTTAAAAGTACTCGTTGCCCGAACTGCTGCGAACGCTAGCCTCGTGCATTATAGATACGTGTACTTCACTCTCGAAAGTAGGTTTATCTCGATAATGAAGGAGGCAGCTGTTTCGCTTATACCCTAACGAACACCTCGGGATCTCATCGTGTCCCAACTTTTTTACTAACGACGTAAATTTCATACGATACGTGATATTAATATTATACCCCCGAGGAAAATTTATTTCGAAAATTGTCGTCGATTACTTACCCTGTTAATAATTTTACCCCGACAATTAAGTCAAGTTAATCGACATTAAACGCGAACTTTCAAATTTCTAAAATGCGTCGATCGGACGGGCGAGAAGAAGCTGAGAAAAATTCATACGACAAATTAAGACGAGGTCTTCTTTAACGCGGTATTTATCATTCGGCATTCGTTCTCTAGAAGCTCCGAGAGCTATTCTAACCGGAGGTATGTTTCGTGAGTGGCGAACGCTCGGCAGAGCATCGGCAGGGAGTAAAAATAAACCCATACATTTTCTCACCGAGGCGATATATACCCGACTCCCGGTACAGTTTGTAAGAAAGAGAGAGAGAGAAAGAGTAGAGAGGGATAGGTATGTGAAGTGCGAGTAGTAATCCTAATCCGCGTACGTCCCTCGACGGAACGAGGACGCTATCATGACGTACATAGATATACGTGTGTATCGACTAGGACGAAAATGGGAAAAAGATGCAAATGTTTCACTTTTTGCCGACGGAACGACGCGACTGACAGGTCACTCGTGGATAAAAAATTCAGCCGATAATTAACCAACAATAAATATGGAAGATTCGAGAATATCTCTGTTGATAAAAAATATCGAAAGAAATAATTCAAAGAAAGGAAATAAATGAAAAATAAACTATAAGTATTGAAGATTGGAGAATATGTCTGTTGATGAAAAATATCGATAAAAATAATTCGAACAAATGAAACAGACGAATATTTTACTATATTATTCAAAAACGGAATTAATATTTCGTATTCGTAAAATATACGAAAGTCGATTAATTGATATTTCGAATAAATGAACATTTGGCAAAATTAACAATAAATATCGAGAAATTGAAATTTGTCTTCGTTGATAAAACTATCGATCGAAATAATTAAAATAAATTGATATTTTCTAAAATTATGTTAATCTTCGGTTATTTCAGTATATTTAACCACGTGACTATGACGTAATTCTTGTTGAAATAATTACCTGCAAAAAAAAATCGTCGATCGCCGAACGACGAATAAATGAGACCATTGAAGTTTTCGAAAAACACTTTGATCCACGTTAATCAACGACAGTTATCTATTATTTTCATTATTATCATTATTATTATCACACGTACTGTCCCACCAGTTATAATTCCCAATTGATCAATCAACAGCGTACAAACCCCTTCGATTCAACGTCATCGAATGAAAAACTTCCCTTACCAGAAAAATTGTCAGCTTCGTCCATACATATCTACCCCCCGTCGGGATATTTCACAATCTACGCACGACGTAGAATCGAACACGACACATATGGACCCTTTACCGCGCAATAATTTTCTATAACATTTGTTTCGCCATCCGAGGAGATAGGTACGAGGGGATAAAAGCGAGGTAGGGAAAAAATGGGGTTAAACCGATCGGTCTATCTCGCTCTATTGTTCTTTTAATAAACGCCGACAGAGGGATGCTGCTCGGAGGGAGAGGCCAGGAGTGGGCGAGAAGAGAGAACGAGCGAGCAGGAACGAGAGGGAAGGGTGGCTTATAGAAATGCTCTTGATGGTTCGAGACTCGTCCGTACTAGAAGGGTCAGAAGGCCGCGGCACAGGCATATCGCGACAGCATGTATTATCTATGTCCTCGTACATACGTGTAACTAACAATCTACCCAACTCTCCCTCTACATATACACATACATATATACATACGTACATATATACGTACATATATATATATATATATGTACGACTTCCCTCCTACATATATATATGTCGTCTATAAAATATATGTGCGCATGGCATGTACCTACATTGCCGTATTTCTATATGAGCCAGGTATAGGTATTTCGCGCTCGAGATCGCGTTCGAGCCAACAAGGCAACGGGTGTATTCACCTGGAGGCGCGATCGACGAACCGAATATAATTGAGAACTGTTCGGATTTGCCATCAAGTCGACCAAGAGCCAATATATATATATATATATATATATATATATTGGCTCTTGGTCGACTTGATGGCATATATATATATATACATACATGTGTGTGAGGGAGGGGGGGGTGTACGCGCGGTAAAGATGATGGCCCGCGGTTGTTGTATCGCGTCTACGAGCTCGGTAACGACAATAACGACAACCGATCGTCAATATACGAGGCTCAGACTGCGCGTATCTGTACTAGACATAAAATAACAGACGAGGCTGCTCGCGTACATGTCCGTCGGTCGGAATTATTGGTCATCCGTTATTCTTCTTCTTTTTCTTTTTTTCTCCGTTCGCGATTTCCGTAACTCTCGTAAACTGTCCACGAGGTTCCCCCCCCCCCCCCCCCATTGTAGGTCGATACAGAGGAATTCTTTTCGAGCGATGAACCGTGGTAGGGTATTTAATTTTTTGTTTGTTTCTTTTTTTTTCTTTTCTTTTTTTTTCTTTTTTTCTACGAACGCCAACAATTCGACATTTATCGTCGAGCGGGTCGTGCTGGGAGGATTTCCATTTTGTAAGCTTTTGTCGAGTTATTGTTCGTGCAACGGGCTTTGTCTTTTGCCCGGTAGGGGACAAATTTTGGCGCGAGAGATTTAGCCCTTCGATCGTCGACGAAGATTTATTTTTAGATCGGTAAAATTCAAGGGAAAATATTTCTCTCGCAAGATTTTCGTACTCGTCGAGAAGTTTATCTGGAATTTGAATCACATCGAATTACGAACATTATTTTATCTTAGTTTTTTTTTTCGAGTTTCCTAATTTTCATATCGCTGTACGAATTGTTATCGTTCGATGTTTCGATTCGAAACAGGCAATTTAAAAATCTACGTTCTCGATTGACGAAAAATCGAAATTTATCGAGAATTTTAATAAGACGAATGTATGGACAGTGGGAGAGGGGAGGAATTGGGAAATATTGATACCTTAAGGTCGCTCGAAATTCAAGAAAAAATAAAAATGCATTTTCTTCTTCATAAAACTGAAATGATTAAAAGACGATTAGAATTTTCGTCTTCTTATTAAAATATGATTCATCCTTCGATTGATCGAACTTTAATCGAGATAAGCTTTAATTGTATTGGAAAACGATACTTTCATAATAAAACCGTCGCGTTTGAAAAAATAATAACGCGATGAGAATTTCGTTACGTCGATGATACGAATAACACATAAATACACACACACACACACACACACACACACACACACACATATATATATATATTTACATAGATATGTCTGCGAGTGTCTCCTTGACTTTCTTCTTCATAAAACTGAAATGATTAAAAGACGATTAGAATTTTCGTCTTCTTGTTAAAATATGATTCATCCTTCGATTTATCGAACTTTAATCGAGATAAGCTTTAATTGTATTGGAAAACGATACTTTCATAATAAAACCGTCGCGTTTGAAAAAATAATAACGCGATGAGAATTTCGTTACGTCGATGATACGAATAACACATAAATACACACACACACACACACACACACATATATATATATTTACATAGATATGTCTGCGAGTGTCTCCTTGACGATAGCACGTGTTTCCCCCACTTTTCTGCAAGTAATTCCGGCAAGATTCTATAGTGTACAAAAAGTCGTCGGCTCGGAGCAACAGGTTGACAGACTTTACGAGAAACGAATGGACGATATATATATATATATTGCTTTTTTTTAGTTATTACCAATAACTCGTCCGAATCGCTCTCGATGGTTTCGTGGATTTTTTTACCGTCGCTTTTTTCACTCTCTCTCTCTCTCTCTCCCTCGCTCACCCTCCGGCGACGCCGAAAAAAAAAGATACTGCACGCAGCCAGGCAAAAAGCTCAGAAGCATTCGGGAAAAGCTATCCAGTAGCGAGCGGCAAAGAGAAAGAGAGACGGAGAGTGAGTAAAAGTTCTCTCTCGTGGTGCGAGCGCACTTTTGCGCTCTGGGTCTCGGGACCAGTATTTAGAATCACTAAATATAGCGAACGGAAACCCAGCCGCGCGAGCGCGCACTGGCTCTCGCCTCGATGGACTGCACGACAAGAACGCCAGAGGAACTTCTAGAGACCCTCTCTCTTTTTCTCTGTCAGTCTGTCTGTCTGTCTGTCTATCTGTATCTCTCTCTCTCTCTCTCTCGTTTCGTTTATATATCGCAACAAAAAATTCGCCCCCGGACCAATTTTTCATCTCGAATCCGACGTTTTTCTTTTTCCCGCGATATCTCAAATACGATCTTAAATTTGAGGCACGTTTCTCGAGCAAATGGGACACGAGTTTGTGAATTTGAAATTTACGAATTCGCTACGCTTCTCTCCGACTGTATCTCGTATCTTTTTGGAAGCTACGATTGTTTATCGATGTTCGCGATTTTGTTCAATTTTCCTTTTATCGTCGAAGTTGGATGGTTTTTATTCTTTAATTTCGCTTTTTGTGACGTTATTACGTGAATTTTGGCATGAATATTTGAGAACTCGCGACAAACTGAGTGGAGAGATATTTCGCGGAAGAGTCGAGAATTTCTGGCTTGTTGACATAATAAACTTCATCGCGGTCGGAGTAGATTTTTCTTTTTCGAGAGACGAAACGTTCAATTTACATTTAAATTGAATGAAATAAAACATTCAATTATATTGAAAATATGAAGGATTTAATTGGAATGAAGTTAAATAAAAGTAAACATTGAATTTTACGATATGTGCAAGTAACTTTTAAGTGACGGGGCAAAGTTTATACTTTTTTTTTATTTTGCCGAGCAATTCTAAACGAAAATTGACAAATTAATTTAACGATTCGTAGTAATAAAGATTTCGATTGTTATTACATTCTGATGCTTGACAATGCCTTCGTGACGTCAATTACGATCGTCTCAAAAATGTTTATGCCGATTTTTTTATAAACAATATCATGACCTATATTTAATTCAAAGTTAAGGCAAAGGTTACAGGCGCACCCTGCGACGATTCGCGAGTGCCCAAACATTCTCGTGCTGAAAATAGTTCGAGTTTTCCCGACGAAGCGACTAATAAGCCGAGACGAAATCTCGACTCGGTCATTTCCCGAACCGTAAATCACCGATCTAATTTTCCTCCATTATGCGTCAAATTCTGGGAAAAAACTAACGCGTTGCTTTATTCATACTTTAAAAATGTAAACGATGATACTTCCTGTCTTTTCAAAAATTCAAACGTTTGCGAGAAAAGTAAATAACAATTTTCATTACAAAATTAATGATAAATAATAAATAAATGGAACCAACAGCGATGGTTATGTGGTCGGGTTTCGACTCTAGTGATCATCGAAGTTAAGAAGCGTTTCATGCTTTTACATTATTTGGTGAGGTAACCTCTTGGCCGTGCGCTGGCTTGGCATTTTTCGATCGCCGAACCGGGGTAGTTTATTCTTCCGGAGCCCGATAAAATTCCTCATAAACAATATTAGACTTTGGAAGAACCGATTTTACCTAACACAAGTTTCCGCCGTTTCCTCCGTACTCTAACAGAAAGCTGCATAGTGTAAAAAGGTGTTCGAGGACTTCACCCGAAAAGTGAGGTTACGTGAGCTAAAGGAGGTTCGATAGCCCCTCGTTCTAGGGGCAAGGGGGAAGGGAAAACATCTACTTTACCAACTGCAAATGAATCATCTGATAAATATATTATTATTGCAAAACATTATATTATTCTTGATCCCATGCAAACTAAATCAGCTGCGCCGTGTTTGAATAATGCCTGCGGTCATAAACAGTGTTACCAACATTATACCGTAAAACGGGGGTACATTGACATTACGGGTAAATTTGAGAGTTTTTGGGGATATTTTAACAGAGCGCCAATATACGGTTTAAGTGTGTTCTCAGCGGTAAAAAATTCGAAAATCCGAATATTTCCGTAAATTACAATATATGGAGATTATAATGGTTATATTCTTGTTGCGCGGGAAATTTCCGATTCCGTAACCTACAATTGAAGCCTTTTTGGACGAAAAAAATGTTCACCCTCGCCAGGTGCCGATAGTCGATATTCGTGATTTACTTTCCTGACTTTGTAGGGGGTCCGAGGAAGTCAAAATTTTTTTTGCTCCAAAAAGACTTTGTTGGGTCATTTCGGAATCGTAAATTTCCCGCGTAACACGAATATGATGGTTGAAAGACGTTTCGGAGCAAAACAAAATTTGACCCCATCCTAGGCCACTTTTTTCATGTATGGGTCCTGAAAATCGCGATTTTCGAAGTACCGCCACGGCCACAAAAATGGAGTCATGCGGATGTTCCTTAGTTCATTCTTTGCGTCTCGGCGAGCTTTTCAAAAAGTTACTCATGGAATTTTTTGCCAGACCGACAGGAACGATAACCATATGTATCTACTAATTATGACAAAATTTTCATATTTTTTATAAATAAATGAACAGTAAGGTGATGTTTTTATTTTATGTATTGGTCAAAACGCTGTTTATCTATAACTTCTAACTTCTAAATTTAACTTCTCTAACAACTAGCGAGGTTGTTTCTCAAAAATCCAAAAACTATATAACGTTGGTATAATAATGAATGATTAAAAAACACACACACTCACATATAATAAAAGGGACGAAAATGAAAAATTGTTAATTTTGAAAAAAAAAACAGCTCTGGAACGAAGATCGCGAGGATAATCTTGCCGTAGCATGCCAACGAGGTGCGACATCAGCAGGAGACGCGTCGCTCTGATTACGCGTCGATCGTTCGTTAACGGTGACCGCGAGTGGCGGTTACCAAGTATAATAACGACGATAAGACGACGTGACTACGACAGTACGAGAATAGCGAAAAATACGACGAGGAGACGTCCGAAGGCGCGAGAAAGGAGAACCGAAACGATTGACACGAGTGACCGATGAACACGGTGAATAATGGTGGTGACTCGTCGGGTCCCGGTGTTGGGGTCGGTAACGGGGCCCGTCCCGCGAGTTACCCAAACAGCGGCCAGACACCGACCGACGAGAGGACTGGCCAAACGACCAACGTCACCGGGACGAACGAGACACCCGGTAACGATGGCGCGACCGGTCCCAACTCTGTACCACCACCGGGCTCGAAGGCAGCCGCTGCTGCCGCCGCCGAGAAGAAGCGTCCGGCGAGAAGAGGCAAACCACCTCCCGATCGTCCTGTGAGAGCACTTTTTTGTCTACCGCTCAAAAATCCACTTAGAAAATTATGCATCGATGTTGTCGAGTGGAAGTATCCTTTTTTACCATGATTATTATTGTCCGTTAATTAATACAGCTATCTTTCTCTTGCGCGGGAAAAAAATACAATCGAAAATTTCTATAAAATATTATTGGAATGAAAATTATCACGGGGGTAAATTTTCCATGGAAGGTGCGAAAGACAAATTTGTTGATCTTGAAAAAAGAGAATTATTCGAGAAAAAAATTATAATTTTTATGAATAATTAGTTATTAGGGATGAAGTATTTTTTTCATTTTAATGCGAGAGTATTTCAACAATAATTAGGATCGAGATGATTTATTTTGTGAAAGAAAATCGGATTTAATTCGAATGAAAAATAAAAAATTAATATTTCGTTATTACGCAATTTTTTAATTATTTTATTTGTCGTAGAATGATTTGGAACTTTTGTGTTTTTCTTCAAATAGCTAAAGCCTCTAATACCGAGAGGGAGTGAATCAATCTCATCGTCGATTCACACTATTTTTTTATATCCGATAGATTTATGCTCCTTGACCTATTTTCTAACTTGTGACAGACCCTTCGAGTGGGTCATTCTTTCCACTATATTCGCCAATTGCGTAGCTCTGGCAGTCTACACGCCCTATCCTTGCAGTGATTCTAATCAAACAAATCTTTACTTGGTGAGTCCGCAGCTATGTAGTTACTGTTTGAAACAATCTCGTGACGACTATGCTTATCGCGATAGTAAAAAATTCATAAAAAATTTATTTTCTCCTTCAGGAAAAAATTGAATACGTCTTTCTAGTAGTTTTTACCCTCGAGTGCGTCATGAAGATAATAGCTTATGGCTTTGTTGCCCATCCGGGAGCATATCTTCGAAACGGATGGAACATGTTGGATTTCACCATCGTCGTGATTGGGTTAGTATTATTTATTATTTCGATGTCTCGATTATATTGAACCGAAAGAAATGTATCAAAGCGATTAATTAAAATTGTGACTTCAATTGTAAAGATTTAAACGAAATTATCTTGCAAATAATTTGACATACTAAGTAAAATATTCATTACTTTTATGAAATTTTCATTTTTAACGAGAGTTTTTATTTTTAATGCAGAATGGTCAGTTCGATATTAACAATGCTGATGCAGGAGGGCTTCGACGTAAAAGCTCTGAGAGCTTTTCGAGTTTTGCGACCCCTTCGTCTCGTGTCCGGAGTTCCAAGTACGATTTTAGGCCTCTAAACTCCTTAAAAATATTTTTTATAATTCATTTTTATACTTCTATCGACATATAAAAATTGAAACGATTTTTACAGGTCTCCAGGTTGTTCTGAATTCCATTCTTCGGGCTATGGTGCCGTTACTTCACATCGCACTTCTCGTACTCTTCGTCATCATAATCTACGCTATAATAGGCCTCGAATTATTCTCCGGAAAAATGCACAAGACCTGTCGTAATAATCTCACCGGTAATTAATCGAGCCGTCGATGAATAATTAATCGTCGGTTATCGATTATTCACAAATTTGACTAATTACGCGATATTGATTAAATTTATTGGTAAACTTGTTGTTTGATATACTTCATGAATCTATTATGTTTATTTGTACGTTTTCGTTTTTGCAGAGGATATTATGGAAGAGCCACATCCATGCGGCGAAGCTGGTTTTCAATGCAGTTCCCTCGGTGACGAATATTATTGCAGTCGTCAATATTGGGAAGGTCCCAACAACGGTATCACGAATTTTGATAATTTCGGACTCGCTATGTTGACTGTTTTTCAATGTGTCACACTCGAGGGATGGACCGACGTACTTTACGACGTGAGTGTTTTCAATAAATTCATAAAAATTCACTTTTCGTCGAATATGACGTAAGTGTAAATATTTTTTCACCGTTTTAAAATATAAAATAACTTTTTGTTATTACATTTTCCAGATCGAGGACGCTATGGGCAGCACTTGGCAATGGCTCTACTTTATATCCATGGTAATTCTCGGTGCTTTCTTCGTAATGAATCTCATTCTCGGTGTGTTGTCTGGGTAAGTGATACGAAAGATTTGATCAAACTTATTTTCTCCATTAATTTCACCAAAAAAGATTTGTTATTTGAATTTAATTCGTTTTTATGAGGCATTTACTTTAGAATAATTCTTGGAATTCATAATATTTGTAATTATGTACTGTCGCACAGAGAGTTCTCCAAGGAAAGAGAGAAAGCCAAGGCACGTGGTGATTTTCACAAATTGAGGGAGAAACAACAGATCGAGGACGATCTCAGGGGCTACTTGGATTGGATAACTCAGGGTGAGGATATCGACGCCGAGGCTGACGAGATGCAACAGATGCAGGATGGCAAACGTATGACACGATCTTATAAACGACTATGCGAGTTTAAAAATTATTTCCATAATAAAAATCAAATTTATCGATTAATCGATTTTGCAAAATTTTAGCGAAACAACAAAGCGAAATGGAGAGCACGGATCGTCTCGAGGGCGATGAGGAAGGAATACAACAGGAATCAGCGTGGAAACGAAAGAAACGAGATTTAGATAGGTAATTGTTTTGATTCGCTCGAAATTAATTCTATTTAATGTTTAATTGAAAGAAAATCCGAGAAAACAATTATTGAAATATTTAAAAAAATAATACGTTTGAAAGTGTTCAAGCCGATATTAAAGATTCTTTTTTAGAATTATTTTTTGATCGATAGGAACTTATTACTTTTCGCAGAGTCAATCGTCGTATGAGAAGAGCGTGCCGAAAAGCCGTAAAATCTCAAGCCTTTTACTGGCTCATTATAGTCCTTGTATTTTTGAATACGGGGGTATTGGCGACCGAGCACTATCGACAACCAGACTGGCTGGACGACTTCCAAGGTTCCCATATACTTGAGTTATTCATTTACCAATTAGCATTATTGATTCAACGAAAAGAAATAATAAAACAAAAATTTCTACCAAATTTTCAGAGGTCACAAATACCGTTTTCATCGCTTTATTCTCGTGCGAAATGTTGCTCAAGATGTACAGCTTGGGATTTCAGGTAAATAATCAAATTCGTTTTATTAATTCTAATTTCTATCAAAATTTATGAATGTTTTTTTTTCTTTCGCAGGGTTACTTCGTATCGTTATTCAACCGTTTCGATTGCTTCGTGGTGATCGGCTCGATCAGCGAAATGATACTAACGTATACGGAGATCATGCCACCACTCGGTGTGTCCGTACTTCGTTGCGTCAGATTACTCCGAGTCTTCAAAGTCACAAAGTCAGTATCGATTGTAATTTTAATTAATCATTTATCAAATGATTTTATGAATAATGTAACTTTTCGTCGATAGAACTAAATCATCATAGTGATAATGCAATTTTTAATCAAATACCATTATTCTCAAACCGATAGAATTAATTATATTTTTAATGAAAAAAATGTTTAATTATCGAGCATATATTTCACACAAAATTCGGGTAATAAGGATAATTTTGTTTGTAGATATTGGCGATCTCTGTCGAATTTAGTGGCATCGCTGCTCAACTCGATACAATCGATTGCCTCGCTCCTGCTGCTTCTCTTCCTATTCATCGTTATTTTTGCATTACTCGGAATGCAAGTATTCGGTGGAAAATTCAACTTTGACAATCTACAGGACAAACCAAGGAGTAACTTTGACAGTTTCTGGCAGAGTTTACTTACGGTCTTTCAGGTCAATTATTATAACGATTATTTGATTTTTAATTCAAATAGAAATTTCATAATATCGAAAATCAACGGATTTACGAATTGACGTTAATTTCGAATTAATTTTAGATCCTGACCGGTGAAGATTGGAACGCGGTGATGTACGTAGGAATTCGCGCTTACGGTGGTGTCGCAAGTCATGGAATATTGGCATGCGTTTATTTCATCATTCTCTTCATTTGCGGAAACTGTATCCTTCCGTAACGATACAATCTCGAATTATTCCTATTTTATTATCAATTTATTCAATTTTTTATCAGAATAATCGAGAGATTTTATTCTAAGAAAATTTTTGATCGAAACGTGATTTTTCTTGACAACGTTTAATCCGCGTAATTAAGACATTCTACTGAACGTCTTCTTGGCCATTGCGGTCGACAATCTCGCCGATGCCGAGTCATTGACTGCGATCGAGAAAGAAGCCGAGGAAGAGGCAGGGAAAAATAAATCGCACAGTGGCTCACCAGCGAGGGACGAGATGAGCGTCGATGACGGTGGCGACGACGGGGGTGATTTAACAGGTGGCGAGGACGAAGGGGATGGTACCGATTTCGAGCATGATCCAAACGAGACGATGGACGATTACGAGGCTGCCCTGGACGGTGATATGTGAGTAAATCTTTTTTTTTTAATATAGAAATAATTCAAAAGAGATTAGAAAAAATTTAATACAAAAATCCTTTGACGTAAACTCGATCGCGTTAGGTCAAAGGACGGCGATGAGTCGAATCGTCATGGGAAAGTACGCTTGAACATCGACTCGGACGACGAAGATTTGGAACGGGCAACGGACGACGAGGATGAGGAAGAAGACGGTCATATGGACATGAATGGTACGTTCTATAATTAATAATAATTAATCGATCGATTAATCAATGAACTACAAGAAAATCTTCATTACAAGGGAATAATTAATTTTTAATTATTTCATACTATTGCAGATGATGGAATGGGAGGTGAGGAAATTTCAGCTCGACCACGAAGAATGTCCGAGTACAAGCAGGGAGGAACGGAGAAACAACCGATACCACCGGGCTCGTCATTTTTCATATTTTCACAGACAAGCAGATTTCGTGTTTTCTGTCATTGGTTGTGCAATCACAGTCATTTCGGTAATGCCATACTCGTTTGCATCATGGTATCATCGGCTATGCTCGCTGCCGAAGACCCACTCAAAGCTTCGTCGTACAGAAATACGGTAATCAAATTTTTGTATCGATTACAAAATCGATCAAATTTGATTTGATCAAATATTAAATTCAATACTTGTAATTAAATTTTGATAATTTCTAAGAAATACATCATCGTTCGTTCTACTAACTTTATCAATATCTCTTCCTTTTCAGATATTGAATTACTTCGATTATTTCTTCACGTCGGTGTTCACCATTGAGATATTCTTAAAAATGATATCGTACGGTTTCGTGATGCACGACGGGGCTTTCTGTCGTTCGGCGTTTAATCTACTCGACATGCTAGTTGTTTGCGTGTCCCTCATCTCGATGGTCTGGAGGTATAGTGATGTTAACAAATGCTTTAGAAAAGCATTAATTGTATTTTTGTATCTTTTTTTCCATCTTTTCTTTTCTTTACTTTCGTAGCTGATACATCTTTGTTTTCTTTCTTTTTTCTCTCTCTCTCTTTATCTCTCTCTATTTCACTCTCCTTTTCTCTCTCTCTCTCTCTCTCTCTCTCTCTCTCTCTCTCTGACACACACAAACTTTCTTTTTCTCTCCCTCACTCTGTCACTCTCTCATTCTTTCTCTTTCACTCTCCTTTTCTCTTTCTCTCTCTCTTTCTCTCAATCATTCTCACACATTCTCTCTCTCTCTATATCACACACACTCTCTCTCTCTCTCTCTCTCTCTCTCTCTCTGTATCCCGATCTCAAACTTAAACCCTAGGAACCTTTCCCCCAGGTCTAACGCTATATCGGTGGTCAAGATTCTTCGAGTTCTGCGTGTACTTCGGCCATTGCGTGCCATCAATCGGGCCAAAGGCCTCAAGGTATTTCAACGTTTTTTAAAAATTTAAACTGTTCTTTAAGTACAAATATTAATAGCTATCTATCTATCTATCTTTCCATCTGTCTCTCGTACTATCTAGTATTTCCCAAATGTCCTCGTGAAATATCGATTGTACGGTCGCGGGAGTATCGTTGCTTTGCCACGTTCCCCCTCGATACTTCCGGTATATTGCCATATCTGTAAATAGCGGTATATAATTGTAATGATTTCGCAACGGCTATAGAAAGCAAAATGAGCGCAAGATGCAAATTGGGTTAGTTGGGTAACGTAGGAGAAGGTGAAGGTTCCAAACCCTTTTTTATACCTTTATATAAAACAAGAATATACATAAATACGCATATTTATTTATTCATTCATTCATTTATTTATTTATTTGTTTATACATATATCTATGTTTTATATATCGCGTATAAAAGGGTACGAGTACAAGTCAAATTACAAGAAGAAAAACAGTGGCTATAGAGGAAAAAAAAGGGCCAAAAACATATGTGTGAAATTGTGTTTTTTTCCACCGTGTCGATCGAATAATCGCAGTATAATTATTTGATTAATGTTGAAATCGTAGCACGTAGTACAGTGCGTCATCGTAGCGGTAAAGACTATCGGAAATATAGTCCTCGTCACCAGCCTCCTGCAGTTCGTGTTCGCCGTCATTGGCGTGCAACTTTTCAAGGTAGGCCGCTCAGGCTGAACGGTGTTATAACACTTTGAAGGGAATATGAATTAAGAATTAAGAAAACAGAAAAGAAAAGAAAGAAAATATTCAAAACTAGAGAGAAAAATATGTCAACGAAATGTGCGATGTTCCTTTTGTTTCCGTGAGTTTAAAATTGAGTTGAGATGCATAGGTGCGTTCGTGGATTCGATTCTTGTCTAGATTATTATTTTTTTTTAAATATAAATATTCAATTTTTTGTTCTTTCCATCCGCTGGACACTCTTTAATCTCATCTAAACATTCTTTAATTAACCCCAAAACGCTAAATTCATGTTTGCAAAATGAGAAAAAAAATCGAATCCAGGAACGCTCCCTATCTTTTTTTTCACTAGAGTGTTTACAATTGTGTTTTGTATCATTCCAACCCCCTCACCCCCTCGCCCGCCAAAACCGTCGTCGCCCATGCCACATCAATATAATAAAACTCGGTCATTTTCTTATCTTCCCTCCATTTCAACGAAAAAAAAACAAACACACACACACACACATACATTGCATACGAAAGAATTACCTCGGCGTCGTTAGCGACGGGAGAGAAAAAAAGTACACGAAAAATTTACACGATACACGTATATACGATTCCCGAATCAATGCACCTTTGGGTACCCCGAATGACTTGTAATACTTATGACTCTTTGAGATTAATATTAATATACCCGTAGAGAGAAAACAATTTACCTAATTCCCCCCCGTATAATATATAAATATATAATTATAAAATATATTTATATATTTGTCGAAGACGAATACGAATCTCGTAAAACGTGTGAAAACGTGTTAACATTAGTTCCGTTGATCGTCGTACATTGACTCCCACCACGTAATGCATTTTATCATTCGAATAATAATAATTTTAAACAACTACAAACAACAACAACAACAACAGCAACAATAACATATTTCGATATTTGCATAAATAACGTTACGTACGCGTGTATAATTGTTTGATAAATTTTTGATACGCGAAGATTCGTGATAAGAGTTCATAAATTTTGATCACATAATATATATATATATATATAAATTATGTGATACGATTTCATACTTGAGATAATTTTCTTGCCTGTTCCTTACACGTGTACGTGCGTTTACGTATGATTATTAAAATACGACATAGTCTACTCTATTATATTTACTATATATATTATAGTATATAGAAGCACGTTCGATGTTACCTAATGCGTTATGACTGTACTACCGCGTCGCTCGGAATCTACGAAAATCCTTTCGAATCCTATCGATCTCACGATGTTTTTTTTCTATTTTTTTTTCTCTGATTTAAAAACTTTTTTTTTTATTGTTCTGTTGTTTTTTTCTCTCTGTGTATGGTTCCTCTATCTGTCCCCCCTCACCCTTAAGCGACTGGCGCTACCGCAGAGTTATGAAGATAATTTGTTTATTTATTCTTTTTTTTTTTTTTTTTTTTTCGTTGACGTTTCTTCCGATTTTCTCACTCGTTTATATCCTTTAATTTTCATCATATACCGAAAACAAACAAGAGAACAAAAAAGCAAAAGAAAAATGCATGAGTTGCGATTTTTTAGCGTTGCAGTGGTGTGCCGTTATATTAACACGAAAGAACATGTCCCATTCGCGTATCAACGTCTCGGCGTGTCGTTTTGGTCTCGTTGAAATCGCTCGCGATATATTTGTTTCATTTTTTCATTTTATTCTACTTTAATTCTATTACTAAAAAAAAATTCGCGACGAAAATGAATAACCGAAGAGTAGGAAAATATTTCCGTGAACAAATTTAAAGTCGTGGCGGCGCGGCGCGACGGTCAAATTAAAAAACATGAATCGTTTTTTGTTTCGTTTTTCGTTTTTTTTTCCTTCTTTTCTACGTCTTTTTCTCGTCTCAACGCGAAAGCTTCGGAATCCCACAGGTGCATTGCCGAGGTACAAACACAACGTGCACCCTACCGAGCGCAAAAGTAACGAGATAATTTTTGAAGATATTTTTTTTTTTTCTTCCTATTTTTACTCTTCGTGTCAGAGATAAAGTAAGTTTACTCGATGAAGGAAAAAAGAAATTTGTCATTGTCCGTCGTTTAGGAAAAAAGATACGTATCGCCAGCCGGATCGAGACCGAGGAACCCGCGATAAGCTTATATACCGGGTGTCCCAGAAGTGCCACGCCTTCCGGTACCAGCGCGTGGCTGGCGACGCCATGAACTCATGTGCGAAGTCCGCGCCCCTAACTCGCCATAGTTTTTGAACGAGCAACGCTCTAAGTGGTGTAATCGGTAAACTGAAATCGGCCAACTTAGATCGTCTCTCGTCTGAAAACTATTGCGTATTCGAGAGTGCGAACTTCGCACGTGAATTCGTGACACCGCCAGCTACCCACAGGTACCAGGTGATCCGAGACTTTTGAGACACCCGGTATATACATATATATATTTATATTTATCCAACGTCATAATTTTGGTATTATCACTAGATATGTGTAATAAATAGCGACACCTTTATCCGTGAGCAAGAACCCCCTTGACCCTCGCCGCCCTACCCAACTAACCCGATGCAAACAAATTTATTGCGAGGACGTCGCAAGAACAAAAACAACCCGCCCCAACCACCTTTCTCTCTTTCTCGCTCTTTCTCTCTCTCTCTCTCTCTCTCTTCCTCTCTCTCTATCTATCTCTCTATCTCTACTTCTATACATATATATATATACATATATGTATAAATATATATATGTATCTATATATATATACATATATATATATCTCATCCACATACGTATAAATGCTAATGTATCAAATTTTTTTTTCTTATGTTTCCATCTGCCTCTCGTACCGTCCCCGCGTTGAACCGATCAAACAAACAAAATCCCGCTGTGCTCGCCTCACGCGCCCTGCTCGCCTCTCAACCTCGCAACTATATCCGAAAAAAACGATCGAAAATCTGAAAAAAAAATCTTAAACACCGACAATCCAAAAAAAAAAAAACTGCGTATACAAAAAGTACGTGGTGAAATGTGTGATTGTCGCCATTAAAACGATCGGCAACATTATGTTGGTCACCTATCTCCTACAGTTCATGTTCGCTGTTATCGGGGTACAGCTCTTTAAGGTAAAAGAAAAACAAAAACAAAAAACAAAAAACAAAAAAAAATGAAAAAAAAAATACAAAAACTGCACGCCAAAACACACGAATATAAATTTAAAAAGCATTCGATATCTTAGATATCTATCGTATTTGTTGTTAATTAGGCTATTGGCACGCTCGCATAAGCACGAATATCAAAATATAAAAGGGATATTAAAATATAGAATTATTTATTACGTATCGTACTGTAGTTTATTTATATTAGCTTACCCGATAAACGCTGTATAAACATGGCTTTCTTTTTCACTGCGTGTATAAGCACAAAATTCGTACGAGTCTAACTTATACGTCTCTTGCCGCAATAAAAAAAATCATACCGTCGAGAGGGTGAGAAAAAAATATTTTAGTTTGAATTTTTTTTTCAAGTCGATTACCCGAGCTCGGACCAAGTACAAATTGATTTTTAAATCCGTTTGAAATTCAAGAATTCACTTAAAAAATTGGAAAAATAATTAAAATAATTAATTAGATTCGAGATCAATTTTTAGAAAATTTTCAATTCTACTTTTATCGTGTCATTTCTATGTTTTTCTATCCAACGGTAATTCGACAAAAATTTATCAAATCACTATAAATTTTAATATTTTTTTTATTTCAAGTTTGACGGTATTTTGTTGGCAAGGGATAATTTCGTTTGTTATTTAAGATAAAAGCACAGCCACCCTTCGCACGCTCTGTTCGATTAGTTGTAAAACTTGAAATGTCTATCTCTCGGTGTTACCCCCTCGTCGTTTATTATTACAAAGCACGTGGCCCTCTCTTCCTCTCGGTCTTCCTCCCATCGACCTCCCGATACGAGCGACAGCAATACATATTTTTTTCCATACCACCTTGTATACACCCTTAACTCGAATCCAAAAAAGAAACACTCCCACACACACAACATGTATAAGCATGTTCCATTTGCAAACAAAATTCAACAACGAACAAAAATATTGTTGAAAATACACTTTCCGAGACAAATAATTGGCAATTTAATCCTGAAAAAATGTGATCCCTTTGTGAACAAAATTATTAATCGAGATTATTCTTAATTATTTGAAAAAAAATCTCATTTTTTTAATCGTTCATCATTTACAATGATTTTTTCATAAAATCATGTCGAACTAATTTTTATTTAAATAATCACCATCCCCGGTTTCCGACCAAAAGCATGAATTTCCTACCTCGTTACTCGATCGCTAATTCCCGGATCAAAAACAAACCAAAAAAAAGCAGTCAAACTTTCAAACCAGCAAAAATTTTCGAAACTCGTGAAAATCTGACGATTTTATCTACATCGCGCCGTGCCGTTGCCACGTACCCCATTTTATCATTCGTCGCGTTTTTTTCTGTACATATGTACATGTATATACGATACACATATCTCTGCACCCCATAACGAACAAAAAAAAGTAAACACGAATATTGCACGTCTATGAATTTTTTATTCTCACGCGTTTTCACTATAAATCTCAGATTAACGAAATAAAAAAATATATATACTATATATAAGTAAAGCTAAATAATAACAAAAAATTACGTGCACGCTGAGCGCGCTTGCACCTAAAAAAAATTAATTTCTTTTTCTTTTTTTACTTCTGAATTTGCATAATCGCTTCGAAAAACAATAATTCGATATAATCGTCGCTTCTGCAAGATGCTCGTTGTTGATACACACTTTTTAACCTGAATTTATGCATCATCGATGATAAAAACGAAGCGAAAACAAATTTTAATCGAATATCTGGTTTTCTCACTATATCCAGGGCAAATTTTTCATGTGCAACGACGAATCGAAAGTCACGGAACCCGAGTGCCAGTGAGTTTTTTTTGTTGTTTTTCGTATTTGTCGTTTAACGTTTAACGCGTTAAATTTTTATTAATCTTACTAATTAATTAAATTTTTTATTTTATCAATTTGAATTACAGTGGCACGTATCTCGTCTTCGAGGAGGGAAATATTAACAGGCCTGTGATGAAGGATCGTTTGTGGAAAAAAAATCGTTTTCACTTCGACGACGTTGCCAAAGCGATGTTAACACTTTTCACGGTATCGACGTTCGAGGGTTGGCCGAAGTAAGAATTATCATAACGAGAATGATTTTTTTCAGAATTTCACCAATCGATCGATGCAATCAATTTTCTTACGATTATCAAGTAAATCAATTTGATCGACAAATCGATTAATTCGATCGATTTAACGAATAATCGATGAAATTAATTAATATTTTAATATTCCATTCTCACAGCTTATTGTACGTCTCCATCGACTCGAATCGCGAGGACTACGGTCCCATTCACAATTTTCGACCGATCGTGGCGGCTTACTACATCATATACATAATCATCATAGCGTTCTTCATGGTCAACATATTCGTCGGTTTCGTCATTGTCACGTTTCAGAACGAGGGAGAACAGGAGTACAAAAATTGCGAACTCGACAAGAATCAGGTTTGGAATAATAATTTTCGGAATAATTTTATTAATTAGTTTTCTTTTTTATTATTTTATAAAGAATTTCAAGATTTTCACGCAATCCGATCATTAATTATTTTCAACGAGTTACGAATTCTCGTCATTTTAATAATCCTCAATTATAAGACTATTATTTTTCACAGCGTAATTGCATAGAGTTTGCTCTTAAGGCAAAACCCGTTAGACGTTACATACCGAAGCATCGCATACAGTACAAGGTCTGGTGGTTCGTGACTTCGCAGCCATTCGAGTACACGATATTCACCCTCATTATCATAAACACGGTGACGCTAGCAATGAAGTTCTACAATCAACCGGATCCTTACACCCACGCCCTCGACGTCCTCAATATGATATTCACGGCAGTGTTCGCCCTAGAATTTGTCTTTAAACTGGCAGCATTTCGTTTCAAGGTCGGTCAAAAATATCGTCGTTTGTCTAATATGAAAAAAAAAAATTTTTAATTAAAAAAATTGTTTGCCATATTTTTGAAATTTATTACTTTTTCAGAATTACTTCGGCGACGCGTGGAACGTGTTCGACTTCATCATAGTTCTGGGTAGCTTCATAGACATCGTCTATTCCGAAGTCAACGTAAGTTTATTAAATTTCCCAGACACCGAAGAGAACGATATTGACATTCTTCAGGTTTCAATCATTGTAAATATTGCACATATGCGTAGAAAGAAAATATTCTTCGTTGGATATAAAAAAAAAACATTATTTCACAGGATCTTCGGCATAATTCGTTTTCGTAGTGCCACGAAATTCCAGGCTCTCTCGGTTCACATGTACATTATTAATTTGTCATATTTTTTTTAAATCTTCGTTGACTTTTTTAGATCTGTTTTTTTTAGATTAGTCCTCCTCGAGGATAAATGTATTTTTTCACAATTTCATTTCTAGGCACGAGTGCATGCCAAGGCGGGAGGTTCACTCCCAACGAACGCGCAAAAAGTATGTATGTGTGTATGATGAACGTACTCTCGTTGGCGACTGTGCGTTGTGTGGGTGTCTTCTACAAAGTTGTTCCCCCGATCCTCGATTAGAAACCTTAGATACGATAATTAATTTCGTAGATACAATTATTTTTTTGTGCACGTACGTCACGTGATTCAGGTATGAAAAACATTAATTCTCGAATCAATTGCAAGTAATATTATTTAAATGCTCTTAATTTAATCGATCGTTACAATTTTCTTAATTTATGATTCGAAAATCATTGTTTAATCATACCTGACGTAGTTTACCCCTATATTTTTGCAACTGAATGTATCCTCATAGAAATTTGTAACGTAGATGTGTGGGCGAGTGTGCGTGTGTGAACCCTGAATACCCATAGTTTAAAAAAAGCGATTATACAAATGTACGTGACTAATTGAGTCGCTGGTATAGTCTCCCATGTTCGTAACTGGATAAAATATTATTTCTCCTATTTTTACTATTAATAATTATATTCTACCATCGAGTTTATTTCATCATTTATCGAGGACTGAAAAAACTTGTATAAAATAATGAATATTCTAATTTTAATTAGCGAATGATACTATTTTATCCAGATATGCCAATTTATTGTCCTAAACATAAAGATACCCGTCTATATAGAGCTACCGAAGGATTCGACATGCGAAAGTCCTCGTCATCGACACACAATTGGGTATTCAATCAAGGACGTGATAAATCGATAATAAGCAAGGAGGCAAAATTTCGCGGGACTTTTTGGTGAAGAAATCCTGCAGTAGTGAAGGGGGACCGTGAGCGATCCACCGAGAATTTGCATTGACTCCATACTACCTCGTGACAAAGCTTATCTAACAATCTCCAATGTTTTGTTGGACCCCTTTATGTTACGTTTTTTTAAATGGATTTTTATACAGTTTTTGAAGAATTGATTGTGTTTTTCGTCGCTGATGGATTTAATTCAGAGAACCCTCGTTATCTTTGGAGATCAGAGATAAGGTTGACCCGAATCTGATCGTTGGAATTTTTTTTTATAATTTATATCGAAAGAACAATGACGAAAAATGATATTCCGCGAAATGGAATTGAATCGATAAGTAACGTGAATATTTTTTCAGCCCGGTTCCAACATCATTTCCATCAATTTCTTCCGGCTGTTTCGCGTGATGCGTCTCGTCAAACTTTTGAGCAGGGGCGAAGGTATTCGTACTCTTCTCTGGACCTTCATCAAATCTTTTCAAGCTCTCCCGTACGTCGCTCTCCTTATCGTTATGCTTTTCTTCATCTACGCCGTTATAGGAATGCAGGTACGTCCAGCAAATCTCGCAAAAATCTTCCATCGACATTAATGTCATTAGAATAATTGTGAATAAAATAATCGTACATAATTATTCTTAAAAAATTAATCAAATTATTAATTATTATATGAAAATAATAATAAGATTTATTCTAGGGGACTAATTAGGACCTTAGTTCAAAGTCAATATCAATTTTTTAAATATTACTCTCATTTATCGATACTCGTAAGATTATTTCAAGCGAACGATAATGTAAAACATTTTTCATTTCGTTTCAGGTCTTTGGAAAAATTATTCTTGACAACGAAACTGCTATCCATCGTAACAACAATTTTCAGACGTTTCCTCAAGCGGTTCTGGTACTTTTTAGATCGGCGACGGGTGAGTAGAAAACATTTTTAAAAAATTCCTCATTCTCAATTATCAGAATGAATTATATTTTTTTTTCTTGAAACTTTATCAGGTGAATCTTGGCAAAATATCATGCTCGACTGCTCGTCACGACCTACCGAAGTCAAGTGCGATCCTAAAAGCGACGACGAGAACAATCCATCTGGCTGTGGCAACGACATTGCATTTCCATATTTCATATCTTTCTACGTACTTTGCTCCTTTCTCGTGAGTATTCTCATTTTTCATTCGAGTCCCAATTTTTGTCAAATTTTTCTTTTCGATACCAAAGAAAAGAAAATGAATCACATTTTTTTTCCCTGCAGATTATAAATCTATTCGTCGCCGTTATTATGGACAATTTTGATTATCTAACGAGAGATTGGTCGATTCTTGGACCACATCATCTTGACGAATTTATACGTTTATGGTCGGAATACGATCCGGACGCGAAAGGTCGCATAAAACATCTGGACGTTGTGACACTTTTGCGAAAAATTTCTCCACCATTGGGTTTTGGAAAGCTCTGTCCTCATCGAGTTGCATGCAAGGTATTATTGTTGTTTTACAATGACTCGTTGATCGCTGATATTTAAATGACTCGAGGGGTTTTTTTTTCTTGCGCTCATTCAGAGACTCGTGTCGATGAACATGCCGTTGAACAGCGATGGTACTGTTCTATTCAACGCGACGCTCTTCGCGGTTGTCAGAACTTCGTTGAGGATCAAAACAGAGGGAAATATCGACGAGTGTAACGCTTCGTTGCGAGCTGTTATCAAGAAGATATGGAAGAGAACGAGCCCAAAACTTCTCGATCAAGTTGTCCCACCACCAGGAGGTTCGAATCCAAAAATATAAAATTTATCATTTAATTTGGGTCATTTGTTTTTCGTTTAAATTAACTTTAATAGAAAATAGGGGAATATTATTAGTCAAAAGGTTAAAAAATGGTATGTTGTTGTCTTTTTAAATTCTAGACAGGCGAGAGAAGAAATATTTGGTTGCAATGTGCAAATTAATATTTTCAATATTTTTATTTACTTATTTTTATTCAATATTAGAATTTTCAAGATAATTAATCTTGTTTAATTGTCATTTTTCTAGTCGACGATGAGGTGACGGTGGGCAAATTCTACGCTACCTTCCTTATACAGGATTACTTTAGAAGATTCAAGAAACGTAAAGAGCAAGAAATGAAGGACGGCGACAAAGACTGCCAGAACACAGTGACCCTGCAGGCAGGATTGCGAACGCTTCACGAAGCTGGGCCGGAATTGAAACGAGCTATTTCGGGAAATCTCGAGGAATTGTTAGACGATAATCCCGAACCTATGCACAGGGTAAAAGCATGGAAACAAAATTTTGATATCCAAAATCGAACAAAAAACGAATAATAATTTTGTTTTTCTCATTTTACAGCGAAATCACTCGCTCTTTGGTAGCGTTTGGTCCAGCATGCGACGGGGTCATCAAAACTTCCACAGGGCTAAATCCCTGAAGGCGAACGCCAATAACGCTTCCAAGGTAAATTCATCTTTCTATCTTTTCCTCTTTCACGAAAATATTAAATTAACGATTTAGTTCGCAAATTAAAATTACTTTTTATCTAATTTCCAATTTAATTCACGATTTGCAGGCATCGCCGACAAACTCGATCGACTTTTTGCCGTACTCCTCGTTGCAGAGAGCCGGTGTGCTTGACGGTGCAAATCCTGTCACAGCAAGATCTCATCAAGTTGTGCCAAACGCAGCCGGGTAATTATTCTCACCATTATTATCATTACAATCGTATCGATGCAATATTTGATAATAATAAAAAAATTTCTATCGTTCCAATTAAATAATTTTTATATTTTAAGGGGTTTGAGCGACAGTGCCATGAATCAGCTAGTAATGGACTCCAGACTGAGTGGTCTCGAGGAAAATATACCTCTTCGACCGCTCGCCGTATTTGCCGATTCGAGACTCCAACCGTCCAACATTCAGAATCCATACAAAGTCCTGGAGTAAGTAGAGCAAAGAATTTATTTCCATTTTTCTCTTATCTCTCGATCCACCCTCGTCGATATATAAAAATGAAAGAAAATTGATTTATCTCGGGCAAATATCCTCGCGTTACGCCCGCGTCTTCGTCCCTTTGGCGCACATATAAATATATACATACGTTTTAATTACATGTATATCGTGTATTTATTGGACAGTGGCAGTTTGTGTATTCGCTGCTCACCCAGGCAGTCGATTTCGCGCGTCACATTTGTATATCGTTAGTGCACGCCTGAATGCTCGAAAATCAAGAAAAAATAATTATCGATGTTTGAATTATTATTTATTGTTTTTCTATAAATGAATATCTACAAATATATATATATATATATATATATATATATATATATATATATATATATATATATATATATATATCAACATATATAGGTATATTTATATATACAGGGTGAAACTGTTAAAGTATAGCACCATTTATTCTGGGTTAGATGGAACCATTACAAACAAAAGTTGCAAATAAACATTAGGGATACTTTTAATAGTTTACGAGATATCAATTTTTGAAGTTGATCCAATTAGAGCGTGGCGAGAAGCGTTGAAGTCCTATCCCACTCTCCGCCCTTCTGTAGATATAGCACAGTGTAAGGCGTTACATTTGGGATCGCAAAATTCAGAGCAGTCAATTATCATTATTTTAGTACGCAGTCATTTTCATTTGTCGATCATTGACTGCTCTGAATTTTGCGATCCCAAATGTAACGCCCTACACTGTGGTATATCTACGGATAGGGCGGAGAGTGGGTCGCTCCAACGCTTCTCGCCGTGCTCTGATTGGACCAACTTCAAAAATTGATATCTCGTAAACTATTAAAAATATCCCTAATGTTTATTTGCAACTTTTGTTTCTAATGGTCCCATCTACCCCAGAATAAATGGTGCTATACTTTATGAGATTCACCCTGTATATTTATTTATTTAGAGAGCCCTGAAAAAATAAATGCGTTTACAAACGGGCAGAGTAGTTCTCGTCCTCTCCGTCAGAGGTTCTATGTGCATTTAATCTTTTCTTACTGATGAAAGATATACCTGTTTATTATTACTAGTACACTCGCGATTATTTCCATGTATACGTCTTTACGTACGAGTGTCTGTCCCTCTATCTGTATCTGTCTATATGTGTCTCTTCGCTCTCAGCAATTTAAAAATTGTCGTGTATATTTCTCAATTACCGTCTCCAACGTACGTTTTTATTAGTTCAGTTTTTTTTCATTATCGTTATTACATTAAATTTTTTTTTCTTCATCTCGTCGTTTTACGCTTTTGTTTATTGTCATACACGATTTCAGTGGACCCGGTAGCGGTAACTACCTTCATCCGAATAACGAATATGGTAAGGAAATGCTGCTGTTAGGGCTCTGTTAGTTTTCTTTCATTTACTTTTTTACGTCTTCTGATTTTTTACGTTTCTAACTTTTTTCGTTTGCCATTCGTCTGCGCCGACTTGAGATGAAGCTTTTGCAGTCAGCTTACTGTGTGTAACGAGGCTATTCTAGAAACCGCTGGTTCTTAACTGCAGCATTAATAATACACCACTAATTGCGCTTTTTTCACGTTCATTTACACCCAATTAGCGTTTTTATTTTCGATTTAATTGATGATTTTGCGTTTCCCAACGAACAAATACACGTCGTAGCATGACTCATGGGAGCCGGTAGCGCTCCGAGAAGGAACAAACATACAAAAATACACGAAAATACGATTCGCACGTAAGATACAAAATATGATAAGTACGTTTAGCCATTCTATTTTTCGTTCGCACGATTTGCACGAGTTAGAAGAAAAAGATCATGTGTCCACTCTTGTATTCCTCGTATTGTGGATGACGAAAATTCATGCGATGCCAAGTTCGCGATAACTCTCGAAAATAGAAAGAAGAGTAAAGAAACCCTCCAACCTCGCATATTGCCATGACGCGTACATGAATAATAAATATTTAAAAAGACAAAAAACACAATTAAAAAAAAAATAAACATAAATTCTAACTCTCTAACGTTTGACTAAAACAAACCCAAACCCATTAACTTTTTGCCTACCCACGCGCTCGTCACGTGCTTCGTGCGCCATTGTGGATTTGATCGCTCGGAGCGCAGTCTTCAGGACGGAATCGAGCGGCAGTTGACACCACCGACACCACCGCCACGAAGGAATTTACCTACGGCAACATCAACAACAACATCAACAACAAAAGCATCGACAACAGGAACTGCTGCAACATCGGGAGGAACAATTGGATTCACGAAAACGACAGAGCGAAACAACGACGACAACAACAGTACGAGCACCGACACAACGACGAGCCTCAGTCCAAGCCCGAGTCCGAGCTTCGGTTCGTCGTCGAACGGCGCTGCCTGTTATTATTCCTACGCGTCACGAGGCTGCTGCGTTGACTTAGTCGCCTGGAGTCATCAGCACGGTACGAAAAAATAACGAAAAACAAATCAAAATCTACCAAATCTTCGTGGATCAAAAAAACAAAAACAAAAATCGATTCTATGCTCGTACGACGTTCGATGAGGAAAAAACAAAATACTCGAACAAAGAATTTACACAATTGCGAATTATTTGACACAGCTGTTCGATCCACAGCTCGGTCATTTCATTCGCGATAAATAATTTCGTACGACAATTTGTTTTTGCCTCGTCGCCTTGGTATACTTTAGACCAATTCGAGAAGAGCCTGTAGCTAGCAGAAAAAAAGACCGGATCGAAAAGCTTTCTATCGATAAAATCGATATTTTAATTGAGGTTAGGAAAGCGTTTGGCCACCTGGCGGTTCAATTTGGCAACTGAAGTGGCGAAGACTCGTTCGAACCTTGTGCGCATGCGCTGATGATCGGATATGCGTTGATGACCGCGCATGCGTGGATCATCGCGCATGCGTATAAGGACAAAAACAGTCCGAGACCAGTTAATCCATTTTATTTCCACAATCGCTTCAAAATCAATTAAAAACGAGCCTAGATCTGAAAAAAACGAGAAAATAGTGTAAAACGAGAAAAAAAATACGACGTAACGATGCCCAGCAGCCTTGCAGTCGCACGAAGACGACGAGGCCGATACATCTCCGGACGACGGTGGCTGTTCGACCGCTTCCGGCAAGCGTAGAAGACGCAAAAGAACGAAAAAAAGCAAGCCAATATTTTCTAATGGATCCAAGGACCGTACGACGATGTCGACCGGAAGTGCCGCGACGACGATGACGACGCTGGCGAGATCTTCGTCGGCGTCGAAAACTCGAAAACTACGCGAAACAGCGGACGAACAGGGTCTTGGAATGACGAGTCTCGGGGCTGATGTTGTCGCTGGAAGAAATCTCAATAACGGTGACCGAAGTGTCGCAAATGGTCTTAAACTCGCGCAGACGCAGGCGATCGCGGTTGCCGGTTTTCTCGCTGATGTTGACGCAAGACAATGGCGCGTCTGCGAGTCCTGCTTCTCGCACAGAGCTTCTTTCCACGGCAGAGGTGATTTCGTTCACGAGAGAAAACGGAAACACAACTTTGCCAACTTTTTCTATGACAAAATGATGTTTTCCCGTTATCTCGACGGGTAATTCATTCATAGCGGAGTCGGGCGATTATCGAAAGATCCTTTCTAAATATTTAATCTTAATATTCCATTGGTTTTTTTTAAAGATACTACGATTGACAAAAAAAGTGTCGATTTTTTAAGTAATATTCTCCTTTTGTCTTTTTATATAACGCCCGATTCTGCTCTATCGCACCACTACACCTCATTGCACTATTTCACTATGACGAAATGGGGGGGCAACAAAAAGAAAAGCAAAGACAATCGCTTCGTCTCTCACTTGTCAGGGAAAATAACGAGCGAAAAATAATAATATCGCGAAATATTTGAACCGGTGGTCGTCGATCGTCGCTCGATACGGTAATGCATGACCTTTCCACCGATCGAAGGTAAAGAGAGGTTTCTTTTAATAATACAATATCAAAACGTAACTTGAGTTATCCCCGTGTACTAATCGCAATCCACCCAACTAATCGAGAGTGGAGCGTTTTGTTTTGCTATAGCATGAACGCGCTTTGAATTTAGCGGGCGAATTGAAAAGATACATAAAAAGTGTAAATTCTCAGATTCCATCTCTAAAAAAGTGGCTTCCAATCGAATTCACCGCAATTTATATTTATTCTTAATTGCTATTTTGCACAATTCGAATTTAGCAATTCTGTAACGAAAATCCTACATGGTAATCCACGTATACCTCGGTAGTACATAAAATGGCCGCGAGGGGGCCTCTCGCGCGCCACCCAGCGTGCATTGCCCGCTGGCGGGAAGAATTTGATTTGACCGATGTGCAAATCACATCGTTAGTTGGGTCGATTGTTGGAAGTGACCATTTTGTTTTCGTGTCACTAATGTACAAACGATTGACGATATCGTAAACAAAGGATTTACGAATTCGCCGATGCATTGAAAAATCTCATAATAGTTGTTGTTCGTTCGAATGTGACGAGATAATAACGTTTTCGAACTCTTATCTCGAATAGTTTCTTGGGCCGGTGAGAGCAATGGAGGTGTCGGTACCGAACGCCTTTCACATAGCTTGCCCGGAAGTCCGGCCGATCGAAAGCCCAATTTCGAAGTAATCGGAAGTGCCGAAAGTCTCGTTGGACGTGTAAGTAAACATTTTCACTATATTCCCATGATCACTTTTACCATTAAAACGCAACATTATATTCATTTAAAAAACAGGTAATTTCACATTATCAATCAAAAATTTGAATTCCTTTCAACTTGCAATTTTAACGATAAGGCCAAATTTCAATGATAAAACTTTACATTACGAGCTACAAACTACACGATCAAACTTATCATCCATTTTTCAAAATTTATTGTACGATATCCCCTGATCAATCGACTGTTTAAATCGTATTTTAACGCGAAATTCTTTTCTTTCCAACAGGTATTAGTGGAGCAGGGTCTTGGTAAATATTGCGATCCCGATTTCGTGAGGTACACGTCGAGAGAGATGCAGGAAGCTCTGGACATGACGAGAGAGGAAATGGACAGAGCGGCGCATCAGTTGTTACTACAGGAGAGACGAGGACAGCCGTTGACTTATCAGCTTCAAGAGGGTGTGGACCAGCACTGGAGTACTTCGGGTCAACAACAAAGTCCGAGAGAAATAGCTTATCAGCAACTGCGCGAACAGCCATCGTCGTTGGAACAACAACAACAGCAACAACAACAACAACAACAGCAGCAGCAGCAACAGCAGCAACAACAACAACAACAACAACAACAACAACAATATCAGCAGCAACAGCAGTATCGGCATCAACAGCCGCCATCTTAGCGACGTGAGTGACGCTAAAATGGCGTCCCGCTTACGAACATTAGTCACAATTGATTATTCGACTGAGAGTAACGAAAGGAGAGAAAAAAAGGGTAATTGTCGCTCGAAAAAAACAAAAGATTTCCTCCCTACCGACAATGCCCGCGGCGAACCGTGTTAATAAATTATTATTATTACGTGATTTACTAGCCACGGGATATAACCTGAAAAAAAGTTTGTACATGAAGTATAATAATTAATCCGGGTTATATTCTCGGGCACGGCCAAAAAAACAAAAACGCACCGGCGACACACAATTCGATCGGGTAATCAGCGTAGTGCCATTTTTCTTACGGTGTGTACATACCGAATATATATATATATATATATATATATATGTATTCGAGTGAAGAGAACGTATTTTGTTTTCGAAAGGACACGTCTAACGGTTATCGGCGTGATATGCATTGGCAACGAACTTATTATGCAACAAGTATTCTAAACAAACTCGATTGTCGTAATGTTGTACAGAAGTTAGGAAAAATGAAGAAAAAAAAATACGAATAAAAAAGAAGAAGAAAAAAGGAAACCAAAGCGCCACGCGTCTGGACGGATAAAAAGAGAGGATTAAATAAAAAAAAAAGAACAAAACAAAAAAGTAACGCGACGGATCGTTCATCGTTTAATTTCGTTCCATCGATTTTCGCGAGACGAATTTCTCGTCCACGAAGACTCGTTGTTGAATTTTATCATTGCGTGAGAATGAGATGAAGAAGCCAGAGATTGAGAAACAAAAAAAAATCCAACGCTATTATTATCCGATAACGAGATTAATAATCTTATCGATACTATTGCTACTACGTCTCTTACTCTACTATTTAAAAAACAAATATATATATATATATATATATATATATATATATATATATATATATATATATATTAAAAAAATAAATAAAAAATAAAAAACGACAAAAAGAAAAAGAAGGAAATGAGAGGAGAATGAAAAAAAAACAAAAAAAAAACACTACGACACGATATCGCTACCCGTTTCTACCGTACGTAATTAATTACCGGAGTAGTTACTATCGCCTCGTATTATTGATCGCACCATTGTTACTAGGATCACATTATTATTGCTTAACATAATTATTATATCGACTATATCATTATTGTTATTATCGACGTCATCGTATACTCTTTTTAATTATCATTATGATGAATTATTATTATTATTATCGTTGTTATTATTATCATTATTATTATTATTGCTATCATTATTATTATTGTCCGTAACGAAGATTTTAAGAGAGAATAACAAGTGCCTAAGTATCTATAATAACTTATTTCGGACCAGAGAAGATCTTTATGAATATAATAGTCAAAGTATATTACTACGATTAATTAATTACTCGAATACGAGAGAGGGGGGATATTATGATATACGGAAGGATCCTGTGCATTTCTCGCGTACTTTATAGGGGTATGTTATACGAGCGAGATTATATCCGGTGAAAGAAAGAAAAAAAGAGAAAAAAGAAAAAATAAACACACACAATGCGAACGGCTCTAGAGCCTTTCCCTCCCCGTGTCTATATACATACGCGTATTTAGTATGTATGCCATTCTTCGAAGATTTTTCTATGAGAGGGCAAAATTGTACCATACGTGAACGACGAATGTTGAGATAATTCGTCGAAAGTGTCGAAGAGCGAGAGAAAGATAACGAGCGTGAGAATCATTAGGAAACATAATAACTATATATACAATCGATTTTATCGTAATTGCTTTTCGACGTTGTCCTTCTTGTATTTACGATGTATTGTCTAATGTCTTTTTATACTATTGTAAAAAGTGTTTACAGTTTAAAGTTGAAGAGAGAAAGAGAGAGAGAGAGAGAGAGAGAGAGAGGGAGGAACGAGAGATAAACAATGAGATCTAGAAGTTCATAGCGGATTTAAAGAAAACAAAAAGAATGAAAAAAAAACGAATTCATCTTGCGGAAACTACTACACTGTACTACGTACGTACGCAATGTACCACTGTGATCGATCGGTGACAAAAAAAAATATATAAAGAAACAAAGCTAAGCGCGGATAAAAAATAATCGTGACCGAACAATTGAAGAAATAACGAGCGCATTGAAATTTGGTTGATTTAGCATTCTCGAAGCGCGCTATGTATATATAAAAATTAAAAAATGTAGTGCAAAAACGAGATTTTGGGCCACGGAGTAAACCGTTTGCAACGGGCAAGGAAAATCCCCATTTGAACATACGGAAGATATACGTTCGATTGATTAAACTCGCCGATTCGTCCTTTCCATATTAAAAGAAACAAAAAAAACGAAAAAAAAGAACTCAACCGACCAAATATCACTGACGAGTGCCTGATTGCATGTCCACAATCTTATTTCCTTGCCCAACACGCGAGTTTAATTATTATCGCAATAGCATGCGCATACGTTAGCACACAAAATGATTTCACGATGCACACTAAAACGAGAAAGACGTCGGAGCGCAAATAAAAAATTTAAAAAAAAAATAAACAATTAAATTTTGACCGAATCTTTTTCGACGACGAACAAAACACGCTTATTGTAAAAAAAATCGCTCGACGAGATTCGAGCCACGAGTCGGGAAAATATGTGTTAGTTAAGGAAGAAGAAGAAAAAAAGTATCCTGTAGGCATCTTGCAGTCTGGCATAGTCGCGATACTTGAATATGTATCGCAGTCTCTGCAGACGTTGTATTAACGCGTATTTATTTAATTTATATCGTAGAAGTAACATAATGTTTGAAATTTAATTAGTTTGTGCCCGACCAATACATCCTCGAGGCATCGTGATTTTGTCGATTGCAGGATGCGTGTAAAACGGTGCTCATAGGGTATTACCATAATGGCGGCAATTATTAGCGACGGAAGAACCGAGCGCGTCGAATAAGCAAAAATGAATTTTTGCGACACGATTCGAAGTTTGCGAGACGATAATTTACACGTATTTTCTTATACGAGCCATTAAATTGTTATTACCTCTGGCGCTGTAACGCCCGGGTATCCATCAAACATTTGCAACCGTAGAACAGCGGTAAAAGATCGGATGATGAATTCTTTTTGTAATTAGCTGGGAATTAAGAATCGAACGGTTCCGTCGGTCCTTAGATCGATAGAAGAAACGTTAAATTGTTCGCGCATCACAATTTCGACCCTGGTCGATGACTGTATCGTCAGTACTCGAGGAGTTCACGATGCAAAATGAATTTCGAGATAAAGATTGAGAGATTGGGAGAGAAAGAGAGATATCCGCATGACCATGGTTCAGCTTAGATGATGATTGTAAATAGGAGAATTTACATAATAACGTAATTTATGGGACTTTTAGCAAATTTTTTCGATTTATTTAATTCTAAGCGAAATAAAAAAAAATAAAAAAAATAAAATATATAAAACGCGTGGAGAGAGTCACGTATCGCGAGATGATTCTCTGCGCGTCGATTTTTGTGCGACGGCAATGATCCTCGAAGAACCCGACTCGGTCGAACTTTGCAGAGATGGCTTCATCGATACAGCGACCGTATTTTTTGCGCACTCTAAGAATCTTATTGCATTCGACCTTGATATAATTATTATGGACATTATCGAGTTTTTGCGTTAGCCGAATGCTTTTGTTCGAACATATTTTAACCTCATAGACCAATGTCGTGACGAATTTTTACTCTAAACACGTTGAAATATAAATAGAAAAATAAATAACGGTGTCGGCCGTATAAAGAACTCGTGTATTCTGTCAAGGTCACTGCCACGGTGTTGTCATCCAGTTGGACGAGTCGGGCGCGTCGTTCGTACGACGAGGATAGAGCGATCATGTACATTTATAAACTATCGTTCGTTTTATCCTTTTGCACGAAATTCACGATGAAATTCACGAAACGCAAAAGTCGACACAGATTTTCCTGCCGCGAACGATACAAGGGAGATGTAAAAGAGTTTAGAAATGAGAATATAAAAAAAAGTAAATCAGGAAAAACAAAAACACGAAAGTCGAGGAAGTAAGAAAGAGTGTGGAAAGCAATGATTCTGCCAAATAGAAACGATTAAACACGAAGTTTGTTGTGTTGCTGTTGTTGTTGTCGAGATTGTGTCGAATTAAAGAAAAAAAAACAAAAATACATAAGACTTTGAAGAATCTTATTACTGTAATTGAACTTACCTTACGAGAATTTTACGTCGATAATGGATCATCGAGGATACGATTCTTCCCTGTAAAAAGCACTAAATAATCCGACTTGGATACGTAAACGACACAAAAAAATTCATAACACTTTACACATCAAGGACGCTCGTAACTTTGACTTTTCAACAAGACTGTCGAAAATGTGCCGCTTATACAAGATGGCGGCGCTCGTACGACCAACCGGAAGTCAGAAAAACTACGCGAATAAAAACTAGAGCCTGGCCATTTTTTATGGCGCTAACTACGAAATCCAAAATGAAACGATTCAATGAACTCCGTTCGGTAAAGAATTTTTCCACTTACCCCATGAATAATATATTACGAGAACAATATAAAAAGTCCGAAATATATAAAAAAAAAAAGTCTGAAAAATTGCTTCGTTCCAATGTAAGAATAAACTTTTTAAAGTTTACATTCGCTGGCCTACGAATTTGGGCTATGCTACAATAATCCATGAATTTTCAATGAAACATTAATTCTCGTTGTATCACACGTATATTTCTATTATTTTACATGTCAATATACAGCCGGTGTGTTTGTGTGTGTCGAGTGTATATATTGCGTCCGTTGAGAATCGAACGTTCACGAAGCGCCAGAAGTACATTGCCTTTTGCTTCGCGTCGCAAGAGCCACATGGCTCCGTGCTATCCTTCGTCTCGAAGGCGTATTCTCGCAAGAGAAGAAAACAACGTTCGAACCACCCAAGAACGTTAATCAGACAGAATGATTTCCAAAGAAAGAAGAAAAAAAAAAAGAAAAAAAAAAGAAAAAAAAGAATGTCGACTAAAAGAAGAGATAAAACAAGTCACTATTATTTCATAACTTGAGCTGCTTTTTTCGCTTTTATAAGCTCCACGAGTTCCTGTAACGTAAAAACAATGAAAATTAAACGATTATTTCCAACATCGTTGAATTAAATAAAGAAAAAAAGAAGAAAAAAAAAAAAAAAAAAAATTAGAACAATACGAAAGTGGTTTCAGGGATTCCCCTTACCTTGTATCGTCTCATGCACTCTTTCTTTGTTCTGGTTGGTATGCAACTGGCAATTTGATCCCATCGATCCGGTACAGGCGCGGAAAAAGTTTTCAGCGCCTGTTCCAACAGTTTTTGTTCAGCCGGTGTCCAGGGCTGCGATACTCCGGTCGTTTGTTGTTGCTGTTGTTGTTGCTGTTGCTGCTGTTGTTGTTGCTGTTGAGGCTCGTCTTTCCTGACCTCGTCGGCAGTGCCGTTTGAAATTGGATTATCGAGACGCTCGGTAACAGCCGGCATTCTCTCGTCGATAGCCTCTTTGCTCTTTTTCTCCGCGATAAAATTATCGTAAGCTTTCCTATTAGCCTGTTCCTTCATGCTCGATTTACTGAAATCCGTCGATTGAAGATCTTTCGCTTTTGCCAAAACTTCCTTGGCATCGCGAGTCACACCGTTCGACGAATTACCGTGTTGATTTATGAAATTCGCTACGACCTCCCAGCGTTGATTCGTACCAGCGGGAAAAAGATTAACGGCTTTTATCAATAATTGTAAATCATGCTCGGTCCAAGGAATCAAGTGAGCTTTAACTTGTTTCTCGGGTGTCGAGCGAGGATCGTTGTTCGTTACGCCAACGCGTCTCTCGGCATCCATTCGTTTCTCAGTCTCTCTCACGATCTCGATAAAAGCCTTGCGTCCATTTGCCTGTAAATCTTTGATCGTCTCTTCGAGCTGAACGAGCTTGAACAATTCGCAAATCTTCTCGACGCTCTCCATGTTTCTTATGCTCTCCGCCGGACTCTCGGCGAAATAATCGTTGCTTTTGCACAAATCCCGTAACGCCTTGCGCTCTTTCTTTAAAGCTTTCTTCAAAATTTCTCTCTCCTGCTTGAGAATATCCATTCGAGCTTTTTCCTCGGCATCTCGTCGTTCTCGCTCCTCGCGCTCTTTTTCCGCTGCCTCGCGCGCTTGTCTCTCCTCCTCTTGCTGACGCGCTTTCGCGGCTTCTTGTTTGGCACGTTTAGCCGCAGTCTTTCTGTCCTTGTCGTCCTGTTGGAATTTCTTTATTCTCGGATCAGCGTTGTACGCTATGTCGACCAACGAACGTATACGAGCCATTTCCTCTTTCTTCCGTTTGGCTCGAGTAGCTTTGTTCTTCTTCTCGATCCATTTTCTCATGTCGCGGCTGAAACATTAAATACACGGAATACAATCGACGTTACGATCATATCGAATGGGATGAAAATTGATTTTTTCGTATAATTTACTCCTGTCCGCTCTCCTTGTCCTCCTCGTCGAGATAGGAATACTCGCGCCACGATTCGAACTCGTACCAAAACGAGTAAAAACGCTCGACCTTGTCGCGCGATGTATTCGTATCGCCCAATTGCGGTACGGGCTTTTTAACCGACCATCTGGCGTTATCTTCGAACGCGAGTCCCATAGTTTCGTAAAAATTATTTTTGGCATCCTTCTCGTCCGGCAAGTCGTCGTTAAAGTGCGAATCGACGCTGTCGTAACTTCGACGTTTTACCGGATTACCGAGCATTTCCCAGGCACGCGTTATGCAGGTGAAATAATCGTCGTCTTCGCGTATTTCCTCGCCCATCGCCTTCCTCTTGTCAGGATGATGTTTCAATATCTTTTGTTTGTCTAACAATAACGCACGATCGTTAATAAATTGAAGTAATTCGAATTATCGATTTATTCGGATCCAACGATTGATGGGAATTTTGATTCGTTTCGAGTTTAAATAAGCGTCGATTAGTTTTTTTCGCATATTTCTCGGATTTCTTTGATTTTTGAAGTAAAATTTGAATTTACTCACACGCTCGCTTGATTATATCCTCGGTCGCTTTGTGTCGGATTTTTCTCAGGCCCAGTACGGCGTAATGATCTTGTTCCTTCCATTCTTTGGGATCCAAAGAGCGTAAGTAATCGAGATCGTCTTCGAATTGATCTTCGGCGTTTTCTTCATCGTCCGAGGATTCCGAAACTCGTCCGGTCTCTGTGTTGCGCTCGAATTGAGTTCTTAATCTCGTATGACCCGCGGCGTGTAATACTGACGATCCGACGGCTTCGAAGTCTACCTTGCGCAATGCTATAATAGAGAAAAACGATATTCCGATTGAATCGTGAATATGGATAAAAAAAAAAATATTTACGATGTTCCGACCACGAGGTATTCCGGCGAGTGGCTCGAGAGTTTAAAGATTTGGGGTAAAAAATTATTTAATAATACACGTAGTTGGCAGGCGGAGAGACTTTTCGATGTAGAGCCAAAAATATAACCTCCAGGCCTAGTATGACAATACAAGGAGACTCGAAAAGTTGTTCAATCTTACCGGATATCGTGTTGAATATAACGCATTCGCCCATATCCACGGTCTGTGACATTGTCGAGGAACGGAACGATAATTATTTTGAGTTTTTAAATCGGAGTAATATAAAACGATATTGTGCTCGATGAGCACAGTACACTGTAGCACGCGAAAAATTGAAGCATGGAAACACTTTCGCTTCGAACCGTTTGTCGTGCACGATGCGCGTTTGTTCGCCAATCTGCCAATGTTCTCTCTGTTCAATTCACACCGTCTGCTCGTTGTTCACGCGGCTTTTGGTAGATTGGTTACACCGGGTTATTCTCTCTTTTTTATTTCGATTGTACCCATGTGGCATGAAAATCGTATAGATGTCCATGCGACTAACGAATTTAGACATCTATAGACAGCAATGTCTCTTATGTCTGATTAGAAGACTAACTTCCGGCGACGGAAACTCCCGGCCGATGACGCTACGGTAGTAGTCACGTGACTTAGAATGTATGTGCGTGAAGTATAATCAGCGATTAGGGGGGAGATCAGCAACGGTCGACAAAAATTGAAAGCTCCCGAATGGGTTCTGCGCCATCTGAGCAGTCGAAGGGTGAACTATTTTTCACCCACGTTAAGTTGGCCGCAAGCTATCGTAGTCAGATATATAGCGAGCGAATTAAGGTTGCTACAGACTGTACTGGACAGATCGTTAGGTAACGGCACATACCGCATCGGCACTGTTTTAAAAACTGAATATTTCCGTAAATTGCAATATATCGAGATCATAAGGATGATATTCCTGTTGCGCGGGAAATTTCCGATTCCGTAACCTCCAAATGAAGTCTTTTTGGACGAAAACAAATTTTGACCCCCCCCCCCCCCCCCCCCCAGGTGCCGATATTCGTGATTTACTTTTCTGACTTTGGGGGGTCCGGAGAGGGTCAAAATATTTGTTCTTCCAAAAAGACTCTGTTGGGTCATTTCGGAATCGGAAATTTCCCGCGTAACACGAATATGATGGTTTAAAGACGTTTCGGAGCAAAACAAAATTTGACCCCATCCTAGGCCACTTTTTTCATGTAACCCACCCTAGGGGTCCTGAAAATCGCGATTTTGGAAGTGCCGCCACGGCCACAAAAATAGAGTTATCCAGATGTTCCTTGGCTGGATCTTGAGTGCTCGGCGAGCTCTTCAACAAGTTATTCGTGCATTTTTCTTTAGGACGAACGAGAACGGAGGTAGAGCATCGGGAAAAGTCAATTTTTTGAGGTTTCGCGATATCATTGAATTTGCCCACATTCCATTCCGGTGAATTTTAATCCTTTCTCAAGCTCTGAGAGCCTATGTCGATCGTAAATTTCCTGTACAGCAACAAAGTCATGCTTTCAATTTCGATTTCTCAGGCTTTATCGACCTTCAGTCGGTAAATCCTTATTTCGGGTTGTATTGAATAACCAATAATTTTGATTTACAGTCGGCAAAACAGTTTGGGTAAAAAACGATGTACGCGCGATTGTTTTGATCAATTATCAGTATAAAGAAAGAGAGATACAGTTATTAGCGAATATTGCAGCATTGTTAACATTCTTAAATATAATCTCGGTATCCATAATCATAAATTTTGTTGTCAGTGACTCGGTAATATGACAAATAAACTTGACCAATGACAACAACGTTTCTTGGAAACATTTCCTCCCAAACATGTGTTTTACTTCGACCTAACCTTTTCGGTGTAATAAATTGTTCCATCGACAGAATAATACACGCGTAATTCTAAATGTCACAGTTAAGATAATTTTCTACAATATAGAAACAAAATAGTGCAACCGCGCGTTCGTGGAATCTCGTAAAAATATTACGCAGATATTTCGACGTGATACGCCGAAACTTCGAACAACAACAATCATGAAAAATCTCGCTGTTCACACACACGTGACTGAAAATTTTAAAGATCACGATACCACGGATCTTCTTGCATTATTGACCTCGGATATTCTTTGTTGCACGAATCCCGATAACGATGATCTTTACATTCTAACGAACGCGGGCCTTTGCGAAATTTCGTTGAGAGATCGTTTTAAAAACAATGTTATTCGTGTCGACGTGGAACCATCGGCTAAACCGATAGGTTTGGAGTATTCAAGCGACGCCGGGCAACTATGGTGCGCTTACGACACGGGCGCTATAGTTTCCATAAACTCAAAACCCGATTTGCGTCAAGAAACGACAAATTTTATTACCGAAGGTCTAAGATGCATAAAAATTAGTCCGGATCAAGAGATTCTCGTTTTAATAACCGCCGACGATACCGTAATCACTACAGTATCGAATTTTCACATCGTATCCAAGGTAGTTCGATGCATTATTTACGCCGTCTATGAAAAATCGGTCGAAAGCTTCTTCTCGCATGTTTTTGTTCCACAGGTAGATCTGAATAGCGTACATTATGGAAAAAACGAATTTATCACGGTAGGATGGGGAAAAAAAGAAACACAATTCCACGGTTCCGAGGGAAAAGCAGCCGCAAAAGCAAAGAGTCAAATCGTTGGCATAACGTCGAATGACGATAAAAAACCAAGAATAAGCTGGCGTGGCGACGGTACGATGTTCGCCGTCAGTTTCTTTCGAGACGAGACACGTACGCGATTGTTCAAAGTATTCAATCGCGAAGGTGTTCTACAATGTACGAGCGAATTGACGGCCGGACTGGAACCGCATGTATCTTGGAAACCATCGGGTAATATAATCGCGACGAGTCAAATACTGCCCAACAAGCACGTACTGGCGTTTTTTGAGAAAAACGGCCTGAAGCACAGAGAACTTTGTCTTCCTTTCAAAATCAATGAAATCAACGTACGTATGAACTTTTTACGATACTTTGACAAAAATATTCCATAATGTTTTTTATAATACATCATTCGGTAATTGTACGAAAAAAAATTCACTCCCTTATTATATCGATGGTTGCGTTTGGGTCGGGTCGCCTTTCAACCGTCGATATATTATTTATCCGGCAGTCGCGAAAATTCACGATCGACCAGGTAAATCCATAATAAATGCAACAGGCGTGCAATACGTGTGTTTTTTCGGAATATATGTCGAGAGGCGCCTTGACCGGGGCGCTATTTACATCTAACGGCGCTTGAGTCGAATCGCCTTTCAACCGTCGATATTGTTCTATCGTGAAAAATGTCTGAAAAACAGTCTCGCTCCGTTAATCTTCGAACGATCGAAATTCACAAGGAAACAAAGCGCGAACATAAATCTGTAATTTCCCTTACAGGTAATCGGTATACAGTGGTCTCGAGACTCCGAGGTACTGAGCATATGGCTCGAGGAAGCAAAAAGCGGAGAAACGTTTCTACAGCTTTGGACAGAAAATAATTATCATTGGTATCTCAAACAAACCATTAAATTCAGCGCAAAAAATCCTCTCTTGTATTTCACCTGGAGCGACGCACCGAGAGCTGGCAAAAGATTAATTTTGCTTACGAAAGATAATATAATGTTTTATACATTTCGCTGGGTCGTTAGTCACAGTCGTGGTCTTGGAATAATGGACAAGGGAGTCGTTGGTGTAATCGACGGCAAAAATGCTTTACTCACGGGTTTTCGCGTAGGTATCGTACCACCGCCAATGTCGCACAAAACAATGGAATTCAACGAGACGATAAATTCGATCTTATTCTCACCGGGTATCGTGCACGGTGATTCTTGGCTCGATTCCAATGTTTTCATGTGTCTTCTCAGTGACAATCGTTTGGAACTCTGTCTTCATTCAAAGGTAATCGAAATTTATAAACTAACTTTAAGAATTTATCGAGATACGATTGATATTTTCTTCATTCAGGATTCCAGTCCTTTGGAGTACAATCACGTTCGAACCTACGACATCGAGTGGGAAGTTCCGGAAATTATTCATACCACGAATTATTCGTTTCATCATTTTTTGTGGTTCAAGGAAAATATTATTCTCTGCTCAGTTTCATCGAGTACGCACAGTTATCTGTGTATCCTCGGTCTTGAAGGCGAGGACTTCAGGAACGAGGGACGAATCGTTGCTCGGTAAATTGATTATCATAAACCTTCGAAAAAAATTCCCACGCGAACGATATTATAAATTTGACGAAAAATACGATTTCGTATAAAAGATCAAATATTTTCTTATGGAAACAATTTTGCGTACGTTAGCTGGGAGTTGGGATTAAAACGAGAATTACTTTACAGTGAAACTTTCCTGATCGACGGTCACATCGAGCATGTGGTATCGTCGCCGGATGAAAACGTGGCTTACATCGTCGCTGACAAAACAATCTACAAGTATATAACGGGCGAGGGTGTAGTACCGACATCGTTGGAAATTCCCGAATCTTGTTGTCACGTCGAGATGATCGAGATAAACAATCGGCATATAATAATATCACTCACGAGTAGAGGAATTTTTTTCGTAGATGGCAACGAAACCGCGAGTAACATAACGAGTTTCACCGTTCACTCGGAATTTTTGCTTCTAACGACTCTTCAACACACGTTATTATGCGTGAGACTCAACGACGAAGGTTTTCGTCAAATAAATCAGGATCTGACGATAAGACCCTGGGAAAACGTATGCACGGATAAAAATCAAAGCGGATTGAGCGTGAGACGAATCGAACGTGGCTCGAATCTCATAATCGCTATACCGAAAGATCCTCGAACGATATTGCAAATGCCACGTGGAAATTTGGAATGTATCCAGCCGCGAGCATTGTCGTTACAAATAATCGGAGAGTATCTCGATACTTTGGATTATGCGGCAGCTTTCGATATCGTACGAAAACAACGTATAAATCTCAATCTTATTTACGATCACGATCCATCCTCGTTCATGGAAAATGCCGAAAAATTTGTCAACGATATAAATAATCCCGCCTGGCTAAGTCTCTTTCTCTCGGAGCTGCGGAACGATAATGTTACCGATACGTTATTCAAGAATTCTTACCACGATCGTGCAATTTTTGGAAATACGATAAATTCCTCGCTTCGAGATGGCAAGGTCGAGAGAGTTTGCGAAACTTTGCGTAAAATAATGGAAAAACGGGAGGATTCGAAGAATTTCATACAACCGATACTCACGAGTCTCGTGAAGAATCAGCAGATACCGGGTTTGGAAGCAGCACTGAGAAAAGTCAAGGACGTAAGATCGCTCGAGGACACGTCGAACGACGTTAAACGCTCGTCGTCCGAGGATGCTCTAAGATATTTGCTTTATCTCGTTCCCGTCAATGTTTTGTTCGATATTGCGTTGGGCATGTATGATTTCGAGCTTGCGCTGTTCGTTGCTTCGAAATCTCAGAAAGATCCCAAGGAGTACATACCGTTACTGAACGATCTTAAACAGCGCGAAGTTAATTACATGAAATACAGTATCGACAAGTATCTCATGAGATACGACTCGGCACTCAATCACATAGCTAAATCACCCGATAGATTCGACGAGTGTCTCGAACTCATATGCCAACACGAGATGTACGCGAAAGCGTTGAAAATATTCCCAAATACGAGCGAGGAATACAGAGAAATTGCAAAAATCTACGGCGATGTTCTCATGAAGAACGAGAAGTATCACGAGGCGGGGATTATGTACGTGAGAAGTTGGTATCTAAAAAGCGCTCTTTGCGCTTATAAAGCAGCTGGAAGCTGGCAGGACGTTATCGTCGTTGCGATGCACCTGGATTTGGAGTAATTTGTTTTTTTGTTTTTTCTTTCTTTGTTTACTTTTCAATATTTATTCAGAAGCGACGGAATAATTAATAACGATGATGTTTCAGTCCCAGGGATATGCAGGAATTGCACGAAGAATTGGTCGCGTATTTACGCGAAGAGCATAGATATCGTGACGCAGCGGAAATTCTCGTGACTTATTTGAAGCAACACGAGGACGCTGTTTCGGTACTGTGCGAGGGCAAGGAATGGCGAGATGCAATGAGAATAGCACATTCTATGAAACGACTCGATCTTATCGGTACGTCGTCGTACGGCAATCATCGTCCGAGGACAATCGAGCAGTGTAGCTTTTTCTAACGAATACTGAAATTAATTGAATTTTTTTGATCAAATTACAAGTTTTTCACCTTCTTCGAGGTGAAATTCACGATTGAACGCGTGATTTTTTTTGATTCGTGCAATTTTCGTCGCTCGATCGTTCTTCGATGTCGTTTTCCATGGAACGATAATTATAATTTATATTTTCGCGAATTTTAGAAACGCACGTGCAACCGGGCGTTCGGGAACACGCGGCCTATCTTCTATTCACGATCAACAAGAACAGAGAACAGTTCGTGAAACAAAAGGCACGCTTGGCAATTGTGAGAAAGGAAAATGCGACGAGGGATCTGCGAATGCAGGAACCTTTCGGTGCAGATTACGACTATACGACAGGACGCGAAGTCAGTGATTTGCTGAGCGAAACCAGTAGCGTTGCTGGTTCACTCGCGAGTCAAAGTTCACGAAGTTCTCGAAGTTCTGGGTAAATTGCAAAAATGTTTTAGCTTAATCGAAGAATAATTTCACCAATTTTCCATTGTTTTTTTAACGACTGTTAATATTTTCAAATCGCGAAAATAAAAATCAACAGGAGGACTTATCGATCGAGCAAAAATCGTAGAAAACAAGAGCGAAAACTCTTGAGTATGAAAGAAGGAAGCGTTTTCGAGGATCTCGCGCTGATAAGAGCTCTTCATCAATTAATCACGATCACGTATGCCGACAAGGGTACGACTTTAAATCTATTTACGTTTTTTTTTTTTTTTACTATTTTGTTGATCACGTAATACCAGAAGTTTTTTTCTTCTTTTTTCTTTCATTTCGCATCACGAATCGCAGATGAAGTAAGACTGGTGACGCAGATGCTATTGAATTTTAATCACGACGAGAGTGCCGAGAAATTGCAAAAATCTTTCGGCGAGTTTTTAACCTTGATCGAGCGTAGCAAGAATGAAATTTGGCCGAAATCGTCAAACGGTCCTCTGGACATGGTAAGACATTTTTGTTTACAAGTCGGATCGAACTATTTTTCGTGACTTCTTCGGGATATTCTTTGTATAATGTTGCAGCGAGACGAACCGATTTGTTTGAAGGACAATCAGCCGAGCAACATTCCCCAAAGTTTGCTCGGTAAGTAATAACCGTATTACTCGAGGGGCTGCTCACTTAGGAAATCATTGAACCATTTTATCAGAAATCAGACGGGCAATCGCTAGAAATCGCTAGAAATCGCGCGATTCCCGAGTTTCTCAAGATTTCTCAAAATATATAGGAAATCGTAGGGAATCATAAAGAAATCCCGTGATTTCGGCAATCGCTCGGAATCGCTAATCTAAGTTATTGATCGAGTATCCACTATACTGATTTTAAAAAAAAAGTGATTTTTGAAAGTTAGAAATCACTTGTAATCGTTAAAATCAGCAGAAATAATAAGAAATCGACGGTAATCTCGTTGATTAAAAAATCACGGAAATCACAGTCGGTATCACAAGAAATCGATGAACCACTGAATGAGCGAGTGACCAGGCCCTCGAAATTACTCGAGAAAACTAAAAATCTGTTTAGATCGTTGCCCGATTATCGTTATTATGTTTTTGTTTTTTTTTAATAAATTTTCAGAGCCCTGTTTTATGTATCCACCGGACTCAGGTAACAACAGCGTATGGCAAGTAGCTATCTTTCAACCAGCTGTAAAAAATGTTTCTGGATAAAACTGTGATAAAAATAAAGCATTATTTTCTGGTAAGCTCGCACAATGAAACTGGACCAGGAACGTTTCGTCATTATTTTCTTCTTCCTCTTTGTAGACGTTAAAAATCCTCTTTCGATACCTTTATTTACAAAGCGTTTCATATCTCATTCAATCAAATCATCTCGACTAAATACACTCGTATAATAATCATTGCTAGAATTTACAATCAGAATTTCGTTACGTACTGCGCTCGCGCGCGCGCGCACGTTTCTTTCTTTCTTTTTTTTTTATTTAAAATATATTATAATTTCTGTTGCTCTTTTCTTTTTATTTTATTTATCTTTTTCATTAACTTCTCTTTATCTTTGTCAATTTCGTTGGGCGGTTTTTTTCTTCTCTTTAAATCGGAGGGCGAAAGTGTGATTGTATGTACAATATGATTTAAACTTCATCGCGATCTACACGTAATTTTTGCGTATCTCTCTTTTTTTGTTTCTTTCTTTGCTCTCCGGCCCCAATCGGGACGACGGAGTCGTGAATATAGAAAAAGAAGCCTTAGTGACTATACGGACGATATATTATTATTATTATCATTATAATTATTATTATCATTAAAACGTGGGATGACTATTACATTATTTTATTTCGCAAGAAAAAAAACCGACGAAAAAAAAACAAAAAGAACACTTTCCTCGAAACTTCGCTAAAGTTGTAAAGTGAAAAAGGAATGTACATATGCGTGTCCGGAAGTAAGAAAGAATGCAAATTGTGTATGCGACTGTTTTTCATGCGTCGTCTCGAGTCAAAATTTCCAAGCTAAACCACCGCGCGATAATGTTAATTACTCGCTAGGGGTTCGCTCCGAAATACTGGTAACGTCCGATATATTAACATAAAAATAGGGGACAAATATATTGAGTGATACGAAAAAAAGAAAAAGGAAAATTGTTATAATGTCGGGCGATAAAAATGTTGGTATTAAATATCTAGTACAAAAACGAAAAAAAAAAACGAAAAAAATAATAATAATAATAATAGCGTGTCGCTTTAGTAGCGCGTCGTGATACGCGATACTTGAATTCGCTACGATGGTCGCGGATAAAATATTAATTAAAAAAAAAGAAAAAAAAAATAAGACAAATAAAAAACAAATGCATTCGGCAGCTTTACCGGCGTCGAAATCTCCTTAAGCTCGCTCGTCAGTGTCTGTCCTCGTTTTATGCACGCTACAAATCTAAACATAATATGTTTCCTTCGGCTATTCTACCTACTTTTCTTTTCTTTTTTTTTCTAGCTACGTACGATCTGACGAAGAGCGAATAGACGTAAATATTGTATATAGTAATGTATAACGAAGCATCCTGTCTGTTCAACGTCGGTTATAAAATATATTTATTCCCCGTAATTTTTGTCGATTAAGTTCGCGTCTCGTATGAATTTTTTTTGTTTTATCTTTTTTTTTTTTTTTTTTTCAATCGCGTTAGACGATTGACCCGATTGAAAAAAAAAGTTCAATAAAAGAGAGTATAAAGAACCGAATCGATCGAAAGTACGGAGAATTTCAATATTAACTCGCTTAGACTGGAAATTTGAATGTCGGCCGTCGTAAATTGGCGGCTCCGTTTCACATTGAACAAACAAAAAACTTTTTCCAAGACCTTATCTTCGCACAGTTCGATTACGAATATGCGCGTTATATATTTAAAAAAAAAAAAATAAAATAAAATAAAACATGGAAAACAAAGTTTCACCGATTTGTTACAATTAAAAAGAAAAAAATGTTCTTTTTTTCACTCGTTCTTCGCAACGTTCGCGAGGGCGAGCAGAGGTGGAGTTTTGAGCTCGGGACGGAGACTTATCTTCATCAGCTTGTGATGGGCGTACTTCTTTCTCACCGCTTGGTACTTGCTCTTGTCCGCGTTTACCACCGCGCAAGCAAGATCTCGAACGATCGGCAACAAATCTTCCTTCGTGTACGTGCTGTAATGCACCAGGGTGTTCGTCCATATAACGTGTCCGCTGTCGCTGTCGTTGCGACCGATTATGCTGTTTTTTTTTTTTTTTTCGCAGGTAACGATCGATTCGTCGCATGATTATTTTTGTCATTAGAAAAAAATTACGAGATGAAGGAAAATTTGTTTAAAACTTACAAAAACGAAAGATACATTGCCGCTGCCGCGATTAGACTAGGTGGATAGTGACAGAGATCATAGTGTACCAAACTTTGCTCCAGAAAATATTTCGCCATTGTATGATGAAGAGGAAGCGCCTTTGAAAGAAAAAAAACAAAAATAAATAATAAAAAAAACACAAAAACGAAGATAATCAATTTTTATGTTCGTGAAATTTATGAATTAAACGTTATCGAAGATTAATCGAAATGATTAAGTATTGAAAATTCGTGAAATATCTCACCCGGCCTGCTTTGCTGTATCTTCGTAGAAAGTGAATGGGCAACGGTCGTCCGAGTGAATAATCCAGAACTCTCACGATCAGCGTCTCCATCTGGAGTATTTCTGTTTTTGTGTACGCATTGTCGGTGATGTAGACAAAGTCACTTATTTCCGGAGAATACATTTCTTCGTATTTGCATGCTAGAAACATCGCTGCTACTCCAACCAGCTGAAGTCTTTTTCTCGTTATCGTCTTGTAAGACTGTAAAATATTCATCGATATTACAATTATGTTTTTACTAGAAACGTTTTAGAATGGAAATTTCGTAATAAGAATAAAATTGTATTTGAAATTTACTTGTAAAAATCGATCTAACGTGGCGACAGTAAGATAGAGAGTTTCTTGGAGAAGATGGAATTGTTGATGAACCTCGACCAACCAATCAACGAGAACGGCTCTCATCTTTGACGTGACTTCCTGACCACTCAAAAATCCTCTCGCTATCGGATATTGTTCCTCGAGTGTTTTCAAATAAGCGTAAATGTCGTTGCTGTAGACCGATACCAGAATGGGATTGTCTCTGTCCGCTTCGTCTATGTTCTCGATGGATAAGAGATCCGACGAGAATGCTTCGTGCTCTTCGCTCGCAATGATTTTTGCGGATTCGAATTTTTCCTCGATCGTTGGTTCTTTCTTCAAAATTGGCTTTGGGGCAACGGGTTTTGAACAGGCCTTGTCGACCGCGACGACAACCGCCGCTTTGCCAATTGGTTTTTTTAGCGCTTTGGTTGCGTGGCACGTTTTATCGACTGCCTCGCCGCCTCGCGCCGTATTTACTTTGTTACCGATTTCACCAAGAGCCGCTCGTCTCGTAGGCTGAATAGGAATTCTATTCGTTACAGACTTGGTGTTTTTCGTGTTCTCTTGATTGACAATGTGCTGGAAAATAATTTATTCGTGTTTCGATCGTAATTATTGCGGAATTTGACATTTTTTTAGGATTAATATTTTTTTTCTATTTTTCCAAACGAAGAGTTTGAGAATTTAATCGGCTTTTCTACACTTCGGAAGACAAGTTTTCGGACCAAATCGATTTTTATGTCGAAGAAAAAATTATCCTCGCGCTGCGAGAGTTTCGTAAAAATTCTAAATTTTTCACAAACTTATGTTGGACTTATGGAAATTATGGAAAAGAAATACAACAAAGATATAAAGAACGCTGTGGACTTGGTTAAATCAGCCGAAAAATAATGTACAAATTTCAGATCGTTGTATAAAGGTGATTAGGATGAGTGCGATTTTACATTTCAACATAAACATCGATCGATACGGCTAACTTTGTTCATTGTGAAGAAAATATTTTTTTTTTTCGAAAGGAACGAATCTAAATGCGTTTTTGTAGGTAAAAAAATCAAATTGTACGTTTCGAAGTAAAAAATGAGCGTCTGGATGTAAAAAAAACCTCACGGGAATTACAAAACTAACGACCCGTGTTTCCCATTAATCGATCTTTCGAAATATTCCTGCACGTTTATTCCAAGGAATATTCGTCAAACTGAGAGATTGACGATACAAGAATTCGAGGAAAGGTCAACAAAAAAAATCATGTTTATAAAGCACGCTTCCGAGGGCTGCTGCTTGTATTCAATGCGTTCCCTCGATGGTCAAATCGGTCAATGTCAAATACATTGAAAGTTCTATAATTTCGAATTTATCTTCTCTTTCCACAAAGTTTAAGAAAAATAGGTCGAAAATATGATTAAACATGTTTTAAGAAGAGTTGAGAATCCTTTGTATAGTTTGCATAGACGAATGTGCCTTTTAAAAGAAGTCAGGAGGGCATTTAAACGCTTGGGTAACGGACGGTTACAGATAAACCCGAACGACCGTTCAAGGGCCGCTCGGTCACGTAAAACTTTTTCTCGCCTCTTATTTTCTACGTATTCGACACTTACCGTAAGCACCATCCGATTTCTTAACGCCATCGTCAAGTCTTTTCTCGTATTACAGATGAAACACTAATTCGGAAAAATAATATCGCAAGGAGTCGACGTGTTTTTTATCTCTGAATACCGTCGATCGCCAAACACCGTGTACACGACCTCTCTCGCAGTAACGACTCCGGCGATTTGAATTTGTTTAGCTCACCCCAAGCCTTGCACAAGCAGGAAATAAACGATACAGATGGCTGTGGTAAAAGGCGGACGGATATGCCCAACAGCGGTGGCATTGGATTTTTGCGCGGTCGATTCAAATATTATCCAGACACTTTATATTTTCAAACGAATGAAGATATAGTTAATTTCATATAATATGAGTTTTGTGTATTAAAATCGTTTTTTTTTAAACTCTCCACCCGTATTATTCTGTTGATTCTTTTTCTCAATACTTATATTTGTTATATTCGGTTAAACTAAATCAAATAATTCTATTTAGCATTAATCTCATTTGTCAAGTAAACGTTGATGATTATCGTATTTTTTCATCGGTTTTATGAAGTCAATTTGGTAAAAAATATCAATTGAAAATACTAATTGAAGAATTGTACGTTATGGTCTGCGCGAAGACAAAATTTCTTCGCCGAAAACTACCACTGGGAGTCGCACCGATCGACTGCTGACGTCACTCGAGACACTGTAACATTCTTTCAGCAACGCCAGCGCCGTCAGTGAGCGAGGTACGAACTAAATCACTTTTACAAACGAGATTTGAGTGACGGGAGCGACGGGAGTGTTTCGATAACCTCAAATTCCTCACTCGGCTCGTCATTTGACAGTTGCGTATTCTGCTCTTCTAGTATTGACAAACAACGCAACAAATAACGTTTTTATACAAAAATTCTTGAAGCTATGCAATTTAATAAAAATTAACATATAATGTCGATAAATTTGGACATAAGATTGAAACGAGCGAGTAAAATTTACCACGAAGGAGTGCGTATGAAAAACTGTAATAGCTTCCAATTGTCAGACTCATTGGTTAGACTGTGATTTTAGGAAATCGTATCGGGATTATTATTGCTGCAAACTAATTCGGACGTCAAACACGATGGTATTTTTCTCACAATGGAAGGTTCCGTGAACCTCCAACTTAGTTCAAAAAATGTCGGAATATTCGAAGCTTTCTACAATTCTGTAAAAGTGAGCTCATTGATATTAAACACTTGGGATACTCCTCTCAAAACACTACGAACCATTTTATTAACAAAACCTTCAATTTTGATTTTTCACCTCGTTCGTATCGTTGCTAAAAACTTTCCTCGCTACCTCCGTAAAATATGAATATATCGATGCTGCTTACGAAAAGTAGCACGATTCAAATTTCTTACGAAAACTAACACGTTTCTAATTTCACCGCGAAAACCAACGCGTTTCGATATTCGACGCGAAAACTAGCATGTTTCGGCTCTCACCGCGAAAACTAGCATGATTCGGCTTCTGCCGCGATAACTGGCATGCCCTAAACATGCTAGTTTTCGTGGCAAAAGCCGAAACATGCTAGTTTTCCCGGCAAATATCGAAACGCGCTAGTTTTCGTGTCAAAAGTCGAAACATGCTAGTTTTCGCGCTGATATCAAACGTGCTTCTCTTCGTAAGAAATCTGAAACATGCTAGTTTTCGTAAGCGGCGTCGATATGAAAATGATGCTCCGAAATTACAATTAAATAAAAAGATTCGTTCTTTAAACAAATATACTTTCCAGCCGATTCAGTTGGTTCAATATACGCTAGACGTTGCACCGGCCGGAAAAATACCCGGCGGAAAAACCGAAATCCCTTTCGAACTGCCGCTTAAGCCGCGCGGCAGTAAATCTTTGTTCGAAACGTATCACGGGGTATTCGTCAATACCCAATACATGATAAGATGCGACATAAAAAGAAATTTCCTCGCCAAAGACGCGAGCAAGTCTTTAGAATTCATCGTCGAAGATTTGAACGCTAGTTCGCCCAGAAAACAGACGAATCCCGTATTCTTCAAGATAATGCCCGAATCGTTGCAAAATATCCGAGAAAGATCGATAATACCAAGATTCTGCGTATCGGGTAAAATTGATTCGCTGGAATGCAAATTGTCCGAGCCGCTGACCGGTGAAGTGTGTAAAAATGCTCGAAACTCGATATATCTCGGAATTAAAAAAGAAATTTCATAGTTTCTGTCTTTTTCTTTACTTTCAGGTTGTTATCGAACATTGCGAGGCGATTATAAAGTCCATTGAATTGCAACTCGTCAGGGTGGAAACTTGCGGTTGCGCCGAAGGTTATTCCAGGGACGGTGAGCTTGACGAATCTCCTTGGAGTATATTTCAGACGATAATCATTTTAAATACACGTATCTTATGTTACTCGCAGCTACGGAAATACAAAATATACAAATCGGCGAGGGTAACGTATGCGCAGATTTCGCCATACCGATATACATGATATTTCCACGTTTATTCACATGTCCAACGCTCGCTACGAATAACTTCAAAGTTGGTAAGAATTCCAATATTAAATCTCCTTTTCTTCCGTTACATTATCAAAAACGAAGCCGTCGATTTTTCGTTTTAATCACTTCGGTGATTTAAATACGTTTATCAAAAAATTTTCTCTCACAGAGTTCGAAGTTAATCTGATCGTTCTTTTCGAGGACGATTATCTCGTTACGAAAAATTTTCCGATTATACTCGGTCGGCATTGAATATTTCATCAATCGGCGAGCGATCGACGCTCTTATTAAGGAAAAAAAAAAATAAAAAAATAAACGAAAATTATGTTATTCGTGTATTCGAGGGTTCGATATAAATAAATATATAAAAAAAAAAAAAAAAAACTCGAACCTATCGCTCAAATCGACTTTGGCGTTGACTGGAATTTTTAGTATTTATATCGTCGTTACGCGACGAGGAATCACGAATCTTCGAAAGGGCTCGGAACGCTTTGTTAACGATTGAAATTATCGTTAGAATCCAATTTTTTGGGTTATTAGTTTGTAGAATTTTTCGACGCTCTTGTTTTGCGTAAGACCGACCGAGGCTAGTAGCACCACGTATCCGAGGACAAAGGTAAGCATCTTGTTTCTCTTGAACCAGCCTATCATTCCGCGTTCTTCCGAATTTCTGAAAATAACGTTTTATTTTAATTTTGTTTTTTTTTTCAATTCGACGTCTTTTCATAAGATCATTTGATTAAAAAGTCAAATTTGTCGGACGAACACTCACTTCGATCTTGAAAATCCTTGGCTATAGACGAGCAAATAACGTATTCTGACTAGATCACTGTTTTGCACGAGGTAATATTTATTAGGAATTTTCCCGCTCACGGAATCATCGGCGATGCTTCGTCGATCGTCTCCTGAAACATATCGTTCGTTCGTATGTTTGCGAAGGAAAGTATTTCATAAAAACAAATTCATTCCCTACATAATTATTAAGAATACGTAAAATAGAATAAAAATTTCGTCGATACGTACAAGATTTAAGAAAAAATTGACAAAAATCTAATTTTTTTTCAATAATTAACAAATTATTACGACTTTTTCAATAATTAACAAATTATTACGACTTTTTAAAATAATTTTGGATATTATTAATTACTCGAATTAGAATAAACTACCTGTATCTCCGCGTTTTACATCGGGATGATTTATTACTTCGCACAGAGCGACGCAGCTGAGGTCACTGCCGAGTATACTGCCGCCCCATCCATAGCCGACCGGACTATAAGGCAAACTAACTCCAAGTTCGCTGGATAAATAAATTCCATTACCGAATAATCCTCTCTGAAAAAAATGAATATCGTGCCAATCGAAACAACGAACGACGTCGATTTATTCGGATCGTACGTTTTCTTTTTTTCTAATTTGCTATTATTTTTACTCCTACTTTCTTTACCTTGCACATGGTTTTTTGTATACCATAATGTATTATCGAATGGAAGTTTTCTAAACGACTGCCGTGATAGGCATAAAATGTGGGATATCCTTGAGCGGCGGCTCTCCACTTCTCCTCACGAACAGATTGCTTGGCACTTGCTACTTGAAATATCAAATTTGGCCCTTGGATGGACATTTCGGACGGCACGCGTCCCAGCACGGATTCGTACTGTAAAATCGATTGTTAATGTAGAAATAATAATTTACTTCTATCGTTAATTCGTATTATTATTTTCGAGCTATAAATTCGTCTAGACTCACGGATTTTTTATTAACGCTCTTTAAATATGGATCTCTCAACCGTACCAACACCCAGTGGAGGAGATCGATCGTTCGAGCGTACTTTTCATACGCATCGATTTCATTGAGTTGTTGAAATACAATTGCCAATGGCGGTATTACTTCTATAGCTTTTTTCTGAAATTAATATTAGTTCCGCTCGTTTATTTCACGAAATTCGTCGATTTTCTTTCTTTCCTATTAGCACCTAAAATCTTTTTTTTCGCCGCATAGATAAATCGTAATTTTCGAGTAATCGAATAATTTCGAAATCGAAATAATCGAGTTTTCGAATAATCTTAATTTTCGAGATAATCATATTTTTTTAGAGAAATTTTCGTTGCGGTAGGTGAAAAATTTCAATAGTCGGAAAATGTGAAATATTTCAAAGAGAAGAAACAAGGAAATAAAGTTCAGTTTTTTTAGGGGATTAGGTGCTTATAGAGAAAGTTGGAAAGGTAAATAAATTGTAACGTTAATCACCAATGCTTCGATATCTTTGCATTCGTTATGTATAAACATCGGTGGGAATGGCATGAGGCAAGTGTGATGTCGATATGTATTGCAAGCCGCTATGAAGAGCGACCACTTGAGATCGGCGGCTGCAGGATCGCGATCGAGAACAATTCGGAGAGCAACGATTTTTCGTTCCATATTTTCACCGCTGGTTAGAAAATCCATGGGATTTATCGAATGCGGAGTTTCGGCAATCTCCATTCGTCCCGAATAACTTGTATCGTCGATCGCACTGTCGTTTTTACCCTCGTCCCATCGCTTATTGCACATTGGTATTTTTTCCACGCACGTCATTTTTTATCACGGTGATTTGCCGTCAAATTTTTTTTCTCTCCAAACCTACTGACCAACGTTTCAATTGACGTATCCGAGAATATTGTGACAAATGACTATTAGCGGCTAATTAATTGTTCTTATTTATAGCCATCGTATACATCGGGAGTCGTGTTCAATTTTTTATACCTTTGAGCAACGAATTCGTTGCTTTGAGACGTTTTTTTTACGAACGATTTTTTCTATCAGTTCGATGAAGTGTATAAAATCTACATGATGATGTGGCATTTAGTTACATGACTGTGAAATTTTACGGCGAGAAAACGGTGATACATTTTTTCTAGCTATTTGTCTGTCCTGATCGATAAATAAATGTGTACATAGAACATTATGATAACCCGTAGACATTTCTGTTGTAACAGAACATGTGATCTGTCAATAATTTAACGAATGTTCATTGGTCGACGTTAATAGAGACTTTCTAGTCGAATAACCAATGAGTACATGAGCCAGGAGTATTTGAGTTCGCAGTGTTCGCACGAGAGAGCGCTGTGATAGCAGAAGGCATGGGTCGAGTCACAAGTACAGAGCCTTATGGACCTCTACTTTTGTGACTAGTTCGGTTTGCCGCTCTCTGTCATTCCGTTGAATAATAAAAGTGATAAAATATACATAGCAACGTTGTCATTAAATGTATAAGCGAAGCAGTGCGATGTTTAAATGTATCTAAAATTGTTCTACACATTTCATTATTCGAAAGACTCGGCGATGTCTACTTACACTACGAGGATGAGAGATTTATATCAAGGCTTCCGTCATCTACCTTGAGGAGTCTACAGCTTTGACAGGGGATTAGCCGCCAACTGTTCGTAAGCTTTCTTTTTTATTTCAAATCTGTCTTTTGTCAATTTTAACGAATTTAATCGAATCAAAAAAAGTTGCACATTATTTCGTGCGCTCTATAAAAACACCGTTATCTTTTTATTTCGATTTCTCACATTTCGTTTAAGCTTGAGCAGCTTTAGCCTCCGCGAACTCAAAACGTTTGAAATACCCGCCCGTGCGGTAAGATAGGAATAACGGCTATCCTGTTTCACCGCCAAAACCGATAGATGGCGGTAGATGGCTTCTATCGCGCGAAATAAAGCAATTTCAAAGAGAGTAACGTAAAGGGTCTCGGGCATATTTATCTTTTCACTTTTATCGCAATATTCGACGTAATAATACAAAATTATCGCAAATGACGATTAATGCTAGATTATTAATTATAATTAATGATTCATATATTTTGATAATATAATTTCCGATTAAAAAAAAGTTTTTCATTAACGGTACTAATTATTATTATTATTATTATTATCATCACCATTATTATTAATGTTATTATTATTTCGTTCACTATCTATTCTTTTTATCGCTATTTCGAAGCGTTTAGGCTACTTAATTAAATAGGTCGAACGGCGTCGGGTCAAAAAACGGTGCTCACTCCTTCGTACCCCGACCCTACTCGCTCGTCACCCATGACACGCATTAATTCGCGCATTATTTAACATCAAAGCGAGTTAAAAATGGATACTCATGGGGGTGAAAAGTTGCGTGAGCGTGAGGGGGATGTAAAAAATGTATCACTTACCTAATACATTTATTACTATAACGCTGTATAAGCGAGAGTCTCTCACGCGTCGCAAGAGCGAGCAGCCGAGTAGATTGATTCGATCAAAGGCATCGCGCATTTTTCTAAGATAGTAATAACGATAATAATTTCATCGATAGTATCGAAGAAACATTTATGCATATAAATATATAAACAACATCGTTTTTTTCGTAAAAAAATTATTATTTTTCCATTAGAGCAAAGTTTTTCAATTATTGATTTGTTTCTCCTGTAATTAAGTCCTCCTCACGATTATTATCGTGGTCTCGTGCACATCAAAGTCATTCGCAGCAATTTCCGGTGATGTCCAAAAATAAGTAAGGACGAATATAGCGAGTCGGCCTCGTAAACGAGAAGCATTCAACGAACCAATTTACATAGATATGCATATCGGTTTTTGAACTCGATGAACGCGAGTGAAAAAAAATTCTTGGTATAATGCAAAACGTCGTTCACCATCAGGGGAGGGGGGGGGGGGGGGGGGGTTCTAACGTTTTTCTTTTTTTTTTCATTTTTATCATTCCTCTCGTCGATCCGATAAAAATATCAACGACGAGCTTTACTTTGAAAAATTTCTCTTTTTCCTCCTTCGAATAATTACACGCGTAGGTATACGTAATAACGGTTTCGAGTAATCTCGTATCGAGGAAAAAAGAAAAACGAAACTCCTCGTGAGAGATAATTCTCGTATACTCTGGGAATAATTGCTCAAAGCCGAGAGAGAAAAATGCTTTCGGGCATTATTTCAAATATTCGTCAATAGCACGAACAAACAAATTTAAAAATTGACGATTTATATTCCGACGAAAGGACGACGAGAGGGATCCACTCCTCTGACGTCGATCAACGATTCTCCTCGTTTCGCGGATTACAAAGCGATACATTTGTTCGAATGTATATTTATGAAAATTACTTTTATTTCCTGGAAATCGTATTTGTCCCCAATAACAACAACAACAACAACAACAACAACAACAACAACAAACCAATTTACATGAAATTTTCTTGACGAAAAAAAAAACAAAAAGAAAATGTAAATTCAATGCGTTTATTTTTCACCCCCTTTCCTCGTTCTCCTTGCGAAAGAAAAAAAGAAAAGGTCACTTCGTGCTCGGGATGCGAGACTCGCGGTGATTTTTCTCGAGATCGCTTTGTACAAAACTCCACGCCTTCCAGTCTCGTTTTCCGGCAACAATTTCTCTCGCTTTTATTCTTGTACAAGACAGTTACAGTTTCGCTGACGTAGGGAGGATGGGAGAGGAGGCTACGTGGGGGTAGGTTTTGGGATGAGAAGGGCGTGGAGGAGGGGATGGTAAGCACGTGACCGTGTTCGTAAAAGAGAATATAGGCTATGCAACGATGGAGAGGGACAGGGTGAAAGGGTGAAGGGATAAAAAGGGCTGGGGAAGGGTGAGAGCAAGGGTGAGAGGAGCTCACCTAACACACATCTTCAGTAATACTGGAGGAATGGAATTCTCTCTCTCTCTCTCTTTCTCTTTCGGCTTGTCGTAGGCAAAGAGAGACGAGAGGCAACGGGGTGAAATAAATTTACGCAAGTTCGTTGAAGCTACTACTCTATTATATATATATATGTATAAACACATATATTTCTGTTGTACGGACATTCGGTTGATAAATGCGCGTTTGCTCATGACACTCTTAATGCAGTTCCCGTTGGGATATGCCGAGGGCACCTAACAAAGTCAGTCGACGCCAGATGCTTAAATTTTCACGGTCTCACCCCTTCCGATGATTAACTCATCGTTATCATGATTGTACTTTGTTATTTTTTTTCTTGTCTTCTCCATCTCGTCCGTATCTCGTATTAGTTTATCGCATTGAACGTCCCTCTCTCGTTAGACGCGAAAGCTTAAAGAATCGACCGGAAAACTGGTTAATTGGCAGTTTTTTTTAACTACACGATCTTTCGGTTTTCCGAAAATAGGGGATGTTTTTCCGAGTAAAAAAAAAATTAAAATAAAAACATGAAAAACATGAAAACCAACGAACAAAATTTAACAATATTCACACGTTAACGTTAATGCACGCTTATGAAAATGTATGCGTATAATTTTCACGCGCTATTCTGCATATACATCGATCTAGCCCGAGCTTTGGCCGGTCCAAGGGGTGAGGACCAAGAGGGGTAGGGGGTGGGTTGGGGGAAGGGGTGATTGAGTACCGTCACACCGTATACATAACATTTCGGTGCACAGGAACCAAAGCAGAGAGGACGCCGGTAGGTACTCTCTCACTCGTCTCGTTTCTACCCCCGAACCCCTTATCCCCCTCATCCCCCTCAGTCTCCCCCCCCCCCCTCTTTACATTGCTATCTGTATCACGTTACCAACTGCGTGTAACGCGTCGTGTCGTGGCACGCCCTGCCGGTACGGAAGCCTTGACATACCCTTACTCCGCACGCAGATTTCGAAATTGGTATGTCCCGCAACCGAGATTACATACGCCCACGAGACGCACAACGCCCTCGCAATATACGTTGAATATTCATGCTTTTGGCAAGTTGATACACAGTTAGAACGACACAGGATACACCTCGGTGCATGAATATTGAAGATCGTCGTCGGGTTTTCGTCCTAGGCGTCGTATCGCGCCGACGTCGTCGAGTCTCGATAATCGTGATCCTCTTCTCTCATTCTCTACGTAGTATACGTACTCGCTCGCGCGAGCTTCTTCGCGACTCGGTTGTCACGATAAGAGCATTTCGCGGTTTCGTTTTCGAGATTGCTTGCTCGTATACAGGGTGTCCGGAAAGTAACGAGACGTATGGTACTCGCGCGTAGCTCGGGGGTGTCACGAATTCACCCGCGAAGTCTCAACGTTCAATACGCGATAGTTTTCAAACGCGAGACGTTCTAAGTTGTCCGATCGGAGGGCTGGACTCGGTGGCGTTCGAACGCGGCCAAGAGGTTAGCGACGCGTAGCCGAAGTTTAAAGGGACGTTGAAAGTCGCGTTTCTAACTACGATCTAACTAATTACGATCGACGAGCTGTAGCTCGGGCCTGCAATGACCGACGTCCCTTTTAATCTCGGATACGCGTTGCTAACCTCTCGATCGCGTTCTGAACGCAGCCGCTACCACCTTCTCGATCGGACAACTTAGATCGTCTCTCGTTTGAAAACTATTGGGAGTTCAGCGTGCGTACTTCGCACGTAAGTTCGTCACATCGCCAGCTACCCGCAGGTACCAAATAGTACGAGACTTGAAAGACACCCGGTATATGTGTGCAATCTCGAAAATGAAGCCGTTATATATATATATATATATATTTGTGAGTGGTATTATATACATGTGTATAGCGTTGAAAGACATGCGCTCGGTGTTCGCGTGCTGTGTACTCACTCATTTGTAAGGCTTGAATTTAACAAGCTACGTATATGCACGCTATCAAAGGGTTGATAATATTATCGAGGCTTTCGCGAGGAGCGGAGAAAAAGTAAAATGCGGAAAAACGTAAACGGATTTGTTGCCGACATGCAGATTCGGACGTGCGCCAAATACAGATATGTTCGTTATCACAAATGTGAGGAAAAAAGTTAATCCTATTTAGAGAAGTTACTTAAATAATTAAATTCAAATTTTAACAATGATAAATATTAGTCACGGGGTTATATCCACGGTATCCTCAAAATCGAGTAAAAAAATCCATCGACGCGTCGTTTACCATTGCTTTTTTGAAATTAATTTAAGAAAAAAAAACAGTTTTTTTTTGTAATACCAAAAGAAGGAAACTTAATCATTTTCGAGCACCGAAAACAATTTTTCAGATCGGTTATAAATTACACCTTTTCCATCGATTTATGGGCTCGACCCTAATTCAATGAGAAACATTGACTATACTGTGCGAAGAAGAAGGGGACAAGGGAAAAAAAGAAGAAAAAAAGTAGGAAAATATTCTCGAGACTCGAGATACCGTTTTTAAGGACGTAGCTTCGCGTGGGATGTCCGATATACACGACCGAGGTTGGTAACATGGTCTTGTCGTTGAGTCCTGAGAGAGGAGGACGATAGTGTACGGCGAAAAGCCCGACTCGGGGTGCAGCGAGTGAGGCAAAGAGAGAAACAAAAAGTATAAAATCCGTTCGCGTCGTCCGGAGGCTGGACACGTACACCTCGCGCTATACAGGAGCAAGGGTACTGGCGTTGGTGTAAGAGAACGAGGGTATAGACTGGCGAACGTATCCCCACGAAAGTATCTCTATCTCTCTCTCTCTCGCTTGGTGAAGAGTAGAGCGCACCGGAGAAAAAAGCTGTGGAACAAGCCAATACTATACATATATATGCTACATACGTATATGGGTATTTCCACGGCGACTCGACCAACGTCTAATCGGACACTGTCGAATTTGATTTTTTAATTTTTTCCTCCGATTACCCTCATAGTATGTCATAAAGCGACATGAAAAAAGTTTCTCGCGGATACGAGCTGGTCGAACTCATCGTCGACTTGTGGTCGGAGTGTCGCCATCTTTTATCCTGCCCTTTGTTTACGTTCGCCGATTGAAATTTGGACGGTAAAATATTCGAATTTTTAAGATTCTTAAAGGAGATAACGTCGTAAAACGAAACGTACGAAATATTTAGTCTCGTGCAGGGAAACATATATTCATGTTTATATAGGGGTGGTGCTGAGAAGAGGATTTTTTTATGATTGGCTAGTCTTTTGCAAAGAGAGAGGTGACCATCTCGCCGCACCACCAATGATTAGGTCAGGCAATGCAGTTACAGCCATGGCACTGTGGACCTTGAAGAATCTCACAGGGCGAGAGCATCAATGAAATGTGCTCGATAAATGTGATTTCCCACGTCGGCGATACACTTGACCCTCACCCTCTCCATTGCAGGGTTACCGTAAGTCTCCACTGTACGCTAACAAACTCCGCATGATACAGGAACTGAAAGTTGCTATTTGTCAAGCAACTATACAAGAGTACCGGAAGAAGTGATTTTGTTAATGATACACAACTTTCAAGAGAGACTGCAGATTTGTGAATAAAAATAAGGGCGACCCTTCACTGACATTATTATCCACCATTAAATTAAAAGTGCATTATCATTACTTCTTTAACTGTAATTAAAACAAAAATTATTTTCAAAATAAACAATTTTATGTATTATCTGAAAAAAACATGCGTTTTCTCTACGCCATCCTGTAGATGTAATTGGCATTATAATTAACAGAACAAATCGAAAAATATTACAAGTTTGTGCAACGTATTTTTTTTCATATACATAACTCTATAACTTTACCTAAGAGCGAAATATATTTAGAGATATAAGATTTACGAGGGTCACCTTCTGGTCGATTTTGCCTTGAATGTCCCATATACATATATATATATATATATATATATATATATATATATATATATACACACGTCTTCGCCGAGAAATCCCTACTGGTCGATCTATGGTGAAAGGCTGCGATTTTGGAAATTGCACGCTCCTCTCTTGAAGAAACAGGAAATTGCAGGTTTATACTCCAGACCGTGCCAGAAGGGATCGTGGCACTCACGGGACAAAAGTCTAGTCATATAAATATTTATATATATATATATATATGTATATACACACACGTGTGTATAGAATTCTTTTACGAACGGAACCGGGACAAACTTCGATATTTCACCAAGACCTTCAGACATTTATATACATATATATTTATATATCTATATAAACAAGGTCAAAGACAATATTCTTCGAACATTTATCTATATACTTGATTGGCGATATTTCACTCACGAAACCCTCGGTAATAAATTCCACTCTCGTATAACGAATTCATAATCCCCGATATGACAAAACAATCCACGTTAGATCGGCCCTAAGTAAAAAAGCAACCCCTATATTTTTCTACGTGTCACGTATTCGACAAACCTTCGTAAATGAAAGATGGCACCGACTCGAGCATTGTGCACAAAACGAAAAGGTAAAAAAACAACGAATTTGCGAATTTCATCCGGAGAATGTATTCTGCAATTTTGGAGCAGCACATTATACGCTAGTTACGTTAGTTCGTCCCATTTCCCTCAACCCTCCCGCCAATTGCTCCTTTTACTATACTGTAGAATAGTTGGAATAGTATCTAGGCAGGCTACAAGGATCGAGTATCCTTCTCTTCTTGTTAAAATGTATTAATATATATCTATATAGATATATATCGATAAAAGCTTCCCCATTGCGCACGTTCCATACCGTGTACCTAACAACGTAACAGGGCGTTATCGAGAATCTATCAGGACTGTATGCCCGCGAGATCTTTGAGAAGAATTTCCTACCGAAGGGGGCATATGTATTCCTGGGGCCTTTGTGGAAGAGAGGCTGGAATGACGAGGAAGATTGTATGGATATATATATATATATATATTGGTATATATTATCGCGTTCGCGTTCATCGAGTACACTGTCGTCTTTTATGAGGTGTGGCATGTAGTAGCGGCGCAAGGAAATATCGATACTTCTATTCAATAATTTCATAATCCGTTTTCCATTAGAGAACACAGTTTTACATCGGGGAATCTACGATATCTTGAGAATGGTTTGAAAATAAAATGAAATTTGAAAAAAAACGTGGAATATCATGTTTTTCAATTGTTTACCGATAAATTGAAACAAAAAGAGATTATAAATGTGATATTCGTATTATACGAGAAAATTGGGATTTCGTACACCCCCTATAAAGTCTTTTTGAAGAAAAACAAAATTTCTTCCCTCCTCCTTTGCTGAATAGAAAATTTCTCAGAAAATACGAATATTGCATTTTTATTCTCGATTTGTTGTGATTCGTCGGTCGAAAGAAAGAAAATGTAAAAGTTCACATTTTCCATTGTACAATACATAGCCTAGCCTTGTTATAGGGGAGAGTCCTCCAGTACCGGCGGGCATCCAGTACCGGCCAGTTGTTAATTCGAGCATTGTATAATAGATTTCACTGAAAACGCTATCGTCTTTTAAGTATTACATTGTTAGAAGTATATGCCCCGAGGTGGGGCGATCTATTGCAAACGGTTTGTTGTCAGTGCGAAAATTTGTGTTGAGCGTGGTGAACGCAAGATACAAAACGAAAGTTCGGTGAATGATTGTTGGAGTTTCGTGGACGAGTTTGAAAAAAATTAAACCTGGTATGTATACATGGTGTATATAGATATGATAACGCGTGTGTTATAATTCCACCTTCGTGTATTCATTCTTGTCTGTGGTCGAACATACTACTGTACTCCGTTCCTGCAGTACCGGCCACAAAATTGTCCTCCAGTATCGGCCACGGTTTGCGTTCATTTTTAAGTGGTTTTGTTTTCTTATAGATATATAAAAATGCAAAACAAGAAAAGTGATAGAGGGATGAAGAAAAAGAAAGGCACCTGGGATCCTGCCAATATGCATAAAGCGATAAATAAGGTACTGAGTAAGGCAATGAGTGCACGGGAGGCAGCAGGACGTTTTCAGGTACCAAGAACTACGCTGAATGACAGGATTAGTCCTATTAAAAATAATAAAGAGATGTCCATTAGGCCGTAAATGGGCCGTTTTCATAAAACCTTCTCACCTGAGCATGAAAAAATGTTGGCAGAACATATTAAAGACTTGGCAAATAGGCTAATGTCAACAAGAAAGGGAAAAGGTTGGTGTCGAGAAAAGATGTCAGCATGAAAGGAAAGAGTTTACTTTCAGGAAAAAACGTCAGCAATAAAAGCAAAAAAGAAAACCAGACTCCACCCTGCAGACCGATTCAGAGAGAGACGATATGTCCATTTTGCTTTGAATCCCATGAAGATGATTGGATACAATGCGCAAACTGTAAAATTTGGGTCCATGAGACTTGTGCACATGTGCCAGAGCTGTCAGATCACTATATTTGTGATTATTGCATGGTATAAATCTTCATATATTTGCTGGCCGGTACTGGAGGACAATTTCGTTAAAACTGATTTTTCTTAGTTTTGAAATTTTTATAATAAAGTTGATTTTTCATAAATATATCGATATATTATTATTGTTGTTTATAGGCCAAGCTTTCTTTGACACATATCAGGAAGTATCGAACGTATAACTTAAGATGTTTTCTTTTTATTCTAAATAAACCTTAGTGTGACGGTACTGAAGGACTCTCCCCTACATATTTCTCACATTCTTATCTATTTTATTATCAGCAATTTATTGTCATACGTATGATCGATCAATTGCGAAAAAATAGCAATGATCTGCGAACTTCCTCGTCAAAGACCTTCTCTTGCAGATTTCGAAAATACCAGTCTGAGAAAATTGCGACGCGATCCTGTCGCACGTAATAAAGAAGACAGCGAATGGAACTTGGAAATGGGGATCGTACGAATAGAGATAGCTCATGCTCATGGGACGTTTTTCTCTCCGGCCTTTTTCTCCTCAGCACTCGATGTGGTAAAGTCCGGACGCGAAGGACCTCGTAGAATTGTATGCACGCTGGAAATTGGAAATGACTCAACGGCCATCTCTTCTGTGCTCTCTTCCTCTCTCTCTCTCTCTTCCTCTCTCTCTCACTCTCTCTCTCTCTCACACAGACTCTCTCTCTCTCTCGCTCACTCTCCAATAGTTCATATGACGTACCAACTGGATGCACGACTGCTCTACGCGTATGCAGAGAGATCTTGGTATACGTAGAACGATGAAAGCAATGAAAAGCAAGGAAGATAGTCGTACATGGTCGCACCAGGAGGAAAATTGAGAAGCTTGAATGCGCCGGAGGAAACCGGCGAAGAAATGTTTCCGTGGTCCACTTTTCCTCGCACCTCAAACATACATCATCGTCGTCGTACGAATAATTGAGGGGAAAAAAAATTAATTCAAAGTCGCAAATCCGAAGTATAAATCATAAAAAGAAAAAAAGATCAAAACTGCAATTTTTATTCAAACGTCTCGGATAATCATTCGATCACTTCCTTGATAACGATTGAATTTTTATCAGAAGAATTTAGCATGAATCTTAAATCGTGCAATTAAATAAAAATAATAATAAAATCATGTTCGTTTGTTTATAAAAAGTACGATTTATTGGTTGAAAAAAATGTCAGTCCTAGTTGATGATTCTTCGCGTTCTTGGGGACAGTTACAGAATTTTTTTTTAAATTTTCATTATCGTTGTTTTAAAAATACGGGGTAGCTTATTTCCAACTACGTACTTAAGGACGGGTGTACGGAATTAGTACGAGGTTGGGATAGTGGGCGTACAATTTTGGTAGTCTCGTAGCGAGAAAAGCGTGCGAATGGTGTGCTTTGGGGCTCGTTGCAAGTGCATTAAGTGCACGATGCACACACGCAAAATTGTGCACCTTTAGCGTGCGACACTCGTGCAAACATACACGCAGCCATGACGTCACGGATTGCGGTCGTGACGAGAGAGAAATAGAGGGTGGAAAAGGGTGAGAGGGAGAGAGGTCCCGCACCCTCTTTCTCTCGCCCTCCAAAGCTCGCGTTTCCTCCTACGGCGTACCACGAGAATTCATGCTCGGGTAATCCGAGAGCTCACGTGCTCGAGAAACGCTGCATTAGGCATGTTCCAAACGCGAACATCCTAATCCTATTGTCACAAAATTTCATATCTTTGATAAATAACGCTCGTGGCAACCTACAAAAAATAATTTTTCACCTAATTGTAAGTTTTCATTATGAGAAATTCTAAAAAATTCTGCATTAACGAGGTCACAAGTAAGCGTGATATAACATAATTTTAAACAAAACATTTTCACTCATATTCTTATTTAATAATACAAAACGTAACGCAATTCAGAATTATTCGACTTGAAAAAAAGGTTGAATTTTTTTCCCCTTATTTCCGCAATAATTATCCACTACGCCGTCTTTTAATTACGATTTATAAATCCTATTCTTCGTACCAACCTCGTTAAAAGGTCTTTTCGTCAGATCAAAGTGAGAATGTTTGTAAGGTACGGAAAAAAAAGAAGAAAAAAAAAACAGCAACAATTCGTACTCCAGGTCAGAGAGAACGTTGTTCCCTCTGACGTCGTTCTCTGCTGTACACATCGCGAGAAGTGTGCATACGACTCTGGCGGCCCTAACACCCTCCGGTGCACTTATACACACGGAAGTACAAAGGCGTGGCCATGCTATACATTTCTCTCTCTCCCTCTCTCTTTCTCTCTCTTCCTCTCTTTCTCTCCCTCTTCCTCTCTCTCTCTCTCTCTCTCTGCGAAGAACACAGAGAGGAGGGTTGGTGCACGTTGGGTAGAGAGAGATGGTCAGGAGGAAGTAATCTCACTGTGGTGCGCGAAAGGGGCGAAAGCCTCCCCTAGACGCGAGAGGGCGAGACAGGTCGACAGAAGTACAGAGAGGGAGAGAGGATCATAGAGGGAACGGACAAAGAAGAAGGGTTGCCGTGGGGGTTAAATGAAGATGAGAAGAGGGTCTAAACGGGCGTCTTTGCGGTCTTCTATATGTGCCAAGAGCGACAAAGAGGCCGCGACGGAATGTCGTTGAGTTTCCCGCGCGCACGTATGTACCCGTGTATGGCTGTGTGTGTGTCCTTAAAGTGGCAAGAAAGCTCCGGTACTACGTAAGGGTATAAAACGTCGACCGATTGTGGACGCGAAAGGCGTAAATGCGCTCGAGTATTAGGCAAATAAGAGGGCGTGCGACTAGGACGCCGAGGGTTGAAAGTGAGAGATAAGGTTTGCTTCAGGGGTTGGAAAAACAAAAGGGAGTAAAACGGAGAACGTCTTTCTTTCTTTCTTTTCTTTCCCTTCGAGACATAATTACGGGACAATTTCAACGACGAGTCGTGATTATTCTTAAACGGTGGATATAGGGGATGAAAATTAAGGGTTGCTTATTTAACACAGATTTTTGTTTAACTTCCTACTTTTTTATTTCTCTTCGACGTAACGTGAAATAACCCGAAAATTCGATCGACGTTCGATCGAAAATTCGGTGAAAAAAGAAGAGAAAAAAGTTCGTTCCTCGCGCGTCCCACGAGACGTATAATTTTTCTTATCATTTCCCGCAGCTCGGATTTTCCGACGGGGCTGATATTCGCCCCGGAAACATTTCTACCCGGAGAATTCGGTTCCCGAAATATATTTTCTTCTTTGTCGCCGCGTTCGTGCACATAACGAAGGTTTGTTTTCTCGCTATCACTCGAGCCACCGCGGCGAACGCACGTGTGTCAAGAGCTTACGTCGTACACTCCCTCGTGGTTTTTCGTCCTAGGGTTTTCAATCCCTCCCCACCTTGCTTCCCAGTTTCTCGCACGCCAATGTTGTGGGCCAACCGAGAAACAAAAAAAAAGCAAGGAAGAGCGAAAGATTCACGGGTGAGGGGATAAGGAACGTGCTCGCGCCTCGGAGAACAGGGAGGAAAATACTCCGAGTAGACGGAGGAAAATTGAGTGAGAAGGAAGAGGGGTCAGAGAGAATATGCGAGTGGCAACCTACGTGGTAGGGACGAAGAGAGAAGAAGAGAGGGAGAGAGAGAAGTTAGCAAGTGTGCACGTATAGAGGGCGCGCATGCGACAAAGAGAAAAGCTAACGTTATAGCGACGCTAGGACGTTGTGCTCGTCGCTGTACCGGTATAAGAGTCGTATATATATGTAGTTTCCTGTATGATGGAAGACGCTGAAGGTTTCGTTCGTAAGAGACGGGCGTTAGCACGATTCGGGCCAACGGGGGATCCGTTCGAAATAGAAATTTGTCCTACAAAAGCAAGGTCGTACTAATAAACAACGTTTCTCGCAATAATCTACCCTTAACGCGTCGAGACGAACTTCACCAACTTTATTCGATCGTCGCCCATGCCCTAGAATATCATTGAACAATGAAAAAAAGAAAAAAAAATCACGCGAAAACAGTTTCGAGGGTGTTTTTACGTTCGTGAAAGAGCTTCGCGAATAAATTACAAGCGTCCCGTGCAACAAATCATTATAATTCGATTTCTCTTTCCCGGATGTTCGAGTATCGTGCATCTCGATGAGAACATTGCGCCGAGAGTTCGATGAGGGTTGTTTTGTTTGCGCGTAATTTTTTTTCTATTTTTTTCTTCTTTTTGAAGAGGAAACTTTTTGTTTACGACCCAAATACTCGAATTCATCGTTAGTTGACTCGCATTACCCTCGCTTAATCCTAACTCGACTCCACCCTCCTCTGTCTCACCCTTCCTCCACCCTCTTGCCATCTCCTCGGTAAAGCATCGGTAGCGGTTGCAGCGTGTGCAAAGAAAGCGTGTGGGTGGCGACCGAACAGCCGAACTTCCGAGCTTGCGAGAGAGAGGGAGACACCCTCGCACGTAGAGGGAGACGGACGTTGCACGGATTCAGTCACCGCCCGGTTCTCGGCGCGCACAGTCTCCCGAGAGGTGTTCGTCTCGTCTCGTTTTTTTTTTCTTCTCGCGATTACTCGCGATTTATCGCGACTAGGAAGGACAACAATTATCGTGACGAAATCGAACGTCGCGAGAAATATTTCGCACGTTTGTGTCGTTGTTACGCCGGTGAAAGCAAACAAAAATTACGGAAGTTGTTCGCGAACGAAAAAGCAAACAAAAATGTTTTTCGTTCGTTTTTTTTCATTCGTACGACGATGAAAAACGTCGAGTTCGACGGATGATCGAGGCAATCGTTGTTGTTGTTGTTGTTGTTGATTTTTTCTTACGCGAACTCGATCATCTTTACGCGAGATATATCGAGTGCGGGTTCGTCGATCCGCTTTGGGCGTGCGTGAAGCTCAATTACGTTTGAACGTTTTTTTTTTTTTTTTAAATAAAACATTTTATTGTTTTGTCATAAATGAACAAAAATGAATTTGTTCATGACAAGGTGAAGAGTTAAAACGGCGGAGATGAAAAAGTTAATGGATCACGAATGACTGAAGGGTACTTGTGCAAAAAGTTGATCGGAGCTTGTTCGATGTTTCGTTGGAAAAAATGACGGAGTTCTGAGATACCGGTGAGTGATTTTCGACGATAATATACGTACGGTGAATAGGAATTTGTCGTATGAATTAATTAACGTTATTCACAATTTAACGAAGAAAATTTTGTTTTCCAATTAATATTCGTGATTAATTAAATTATTAATCGAAGGTTTGATAAAAAACGAATTAATTCGCGAGAAAATATTTGGTCGAGAAAAATCGACTGTCCCCGAAATTACGAGGATGGAAATGCAACCGTTTCTCTAAAGGGAGAAAGAGAGAGAGAGTGAGAGGGGGGAGGGAGAGGGAGAGGAGTCGAAGATCTTGAATTTTGTTGCGATCTCCCCAGAGATCGGCGGGTGAGGGCGCGTACGCGCGATAATTCGCGGCAGGATGTTCTTTGAAAAGTTTCACGACGCGTATATCCTGTCGGCCATCCATCTTTCTTCGAAGCTTCGACGATACTTATCGTCCATAAGGGAAGGGAACAGGAGGCAGAGCACGACGTCGTATAAAAAGAGAGGCAATCGAAAAATAAAGTTAAAAAAAAAATAAAAACATGGAAAACCTCATGAACAGGTCGTGTAATAAATCACTCGAATTATCGAGTTTCCGTTATCCTTCGCTTACACTCTTCAACCCCCTCGGTCTCACACTCTTTTTCTCATTTTTCCGATCCTCCAACCCTCGCTCGATACGCCAAACCAATTTCTGTTACAATTTTTAAAAATTACCGAGCCCACGGCAAATCGATCCAATTTTAATAAATCCGTCATTCATAAATTTCATTTATTTTTAATTATAAAGCTGCAATTAAAAAAAATATTTCTTTTTTTATAATTTCCTTTTGTTTACTTTTTCGTAAATCGACCCTTAATTTTCAATACGTATTAAATACCGTCTTTTTGCGGATGACACGAATATCGTTAAAAATTCTTATCACCTTTAATTACATTTAATTGGAAATTTTATATATCTGTACGTTACACCTACATCGGTACTTCTCTCATGTCAGTTCCCTCGAGAGATTCGCCACAGTCGTTGTAGTGCATGAAGTCTCTGTGGTAACACGCCTCGGTAGGTGAAACTTGAATTTTCGAAGTCAACTTGGCTGCGAACTCGGCTGCTACGGCCCCTGGTACAAGTACCAAACATTAATTAATTTATCGAGGTTTGCGTGAGGGTACGCGGGCCAACGTCGTGTTTGTCGGGGATTGTCGAACTCGTTCTCAGTCTTCATCTTGGAAACTTAACGGCGAACACATAACCACAAACGTACCCTATGACAATGCGCATCAAGAGCATCCTCCTCGATATTTCCCAAATTCTATGAATAAATGTATGAGACGAGCAGACGATTTATATATAATATATACATTCATATATAATCTGCTCGTGTGTGTGTGTGTTTGTGTGTGAATTAACACGAATTTGCTAAATATTGGTGAATGTAAAATAACGCGTAAGCACGAATGTGAACGGATCGTACGTACTTTCATGAATATTACGATATCTGTACGACACGATTATTAAATCGAAATTGTTCGCACGTGTATAGATTGATTGAATTTATACCATCGAATTAATTGGAGCAAACTTTACGTTAAATGTATAGACGGGTTTAACGTGACGATTATATCAAGTACATGTGGCTCGGCAGGTTATACTCGACGTTTGGAATTACGATATTGCGTCCCTTTGTTTTTTTTTTCGAAATACGTAAAGAGATACAAAATTTGATCGAATTAATCACGTTTGGAGGAACGTCAAAAGTATTATTTCGGTGACTACATTATTACAAGAGTATTTTGAAAATTGCGAAGAATCGAAGGTAAAGAGTTGGCAAAATTTTGAAAAAAATTATGTGAAAGTGTAAAAAATTGGAAAAACTTTTTTTTTTAATCGTAATTTTATAGTATTTTGCTATCATTTCGAAGCTTGAATCATGATCAAGACAATGTTCATAGAGTGAAATTGAATTTGATCCGAAAACCCGAAATATTTTTCCCAAAACGATTTATTTTTGTCGAAAGAATGCAACAAAATTTTCTACGTTTTCTTCTCGATCACACAGCACTTGTAATCACGATCCTCAATAATTTCGATAAGAATTATCGAACGGCTTAATTTTAGAGAATTTTTTTATTTCTCGCGCTCAAGCAAAAACTTAGATCGAAAGGTGATCGATATACGACACATATGCGCAAGTTGTACGCGTATATTTATTTTCCAGTTCATATCTCCTATCCTCCTCTCTTTCGTACCCAGTAGGTACTCTCGCAGTTTCTGTACGTGATCGCAACGTTATCTGGGACACTTTTGCCCCCCTCCCACTGACTATATGCATATAGCTCACCCTCTCGACTTGTACCCCAACCACCCCTGAGCGTATATACAACGCATCGAGACGCGAGTACCGAGAGAGAAAGAGAGAGGGAGAGAGAGAAAAAAAAGTAAAGAGAAAGAGAGAGAGAGAGAAAAAGAGACACTCTTGTGCCCGTACGTCACGAAATTATTCGCGGGAGATCCTTCTTCGCTGGCGAACAAGGTAATATTTCGTCGCTCGAGAGTTAGCTCTACTGATCTCTCTTTCTCTTCCTCCCTCTCTGTATCTCTCTCATTCTCTCATTTTCTCATTCTCTTTTCTATCTCATTCTCTCTCTTCTCTTTCTCTCTCTCTTCTCATTCCCTCACTCATTGTAGAGTATCGCAACAGCCCACGTTCAGTCCCTCTACCACTGGCCTGCAGTGGTAACCAGACCAAAACGCCACGGGGAATCCCGGTAGCTGGGTCGTCTCCGGAATTTATCACTTGGTACTTCTTCTCGGGGACTTGTGCGAGGCTAAAAAAAAAGAAAAAAAGTACACAAAATGCTTCGACGCAGTTTCCTTGTACCCGTTATAAACGGAAGATAGGAAGCATCGACAACGAAAATTATCCGTTCGAACGAATGTGTGGTCCGCTACAAATATTTAATTTAACGGCCAATTTTCCGTTAATAAAGTATTTTACATATTACCGATTAAAAGCATAAAATTTATTATAAATACATTTTCATTACAATTTTGGTTTTGTTTTTTTTTATATTTTTATATTAACATTATTTGCTTTTATTTAATCAAAAATGTAAATCGCTCTCTCATCGAAACTGTCGAAGCAGTCAACATGGCGCAATCGTGCCAACGTTTAACTGTTATCAAGTCACGAGTTCAATTTTCATTATGATTGTAGCGATAAAAAAAGCAAAAAAAAGATGTCACCGAGAAAAACGAAAATCTTCTTTGGGTCGAAGAGCCAATGACTGTGTAAGGCTGTTGAATAGCCGCCGGCAGTTGAGACGGTGATGGAGGGGGAGAGAGAGAGAGAGAGAAATCCTCGCGACATTTAAAAAACTTTCTTCGTCGCAGGGGTTTCTCTGTCGCCCCCAGCGCCCCCTCATTCTCGCAAGCTCTGCCCATATCTGTCTATATACATATTTCTTTTTTCTTTTTTTTTTTTTTTTTTACTTTTATTCAACTCTTTTCTTTCTTTTCATCTGTTTCTGTGTTACTGCGCCACCTTGTTTGCCCCGAGTTACTTCACTCCTTCTTCTTGTCCTTCTTCTTCTTCTTCTTCTTCTTCTTCTTCTTCTTCTTCTTCTTCTTCTTCTTCTTCTTTCTCACTTTTTCCCGTGTATATTCCCCAAGGCGCACTAAAAGCGTTCTTTGTCATTTTTTTTTCTCATTTCTGTCTATCTGTCTTTTTGTCTCTCTCTCTTTCTGTTTTACTCTTCCTCTTCTTCGCGACACCGCCAAGAGCCAAAGCACGAAAGTTGTACACCGCCGGGAAACGGCCAGTACCAATGGCTACGGTTCCATCCTATAGCCCAAAACATACCCCAGTGTGGTCTAGACATATCTATATATGTAGACAGACAAAAAGTACACACACACATATATATATATATATATATATGTACACCTGTGTTATCTCAGTACGTACTGTTTGTACTTAAATATATATATATATATATGTATCGAAATAAAACAGGTGGGTAACGTGTATACGGGTCTTCCACCCCATTCTTATAACCGGGGATACAGCATCTTTTTTTCGTCCGTCCACGACACGACGAGGGAAGGCCAAACCCTCTCTTTCTCTCTCTTTCCATAAGCATTTTGTTTTTTTCTTTTCCCTCGTTCCCTCGAGTTTGTTTCGAAAACGTCTCATCGTTCTTCTCTTCCTCTCTTCTTTCTCTTCCAACGTAGATGTTTTCTAGGGGATCTGCGAAAAACTATATGTGGTATACGAAATTCTCTTGTACCCTTTCTCTCCCTCTCCCTCTCTCTCTCTCTCTCTTATGTCCGGAAATAAAACGAAATAGACCGCCACAGCGTGTGTTCAGCGTTTCGTACAAACGACTGCTCGGAAGGAAACGAGAGACCACTAACATGAACCATATATACTTTTACCGTGTTAGCCCGCTCCGGCGAAAGAAAAATCATTTTTTTTCTTCTCTCTTGCATCTCGCTTCTTCTTCCCTTTCTTTTTTCTTTTCTCTTCTTTCGTTGTTTGCTCGAACGAACTTTGGCACGAGAAAAATGTATCAGGTCGAAATTTATTGGTTAAAGATTTTCATAATTTTTCATAATTTCAAAATGGCGGGAAATTATTTATTTTTGGATATAGGTGCGAAAATTTGAATCACTCAATTTTTGTTGTTATTTTGTACACGTCGCAAGGATTTCATGGACAAATCTTCGTCACCATTTATTGCTTAACTATTCGCATAATTTGTATAAATTTAAACATTTTTTCAGTTTTAGTAACAATAACAATGACAAAAAATCAATTATTTTTCAATTTTTGTGCGAAAAATCGAAATTTCGATTTTTTTGAGTTCCAAGAGTCGCGAGGATTTCAAAGATGGATCGTAATTGTCGTAGATTCGGTGCTAAAGTTTTCGTATATACGCGAGTCGGTGCCATATCTCGATGATTCCACCGTCGCAATCGATGTTTTATCGTCTCTCGCTGCAACGCGTCGGATCAGCGATAGCCGAACAAGGACGAATATACCGACGAGATTAACGATGTCTCGTTTCGCATGCCGGACATCCTCGTTGTCCTTCTGTGTCAAGACAGTGAAATTTCCGGTCCCAGTGTATCGCACGCTACCCTATTTCTATCAAAGGCGTGTACATATCTCTCTCTCTCTCTCTCTACATATATATATATATATATATATACCCAAGGGAGCGAAGCGAAGAATTCGCTTTTGACCATAAGCGCGAAGGATATTCGAGTTTGATAAATCACTCGCCGGATATCGTCCCCTATGACCCTAGAATACCATCGTATATAGGCATTGGGGCTCTGTTGCTGCGACGTACTCTCTTTTTCCGCCTGCGACCGGTCCGCCAACCTCGTTCGACCCGGGACCTTTTTTTTTCTACCGGTGAAAAAACTTTCTCGACGATATGTGGTTAGAGGGAGAGAAAGAGAGTGAGATAGACGGAGAGAGAGAACTATATTACGAGAATAAAAATGGTTTCCTAGGGGTTTGGAGAGCGGATGTGGAATACGTGGAAACGGATGCATAAAGGGGTTGTTTCTGGTGGTCCATATATCCATATTCCTTCCAGGGGTTGGTGGTGAGGGGGTGACCACTCTACTGAACCGGTCAGGAAAACTTCTTCGGACTCTCTCTCTCTCTCTCTCTCTCACTCTTTTTTTTCTCTCTTTCTCTCACACCCTTGTTCGCCCCGTGATTCTCGCATTTTCACTTTATCCCCCGAAAAAAAAAAATATATATATACCTATATATCTTTCACCAACCCCTTGGAACGGACCGCTCACGTTTACGCCATATACGCTGTATTATTTATCGCACAAATATCAAGAACGACAAACATAATCGACCATCATAAAAAGACCCGAATTTCGGTGACGGTTTATTCGTTCGCTCATTTTTCACTTTGTTTGTTTTGTTTTTATTATTTACTGTGCGTGGCTCGCTCCGTCGTCCTTATTATTACGATCCCGTTTGCCCACCCTCCGGGGAGCTACCCTCGCCACGAGATGAAAAGAGGGTAGTTCGGGAGAATCAACTATTGTTTCGGTTGAACCAATTAAAAGTGGGTTAAAATAGACGCCTTTAATTATTTAATTGGTCGACTCGACCGATGCCCGTTTCATCCCCTATTTTCACTCTGTACGAGGGGTTGGAAACGAGAGGGTGGTTTTTCGTAACAAATTAATTGTTGACAAAGCGAAATCGTTGATTCGCTCTCTATCGCAATGACCGAATCGTTATTTTTACAATTAACCTATTTACCCTCGTTTATAACTCGTACATATAAATTTGCGAAATTACCTTACGCGATAATACGAATCATACCACACCGATAAAAATTTACCCACGTTTGCCACAATAATTCCCTCTTTTCTTCGTGTCATTGGAGATTTTCACGCGATGAATATTCTTTCCAGGTTAATGCGCAAAATATATGATTATTTTTATTTTACCTACTATCCCTCCATCTCCTCCTCCACTACACCCCCTGTGCCGACTTTCTCATACTTCTCGCGGTGTTCCGGTCTATTATGGCAAATTTTTACGGGGTTTATTTCGTGGATTGCCGCCGGCTGAAATATGCTCGCCGATGTTTGTATACAGAAAAGAGAAAGAGAAAGCGAGATAGAGAAAGAGAAACAGAGAGAGAATGCGCCTGTATGTGAGAAAGAGAGAGAGAGAGAGCGACAGAGCGAGAGGTGGGTAGCAGAGCACAATTTCGCTCTGTCCAGAGGGTATTTCTAATTTTCCCTCGTATTTTTCGTGGCACAATTCAACCCTGCTCTTCCAGACCCTGCCATCTACAAAACGGCTATATTCCGCCCGCAGTTTTCTCCTGCTCTTTTCCGCCCCCCCCCTTCGCCATAAACACAGTTTTCCCTCCCCTTTGACCTCTCGTGCTTTTTCTCGCATCCTCCCTCATTCTTTTCACCCCCTATCCTCCACCATTCCAGCTTTTCACCGTCAGTTCTCTCTCTCTCTCTCTCTCTCACCCTCTTTCTATCCCACCTCGTCAACATCTCTTATTCCACTCTAGCCGTACACGCGGCACCCTATACAAGGCCAAGCAGCGGCTTCGCAATTCTCTTCGAGCGGGGGCGAATGAAAACGGCAGCTTTAAGAGTACTTTGGTCCACATTAACGTGCCCGCCTGAATAAACGGCGCGAACACTGATTTCTGCTATTTTTCTTTTACCTCTTTTTTTCTGAATTCACGATCGATATCATCGGGTTCTCTTTGATATGGGTGATCGAACAAAACGCTTCGTGACTACAGTGTAAACAATACTTCGATGAAATATTCGAGGGTTGGCAATTGTTCTTTTTTTAATCCAAACGATATAGAAAAATCGGTATAAGAATGAGAATATCAAATTTTTTTTATCGTCTGAGACAGCGAACAATTATTTATCCAACCTAATTTTATATTTATTATAAGAAAGAAAAATCATCTCATCGAAATTGATATTTATTATAAAAAATGAAACAGTCGGTTCGATTAATTATTACTAATTCTAAAAATATAACAATCGCTATTTTACTTCGCGATAAAATCAACGCGATTCTTTTTTCTCTTCCCTCCTCTTTGATTCGCTACTCTCGGATCTTCGGATGATCTTAATCGGTTCTTTTTTCTTTTCTCCTTTCAACCCCTTTGCGCGATGATTTACATCGTTCGTAAATTCCAACGAACGATTTACATTTCGTTTCACGAGCGGGAGATGTGAAGAGAGGGTTTTTTTTTCATCTCCTTTTTTTTCTTGCTTCCTTCGGTCTCATCAGCGAACCTTTCTCTCCCACGGATAGTAAAAGTCAATGAAAGGAAGTAAGGGTGCAAATTACCGGATTTCCTTTGACAAAGTGTTTAATGTATGCTCGACGCAGTTTGCTCGGGAGAGAGGGAAAGGAGAGAGGGCTGAGGTCGGGTGGGTGGAAGGGTGGGTGGTTAGTGGGGTTGGGAGAACGGCTCTCGTCCTCTGTATTGCGCGATGGCCGGGTTTTGTGTGACAAAATGTACGGCCAGGTACGTAAGGTAGTGCGCTCGAGCGATCAAAAAGAGAGTGCCCGATGCGACGTTCTATACGTACGTTAGCGATAACATAAATTATCCGCTATCTAGGAAATTGCCGTTTTTACCGTCGTTCCTACGTCCATCTTCCTGTCGTCCGTCGAACTGAGATATGCTAATGGCGCGACAGTGGAGCCCTTGCAGAGAGAGGGAGAGAGAGAGAGAGAGAGAGAGAGAGAGAGCATGAGGTGAGGGGCGTGGCGACGGTAAGAGAGGGGTGGCAGGGTGGGGGGAGGAGGGCACGAAGCTTTTGCAATCTGGAAAATAAATTTCGCATTGTCTCGTCTCGGATAAAACCGCGAGGGACTTGTATAACAAAAAGAAGAAGGGTACGAAAAATGTACCGCAGGAACAAATAAGGTCGTGGGGGTAGAGAAGGGGGTAGCGGTGGACGGCGTATATAACTCCCGCGACGCCTCGTATCGTTAGGGACTGAAAGAGGGCGCCACTGTCACGCGAATTCTTCGTAAATCAAAATCTGCCACGATTATAAAGCAAAATATGCGATAAAACTGTAACGAGTTGAAGATTTGGCATTAGCTAATCGTAAGTCATCGAGTTTTAATCTTTTAACATTTTTTCGAATGTTTTTCGAAAAAAAGAAATGAAAATAAAAAAGAAAAACAAAATTTCGCTCATATTTTTTCCTATTTCGGCTCGATGTCATTTTCGATAAACAAAAAGTCGTTTATCATCGTCATTCGATTCCCATTTTTGGTTATTCGCAAACGTTTTATTTACTTTTTTCTCTCGTTTCGTTTTCATTATCTTTCCAACCATCGCGCGAGGCTGGGCCCGTTGTGACGTTGGCTCGAAATTTTTGGACGCAAATCGAGTTGAGCGTAGCAGACGTGTATAGTGCGCGTAACTTTTTTTTTACCTTTTTTTTTGTCCTCGTCCCGTTTCAATCGTCGGCTTGAGGAAGAAGCGCGCGAACGAAGCCGGCCGATGCAGCGGCCGAAAACTGGATTACGCTTCGCGGCTAATTTAGTTGCACCCGACCATGCTAGACCAGACTCTATCGATTATATATATATATATATATATATATATATATATATATATATATATATATATATAGCTGGACCATTTGGGCGAGTCTTGTTTCCAGTTAGCCATTTACGTTCTGTCGAAGCGTCGACCACAGGCATTCTATATATATATATATATATATATATATATATATATATATATATATATATATATATATATATATCACTTTTTCACCCCTTTACTCACATATATATAGTTAACGTCCATAGAGAAAGCAAATTTTATGAAAATTTCAATTCATGTGACGAAAAGAATGATTAGGGGTAAAAATGGCAGAAAAAAAGAAAATGAATCGTATTATTGGGCGCGGAGTCAATTCTTATATTTATCGATAGTTCGTAGATAAACGCATTTTGATAATATGTTCGGAACGTTGGCCGACTCGCACTGTCTCCAATTATCACGGTTCGAAGAAGCTCGATCGAAAATTGTTGACGCGAAAGAAGACGGTAGACGGCAGGAAATTAATCGTACCGATCAATATTATTGTCGTTATAGACAGGAAAAGAATTCGATCGACGTTGTCTGTTTCCTCGTACGAGAATAAGGCGGAGAGAGACTGAGAGAGACGGAGAAAAGTTGATCGGGAATGGGGAAACGAGATAAAGAGAGAGAAATAAAGAGTGACGGTGAGGGGGGAGCGTATCGAACTTGAGTACAAGGTGCTCGACGATGAGAGTTTTATCGATTAAATTTTACTCCATCGTTGGATTACCCCTTTACGTATAGAATCCGGATATGCAGAAAAACTTCGATATACTCGTTTGGCCGCAATCCTCTTGTTTACAAAACTACCCCATCGTGCGTCGACGCGCATCGTGCCTTTCGGCGTAAATTGGAATTATAATTGAACTTTCATACGAACGAATAAAAATTAATAACGATTTTCGTTCGTTAATGAAAAACAATAAAAAATAAATAAATGCAATTAAAAATGAAAAGAATAATTTTTCACATTTCAAAAGGTAAATGGAAAGAAATAGAATCGATCCGAGTCGGGTAAATTCAGGGTGGAAGTTTTGCCATACGTCGGGTGCATCGTTCGAAAGGATGCACGTATATAGGGGTGGTTTATAGCGAGTCGAAGTGAGAAGCGCTTCGAGAGTTGATGCCTGAGATGTAATCGATTGGTGTACACGTAAACAACGTTCCGTTAAATACTCCCTCGCGAAAGAGAGACAGAGAGTACCGATGTACAAACTGGATAGTCCGTGTACGCGCTCGTTGCTCGAAACTCGGAGTTTCACTCTCGACGAGAGGATTTGAAAATGTGGTCTCTGTGGTACTTTGCATCGAAGCTTTCGCCTCTAATACCAAAGTGGAAGAGAGCGAGACAACGAAAGAGAGGGAGAGAGAGAGAGAGAGAGAGGAAGAGAGAGAGAGTGAGAGGGGTAGTTTATATTTGCGAAGGTACGAATTTAGATCGTCCCGTAACTCAGCCCTCTTCGTTCGCTTCGTCTGGTCGACGAAATGGTGTCTCTGTGAATGCTTGATAGGCCACGCGGTGTTTGTCAAACGGCCAATGCTACGCTAGGTTAAGGTCGGTTAAGTATATAAGTGTACATTTGTGCGTGTATATATATGTATATATTTACATTCAAATGGCCAAGATTTGGAGGAGGGTGTGAGTTAGAGAAATGGTATACGCCCGAACGCGTCTCGTATAGCAAAATCCTTCCAGGAGCGAGAGGTAAAGCGATTTCAGCTCGATCGGATTTCTCGGGGAGTTTCTTCAACTATTATACTACAATTGGAACCATCCTGGCGGTTGTAACTGTCGCTGGGACGATTATATATATATATGTATAGGTATATATCGTTCAGCTGGCTAGGTTGATTGGAAAGTTACTTGTACCACGTATTTGTTATTAATAACCTGATGTCTAAATCGAATCAAATGTCTTGTTTTAATTCGATAGAAATTCGATAAAAACTGAATTGTTATGTTTTCCATGTTATTAAAATGTGACAACCGTTATATTATTTATCCAGTCGAAACGGGACGCATGTTTGACCAAGACACGTTTTCGTAAAATAAAAATCGGTCACCCGGTATATTTTCCTCCCATAAAAATAGAACACTGGGTATATCGTTCGTCTCTTTATTAAAGTAGAAAACTGACTTTCTTCTTATTAAACTAAAATAAAATTGTGTCTCACCCATTATAATTTTCAATTCAATTGAAAAAAAGGACACCCGTTACATTCCCTACCCCTTTAGCGAGACCGACGAACCAGTGCGTGGACCATGAGAATTCTCGGTACACGGTGGCGATGCGCCAAAAGCGGAATCTTTTTATTATGAACTCCGACGCCGGGCATGGCTCGTGTAGATAGCGGTAGAAAAAGGTGATCGCCGAATTTGGATCAACGTCGAAAAAATCCGGCATGGGAGACAAGCCACGGAAAAGTACAGGCTTTTGCCTGTACGTTTCGTAGCTTGTCTCGGATTATTGTCTCGATGGCGTTGCTCCGACAGGAAGTCTCGTTGGATATCTATCGACCGTATATATCTATCTATCTATACTATATATCATTCTTTTTTCGATGACCCATCGCGGCGCCTCGTTAAACCTCGAGAAAACCGTTATTGCGAGTTACGCCCCTATTTCCACTCGTCGCACAAACACACACGTGCCCGTACCCTAGAGCGGGTGGGGGTAGTGCCTTTCACCTTTCCGCGAGAGCTTTCGCAGCTCGAACAATGCTCGAATAACTTGAATGCGCCCTATCTCCATGTCCCGTTACCGGGATGTGCAGGGAATATCCACTGTGGTTGCGGCGACGAGATGCGCCGGCCCAGCGGAGGTGGAGGTGTGAGGGGGTGGGGGGTGAGGGTTCGAGGATTTTCAGAGAGGGTTGGCCCTGTGAAACCGGATATGCGCGCTCCCCCGGTGCGTTATACGAGGGGGGGATATAAGTTATACGGTGTTAACGCTCATCGAGAAGGGGTTGGATTTCGTTTTTTTTTTGGCAGCCTGCCAGAAATATCTACCCCTCTCTCGTGTCTACCCCCGTCGTTTCTCGCTATCTCGCGGTCTCTTTCTCTCTCACGCGCGACGTAACGAATTCCAACGAGTTCGATACGTCGCTCTCGTTCCATACCTCGGAAATGTATCCCGATTTATTTTTATTTTTCCATCCCCCCGGGCTAGTGGAGAAGGGTTGAACGGGGAAAAAAGCTTCGTATCCCATCCACTCGTTCGAACGGTTACATCCTCGTAAGATTTATTCGTCATTAAAACAACGCTAAAGTTTCGTTGGTTAACGGCGGCCCGTTACCGCACGAATATAATTATTACGAATGATTAATAATTAATTTTTATTTCACCCTCGTTAATTTTCGTTCCTTTTTCCTCATTTTGTTTTCATCGCGCGATCGTCCAACGCTGCTTTTCAAAATGTCCGCCTGGTAACGGCTATTTTATTATTCACGCCGTCATGAATTATCATTCAAAATGGTTCGTAAATAAATTGCGCGAAATGAAGAAATACAAAGAAAAAGTAAAAAGAAAAAACGAGCGGAGGAAAGTATAAAAGTTTTTTTTTTCGTAGCTTCGTCCCGAGAAGTTTCGAAACGAAAGCTCGTTCGAGTTACTCGAGTTTGTAGTCCTCCGTAGTGTATCACCCTCGCGTTATTTTCCATATTCGGTGGCAAGCGAAAAACAATAAAGAAAAACAAAATTCCATTATACTTTGAGCGCGTATCGTTTCTTCTTTAGTGCTAGGAGCGACTGGAGGTAACTCGACACGTGGGTGAATTCAATTCTTTTTTTTTTTTGCCTACCTTCTTCATTTCCTCTCGTCTCGATCGATGACCACCCTGTCCCGCCGCGTTTTTCGAACGATGGTCGTCGTGTCATGGGACATACATACACGAGCGCGACACTGTCAGAGAAAACGAGACAGAGACAGAGGGAGAGGGAGAGAGAGAGAGCGTTAGTTCACCAATGTAGCGAGACATGAATTATTCCACGGTGGATAAGTCCTGCGAAGACTTACGGACTATATATCGACGATCCTGAAGGAGAATTGGTAGAAGGGATGGATAAAATCGAGAGCCGGTGGATTTTCTCGAAATAGAGTCGTGCGCGCCACACCAGAAGGGATGAAACGGAGTAACCTCGAGCTGTTATACTTGTTCTCTCTACCTCTCTCTCCGTCTATCTTTCTGCGTGTGGTAGCAGGTGTGCAGTTTATATGAGAAAGAACGCTGTGCGAGCACCACGATAGAATCTAACGTATTATCCTTCGTACGTCCTTTCGAACGTTTTCTACTCAACTGAAGTGTGTTCACTTCTCTTGGCCAGTTGAGCGTTCGGGCAAATAACATACATACCGCTTCTCTTCTTCTTCTTCTTCTTCTTCTTCTTCTTCTTCTTCTTCTTCTTCTTTTGACTCTTTTTCTTTTCCGTTTTCTTGAGAGTCGAGAGGTGTAGGCGAGAGGACGGGTCTGTTTCTTCTTCACTCGTCTGGATCGCTTTTTTCGCAATTTTCTCCATTTTCTCATTTTCGTCCTACGCGCATTTCGGTCGTTGGAGAGAGAGAGAGAAAGAGAGAGAGAGAGAGAGAGAGAGAGAGAGAGAGAGAGAGAGAGAGAGAGAGAGAGTTATTGGGTTTGCCAAGGGGCGATCGGCGCACGCGATTACCGTTGTCAGCAATAATCGTGCGTCATTCTTATCCGACCGCGTCTCGCATTTGTCACCGCCCGCGAGAATTCTCAGCGAATTGATCAATTTCCCGGAGGGTCCTTCGAACGTTTACACTCGCTAAACAGACATTTCTGGCAGTTTATTTCTCACTTTTTGCTACGAAATTTTCTTTTTCCGCAAATTAGTTTTGGCGCTTTAAACATTTTTTTTGTTCTAGATTTTACAATTTTGTTTTCGTGGGAGAGGGGATTTTTTATGGAAAGCGTTATTTATACGTATGAAGAATAATCGCCGGTGGAGAGAGAACCGAGTGGCCGCATTCGCGGATTGTCTGGAGACGCGAGAGGCCGCCAACGACCGACAATCCTTTCTCGTTAATGCAAAATATTGTTACGCGTAAATAGTTTCGTCCTCGTGAGAAATAATCGATATTTCGGAGTGGCTCGTTATAACGGCACGGTAGGCGTTAACGATCTCTCGTGCATTGTGCGAATATGCGAGAATTCTCCGACAGCCGCAATTATTTGTAACGAGGCACTCGCTCTCATTGTCAACTACGTTCTCGCGATGAAAATTTCGACACGATTCACGTTTTTGGTCGTAGGGCACAAAAATATTTGTCCAATCGACAGGACCATGTCCTTTCGTCGTTTACGAACGCGATCGTTTTTCTCTCTCGATACGCGACAAATTTTCGAGAGAATGTTCGGATAAATTTGAAAATTTACGATTTGAAAAAGTTTCTGGGAGATTTCGAAAAGCCGAGATCATCATGTCCTTGAAAATTTACAAAGGATAAATGTCTGATAAATATCGAAAATTCGCTCTCAATTTTCATAAAATTACAATTTTTATTATTGAGTCTGCAGAGGAAAATCATATTTACCTATAAGTCATAATAAATTAAACAACTCGCAAGGATCTCGATATTAATATAAACGACAATTCATTTAAGATAGTATATTACTCCCATCTTTATCATTTTTCATATAAATCAAACGGATAAGAATCGTATAAAAAGTATAAAAATAAAATTATTTGCAAGTGTCGGAATTGAGATAGTTATAAAAATCCAACTTTTCTTATCACATTGTACATTAAATATCGGCTGGGCGAAAAAGTACTTGCGTTTCTATAGTAACACACATGGACACGTATGTTCGTCCGTTGCGAAAAAACGCGGTTGCTTTTTGGCCAACTTTGACACCCAGTTCTGTCGAAAGGCGATAAAACTGGACTCTGTGATCTAGTTTTACACTCCACTAAATTTCGTACGATTCACATGGTATAACCCGAAGACGTCTCTGACAACCCAGTCCTAAATATATAGAGAGATATATATATATATATATAGGCGATCAAACCTCCAGCCACATCTGAGCCATTGTCTTCTTCTTACTCTTCGACTCTCGACACCCTCGTCCATCCATACGTCTTTGAGCTCAATCTTACCTCCTTACCCTCCGCAACGTTGAGACTTTTCCATTCGTCTTTTCGCAAGCTACTCCACGATTCCTCTCTCTCTTTCTCTACCTCCCTCTTTCTTTCTCTGTTCGAGTGGTATTGACTTATTTGTCCCTGCGAAGTGGTAAAGGGTAGAGAAAGTGAGAAAGGTGGAGAACGATCGTGGCTGAAGGAACAAGGGGGACGTCGTTCTTCGAGTGCAAAGTCAAGCAAGTAGATAGCAAGGCGACTCGAATGCCGTGAAACTCGCGGCTTAGTCAGACAATGGCCAAGTGGATTGAGACTGTCACTGGTCGAGAGTATTCTCGATACAGCTACTCGGCTCTCGAGAAGCCTTGTGGTATAGATTGAAAAGCTGCCGAGGCACTTTGCTTTCAAAAGCCGGACTACGCAAATCTCCCCTCGTACCATCCGAGCTTGTTAGTAGCTTCGCACCGTCGCCGATTGTTTATCTAAAGCTTTAAGGGTCTATGTCAATCGCAAAATTTCTGTACATTAAAAAAATAATAGTTTCGTTTTCGATTATTCCGACCTTATCGACCTTAAGTGGGTAAATCGTTATTTTGGGTTTTTTGCGTTTTTCTTCCAGAGTTTTTGAGATATCAGGCAAAATAACATCATAATCTTCATCAGTGGGACATTTCCGATTCCGTAGGTAACCTCCAATTGGAGCCTTTTTGGACGAAAAACTTTTTTGACCCTGGTCACGTGCCGATATCGATTATTATACTTTTCTGACTTTGAGGGGTCCGAAGGGGGTCAAAATTTTGTGTCGTCCAAAAACACTTTGTTGGTTCATTTCGGAATCGGAAATTTCCCGCGTAACACGAATATGATGATTTGGAGACGATCTGGAGCAAACAAAAATTTGACTCCATCCTGGACTATTTTTTCACATATTCCACCCTGCGGGTCCTGAAAATGGCGATTTTTGAAGTGCCGCGACGGCCACAAAAATTGAGCTATCCAGATGTTTCTCGGCTCATTCTTGGCTGCTTGGCGACCTCTTCAAAAAGTAACTCGTGAAATTTTCTGTAGGACGAACGAGAACGGAGGTAGAGCATCGGGAAAAGTCCATTTTTCGAGGTCTCGCGATAAATCGAAATTGTCCATATATTCCATTCCGGTGAATTTTAATCCTTTCTCAAGCTCTGAGAGCCTATGTCGATCGTAAATTTCTCGCACAACAACAATAAAAATTTAAAGATCCTAAGAGATCTAAAATTTGATAACGTATAAAAAATGCCAATTTTCTAATGCGAATGTGATAACGAGCTTTAAATCTCGCAACACAAATTTCCCAATCAGACAAAATTCTTATATTCTTCCATTTCAAATCCCATATCGAGACAAACATTTAAATTACTTGATCACAAATTCAATAACGACGCAAACGTTCAAATTTCATAATTAAATAAAAATGTGAATTATTTAATCCAACGTGCCGAGAGCTCGATCGTTTATAATTTCCATTCGCTCTAATCCACGATCCTCGCAATATTAACGCAGTTTAAATGAATTAATAAAAAAAATCATCATAAGCGAACGAAACAACGGAAAAAATACAAAAAAAAACAATAAAAAATACAAAATGAATCATTCGCATCAGACATAATTTACGAGTCGACGATAAATTGAACAATCGTGAAATTGGTCGGCGAAATATGAGTTTATATCTGCCTTTATGTATGCATGCACGCACGTACACACGCATCCATACACAGACGTACACACACATATAAATATATAGCGATAGCGGGATTAAATTTGTGGCGGAGGTCTCCGCTTGCCCGCAGGTGCAACATATTTTGCAGCAGGAGCGCGACACTATAACGATAAACTGTTTCGATCGAGGACATACCGCACGAGAGCGGCGTGCTCTACGGTCGTGTTCGGGTGCGCGTACGTGTGTATCGTTGTTACCAAGGCTTGGCACCATGGCGTAATCTGGTAGCGAATCAAAATTACACCGCCTTAAACGTGTTATATAACCCGCGGGGTTTTGCAATATGCGCAATCCTACGTGAAACGTAGGGATGGCGAGTGAGAGAGGGTGCGAGAGTGAGAGCAAGTGAAGGGTGCGAGGGGGGATAGCGAACAAAATTTTTCGTCACAATGGTCGTTCGGTTGGCGAACCGACCGCGCAAACCGGCTTGTTGGACGAATGATGTATGATAATCGCTCGGCTCTCGTTTATCATGTTTCAGTGAGCCATTATCACGGGCTAACGACGTCATAATACGTTTCAATGCCGATCATAAAATTTTGATTGTCGTCTCGATAAACCGATTTTATTCAAATTTTCATAAACCCTCGTTCTACGACTTCGTTACCTCGATGGTGAAAAATTTCATTCGAAACAAAAGTGTTAATTGGCTTATTAATTAGTCGTAATACGAGAAAGTTGATAACAATGTTTCATTCGATCGACGAAAAAGGATTTTTTTTATTATGAATCTACGTGAACTTTCTTTTTTGCGTTTTATCATCGTTTATCAGGAACGAGGTGAAACGAGGAGACGGAGCGGTCGGTCGCGAAGTTAAGATGGCGGAAAACTCGCATAGTGAAATGTCTTGTGCGTCAATTTTTTAAAAACTTAAAGTCTTTGTGGAACGTTATTGCTTGTAGAGTCGTGTGTGCGTGCGTGTGTTCATCCAATCGTGCCCTCGTAAGATTTCCCATGGGTCACATGCCTCATCCGCGTTTGGTAACTGTCCCGTTGCTCGTGCGAGGGAACATAAGCTCGCGCGGAGTTACTTCGTTTCTCGTGAAGTTGCGGCCAACGCTAGAGAGAAACTGTACCGACGTCGTGCGTGATAAAAGGGCGTATTACGAGTTTTCGCAAAGGGTGGACGGTTATGGGTTAAGAGGACGTGAAGATCGAGCCCAGCGGGCGAATTTTTCAAGATAGCCGAGGTAACGTTGTAACGCTCGCAACGAACCTTCGCCCGATTCAACGGAAGACAAAAAAACAACGAACCCGTTATTTAGCGCTATTTCCCGCGTGGCTAAACTTCGAGTCCACCTTTTCGTTCCTACGATAAACTAAAAAATTCTAAAAGGAAAAGCCGGTCGCGACAATTTTTCAATTTTTTTATGTTAATTTTTTTTTAAATAAGACAATCGTTATTTTGCAAAAGAAAAATTTCTGATGGAGAAAAATGTTCAGATAAATTCAAAGTATCGATTATGTCGTAATTACTATTGAAAATATGCCTCGACCTAAGATAAATTTTGTTTTCCAACAATATCGATAATCGACATTTTGTTAGAAAATTCTTGCTTTTTTTATTCGTCCAAACAACGAGTCGTTTCCTGAGAAATGAACAAGTATACGAACCTCGTTAACTGCACGAGCGCATCCCTTGGTCCAAGTCTCGCGTAATATTTCAGTGCGTAACGAGGGCAACAATGTTCTATATACGTTTATTGTAGAAGCACGTTGACGAATATTATACTCGACGTTGTCGCTTTTGTTTTCTCGGACTTGCGCGTTCCCCCTCCCCCTCCTTGCGATAAAGGGCGAGCATAAACAATGAAAGGATAAGAAAATATATGCGAAGCTGAAGAGGATAGCCCGGTGAGAGTCGTAGAAAGAGCCAAGGGACAGGGGGTAGAAGGTGAGGGGTGGGGGAAGTGTATTTCCTTCTCACCGATTCTTCTCCCTCTGCGAAAGTAAGAAACCCGAGAAAAATTTTTCTCTTCACTCTCTTACGCACGATTCACTCGCTTCTCCACTCTTCCACTTTCTTTTTCACACTTTACAGTCTTTGCATTCCCCATTCTCGGAGCCCCACCCACCTCGTCGACTCCACTGACGAAACTGAATTACGTGTTTTGAGCGAAGCAACGCGCGTTCTGGTTAAGAAAAAAAAAACAACAAAAGAAAGAAAACGAAAAAAGGCGAGGAATGAAAAAAAACGATGTTTTCTCTCTTTCTCGTTTACCATGGAAAAATTTCTTACCGCGCTACGAGCCCTTGCCTCGGTGTACATCGCTGCGTAGGTATACGTATACGCCGCTCACCAACCCCCGCGCAACTACGATGAGGAGAAAAACTTTTTCATTTTAAATAAGAATAAATTCAGATTCCGATGCTCGAGAAGAATCCGGGGAGAGGAGACCGCACGGAGATAGAAAGGGGAGTGATAGAGAGAGAGAGAGAGAGAGAGAGAGAGAGAGAGAGAGAGAGAGAGAGAGCGAAGGTTGGGAAACAAACTTACCGGTATATACTCGGCACCTTCTCGTAGAAGCGAAAGAAGAAACGATATAGCGCGGTGAAACGTGCTACGCTACTCTCCTCTTCGGTGAGCAGGAATGTTATAGCTAGACATTAGGAGAAGAAGAAGAAGAAGACTTTTCTGCGGACGTAAGAGTGGCCTGGCAACATCGTCTCGCGGCCCACGAAAGATCTTCTCACCACTTACTCCACGCTACAAGGAACTCTCGCTTCCCTGTGCTCGTTTTTTTTCTCTCTCTCGCATATGAATTTCACAGTCCCCCGAGAACATTTCGAAAAGCCCTACCAACCACACGGTCGTATAGCTTTTTTCACGTTTTTTTCTCCCACCTAGTCGTTCTATCTCGATAGATTTTAATTCATCGAACTAGGGGACGCGTTCGATCCGAGGCGCCCGCCGCCATTTCGTGGCTTGGCCCGCTAGCACGGCCATTACGCGTACCCCCGTCAAACTCGATATCCCGCCTCATCCGTCATAAGAACGCGTCGACCAACCGCACATATCTCACTCGTGGCGTATTCTCGGAGCGAATTGCGTTTGAATTATCGATCCCAACTGTCTCTTACACTATTTCGAGTTTACGTTGGTTCGCGACAGCGACGAGTCGATTTTCGCACGTACAAAAGTATATTCCTGGCTGGTTATCGTAAACGTTGGAGCTTCACTAGACTGAATTATCAATTAGGCCTGTCTCTTATCTTTCCCCGTGATGGCATAGATATTTGCGTGCGAAGGTTCAGTGCGATCTAAAGATGGGTGAAATGTGTAGGATGAGGGTTTCGGAATCAAATTCACCGTAGGGGCCATTTGCGTTACGAAAGTGGCGTCGATCGAGGGAGCACGGAGGAATTCAACCACGTGTGAAACCACCATCAGGAAACGATTAGGAGATTCACGATGAGGTGGAGAGTCCCGTCTGAGCTTTACGTGGTGAATTAGCCATAACTAGGAATGGCCGAGCATTAACCACATCATTTTGCTTTCGCGATAAAAGCCCCTACGATCCAATCCGCAAGCCCGGATTCTCAAGGGCTTCCCTCCTATAAACGGAATGCACGGAGGTAAAAGGAATGGCCATTTGATGGACCTTATCGTGCCTGATGATCGGACTTGATTAATAGTCTTCGACGTCATCGTTCGGTGGTGACAGAAAGGCTGCCATTCCAGAAGTCTACGAGCCTTGCTTTATTTCGAAGAATGAGATTCTTGCAGTGATATGCACGATGACGACGGAAGTAGTTCGTATGAACGCTTGGTAGTGAAACCATCTTCTTGAGTTTGTTAGGCTTGGTAGGGCTGAACGGTGTTACACGATGCCGCGTTATGATAGAGGCGCTGTATGAAAGAGGGATGTAGTGGGAGAGAGGGGTAAATAAAAAAATAAAAATAGATCAAAGGAAAGTTGTATCGAGAAAGGTCGAAGGCTTTGAGCATTGTTGGCTTCTCTTTGTCTCTCGGTTGGTGACGGATCACCGAAGCACCTCGAGGCTCCTTTCCCCGAGGAGAGATGCTCGCCTTCTCAAGAGAAGTAGTCATCTCTCGCGTCGGTCGTTTGATCACTCTCGTGGTTCGATTTTGTCGACGAAGAGTTTCTTCCTCTCCCTCCCTCTCACTCCCTTGTTCCTTTTCAATACCTCAGCCCTTGCCTTCTTCCTTTTTTCTTTCGCTCGTTCTCCATCTTCCGTCGTCGGGCTTTTCCAACTCTACGCTTCTGTCGTTTGAAGCTGGCCTTGTTCCCGTGCCCACCGCCCCTCGAGCCACTCGATTGATCGATCGTCACGGAAAATAACTATCTCTCTCTCTTTCGCGCGCGCGCGCTCTCTATCTCTCTCTCTCTCTTTCTTTCTCTACTGGACGGAACGTTGCGATAGAGGTAGCGAGTCAACCGAGAGCATCTGCGCCGGAATCAAACAGCCAAAAGTTCAAGTAGATCCAAGTCCATTTTCAATTTTGACGATCAGCACCTCGGAAGAATGAAAATAGTTCGTCGTTCGCAGTAACATCGAAGAAATGAAATTGTATTCGAAAGTTCACGCGGGACGCAAATGTGTCCTAATTTATCAAATTTTATTCGCCGTCCAACGAACCAGGTGAAAATTCCATTTATTTATTAATTCATCGACAAGCTCTCAACATCTGGAAATGGGACTGCGATATTTCCATTAGTCCAAGAATCTGATAGAAATGAGCCAATTAAAGTTTACCAACAGACTGGCGTGAACCATTACTAGGGTCCACGACGCTAACCCGAACAATCGAGGAACCAATCTTTCCTGCACTTATCGACATTAGCAAGATTTATTGTAGGACGATGCAAGGACCATCTTCAAAAACCAAACTAGTCCAAGAATTTACAGCGATATTCGCACGTATTAGGAGAATGTACGAAATGAAATGACGCACGTCCACCAAAACCTCTATTGTCCCTTCCACGTTAGTCCTTCGTTCCACGCTCCTTTCACTCGACGCATCCACTTCTCTCTCTCTCTCTCTCTCTCTCTCTCTCTCTCTCTCTCTCTCTCCGGTTATACAGAAATTTCGGCTCAAATCGCTTTGAAAATTACGTAGGAAATTCCGTCTCGTAAGTCAGTGGAAAATACGAGGTACAGAGGCATGCGGAGTGTTTACAATGCGGATGAGGCCCGAAGCTCGTACTTGGTCCTGAGTTGTCCATGCTATTTAGATTTCCGTGATACGGAACACAACGTGTATCCTGCGCGTGGTTCGCACGAACGACCGTGTGTGGTTTCCTTTTGTCTCTCCTATTCTCGTCTCGACCTACCGATGCCAATTCTACCTTGAACGAATCGCATTGCAAACGATTTTACGAAGTGGCGCATCTTCGCCAAATCGGAACCAAACAACCTTTGAACGTTTCGACGTAGTTCTCTATTAGTTACGATGAAACGAATTTCAATTTCAATTCAAATATAAACGAATATTTCATCAAAGAATTAATTTTCGATATCGTTTCGTTCCAAGGTCGAAAATTTCTATGTAAAAATGTGAATATTAACGGATATCGCGGATACGTCTCTATCCGCTCACGTACAACTCGTGTTACGTTGTACGTGCGCCCGTAATCTCTTTTCGCTGTATATAGCATCCTTGTGTATGAGACATCGCGTTGTTCCGCGTGCGTGTGTCAAATGTTGAATGTTGAAATTGTTCGAAGCCCTCCCGCTCCCTGCCCCTGATACGAAACGGGACGCAGATCGTATTATGGAATCGAGTTATCCAGAGCGAGAAATCCGCAGAGCCGGCCACCACGCATATCGTCGCATACGCTCGTTGTACGTCTCACTCGTATCCACCGATCTCGCTGGCTCGTCGAAATTCAAACGCCATCCGGCTTCTGGTCAATGTTCTCGTCGTGCTGGTCCGGGGCCTATTAATCAGCATGTCCGGTTAACGCTTCGCGGGTAAAACGCGAGTGTAGCTCACCCGTGAAGTACGGGAAAGTGGATTCGTCGAAACGTAGCCCTCGAAAAAAAGAGAAGAAAACAAAAAAAACGCCATGAACCGAATATCGACAGATTCGAGTTCACGTTTTTATTCGATACGAGCGTTATCGATGATACGCGCTATTTTTCGAGGGAAAAAAGTGTAGGGTGGTCCTAACTGACGGACGAGGCGTGATAACACGCGCGAGAATTTTCACAATTGATGAAACGATTCGTTCGAAAGTGAGGGGTTTTACAAATTCATGGATGTTTGACAATTTTCGACTTATCGGCGGTCGGTAAGTCGATAAGAAAATTATGCCGAAATAAAAATCATCGAGATTGACTGAGAGAGTAGAATTCTCGGTACTCGTCTCGATTGTTCTCTTTGAGTAGAAATGGACGATCGTCTTCATAAAACTTTGATTGAAACAATTTCCAACCCTTGCAATCCGACGATGAAAGAGTTGAAAGGGTAGAAAGAAGAGAAGGAACAAGAAAGTTCGAGCAAACGGATATGTTTGAACGAAGAGCTCCATCTCGTTTCGTATCGTCTTATCAACCGAGGGTTTCATCTTCGCCCTTCCTAGGAGTTCACAGGGCCACTCGACCCTTTCAGGCAATAACTCGCGCTACGGCGGTGAGACAGATCGTATCGAGTGGGAAATGCATTTTTATCTGAAATTACTCGCGACCGTGTCTCTCAAACCTTGAAAGATCGACGCACGTATGATGGAAGTGAGAATTGAGGTCTTCGTACGATTCTAGGGTTAATTCAACGTGAAAGCCCCGGGAGTACGGACGATACACACGTTCTAAGGCTGCCAATCTCGTTCCACTCTGCAGTTTTCTTTTCCATTCGTCCTTGACTCGTCTTCCTTTTTCCTTCTTTCAACCATCGGTGTGTCCCTTTTTCCCTTTACTTTGCTCGGGTGCTCTTGGCTCGGTAGCAACCCGAGGAGTGCACGAAACCGCGCCGCTATCAATCCGCGACCGAGGAAAGAAAAAAAGGGAATACCTTGGAAAAAAAACGCAAGAAGATAAATAAAAGTAAACGAAAGAAACTTTACGATCTCACCTGAAGGCGTGCGGGAATCGTCTACGCTGTCCGATCCCGGCAACTGAGGCAGATCCTCTCTCTTTTTTCCTCGGCTGAGCTCACATAACCTAAAACTCTATTATACGAGATTGGCGGAGCTGTAAAAGAAGCCGACTTAACGTCCGCGAGCGCCGCAAGATGGCCTAGCGAGTCGACTGTTCTCGCGGGCGAAATCACGTTGCAACGAGTATATACCTATTCGTTTCTTTTTTCTCGTACCTCCCAGCGAGAGGAAGACGAATAGTCGAGAGGAATGGTCTGATTTTTTTTATTATTTTCATTTGCATAAAATGTTATCGGTGGATAAAAGCAAGACTCGTTCCGTTCGAGCTTGATGCTTTTACCGAGGGTGAAAAAAAGACAAAAGTATACATCCATTCTTCGAACACGACGGATTTCATTTCGTTCCGATGGATTTTGTTTAATGTTTCTCGTTGCGCGAACACCTTTATCGGTTCGATGACGACGGGATAGAGACGCGGGGTGAAATATTCGTGGGGCGTATCAGCAGATGTCTCGTAGCGTTTTCTTCGTGATTTTGGCACGATTCTTGCTGCATCTCGATACGGTCGACGTGGGACCTGAGCAGAAATGTTGAAACAGCTAAGCTGCCAGTAAAACTATCTTTCGGATCGTCTACAAACGATTCACCCTTTGATATATATATGTCTGTCTGTCCGTGTGTGTGTAGCTTGTATATTTCGCCTCTGTGCTACACGATCCAGTGCACTGTGTCACTATATATCGGTCTGTAACTCTACTCTTACGTATTACGAAACATTGCCTAGCACTGCGAAATATTCCACGTTGAACATCCTGCTGGCACAAATGTTCCGTGAAATTGTTGGCAACCCTCTTTAATAATGCCCTTTCCATTACAAAAAGTGTCGCTACGCAGTATACACCCCTCGTTTTATAATAACGAAATTCTTCAACTCGGATCGATATGGTCCATGCAAAAGCGAAAAATACTTGTCCCGATCATCTACTGCCTAGAACAATCTTATCCGTTTGTTTTACCTGAAATCGAAGCTTTTTTTTATCATTTTCAAACAAAATTGAAGTATCTAAAAAATTGCAAGAAAAGTAGATTGAAAATAATTCTTATTCTCGTTTATTCTTCTCTCCAATGTAAAATCGAGTACTTACATATTTTATATCGATAACGAATCTCTCTCCCAGATTTTCTCCAAAACTATAACAAGCTAAAAAATTATAAACAATGAAAATAAAAAACATAAATATCCAAGATTTTTCAGTTCTCTTCGACATGTAAGAATCAAAGTGATCGTTTCGCTCCTCGCTTAGACCTCGTCGTTGCAAAAATATAACAAACCAACAAAAAAAATATGAAAATAGAAAATAAAAACATATATATTCAAGATTTTTTAGTTCTTCTTCGAGATGTAAGAATCAAAATCATTGTTTGCCGTCTCGCTTAGACTTTGTCCTTACGATATATTATCTCACTACGCAAACGGGCAAGATCCGAAATCCGTGATTCCGGTATCACCTCATATTCGAGAGATCGCAAGGATAACATTTCCGTGTAGGCAAACTGAGTATAATGGCGAAAGCTTCGTTGCTTCTGGTATTCCCTCTTGTTTTCGCTCTACCCCCCCCCCCCCCTCCCGCCACCATCCCACCCCTCCCTGGAAAGCTTTCAAGTTTGCCGCTCTACTTTGGCTTACGTATACACAAATAGACAATACGGCCATTTACACTACCCGTATGTCGTATAAACACACGCGTATATAGTTTGCCTGAATTACAAGAAAGGAAATATATATATGTACGCATAGCATGCACGATAGCTCAGTACGTAGTGCAGAAACGTAGAATCGCTCAAAAGCATATTCCAGACTCGGGCTTCCTGTGCGCGCCATCCTTATTTCATCCCTAATCCCTCTCTGGTCGAATCCGCCAACTGGAGGCTATATATATTTTATCAGACATAGACCCTCCCCCCCCCCCCCCCCCCCTTTCTCTCTTACTATTCTCTATCCGATGTTATACGTAGTCTTAAGCGATTAATAAAGGAAACTCAAGCTTACCGTGGAAATAAGAACGAAAACGTTTTTTATAAATATAAATATGGTAAAATAATTAACGCGAGAATCGATAATTAGTAATAAATGATAAACGATAATTAACGCGAAAAATTAAACTTACAATTAGAGTTGGTCTTTTGTTCTTATAAATTGTGAAAAATAATCGCGTAAGGATGAACGTCAAAATATCGTAAGATATCGATATTTTTTATACAATTATTGAAAACAAATCGATTTCGAATTTTTTGTTTTATTTTTAAGTTCCCGCTTCGTCACGGCTAATCCAGGTGTGCCTAAGCCTTTCTCAAATTCACTTTGGTATTATACGTTTATCGAGAGAAAGTGGTGAGTACGAGTGGGAAGTCCCAAAAGGACGGGACTAAGTGAAATTAGCACGTCCGACGAGTTCCCGGGGGACGTGTTGATAACCGTGAAGCTCGTACCACTGGCAACCACCGACGGTGAGATTCCGATGTGTAGCGAGGAGGATAGCGGAAGTTCGGTATCGTTCGACCTTCGCGTGCGAGACGTTACTTCGTGTTCGTAATATAAAAAGCCTCGTGTTCGTGCAGTAATTATTTGTGTCGAAACGAAAAAATAATAAATAAGCAAAAAATCATTGGAAACGGTTCTAGGAAAAAATATTAATAATCGTTGTAATAACTACAATAATAACAACAACAACAACAACAACAACAATAATAATAATAATAATAATAATAATAATAATAATAATAATAATAATGTGATTAATCCGAAGGTTGATTTAGGTCAGAAAATTATTATTTATTATTATACCTACTTTTTACCGCGATCGTGATCGATCGTGAGAAAATTCGATGACAACGTTCTCGAGGTCTCGCTTCAACTCGACGTTGAACGAAACACGTATCGTCGTGAGCGTCGTCTCGTCACGCGAGACTTTCCACGCTAGAGGAATTTGATTTATCCTCGGGGATGAGACGGCGCCAATTGTGACCGTAGGGGAGATGAGTTTTTCGCGTCGGTGATACGGTGGGTGAATGAAAGCAAAAAAAAAGAAAAACAAAAAATAAATAAAAAAATAAATAAATGAACAAAAAAAGGAACCGAAAACAGTCACGCGATCGTGTATACTCACGTTTTTACCCGTCGCTCTCTCCACCCCTTGTTCCATTTTGCCGCGTTCTTTCATCGTGCTTTGCCTCTTTCTCTCGGAGTTATTTTTTATTTACTTTATTTTTTTCTTCTCCTTTCTCTCCATCCCCATACCCATTCCCCTCGCCCCTCTCCCCACGGTCCTTCTTCTTTTTGGCAATAACGCATCGCCTTTTATATTGGTGGCACGCCAAGTGGAGCATCTCGTATCACACCCCCGCGCAACCCTCTTTGAAATATATATGTATGAGTTGCCCTTATATCGTATTCATATATACATGTAAATATATACATAAATCTATATGCATATATATATATATATATATATATATATATATATATATATATATATATACATATATGTGTGTGTATTGCACAGACAAAAGTGCTGCGGTGAGTGCGTTCGTCCCTCATAAAGGTCGCCGGATAATATATATATATATAATATACATTTTTTACACTTTTTTCATTGTCGCGCTTTAGGCCATCCCTCATATTCAAAGGGTGTATAACATCTTGTCGGATATCCCAAAAGATGCATTTTCCTTGGTCACGATACCTCGTAAAAATATCTTATCGATTATTCATTTTTTAATGACGGAAATAAATAAATTTCTTTTTTGCATCGAATCAGGAATAATAATCGAGACTGATAGTTACAATATTTATACAATACGAAATAATTAAATGAGAGCCATTCGAGAAAGTTGATTAAAGACGTATTAAAGCTGTTCTTGGTCCCTTGGCTTATTTCAAAATTCGAATCCCAGAGGGCGGCTCGTGTCACGTCTGAGCCGAGCATCTTCGTGGGATAATGCTCGAGTGAGTGATTTTTTGTGTGTTCGGCAAAACAGATAGCGCTTGGAAGTTCGCGCGTCGAGCTTTATTTCAACTTTGTTCATAAATCCAAAGTACACGTACGCCCCGCGTTACGACGAATCTTGGGTCGAAGTGGAGCCTGGGCTCGGGCATTTTGTCACCGGCACCGAGCCTAGCCAAGGGTAGAAATTATCCAATAACACGTCACGTAGTTCTCGTAGAGGAGTATGGCGGGGTTATCTTTTAGCTGGAGACCCTTTTCATGCCCCATGTAAGACGGGGTGGGGGTGGGGGTAGTTGGACGTTTCTTCGGTTTAATTAGGCGATTTCAGCTCGAGTTAACCGTACGCTTAACCCACCCCCATGACGAGATTCGGTAATACGATTCCATCAAGACCCGAGTCATTGCGGCTTGAAAAAAAATCCCATGAGGGACAAAAACATTCGGGATTCGGTTGAATAATTACGTTTTCTTTTCGAAAAAAGACAAAAAATAAAATTAATTAAAAACGAACAGTCATCCACGTTTTCATTCGGATTACAGTTTCGATTTTATCAAGACGACAAAACTATCCTCGGTCATTGCAACAAAGTTACTTACGCCTTGCTCTTTTAACTTGCATTAACGTTTAATAAAATTTGATATAACAATAAAATATTGATCAATATTTTAGCGATCAAAATATCGATAATTTTTTTGTACGGATTAAATTTGAAAGAAAAGCTAATTCAGGTATTTTGCGAAAAAAATTTACTACAATGAAATCGTTATAAACATTTACATGGTCATTAAAATTTTTATTTGATCACGTCGAAAGAACAACTACCCTTAATTGTCGTAGCAAATTTACCATGTTTCCTTGCTTCGCATTGCGATAAAGTCGAATACATTTTTTTCAATATGGAAACAAAGAATAAACGCACTATTTTGGTGTCACCGCGAAAAATCGATGATTTTTTTTTATTCGAAAATCCTTCTCCGAATTGAGCAATATTTTACCGCGTCTCACTTATCGCCCGGGCTATTAATCGATAGCCAACATCGCGCTGTTATGTTCCCCGTGTTAATCGACTCGTTAAAGTATAAAGTTACGCCGAAATATCCCGGTCTCCTCTCACCCTCCACAAATATTGACCTATCCCAACGTGTTCACGAATCGGCACACACATATCTATATTTATACGTAATAACCCACAATGACCTACGACTATAGCGTTATTTAGAAAGCAAGAATTCGCCAACTGTTGATAAATTCAATCTCTATCTCTCTTTTTCCCTCGCACCCTGTTACATATCCACCCCTTCTTTCATTCTCCTTTTGAATCGTATTCCATAGAAAGACTCGAGCCGACAAGACCACCGATATAAGGCAATGAACATTCATCATCCGCGACATCGACGAATCTTTTAATCGATGAATAAGTCATTAACGTAAGGGAACTTCGACGAAAACTTTTTATCGTTAACGACTCGTCGCGGCAACAGCCAAAATGTGTTCCCCACCATCCCCGATCTGTTCTCATTCTTCGTAGAATTTTCCATCCGATAAGTAATTAGAGACTCGGCGGTTATTAATGACCGGACGCAATAAGATTTCCGGAAAGTGTAATTACCATCCGTGCCGCTAGAATATTCGTGCGAGCGATAAGGACGAGGGCGGAGGGGGGGGGGGCGTTAAGGGTAGAAAGAACGAGAGAGTGAGCAGCGACTGGGTAGGAGTGGGAGAGGGGTGGTGAGAACCGAAGAGGTTTCTGGTTTAAATTCAGGCCGAGCTCGGACGTGATCAAAGGACGTTCGGGGGTGGAGGGGGGGGGGGGGATGATTAACACCCCCGTGTCCATAACGATTCTCCAGTCTCACCAGCCCCGTGTGTCCAGCGCGGCCCGTTTGGAGCAAAAAGCGTTCTATCGTGGTATATCGTTTCACGTTGTATTAAGCCGTTTCAGTGTGTCCAAAGGCAGTCGGCCCGCGCGGTGAAATATTTCTTTTATCCTCGATGCTGATTAGTCGGTGTAAAATTATTCCCTCTGATAGAACGTATCGCGTACACGATCCGTGGCAGCGGTCCGAGGTCAAAGGCTCCTTTTTCTGCCCATCTTCGTACATCTTGTTTTTTTCCACCCTTAACAAATCTCTCGTACAAAAAAATAAATAAAAAACTCTCGGAACGATTCGATCATCGATAATCGTTCCAAGTTTGAATGAAAATGGAAATTTGAAACGATTATCCATGATTGAAACGATTTTGGATCGATTTGGAACAATTCTACAAAAAACGATTTTTTTTTAACAGAAACAAAATCTTTACACGAAACGATCGAGGAACGATCGGAGATTACGAGGAAAAAGAAAATAGCGTGACGCGACTTCTCGTATTATCGGTCGTAGGTTACGCAGGGTATTACGTAAAAACCTCGTGTATTACACAATTCAAGTATAAGGGTGCGCCAAGGGTTGCTCGGGTAGGGCGGAAAGCTCGAGTTAAATCTGCTTTGATATATTTACAATCCATTGTGTTTCCCTCTTTCCCTCTTTCCCTCTTTCGAAAGAGGGCTTCGTGTATGTCCAGCGGCAAAATTGTATAATGGCCCTCTTGTCCTCTCCTCGTTGAAACCCCACCCCCTACCCCCTCCTTCTTCTCTTCAAACTACTCAACCGCCCCCTTTTGCCCCTATTATCCAATACTCTTGTAAGATAATGGCGCGTTCTATTTCACGTGGCTACATAATTTGCCGAGCGATTACGAAAGCTTATCCGTAGATACCTTCGGTACCGACTGAGCTGGTCGAACAGAGCAAAGCCTGCTCTTTATAATCACCATCGGTTCTACATGTTTATATATATATGGGCATACGTGTTATGCACAGTACATTCCGTTCTTGTGCCTCCGTGTGGAACACGATTTTCGCGCATGCATAGAATTAAGCCTCGGGAAACGAACGGAGAGGGCCGCCATCGCGTTTGGTAAGCTTTGAGCGAAGCCTTAGCATAATCGGTACGAAAGCTCGAAGCTCTTCATTTATTTATCCTCTACATCTTGTTTTGACGTATAACTATCTCGCTCACTCGCCTCTGGGTATAAATGTTCGATTCCCCAGGCATTGAACGATCGATTGCCTCGTTACCGGGCACGTGGCACGATTGGCCCTCTCGTGGCGAAACGATGCAATTTCGGGACGTTACTCTGAGAAATTGAGAAATTTCATTATTTTACTGAATATTAATGTTTATGGAGATTAATATTGTTAGAATCGATGGAGTAATGAATAAATGATGAACGAAGAGATTAACGAGTGAATAAATAATATATATGTTTTATTATAGCGAGATAAAATATTTTATCTTTCGAATTTCAATAAATTCATTTTTCTTCGGATTCGAGAGTTCATCTTTGATCGACGATCCCATCCGTGGAGTGGAGCGAGTTGCTATAGGCAAAAATATAAATATGTATTTATGTGTGCATATAAAGATCGTAAATCATGTTCTTCTTTCTTTTTAGTTTTTGTTTTTTTGACTGCTCGTATCGGTAGGCAGACAAACGATTCAATCTCAATGTTATAACGTGTTGAATCACGAGAGAAAAGTAGACCGATGTTTATTCGTGGCTGTGCGGGGGAGAGAAAAAAGTCGGTACATTTTACATTTATAAGCTAACCCGTCGTGGTCCATTATATATACGCATAATGCATTACACGTAGCCTACGCTGTTAGACAGACAGACGGAGGAAGAGAGAGAGCGAGAGAGAGGGAGGGGTTGAAGGAGGGATGAGAGAGAGAGAGTTAGAGGGAGAGAGCACGATGATGAATGATGATACACGATCGTCGGGTTTTTCTGTGAACACGGTAGCTACCCTGCTGGAGAAAGAGGAAGGGAAGAAGCGAACGGAACAAGAAAAAAGCCAGGTGATGCCGAGCAACGAGATGCGGGCTCGGTTGCAATGCCGAGCTGGCAAGTTTTAAACGAGAACTATAAATCCTACCGCGTCCTTCTTATCGTTTGACTTTTGATGAATTCGTCCGAACGAGGTCTATAATACTTTTTCACCAATGTTAAATTTCTCCATCTCGTTTAAATATTTATAATAACTCATACAAAAAATATTACAATAAAAGATTCTTCAATGAATATTCAGGATAATTATTATTTTTTAAATCGATCAATTTTTCGAACGATTAATTATTATAAACATAAAAGAAGAAAAATTCATCAATTTAAAAAAATAATCGTCCTAAATATTTATTAAAGAATATTTTATTGTAATTTTGTTTTTCGAATTATTTTATTTTGAATATTGTATATTGTATTTCGAAATAAATGCTTTTTGCATGTCTCGGTCGAGAATATTTCGGGAGTAAAAACAAATTACGAAATGTTTGGTACAGAGAAAATCGAGGACCGTTGCGCGTAATCGAGCGAAACAAGAAAATCCACTTGAACAAAACACATATGGGAAAACTGGCAGCGCCGAGGCAAGTCGAGAGGCAGCTTTTCCCCTATCGCGAGTCACACACCCGGGCCGACATTTCCACCCATCCGTTGGCGCATGTCTGCCTTATCTCGTGCATTATAGAAAGATGTGTGTACGCGCAAAGCCTGGCTAAGTGTCGACGGAAAAGGAGCGAAGCGGGAAATAGAGCTTCATACATATTATATAGCAGTAATGTGTTTGCACAAACGTGTAAATAAACGCACGTCGATGACGTATCCTATTTATACAAGGGTTGTTCAAAAAAAGGATTACTTTATTTTTAACCTGTTCGATACTTGACACTAGTAAATTTTTTATAAAATTTTACATTCCAAATTACAATTTATCGATTTAATTGTGCTTACTGTTAAATGTATAAAATAAACGAAATATTCGATTATTTATGCATTTTTGCATTCCTTCGCACTTTTGCGACATTTATTTTATGATATGAAATGTCGCAAGAATTTATTAAACTATGCGGAATATAGATTATTGTATATTGTGGGTAAACGAATTTTCCAGTTAATGAGCCGATATGATAATTAACACCCCTCCCTCTCGCGCGACCGGATTCCTCGGGTTTCGCGTCAAGTGTTCGATGGTTCAAGCAAATAGGAAAAAAGTTAAAGAATCGAATATCAGCACATTCTTCAAAGTTTGAAGAATAATCATTGAAACATTATGGATATCGATTATTGGATGCTAAATATAGTTACGCGAGTTTCAGGTTTCACAAAAACTTTATCGATTTTGAAATTTCGCAAAAAGTGACTTTTTTCTGGAAACAAAATTAATCATTGATTTTCACTCGAAAACAAATCTTAAAAATGATATAAACAGTGATAATAATAATAGTCGGTAATAACAATAAATATTATTAATCACGAAATCGATAAAAGAATAATGTCGTACGTAATAATGCTAAAAGTACAACCCTCTCGTTCGATTGAATCAAGTCCGCCTCTTCATTGACTCGTACTACTGTCTAGGAATTTCCTTTGGCATTTCGTTCCGTCCTACTGTCCCAACGCGTAATGCTCGTCTAGTACACAGCGTAGAATACGTGTTCCAGATTTTCTCACCTCTCCCTGTTCGCTTGATGCGCAGTCCTGTCAGACGCGGGACAGCAAGAATAGACAAAGAGGTTTCTGTTGTTCGTCGTCGTCGTCGTTTCCGACTATAACACATTCGAGTGAGAAACGAGAGACGAACGAAACTCGAGAAACCTAGGACGAGAATTGCACAAAGGAAGAAGAAACGTAATGTTTCGAATCACCTGAGAGAAAAATGGCGTCCGGAAGTAATTCAAAATGCACCATTGTCGAAAATAAAATTATCTCCAAACTGTTCAAAATCGTTATAATAAATTATTAAATAAACATTGCTAAATCCACAAAGGGAAACAAACACAAATTCTGAGATTTCATTGTTGATGAAAAATCTAACGGTTCCTTGTACGTCGCGTAAAATACAATTTGGTAAATTCAAAGAAATGAGATAAGCGCTTGAGTCACGCGCCAGAGACGAGGAGGAATAAGGAGAACGAGTAAGTAACTGGTCAGACGTATAGCTTTATACACATGTATATGTATGTAATGTTGTTTATAACGTATTTTGTAGAGTAGCTCGAGCATAAGTAGAGGCGTTGCGTCCCGTTGGTCTTCGCCAATCCAAAATGACGATCCACCGGGGAAACAGAGCTCTTCGGCTTTTCCCTGTCGGCCGTTCCTCATGCATTACGCAACGTTGGAACGAACTCAGCTTTCACTATCCCGCTTCTCCACGGCGCGTAGTAAAGTGTACTATACTAGACTATATATATACATATATACATAGATGCATGTGTACAGTAAACAGTATATCTATACATAAGTGTATTCAGTATGTCGAGAGCTCGGAGAGCTTGCGCCCCGTTACCCAAGGGTTAAAAGGGATAAAGAGGCGTTCGACTCCATAGCCGTTACGATGAGAGCTCGAGCGAGGGAGAGAGAGAAAAAGAGAGTAAGAGAGAGGGGGATGGATAGAGAAGCAACGGAAGTGAGATAGAGACGATGCTCCAATGCGCTTCAAATACAAACGTTATGCATTTTTAATGGCCTAATGTCGGGCCCGCACTAACGTGCGGAGAGCTTCGCGATTTTATCTCTCTTGTTATCCCTTAAAAGAGGTGGAAAAACACGAATGGAAAATGAGGACGCTGCACTCGTTTGCTATTTGCCGTCCCGTTATATGCACCGAGATGATTATAATAATTATCATTTCAACCCCGAAGTACAAAATTTTAATATTATTTTTTATGAACATTTTTGAAGCACCGCGAGTGAATTGGTGGAAATGAGCTTTTTCACGGATCTTCACCAGACATCTGATTATTACTACGTGTAAGAGGATTATGATAATGATCATAATAATCATGCAGATTCGCGGAATATTTGCCGTTGAGTTTAAGCCGACGAGGATACTTTTTTCGTCTTTCTTTTTTTTTGGTTTTAAGGGGATGAAGAATTATTCACGAAAGTTTTTGTCGGCCAAAATTTTCACCCGTGGAGTTTCAATTCGAATGTTATTTTAGGGATGGAAAAATATCTTGGAGCTGTTGTTCTTTTGTCTTTAAATTTTTTAAGCAATTTACGACTTTTTAGTGAAATTTGAAAGATTTTCCATTGACATTTTGAAAGATCAGTTTTGGACAATTTTTTTTGAGATATACGTGGTTACATACTCACGTATCGAATCTCGTACGGCTCGATAACGTAGTCATTTACCTTATTCTGCTTATGTTCGAATCGCCACGCCCTCCTTTACCCCTTTGGCTCCAACACTACGCTCTCCCCTCTCGACCTCTACTCGAGTAATTACCGATAGGGGAGAAGGAGCGGGGAAAGGATAATTTGATCAGATGTGCGGCATTCGTGGAGCGCCTCGAGAGAACCCATCTGGGTTGCGGCACAGGGAGAGAGAGAGAGAGAGAGAGAGAGAGAGAGAGAGAGAGAGAGAGAGAGAGAGAGAGAGAGAGAGAGAGAGAGAAAGCGAGAGAGAGAGAGAGAGAGAGAGAAAGCGAGAGAGAGAGAGAGAGAGAGAGAGATAAAGATATATATATAACGAGAGGGAGAGAGAAAGGAGAGAGAGAGGGGGGGTAGGAGATATGCAAGTCAGAGAGGGTCTTCGGAAATATGTGCTTACCGGTACTCGCATGCATGCATCGAATGCGCCGCTGACCAGTCGATAATGGCCGTTTAAGACCCAGTGAAAATTTATATCGCGGTTCCGATATCTCGCGTGGCCGAGGGAACGGCGAAAACTACGCTAGCTCGCTTACACGACATTCATCAATGCACTTAACGAAGTTTCCGCTTTTTCAGACCGTTTCAAATATCGCTTAATGGCCCTCGAACGGAAAATTGTCGGTGTATATAATTATCATACAAATTTTCATCCCCCATTTTTCATTCAAAATTTATCGATCGCGCCACTTACGCAACATTTGACATATTTTCTTTTTTTTCGCACACGAGCCGAACCCAAGGTCTAGTTATCGTTAATTATCGTCGTAGAAAAAAGTTGACAAAGGACACGGAAAACAAAATTTCTTTAACTTCAATACTTATTTTTTCTATATTTTTAAGAAACGTTTTTTTATTTTATTTCTTCAATGTTATTTTACATACGAAATTAATTACGATTCGTAAGTTATTAATTCAATTATCGTACTACTGTACAATTTTAATGAGACGGCCAGTCGCGAGTGTCGAAAGAATTTTTTGACCGTCTGTTTTACCTCGAGGGTAGTAACTCACAGTCCTCGAGAGATTCTTATTCAATTAACGACGTAATTACAAGCCGTATGTATTTAAAGCGATCGATATTGTTGATTATCGTTGCCTCCATCAACTCTCGGTCGAGGGCAAACTCATCGATTCAACCCTCCCCGACACGGTTTCCCAAGTATAAATTATCAAAAGCTCTCCTTGCCACCCTGTCGCTAAACGAGAGCGCGAGAAGACTCGTGGGCTACGTTGAATTTTACTTCGACGATTGTTTCCTCCCTCTCCCCCTCCCTACAGAACTCGACACCTATTTTTCAGTCTTGATTTCGCGAATAATACCGAAACTTCTAGCGCGAGACTTATGAATAAAAACCATCCCCTACTCTCGCACCCTTGCACCACACGGTGAAACGAGAGCTTTTCGTGATACCGTGACGAGAGGACGCTTATCTCCGACGATCCAAGAGACTTTTTCTTTTTTTTTTTCTTTTTCCCCTCCCACCGTATAATTGATGACTTTCTTTAATAAGACTCACGAACGAACTTGTGCTCGAAGTGTTTTCATCGCGAGAGCATTAAAGCAGGGAAAAAGCTCGGGAGTCGCGGAATGAAGGTTTTCATCGGGTCGTCGTCATCATCGTCGTCGTCGTCGCCGTCGTCGTTGTCGCGGTTTTCCTTCTTTCGGTGCTCAGGGAGCCATTTCGTAGAATCACCAGCTAAAACGACGAACAAAACTCCTCGGCTCGTCTCGTCGCTGGGCGCGCGAGCCGAGAGTTTTCACAAAATTTCTCGCCATCCGAGAAATTCTCTCGGAGTTTCCTGTTTTTTTCTTTCCTTTTTTTCTCCTTTCTTCTTCTTTTTTTCACTTTTATTTATTTTTTTTTCTTTCTTACAATTTTCCCCTGATTCCCCAGTCGCCCGGTAGCCGCGAACGGAGGAACCCTAAAACGACTACGATGAAAATGACGACCGCGGAAAACTCGTTATATTTTTGGTTGAGGGCGAGAGAGCGAGAGAGAGAGAGAGAAAAAGTAAGGGTGGAAAAAAATTGTGACGTCGGTGTAGAAAGTTCCAGCCAGCAATTTTCCACTGTGCGTAAACCTTCTCGAGTAAAAGCATCTTCTCTTTCTCCCTACGTTTGTCGCGCTGAAAGCCGTTTCTCGTACGAGGTACATATTTTTTTATGTATATAAACACACACACACACACACACACACACATATATATATATATATATATATTTGTACATCATTAAAGTAAAGCTTTCACGACGTCGCTCGTAATCTCGCAATTATAGACTTAGGAAGAAAAATCGTTCGTTAACCGTACGGGCAAAACTAGTTACAGAAAAAGAGATCATACGCGTCCTTCCTCTAATTACTTCGAGCATTCGAGTTATGGTCCTGTAGTCATTTTTTCCTATTCCATTAAAAAAAAAAGAAAAAAAAGGAACAAGAGAGCGAAGTGAAGGAGTTCCAGTGAAGTCGCCCGGGCGACTCTACCGTCGTACTTTCCGTAATTCAGTTTGCCAAGACGCCGAGAGCAGCAAACGAGTAAGAAGAAAGAAAGGGATGGAGAAAGGGGTAAGAGAGAGAGAGAGAGAGAAATATATATAGAGAGGGATAAATAAATATATAGAGAGGAAAGAATTCTCCGGGTGGATGAGAGAGAACTCGGATACTTATTCTTATTTCAATTGCGTTTCTCGTCAAGAGTCTCCCCGCCTTTCTGTGCTATACACATGAGATATAGACGATATATATGGGCTATTTGGAATCAAGACGATGTGCCCTCGCCCTCTAAGATTTCCTCTAAAATTTTCTACAGGATGATTACCGACCTAAAACTATCAAATTTATATAACATTCACTCCTGAGCCTAAAGAAGGGTTGATTTCTTTACATTAGCCCCTATCTTGTAAAAAAAAATCACACAACATTACAAGACTTTTGATAGGTTTTATCAATATAAAAAAGTTTACGAAACTTAAATGTCATATAAGAAGAATAATTTGCAAAATGGTCCATTTGATCTAGAACGCCCCATGGACATAAACGTCCGACATATATGTGCAATAAAGTTGGTCAACGATTTTCGTATAAGGAATGGCGCGACGATTTTCATGCATATGGAGCGTATGGTTTTGGACCAGCTGGTCGTTGTGCTGTTCGAGCTTTATACTCTCTCTCTCTCTCTCTCTCTCTCTCTCTCTCTCTCTCTCTCTCTCTCTCTCTCTCTCCGTCTCTCTCGCGTGCTCTGTACTCTCGAGAAACAACGCCGGACGAGACGCAGCGACACCGCAGAAACTGCAGCACTATCCGGTACGACCAACAGTCATGAGCACAAACCTATCCGCACTGACTCTCGTGTACCGAAGCACTACGGTACTCGGTCCTCTACATACGCATTCTCCTAACTGTTCGCTGCACCGAGTAGGCCACTTGTGCTGCGGGAAACGTATTTGATTAACCCCAAGCTCACGTAGTATACCACGCAAGCTAATTCACCAACAAACACAGTGCTCCTGGCTTTCCCTTTCTCCCTCTCTCTCTCTCTCTCTCTCTCCCTCTATCTCGCTGTGTGTGTGTGTCTCTCTCTCTCTCTCTCTCTTCGTCTCTCTTTCAGCCCCATGTTCTCTTTCACCCACAGCAATGTTGTCCTACTGGTTTCACCAAGCATTCAATGAGCTTGCGGTCATTTAATTGAATTCAGGGAAAAACAATGCATTGTCCGGTCGTACAGTTTTTTTACCCTTGTCACGTATTTATTTTCTATTTACCATTAAGCTCCCGATTGTTCCAATTACCGGAACTCGACTCGGTCGTTTTAAGATTCTTCTCAAGATAGAACGAATGTATTTAATTTTTGTTTTTTTTTGAAAAAATTTGACAATCGGAAAAACTGTTTTGAATTTTTCGAAGTTTATAAAAATTCGTGGTTTTAAATTCTAGCAAATTATTCAATCTATGATTTTTCATTCGAAAAATTCTCAGATTATACTGTTAGACAATTGTCTTAATTTTTAAGATATTTTAGGGATGATTTTTTTCTCAAGGGTTGCAACGTGAAATTTCGCACGACATTTGTTCATTAGGGGTGTCGAGCTTACCCGACCGTCTTCCGATGTATTTTGTCCGGTAGAATTTCCTTCCTCGCCCCGAAGAAATATTGATGTAATAATCGATCAGACCAGGGCTGGAGGGCATTCCAGGTTCCATCATTCCACCCCTAAGAACACAGACGCTCGATAAAAAGCGACGGGAACGTCTGTTTCCTGATCGAGTTTCACTGGACGCGAGCTCTTCCCTTGGCAGGGAACGATGACAGTCGGCGAACTTGATTCGATTGAGCTTGTCCGGTATCTTACGAATTTAGGGGATGCGAGGAGAAACGAACGAGAGTGGACAAGAGAGACAGATAGATAGATAGATAGATAAATGAATGAAGAGAGGGTTGCGAGATAGACCACTCAGCCACTCTGTCACTGTCGACGTGTAGGTGCTCGATTCTCTTGTCGTACGCGACTTTTTTTACGATAATCTCGCTCCGTCATCGTGTCATTCTCGTCCATCGGCAAATTGATCCGATGACTCTCGCGAAGCCCTCGGGCCGACGATTAATTGGACATCGGACTGTAACGTCGTCCGATGACATTTTTTTCGCCTCGTCGATATGATACTTCCTTGTTTTTTTAATCTTTTTTTTCCGTTATCGTTTCATCGCGTTAAATTAAAAAAAAGCACATACAACGCAGAACGAAGATCCGAGGTGAGAGTCGGAAATTCGATCGAATTCGTATCGATTCGTAAAACTATCGATTTCCTCGCTAATGGATAGAGCGATTGATTCTTTTTTTATTTCCTATTTTACATAACGTATCTTCGAATTTCGCTTATTCGCGTAAAATATTAACTTCCGTGTTAATACACCGGTGGAATAAAGTGATTGAGAAAAGTGGGAATTAATTGGGACGAACGATCCTCCGACAAGATAGATTTAATCTCGATATTCCCTCGTCACGGTACGGTTCGCGTCGTCCCGAAGTTCATTCCCAATTTTCGAACGTAATTTATTCACGCGAGCTTTGCAAATTCTAACACGAGCGATGCGATCGTATCGAATAACCATCTCGTCCCATTCGTAATCCTTCGCTCGCGTCTTGATGATTTTTGTTATTTTTTTTTATCATTTTGTAAATAACGTTTTAACAAATGAAATACAAAATTTGTTGCCCTTTTTTTGGTTAAATTAAACTCGTGCTTGTTTGAATATCCGAATATCTCCGAAACTCTCATTATATCACGGTAGAGAAAAGCAGATACGCTGCACTCACTAAATTGGCCCTTTTCTGCCTTTTATTCGCGTTCGGATCTTCGTCCGAGACCCAATTACATTTTTTATCAATGCTATATATATGTATGTGTGTATATAGAGGACCGCATCGTCCTGATGCACGGTAATTATAAATAATTGAGGTTTCCTCTCGGGATTCGCCTACTGCCGTTTCACCGATGAAAATCTTGTGTAGAACGAGGAACCCGTCAAGTCCTCGAGACTTCTCTCTCGCTGTCCGTCTCTCGCTCACTCACTCCTAATGGCAAAGCACGTAATTGAATCAAAATGTACACCGAGAGGATCTTGGATGGATGGCGGGTTGTATTTAAAAGTGGAAGGGGATTTACTATACTTAACGTTAAATTAAATTTTATTCTCATGAAATTTAATGATTTTTCCGTAAACTAACGAATAACGTAGAGCTATCGATGAATTAAAGAAATATAATATAACAAAAACGATAATCAATCGTCCTTAAATTATTGAAATTATGATATTTTTTTTTCAACGTTCGTGACAATTACGAATGGTCGAACGGTTTTTAGATTTATGATGTTTCGTTTCAATCGAGACTTTTCATTAAAAGCGAATAATTGAATCGGTGCAAGAGTACCGAGTGGTTGTACAGTGAACGGTAGGATTATGCTAGAAAGTGGAGGAGCTTTAATTTACTCGTCGGTAAATTGGAATTTATTCTCGCGAAATTAGTGACTTTTGTCCCAAACGATCGAAGATAATTTCATCCCTAAATGCTTGAAATTACGATTTGGTTTTTCGAAAAATTTTTGAGATTCACTCGATATCACGAGAAGTACTCGAATTTTCCGATAACTTTTTTGTTTTCAAATAAAGCTTTTCATCGCACTCGTTCAATCTTCATTCGTTTTTGTTTGAAAATCTCTCGGTGGATTTATCGTTTTTCTTTTTTTCAAAATCAAGCTTTTTATATGCACCCCGCTTTTGTTTCGGTATCATCGGTTTTTTACTTTGAGAATCTGTCGACAGTGTCGCACCTATCGCTTAAAAATACTATTGTTTCGAAACAATAGTATTTATAATCGATATATATATATAATATTTCTGTATATCTGTGTGTGTTCACGTATATATATATATACGTGAGCACGCACAGATATATAGAAATATTATGTTTTATTCAAATACGTCCGGAGCGTAGCGGTAATCCAGGGATTAGCCAGAGTGTCCGCGAATGTCGAATCCGATACGAATATGCGTTCGGTATCATCGATACAGAACCGCAGATCGGAGAGCGCATATTTCCACCATCGATGAGTCTGTGTCTCTTTTTCTCTCTCTTTCTCTCTCTCTCTCTCATACAATTTCAACGTTTCTCTCACCAAAACTCCAACTGTTTTCCGGGCACCTGCAGTGACGTACGTGTCCGTATCAGCTTGCACGACATGAAAATTTTCCATCCTCGATTTGGACCATTGCCATTAACTTTTACCTCCCTCTCTCTCGCTGGTTCGTTCGCCCATTGAATTGTTCGGTTTTTGTCATATATATATATATATCATACAATGTATAATTTCACGCACAAATAAACCCTTACGACGATAATTACAAGATCGATCTCTCCTACATACACATAATAATTTTTATAATAAACAAAAACAAATGTGAACGAACTCGTTATGCATCAAGCATAACGAATAACTGCTCCGTTCTGTGTCGCACAAATATGCGCAAATATTGTTGTATTTACAGAAGAAACAGAGAGATAGAGAGAGAGACAGAGATGTAGAAGGGTAGAACAATTATTGCGGATAATCGACCGCCCCAATTTCGAGCGTTTCTCGTCTCTCCGCTTTCTGCGAAGTTGGCAAGAAGAAAGAAAATGATGAAAAAAAAAAACAAAAAAAAAAGCAAAAAGTAAGAAAAGCGGCTGAAACAAAACAAAAAATCAATCGAGAGAAAAGAGAGATTGAGTTTTTCAGCGTGAGTAAAGAATCGTTGGATCTTTCTGGAACATACACACACCCACACACACACACACACACACACACACACACACACACACACACACACATCCAATCTTGCACTTTACACGGTGTGGCAGCATGAGAGAAACGAATTTCCCGACAAGTGCAATATATTGGCCCTCGCCCGCGCAGCCTACCTTCCGGTAACCTTATATATGTATATACATATATATATATATATTGGCGGAAGCGAATTCCCTGCAATAAGCTTCGAAGCGGGATTTCATTGGAGCGGACCGATTGCTCGAAGCCAGTTCTTTCTTCCTCGAGTTATCCTTGTAACGATCAGATACGATATATATAGTTTTTGTTCGTCTTATATATATATATATATACCTCTATATTTACAACTATATATAGAATTATTGATATGTATATATATATATAGGACAATTTGCCAACTACGCTATATATATATATATATATATATATATATATATATATATATATATATATATATATATATATATATATAGAGTTATATGCAGTCGGCAAACTGTTCACGAGCGTTACAGATCGAACCGGAAGCCAGAAAATAACTTTGGTCTTATGACGGATAAGAGGGGTAGCGCGCAACACATTGCAAAACCCCATCTGCAGGTTGATAAGCTATTAGGTCGGCGATACGGGGGGTCCGCGTATAAAAAAGAAAAAAAGAAAAAAATGAAAAAAAGAAAAAAATCGAGCAAAGGCTTCGCGCAGCGCGTTTCACAATATCACGGATCGTCAAGATCCTTTATACGCGACTCGCAAAACTCTACGTAATCGTCGCTCACGGATACGGATCCCTTTTTGCGTTTACGATTTTATATTTACGTTTTTTTTCTTCATCTCTTTTTCTAGTTTTATTATGGTTTTTTTGTTTCGCCCTCGCGTCCAAGAACGCAGAAGCTTTATTACGACATCATCGGCACACCGTAGTTATTACTTCGTATCGTCAAACCGTGAAAATGCATTATCCGTAACGACGACGAAAGCGCCTCTCATCACCCGGTTAAAGTTTCATCCAGACCGCCTCGTTGCTGCACGTCGTTATCCAATAATGCGCTATCTGTGTGTGTGTGTGTGTATTTGTGTGTGTACCTGTGTGTGTATTGCATCGTACGTAATAATTTTCCATCGTATAAACGAGATTGAAAGACGAGAATTAAGCCATGCGATGTGAGTATAAAAAAAACAACAACAAAAAAGCTCAAAATAAGAAAAAACGATGAAACTTCCGAGGAATTGTTTTCATCCTACTGTTCTCCGCTTTTTCGTCTATTTAGAGAGAAATTCGCGCGATTACGCGAGCTTTCGGCGGATAAAAACGGAACGTCTTCCTTTTCCCGTCCGAAATCGTTCGACCCCACTTCGTCGATTTGTAATCTCGATTTTGTTTTTTTTTTCCTTACAGAAAACGGTGTCTTCCCCCTCCATGGTTCGTCGATAACGTTACGATATGTCGGTATTTCCACGATATCGCATATCTTGAAACATAAACGACGACGTTGTCTCACGACAGTTTGCTAAGTAGCCCGTGTGAATTTCCGGCGTTTCGTTTGCTGAACGTTAACCTACCCTCTTGCGTGCATGCACGTACCTCCTTCCCTACCAAACCCGAGGGGGGAGTTTGAGTCGTCTCAGGGTCCCTTACTGGGTACACGGCATATTGCGGGGGCTCGCATAACATCTCGAGATAGCTCGGTCATATACGCATGCGCATACGTTACATTGTGCATATATACTTTACGAAATTAGATATATATATACATAATATATAGACAACACACACAAACATACATATGTACATATACGTAAGAAGTTTACAACCCTTGCGCATGGGTTGTCTATGTAAATGTACCCTTGTCGATAGGTGTGTCTTACAAAAGCTCTAGCGTAAGTAATGTATGTATTATATAAGACTCGTGCAGTGCATAACCCTCGATTACATATATACGTATATATATATATATATGTACGAGATATAGCTATATGTGCGAGTAATACATAGGGACTGTAACATCGAAGTGTTATGAAGGAGGTTAAGAGCAATTCCTATGGGCTCGTTCTATATATATTGTACTGGAATTGTCGCTGCTGCTGCTGCTGCTGCTGCTGCTGCTGCGTGGTATAGGTATAATGCGTTCTCTCTCGGTCGTACCCACCCTTACTGTCCACCTCTCTCTCTCTTTCTCTTTCTCTCTCTCGCTCTCGTTCGATCTTCCGTGTGTATGTGAGTGCATATGTAATAGTAAAATTGTATATATGTGTCCGCACATCGAGCCCATATGTGTACATGCATTATACAAACTCAATATCAGATTTGTGCACCAGGAGTTCGCGCCATGAACGAGATTTATTATCGCGGAACGGCGTAGAACCTGGTGCAACCCCTCACTCCCTTCTTTCATCCTTCCATTTCCCTTACCCGCGTTTACTTCATCCTCGCTGGGAGCTTTTCTCCTAGAGCGTGTTTAGCGAAGCAGTCACCACTGTCGCGGAACGTATCCGAATTTTAAGGGTAATTTATCGATGTTCAACCGTCAGCCGGAAGAACCAAGAAATCGTAGGGTAGAAATTCTATCCGTTGGATTTACGAATTGGTACGATGGGTACAACCACAGAATCCGTTGATGAAATAAACGATCTCGGGGGGGTGGGGGGTGGGGGGGGGGGGGGGGGGGGTAAGAGTTCGAAGGAACCGGTGCACTCACGTTTATTGCCTTGTTTACAACCGGAGAAATTTCGAAGTCTCGGTTGTGAATGAAAAAGGTGGTTTGCCGCGACAATCTCTCGTCAACCCTCCCCTATCTCTTTTTGGGGCTAAAAGCACGACGGGAAATGGGACAAGAACGAGGGGTAGTCTCGACTTTCGTTAGTTTACGAGTCAAATTTTCGTACTATAAAAAGAAAACCGTCGGGTTTCAGCGTCGAGACGCTTAAATCCTGTTATTTTCGTAATCGAGTCTACGAATTGCAATGAGGGTTGAAAATATCTAAGGGATGAATTAAGTTTCGCCTTTTACACGAGTCGCGCTAAGTAGTATCGACACTTGTGAATGTTACGGATACGAACCGCTATCAACCCTCTTCTACACCCCCCGCCGTTATGTATTAGGGGTTGCCCATTTTCAACCTTCTTTTTTTTACGATCTAAAGTGAATGCGACTATCGAGCCCCCGTATAACACGCACGTGCGTTATATATATATATATATATATATTAGCGTCGAAGAACGCGAACACCGGCGCGGAAATTGTCGATTGGAATGTCAAGCGATTTGGCTTCTCGTTATCCCGGAGGTTGGCTTTCATTCACCCACGGCAAAGCTTTTATACTCGTTTCCCACCAGTCGTACATCGGCTTCTCTCTCGATATACGCGCTCTCGTACGTGAACCGTTACGTAGCGAACGGTTAAATTCGCCGACGCCCCATCTACAATCCGCGGCCCTTCTACTTCGTTTTCCCATCACCATTCTCATATCCTCTTCCTCCTATACTTGCTTCTATATATATATATACACATATATACAGCTGTAAAATGTATGTGGACGACTATCTCGTTATACACGTCGCGCAGCCTGATCGTTGCGAGCTATAGAGGCGCGAAATAGTGTCCCGACACACGTACATCCCCTATCGTTGGGGTCTCCACTTTGGCTATGAGCGATGAGCGTCGAACGATCTCGGCCCTCGCGAAATTCTCGTCAAAAATGAATTTTAACGGAATCCCTCTCGTGTACATAACTCACCTATATTCGTACGTATAACGTATCGGTATATACATGGTTTATATAAACTGATCATATACGTACGTATATGTGAAACACGGCTGTCCGGCACGTCCCGCTCCTGGATCAGTCATAAATCGAACGGATAAATTTAACAACCGTTTCGCGAGAGAATCTCCCCCAACATGCCTCCTCTCTCACCCTTCGCTCCTTCCCTCCGCCATTTTGCTATAATGCCTCGACGTACGTTGTGTTTTCTTTTTTTTTTTCTTTCTGCCCCTTGTACCGTACAGGTCGAAACGTTTCCATGTAAATTACCGTTATCCAACCGGCAAAACACGGATATTCACGTGCCAGGTCCAGTTTCCGATTTGGCTCGTACAACACGGTCGAACGTCAGGCCTCGCGAGAGACGCACAACTGTTTGATTTCACCGATAACAGCGCGCGGCATTCATTACTGACACGATCGATCCGGAGTTATACGAGGGTTTTGAAGGGGGGAAAGGGGCGAGTCACGTATATTCGCTGCGAGATTTACGAATTGATTATAAGCCCCGCGCGGTTATAGTTATGTAGCGGTTATATAAAGGAAAATGATGTCGAAGTCTACTAGACTTTGCGCAAATGGATTGAGTAATATTGGATTACGATGTAATTTAAAGCGTTTTAGGAGTCAAGCGCGTAGCGAACGGCTCGTTCAAACTAGATTTTTCACGACGTGAAAGTGTACTCGATCGAGCGTTGTTTACATAGGGGTTGCGGTTTGTTGGACTTTACGCGGTGGATGATGCGATAGCTGATTTACTCGACGATACACTGCGATCATTCAAAAATGAGTAGAAAAGAAAAACTTGATTTTTATCTCCTTATTTTACTGGGAAAATGAAGCTTGCATTCACGGGGGAGGAAAAAAACTGCTCCTCTTTTCTTTACTTTTAAAAACCAACGCTTAACGTTCTTTCGGGGAATAAATGTATGCTAAAACCAAGTACATCGTGTATGTTTTTGTATGTGTGTGTGGTTGTGTTTTTAAAATATTTTTTAAATCCGACAGAATTCGTCGGGCTCGTAATTCTCGGAACGAAAAAGCTTTTAGCTTGTTGAGTATAAACACGCGTTGATATACGAATATTTGTTTTCGCCTCTGATCCTCTCCGCGTACGAGGCGCATCCTCAGACATGCGTGGGCAAACTCTCATTTTCTCGCTTTTTCTCACGAGAGACAGAGCGACGAAGTCGAGGAGAAATAATTATTAACGGAATAGCTAGTTATGGGGTGTGCGCGGAAACTACCCCCGCACACATATTCCCGGATAATTTCACGTTCGACTCGCTGCTGTTTGCTGTCTTTTATCCCACGATATTTCTCCTCTCTCGTTTTTTTACCTCGTTTCGTTTCCTCCTCTTTCTCACCTTGTTTTCTTTCGTCTCCGTCGCACCCTTCCATTCACGTTTTCGCGCTTTCTCCAAGCTAGAGCCTGTTTCTAAAAGCTTCATGCGATCGACGCTTCGGAGTTTTTTTCAATTGGACTATAATATATTCCATTCCAGCGGTACGTTCGTGATCTCACCCCCTTCCTCTCCCACTGTCTCATCCCTTATTTCTCTCTCTCTCTCTTTTTCCCACCCTCGCGCTTTTGTTCTCTTCATTCGACCGTGCTCTCTCGCTCTCGCTCTCATCCTCTCTCTCTCGCTCTCTCTCGCTTCGCTCGTGCAGAGATTTCGAAATAAAATATAGCGAGCGCGCGAGGGAGACAACGACTGTTGCATATGCACCGGGGTTTCTTCCGGTGAAAAGTACGCGGGGAAAAAAAAGCAAGTGAGAATAGTATATACATATGCGTATAACAATAACAAAAACAACAACAACAAAATAACGTATGGGGGAAAGGCGCAAATAAAAAATAAATTAAAAAAGACCGAAATAAAAGTCACGGGTTAAATAAAACCGTTTATTGCTCGTATCCTCTCGTGCTTCGCGCCGTTGGAGAATCACTTTGACGAATAAAATGTAGAGTCTCTCCCGACGAAAATCCCATAGAGCCGACTCTTTCAACGGCCATTTCGCGCGGTCTTCATCTTCTTTTTTGTGTTTAACGCCCGCAAGCTCAATTGACGAGACCCCGTTTCGCGGTAGATATTTTTATCATGTCGACCAATGAAACGAGATATATATATGAGGATACGTAGGATCATAATAAAAATAATAATAATAATTGAACGATTAAACGAACTTACCTGTAAGTGATGTTTGATCGTAATTGTATGTAGCGCCTCTTCCGAAAGATCATCGTGTAGTACTCCTACTCGCCGCTAGATTTACCACAGTTTAAAGTCTAGGAATTTTTTCTCTTTCTCTCTCCCGGTCCCGTCGACCCTCTGTGCTCCCCCGCTATATTCATATTGAAAGTGTATAGCCACAATCATTCGGGAAAATCTCCGACCTGGAGATGGGTTCTGCATTATATCCTGTGTAAATAGGGTGGGACTCTGATCTTTCGGAAGAGGCGCTACATACAATTACGATCAAACATCACTTACAGGTAAGTTCGTTTAATCGTTCAATTGTATTTCGCGCCTCTTCCTCAAGATCATCGTGTAGATCTTTAAAGTTATTGTGGCGTTTTTCTATTATCTGCGTGTATTCTAATGGTTTATTGAACATAACAAAAGACAATGGTAGACAGAAAAAAAACATGAACAATATCTAAGCGATACAACGTTCTCAGATCAACTTTTTAAAATTGCCTTCGCGAAAGAATCGTTCTCGTCTGTTATTGGACGATTGTAGAACCTAGCGAAGGTCTCTGACCTCTTGGACCAGCCAACAGTCTCCTTAATAGTATCGATGCTGACTCCCTTAACCTTGGCTGAGGATGATGACGCGTGTCTCGTACTGTGGGCCGAAAAGATCCGCGTGTCGATTCCACTTTCGGTGAGAACCTTCTTCACCCACTTGCTCAAGGTCTGGGGTCCCACAGCCTTGAAAGGTTTTTTGATAGCTATAAAAAGGAATTCACATGTTCCTCTATTTTCTTCCGTCCGATTAAGATAGCTCTGAACGGTAGAAACTGGGCAAATAGTCTCATCATCCTTGAAAAACGGCAATTTTAAGAGAGGTTGTTTTCTATTTAACCCTGACGTCTTAATCGGGTCTGGAATTTCGATCCACAACGCCTCTCCTTGCAACTTCATATTATTTACGCGAATCAAGGATAGTGTCTGCATCCTCTGCCCTGTTACTAAGGCTAATAACGTGACCGCTTTCATCGCCAGTTTTCCCAAGGGAAGATCTTCATTCCTCTCTAGGGTTTTAAAATAATCTAAAACCATTCGTGGGTCCCATGTGCGATTGTATCGAGGCTTAGAAGGACGAGCCTCCGCTATTCCTTTAAATAGCCTCCTGATATGAGCATCTTGTCCAATATGTGGTCCAACAAGAAGAGATATCGCCGATCTAAGCGTATTCAGAGAGCTATAAGCTGCTCCTTCCTTGAACGCTTCTGTTATTATTCCTATCACATCGGGAATTGACGGCTTATAAGGATCGATCTTAATTATTTCCCCAGGAATGAGGGAACGAAAGAATGGATACCATGGTTGCCCTGGCCAATCTGGTACAACCAAGATACCTCTTGCGCCTTCCTCTCTTATTTTCCTCAAAATGCGTAATATGAGTGAAAACGGAGGGAACGCATAAAAAAGAGAAAACCGTGACCAGTCGATCGTAAAAGCGTCTACGGCCTCACTTTGCGGGTCTTTGATCCATGAGACATAGCGAATACATTTAGTATTAACGCGCGATGCAAAGAGATCAATTTCCGGTTGCCCAAAAACATTCACGATCTCATCGAATGCCCAATCGGCTAATCTATACTCTGTCTCATTCTCAAGTCTCCGTGACTCAAAATCCGCTTCTATATTGTCCTTGGTGTTAATGTAAGACGCAGTTAACCAGATCCTGCGACGCTCACACCATTCCCAGATCTGTTTAGCCAGGGTACTCAATTTTTCAAATCTAATGCCACCCATCTTGTTTATATACGCGATGGCTGTTGTGTTGTCCATTCGGAGAAGGACTTTGCAATTCCTTTCTCTCTCAACAAAACATTTTAGTGCAAAAAAAAGCTGCCATCAACTCTAAAAGATTGATATGAAGCGATCTTTCCTCCTGGCTCCAAAAACCATGTGTTTTTTCGTCTCCGCAAACCGCTCCCCATCCAGACAGAGAAGCGTCGCTAAAAATTTCATATTTAAATTTTTCTAATCTCAACGAGCAGTACGGAGAACGAATGGCCTTTAACCACCACGAAAACTCTGATTGTAACGAGTTCGGTATTCTCATTACACTCTCGTAACACCCTGAACTCTTTTCGAGAGCCAGGTATCGAACCCTCTCAAAGTTCTTCGTATGACTCAAACCGTATTGCAAGGCTGGAAGGCATGCGATTAATGTCCCGATGAATTCTGCAAATTCCCGGATTTTACATGACGTCTTTCGTTGGAATTTTTTTATCAACGCTTCTACTTTTTCTTTCTTATCCTCCGGGAGTTGAATTCTCATTTTTTCCGAGTCGAAAATAAAACCCAAATATCTACATCTCTTCAACGGTGACAATTGGCATTTTTCCTCATTCAATACGAAGCCCAGTTTTCTCAAAATTTGGCAAACCTTCCGGACATTCTCTTTACATCTCTCAAACGACTCCCCAATTACTAAAATGTCGTCTAAATACACGACTAGCATGAGACCCTTCTTACGTAACTCTGTTATGACAGGTTTGAGAATTTTCGTGAATGTGTATGGTGCTGAGGATAGTCCAAAGGGCAAACAAACAAACTCGTACAGTTGATTTTCAAATTGAAATCTCAAAAATTTACGGTGTGATTTTTTGACGGAAATCGTATAATAAGCGTCCTTTAGATCAACTTTTGCAAAAAATGAGTCCTTTTCTACGAGATTTGTGACCGTCTTTTTATCTTCTAGTTTAAAATGATAAGATGTAACGAACTCGTTTAATCTTTTTAGATTTAAAATAAATCGTTTTTTTCCATCCGATTTCGGGACTAAGAAAATATCGGAAACAAATTGGCCTTTTGTTTTGTGACATGGCTGAACGACGCCCTTATCTTCTAATTCGTTTATCAGCTCACGCAATTCTCTCCGTTCTTTTGCTGATCTATGGGGCTCATGGAATCTATCCTGATAAGGTGTTGACTCGAAAGGAATTTTATAGCCTTCTATCCACGATAGAATTAACCGATCAGCTGTCATATTTTTCCATTGTTCTTTGAAAAAACGTAATCGGCCTGCAATCGAACTTACAGATCCTTCTACCATCTCCGACGCGGTCGACTTTCTCGCTTGTAAGCCGAGCGACCCCTGTCCTCTCGACGCTGAGTCCGCGACGTGTTCGGTGAACTCCGGGAACGTCTCGATGCAGTTTGTTTCTTCCCGCCCTGTTCCGTCGCTCCCTGACGATGTTGCGCTGCCGACGTGCGACGGGGCGGGCCCCGCAAGTTTTTTGAATTCCTCGGTGTAAATGATTTTCCCGGAATTCTCAGCTCCTTCGAGGTACTCTCTAGAGTCTTGGCCGCCTTCACTCTGTCCTCGACTTGTTTTCCAAACAAAAATTCGTCTGGGGTAGACGCGTTCAACACGTCTTTAAAAGACGTATTAATATTTGCCAGAATTAAGCTCCGGCGAATTATTGACTCGTCGCGTTGTAAATCTGAAAGTACACGTCCAGCGTCGCTGAGATTTTCGAGAATACTCAGATCGTCTTTTTCTCCGCTGATTATTTCACGGAAAGCACTCCCAACCGCCGCAATAGCCGCTGCGATCTTTTTTTGTTTCAAGACGATTCTCTCATCTCTTTTCGCGGTGTTTTCGCCAAGGGACGTTTTGACTTCCGGATTGACAATCGGAGGGTCGATAAAGACAGCATTTTCCGGAGGCGGATATTTTTTAATAATTAAATCACGCTCCTCGGTTGGTAAGCCGTTTTTCAATATCTCTTCCCAACGTACGCTGACTTCGACAGGAATCTTGGTCGCCAACTGACGATCCTCCGTTATTCGTTTTCCCAAAATTTCGACGATTCGAGGATCGAGATCATTATCGGGGTTTGCCACCTCGAGGCCTTGTGTTTGGTCTTCTGTCGTTGGATCGTTTCTCGTCGCCTCAACATTGTCTACGACAACTTGAGACGGTTCCTCTCTCTGCGTGTTTTGAGATGAGTCCGATCTGGAAAGGCTGACGCTATATCTGTCACGCCTGAGACGATCTGAATCTGAACGATCTTCACTGCCGCTGCTTGCATCCATCGACTCGGAGTCCGTCGCGTGACGGTGACCTAACAAGCACGAAAGAAAAAATAAGGAAATTGTCCATGAGATGTTCATAGGTTAGAGCCTGTATAACGATGCATTCTCCGCATGGGCTGCGCCCTTCTTTTTTTCTTTTTGTCAGAAAAAACATTCACAGGTTAGAGCCTGGATGAACGGCGCTATTTTCGCACGGGCTGCGCCCTTCCTCAGTCGGGTTAGACCTCCCCGAGTTGCATATTCCCTGCTACTTCGAGCAATTAGCGCTTAGATACTTGGTAGGTTAGCGCCTAACCAAGAAATCAAATTTGTCGCTCGACAGGTTAGAGCCTGTATAGGAGCTTTTTCCATATACTTTTTCCTATTTTCCAGGTTAGAACTCGAACGTTTCTCCGTTCTCTGCGCATTCCGCGTATCTATTGATGTGCCACGTGGAGACCTAACCTAAAAACAGATTATACTTACGCTGACGGCGTTCCTTCTCCTGAAGTCGCTCTAGGCGACGAATTCTTTTCTCCAAACGCTCCTCGAATTTCTTCAACTCCTCCGAATGTTCCCTACGCCGCTTTTTTCCCATTTTTTTCCGAATTTTTGTATCGCACTACGCAGATATATCTGTGGTCCTCTAGCACAAGAAGAAGAATGAATATAGCGGGGGAGCACAGAGGGTCGACGGGACCGGGAGAGAGAAAGAGAAAAAATTCCTAGACTTTAAACTGTGGTAAATCTAGCGGCGAGTAGGAGTACTACACGATGATCTTGAGGAAGAGGCGCGAAATACAATAATATGAGTTAAACCGATCGCGAATTTATAACGCAGGGTCTCGACGAACAACCTCCCCTTATTCCATGCAGTCCTATGAAACCATCGCTGTACGATGAATACATTGTGGTTACCGGGTCGACGCCGTTACCGTACCCCTTCTCGCTTTTCTACATATATTATACGCCGAATTACCCGAATCCCCGATAATATATATAATTATTCAGTTATCCATTGATTGCGCGCAATTATTGAACTGTACCGACGGTAGAGTGAGAATGTGAGAGAGAGAGAGAGAGAGACAGAGACAGAGAGAGAACGATAGAGACCACCTATTATTACCGTACATTGTCTTCGTGGGTGTTATTCGCCCAAGTGGGGTGGAGTGCGCGCGCGCGCGCGCCGGATACGTCGAACGAACTTCGGAAACGTTCGATCGAACGTACCCATACACACCATCGACCGACATTAATTTTACTACGAGCTTTTGTGAGTAACGAATTCTTTTTTTTTCTCTCTCTCTCTCTCGTCTCTCACTTCGCTTTATTCCGACGTCATTGTCACAAAAAGTCTTTGTAATCGGGTATTACCGCAGCGCACCCTCCGGACTCCGACGATTTACGTTCGCGCTTTCGAGGCTCGCGAATTATTGGTAATGGAATTTCCAATTTTCGATTACAGGCAGTAGCGCGTGTGTGTGGTTGGTAGTGAGGGCGAGGGTTGGGGAGAGGAGCTCGCTATAACGGATATTCTATATGTGTCGATTCCGTGTTTGACCCTCGCCTCGTTTCTCTCATTCTCGTACATTTATATCGCGGCATAGATCTTCTCAATGACGCGACCATCGTTTTAGACATAACTCGTTTACCCACTAAGTTTTATCGCGATATGATTTTTCATACGAAATATCGTCCAATTTAGTTGTAATTATCGTACTCGTCGAAGCGAGAAATTATTGCCGAACGAGGAACGAATTTGCCTGGATTGCTCGATTATGCATTTGCCATTCTAAAACACGGCATACGCATACAGTCGATTTACCGCAAGTGGATGAGGGTAATCGTGGAGGGAGGTGTGTGAGAGAGAGAAAGAGAGAGAGAGAAACGGGGAATGGGGGAAACGAGTGGATACGTTGCTCAACGTCGATTTGTTGACAAGCCCACTTCGATTTCAATGTTTAACTCGGGATTGAACCGGAAACTGATTTCAATGAATACATATCCATCCGAGGAATAGTTGCCGGAAAGCTCTTCGTGCAGTGAACGAGACAGCAATTGTACCGTGCTCCGCGCCATGCAGCCTATGCGTTAATCGGCGTTCTATGTAGGTCGGTTCGTACAATAGGTAGTACGCTTAAATTAGTTCGAATAGCGAGATTTACAAAACGAATTCGCTCAAACAATTTCATAGATTTAGAAGGGTTTTCGAATCGCGATGTTGACCTTTGTTTAGCGCACTAGCGATTTTAGTGGCTTTCCCGTGATCGTTGATGTACAAGGCTAATGAGTACGCACGCAACAGTAGCATGGCTGATCGTTACCGGTTCGTACTACTGTCGAAGTGCGTATAATTATACGCGGATTTCCAACAAATGTTGAAACTCGTAGACGTGCATTGTGATTTTCGCTACTCGCGACGGAGCGAATACTGATTCGTACCACTGTCATATTGCCGAGCCGGTCGTTGACTCGTTCTACTTCGCGAGAGACCATACGTCGACTCGCACTACTGCCAGACTGCGTGGCTAACTAGAAGTTGCGCGGGCTGACTTGCACTACTGCGGGGCCGACGCATGTTGACTCGCGCTACTTTCCGCCTGCCCGGCTGACTGGAAGTTGAGTTGCACTACTGCCAGCTCGATTCGTTTGTTGACTCGTACTACTTGTGGACAGTTTCGTCGACCGGACATTACACTGTACTATGACGTGGCAGATCACAGGCTGACCTGTACTACTCGCGGAATGAGCGGAGCGTGACGTTGACTCGTACTACTTGCAGTCTTCGTTCACACGCGCGCTGAATTTCACTACTCGCGCCAATTTTTGGGCTCTATGGGACAATCCGTCGACCGAAATATCCATGCATATACATCCCTCGAACAAAATATGACGCAAATACTTTGTTGGCGAATTGATACGAAAAAAATAAAAAATCTATTTTAGTCAAAAGAGGAACTTACCAAGAAATTCCTCTTATTTTTCTTACAGTTGATATTTCATTTTTCCTCTCATAAATATACGTTTATCCGTCCGTAAAGATTTCAGTAAGATTAGATTTATTTTTGAAGGACTGTCGGCACTTTAAAAAGCCGAATATTAATATTTCAACGATACTTGTCTTCGTAGTGGAAGGGAAGATCGATGTGGGGACGACGTTGAGAGGAAAGCTCCGCGCGTATACGACGATTAAATATATGGTATATATAAAAGCGAGGGGAGCATTCGAGAGTGCGCGCGGACATGCTCGATAAAAGTCTCTCATCCTTCCACTTCGGGGTAAGCCTGCTATGGGGAGGGTTTCGAGATTCGACCCTCTTCGATTCCTTTACGTATGGAACTGAATATATGTATACGCTATACATGTTATATATATACACGTTATATATATATATATACGTGAGGAGACAGTCACACACACACACACACACACAGTAGCTTACACACGATTTAAACGGGGTCTCCGGGAACTACTGGTAGACGCGCGTACGGAAGCAACGAGAGTGGTAAATAATTTATGAATCGGCTTCCCCGATTTCACGGCCCGATTGCACTAACCTACCGAACAAAAAAACGAGGACGAAAGAGAAAAAAACGTAAGCTACACGGGAGAAAACAAAAATAAACGTTTCGTCACAGTAGCGGAGTTTTCAAGAACCGACGAGAAACGGAAGCTTTTTCCGTTAGCCAACGTATATATTCAATCTTATCCGTGGAGGAAAAATCGTGGGACCGAGCTCGCCGAGTATGACGAATAAACATCAGTATGTACTCTCGCGGTAAGAAAAATCGAAAGAAGAGAAAAGAGTAAGGGGCAGAGAGCCAACGCGGTATAGTGGCTAACCCTCGACGAAAAGACACGAAAAGCCACGACGAGACTGGTGAGCAGGGTGCGAAGGGGGAATTCGGGCTAATGCGTCACGTTCCGAAAAGACGGAGGTGGATGAAGTCACTCCGGGGTGGAAAAAGGCGGAAGTCTTCACGCGGCTACGAGAGAGAAAGAGAGAGAAAGAGAGACGCGAATAGACGACGCGATGCTCGGGCGTTTAGAAAAAGCTTTCATAAAACCTGGCGTTGCTTTTTCCTCAACCGACTCTCGTGCTTTTCGTATAGAGCAGCGGTAGTAGCAGCAGCACCCAGCTCGCGAATGCGAATCACGTGCCTCGGTTATTACTTCCACCGAGCGTCTATTACGCTCTTCGACATCTTTTGAGAGTCTACGAGACAGAGAGATAAACCTACCCCGAAGATTCTCGACGAGTCTCCGCGGATGGATCTTAAAAGTGCATCCATATACTATTTATATTCCGTGACTGTGGAATCTACGAATCTGTCCTGTCGTTCGCTTTTAGACTTTTCTTCCAAAATATTTTCACCGTCCGAAATATTGTCAAATTCGATTTATCCAAGGTACTAGCATAATTATACAAACGCTTACTCCACCAACACTCGTAAATTAAACGAATTTAAAAAACAGACGTATCCTTTAGTGATTTTGATAAAACTTTAAGAATTAGTCGTAATGGTCTTCAAGGAATGAAAATAATAATAATAATAATAATAATAATAATAATAGTTCGAATGACGACGGAAAATACCGTTCCCAGTTATAAAGTGTTCTAAAAGTACAAGTCGTAGTGAACGTTACATCGTACAAAGCGCTGATAAGATGGTCGGCTACATCAAATTTTCCTAAAGTTTTATCAAGAAGGTAAATACAGCGAGGTGTCCTTTGGAGGAGCGCTAAGTGATCAAATGAGTTGACGAGATAAGGCCGAGACAGATTGAAGGTGCACCTAACTACACGTACCTATATAACTATCCTGGCTACGTCGCTCTATATATATACGAAGGACAAGCACCGTTGAAGATCGAGGGTTCTCTCTAATCACGTGTCTATCAAGCTTGCGGCCGTATCAAACCGTACGACAATGCCCCGATATATCGTCTTATCCACACAATCGATTACTCGACGCACGATTGCAACGTGTAGCGTATACGACAATAACATTAGAACGCTACGATCCCCAAATCGATGAAGTTTATCGTTCCTCGCGCTTTTACAACTTTTTAAGTTAAACCGTTGCGAGGATCGGCTTTTCGTTTCGCCCTTAACTCCTCTCTCGATCCGCGACGCACTAAAACTTTGCCTCGGGTTGACCCGATTTTTATTGGACGAACTCGAAAGCTCGTACGTGCGTGGGACTTTGTGTGCACAATATCGATTTGATATCGAGCAAGTTGATCCTACAATTCGCTGTTGAATCGAGAGCCAGCCGTGTCTTCGAGAGGAATTCTTATTCCTCGTGGACGCGGAACATTTTCTCGAACGTACATATTACGGGGGCTATCATCCCTGAATCCTCTCTCCCTTCTCCCTCTCTTTCTCTTTAGAATCGTTAAAAGTTACTACGACAATTGTTGACAATAGAAACATCGACATTACTTTTTTCTACGTTTTCAATAAATATATAGAAAATTCTTGAATGTACGATTCGTATTATTAATCGTTATCGATCGATTTATTATCAAGGACAAATTAAAAGCGTCATTAAATCATTCGAATATTTCGTTATGGATTAAATACGAATTAAATTAAATAAAGATAATGAATAATTGTCCTTCGAAGAAGTTGAGATGAATAGCTTTAGTGACGGAATGCAATCTTGATGGACAAGAGAAAAAAAGGGGAAAAAAATAAATAGACGTAAGACAAAAAAAACAGAGAGCCCGACCGTCACTGTCGCGACGCACAGTCGCATGCGGTCCTGTCTAGCTACGACATTTTGTAATAAAGTCACGGTATATCGTCCTATACGTGAGTATCTCACGTATTCCGTATGCATACCGTAAAATCTCCGGGGAACGGAGAGAAAAGAAGTAGAAGAAAAAAATGGAGATGGAGAAGTAGCTCGTCTCAGCACTTCATTTTTACATTCCGCCGTACGATATGACACGTGTCCGCTGGAAAAAGGTACCAGTCGCGAGGAATATGAAAGAGCAAACGAGAGAGAGAGACGAATGTAAAGAGAAAAAAAATAGACGAGTGAACATCCGAACGAACGACGTCATCGTTTGCGATTCGATTTAAAAGTTTGAACTTTTCACCGACGCTTCTTTCAACATTCTTCATCGCGAGCAAAGTATAGTGAAATTTAATTTATTCATGATTTTCCCTCTCTCTCTCTCTCTCTCTCTCTCTCGCTCTTACTCTCCCGATAAAATATATTTCGCGTTAGTCATCTCGTATAATACCGTAGTGATGTAAAATTGTTTTAAATTTATGTTCGAACGTAGATATAAACATTAATTTTGTAACCGTACAAATTTTAGGAAGTACCAAATTGTCCTTATTTCACATCGGGGAGTCGAACGAGGCAAGTTTTTACGTTGTTACATATATACGTATAGTTTACAGCACCCTTGGTACATGGTTCGTTCGCAGGATGCCTGTCCTCGGGGCGTTGATTAATACGCGTCAACGAACAACCTTAGCGCACATACTACACCTCGTATCGCGTATATATCGTATATGCTCGGTACCAATTGGTATACTTGTCTATGTGTGGATGTCTGTATGTGTATGTATGTAACCCAGGCATATATATTGTATGTAGTGTGGCGTGTCGTCAACGTCGAGAGCATACAAACGTAAGTGCAATTAGTGTTGCCGAGCAATCAGTCCGCGAATGTTGCATTAAATTTTAGCTAGACGAAAATACAACAGCTTCCGGGCACCGAAATATATCACACCTGTGACAAGTTAACCGTGGATGATTGTACATTCGTTTCGTCCGATCTGTCATTCTCGAGTACCTACCTAATCGAGAAATAAATTTTTTTACCACTTCATTTTCGACGATGTTAATTCCGATGTTTCGTTAATCGAGCATTCTTCGAGACTTTAGGCGAGATTGACGATTCTCGAAGATTCGTATATTTTGAACTATAAAATTTGTACGAAATTTTTCGACTTTTGGTCTTTTCTTTTAAACAAATTTTTCAAAAATTACGCGCATTTCACGATGACTTATAATTCTACTCCAAAAATTATCACGACTTTTAGAACTTCGCGAATTCACGATCAATTTATCTAGCTCTTTTTTTTTACGACGAGAAGAATTATTTTATCTTCCCTAGAGTCGAGAACGATAAACTGGAAAATCTTTCGCGTCGAATGCCGATGAGCCCTTCGATTTCGAACGGTGAGAAACGGAGTGATGAAAGTGAGAAATTAAATTGGCGAATTTTCAGTGAAGAAAAGTGGAAAAATCGATGTAAAATTTTTCTTCGTACAGGTACGATGTGCTACACACGTATATCCGTATGTCCGTTATGTCGAGATCTTCCTTAATCCACCCTTTATCGCGTTGAGATCCATCGCGGCTGGCCTCGTCATACCAAGGCACCTACGGCTGTTAAAACGAATTACCTCTCGTAAACGTTGGGTACGCCCGAGAGGCATTACGCGGAAAAGCGTGATTGTAAAATGTTCCCTGCGGAAACAGAAGGATCACGAGCAACTTCGTGAAGAGGTGGGAGGGGGCGTGGGTGGGGGAGGTTTCAGGTATTTTCCCTATACCCGTATTTTTTATGACCCATCGCCGAACGGCGTGATATCCGCGTTTTCATTCGATCGTTCGGTAGATATGTGTGTGAACGCCGGCTCTTGTTTTCAGGGATTATAGCGGGAGGGTTAGCGAACGAGTTACGAACATTGACGCGATAATCACACTTGAGTCGCGAAAGTCGATTGTCACCTTCGACGTTCTAGATTTGGAAGGGTTTAAGATTTTTCGATTATCGGAAATAATTTTTTGAATATAGTATCGAAAATGAAATTTTTCGTCGATGACAGTGATAAGTATCGTAGGTTGGTTTCTGGTTTTTAATATTTTCGGAATCGAAAGATCGACGAACTAAATTTTCACGTTTTTTTTAAGTTACGCGAAAGTCGAATTTAAAAACTGCGGGAATTGCACTATGCTATTCGTAATATTCGAGAAATTTCCGATTTTGGAAACTCGCGTTAAAGTTAATTCGGATGAAAACAAAATTTCGATCCTCTCGTCGACCCCAAAGTTGAAGTTGGATTTGAACATCTGGCACCTAAGAGAAGGGGCGGGAGGGGGTGAACTTTTTTCCTTCCGGAATAACTTCAACGAGAGCTTGCGGAATCGGAAATTTCCTGCACATCACGAATATTACATCGTCGTTTCCGGCTTTAAAAAATTTATCGGTCGAAAAAAGAAAAATTTTTTTTTTTTGAAAATTTCAAAATTCCTTTACCTATAAATTATTTAAATCCCCAAAAGAAAGTGATCAGTTTCACATCCTATGGTAAATCGTTGATTACGAGCACCCTAGCTTACTTGTCTTTTGTTAATGCGTTTTTACAAAAGGTACCTTGTCCTTTCCCCCTAATCGCGAATTCCCTCATTTTATTTTTTCCACAATCAAAAATGTCCATTGCAAATCCCTAAATCTCATGTTTTTTATCAGCGAAAACGCGTTCTTTAAATGGACTCTTATCGCTTCGATACAAAAAAATACAAAAAAAAACAAAGAACAGAAAAGAAAAGAAGATCTAATAAAGGAAGACCCGAAGTAGGATGGTTAAGAATCATGCATAATCTACAGTTCGAGAGGCTTCTCCGGCATAAAATAATATGCGGCATAATAATGGGCGAGATATTTCTCGAGCTTTAAAGTCCGCCCACTCGTAGCTTGGTTTAGCCGTCGCGGCCTTCTCGCGCTGAGTCTGTAAATTAAGAATGCACGAGAGTATAAGACCTTCGGGCGAGGCGGAGGCTGGGATGGCTAACACTCACAGTCGCCACGGTGATATCTACATTTCCCTCGTGAGTTCGTAACACTCAGAACTCGAGAGAACGTTGAATTTCTACGGTTAACTTATACAGACTCGTGTATGTACGAAGCATCGTTGTATATATATATATATACACACTCTTCTTATACAATATATACGTATGAAAAAAGAAAATGTGCCCTCGTTGTAACTTCGTGCCTTACGCGTTATAGCTCCATTTGCGCGTATAAATGTTGGAACAACCCATAATTTTTTTTTTTTTTTACTTTTTTACCTTTTTACATACGTCATACGGTTGTTACCTGGTGGGATATTGCGAGTGCCCGAATCTCGTGACAAAAAAGGGATGAAAGGTGTAAAATATACGACACGATGAGCCAAAGGACGAAATATCAAAACGAGTGAGAGAAATATATTTATTTGCGGATCGATCCATAAGCTCGAATAAAACAATACCCGTCCGGGTTTGATTAAAATAAATCCTACGTTCGTTCGAAATCGCAAAATTTCGAACGATAAATCCGAAAAGGTGTTCGATAGAATTCGTGCGCGTTGTCGAGGATTGAAAAGTGAATGCGAGGATGAAGAAAAATGAAAAGGGTATAAAATTTTTTGAAGTAAAACGTAAAATCCTTGTGGAGACAGCGAGAGAGAGAGAGAGAGAGAGAGAGAGAGAGAGAGAGAGAGAGAGAGAGCGAGAGAGAGAGAGAGAGAGCGATGGTTAGGAAAAGGAATCGAGAGGAGAATAGAATGGAAAAAAAAGAAAGAAAGAAAGAAAGGAAAAACGAAAAAAAAGAACCGGTCGGTTCGAGGAAATGTATCGGTGGAAAGGGAGTTCGAGAAACACGCCGAGAATATCGTCGTAGCTCTCGGGGAAAGGGGTGGACGACTTTACTTTTCGGAGCTTCTGCATCTCGGTGCTACGTTGATACCTCGCGCGCTTGGCACTCACTAGTGCACGATAAAGTGTTCACTGTACATACGGACAAATATATATATATGTAACAGTGAGTATATAGTTGTGGGAGACGCGAAACTTTCCCTCTGAAAATTGCCGCCGGCTACGTGGCAAAGTCCTAATGGATCGTATAGTTTCTCGAGTGTATATATTCACCTCCGTTGCTTTGGGTACGCCTGATTCTCGACCCCCGTCGTTGGCGCACGATACCCGTGAAACTCCTCTCTTCCCATCGGAAATGACACAGAAACTGTACGGGGAAGGAGAGGCAGGAGGAATGATTCGGGTAGCACAGGGAAAGAGAAGAAGAAAATAAAATATCGTAATACACGCGAAAGAAGCAACTTTTTACGTCGCGATCGTCGATCCGACGAAAGTTACCGAAACGCCGAGTACAATACCCTATATATACAGTCTTCCCGAGTAATCTGTGCGAAAAAATAAAAAAATAAAAATAGAAGACAGTCCAGGCGTGAATCTTTTCCATCTCATTTATTACGCTTTGGCTCGAAAGGTTACACGAGAACGAGCTAACCCCCTCTTCGGGGGGTTTAACTCGACAAAAATGAAAAATTCATCGAGTACAAAGAAAAAGAGCCGAACACCTTGACGAACATTTTCGAACTGGCCATCTTCGATCGACGCGATCGGGCCAGCGATTGTGGCTGCCTCGCTTACCTTTTTTTCTTCGTTTTTTTCACGTTCTTTGTTCTTCTCCCTCGTTGCTCGCCAACTCATAAATCCGTTTATCTCGACGATAGGCACGGGAATACCGTCGTGCGACAATGTCTCGGAACAAACTCGTGGACGTTCGAGCCGGCTTGCAATGTTCTCGGAGAGAACCATTGTTACGAACAAATTTAATCGTCGAGTAACACAAAGCCCGGAGGCACACGCCCTTCTCCCTCCCGCCCCGTCCATCGGCTCTCGATATATTCGCGGCCGTGAGTGTGGTGGCAAATTGAAAGAGCCAATTAAAAGTTATATTCGAACTGGAGACAAGGTATAGGCACTGTCCCGATCCTATTAGCGCGTTGTCGTTGTGTACGGTAACGTTGCGAGGGTGGTTCGAAGCATTTTGTGTGCTTGTCCTTGACGACAATGTTTCGCGTCTGTGGTGATGAAAAGAGTTACCGAGGGCACTCGGACAAGAAATAATTTACTAATTACCTTTATTTATCCAGAAATTTTATACAAACTGAAACTATCTACATCAGCTTGATATTAGATTATTCAAATTATCCGAATCACCTTTTCTTTCTTCGCGATAAACTTCTTGACTTATAAAAAAATCGTAATTATCTGAATTCTTTATGTAATCCATTTTTTCATAGATAATCCCTACGATATTTCCTTCTTTCGTAGGTACGAACCCGTTTACTGCTTCTTTAACAAACAAAAAAGACAACCTTTCGTTCAGGAGGATTCAAGTAGCAGTTGCATTCCAGCGTTCATGATTAGATCAGTCATCGTCTTTCTCCCAACTAGGAAAAGTTTCACGTCAGAAATATGAGGATCCAACGTTATTAGGTGGCCTGCATTCAGCGAGTCTCGGTTCCATCATATCCCGACGATGCCGTCATACGACCGAAATACCTTAAAGTCCAAAGACTGGCTCTCGCAGTACGGAATATATATGAGCTCATAGTAAGCATGCACGAGACTGGATAGTGCAGATTGTGTGTGCGTGTGTGTGTGCGAGCGAAAGGGTGAGAGAGAGAGAGAGAGAGAGGGGAGAGAGAGAGAGGGAGAAAGAGAAGGGAAGACCACCATCACGACGACCGCCACTTGGCATACCTGATGCTCTGCCTCGCTGATGCTCTAATGCCGCTGGTAGTCCATGATAGCAATTGGCGTTATGCCAGTGTATGGAACAAAGCACGAGTGAACTATATGCGAGAGGGGAGGAAGCCCGCGCGCCCGATAACTTCATCCTAGCTTGAGCGAGCTTTGCACTCGGCCCTTCTCCTTCATCCCTCTCTCACTCTCTCTATATCTCTCTTTCTCTCTCTCTCTCTCTCTCTCTCGATGTCGAGAGAGAGAAAGAGAGGGAGAGCTATATAACCGGGTCGCGTCTGCGAATCTCGCTAGGTATTCCTTCGCTCGACCGCTTTCTCTCTTCAACCTTATTCCCGACTACCGCACTCTCACCCTCTCCTCGCACTCCTCGCATCGAACTTTGTCATATTTCACCGAGAAAGCACGTTCCCGCTTCTCTCATCCGGAGTCTCACTCTCGCTCTGGGTCTCGCTTTATACCCAGTTCTCTCTCTCTTTCTCTCACTTTTGGATATCCCTTCCTTTCGAAAATGTCTATGGCTCATCCAGTTTTCGTTCGCCCAAAGTTTCCGTTTCTACCACATTTCTAGGTGAACCCCCAAAAGAGCCAGGGTGCAGAAGAAGCCGGTGGAAACTCGTGCCGTGAGTCCTTCTTCCATCTACCACTTTCTCTCGCTCTCTCTCTCCCTTTTACGTGTCACAGTTTTCACGAGATGTTGAAACCCGCCGAAGAGAATTCGAGAGCACCAAGTTTTTCAATTCTCGGTTGCTTTCATTTCGCTCGATGACGTTCCAAAGATACGAAGGCGAATTCGCCCATACTTTTGTTTACGAACAGAATTCGCTCGCTATTTTTTCTTGCTACGTTCTCGCAAAATGGAGCTAAAACGTTGGTCGTCGTGTGCCACAAGGGCGAAAATCGATATCTCATTAAGCGACGAGTTACAATTTAGTAATGAGGTCTGACCATTTTATTTTTATATCACTGAATGTAGGTACTCGAAGTGCTTCATTATCAGGTCGATGCGTCGCTGTCGAATTCTAACACTTCTCCGAAATTACTTTGGCAGACGAGAAAAAAGGTTCCTCTCGTATGAATCTGTGAAAACTCAGCCTGCGAACTTCGGAAATGGAATGAAATCTGGGGCATGCTAGACATTAGGAATCTACGAATTCTCCCATTTCTCTCTCTCTCTCTCTCTCTTTCTCTCATGAACCAGGCCTGGAAACTTAATTATCGTCAAGTCGTGACTGATATATTGCGCAGATGCATACGAGGGATATTTGGCTCAGCTTGTTACATTAATAACGATCGATGATGCTTGCTTTTGCGTATCGCCCGATGGATTATACTCGTCGACATGTGCTTCCGGTGGGATTTTCAACGCATATGTGGTATAGCTACATCGAGTGATGCGTGGATTAAATGGTTACCGTTAGTGTAACTGGTTGACCAACGTGAGCTTCTCCAGTCACACACATATATATACATACAGATATATGTGTAATATAGCGTCTAGGATAGTCCGGTGTCCTATAGTGCAAGCACCTGGCCGTGAGAGGGCGCCTGGTTGCGTCCACAATTAATTTAGGATAATCCTAATCGCTAATTGCCCGTCGTTCTAGGGTTGCGAGCAAGCGTCGCTTCTCATCTTCGTCCTCGTCCTCGTCGTGTTCGTGATCGTTGTCGTACTTGCTGCTGGTTCGAACTACCCGTTGCGAATATATACGCCAAGTTGTATATTATATTGGTCCCGAGTATAGGCCAACACACTGTGATTGCGATACAAGGGACGAGAGAGGATATATACTAATCGCGCAAACTCGTCGATCCACCCAAACACGCGTCTCGATTAGGAACATAACGTACTCGAGATTTCAGTTATACGCGCTATAGCTTTCAGGGTTTGCGAGCAATTTCATTTGATCGACGGGTCGATCGAAGTAGTACGAGTACGTATTTGGTCCGACCAACGAATAACTCGAAACAAAACAATCTCTATATACGGTTTTTTATTTTTTTATTATATTTCGTCGATACAAAAACCACCCTTGTATCAGGATGGCTAAAAAATAACAGCAGTTTTTAATTATTAATAAATATATTACTTTATTTTGTTATAAAATAAAACCAATTACTTTTTCGTCGATTTAATTACTTGTTGCTTTTGCTTTGAACTCTGCGTTATCGGCAAAAGTGATTACCGTTGATGATCGTTGGAAATTCATCGCTGAAGTTGGAAAGTCGATCAACGTGGATTTAGTCATGCAAGCCGCGGTCGATCGAATGGGATAATGAATGAATTCATCTTCGGTACGATGTGCTAACGCGTAAAAACCACCATCAATATCCCATTTAATGCCGAGAACGAAATCATTACATTTCGATCTCTCACCGATGTACGTACGCACTCGTTGCCACCGATGGAGAATGTACCGAAAATCTTCCCCCAATCTATTTCCCAGGGATTAAACGTTCTTAAGGGAGACATGGCCCAGAACGTCCCCTAGGACGGAGAAGAGCGGATCGATAGCGTCCATGCTCTGCCAGAGCGTAATACAAGATTAAGCCGCGAGTGGTAATCCAGTAGGCATTGAATCTGAGCCGGCTTACGGTTAATTTAGAGTGCGGGAGAGAGTGAGAGAGAGAGAGAGAGAGAGAGAGAGAGAGAGAGAGAGAGAGAGAGAGAGAGAGAGAGAGAGAGAGAGAGAGAAGAAAGAGAGAGAGAGAGAGAGAGAGAGAGAGAGAGAGAGAGAGAGAGAGAGAGAGAGAGAGAGAGAGAGAGAGAGAGAGAGAGTAATGGTGTAGGAGTGAACGAGAATGAGAGAGAGACAGAGTGAGAGAGAGAGAGCGGGAGAAGGAGGGCGAAAGGGAGAGAGAAGGATAGGAGAGTAAGAGAGGTTTGAATAAGGGACCAGTAATCTAAGCCGCAGCAATGAAAAAGGGACGGAAATATTGAGGAAAATCGTGTCGAAAGATTTACTTTTTGGCCATCACCGTGGTAAAACCTGTACCGATAGAGAATGATAGAGAACGGTAGATAAGTAGATGAAAAAAAGGAATAAAATGAATGAAATACGAAAAAAATCGTCGTGGTACGAAAAGAAACCTATTTCTTCGCTCTCATCTCCTTGAAGAGGATTCATTTCGTCGCCAGACCGCAAGCTTCTCGTGTAATTTCGCTTTGGTCGCGTGTAGAAGCAGAGACCGAGAAGACTATGACGAAAAGAAGAAGAAGAAGAAGAAAAAAAAACAAAAAAAACGAGGAAAACCACGAGGAACCGGAAGGGAGACTGGATTCCCGGTAAAACCCGTTCAATCGACGTGGAAGACGAGGAGGACCAAGAAGAGAAGCAGAAGAAAGAGAGCGGAAGAGGAAGGAGAAGAAGAAGAAGAAGAAGAAGGGAACGAGAAGGCTCACATTCGAAGAGTTAATGAAAGGGGGGAGGAGCTACTGGATGCTTTCGACATACCATAAGATTTCTCCTTCTCTCCTTTCTCTCATTCCTAGCCCCACCCCCCCGGCCACTCCTCGCTCTGACTTTCTCATTAATTGGCCATGGTGGCAGAACGTTCGTTTTTTTTCTTGCTTCTCTTCATCCTCCTCTATTTGTTTCCTCTACATACAAATATATATATATATATATATATATATATATATATATATATATATATATAACACTCGCTCAATCTCGTCAGACGAAGAATCGAGGCTTTCCATTCTTAGTCGGTGATTAAAAAAAAGGAAAAAGAAAAAAAACGATTCTCACACCCCTCTCCCCCCTTCGGGTGATAATTTATGGAGAAGAAAATACTACTCTCAAAGACTTCTGCTCGCGACAGTTATTAACGTCTCTCTAATATCAATTTGACTTCGTGCGCTCGAAATTGCTTGATGCGCGTTAATGAATTTTACAAGCGTCGTGCTTCGACTGTTGAAATTTCGGTGAAAACAGCGTCTCTACTTTTCGCCATCTCCTCTCTTCCTTCTCTCTATTTAAATCCCGGAGTAACAAAGTTCGTCGCACGAAACACTTAATTTGGACTCGTTGACGGCAGTAAAATTGTCGATTCGATTAAAACTCGAGGATTTTTTATCTCTTTGCTGTGTATTTCGACGTCGTTTGATTAAATCAGTATTAGACAGTTGAAAATATAGATAAATACACTGAGAGATAAATATAATTACCGAGGACTATAAAATAACAGAAAGAACGACATTGGCGATTCGTTCGACTATATTTACTGCAAAAAGTATAAAGTAGTCAGAACCACCTGAATAATAATTCGATTACTTATTCTTATCGTCGCACTTACTATAAATTTATCCTTCGCGCTTTTACAGTTTTCCAAAACACGACGATTTATCTCAATGCACTGTGTACATAGTTAATAAATTGGAAAAAAATCAAAATAATCATCTCGCATTTATTCGATAATTTGTGATCAAACGATTGCATGATAACGACCATTATTATCGATTAATTAATATAAATATAATATATTCTTAAATATTCGTTGACATTAACAATGAATAATTAAAAACTTCTGCGAAGCTGGGACGAAATACATAATGATTATATACAGTCATAAACAGTAATTATTTTGTCACGCCGAGTATTATTTTCTATCACGTTGTTAACACGGGGCAAAAGATTTAATACCCTTTAAGTATAAGTAGCCGAGGGTAATACGGTACTTCTAAAAGGCCATTATGTCGTATCTCATCATCATGCTTACGTAGAATCGGTAGATGGAGAGGGGTGGAGGGGTTGAGGGGGGGGGGGGGGGGGGGGAAGAGAAAGAGAAGAAGTGAAAGAGGGAGCGAGAGATAGGAGGGCGGGTTAGAATGAGAAACGAGGGGCAGGATAACTCGCGCATCGGTAAGTGAAAAATATCATAAATTTCATTCGGTCTCAGTCTAGTTTCCACGCCCCCTTAACCGATGTATAGAAAATACAAGGCGCGCACACGCGCATCGCATTTTTGTTAAAAACTTCTACTTGCCCACTGGCTACACGGTTGAACGCTTTGGCTCGCGAGGGAGAAGGAAATGGTGAAAAAAAGGAGAGGGAGAGGGGGAATAAAGTTTCGAAAGAAAAGTTGCGAAAAGATTGGGCGAGGTCGGTTTGCGGAGGTTATACTTACCGCTGGACGACCACTTTCCTCGACTCTCTCTGGAACCGGAGGCCACCGGCAAACTCCCATCGTGCTATAACCACTGCGCGGTTATGACGTAGCTTGTGTACACGAAAAGTCCGACTCGCCACGACGACAATAACTGCAATATTTCACGAACGCTGCGGTCATTGGCCACATCGTTCGTATAATTCGGAGGGTTCGATATACCCGGCGCGGAAAGAAAACATGATCGTTAGTATTTTAAATGCGTTTTAGGTTTCTCGGGCTGCAGACGTAACGTGAAAATTTTGAAAAAATAATTTTTTGTTTCAAGTACAAGAATTCAGAAAGTATAATAATTGCTTTTTTTAAATGAGATCAATTTTTAGATTTAAACAAAAATTGATTTTCATTAATAAGAAATAGCAGAGGAAATATGTGAGGTAATTAGACAATTTGAAAACATAGCGAGAAGAAAGGAGATGGAGAAGGAGGCTGTAAATAGGTGAAAATGCAAACAAGGGGAAAGGGAGTAAATAGAGATGTAGATATAGAAACTAAGGAAATAGAGTAGAAGGAAGAAAGGAGACAGAAAGGAAACTAGTAGAAAGTAGGATTAGATGTAAGGAGCAATGTAAAAAACCCGCAAGGGCAGACATGGAAAATAAAGATTACTACTATGTACTACTTAATTATTATTAATAAATTCAATTTCTGAAAAAAAATCTTTTGTGGAAAATTACAATTTTCTATTTTTTTGTGTTCGGTGTATTCGAAACGTTTCGAAGAACGGCGAATTCATCTTCGATTTTATCGATGCGATTTTTGCAATATGTTAAGCCTATCGATAATATAAAATTACAACTATAACTGTAACGACGAAGAAACGTCGATCCGTTATCGAGCGTCGTGCTTTAACGATCGGAATTTTTCAATCAACAGCACGGGGTTAACGACGGAAGAACGGAAATAAAAATAAAAAGGTGTAACGACTTTTTTGGTAGCCGCAACGACGGGGCGCATTGTAGTCTCTGTTTTTCACCGTTGCCTCGAGCGACGCTTGCCAGCGGTAGGTGGGTTTACGTACCTCGAGCAGCCGGGGCGCATATTAAAAGCGTGGAAAAAGCATTTTTGATGGCTTCCGGTACATCAGCGGCGACAACAGTTGGGAGTAGAGTTTTAAATTTCGCGTATAACCATTTTCCACTATACACACAATAATGTACCTGTTCATCTACATATATATATATGTATATATGTGTGTGGCATATGGACAAAGTCATGGGAGACTTCAACACGGAAGAACGATTACGGTAAGAGCATTCGCACATGAACCGAGTGTCTCGCTCGTGTAAATCAAAATTCTCCGCACAAATCCGTCATAAATTCAAGCTCGATTACGAAAATTCCAAAAGGCGAACAAGCCGATTTTTCATCGCTTTTATGACTCTCCGAATGTTTTTTTTCTCCTCTCACGATTTATTCGCGATCACCGATGTTTCCGAATATAAAAAAAAAACGAAATAAATCGCCGTTATTTGTTTTCTCGATGTTTGCTTTTATTTTTGGATTTTTGTTTTTCTTCATTCACACGGACACGTCGAGAGATTTGCGAATTTTCGTACTCGGCGCGAAACGTGATTTTCATCGAATGTTGCGGAGAATTTTCCAGATTCGGTCCACATTGACATTCGTCCGGACGGGTTTGATGAAATTTTGAACGAAACGAGACGAATGGTGAGAGCGGCCCAAAAATAAAAAAGGGGGTTTGGGGGAGCTTAGAGTGGTTTATACGACGAAACAAGACTCGAGTAGACACTCTCTATGTCACCCCTTTCGATGGTCTTGGGGCAAGAGGGGAGGGGGTGGTTTTGGGGGCTACTCAGTGAAGGGAAGGGGACTCTCGCGAGTAAATGTTTTTCTGAGGCAAATCCGATCGAAGTAGCTTGGCGACGCGAGGCTGTTACAGTTCTCGGGAAAAGCTGCTCTGACCCCTCTCTCTCTCACCCTCTTTCTCTCTCTCGCTCTCTCTCTCTCTCTCTCTCTCTCCGTCTCTCTCAATTCTGCTGTTGAGTCTTTTTCCCTAAGGGGTAAAATACACAGTATACTAAAATATATTCAAATATACATATACATGCATATCCAATGGGTCCCACCAACTCACGAGTAAACTCGACATTGAATCAACGAATCTATTGTGAAAAGACGTACAGCCCTCCATTGTCCATATATATATATATATATATATATGTCACCAAAAAAACTAAATGTACCCAATACATATAAAAGTAAAGTGCAAGAAAAGTAAGAATAAGTAAAAGAACCCTTTCGCAACCCTTCCTTGGCGTTCGTTTCAACCCGCTTGAAACGAACGTCAAGGGGATTTTTCCAGTGTGCCTATAAAAAGTCCGCGTGGAAAGAAAGCACGAAGACGCCGAAGGAATTATAAATAAAAAGACAGTTTCGGGCAGGATGCGAACAAATTTGTAGGTACGGAAGAATAAGACGAAATGAAGAACGAAAGAAAAATAGAAGTAGTACGAGTCAAAGGAAGGAGCGGGGTGGTACAATCGGCAAGGGAGAAGTGGGACGAAGCGAGAAGAAACGAAAAAAAAATTCTACTTTGCAAAACTCACTTGATTTTTGGCCTCTGGGAAAATGAAACAAGTTACTAAAAAAAAGAAGAAGAAAACAAGACAAAAACTAAAAAAAAACATGCATATTGAGTGAACGAAGAGAGCAACGAAAGAGTCTCTGCAATTCTCCGGTAAAAAGAGTCGTTCTAGGCCCGACGGTCTCTCATTCACGGTGGAGCATTGTGCTGTGCCGTTTGTAGTGCCCTCTTGCGGCATTCGCCAGGGACTCGATGCCAGTCCCGTCAGGGAAATCCGGAGAGGCACGAAACAAAAAAAGAAAAATAAACCGTAAAAATGGAGGGAGGGAAAAAAATAAATCGTTCCGATTTTTGTACCAGACGGTTATCCGTCTGTACCGACTGTGTTCGAGGTTCGAGACCTCTCTCTCGTTCCGTCGCGGGCCACTCATTGTCAGGCTACCCCCACGCCGCGAGCTCTTTTCTCCTTTGGCACAATATAGTGGCAATGATAATAAAACAAAACAAAAAACAGAAAAAATTTCACGGCCCACCGGATAACGAGTGCCTCAGCAAAGATCAACGCTCAACCGGGTTTTCACTCGTTATTTTCACGTTTTTTTTTCTTTCAACACCGAATTCAAGATTTATTACTTTTGTTATCGTCCTTTCCGGGTACCAAACTGATGTAAATCGGCGCGGAAAATAAATATCGTTAGTTAGTACGCGAATTGTATTAATACTCGTATTCGTGAGATCAACAAAATGGAAAGTAATCATTTCGAATAATTACGATAACAGGGGTGTCTAGAATGAAGAATTGAATCTCAAGCTGTAGGAACCTGTATCGATCGTAAATTTCCCGTACAACAAGAAAATCATGGTTTCGTTTTCGGGTTTTCAGACTTTATCAACGTTAAGTGGATAAATCGTCATTTCGGTTTTTTTTTCAGGTTTCTCCTAGAGTTTTTGAGATATTGGGCAAAATAACGTCATAATCTTCATCAACGAGAAATTTCTCATCGAAAAGATCATTTTGCAACTGTCTAATGGATTTTTTTTAATTTTTCAACCCCCTCGAGAAAGGTAGGAAATTAGGCTAAAAATCGACTTTTCGGAATTACTTTTTTCTATATTCTTAGCGTTTATATCCATCGGACAGTGGTCACTGAATTGGTCGGTCGCTTTTCGCTCGCACGAAAACGGGTAGGTGAAAAGTCGAAAAAAACGTGAAGAATCTATCTTTAGAAGTCAATAAGGTCGATCGTTTGGTTCTTAAGCGCTCATAATTCAATTATACCCGCGATAACGAGAAAACAATTATTCGATAGAAATGTCGTCGTTAAGTCACCCCATCCTGTCGATATTAACCCTTCACAAAAAAAGAATCGCAAAGGGAGTAAAAAAGCTAGGCAAACCTTCAGCCTCGACGACTTGCGCTTAATTCGATTTTATTTCGTTCACAATCCGGCCTATTGTCCCGTAAAGAATCATCCCCCTCACGTTGGTAACTTAATTATCGATGACTTATCGTCCGGTTCGTAGCGGAGCAATGAATCTTCCGCCGGCACTTTCGGGGTGCGACGTTTTTTTCTTTTATTTTCTTTATTTTTGTATTCTTTTTTTTCGTCGACCCGTATCCAATAAAAGCGGTTCCAAGCGGTTAGCTCGGATCGGAGAACGTGACAGTGTGAATTAGAGGCGCGAGGGAACCGTCGTATAGCACGATAGATCCGCATCTGTACAGTCGTAGAGTACGTCGGAGGTTCGATAATTTGTCGTTCGTGCGATGCCGGAGGTCGGCTCTCGTGGGAGAGGGGCAATGGAAAAATGCCAATTGCGATAATTCAACGTGAACGTAGGCCGGCATCATCCCCCCGCAACGTTTAACGTAGTAGATTACGTCGTGAGGGATTAATTCGTCACGGATAAAAATTATTTCGTTCGATGAGAATTAATTAGATTTTATTGAAATACAAAATTATTATAAATTTTTCGTTTTATTCGTTATTTTTATTTTTCGACGTACTTCTCGTTGTACTTGAAGGAACCAAAGGATATTAGACGAGGCAATCTCTCTTAATCCGATCTAAAAGGCATACACGGGGTGAAACGCTACGAAGGACATAAGCCTGGAAGAGCACAACGTTGAGAAAACAGAATGTATCAAGGGTCATGTATAGATATATAAAATATATTCATATATATGTATATATCATATATTAAATACATATATACCTGCAACTAGTGTCTCCTCGAAGAATAATGGTCCTGGTGTTTAATCGTCGTTATTAAACACAAACACGCGCGTTATTTCTTACCCGGAAGGAGGGTTGAAAATAGCGTTATTAATTTTAACGGTACGTAACTGCGTAAGGCGAAATATCACGTGGGAGAGCGGTACCCAAGATCAAGACGTAATAAAATTTATTTACAAGCAATCCGCGAACGCGAGAGAAATCTTTATCAAACGGGACCAACGGCTTAAGCTTCGATCTTTCATGATGGATCGGCCGTCAACGTTTGATGAATGAGTTTTTTTCTTCGTTTTATATTATTATTTCCTTTTTGCAAAAATTCTTGGGGTAAAAATGACGAATTGATATTAAAAGGGTAGTAAATGAATAAACAAAGTTGAACTTCCTGGAATCACATTGAATTACTCGACGTAGATAGAGACCACCCTAAAAGCTCTCATTTTTCGGGAAAGGAGACATACCTACCCTTATTTACCGTCTCCGCAATTTAATGCGTAACGGGCATTGAATTATTTTACGTCTTGTACTCCGTTTCAATTAGACCGCGCGTTCTTCGGTGACCTAGAGGGTTGATAAGAAGGGAGAGAGAAAAGGAAGAAGGAACAAAAGGCGATTAATTCTCTAATAATTCTTGCGAGACTCGAAAAAGGAGAGACCGCGCTTGAAAACAGAGACAGGTTGATTATATTTCAGATCTAATATCATATCTCGCCGAAGGCTACGAATGTAAATCTCTTTTCTTGGAATTGGATGCATTTTCTTGTTCGCGGATGGCGCTCGCCGTTTATTTTTCCCCGTTGGTGAATCACATCGTGAGCACGGGACAAACGCCTTCCCCGTAGGGGACAGAGGGCGTGGTGGATGAGATAATAAATGAGAAATATTACGACGACGTTCACCGGTGCGTAATATAAATCTCTCCGGTTACGTATTTTATCTTGAAACATTGCTTTTTTCCTTCATCCTACCGATGTTCATCAAGGGAATAAAAGAACAAAAGAAAAAAATGGATACGTATATAAATCTACGTAAATACAAAAATTCCGTCGGGAAGTGCGAACAAACTTTACCCCCTTCCCCTATCTTTCCTCATTGTCAGTTCAAACCCTAACGCTCTTGGATACTTCGTGACGGAGGTTAAAACCACAACCCGGAACGATATGCTTAGTCGTTGAACGAAAACTTTCGTCGTCCACTTTATGCGACCACGAGAGCGAGGAAAGTCTCACGGTACGGTCGGTCCGATATACGAGCGAAGAAGAGAGAAAGACAAAAGGGTTGGAGAGGAGAGGGAGAGATGCGCCTGGTCCGTCGTATATGGTGAAAATAGGGGTAGGGGGTGAGTGTTTCCTTGTAATACATAGGTAATAGTACCTACCGTTACTAGTACACCGCAGAATCGTGGCAAAATGGCGGTACAAGGAGAATCCTCCCTCCTCACGCCATCAACCCTCTATGCTCGGTGCACCCCAACTTTGTTAATGGCATTTGTTGTCCGTGAACGGGTTTCGCGGCAAACTGGAGAAAAAAAAGAAGAGAGTGAGTCGAGCAAACGAGAGGGACAGGTGGAAAGTTGGTGAGAATCTTTCGTCCAAGTGACCATCAACTCGAATAAACGTCGTCGAAGGGAGTAGGGGGATGCTTCTTCGCTTCAACCCTCGTTATTCACTTAACGCTCGCTTCCTTTATTTCGTTCTTCACTTTTTTTCACCCTCTCGCGACCGAGCCAGGGAAATGGAAAATACGAAAACGCTTCCCTCTGCGACCCTTCTTCATCACCTTGCGAGCTGACAATCTCAGGGGGTGACTGTACCTCTCTCTCGCCCGCTCTCTCTCTCTCTCACTCTCGTTCTCTTACCGACGCGGTTAACCTCGGAAACCAAACGATACACGTCTTTCCTCCAGGGCACCCTTCCGTTTTCCTCACCACGACGAAATTCTCCCCGCTAACCCAATCAGGCTAATCAACGGTACGACAGAGACGAATATCTCCGAGCTCACCTTCTCGGCTAATTTCCAACCTCCTACCCCCCCCCCCCCCCGACCGCCATCACCGTTCTTCTCAGGACGTATACTACCTAGCGAACGGCAGAAACCTCTTGCGCATCGTCTATGACGAAGTTTCGTTGCATTTCTACGTAGCTGGGGTTCCTCGTGGTAGCGTCGTTGTATATTCAAGGACTCCGAGGTTCGTACCGTAGTTCCGTGCCGATCCTCGCGCTTCGAGCTACCACTGCCATCCATTCTATTTCCAGGTTCCGTAGGAGCGACGTCCCAGAACGAGATAAATCGTACCGTAAACTGTCGCTCCCCTCCCTACGCCCCGAAAATGAATGACTCATTTCTCAAATATTCTCCGACTTGAGAATGAAACATTCGTTCCGATTTGTCCGGATAAAATTAACGATGTCTATCGATCGAATTTACGCTTAAACGAATTATCGATCCGATTTTCCTATTGTTAGAATTTTCCTTCCGACTCAAGGAATATTCTTCGCATAACTTATTCTCGTTACGTGGTGACTATGATTCTCAGTCGGATTACGTGAAATTTCAATAGAAATTCATGAATTGTAATCAAACGAGATCGCATCGACGACTGACGGGAATACTTCCGGTTGTTACCAAACTTCGTCCATCCGTGTGTCGCAGTCACCCATTTTGTATTACGAATTTGAAATTCAAGAGCGAGATAAACGCTCGATACTCCGTGCGTACAATACGGCACGTCTACGAATATCGGACACATCGTTGAGAATGTTAATTTTCAGCTACGAATCTACAGGTAGTCCTTTCTACCGATTCGCTCGCCGTCGAGGGTGGCAACCCCCGGGATGTGTAACCCGTGAGAATCGCTGAGAACGGGCCGCAAGACGGGAGGTGAAGCGAGAGTGTCAGTGAGAGAAGGGTGGGGTGAACAAAGAATGGGAACACTCGGGGTGGGGGATGGAGTTTAGCGAATAGAGAGACGGGGATGATTGTTGCGTATCGTATCATATACATATATATATATATATAAACATAAATCGGAGCACGATTCAACTTCGTCGAATCCTTTCTATACATATACTTTTCGCAAACATCGAGCTTTCGAGCTTACCCTGCCGTTGGCCAGTGCCAAACCCTCCTCGATCTCGAAAAAGTTGGAGGTGACTATAGTCGCGTGTACGGGACGTTCGGTGTCGAATCAAGTAAAATTTGAATTTTTGTTTTTTCATTATTATTTATATAAGATTGTAGAGTAAGATAATTGAAAAACGGATGGGACTTTTTTTCAATCGGGCATCTTGAAAATTAGTCCAATGTCGTTCAAGGTCAAACAAAATTTTATCACTTTTATTCTTTTTTTGTTATTTTTGGCAAGACGTAGGTACGTCCCAAAAATATTGAACCGAGAACGGGTAGAACAAATTTTTAATTGTCTTTAAAATTAATTCTCCAATGAAAAATGATAAGAAAAAAATAAAATTTGATCGTTGTCCAATATTTTAGGTCGCTCGAAAAAGCTTCTACAATCATAATGCGAATGTCGATGAGCGAGAATAAAAAATAATAATGTGGCGGTTGGGCAAGATTTTCATGACGATTGCATGGTTTAATCTCGAAGGTAGAATTCAGGTCGATGGTAAAACGAATCGGCCCATACGTCCCAACTCGTAGAAAAGCAAGCACTCTGTGCTTTGGAGCGCATCAAATGGTACACGCCATGTGTGTACACAAAGCTCTACAGCGTTTGAGCCACACACGCTTTTCCTCTTTTGCCGCGTCTCTTCGTTGAAATCTCGAGAGCTGAGAGAAAAGGGGCAGGAGGCCGAGAGTGAAGAGTAGAACGAGAGAGAGAGATAAAAAGAGAGAGAGAGGGAGAGAAAGCTCACCAACACAAGCTTCGCGGTCCGGCGACACGACACCAGATGATAAAATGTGTAAACTTTCTCGTGGGTATGCGACGTGCGTTACTTTTGCTTGATAATAATAATAAAAAAAGAAAGATTGAGAGATAGAGAGAGAGAAAAAAAAGAAAAAAGAATAAAAATTTAACACAACACAGACGGAGAGGGTTGAGGGCGCGTCAGGCTGAGCGCAAAAAGGAGGTTAGCAACGCTACGGAGATTTCCAACGTTCCCGCTCGTTTGCGGTCGGACGCACGTCGGTGTGTGTATGTAAGCGCACGTATCTATGTATATGTGCCACGCGAATTTTGCTTCCACCGGCTATCCGCCTTTTCCACGTATTGTGCTCGTGCGCCAACGGAAAAAGTTTTTGCAACTTTGCGAAGTGGGCGACTCTATGGTTACCCGATATATTCATTATGCTTAGGGGTGTGCGCAAGCTAGAGAGTTCCCTCTTCTGTTGCGAAACTCTGGATGAGAACAACGTTGTATAAACTCGCCCTCTCTCTCTCTCTCTCTCTCTCTCTTCGCGCATACGGGATACCGTCATCATGCAGAGTGGAATCTTTCCCCGGCCACGGTTTCAACCGCTAAGTGAGACTGATAGGGCGAGGGAGTACAATTTTATCGAAATAATTGACATTATTATTATTTATTTCCGACTTTTTGCGTCAGACTTGAGACACTTCGTTTCAAGGAATGACGAGCATGCTTTTTATCCTATTTCACGATTTATCGTAATCTCTCTTCTTTCGCAACTTTCAGTTGTTTTATTTTATTTTTGACTTTCTCTTTTTTTGGGGGGTTGAATTATTATTTATTTACCATTTCGATGAATGGAGGGCGAAATATTTCGCAATTTATTCTCACAATGTCGAATTTTATATATTCTTTGTATATCTCAATTTCCGGGAGAATGAATGATTATTTTATTACATTTCGATGAATGAAAAGCGAATTTTTTGTGAATGGAAAATGTAAACACGACCCGTACTTTGTATTTTACTATTTCATTTGTTTTTTTGAAAATATTCATCATTAATATTGTTATTGTAAAGCTGACTTTTCGACAGTCATTAATTTTTCATGTTTTTCAATGAATCAAAAGCGATTTTTTTTTGTTTTAATTAAAAAAACACCACGCACCGGTTTAGACGGTTAACCGACACTTGGATCGTGGATTAAATCAATGGGTTAAGCCGAGATCGTTAGCAGCAGTGATCGAAAATTCACGAGCGATAACGAAACGAGATTTAATTATCTCGCGCTTGGATGAATTCTCTTTCCTTCTCTCTCTCTCTGTCTCTCTCTATCTCGTTCGCTTTCTCGCCACTCTGAGTAGAGATTCACGCCCTCCAGGTTTTCCTAATTTCTCCAGGATGAGACTTTAGTACCATCGAGGTAAAACTTTCTATCGTCTATACCTCATCGTTTCCGCGAATCTTCATCCCTCTCTCTCTCTCTTGCTCTCTCTCCGAGACAGCTTTTTGGCTCGATCGTTACGAGGACAAATCGTGCACAATTCACCAAATGCCATGCCAACTAAGTTTTCTTTCCCTTTCCAAATGATTTCTGTAATTGTATGCAAAACAATATATATATATATATATATTCATTATTTTATTTCATCCCTATGAGAAAATTAAAAAAATTATAACGAAGGCCCATATTTAAACTTTATGAATCATATATCTCCGATAAAAAAAACTGACCGATGCGACGAACAATGAAATATCTCGGTATATAAAATAGTTTGAAAGATCCATCAATTTTTAATTCCCACACCCCTATAAAACGTATTCCAATAATACCACGAGTTTCATTCTTCTTCGAACTATAATAATAATAATAATAATAATAATAATAATAATAATAATAATAATAATAATAATAATAATAATAATAATAATAATAATAATAATATTATTATTATTATTATTATTAATAACAATGATAAAACCGATAAAATTTATCTTTCTTTTTTCTTTTTTACTCGAGGGAACGATAAAATATACAGACTTTCGCAAAGTTTACACCGGCATCAGAAATGACTCTCGACTACCGGCGCGTCTCGTTCCATGCAACCTCGACGCCTTCAGAGACATTGTCGTCGACGATGGAGTCGGAAAACACCGACACCCCACAGTGGCAATTGAAGCACGTCTATCCAGACTTCTCTCGGCGCTTGCATTTACCCACTTCTTCATATATATATATATCATCAATTCTATTATTATTGTAATTCAATTCTTGGTTTTTACTGTGTGCTCATCTGAGAGTCACGAGGAGCCTGACGACCGAAATGAAATTTATTCTCCAATAGCGAGATGGACATGTCTATAGAGACTGGGAACGGATGTTCTCGTCGAGATACAAGTAGACATACACACACGTATATATAGCCAGATATATTGCTCGAAGTGTTATCGATCGAGTGCTTTAAGATTGAATTATTCATACGTTTTGGAAACTGATGATTACGACGGGCGATGCATCGTCAGGAAATATCTTTCGTCGTATTCTCTCGTTTCTATTATTCTTATATTTTTCGCAACTACCCCTCACACATGGCCTAAAACGTTACGCACCATTCCGTACATTCAGCGTCACTGGGCTAGTTTAGTAAATAAAAATCTTCTTTACAAATCTGAAAAATGCGAACTTTTCTGTTACTTTTTTTTTAATTTTTCGTCCAATTTGTCCATTTTCAAGAAGCTATCGTCTCGAGCAAGCGACTCTGACAATTCTGGCTTCTCTCGCGTGGAAAGCTTTGCCAGCAAGCACGAATCGGTAGAAAGCAATGTGCTACCCTTCGGGTTAACCGAAGATGGGGTTATCGAACAATTTTTAAAAGTGGATCTACAAAGTGTTGAAAAAAGTGTATTTTTCCCTCTCTGATCTTGCTATACATATATATATATATAGCCTACCTGAGGGACATGCGTCAAGACATTTTCGACATTGTCGGGCAGCGAAGCATAAAAGGAAGCGTCTCGTGTGTGAATTCGCCGAAGGACGTTCAATATTCATCTGAAAATACGATATACCTGTATACCTGGATATAAATGCGACGACGTGGGGCATTGCAATCGCCGAATGTGCCGTGACTAGAAACGTCACGAGCACGTACGACGACATTCTCGACGAAAATATCCGTCATGACGGTTCTTGTCACTCAAGAAATAAAAAAAAGGAGCGACGAAATGACACTTTTTTTCTTCTTTTCCGATTTATCGTACGATAAAATTCCCACGTTTTCCGTCGAAGAATGAGTTTTTCAGTTAAACGTCGAAATACACAAGATAGGGGGAGAGAGAAAGAGCAAGGTATACACGAAGAAAGCGATACGGTCCCTAGGGAGTCGTCGTAAGAACGAGATCGTTGGAAAAGAGCACAAAGAACGAGAGAGAGAGAGAGAGAAAGAGAGAAAGGTGGAATGAAAAACGAGGTTTGAGTGGTAATAGTTTTCGCGTCCCTTTTCCAAAGTTAGCCTATCGTTCACGGGGCGAATGGTGGAAGGTCTTTCCCTCGGCTTTCTCCATTGTAGAATAGTGCGGAAAGAGAAAGAGGGAAAGAGAGAAAGAGAGAGAGAGAGCGCGAGAAAGATTCAAAGTGGTAGTATAGTCAAACACATTTGGTGAACGTTATATGTATACACAAACCTGATATATAGAAGGAGCTGAATAAGAGAGGCGTTAAGAGAACGAGAGAAGACCGAAAAGGGAGTTGGAACGAATGCGGTACCGGCAAGAGTGCGAGAACTTGGAGAAAAGAGAAAGCAAGAAAGAGAGAGAGAGAGAAAGAGAGAGAAAGGGAGAGAGCGAAAGCTTAAATATTAAGCCATTGCACACCCGGTATAGTAGCAGCTCGTAAGATAATTAAGAAGTTTAACCCATTCAACTCCTCCGCTCGTCTATTACCTCGTTTCGTACTTGATGGCGGCTTAAATTTTCGAGCCTGACTGGGTCTGCTCTGCCACTGCCACGATCTACTGTGCGCCACCGCACACTCGCACGACCCACTCTCTTGCTCTCTCTCTCTCTCTCTCTCTCCCTCTCTCTTTCTCTTTCTGTTTCTCCTCCCGCACACAAATTGACAAATCTCATGGAATGCAATTGCGAACTCTCATTCTGCATATTTTCACCAACGTCTATAAACACTGGAAAACGAAAATTGTCTCAACGCCCTACTCGGGAAATTGTTCGATTCGAAAAGATTTACAACTTCGCCGAAGAATATCGTACAAGAGAGAAGATATCACGGGATGAACGAGAAATATTAAACAGTCGATAATTTATTGATTATTCCATCTTTCTTTTATATTTGTTTATATGTTATTATTGCTTTATTTAATATTAATTCATCATTAAATTATTGTTTTGAGATTTATTTTTTATGAATAATTTTTTTATCAAAATCTTTTAATCTTTTCTGCTTATTTTTTTTCGAGAAAATTAATTTTTTGTAATATTTTTCTTTATAATCAATCATCATTAATTATTCTTCGATCGACAGATCGTAGATCCTTCGTACAATTCAACGTTTGCCAAGAATTTTCACAGTTCCTCGAGCGCTTCAGAAATTTACAAGAACCGTCGTCCTGGATGATCCCTTTCAATCTCTGTAAGCGATCTCAGTATTTGCTCGACAGCCCGAGGCAGCGGGTACAGGTAAATGTAATCGCTACCGTGCGATACACAGACGGTTCCGCACCGTACACAGAGAGTCGAGGACCATTTTCCTCCGGTCACAACGCGAACAGTTCACCGCAGTACCGGCTTGATATCTGCCTCTCTTACCTATACCGTTTGCTCACGGTACAGAACTCGGCCAGCCTCCAATATCACGTTGCGAATTGTGCACGCCTCGGGTATATCCGGGTAGTTAAGCGCGATATCGCGTCGGGTCGTTGCAGCTCGAGCATTCCTGTCTCTGCCATTTGTGGCCATCGAGGATCTACGATCGAACCACGAGTCGTTTCTTCCCATCTAAATAAGCACCGTGAATTAAACTCTCTCTAACGATCGAATCTTAAAACGTAACAAAAATTGCAATAAATAAAACATCCCTTAAAAAAAATCAGGAAAAACAATTTTCTCAATTTTCCCACCTTAGAAATAACGTTTATTATCTCGTAGGTCAAAAGAAGAATCTCACCGAAATAAAACGATGTAAATATAATTCGTGATTGTCTCGTTATGTTTCAGGCTGGACGATGAACGAAATTCCGGAGGAGGTACCCGAAGGCTGAGGGTGAAAAATTGTCGAACACAAACCCCCGTCGGAGAGATGCGTCTTGGTACCTCGGGATTTGGCGTGATCGCCGTAGTCTCCTTACTGGTGACAGCGGCCCCAGGTAAAACACTCTCACCCTCCCGAGAAAGCCCCTTCTAGCTTACACCAAACGCGTTCACCACCAGGGAAAATCGTTCGAAATTTTCTTAATGTCAAATCGAGTGCGAGAAATAAATTATCCTTGATATATTCAATTCTCAATACTGATATATCTATACGCTCTTATACATAGCTATACAAAGCGGTACACACCTACAAGTACCTATATAGTCGTAACAACACACATGAGTCGGTTGAGCTACTTGGTTCGTTCGAGTAATATATCAATCCAGTGCGTCGTATGTGTTCACCCATCACAACCCCTTTCCCCACGTTGCTCCCTCCGCCGTCCACACGTTCGATCGCACACGCGCCCAACACTTTGGCTACGAAATTGCTTTCCCCGGGACTGGTATGCTGCATACACGTTTGCGAAAAAGCCGGAAGTGCCGACGGGCAAAAGGAAACATTGAAAGGGATGCGATCCTGGTTCGAGTACCTTTGCTTTCCCTCCAGTTCCCTTACAATTGTGCACACGTGTACACGCAAAGAGAGAGAGAGAGAGAGAGAGAGAGAGAGAGAGAGAGAAATTCACGGGCGTCGGTAATATCCACCAGACTCGTACAAACAAATTCGACGCCGATGTGTAGAGACGTATATCGAAATAAACCGAGACACGGTGTACGAGGGGGAGGGGGAGCAACTGGGCGGATGTTTGGTGCGATCTAAACTGGTGTACTCCCAATGCTCCACTCCCACCCACCACCTACTCCCCCTCCCCCCTCCTCACTCCATTTTCCACATATCTATATAATGCATATATGTGTATTGGCATCTCACTCCCGGGAAAAGCAACGTTTCAATTTCGTTCCGTGCCTTGATATCGTTGCTCGCTGGTTATAGACGAGGTTTCGAAATGGTATAACCCGGGGTGAAACCTTCTGGAAATTTGTTCGATATCAAAATCAATTCTGCAATAACGCTGGATCATAAATTGCGTGTCATAGAGTAGGAAATCGACTTTTCGTTGAAAACTCGTTTCAAAAGGTTCATGCCCGTTTGATTTTTCGGAACTATGGAAATGTGAAAGGGGACGTAGGTGAAACGGTATCGGGAGTATGTTTTCGTTGATGTCCTTCTAGGGACTAGTTCGGCGGGGAATTAATAAGACGAGTTTTTTGGAAGTTTTTTTATTTGATAAAATTGCGATTTTAGATAAGATAAAAGAAAGAGAAAGTGGAGATTTGGAAAGAGGAGAGGAACACGTAGGTTTTTAGACGATCTCCGTTCGTTCGCGTTGAAGAGAATTTCACGAACGATTAGACGGGCTGACCCAAATTGCAGAAAATGACAGTTAATCCATAAATAGAGACTCACGGGATAATTGTGAAACGTTATTGATTCGACGAATCTTCGAGAGTCCGGCAAGCCGTCGAATTCTACAATAGGTACGCTCACCGATAATCTTAGTGCCGTTCGCTCGAAACGGTAAACCCTCTTTCGTGTTTCAGAAAGGAAGAACGGCGTTGGTAACGATCGTGGAAGCGATATCGATCGTACGAGCGGCGGTCATACGGAAAGGGGTAGAATTTCGAGGAGGCATTATTCGGGACGATATCGAGTGGCAACGGGGTCCGATGGGTTCGACGAGGTAGCGAGCACGAGGTTCATTAAGGGGGAGCTCGCTAGAGGTCGCAACATTGGTGGAACGTGGTCCGAGGCACGAACTTCTCGTCCCTCGAGTTCCTCCACCGTTCGCCACAACGACCTAAACGTCGAAGCACCAACAGCACCATCGAGATATACTACCGATTCTCGCAAGTCCGCGGGAATTTCGGTAAAAGCCAGAAATTTCATGAGATCGGCTGAATCGTCAAACGATTGGGCGACGAGAGGTGGAAGCAGCGTGGCGAGAACAAGAGTGAGCAGAGAGCTGATCAAAGCGGTTGCGTCATCGTCGCCGCGGAATTGCGAGGAAAAAGTTCACGTCACTCTGGACTCGCCGATCTCCGATTTCATCAGGGTCGTCCCAACGCTCGTCGTCCCGGGATCGCGTCTTCGTCGTCACGGTGAATGGAATACGGGGATGGACGAGGGTGAAACGAAATCTCGCGACGACGATAAGATATCGAGGACGTGGGAGAACGGTTCCGTGAGAACGAGAGGAGAGAGATCGAGTACGGTCGAGTCAGCGGTGACAAAGAATCGTCGAGTAACGACGATGACGTCGACATCGATCGGTCGGATCGCTACGGGATCGACGCGTCGAGTATCTAATTTCATCGAGTCGAAGGAACATCTCGCGGCTAGGGATGAACTCGACGCTGTGAATAACAAACACGCGATCGGTAACGATCCTTTCGTCAATGGTCGACCCTCAATTCGCCCAATTTTCCAACCCGACTCGAGAATCAACCCCTTGGAACTCGAGGACATTAGCTCACCCTCGTATCCGACTAATTATCCCGAGTCTCTCGTACCGTTACGTTTTTCGACCTGGAATGAAGTTCCGCTTAGACAAACTCGCGAGAATCGCGAAGATCAGGATGCGAAAGGTTTAGCGTCTTATACGAAGGGGGATGATTCGACGAAACTCCCGTTGGACGAATATTTCATGAGGGACGGGACTGCAAATGGTCCGAGACAAGAGAGTCTCGTTGGTGGCACGATCACGACGTACGAGGACAAAGGATCGACCGCTCGTTCGTCGATCGATGTAACGGCACTTGGAAGCGAGACGCTCGAGCGTTCGAGCGTCACCGAGGAAATTGGCGATGCGAGACAAATCACTTCCGGTTCGTTCGTGGAAGTGTCGCGAATTGCTACGAACGGTTCGAGACTAACCGGAAACGTTGGTAACCCAAGCGACGTTGATAACATCGGTTCGGTGAATAATCACAAAGTGATAAGAGCCGGATCGTTCAAGACGACGGAACGTCAGAAGCCAAGCTCCTCGTTCTCGTCCCGTTCGTCCCGTATACCCGAACGCCACGACGTCAAAGACTCCTTTGCCCACTTTACGAAAGAGAATCCTGGCGTTAAAATCAATAGAACAACCACCACGGTCAATCAAGTTGGCTTTCCAAAATCCGCGTTTCCCGTTAGCAAGAACACCACGAAACAGTCGATTAATCTCGTCGACGGACACGTCAACAAGATATTCTACGAGATAAAACCGTCGTTGATCACGGACATGGATCGTGGGGATGACATCGACGTCACCACCACAACGAGACGTAGCGTCGACAGATTTTTACCGCCCAGTGTGCCGTCCGCTTTGGGAAAATTTGGGCCGTACTTTCTCGACGAGGAGGATCGCAGAAACGTCACCGAGAGAATCGGCAATACCGTTCAATTGGACTGCAGAATCGGTCTCCTCGGTCATCGTAAGGTGAGAGAACGATAATTAACGATTAAACGATTGTTTGGTTTCATCGTTTGAGAAAATCTTTGAAATATTCCAATCCAAAATATTTTTGAACGATCATTACAAAAATTCTAATCGTCATTGTGATTATTTTTCGTTTAAAATATTACGGTTCTTTTCGCAAGTTTCAAAAATATTTCCTATTTTAATGATCAATCGACATTATACTTTAATTATAATTTTTTTCGCTCAAATAGTTTTTTAATTAAAAGAAGATCTGTAATTAATATTCAATATTTTTTTGCATATCGCAAGAAAACTCGTTAAATTTCGTAAAAAAGAAAAAGAAAAAGAAGTGAAAGATATTTTTTTGTACGGAGAAATAGAAGAATTTTCTCGTGTACAGATAGAGAGAGAGAGGGGAGGGGGTAAATGCTCTTGTACATAGAAAAGATCGACGAAAAACTCGATTAACGAAAAGCCAATTATAAAATGGGAATTGAGAACGCGAGAAATATCGTCTATTTCGTGACGTGGGAGAAAGAGGAAGGGAAGTTGGGGTATCGGAGCATATTCGTCGAATGGGGTGCCTGCGGGGTGGGAGTTCTCAAGGGTCGCCCTAAGTTTTTGCGATCGAGAGCCGCTCTCGCCTGAAATCAGACTTCTCTCTGGCACGCCGCATACTCCGACTCCATTCCACCCTCCAGCCTCCCCCTTTTCCTGTCGAGGCTCACTCGCGAGACTTTCTCTTTTCTCTGCCTTTCTTTCTCTCTCTCTCTCTCTCTCTCTCTCTCTCTTTCTAACGCGGCCTCTCAAACGCTCTTTCCTAGATGCTTTAAATTCCTTCGAGATTCGTATTCTCCGGAATACGAAATGTGAAACTGATGGAAGAAGGATATGTGAGAAAGAAAGAGGGAGAGAACGAGGGAGGGAATGAGAGATGGAAAGGGGGGGGGCAGAGTGAGAAAGAGTTTGAACGCCTAAACTCGGGAAAAACTGGACGCGAAGGGGTAACCGAAGCATGCTACAAAAATGTATGGGGCGTTTCGTGTAAATTCGAAAAGAATTTAAGACGAATTTATATTTTCGAACGAGCGTTACAACCCTGAAAACCATGTAGGTTTTTTCTAGATTTTGTTGGCCAGCTCCTTTTTGATTGTGATTTTTTGATAAAAAAGAAGGTCAAATTACGCAGGATTTCGTATTATCAAAAATTCAATGAGAAATATCAATATTTGACAAATTCTCACATTCGACAGAGTTGTTTAAAGTATTATGTGAATTTTATTTTCAAATAGAGATTGTTTTCATTGCGAAGACGTCAGAGATCAGAGTTTGGTCGAATCGACCCGGAATGCCCTATATATACGCCCGTATTAGCTCCTGTACCGCAGGGTTTTCCGAAACCCGGAAAATGAAAACAAGCGTTTCCGGGCAGCTCGAAAAAGTTTGTATATATTTCTGAGTCTCGTACGAGTCATGAATCCACTGTATAGGATATGAATTTATAACCGACCTCGACTATATCGCGATATTTTCACGAAAAACACGAGCCCTGTACGTGAACATCGCGTATAAACACACAGCTATGGTTCGTATCGCGCCCGAAGATACCTAAGTCAAAATGTCGAAAGACGATATATCGGTGACAAAATATTTTGGCCGAAAAAAAATATCGAGTGTCAAGATATCTGCCAAAAAAATATATCGTATTTTGTTATTCATGTATTCTGTCACCGAGCGCTTTCAGCATAGTTCTATTTTTTTTGATTTTCATTTTTATGACCGAGATCCCTTTTTGCGGACTAATATTCGTAACATCGTCGTAGTTTTATTTATTCGTGATGTATTTTTTGTTTTTCAACAATCGTTATTTATTTATTACATTTTACTGTAAATCCATTTTTTTGAATTTTGTCCGTTCGCCGCGAGCTATTTTTATCAATGAAATTTTCACGAGTGCATGAATCAGCAGTCGAATTTTGTTAATCTTGATTAATTTTTTTTGCTAATTTACGCTAATTATCAACTTTAAAACGAACAAATTAACAAAATCGTTTATGAACATTTCTCCTAATTGCCAATTAGCACGTTAAAGGATCGATGATAACGATGACAAAATTACTGCAAAATTATTTGCCAAAAATCCGCGCATATTCTCGATGTGAAAAAAAAGTAACAAAATAAACTTGACTGGTTTAAGCGCCATCTGACGCAAACACCTCACACTCTCGGTGGACTTCTCTTAAATTTCAACCTTTTCAACGCAGGATCCACCCAGTCGTTGGTCTCTCGTTGTCACAACGGATTCATGACGTTTTTCTCTCTTTCGCCTTTTTTTATTTTTTTTTAATTCCATAACTAATGGCTGCTTGTCGTATGGATCTCGGGACTCTCTTTCTCTCCCTCTGTGAACGGTCTATAGGGTGTATGTGTGTGTGTGTATGTTCGAGAGCCAACCGTCGACCATTCCCGGCAGTAGTAACAGCAGGCAAATAAACGGACTGTATCGTACAGTGAGTCGGGTCTACAACGTGCAAGCTCCACCATGGACCGAGAGGAACGTTGGGCTCACTACTGGTGCAGGATTTAAAGTCCTCCTCTCTCTCCTTCTCTCTCTCTCTCTCTCTTTGGCTCTCTACTCCTCCATTTTTTCAACATACATAGGCAGACTAACCTGCATACAAGAGTGGTCGTGAGTATTTTTTTATTTTTTTGTTTTTTTTTATACAAGCCCGTATGCGTGATATCCATAAATATTATTGTTACCGGCGTGCGAGGGTATGCACACACAGCCCAGGATAACGAAAGGAATTACGGGACACAGGCGAATCTCCCTCTCCCCCTCCCGGAGCTGGATACTGAGGGAGGGAGAGAGAGAGAGAGAGAGAGAACGAGTGAACAGGAAAGGGGATGGGGGTGAGAGTGGGACGAAAGTAGATCGCGAAATTCTTTTTCCATGGAGAGCTTTGATTCCGGGGTCGGACGCGAGAAAAAAAAGCAAACAAATGCGAATGGGTTCGTGATTTATTGTATTTTAATTCAGGTGGAATATGCATGGAACACTTTATTTAAAAAAAAAAAGGAAAATAAAACAAGGAAGAATGAAAAAAACAAAAGCGAGGGGCTTGTTCCTGCGTAGAATAAATTTAATGGTGCACGACGTGTGCTCCAGTTTCTCATTCATTTTTATTTACTCCTTGCCGCTTACTCTCTCTCTCTCTTTGTCCAGGTGACTTGGCTGCAGCACTACAAAGACTCGTTTCGCTTGCTCACCGTTGAACGAGAATCGTACAGCGTCGATCGTAGGATCAGCTTGAACTTTCAGTAAGTATACAGATCGAACGCTATTTTGTGTTTTTTTTCACTTCGAAATAAGTCGTCTATTTGTCGTGACTTTTTTAAAATTATTTATTCTTGTTTTTTTTTGTATTATTTCAACGATTCTGAAACCGCGGGAGTCTGTCAAAAAATTCAAAAAAATTCCTGGCACGAAGTAAAATATATTTTTCATTTTTATTCTCCTTTCGATTCGAATTATAATCTCGAGCAATTTCTTCCAACGATCGCAGGTTTTAAATAAGATCGGTCGAGGCTCGTTCCGCGCGGATGCGCGAAAAGCTTTAACCGATCTCCGGCGCGAGTAGGCTACAGATCCCTCGAAGGGATTATGGGATTCGAGGAGCGAGATATATATCAACGAATTCTTCTCACATCCAATTCCTTTGATCTCTGCTTCTACTTCACAGATATCCGGACAATTGGAGATTGCAAATCGCTTACGCCTCGATGAGAGACTCCGGCCTCTACAAATGTCAGGTCGAGATCGATCACGCCAGATCTCTCGTGAAGCGTTACAACGTTATAATCACTGGTAAAGTATCGAATACATTTTTCTAACGACGAATTGCAAAATAATAAAAATATTCATATTCTGCTCTAAAGGTTTTCTTTTTTTTTTTTTTAATAAATGTATACAAAATTTTATAATTAAACAAACATTCTTAAAAAATTCATAAGTACGAGGATAAAATCACACGGTAAATCCATCTTCGCGACAAAGATTGAAATCGAATTTTGTTTTCAAGTATTATCGATAACAAGTCGACTGGGGTAGAAAGTAAATTTGGCATTGTCGAACTCGATGAAAAGGAGTTTCGAAGGTGAATTTTGTTTGTGGAAAGCTCGAGAGCTTTTCGTCGAAGAAGTCTGGCACAGAGGGCGAGAAGGATAATCTTATCCCCGAAATAATCGGGTTTGGGGTTAAACGAAGGTCAGGAACAGCGTGGGTGTGTAGGATTCGTTTTGACGTTACGGAGGCTAAGAAACAGCGTGTGGAATGACGAGCCGAGCACAGAGAGAAAGCTATAGAAATCAACGATATCTATATACATACATATACATAAACATACATATACATACACACACATATACATACATATACATACATATACATACACATACATATACATACATATACATACATATACATACACACACATATACATACATATATATACATACATACACATACATATACATACATACACATGTATATACATATACATACATACACATATACATACATATACATACATACACATATACATACATATACATACATACACATGTATATATTACGTTTATAAATAGTTAGGTATATATATTCTCCCTCTCCTGGTAGCCCAATTCCCTTTACGTCGTCAATTCGGTGCAACGGAAACTCGCATCCCCCTCTCACGACATTCGCGTTTTGCTGCTACTAGTAGAGGCAGCCAGTGTAGACCAGTAGTAATCTGATCCTCGAAAGTAAGGGAGAGAGCGAGAGAGGAGTCGAAGTGAGGTCGCGATGGACTGAGAAAGAGGGATCGGGGATTGAGGGCTTGGGAAAGGGCGAAGCGAGGTCCAACGTTGAACAAAAGCTACACCACAAGTACAGTGTGTATACGAAGTGGGGCAGAAGACGACCGGGCGGATCGACATTGTTACACTTCCTGTGTGTCTTGGAGTGACGGAACGAATTCTTCGCTCTGTACGTAAAAGATATATGTATATATATATGTATGCGGATAGAACACGATTTTTCTCGTGGTCTATCCATTTTATCGAGCACTGAATAACTCGTTCGATTCTGATGTAGATTTTCTCATTTTTCCGGGTATGTCTCCGCGTGGTTCTCTCTATATTGTTACTGCTGACTCGATCGCGATGACGAAAAAGAGATTGCAGCGAGGATGAAGCGGGAAAAATGTTTGTGAAAAAATAAACAGGTATATGTATGGGGAAATGAAAATTTCGTACGAAACGACGAGTAAGAAGAAAAAAAAAGGATTTTAGAGAAGAAGATTGGAAATAAATTTCATAAAAACGAGCAGATGTTTATTTAGACACGAAAACTTAATTTATTCGAGATTCTTATAGATTCATAAAGTTACAAATAGACGGGATTCATTGATTATTAAATTGTTTAATTAATTTCGGCTACTATTAATTCGTTCGCTCTCTCGTTTAGCCCGTCGGTTATTTCAGCCGCCGTATCGAAAATTAATTCGCAATTAATTTACTCACTGTCAATTCGATTTGATTCAAAGTCATTATTTCGCAATCTATGAAACGACCGCGCATCCCTCAAAATTTCATCAAATGACATTTTCTACGGTCGAAACGAAATTAAACGATCCGACGCGGCCACTTCATCGGTATTTCTATATTTGTGCGTATACAGTTAAATATAACCTCGCTTCGAATCAAGCGTCTTCTATACGTGGTATATACATGATGCAAATGTAAATATGGGTCGTTCCATCGTGAATGAACGACACGTTGAATCTAAATTTATTTGTCCAACTAAAATACGTTTCTTTTTTTCACTTTCGATAAATTAATATCACTTTTTCTCATTCAAATAATATAAAATCTGACACGAACGTGATTATTGTCCAATAATTCAATGAAGCTTTTTATTTCTTGGGGTAACAGATGGTTCGTCGATTATTAGCGAAATAACCCATATATATATATATATGGGTGTGTGTGTGAGTGTGTGTGTGTGTGAACACACATATAGTGGTCATGAGCTCTCTTTGGTTCAAGCTCTGTTGAAACTGCGGTACACTCATCAGCGTGAATAAAGCTAGTGTACGTGTTCAACACGGTATCCTCGTAATATATGAACGAGAGAGAGAGAGAGAGAGAGGAGTATTCGAAATTTCAGCCAGCGGGCGCATAGCACTCCCATGCTCCGGTTGACCGTATGGACTGACGATCGAAATATAAAAACTCCAGGGTTTTGATGCGCGATACTCGTACGGTACTTCTCCCGTATAAGCTCTCCCCGCGCAAATAGTCCCACAAAACGATGGATACCTCTCGTTTTTCTCCGTCTTCCATCCCCCCTCCAAATTGTCCTCTCGAACTCCACTCTCGTACTCGTCAAAAATTCACAAACTCTTCCATCCCACTTCGGTTCGCCACGAACAATATTTAAAAAGAAAAAAGGAAACGATAAATAAAAATTTTAATGTTCGTATGAAAAGGTTGCGAAACCAAGAAATAATGTTTATAACGTTTCGAATAATTAAAACAATTATCGTTCTGGTATTTCAGAATATCGATACAAATATTGTTTCGCATTATATATATATATTTTTTTCGATATATAACGCACAAATTCGTCTGAAAATTATTCCTCGCTCGAGTTGTGTCAATCCTGAATCAAATCGCGGATATTTTCCCCTCGTGCCAATTTTTGAAATTCGTCGCTTCGCAAAATATGACACATCGCCTCGTAATAAATGGGACGTAGCGGAATAACACGATGACATCTCGTTATACGCGGGCAACAGGCGAGAATTTTTCGAGTATATATTGGAGAGTGACGGAAAATAATTGTTATATTTTGCGCGGCCCAAGCTCCTCGAGATGTTGATTCGCGACGAAAATTCACGATCGTAGGAAAATTTTGTAAATTCGATCGAACAATTCGCGCGAATGAAAAATAAATTGCAATTTCATATGTTAAAATATTCTTTATGTGTATATATAGTATAATATATATAAAGACGGTAATTGAGACGAGACAAAAGTTGATGCGTAGAGGCAGAGGGTGCGGTTTGTTCATTGTTCCTTCGCTCGTACAGTTTGCGACTCGACCTCCCTCTTTCTCTGTCTCTCCTCTCTCTCGAGTGAATTTAAATTGAACGAAATCGTCCTGCCGGGAACATTCCGACAACCTCTTCTACACAGACACACACACACACACAAACACACACACATATATATATATATATATATATATATATATATATATATATATATATATATGTATATAGTAATTCGGGTCCTGACGAGGTGCTCAAGCGAGGAAATTAATGAAATTTCGTGACAAATTTAATTCTCGCAAAGTTCCGTTCGAGAGAAAGAGAGAAAGAGAGAGAGAGTGGGAGAACGATAGAGAGAGAAGAAAAAAAGAAGAGAACATCATTGACGTGCGCTGAAAGAACCGGGAAGACGAAACGAGATAAAGAATTAGCAAAGCAGCGGCGGTCGTACACAACGATATGATGAGGGAATGAAGATGAAGAAAAAAGTAAAAAGAAAAACGAGTCGGGTGAGATGGTCGGAAGGGGTGAGTTCGAGTCGGAGAAGCGTGTAATTAATTCGGTAGTAGTCGAAGCTTTTGCCATTGGGACGTTGCTGACGCCGAAAAAGAAAGAAAAAAACAATTTAGGTACGTACGACCGATGCAACGAGAAACGTTTTTTTGTTGTTGTTGTTTTTTTAAAGTCGCTCTCACGTGTACGAGAGTCGGCCTTTCTCGCGAAACACTCGTTAACCCCGGTGCAAATTTCTCGAGCTTTTCAAACAATGCTGTATACGCACACACGTAGACGTGTACATATACGTATGGGTATATATATATATATATATATAACCAGGGGATATATATATATATACATATACCCCCTGGTTATTTCACGAAACGGTTGGATGGTTAATTTCTACGCGCCGGAAATGAATCGGCCCGTATGTCTTGTTGAGCCGGGGGAGCGCGCGAGAAAATTGCGAGGAAAACTAAAGGGGCGAATCCCGAAACCCCGATGTGTTTTTCCAGGCGACTAAATAAGCCACCCGGTGGCCGATATGACCCGGACTTTTCACACATATATAGTCACCTATACACCTCTACAGTATGAATATATATATATATATATATGTGTGTGTGTGTGTATAGAGAGAGAGAGAGAGGGTGGATAAAAATGTATATGTATATATGTGGCGCCCCTAAAGTATATATCCTCATATATAATGTATATCGAGTACATATATAGAGTACTCGGAACGTCGAGTGGACAAACGAGTAGGTCTTATTAGAAACTGCTGGATAAATAAAGGATGTCACTTCCGAAGTGAGCTCTCTTCTCTCTTTTCCGTTCTTCCACGCCCACCTCTTCCTCTCCACGATGCCTCACGGTAAAGCTCTCGCTCGCAATTCTTCCGAGAGTTACTAAACCCATGGAAAATAGAAGCTTTCGACGTAAAAGCTCGCGAAGTCTCGAGTTTCGAGCTCTCGATATACGAAAGCTCGGAGCCCCGAGACTTCCGATATACGAAAGCTACGTAACGTATAAGCTCCTCTCGAACGAGATTCGTCGAGTTAATTAAGCCGTCGTCAAGATCGAAAAAAAAAAATCACTTTTTAAATTGAATTATTGCAGTTCGAATGAAGAAAAGAACGTGAGAAAGAAGGAAGAAATAAGGTTCAATATTTGTGGAGAAAAAAAATTAATTTTCGGTCAATAAATGAGAGAGAAAGAAATTTGATCGATTCGAGATGAAACGTCCTCTACGTACGGGACGTAGATTATATATCGCTCCTTTTTTCTTACTCGATCTCCGAGAAAAGAAGCTTCGTTGACGGATAAAAGAAGTTCGGAAATGAAGTTTGAGCTCGTCCGTTGTTTTCTGGCTTCAGGGTGCTAGAAAATACATATAAACGTATATAGATATATTTTTCTATGATACGATATATGTAACTATATATATCGCTTTTCTCAATCTTGGTCCAAACCTCGATGAGTCTTCCCCCCCCCCCCCCCCGGTGGAAAATTCATCCGAGGACGACGAGACGACGAGAGCAAGAAAGTTTCGAGACTCTCTCGCGATAGCGAATCGATCCACCAACCGTTTTGCTTCCACCCCCTCACCACCCTCTCACGTCGATTATTCTTTCTCTCGCTCCTCTTGTCGATCCTGAACGACAAGGACGACGACTTTCGACAAACAATTCGCATTCGGATAACGGCCCAAAGCCACTTCAGGAACAAGAGTTCGGAACGATTCGACGAAAAAAAAACAACGAACGCACCGAAAGCTCGGCTGCAATAATATCGTTATTGCAGAATTATCAAATCGAAGTTTCGACGATCGAAGAAGAAGAAGAAGAAGAAGTTATTCGACGAGAAGAAAGGAACATTTTTTTCTTGTTCTTTCGTTAAAGTAAAAATATCGAGGAAAAGAACGAGGGAAGAAAATAAAACGATTAACGACCCATTGCTTTCCAATAAATTCATTAAAAACAAAAGTAAACAAATATAAAGGATGAAAGATTGCGGAGATCCTTTCGCGGTACGATTGTAAAATTGAAAGAACTCGAGGGAAAAAAAACCAAGTTTTCACGCGGTACGGTGTAAAGTTCGAGCCAAGTCTAACTTTCCATGAAAATCTGTTATAGAATAATAAACTAAGAAAAAAAGATAAATAAAAAGAAAAAGGTAAACCTTGTAGATAGATAGAAGAAAAATTATTTCAACCCTTGCGAAAGAAAACTCGAACTCGCATAATTTAAAGTTTTACAGGACGAACCTAAATTTACGAGGGATCGCCAACCAAGAAGCCTCGGTTTCAATTTAACGTCGACCCTCGCTTCAACACCCATACAAAGATACAAGATCGAGAGTTTGCGTTTGAACAAACTTCCTCGGCTACTTTCTAATGTCGACGTGCGTCTCGAAGATTGACTTTATCTTATCAATGGTTCTTGGTCTCGCTCTTGTTCTATTCCCAAATTCTATAGAGCCGATGCACCGATTGTACCGCACTGCGTGAGTTGCGTGCCCGATGCATGTACTCTCGGAGAGTTATACACACTGTGCGAGAGAGAGAGAGAGAGAGAGAGAGAGAGTGAGGCGTTGTTACGTCCAGCGCAATATATCTCGTTCCGGACGCCTCCGGCGTAACTGTGTCTCGAAGCAATTAACATTAACTCGCCGGGACGTACATTCGGGAAGGCCTCTCGTGCTCACGTACTACCCCCTATGCACATCGCTTGTATAATAATGTACTGTATATATATAACCTTCGTATACGTGGGTATATATATATGTGTGTGTATGTGTGTGTGTGTGTGTTTATATCTGAAGAGAGAGAGAGAGAGAGAGATACATTTAGTGAGCGAGATAGAGAATACGAAATGCACCTGAACTACCCTCTCATTCTCTCTCCCTCTCTCTCTCAACGTGAGCTCCATTGCGCCCCTAACATTTCAATGTGAATTAACGAGAAAGGCCCACTTGATTCATTGTTGGAATAAGATATCAAAGATTGACGTTGCGTGCGCCTCCTAGTGTCAAATACCCCCTAAAGCACCGTTACGCTCACGTTGCGTAAATTACGAGATTCGTGGGTAAGGGATGTAAAAATATCGTTTTTTTTTTTCAAATTTTTTGCGTTTTATAAAAAATGCGAATTTTATTATTTAATACCAAAAAAAAATTGATAACAAAATTGAAAGAACATTTCGTAAATTTGATACGAGATTCGGTCGAACGAATGGAATTTTGTCACAAAAAGTAGATTTTTCTTGAGTCATAATTTTTAGGGGAGTTAGTGCGTTTTCTATCGTTCGCCGTTAGGACATTTGGGGGATGTAACCAGCTGTAAATTTAATTGTGCCCAGTCATTGGATCGGATCGACGCGGGCCGTTCCATGAAATCGATTGATTATTCAATTATGAGTAACATGCGCCCGTACAGCTCGCACTGTACAATCGCATTAATATTAATGCGGCATATACACCGAGATCTACAACGTCGTATAATTACGTACAACGTCGTTACATACAACGGGCGTTCGTGTATAGTTATGTATCATGTTCGTATCGCGATTAGGTACGATGAAATTGTTGATCGATTATGAACTCGTATCGGCGGAAGGCCGTATCGAATTTGCACGATTGCGAGATACTCGAACCATTTGGATGTTACGAACGGTCGGTGCAACTATGTCCCCGAGTGTCCCAACGGGAAGATCCCACGCTGTTAATCCGCGCGATTTGATGGACCGATTTACTGAAACCCCCCCCCCCCCCCTCTCATGATTCCAAGCACATCAACCTGTCATAATTATTGCCAATGTGACATCGACACGAAAATTTTTAATGTCTTTTCGATAGAATAATTTCCAAAAAAATGCGATAATAAAAAATTCCATCGTATAAATTGATATTAAATATTGTTCAAACGATCAATATCGATGAATACATTATTGGCACTTGACATAATGAAAATTAATATTAAACCTAATTAATTTTTGACATTTTAATTATTCTTCATTCCGAACGATAAAATAAATAAAAATATAGATTATTTCCCTCCCTCCTAATAATTAATAATTCTTTTTTCCGAATTTTATTAATATAAATTCTTTATTTTTATTCATAATATTATTCTACGTGAATAATTGTTAAATTATCAAGATTTATTTTTTTAATTTTAAACGAGTATGATTCCCGGACGAGTCTCGTACGTGAAAAGATAAATATTTCGTTGCGTATCTATTTTTTGGTTCATTCGACCAATCAACAGTTACGCTGACATTGTCGTTCCGAGATAAAACGAAGGGGCTGTGCGAAGCTCGTCCTGACTTCCGACATGTACCTACATATATATATATATATATATATATATATATATATATATATATATATATATATATATATATACATATACATGTCCAAAACTCGAGTCGTGTCTGGATGGTTGTGGAAAGCCACGGGAAACACGCGAGTACGTTTCCAGGGATAGCAGCAACGCTGCTCCCATCGAATTTGCATAGAGTTCTCTCTCTCTCTCTCGCACACACACACATACATAGAGAGAGAGACACAAATACACAGACTCTTGCCCACTCCCCGGAGGATTGCAGTCAGGAAGTTGCTCTGAATCCTAATAGCGGTTTTCCCGATGAAAAGAATCATTCGTACAAGCTAGGAACGTTCGTGTGCTATGCGATCTGCATGGTGAATTCGGAGATAGAGGGCCCGAGACGACGAGACTCGTACACTCCGCGCTATACCCCAAAATTCATCCCGAAGTTTACCCACTCGCAACCTGGTTGTGCACCAGGGTCAAAACATATGCGAATTTTTAATTCACTCCTTTTATACGCCTCGTTAAAAATCTAATTTCGATCCTAATAATTATCCTTTCATGAAATTATTTATTCCGAATTTTGTTCACTCTTAAGAGGGAGGTTTTTTTTTATAGTTGAAGAGGCGTCGAGTAACGGGATTTATCTAATGCGTTTTATAATTTCTAAAATTAATTTTTCACGGTCTTTAAAAGAAATGTTGATAATAATGACAATAATTTAAAAATATTGTTATTATTATTTTTATTATTATTATTATTATTGTTATTATTATTGTTACTAATGTTTTTAATTATTACCGATGATAATAATTTACCATTAATCAGTTTGTCGGATAATTTAGAAACAAAAATAAATCGTTGCGTTATTTCATTTTGACTTTTCACATTTAACTTTTCTCGAGATTTCGTTTTCAGTTCATTTCAAGCATTTTGGTATATAATAAATCAAATAAAAACATGAAAAAGAAAAAGGTAGAAGTGTGAAAAAGTGTAGAGGGACAGATGCATATTTCGATGGTTCGTGCCCTCTTGGCCCCCTCTCGGTCTCTTTCACTCGCTCACGGCTATGTTCATATCATCCCCCTCGCCCCACCCCCCTGTATATATTCTCAAATTTCCGAAACAGTCACGTTTTTTCGCAATAACTCAATGCCTTCGTAATTCAAAAATTTAGCGATGGACAGTTTTATGAATCGGGGATGGCGTGCCACGAGGTCGTTCTCGCTGGAGGGAGGGGGACGGAAGAGGGAGAGAATGGCGAAGGAGAAATGGCGAATAGCGGGGTTGAGGGTAGAAACGCACAGGTCGGGAGAGGACCGCGCGAGAAAAAGGATGTGGGAGAGAGGACCAAACGTGGTCGCAATAGAGAATATGCGGTTGGTTCGTACGAACACTAAATCTCCGTTGATACTATAGAGGGATTGGTATGACCTCGCTGCTGGAAACGAAACGAACAGAGACAGAGAGAGAGAGAGAATTCGAGAGAAAGAGAGGAAGAGAGAGAGAGAGAAAGAGAGAAATAGCCAGATGGAAGTGAGACGAGAATCGAACCCGAAATGTCGATCCTACATATATATCGATCAATAAAATCCCCGGATGTTACAAGATTAAACGTATGATCCAACGTATGATCCAATTCGCTACGATTACCGACCGAACGCCGCTCGCTTTTACCAACCTACGGATCCATAGTCTACACACAAATACATACCTACACATATACATCTAGATATATCTGATAAATCTTTCTCCTTTTTCATGTTTTTTTTTTACGAACAGCGACATACGCATCAGACGACAAGAGCCGTTTGCCAGAAGCATGGTATACGACATTTGCGAGAAGCTAAATAACGCTAGTAAACGATCGGAGTCCGAGCAGACCCTCCCTTCTATTATACGATTATATCATTCGTTTCTTTCTTTTTTTTACCATCCAACGACGATATTTTTTCGTTCTTTACGCTCGATGTCTCGCGAGACACGTTTTTTTTTCTTTGGCTCTTGATCGAAATTGCCACGTTATATGAAGACGTACGTATACGTAGAAATGTGGGGATCTTTTTTTTGCAGCCCCGATTTTGACGATAACCGATGATTCGGGACGTCCGGTGTCTGGCGAGAGACACTTGAAAGCTGGAAGCGCCCTGAAACTTCGATGCGAAGCGAGAGACGTCATCCAGAGACTCAACGAGTCTGTGCTATGGATGAGGGGCGACGAGACTCTCACCGACGACGTTAGGTTCGTGTCTTATTATTATTTTCGTAAATTTCATAATTTCGTAATATTGTTTCATTGTATAAAATTCGTGGCAACTACTATAATTTTTATATCGTTACGTTGTTTTTTTATATCGATTTCCATAAAATACGATATTATACAATAAAGAATTATTCAATCTTTAATTTTGATAAAGTTTGACACTAATTTTGATATTAATCGCAATTTTTAGTCTTTTATTAATGAAACTTAATATATGAAGTTTTTATATTTTAATTTTTAGTTGTATGACCAATTTTTTTTCAATTCTGGTACTTTGAATTGATTTCTATAAATTTCAATATTTCGAAAGATACGATCAATTATTTAATTTATAATTTTTGTCAAATTTTCATATGGATAATTTCGTTAATATAAAAATGATCATTATTACGACCAAGTTCGAAACGTGTATGTGTAGTTTATGATCGATACTCGCGGGTATTATTACCGTTAACGGGAGCGTAACTATCGACACAGTACCAGCGGTAAAGCGGGCAAGTGACAAAGATACACACATACACGTGAACACCCGCTTGGTCCACCGGGGATTAAAGACGACACTTCCGTTCTGTACGTTCTACCCGAGTAAACGGGCGAGATAATTCGTAACTCTTGGCGAGAGAGTGAACAAGTTCGCGAACCACAGCGACGTTATATATCGTCCTGAATGTTGAGGCAACATCGTCGTTCATACGTGACAAATGTTCTCGAGAGATTTCACTTCGAAGCGTCTCTCGCGAATATCAATAATATTCAAGAAGACTCGGATATTCTCGAAGTATTTGACGTGTATTTACTCGTGTTGAACGTGGCACGAGCACGTTTCCATATAAACTAAATATAGAAAATATGCTCGTGAAAATATAATTATAAATATTTTTAATTGAATAATTTTATTATAATCGATGAATTTTATAATTTTTTTTTCATTAAAAATTCATTCACAATTTTATGAAATTATTATCGAAATTTTGCATTCGATCGATCGTTATTTAAGCGTAATTTTGTTTTTCTCATTCGATTGCTTACAGCGAGAACAAAACGACGGAAATCGTGAACGAAAACGAGATCACGGTGGTGATCAGCACTCTTCTCGTCGAACGAGCGATTCCGAGGCACGCGGGAAATTACAGTTGCGTCGTACCTGACAAAGCCAGAACAACCATAGCCGTTCACGTGCTCAACGGTACGTTTCAAACTTTTACGATTACAAAGAGGCATTCTGTGTGCTGCTCAATTAACCTCCGGCGATTTATTATTTATATATATATATTCTATCTACTTTCATTTTCTCACGATTTATGGAGTTCGGTAATTGAACAAAATGATAAATTAATAACTCGTTCATCGACCGAGTGTAAACAAAATAAAAGTATCGACAGATTTCTCATTAAAAACCATTTATAACCGTTTAATTTTAATCCGAAATTTCGATGAAAAAGACTTTATAATTGTTTTGTAAAAAACGATAATTCAGTTTGTAAATTTCTCTTTTGATGTGCATCATCATCGAAACGTGATACGAAATGCTATCAAACTTTGACTATCGATTATCACAACATTTGCACGAATAATAGACATAACCCTTGCGCAAGTTTGGATATTAATAAACTGACATGATTACTCACGTACTGTACGTATATATACGTATGTCGAACATTAGAATGATATAGTAATAATATAGAGGGTTATCTGGTAAATTCCTTCAACTCACTCCGACAAGCACCTTGCTACACGTATTCGGGTATTTAACGGGATCTACCCATGAAATTCGATATTCTTGCCAAGACGTGATGCTGCACGAGGAACGGGAAGGATAGGCGGGAAGGGTGCTCTCGAAAGGACGGGGGAGATGCTTTTGGTTGCACGATATAGGGCAAGCTCGATACCGAGGTTCTCAACGGAGAAGGAGTCACGAAGAGGTTAACTTCTCTCGTGTCTACCCCCTAGATATTCTCACGAAACTTGGTTAATGATGATAACACGCTTATCATAATACGATATCATGTTCGTTAATGCAATTCTTTTTTGCCATTTCCGACCTAACAAAGTTACGGGAACAATTAAAAAGTGAAATGTTTTAGTTTTTGTAAGTTTTGTCGGTAAATTGTAAATAATCGGGCACAAGCATATTATAACTATAATGTACGGGAAAATTCTGATTTCGCAATCTGCCATTAAAAATTTTGGACGAAAAATAATTGAGGCCTCCTTCCCCCGAACTACCAAACGCCCGAAAGTAAATTAGGAATGTCGACCGTCGGCACCTGCCGAGGGTTTAAATTTTCGTTCCCCCAAAATGGCTTTCAAGGGAGGTTACGGAATCGGAAGTTTCCCGCGTAACGCGAATATCACTATTATAATCTCGATAGATTGCAATTTACGGAAATATTCAGATTTTTGACTTTTTTTACCGACAAATTCGAATGCCAGCAAAAAGCGACCCATTCATTCGTCATCATTGACAAATTTGCGATTAACATAAGTTCTTACAGATTATTAAAAATGAAAATTGATGGGAATGCGATATATCGCCAATTTGGATGGATATCGCGAAAGGTCGAAAAATAGACTTTTCGCGATGCCGTGTCTCCGTTCTCGTCGGTCCGACAGAAAAGTGTACGAGTAACTTTTTAAGGATCTCGCCGAGGCGCGAAGAATGAAATAAGGAAGATCCGGATAGCTCAATTTTTGTGGTCGTGGCAGCATTTGGAAATTTGCGATATTCGGTAGCATATGGTACCATGAAAAAAATGACCTAGGATGGGGTCATATTTTTTTTCCTCTAAAACCACATTATTGGGGGTTGCGGTATTGGAATTTTTCCGTACAATACGAATATCACATTTTTTATTTCGGTTTATTGCAGTTTGTCCATCAAACGGTGAAAAAACGTGAAAATTCGGTTTTTCGAAATTTTGACCGACAAATTGAAACAAAATGGTATATATAACACATGCGATATTCATAGTGTATGGAATACTTTTAAAGAAAAAAAAATCGCCCCCTTAGCGACCCCTTAAATGCCAGGTCCACAAACTCAAAGTTGAACTGAGGTGCCGACGGGAAGGTCGACATTTCTTTTCGTCCAAATTAATTTCAGCGAGACATTGCAAAATCGAAAATTACCCTTAAATAACCAACATACACCCTGCCCTCGCTCTTTAAATTAACTCATTGTCATCATTCGAAAATCTATAAAATTCGACGTTTTTTGGATATTTCTCCCAGAAAATTAATTAAGTAAATTTACTGCTTTCAATCTTTCCCCTTTCTTTGTTTTAACGAAACAAGTAAATCGTGGCAGTCGTATATATCCTCAGCAGCTTTTACAAAAGCCATTAGGGGACATGGAAACTGATGTAATTTTTTAGACCTTGTGAAATTTATGCACAACCGTACGCGCTTCAAATAGCCAGACACACACCCACACAGATACACATACACACGCACATACACATCCCTAAATACAAACACAAACACATACACACCCTTTGCCAAAACGTGTCTCGCGTAATTTGGATAAGCGAGGAATAAAAATAAACGAGAAACGGTTTCGTTGCGTGGCCTTTGCAACCCCCACCCTGCATACGGCGTAACAGCGTCGTTACGACGAGGGCGTCATGCGGCTAAAGACAGGATCCTGGCGATGCCACGCGAATTAAAGCACACACAGGACGAGACTCCTCCTCGTGAGCTGGTGAGGTTCGTCCGCTCCGCAAAGGCCGCTCCTTTTCAATTAGCCACACGGTGGTTTAAAATATGACGAAAAAAGAAATACCCCAAAACAAAAACCACACAGCTGTCAAACGATTAGGAACATCTCCGAGATTTCCAGACCTGCCTTTTTATTACGCCTCGACATCTTTCGTTGCACTTTTTGTTTAATTTAAAAATTAAAACGACAACGTAATCGCCCAGCGCCAAAATTAAATCTTAAAAATTGGGAGGGTCGACGATTTCGTCTTTTCGTTGCTTCAACATTTATCAACAATTTCTCTTCTCTTACGGAGAAATTGTTAGTAACGATAGATAGCCATTGATATAATAAATAATGGTTTTATCGTTTAGTATCGTTATTCCTTCATCGATAAGCTCTTCATCGTACCGGAAACGATACCTTCGCTCTTTAATCCAATATAAACCCGTTGAATAACCCCCTCGACATCGCTCGCATTATTATATTGGATATTGGATTATCCCAGGGAATTACAAAGTAGCAACGGAATCGGGAGAGAATGGCGAATATGCTCGAGCCAAGTATGTCGCGAATTAGTCTCAGAAATCCTATGGTCTCCATAAAACCGTGAATAAAAATAATATCTTGTATTTCCAAAATTTTCTAATGAAATAATCTAAAAACAAAATATTTAACGAAAATCAGAATTTTCGTTAATAAAACGGTTGTCTCGTTCGAATTATTTTCATAAGATCAAAGACAATTTACTCTGTTGCACAATCACTGTTAACAATTTTGTTTTCGATCCAAGAATTGTCATGATTTTCCTTCGAATCGCAATAATCTTTTTGGAAAAATTAAAAAAAATACATCGAGTCACGAACTCATCGCGAGGTTTAGTAACGCAAGAGTGAAGGGTTGAAAGAACATACTCGCGAGTTCCTGTGTAAGCGGGTGGAAGATATGGCGGAGTTTTTCGATTTTCAGCGTTGCAGGAAAGCTTTGAGGATGAGAGTTCTTTCAACGTCGCGTACATAGAGAAAGAATAATATAAAACAGATGGTATAGGGAGTGTATCATTGTCGTTTCCTTTCTCCTTTCTCCACTATCTCTCTCCCTCTCTCTCTCTCTCTCTCACCCCATCTTTCTCTCTCGTTTTACATTTTATGTTTTTTTGCATATTTTACTCTTTTTTCATTTCTCATCCGCACTTTTTATTCTTTCCTTCCGAGCTAAATTTCCTATCGCAAAGTCACAAAAGCTCTTCGCCGCTATATATTCCCCGTGCTCTCTCAGCGTTCCTGCTCTACCTCCTGGAGCTGTGGATAAGCGAGAGAGAGCAGAAATATCCTGTTGGAAAAATCTCAAGCTGCGCACTCTTAAGAGTTTATATATATATATATATATATAGGTTTTCTCGTTTGAATTCTTCGTATAAGTGGGCACGACAAAGAGAGACAGAAAGAGAGAGAGAGCGGGAGAGGGACAAATAAATGTGAAAAAACGGAGGACTTCCGGTACAAAGTAGATGTGACGTTTTCACGGCTTGGCATTTATAAAAAGATTGCCACCAAGAATTTGCTTTGTGATAAATTATTCTGCAACTTATCGACAACGTTATTTCGCAAATTCATATCGATCAAATAATTCTCGAGCCGATTTATTTATAACATAACTGGCTTCGTATTCTTACATCCCTCTATCCCTATATAATTATATATAGATATATATAAATATATTAGGAGCTAATACTGCAGAAAATTGTCCACGAAGGAAAAGAGAGAGAGAGAGAGAGAGAGAGAGAGACAGAAGAGGATACGAAAGTTCAATTTTTCTACCTCTCGGAAATGACAAAAGAACGTATACAATCGGCGACGACTGGGACGAAACGATAGTCAGTTCTAGTCTCGAGCGGATGTTTCATCGATTGGCGTATAAAAGCACCAGGAACAAATCGGATTTTACCCTGAGACGGATTCAGTATTGAATTCTTTATACGGACAATGCCCGCATTCCATGGCAGTCCTTACACCGAGGCATATAAACATCTGTATATATGTATATGTACGATATATAAATATATATATACATATATATACATACCGTGCGAAAGTTCCAGTCTACGGCAATTTCTTGCTATAACAGAGATTTAACAGTCCGTTTGAGGCAAATTGAGACAAACGTTGCAAAGAATGCGAGGTCGTGAAAGGGCAAACGTTAACGTTAATGCGAAATAAAATCCACGAGCGTGTGTCATGAAACGTGTATAAAAAATGCCGAAAGGTCATAATAAAAAATACAAAAAAAAGAACAGCATACACAGATATATCGTATGGGTACGAGGTTTTATCTTTGTTCTCGCAGTGAATAAATTTTCGGAGCAATATCGCATTGGGGAATTTTCTTAGGGTGTCAGAGAGACAGTAGAGAGACGAGCGACGAATTTTAGGAGGTAAAGGAGACAAAAACAAAAGTAGAAGAAAAAAGAATATTTTGGATATTCGGGAGGCGAAGCTACGGTAATGGCCGAGGTATTGCGTGACCCGACTTGATTAGAGTCACGGAGGCCAACGAGCTACACGGTATTCTAATTGGTTACCCTCCGTCTCTCCTTCGCTTTTCGCTCCTTCGGGGAGGGGAGTGTTTCTAACGTTCGAGGATCTTACCCTCGTGTGACTGGTAGGAAACCGTCGGGGTCTCGACCCCTATAACCAAGGACTATGCTAAGGGGTAAGAGGGTAGAGACGAGCAAGGGGTTTGAGGACGACGCTAAGAAAGAGAAATTACTGGATCACGTCGCAACGGGGTGATGTCCTCGAGCTAATCTCCCATTCCTTACCGAGGATCTCTTTCTCTTTATTTCATCCCCTACCTTCGACGTATCCTTCCTCCTCTTCTCATTTCTCCTCTGTAACGAAAATATAACGAATTAATGGCGAGAATGTAGAAAAATGACGAAATTTCAAACGCTTAGAAACTCATTTTTAAACAGCGTAATCGCGACAAATTTTAATTGCATACAATGGAGATATTCAAATACTAGTGAAACAGGATATGAACAAAAATTTATAAAAATTTCACGGTAAACGAAAAATAAACAAAATTTTAGGTGGTAAAAAGATCAATAAAAATCGACAAATTCTAAAATAGCCCACGGACGTTTCAAAAAATTGATCGATTAGTCAAAGTACAGTAAAATCATTTATTCAAAATCGTTTTATCTACCAGGAAATGGGTCAATTTTTTTGTTTCATCCGCGAAGTAGTGCTTTCTTGCGTTACGTCTAACGTTACCGATCGACAATACAAATCGATGCAATAACAACCCCTTCGCACGGCGTAGAAGCGTCGCGAACGATTGGTGAAAAAAAAGAAAAAGAAAAAGGAGAGGGAGATTGAAGGAAGATTGAAGTATCGAGACCGAGAGATCGATAGAGTGACATTTTTTGGTACAGCGTTGTATAAAGTACAACGCGGTGTGGTATATGGGATAGTAGTTGGGTTGAAACGAGTTTCCACGAGTAGTAAATCACACCGATGAAGTGCGAAGATCGTGCGATTTCTCCTTGGCACGTTTATCTCACCCTCTCTCTCTCTCTCTCTCTCTCGACCTGTCTCCTCCTCCCCCCTCTTTCTCTCTTTCTCACACCCTCGTACTTCGCAGTATGGTTGGTTGGAACACCTCGAGCTAGTGAATAGAAGAGAAGAGGGAGGGGTACACAGTAGTAACGGCAGTACTCTGGTGGTGGCGTTGGCGGTATTTCATTGAAAAATGCCAACCCCTCTTTCTCTCTCCCTCTCTCTCTCACACACATACACGCACACACAGACACACACAAACATACACACAGAGGCACAAACTCACACAGGCAGTTCGAGCTGAAAAAATGTTCGAGGGGGCGCACGAGCGTTCGCTAGGGTCGGACGTGAAATGAATGTCTGGATTAGAAGAGGTTACCGGGATTTCGTCGACGCATAGATTTTTTAGAATTTTTTCTTTTCTCCTTCGAACCCACCTTTGTTTTTCGTTTTTCGTAGCTCTCGAGGATTCGAAGCGAGGAAATTACGGATAAAAGGTGTGCGGACACTTCTCCCGCCGTAAAAAAGTAAAGAGACAAAAAAAAAAGAACGAAGAACGCGAAGGAGCGAACGAAAGTACGGACGAGAGAACGAACAGCCGGCTAATTCGCGGGAGACCCAAATTTTCTTTTTCTTCTCGTACGAAGCCATAAATGGATAAACGACGAAATAGAATCCCGCGAAAAAATTGCCTCGTTCGCGGATCTTCGTTCATCGTCCTTCTTCTCCCTGCCCCCGCAGCCCCACCCCCCGCCCTTCCCTCGTCCAATCCCTTCCATCTCCATCCCCCTTATAAATTCACCAGACTAGAATAATTCACGACACTTAAAATTTTGTCACAGTCGAAGTGACAAAATTTTCCTTCCACGCCCATCTGTGCACGCCCATCTGTGAACATTTTTATCGTTACAGGCGAATTGCCAGCCGCGGTTCAACACGGCAGTGGCGTTTCCACCGCAGTGCTCAATCTCTGGCTCATTCATCTCACTGCGAGTTACGGCTTCTTCAGATGACGTTTCTAAGGTAATTAAATCAGGATTTTCCTGTTTTTCGAGTCGTTACCAACGGCATTCGAATAAAATCTTCGTTATTGCTTTCACGCGCATCGTTGGGCGGTAGAACATTTTACAACGTTGACGAAATTATTTTCCTGATCTGGGCTCGTCGATCGATCGAAAATAATAATTATTAATTGGAATTTCATCGAACTTTTTGCTAAAAATTATCATTTTCCGGTGAATTTATCACAAACGATTGTCAACATAGACTTGTAGATGAAAAAAAAACATGGGAAATGTTCGCCGGTAAAAAGTTGTAAAAATTTAGCAACCGGTTAATCGTAAATATCGATCGATTCGAATTTTAATTAACTTTTTCGAAAATATTGATTTTCAGCACATCTCATCGTGATCGAGGATTAAAAGCTATCGTCGCAAATTTCAACGAAATCGATCGAAGTCGTCGGCGATAAAAAGTTAACGATCGATCGATCAAAAATAACGATCGCCTCGATTTTTATTTACGTTTTTCCGAACAAAAAAATGTTATTTTTCGGCTGACTCATCTCACAACAGATTACCAAAGTGTCTTCGCGTATGAAAAAAAAATCGGCAAAGATCGCCAGAGCTCTAAGAAGTTCGGAAAAATCTAGCGAATATAAAGTAAGAGAGCGGGATATATATTCTTTCGGAAAGCTCGAGTCACCAAGACGACGACGACGAGGACGACGACGACGACGACGGAGCGCTTATACGAGCTTTGCCGCGCACGCTTCTTCCCAGCATCCTCCTCTTTTACCTTTTCCCTTCTCTCACTCTCATTCTTCCTTTTTTTTTTAAAGAGACTACCCTTACCCTCATCTCTGTCGCACTCACTCGTACGTACGCTATCCCACCGGCTCTCGCACTAATCCGAGTTTCAGATGAGTTTTCCGGAGGCGAAAAGAGTAGCGAAGAGTCCAGCGTGCAAGAGCCATACACACACACACACATATAGAAGGCGTTTGCTTCCAGCCCCCCACCCCTTCATCTTCCTCCCTACCTCATCGACTTATAAAAAGCTCGTGAGAAGTTTTCGGGTTAACGTAAAACCTTCGGCAGTTTACAAAAAAGCGTAGATGGGAGCCAAAGAAGGAAGGAAGGAAGGAAGGAAGGAAGGGAAAAAAAAGAAAAACGGTAGGGTCGAGGACGAGAAATGGTGGCTTTGGGACGCGAGTCTCGTGGATACCGGAAGTTCACTCTCCTTTCTCTCTCGTATCTCTCTTATATATAACCCGGGAACTCTTTTCCACGAGCCCATTAACGGAACTCGATGCCTGTTTCTCGTATCCAGGGCGTGTAATCCCGAGAATCTTACCCTCCATCACCCATCCGCATGAACGTTCATGCTCGTCCTCCCCTCTCTCGTTCTCAACCCCAGCTTCGTTGCCACGCTTCTCGCAAGCTCTAAAAGCTCGTTAATTAAACGAACGTCTCTTTATTCGACCTTTTTTCCAGTTTCGAGCGTCGATAACAAAACAAAAAATTATCATCGTATCGTACGTGAGCAAAAATGAAATCGAACAGTTTGGAAAAAAAAATTCAACGATAATATTGAACATATCGAGCTTTTTTTATCGAATCATGAAAAAACTTGCACAGTTTATTACGATCGAAAGCCTTGTTGGCAAATATTGCCGAGCGTATTCACGTATCTCATCGTGTGCCCATTATTAAACGCTAACGAATGTTATCGGTTCGTGTCCAGGTCGAATATAGCGATCGGAGAAGGGTTGGTGCGAGGGTAGGGGAGGGGCAGTTTTCAAATACGTACATATGCGAAATTCGCCTTTATCTCTGTTGCGTGTAATAACGAATCACGAAGCGGCAGGCAGCACCCGTGGCAAGATAATTTTGCGAGAGTGCGGATGTTCATAGAAGAGTAAAGAGTATGAGAGAGGTTGAGAGAGGACGAGAGAGAGAGAGAGAGAGAGAGAGAGAGAGTGAGTAGAGAGAATATGGTGAATGTATGACAAAGAGGAAGGTCTTTTACCGGAAGCCATAGTTCACACGCCGCGCTAGAGAGAGAGAGAGAGAGAGAGAGAGACAGGACGGTCGGTGTCCTGTATCGACAGAGGGTGGAAAGGGTTGAAGGGTAGACGGTCGGAAGGGATGGAAGTGGCAAGGGATGGAGAGAAGGGACTTTAGGGAAGGCGGGGATTCCCGCGCTTTCATTATCAGTCGCCATAGATCATTCTCTCTCTCTCTCTCTCTCTCTCTCTCTCTCGCTCTCTTGCTCTCTCTCTCTCTCACTCGTGAACCAACATGACGTCACATCCGCCCATGCCTCATCGCAAATCACTGAGGCCCAGCAGACGCGAAACTGCGGCAGAAACTCACGCATGCATATACACGCGTTATCCAAAGCCCTCTCTCCGTCCGTCTGTCCGTCTGTCTATGTCCCACTCTCTCTCTCTCTCTCTCCCTCACTTGCTCTCCGCCAGAATCGAGAATATACGTATATATATATATATACAACTAGAGGCAACGAAACCAACTGGTTCACGCTTCGTAATCCCAACTGCGCTTCCATCCGGCATCGGTCATGCCAACGAGAAATGCTCTATAGTTCCTCTGTCGTCTATGTGGGAGATGTCGATGAAGCAAACAAAAAAAACAACATCGTTCCCTGGTTTTTTTTCAGACATTTTCGTTTTCAGAGATATCGATTCTATCATCGTCAGCGAATGAAAGTGAGTGATTGGGAGCGTATTTCAAAAATTTCAATTTCTCGCTGTACTTTGGAAACGACAAAGGACAAAAAAATTTTGTTTAATCGCCATCGAAGAAATGGTTTTTGATTGGAGAACTTTTTTTATTGTTTTCTTTTCGCAGATGACAGGGCGTCTCCTATCAAAAAGCTGTGAATAATTTTGATAAATGGATACATATATCGTTTTTTATGGATCGCGGAATTTGTTATATTTAACGAGCCTTTCATTTTTTTTTTTTCACGTTTGGATAAAGGTACGAACGGTACTTTGCATCGGTGCATAATAAACGATAAACTCGATTTCGCCGGTATAAATCATCGAACGGCGACTTTAAAGCATGAATACAGTCTCTGTCTCGCGAGATTGTAGGGATTCTTAGTTTTTTTTTGGTTTTTCTTTCTTTTCTTTTCAGGCGAAGAAACGCCCGAACGCGTTAGCCCAACATTGAGAAAAATGATTCACGATGTGGGAAATCAAGCGGAATGTACCATCGACGGTAGTGTTCGGCAGCAAAAGCCTCCCTTCTCTCTCTCTCTCTCTCTCTCTCTCTCTCTTTCTCTCCCTCTCTTTCGAGCTTTCTCTCTCTACCTCACACTTTCTTCCTTTCTTTCTTCTTTTTCCATTCCTTGCTTCAACTCTCGTCCCCTACCTACTGCTTAACTTTTTTTTTCAACTTTCTTCCGCTCTGTCTCTCGTTCATCCCTCGCTACTCTCTCGTTATCTCATTCTCCTCAGGCATAAGTTACTCGCCAATTTGGCCTCCGTTCGCGGGACCGCACAGGCTCGCTATAGCACGACAACTTTATGCTTCAATAAGATTCCAGACGTCGCTCTTTTCCTCCCAATTCTCGTATCAGTGGCACATAGAATTGTCCTGAGAATAAAGGACGATGGCTCGTCACATTTGAAATTTCGCACGGGTTTTATCGAAGCGATTACGTATTCTGTGTATAATAAAATACGCGTTTGTTCATTTATTTATATTCTTATTATTATTGTTGTTGTTATTAATTTAATTTTATTTTATAACTTTTTTTTATAATTACACAAAATATTCAAATTTTTCAGCAACGACATAATTTAATAAACGTGACACCAGTCTCCATTCTGCGCATTATCCGTTGGCTATATACGAGCTACAGTTTTTTTCCTCGACGAAATACAGGCGTATTAACGTCCAGAGATGGAATAAAAATGCTGGTCTCTAAAAATTTTTCTCGCCAGGGTACGCTAATCATGATATGACAGACAAGTTGCCGTATTCAGCTTTGATCTGCGTGGTGATGAGTGTCCGCCCGCAAGCACCACATATACACGTGATATACCATAAAACAGCTATGGGACGCTCCGACGAAAATAGACCTGACCAAACATTTTCACAATTTATCAAATTCTTTTAAGTCAAAATAAATAACAAGTAATTGACAAATAGCACTGTTTCAAATTATTTCAGCAAATCAGAAAAGATGGAGTGATTGACACAATAATCGTTCGAATATTCGATACAAGATGGAATTTTATCATTTTTTTTCGATTGTTCCGCATTTTTTTAAATTAATTTTAAACGATCAACAGTTATCAAATAAATTGTAAAATAGTCGAAGTCATAAATAGTTAAGTATTTTTTAAAAAAATAGTCAAAAAGCAGGTCGGTCTTTGGTGGAACGCCTTATATAAATTCGTAAGTAGTACGAACGCGACGATGGTCAGACGCGTCCAGTAGTGATGGTCGACGGTTGGAACATCGGGAGCCACAACAGTCCCACCTACTCATTACCTCATCACCATTTCTTCATCATTACATATATAAATATATATCCACATATTATTTATAATACATTTAACTACTAACAAATCACAACGTTTTTATATTTCTTTCATTCGCCCTTTCTACCATTAAATAAATATCTTTCGAAAAAAGTCTACATTTCCCAATAATATTAATTCAAAATGAAACACGATTCCTTAGTATTTATTCATCATCCTCTACTAACTCACAAAATAATTCTGGCTGATACTTTTATTTACGAAAAAAAAAACATTTACTTCGTATCCGAGCTTTGATTTTATTTCATCAAACTTCCCCCTTGAGAAAGCGGGATTTTAGAAGGATGCCCGAGAGTTTAGTTTCCAGTTGGAGAAACGAATGGCTCTTCGATGAAACTTGTTCGGAAAGTTGTTCTTTTATATATATCTATGTGTATAAAGAAACAGTTCCATGCGAACGAATGTGAAAGTGGATATAGGTAAGCCCAACACGTTGTCTCTGTGGCGTGCTTGTTGGAAAAGATTTACGGTGAACATGAGAGATACAACACGTACGAGAGAGCGTGGCAAACATAAAACCCCTGGACTGTCGGATCCGTATCAGAGTCCCAAAACCTTTTATCTAATGGAGTTTCATGAAAAAAAAGAAACCGAGCGAAAATATTCGAAATCCTCAAAACATTGCGAACCAGTGTACACGCGAACGCGAAAGTAGCAACAACCGACGACTTGGATTATCGGATTACAACCATTATTTCATTACGATAAAAATAAACAAGGATTTGACCTTCAAAATAATTAGTTATTTATTTTTAACCTCAAAATTCTTGATCTGAAAAAGATAGCAATTTAATAAATAACATGATGATCGAAGTTAATCTTCTTTTTTATATTTTAATCAAATTCAAAAAGTACGCGACGCGTCACGAAATATTCGAAATAAATCTGATCGGAAATGATCGGAGATAAGGCTCTACTTTTTTTTATTCTGTCAATTAAATCGTACGTCGAATATACAGTCGGTGTGTCGACTTTTATATACACGCTGTATTGGCTATTGAGAAAACTCGAAAATAGCTGACGTTCACGACGATCGAATAAAAGATTCAATCGGATTAGGTGAAAATGGAAAAATTATCAATGCTACTGGATCTTCCGAAGAGTTTTTTGCGTGCGCGAGTGTGTATATGTATATACAGTCGTGAGGGAAATGCCCTGCCAAACTCGGCAACAGGGACAAACGGGGTTGAAGAGTAGAGGTGGGGGGGGGGGGGGGGAGTGGTAAGAGGGACGAGAGGGGAGAGGGATGGATAGTTATTGCGAGATGCAACGATGGAACTTTCACGGCTGGTCGGTCGCCCTCGCGCGGAAGCCCTCAACCTACCACGTAAAACCCTCTCAGCGAGGGGGCGAGAGAGCGTTCCCCGCGTACCGGGAAGGGTAATTGAAATCGCGCGTCGGTAAATCGCGACCACATCGTGCGAGCTCCGCACGAACGCTCGTGGCCTTTCAATACTAGGCTTGACGTTATTTTCCACCGGCGAACATTAATAACTCCGCATAGAGAGACATATATAGCCATTCGAATTTATTACATGTATATACATTATTTATTCACAATACGCGAGTGAACGTTGCATAGAACAATTCTCTCGGCGAATATACAATGCGTCTCTTCGCGCAATTACAAAGATTCATATTTCATTTTATTTCTCCATTTGTAATCATGCTTTTCATACTTATCGCATAGAACATATGACGAATGAGTAAATAATAATTATAATTAATCGAATTGTCTTCAATGATGTTCGAAAAAAAGAAAGGAAAAAAAAAATTATTATGTTGCCGGTAGAGCCGCTGACACAGGCATCTCGTACGTTACGTACACCGAAAAAGGATCGATTCTTTGCAGTCGTTGAATTCGTACGAGTCTCGTGCCACGTGTATAGCTCGGATGGGAAATTGGCAAATTTAATCAAACGTTCCGGCATTTATTGATTTATTAAATCGACGACTATATAGGCGAGGAGGGAGAATAGCTTGTCGAGAATAACGAATTGACTCTCCGTCCCTCTACCGCCCCCCCCACCCCTCCTTCTCCTCCTCACCCCTTTCATCACACCAGCATATCCTTCGGGAATTTTTCTATTCCCACAGTTGCATCGAGACGAGAAAATTGTGTCTTTATATATACATCTCGTTTTATGGAATTGTTGGATTTGAGAGAGAGGGAGAGAGAAAGAAAGAGAGTGTATTGAACGAATCGTTATAGGAATTTATAATCCACGAGGCTACCAGGAGCCAGAAAAAAATCTTCATTATACTAATTGTACGAGCGTACGATTTTTTGTAATTATTTTCTTGTGGTATATAATTTTGCTTTTTTATATCACACGGTAATTAATGATTTGTCGGCTTATCGATAGATCAATGATCTTGAAACTTTTTTTTTTCAAGGTCTTCAATATTTTTCAACCCCCTGATAGAATAAAATTTTGAAAAAAGATAAAAAAATACTAAATTCTTCCCATCGAACCCCGTATTACCGTTAAATTTTCGATACGACGATGCGTATACGTCATGCATCATTAATATTCGCCGATTCGAAAATGCAGCACGTGGGAATGTTGCACATGGTGCTATTTTGTCGAACACATTGCTTTCGCTCAACACCCCCGGGGGCTTTTTCACTTCGCGTGTTTATTTGTTAGTTTCTCCGCTCCCGGACAAACAATACCTCCCCCACCCCTCTTCCTCCCACACCTCCCCCAGCGGCAATTTGAATATTCAATACGATTTAGAAAAAAATAGAAAAAAGTATCTATTCTTTTTAATACTTCGAAAGTATTCGCACTTTATGTTCATTAACCAATTTTTTTTTATATTCTCATAAGAAACAAAACAAAAACACACACTTTCTTTTTTCAATCAAAAAGCGAAAGAAAACAAAAATTATGCACTCCTCAATCGTTTGTGTTGCAGATGCTCGAAGCGGATCTACGTACGAAAATGTAGGATCTCGTCTCGCGCTTCGGCCGGTGCTCGAGCGTTCCCGTCGAATAACGAGCGAGAGCGTCTCGTTGATGGAAAATTGTCCCGATCTTCGTTGGATCGAGAATCGATGCGCCCGCGTGTGAAAAACGAACGAAAGAAAAATAAATAAATAAATAAATAAAAATATTTTGACTTCTCGAAAAAGTTGTCTCGTTCGTAGTTTGTGCAAAACGAAAATATGAGATGACATCAACCGATACGTATCAAAAGACAGATCGACCTGGAATCCTCCGAGCTCGATGTATTTATTGGGCTATATTCACGCGTATATATATATATATGGTGAAAACAATTTATAGGACGAAGCGAAAACGTTGCTTCTTCCGCTCGACGTCGCTGACGCGAGTACGATCTCGTTGCGTAAAATACAACAGGAGGATACGAATATATCCCTCGACCACTGAATAATTCGCAAACGAATACACACGATTCGTGTCGACGGCTCAAGAACACAGTGAACTTCGAATATATCGTTCGTGGTTGAAAATCGTGGATAATAACAAAAGTTTCGCGATATCCAAAATTTTGATAAATATACAAAATATTTATCGAATTTCAACGATTTATATATTTTTTTGTTGGTTTGTTTTTAATTTAGTTTATTTACACGTTAAACGTTGTATTATTTTCATTTGAGATGAGTTGTTAACGATTTTAGAAAATTAATGTTGAACTATAAAATGTGATTTAATTCGCCCACGAGGACTCCAGTGGGGACAGGAGGGGGGTTGAATCTAATTATTCCGGATATATTATTTCACAAATGAGAAAAGCTCGTACGTCGCGTTTATACGTATGGCGTCCCCGGTACAACTTGATGACACGTCGGGGGCGGCATTTTGATGCGTTCAAGGCGTCCCCCGACCTAATTAATCCGGCATACGCGGAGCTTCGCGTATACTAATTCGACGGGTACGACAAGAGAGGGGCTATTGCGGATTCCGCACCATCTTGACGCTGACCACAAACTCTATATATATATCTATACATATATATGTGTTTATGTATGGGGCGTTCCAGTCAAATCGACAACTCCGTAAACTCACCCAACTGTGATTTCATCCCCTATGTTTTTTTTCAGCTTCTACGACCCTCGAAAGCTTGCGGAAGTATTTGTTAATTTTTTCCCTCGAGTTTCCGTTTCGTAATAATACAAAAAACGCAGGCAATAAAAAGTTCGACGCGATTTATAAATATGAAAAAATATAGTAAAAATTCTGTTTTAAATATTTTAATGTTTTAGCCCTTTCAGGGAGTGGGAAACAACCGGAGGATGATGAATTTGTCGATTTATTCCGGAATGCTTTATATATAGAAGATGAATATATCGTTTGAAACATCGATCGATCGATATCCCCGAAAAGTAAATTTTGTCACGACGAGCGACGATGCTGATCGAACAGCCCCGGTGCTATAATATTATGTACGATTAAAGAAGATGAAAAAGAACCAAAAAAAATGAAAATCATCACGAACAGCATTTTACGAAGAAAAAATACAGTAATAATAATCATTTATATCTCGTTGTTAACGATGAAGAATAGTGAACCAAACAAGAAATAAAAAAAATAATAAACCAAAAAAAACGAAAATTCTTTCGAAAAAATAAAGTTGAACGAAACTTATAGTAAGCTAATATAATAATAAAGATAAATACGATATATATGAGATCTATGCATTAGGATTGACGACGAGTCTGTACTAAAAAAACGCATGTACAGTAAATCGTGTGTAATTGAAAAAATGAGCCTCGTCGTTTTCAACGAATCACCCCCGTTCCCACTCCATCGAAACATTTATCGGAATATCAACAGGCCTGAACGAAAAAAAAGAAAAAAGAAGAAAAACACACTCTCTCCAACAAGCTTTGATATTCGTGCATTCGACGTATTAACACGATTGGATTAAAAAATCGTAATAACGTACATTACACTCTCTTTTTCTCTTTCTCTTTCTCTTCATCATTGTTTTATTTTCGTCTGTAAAGTGGAACGAAGAAAAAAATTAATATGTGACGGAGTCGATGAGAAAGAAACGTATCATAACGAGGAGTGGAAATTATAGAATTTAATTGTATATACCTAAGTGGATACACACCCATATACATATATATATATCTATACATTGCGAAATGTTTTATCTAAAAATAAATGTAACTTTAAGTAACGATCGTTCGTGATAAGATATATTTTTATATGTAAATACGATGGCGTTCCTTCTTGTTATCTTGATAATACCGTGTAATGTATTATATTGTAAACTCAATTAATGCATAGTCCAATTAATGATAACAAAAAAAAATAACACAAATAATAATGTAACAATATATTCGCATACGTTGCTTCGATCCGAACCGCGTAGATCCTCGTGACGTTTCGATATCTCTCTATTCTCTTCGACGTGGGAACAAAAATATACAATTTATACGAGTCTAATATTATCAGCCCCCTCGTTATCGATCGAGAGATCGTTTCGTGAATTATTCGAATTTTTTTAAATCTTGCGACGTTTTTATAAATTCAACGAATAAATCGCGCGTGTCATCGTATGAAATTACGAATAAATGTTTTTCCGAAGGTCGATTAAACGTAAGTCAAATTTTGGAGTTTTGCGACCAATATTTTTCACGATATACCGAAATGAAATGAAAATAATTGACTCTCCCCCCCCCCCCTTCTCCCGCCCCACGAAGCGAGGGTGTTTTAAAATCTAAAATAATCCTCGGAAGGGTCTCTCGATGTAATACTGCAAAGTGGCAAAGTTCCAAAAATATCGGCGGGCTCAACAAAGTGGCTCGTTTCACGGAGAATAACTTCTATATACATACAATTTAGATACGAGAATGGCAAACGATTTCAAAAAATTGCTGTCGGAATGCTCGGCGATAAATGCTGGAATAAGCTTATACGTACCAAATATAAATCGTATATTTTTATCCCACTCACTTTCTCCATCTCTATCTCTATCCCTCTCTCGTTCTTTCGACATCCACAAAAATCTTTCTTAAAAAGTAAATCACTGTCGAAAAATTATCACACATTTTCCAATATATTTTTGATATTTGATCATTCTTCATTATTATTCGGGGTAGTTTTCGACTTTTTTTTATTTCGAACGATACTTTCAAACGAGAAATATCTCGTATTACGAAACTAATATTTTTGTCATCGACAAAACGGCGATTTGACCGTTCCAAAAATGTAGAAAAAAAGAAGATACGCCTTCCGCATGCACATAAAAGCGCATGAATGACCGAAACAAACAAACAAAAATAGAAAAAAAAACAATTTACCGGTTTTCCGCACGGGGAAAGCAATCTGCCAACTAAATAACGAGAACAATGTGAATTTGCGGACGCATGCGCGTGCCAACGCGTGTATACACCCGGCACAAGAACAGAGGGCACGCCAAACTCACGAGCATCCCTATATCGTTTGTATTATGATCCTCGTGAAAGCGAGCCAGAGGCAATAAAAAAAATATTTAAAAAAAGAAAAAACAAGCGCTTTCATCGCCCCAACGACTTGGTTCGGTGACACGGTGACACGTTATTTTTGGCTTCGTCGAGTCCGTAGCGAGTGACGCTCTCGTTCACCTCGTACACAACGTTCGGCGATTCCGTTTTGAATCGCGCGCCCTTTTCACGGTTCACTTATTGTATTTCAATGACAAAAGTGACGTTACAAGAGCGGCGGCAGGGGAGGGAGGAGGGTTCATATAAATGCCCGGGAAATTGTGAGTGCCGCGTGGCACTTTTTCGTTTGTTTTTTTTTCTACGCGTCAGTCCTGCGATCCGGCAGAGTGGCTCGTGTATGTCCAAACTCGAAGTACGTATCGTTGACTTAGTGCGTGAAGTCACTAACTGACTATAGCCCAATTTTTGAGAAAAGCAGTTAATTCCTTTTTTTCTGTTTTTAGTTGATTTCATTAATAAATATTTTAGCTTAATAATGAAGTTTTTCGTTTTTTGAACACTCTTGTACTTATAATTATATAAATAATTCAATAGTGTTAAAAAGTGATCAACTGTTTTTCTTAAAGTTTGGTTTATGTCAATTAGTGACTTCTTGCACCAAATCGACGATATATATGTATAAGCAATACGAGAAACGTATCGAAAACGTATTAATCGTATGATTATTTATAATGTAAATCGTACCACGATTATTGTAAATGATAATTCATAATCGATAAATATACTTAATAAAATACATACGAAAATCTACGATTACCAAAATGAAGCAATTTTCGTGATAAGATCCGGGTCGAGGATTAAAAATATATAATTATAGTTTTTTTTCGAATTTCATTTTTTTTCACACAATCGTGAAATATATTGCAAGATATATTTCCGCGACGAAAAAGAAAATTGTTTTTTTAGTAATTTATTTATTTGTTTTGTTTTTTTGCTCATGTGTGAGTAAGAAAAAAATCCATATGGGCAGCAGGGGGAGAATATGTGATTTTCCTGAAATATCTCTCTCCGGACGAAAATTCCGTCTGACCATGAAAGACCCACATCGCGAATCCTACAGGCGTATTTACCAGAATTCATATCCAGTTATTCAACAGGATGGAACCATAATACGATACGTTTGCTCTCAATCAGCTTTTTCGTAAGACGAGAGATTTTTCCTCCATCCCTCCAACCCTCCTCCTTATTCCCTTACACTTATGCTACCGCGAAACCTGATCCCGTCTCATTTTCTTTTCCACGTATCCACGCACGTTCCGGAATTTCTTCATTCCCTGTTTCCGTACGATATCAGACAAAAAATACGACGAAACGAGAATATTCTCGAGAACTATATAACGATGAAAAAAAAGACAATTTTCATAAAATACAAAAATTCTTCGGTCTCTAAAGTCTAAACGTACTGTACGAAAAATCAAAGAGACTCATTGATAAATTCTGCGAATAAATAAATAGAAACGATCTTAAGAAAATTAAAATAACAGCCTGATAATTCAAGGGAAAGAAATCACGGGGGTGAGTTTCATTTCCCTCTGGCCCACTTTGTGTCTCGAGCGACTCATCGTTCGCGGATATTCTTCGTATCGGGGGTAAAACGTGTTGTATACGTCGTTGGTGTGGGCGAATCGACGAGAGGTGACCGAGGGAATGGACCGAGAAAAGAAACGAAAGACGCGAAGGGGTGCGAGACCCTTCGAGGCATTTCATTCCGATCACATACGTCTGATCTCGCCATCTTGAATTTTATATAAAGTTGAAACGAAAGAGACCTGAGAGTGAGATGCACTCGGCCCCGTCGTAAAATATATATATACATATATATATACATACTTGCACGTATATAAATATGTGTGTGTGTATCGCTACAACCCCTCTTGCGTTGCACGATATCGTCGCTTTGGGAACATCTGCTAGCCATATAGAGATTCCTCGGTTTCACTATACATTCCCACGATCGCGTGTGGAATCGAGTATTTCTCGAAGAACCTAGAAAATCGCAAACCTCTCGTCTCGTCTCCTCCGTGACGCATCGGAGCCGAAACGAGGCGCGATTGGACGAAAAACTCTCGAACAAAAACCACTCGACGTACCTTTTTTCTTCAACCCTCGCCCCCTTTAACCACGAATTTATGTCAGAATTAAAAAAAAGAAAGACAAAATTTTATTACCATCACTATACGTGATCACGATAAGAATTGAAAAAATAAAATCATCTTTCACGAAACGAGTTGATATTAATTATGCAACATCGAATTTCGAGTGATTCTTCAACCCTCATCCCCTTTCACCACGAATTTATGTCAGAATTAAAAAAAAGAAAGACATAATTTTATCACCAACGCTATACGTGATCATGATAATAAGTGAAAAAAAAATAAAATCATCTTTCGCGAATCGAGTTGATATTAATTATGCAACATCGAATTTCGAGTTATTCGCTGTGACGAGAGAGCGCGATGCAAAGAAGAAGAAAAACGGGAATCGGTTTGAATAATTTCGGGAATTGAAAATGAATTGTTAACGCGTATCTACCTCACCTCCTCGCTCTCTCCCTCTCCCTCTCTCTCTCTCTCTCTCTCTCTCTCTCTCGTTCTCTTCCTATATCTCCGGTAGGAAGGAATAAATCTTCGAAACTCGCGCGCACGGGGGGTATATTAGTTATACATACCGTATCGGTCGTCGTCGAGTTTAGGGAGGCTTTGCTAACGAAAACTTTGGCTGACTCGCCGTTTAACTTCCAAGTTTAAGACGACGACAGAATCCGCTCCCTAACTATATCAAGCACATACATATACACACACACACACACACACATTTATACGTATAGCGTGAAATAAATGTACTGTATTAAATATATACGTATATATACATATCCAGCATCCGGTGTCGCAAGAAATTCCGTATTTCGTCGACGATGAAACGAGAATATAGAGTCTCGGGCGTCGTCTCGTCTCTTTCGACATTCGCGAGAAGTACCGACCCGGGCAAGGGATGAATGGGGGAAAGGGGTGCTTTTTCGTTTAAAGACGTCCTGATATCGCGAATCCACACTCGACCAAGTACGACGAGGGAGAAAGAGAGAATTCCTACGAAGCTTCTGTCGATGCGCGCGCGAAACATTCCTCACCGAATGAATGAAACTTCCGGATGGTTCTTCTTGCTCGTTTAACCGATCAACTTATCGTCGACGTAACGTGCCGATTGTCGTGAAATTATCGCATCTTCCACGATATTACTAATTACATTTTAATGCTCTAATTAGCTATTTGTAATTTATCGATCGAGCACGAATATTTATATTCGTTCGTATTGATAAATTATTTACGAATACAAAAATTGTTGTTTCATCTAAATAATGTTGCTCAGGTGAAAAATTGACAGCAATATTCGGTAGAGTACTCGGTTTAGATGCCCATTCAAATAATTCCTGAACTGTTGTTATTTACTTATCTATTGGCCGTTGAAGACTCACTCTCGGCAAAATTATAAATTTTTAATACAGAACGCAGCACCGGGATACTGCAAATTTTGATTTTTACGAAAATTTTTCATTTTAAACTCCTATCAATGATAATATTACGTTCTCGTGCGAGAATATATAGACATTTTTTCTTTCCCCTTTATCCTACGACACGAGAAATGTATCAAGGACGAAATAAATAATTCACAAGCGAGCGAAATTGTAATTTACGAAAACTGTCACGTTGTTGTTGTTATTATTATTATCATTATTATTACGTATTATCGTTGCAAACATTATTATTATCAGAGTGAGGTGTGCAGTAAAAGTTTTCGAGGGCGAGAAGGGACGCGATACGGAGTTTGTCGAGAAGGGTTGACGAGCCAGATATGTATATTGTCTATATATATACATATATATATATGTGTGTGTATATAATGCTATGTACACGTAACATGCAGCAGCGCGTGTATGCAAGAAAGTTTCGCGGACGCGCCTGCTATAAGATTACTATCCAAACTTGTTTCGCGCTTGGGAGTGATAGCCTGCTCCCCCCCCCCCCTGCATCCCTGCCACCCTCCAACTCCTCCACCACTCCATCCTCTTCCCACGTGCCCAGCCACCCCTTGCCGATATCCACTTTGAATTTAGTCTCGGGAATTTGATGCTCCGGATGTGCAACAAACTCCAGCCTTCTACCTTATCTCCAATTCAAACATGTATATAGTTATATTCGCGTTACATATAGAACATAACGTATGGTTACAGTGGTATTATATGCATATATATATATATAAAGTTATGTGTGCATAAGAAAACGACCGGGATCGATCGACGCGAGTAAAGCTACTTTTTGAAATTGGCACTATCAACTTTCTTTCAATTTTTTTTTGTCCGTCGATCCACGCGCTCTTCAATGTTTTTCCACAGTTTTTCTACAAGGAAGTAATTTTCCCTGCGATAAATTACTGCAAAATATTTATCATTATTTTTGCCTTTTTTTTATTGTTTTTATTTTTATTTTCTATTTTTGCAATTGTTCTGGTAATTTTTCTTTTCTTTTTTGTAAATCATCGTCGAAGATTATTTTTGTTGACGTAGTCTGCGATTCCAGGTCGAATCTAAGATTGTTACTCTGGGATAGGACGAGAATTCGTTCCAGTACAGTTTGTTATTGATGTAACGTATCTTGTTTCTTCTCGCGGACGCATATTTACCAAGGAGTATTTTTTTCGAGGCTATTACTTTCTCCTCGTAGTAGAGAAGGTCGCGTAATACGCAGACGAGAAAGTAGACGAATTCCGCGACGCTTATCAGACTCAGGCCGACAAAGAGGCCGCAGATTCCACCCATGTTACCTGCGGGGATGAGAGAGGGGGTAATGTGGGTCAGGGTTGAAAACTGTGTTTAAATATTTCTCGCGTTACTTCCGAGCCTACTGACGTCATACCGAGATCGCCGGGATATTTATTATGACCTTGGAACGTCCTTGGCGATACCGAAAAATTTCACTCGGTAATTTCGCGAACAGAATTTTTTCTTGTCATCGAGTCGAACGAATTTGGTGATAAACTTACTGATAAAATCGTACCAGTAGTACGCCACTTCCTGCTTGCGCCTGATCGATGCTCCGCGCACGAAATAAACGTGGGCGATACTCTGATTTTCGAGAGTTACGTTTTTCCTACAAGAATTATTTAAATCGATTTTCGATTATTGATTAGCGATCGATTAATCGATATTGACTATAGTCACAAAATTTTCAGATACTTTACAACAAATCGGTGTTGTAGACGCCCTTATCGAGGTCATACGTGTAACTGCGTCGTGTAAATCTGATTTCGTTGCAATTCGAAAAACAATAAGAGCAGCTTTGGGACGGGTTCGAGTCCGTGTCGTCCTCCTCAGTTTCGTTTTTCTCGTCACCCTCAGCAACACCCTCCGCTGTGGGGTGTCGGGTATCCAATCAATCGATAATCAAGTTGAATTCATTTAAATAAAATCTGTTTTTATCATTTTTTTCTATTTTTTAAACTTACCCCTATTTCCTCGCAAACAGTCGACATCCCGCAAACCACAAATTTGTTGATCTGTCGAGCAAAAAAAGGTGTCGATTAGTTCGAATAAACGATATAGAAAATCGATGGAAAAACCAATCGAACCACCCACGATGGTGAAATAAACAAAATATGATTTATTAAATATTAAGGGATGAATTAAATTAACGTTTTCTCGACTCACGTTGATGGTTATCGCGTGTCGGTAGAAAAAACGGTCGGCATTGGCACTTGTTCCAAGTAGCCGTGACACGACAGTCAAGACGACAATCGCCCTCCGTAGAAATGCCGTTAGTCGCTTTATATTCGTCCGGAAAAATACATTTTCGTTTCTTGATATCGACGTCTCTGATATCCTTCGTACTGTGCATCGAGAACACTTGCATCTGAACCAGAGTCTCGGTGGCAGGTGATAACAAAATCTCGGAGACCGAACCGCCGGTGTCCACCGGATATTCCCGTGGCTTGAACACCATTAACTTTGGCGTTTTATGAAACGAGAATTAACATTTTTAATATTTTTCATTCAACGGAAAATGCTCGATAACGATGAAAAAAAAAAGTTTCGATCGAAGGATCTTTTCGTTTTTCTCACTTTGAATCCGCGTATCGGGAGAATGGGGTAATAATAGTCGTCGATGAATGGTTCCATTACCAGCGAAAGTCCGTTAGTTTGACCGATACGATTGATGCGATATGGCTGAGGCAACTTGTTCTCCGTTCCGCCGTCAGTTCTGAGCGTGAGAAACGTCAATTTTCAAAATTATTTACTATTTTACATTACAACTAAATTTTTGTCGATTACACTTTTTGAATGCATTATATTTCTTATAAATGTTTTATAAATTTTCTTAATAAATAAAAGTAAAATATAAATAATTAGTAAATTTGGATCGATGAAATTGTAACCAATGAAACTCACCCTTTAATATCATCCGAATCACGGACGTAGTTGAAAGTGCAACAAAAACCATTCTGGGTCTTGCGAACTGCGAATATGTCCGAGCAATTTCTAGTCTTTCCTTGAAAACGACACGACGTGAGTCCCTCGGTGCAACTTGGCGTTAACTGAAAACTCATATTTTTTAATCAATATCCAATCGACGAATCGACGAATTGTTGTTACTCTACAAAAAAATTGCCGCATGTCGTAAAAAACATTTTTATCATTTTTGCGATGGAATTAAAGGGAAAATTTCAATTTCGATCTTGTCCCACAATTTTTTACGTTTTTCATTATCCTCGTCGTGTCGTAATTTCCCTTGTAGTACCGAAGAAGAATTTGATCCAAATATTTTTCGGCAGTTGCATTCGGTGTAACGTCCGATTCGTACAGAGCCCCAAAATTTCGCATCAGATGCAAAATATCGCCGAATTCCCATTTAGTAACGTTCGCCCTGGCGCTGAAAAGGTCGAAAAGTGGGATTAAAAACGATATACGTAGGATTTTCAATGCGACGAGAAAAAAAAACCTTAAATTCTCACATCTCGCTCGCTAGCTCGATGACTGCTTTTCGGCTTATCCTATTTACGTTGCAGATAGCGATTCCTGAAAGCGTTGATTGATACTCGCCAATTAACGTGTTCTCATTTTCATTTACTAATTGAAGAAGAAAAAACAACGAGAGGAAATAAAAACGGTAACAAACAACGTTTGTTAGAAAACGAGATATTTTCGTTTTTTTGTTTCGCTTTACCTGGAAATTCGAGATTGCGCGACGGATAATTGGTCGCGTCGATTGCAGTAACCACAGATACCTCGTGGTATTCCCAATACGCCCTTGTGACTAACAATCCCAATATGCAAGCTGTCGCCGCTTGAACTACGATGCCGATTGTCCTAAATCAATAGAACAAACTTTCTCCGATAAATTCTTACGTATTAAAAACAAAAGGAACACGGAATAAAAAAATTAATCGCCATCTGAAAGAGCGATTGACCTCATAATCAAAAACAGTATATAAACAGCTACAAATATTTTTTAGATTAAAAAATATTCACAATTAATTCTCAAATATTTTTCAAATTTTGAAATATGACAATATTTACCAACTTTTGAGATATACAAATAAATGGTATCACTTTTTCACTCTTTAAAATAGCCCTAATTAGGTCAAAAGGTTTGAAAAATATTTCTCAGTCTTCAAATATCGAAAAATAATAGAAAAACGAAAAAAACAACTTTTTTTTTTAAATTGTGAAAAAGTTACGATATTTTCTCACCGCTCGATCCAGGATCTGTCCGCCGCGGCGAGATGTTTGTAGCCAGCGAGGGTCGAAGTTTTGCAATAATTTTGCCAATTTTGTTCTATAACCTTGAACGCGCTCGAAGTTTTCTTTCGATTCTTCGGCGTCACCCAAGCGTTTCTCGCGGAAAATCGTTTTTTCTTAATTTCAATGCCTCGAAAATTGTTCTCACCCATTTCCAAGAACTAATTTCATCGAGTGAGAACTATTTTATCATTGGACGAGAATCGATGCACGCGAAGTGGTTCGCGGACTGAATCGTGACTCGTGCGAAAAAAAAGTGTAGGTACTTTGTCGCGAGGCACTCGAGTCGAGAGTGGCTGATTATACCTGTGCCACGTGCCATACTCCCTCCCCTTCGACGCTTCTTCTCTTACAATAGGGCACGACAATCAATTTTTATACATATATCGTCTGTTTTTGACATTAAATGCATATCACACGCTTCATCGCCGTTAAACGTCAACGTACACACTGAATGTCATGGCAATGCAAATACTACGATCGTAAAAGCTACAAACATCGTAAAACTACAAACGTCGTAAAAGTAGAAAATAAAGGACACAATGATAATTTATTTTTATAACAATATATCATTTAATTGTCGCAGATCTTTTTGTCGTGATTAATTTATTGTTCATTATAAAATTTAATACACGCTGTGCGATTAACATCGGTAATAAATAAAAAAAATGATACAACAAAATTTCAGCTTACGATTCTAAAACAAAGAGAATTGGTTTTGTTCAATCATTTGTGAAAATCGATAATTTTACACTCGTTTAACTCAAATTACGTGAAATTCGTAGTCGATGTTTTTTTCCAGTAAATTAAAAATGATTTTATTTAAAGAAATGAAAAAAAAAACAAGAATTCGAATCCTTCGGAGGATCTTTCAGGATCTTCGCACTTGCAATCGGTGAATTTTCCCATCGTGTCTCGTGACGCTGCTGTGAGCCAAGAATTCATTCCAATAAAGGGTCCCAGCGAAACGTTTCGCGCTTCCTCTTTCTCTCCATTTCGTACCGGTTCGCGTTCTTATCGTCCTTCTACCCGTCCCGATATTCTCCTCGATCGTTTCTCTACTTCTGCCGCGACAAAATTCGTGAAGTATACAGAGCGTGAAGTACAAAAATTCCACGACGCTTATCAGACTGAAGCCGATAAAGACGCCGCAGATTCCGCCCACGTTGCCTACGGATAAGACAATATAGGAAAAATCGAGTAATTTCAAACGCGATAAGATTTTTCGCGTTAAATCGCTTTTCTCGATGCAATTTTATACTCGAACGAAGGGAACGAAAGAATAAATGATGAAACGTATACTCACTGAGCAGTTCGTACCAATAGTACGCGGCTTCCTGTTTCAATCTGACGCTTCCGTGTCTCGTAAAATAAATGTGAACTATGCTTTGATTTTCCAGACGAACGTTGTTCCTTCAAGAATTCGCTATTATTATTCATGTGGAATTTTAATTACTTATTGGATAAATTTACATTATGCCGACTTAATATTTGAGTGGAATTCAAAATGGACACTCTTCGAATTAAAAATTTAATTAAAAATTAATTTTCCATCTGATCGATTTAACGATCATGAATAATTAATTTTGTTCGATATATGCAATAGTTTATAATGACAATGATTATATTAAAATACTTCTAATTCTATAATTCAATAAAATAACTGTTAATTATTTTTGTTTAATTCGAATAACGTCGAATCTTGATATATTAATTAATTTCTATTAATTACAATAATTCTGTTTGATAGAATCCTTTGTTGAGATACGTCGTTGAACTGTAAAGATAGTAACGAACGTCGTTGCAAGCGGGAAAACATTTGTCGCAATGGCTTATTTCTTTAATTCTTCTCGCATAACTACTCTCGCTATCAGCATCGTCAACTTTGCTCGACAGGACCGTCCAATATATATCTTAAAAAATATTTTTTTTAAATATCGATATTTATCACATCAGTATTTTTTTCATATTGTTATCAGTGCGTGCTTATCACTTTTAATAGTTTGTCTAATCTTACCTCTATTCCTGTACAAACATTCGGAGTCACCCGTGTTGCAAACCTTTCGCGAATCTTTTCCAACACCGACAAAGCATTATTTTGATTAATTTCAAAATTGTCAATTAATCGAAATTATGTAAATCGTTATAGATAAATAGATAATATTAGTAGCAGTGTAAGAAAAGAGAGACGAAGTGAGAATAATAGAAATAGAGGAAAAACCCGTTTTGAAAAGTAAAAAACTAATTTCCGCACATACATTGTTCGTTACCACGTCTCGGAAGAAAGAACGGTCTGCACTTGCACGTTTCCCATATAGCGGCTGCCCGACAATCAACGAGACAGTCGCTGTATGTGTAACCGCTGTATAATACAGGTTCGTCCTGAAAGATGCATTTTCGTTTTTTCACCGAAACGCTCCTTATATCATCGGTACTGTAAAACGAGGTTACGTCCAATTCGACGAAAGTCTCGGTGGCCGGTGATAACAGAGCCTCGGACACCGAGCCACTGCCATTGTCCGGATAATCATGAGCGTTGAATATCGTCACCTGGCAAAAAAAATCAAGAAATTAATTTTTTTTACAATTCTTTTCATAACTTTTGTTTTTATTTTTATTTTATTTTTTTCAATTTTCTCAATGTCTTTTCATTCTATTTGTTTAATAATTTGTCACTTTTTTATAATTTTGTTAAACGATTTTTCACGAGTCGAGAACTTTTCGTATTTTTACGCTTAAAAAGTTAATTGCACGAAATCCCGGTCTGAAGGATTATCTCACTTTCCATCCTATTATGGGAAGCATGGGGTAATAGTAATCCTCGGCAAATGGTTCCATCACCAACGAGAGCCCATTTGTTAGCCCGAGACTGTTGATGAAATACGGCTGACGTGGCACATCCCTTTTGGTACCTTCAGTTCTGCTGAGAAAAGGAAACTATATATTTTGCGGAAAAAAAACCTTTTTTATATATCGCGTGTATGAACATGAACATATGGCTCGTCCTCATCCCAAATTTCGCCCACTGCCATTTATCGTCGAGCCTTGAAAATCCTTGACACTGATTCCGATTGTATTCTTGTTTTTTCTCTTTGAGTTTGAAAAAGATGAGAATTTTTGCCGGGTTTTTGTCACATGTTCTTATTTTGATATTAAATTTTCACACTTAGAACAAATCTTCATCAAAAAATTGATAACACGATTTTTTTTAATATTTCGTCCAAATTTTTGGTTTTCTTTGTAGAAAATGTTCCTCTGGTTTATCGAACTCACGTTGGTATGTCGTCGGACTCCCGAGCGTAGTTGAAGGTGCAACAATAACCATCCTGAGTTTTGCGAAATGCGAATATGTCCGAACAATTTCTAGCTTCACCCTGAAAATGACACGACGACAATCCATCCGTGCACGTTGGCGATAACTAAAAGTTTATATTTATTTTTTCAGTCAAGATTTAAAGACCTAATAATAATTAATAAAAATAATCAATAAAAATAATCAATAAAGAAAAATGATAATAATAATTACTGAAAATAGTTGATCAATATCATTAAAAAAAGTACATAAAATTTAAATATTAATTCATCTGGAGAATTGGTACATTTTTCATAATACTCGTCACGTCGTAATCTCCCTTGAAGTATTTTAGCAGAAGTTGATCCAAATATTTTTCGTACGTTCCGTTCGGTATTGCGCTAGAAATGTAAAGGGCTCCGATCTGATGTATCAGATATAAAACGTCCGTAAAATTTTGATTCGTGACGTTCGCGCTTACGCTGAAAAATTCAAAGGTGGAATTTACCGAACGAAAAATATTTCGCTCGTTTTTTCATGTAATGGACGAATGTAAATTCTCACATTTGTTTCGCTAGTTTGATCGCTGCTCGTCGGCTAATCCTGTTTATATTACATATGGCGATCCCTAAAAGTGTTCAATTAATACTCACTCACCAATTGGCCAATACGAATTGTTGTTGAAACATTTTTAAAAAAATTGAAACATTTAGAAAACCTTGTTCCTTTCTGTTTTACCCGGAAATTCGAGCTCGTGGGACGGATAATTGTCCGAATCGACGACCGTAACCACCGGAACATCTTGGTACTCTTTATAAGCGCTGTGAACTAGCAGACCCAACATACAAAGCGTCGTTGCGTGAAGCACGATCCAAATAGCTCTGAAAAAGCAAAACAAAAACCGAAAAAATAAATTTATCCATTTTTATCATACCCAAAAATAACATTTAATCAAATATTGCAATAAAATATATAATGTTCAATCGCAAAATTCGTAATAATTAATTTTCACTCCGTAAAATGACAATTTATTGTAATTTTTTAATTTTCGAATTAAAACTTAAAATAAAGTCCAAATACCGACTGAAAAAATAAATACCGACCTTTCGATCCAGGATCTTTGTGGTTCGACGAGATAACGATATCCGACGAGACTCGAGCTTTCGCAATAATCCCGTAAATTTTTTCCAAAAACATCACGAACGAATGTCCATCGTGCGCGCTTCTTCGGCACCGGACTGACCCAACGACGCGTTATACCGAATCTCGTTCTTTTCTCGAAGCTTTTACCGCTAATTTCCATTTGTGTTCGCGCCGCTCGCGAATTATTACGATAATCCTAAAACTTTCGTTATCGAACAACGAACATGATTTACGTACGTTACGAAAGAAAATTGAAAAAAAAGAAGAAATATCTCACGTGCACCTGACCCTCGTCTCGATTCTCGCACGTCCGTCGTCGCACTCGAGTCGAGAGTAGGTACGTGCAGATTTTTGCAGCTGTTCACGACTCTTCGTTTTCTTTTTTTCAAATATATGCAATTTCATACACTCACACACACACACACTTATATATATACGATATCGTCATAAATGCGTATCACACGCACCATCGTCCCGACGTATCGCGCACACGCGCTTTGCCAGGTAAAGTGCCAATCATGAGACCGGGGAAACGTTGAGGTCGAACGAAAAAGGAGGACAAAAAAAGAAAAAAAAGAATGAAAAAAAAGCTGAAGGAAACACGAGGCGAAACGATAGCGCACCGGGGGAAACGCGGCGATACGTATACGTTGGTAAAAACGGAGGGTTGAAAAATTGTACCGCTAGTTTAACGCCGCGTTCCTCGTGTGAATATTTAATAAAGTGCATAGCCTTGCACCGGGGCAAACGGCTACCAGATAACCGCTATATCTGTAATCTCTGTACACAGCGAGCTATTCTGCATAGCGCAATTTTCATGTATATGCATAGATATATATAACTATATATATATATATATATATTTATTTATTTGCATATTTGAGGATGGTTTAAAAAAATGCTTTTTTGCCGATCGACTCGCTCGTCGCGGTCTGATTAATAAAATAAAACGTCGTATTTTACTTGGTATAAAAAACAAGAAGAAACAAACTAAAAAAATAAACATAGTTGAGATATTTGATTAGGACCAAAATTCGATCGTAAGACGACGTAATTTTAATTTATTTCGCGATAATTATTAATCGTCGAACGATATTTATTTTTCAACTATTGAAGACGATCATTTTGTTTTTCTTACTATTTAGAAAATGAGATTTAATTATTTGATCGTAACGAGTGTTGATAAAATCGGATTTTCTTTTGGTCTCGTTCGAAAAACAGCAGGATTTAATATTTTATCGTACGGAATATCGAAAGAATTAATCTTTCCGTACGCGAAAATTAATACACGTCGGAAATAGATTTTTTTTCGTCGTTTAATGCGATATTTCATTTTCCGCCGCTCGAATCGCCCTAAATCACTATAAATTCCTTAATGTATATCGGGGCGTCGATACGATCGACGAATTGTTTCGAATTGTTTTAAGAGAATGCTTTCGGCCGAGAATAAATATCGTAAATTTCGCTACCTCGATTCCTAAATACCGTCGATCGTACCAAATTGCGTCCATATCACGTACCGCGGGCATAATAAATTGAGATTGAAACACACCAATGGGCACCCCTCTGTCGATGCCGCGAAAAAAAAAGAAAATATATATATAGATGGGCTTGTCATCTCATTCAACCGGCACTCTTCACGCATGGACCAAATTTTCATCCACCATCACACATGTTTTTTCTCCCTCTGTCTCTCTCACTCTCCCGCTTCTCTTTCATTCCAACAATCCACGCCCATCCGGCCGAACGGTCATCGGCTTTCCATTAAATTTTTGCGAGGAATTAAATTCACACCGTTCGATTTTCCCGAGTGACAAAGCGCCTACATTTTTAGCCCCAGTTTTATCAACTACCAAATCGAGTGAATCGAATGTCGTTTAACAATGAATATAAAATAAAACAACTTTATTCAATGTATATGTATATATATATATATTTACATACATACGTTACACATAATATCGAGCCAAAAATTGTATTCGCGAATTGTCCGAACAAAATTGCACGTACATATATTTACGCTCACGTTGACACTTTCACGCCCTCTCGCGCGAACGAAACATTCCACCGTATATAGGACAAAAAAAAATCAAATTTACCGTGGGAAATTCCCTCTCATTCCCGACTCTCTGCCACCTACGTATTTTCGTTTCATTCATATCGCGCGACGGCACGAAACGGTTATGTGTTTTACAATTTTTTTTTATTCTTTTTTCGTTTTTCTATTTACTTTCGTTTTTTTTTCGCTTTTTTTGGTTATCTTCGTTTCTCTTTATTCGAGCGCATATTACTCGATGATCGTACAAACGGTATGCGCATCGTGCTACGAGAAACCGCGAGATTTTCGATCGTTTCTCGCGCTCGTTACGTAAAACATTAACGAAGGGACGTCTCGGCGCGGTACGAAAAAAACCTCCCCCAATTCCCACGAAAGAGCAAAAAAAACAACCCAACAATAAACATCGTTTCATTATTCTCTCGAAAATTTTCGTTCGACTATAAAATAAATTTTGATAACATTTTTTTGTGTTTTTGTTTTTCTAATAAAATTTGACCATAACGACGTTGAGGATTGAAACCGTACATAAAAAAAAGAATTAAAAAAAAGAACCCAACGCGGTACTTGTAGTGCCCGACTCCGTTTCAAACCGGAAGTGAGGAAAATAATGGTGACAAGAAAATAAAATAAAACAAAAAAAAAACAAAAAAAACAATAAATATAAGAAGAACTAAGGGAGAAGTAAGAATGGAGAGATAAAAAAAGAAGTGAAAAAGCGAGATGATAGAATCGTCGCTTAAGGGGGATAGGAAGAACCCTCGGTATGGACGAGAGAGAGAGAGAGAGATAGAGCGTGATACGTACGCGATGGCGTTCCGAGTAATTATAACGGCCTTCGGGCTCTGTTCTCTGATTGTCTTCGCGGAGCTACATTTGTACCACGCGCTGTTGAATGACTCTCGCGTCGTTTCCTTTTTTCTTCCTCTTCTCCCGCCTCCCCACCTCGCCCGACACTCTCGGACGTCTTTTCCTTCGAGTTATTCTTCTCCCCGTAGATCTTTTCTTTCTTTGTCCTTTTTTTTCTTCAGCTTCAATCTACTTCACAAATAATCATTCCGTAACAAATTGCTCGCGCTTCAGATACGACGTTTCCGTGACAATGTCCGTAAAAAAAAATATTTCATCAAGGGGGTACGGCGGTATGGGGGGGGGGGGGGGGGGGGGTGAGGAGAATAAAGAAAGAGAGAATAAACGAAGTTGTAACTTTCTCGTAAAACGTTCGGTAATGATTTTTTTTTCGTCGAATTTCTTTTATTCGCGTAAAAATTATATCGTCGCTCTGGTTTGCGAATAAAAACTCGAAGTGATAACGGAGATTGGTTTTGCTTCTTATTCTTTTTCCTCTTTTATGGACGTAATTCCGTGGATCATGGTGGCGATGATTGATTAATGTTTATTAATTGATTGTTACAGTCGATACCTTTTTTATACTTTTATTTTTTAGCGCGAGACTGTAATGGAGTAATTAACGGTAATTAAAGTTGATCCCGATCGAGAGTAATTATCAGCGCCAGCTGGTAATTGAGACCGCGCTCTCATTGCCACGGGAAAAATCGTGTGATATATTTTATCGTGTATATATTTTTTTCGAAATTCGAGCTTTCGTGATACGACGTATCGTGAATATTTATACGATTCAACAATAATGAACGCACTTTTATCCAAGATTGATAACGAGCGAGAAAATTGATCGAAATTGCGATAATTGATCGAGGATGAAAAAAACGAAAAATTGTTACTATTGATAAAAATCGAACTTTCTTTATCGATTGATTTTCGAAGGGAGAAGTTTCCTCGATGAAAATTCTACGAGTTCCTCGAGTCGAGAATCGCGAACGATGCGCGTCGATCGTCGTGGATGGAAAAAGTAATGCAAAAGTGTAATTTCGCTGAGAAATCTGAACGATGAGAGATCAACGAGGGAAGATGTAGATGAAGAAGAAGAAGAAGTAAGAAGGGCTGAAAGTCCGACGAACGAGGGAAAAGAGGGTGCGAGGAAAACAAGAATTCTTTATCCGTCGATAATACGTCGTAACGGGCGCTTTTCTCGCACCCAATCGAGGCTACCATAAAACATTCGCGAAGCTTCGAAGTATCACGACTTTAACTCTCCCTCTCTCTCACACATACTCTACTTTACCCTCGATGCTCTTATTATTGCCACGAACGAGTCTCGGCTAAGCCTCCCTCGCTTCTCGAGCTTTTCACAGTGACAAGTTAATTTACATAACGATGTCGAAAGCACGGCTAGCTTTGTATTACCGGTTGACAAGTGTTACTGCGAGAGCATTAATACCCCTTTATTTACGACATTTAACAACCCCTGAAATATCGATTGGAATTTATTGAAAAAAAATCGATCGTTTTTCTAAAACATTTACCTGGGATGATAAGTTAAATCTCGAAGAGAGAGCCTTAAGGGTAATGCGTTCTTAATTTATTTATAACATTGAACAACCCCTAAAATATAGATCGAAATTCGTAGAAAAAAAAAATCAGTCGTTTTTCTGTAAATTTAATTTGCGATGCTCATTGAAGTCTCGAGGAGAGAGTTTTAATTGCATGTAATAAAATTCGAAGCGCGCATCTTGATAGGAAAATAAATCGAAAGGAGAGGGTTGTTTTTAATAAAACTGCGTAATACGTAGCACAAGTCTGTTTTTCCGTCCATTTGCTTCTCTCTCTTTTTCTCTCCTTCTCTATTTCTCTCTCTCCCTCTTCCTGTCCATGGTACACATTGTTTGGTGGAATTTCAATTAAGGCGCAAGACCATAAGACGCTTCGGTGAATCCGATCAGATTGTTCAAAGGGAATTGGAAGAATTTGTTTTCATTTCTTTTTCTCATTCTTCCCGATTATATTTGAAACCATTTTTTGTTCTTCCTTTTTTTCCAAAACGAACAGACGATTGTCCATTTGGCGGAATGCGAAAAAGCACCGTCGACGAAGAAAAAGAGAAGGCGAGAGAGACAGAGGCAGAGAGAGAGAGAGAGAGAGAGAGAGAGAGAGAGAGAGAGAGAGAGAGAGAGAGAGAGAGAGACAGAGCGAGAGAGTATCGACCGTCGAGCGAATACCGAGCTGACCTCACTTCCGGTGAAAATAAATCGTTCGTCCTCGATATTTATTCGCTCGAACATCGCTAGCTGGCCGCCGTGTCCATGTAGGGTGCGAGGGTGTTCCGCGTGTGCGACGAGGACGACGCCGAGAGCCAAGCGTCGTCGCAAATTCGATAAGTCCCAGCTCGACCTCGTCCATCGCGAGGAGAAACGCTCGCTGAGCCAACCGCAGACGCGGCGAGATCGGTGCGACTACGGGATAAGCCGCCCTCCCCTCCCCCAGCTCCCTCCTCCACCCTCTTCAATATCCATTACGTATTTTGGATACCTTTTTATTTCTCTCTTTTTCTTTTTATCTCTCATTACCTACCCCTTTTTTAATACGAATTAATCGTTTACTTTAATTTACCACGCGACGACGCGCCAAACGAGCGTGTTACGTAGCAATTTATATTAATCATGATAATCGTTTTTTTTTTCTCTCGGATGTTAATCATTAAGACGTTATCCGTAATTATAGGATAATCGATAATGGATAATTATTTTATTGCGGCTAATAATCGTCCAACGACGTCGAGTCAAACGACGATAATCAACAATAACGATATAATAAAAATCATATAATGAATTTAGTAAAAAAAAATATTATTACAATATTATTAATATCGAAATGAATGATGCGAACGATGGATATAAAATAAATTATAGTCATTATTTTCTAACGCGATCGATGAACAATTATTCGATCAACGATAATCGATCGACATTAGATTAAACGATTAATTAATCTTTGCCAAGGTTCAAATTTTCTTTCGGACTATGGAAAATCATCGCGATTTTCAGGGATCAAATTTCATCACTGTCGATTCTTCGAACGATCATTATATCAATATCGTTAATTTAATCGTCTAAATCATCGATCGAACCGATATAAATTAAAAAATCTCTTTTTTCTTTTTTCATCGATCGAAAATCTTGTCAAATCTCAGATACGATTTTTCCCGTTAATCGTACATTCGCAACGTGACTCTTGCGCAATTGCCATTCCGCGAATTCCTCGAGCGGATTAAAGCGTACATAGGGCCCGCCGATTAGTTTCGAATTCGAATCAATTTTACCGGCTGTCCGTGAGGCATGTGACCACAACGAGAGCGAGAGTTGAACATAATTAGTAACGGGACGATATCGCCGACAAACCCTAATTGCACCGAGGTGTCAGACGGAAAATTTATGCGCTCGACGCAAGCCCCCCCCCTCCCCCTCGCCCTCTGCTCCTCTCGCCATCCAACCCTCGCCACTCTTATAACGCGAGATATATCTATGTATATATACGTATCACAGATATGTCCTACCTACGTATTTCGCGTTTTCAACTGATAAAATTTAATTCATGCCGCGTACTAAAAATCACCGCCGACATTATATACGTTGATTGGTGTATCTCTCGTATTCAACGACCATTATATGCCGGATTAATCAATCACGCGACGTACGAGTAATCGCTTTTGGCTGAAATTATTTATCGTACCAACGGTCGGTAAAAAGAGCTTTTATTAAATATTTTTATTATGTTTTTTTTTTTTCGTTATTTACTGGCGCATCGCGTATTTCGGGCTGATATTCTTGATCCGGCAGGAGATAGAGAGAGAGAGGTAGATTGGGCGAGTTATACATCGGGACGATAATACTTGAAATATTTAATGAAATTTCGAGCGCAAAATCGCTCAATAAAGCCTCGAGGATACGAATACGTCGAAAATTCCACGAACAGGTAAAGTCTCTCTCTCTCTCTCTCTCTCTCTCTCTCCTCTCTCTTTCTGGAATCGTTCGTAATCCACCCTCGTTTCGCTTCTTCCAATCCTCCCTCTCGCGTATAGTCGAGCACTTGAACTTCTTACTCTCTCTCTCTCTCTCTCTCTCTCTCTCTCTCTTTTTCTTGCGTTCTCTCTCTCTCTCTCTCGCTCTAGCGCAAAGCATTCTTCGCACAAAACCATTTATCGAACATTTCGAAAAATCATTCGAGTTCACGGTAATTTTGTTCTCTCTTCTTTTTTTGCCACCGAGCTTAATTCTCGGAACAATATGCGCGGAGAAAATTTCATCCGGAAGTTTTACGAAAAGCTCGAACGACGAACTTCCGTGAAAACCGATCGCGAGTTTTCAAAGATATTTTTTATTTGTTTTTTTTTTCTCTCTCGTTTCTTCTTTTTTGCGCGTTGAGTGAACGAGATCGGTGCGAAAAAATAATTCTCGACGAAAATGCATTTTTTAACGCCAATTTGGCGTCTGAACGAGCTCTCTCTCTCTCTCTCCTCTCTCTCGCTCTCGAAGTACCAAAATTCAGGACGTTCGTTCGCCCCCCCCCTCCCATGCCATCGATTAATATAAATTAAATTATAACGAAAGATAATTCCGCTTTGGCGCGTTCAACCCCCTCCCCTTTTACCCTGGCCCTCGTATAACAAGGGTTGGTGCTCCTCTGGCAAATTTGAAGGGAAAAAAAACGCGGAAAAGAAATAAAGAGAGAGAGGGAGAGCAAGAGTGTCTGAAAGAGAGAAAGAAAGAGAGAGAGAGAGAGAGAGGGAGAGAGAGCGAGAAAAAAAAACAAGTATGTAATGCAATTTTGTTCGAGTTCTTTGTCATGAATAAGTAGGGCATACGGCCAAGCCCATTTGCATTTAAAACGCGGGGGAACAAGAGCGACCGCTCTTTCGGGACCTATCTCTCTCTCTCTCTCTCTCTCTCTCTCTCTCTCTCTCTCTCTCTCTCTCTCTCTCTCTCTCTCTCCCTCTCTCTCTCTCTCTCTCGCTCACACGCACGCAGTCTCCCTCTCCCACCCATTCTTTTTTCTCTTCCACTTGGCGATATTCAACATGACCCAACGCCGAAAATTTCAAGATCTTTAATTACTCGTACAATTTACCGTTTCATTATTTCACGTCGTAACGATAAATAAATTAAAACGTAACGCGATAATTTCACGTAACAACCTATTGTCTTACGTCTACTTATTGTTCTCGTCGTGTTTTTTTTCACCCTTATACGCGTTCGTTCGTTATTCGTAACACGGACGTTCTCGTGCAAAAAAAAAAATGAAACGATACAAAAGCGTGGATAGGAATTCAAACGCGTATTAATATTTTAACGACAATGGACGCATTGTCCCGCAATAAAATTGACGAATCGATGAATTAACGCAATTTTGATGAATTTTTATTCGCGTGATATCACGACGAACGTGTAATTATATCAGTAATTGCCGGTTAATTAATAACGCGAAGAGCGAATACAAAATTAGCTCACTTCATTGTAAATTCTACTGTTTCAGAATTTGGTTTAATAAAAAATTATTATTATTATTTTAATTTCAAAAATATAACGGAAATTAAATTAAACGTGCGTCTACTACTTTACTAAAATCAGGCACGAATTAGAATAATAATAATAATAATTATTATTATTATTAATTATTCGAGAAAATTCTTTATCATTTGAATAATAATAACAATAATAATATATTATATATAATTATAATATATATTTTTATTTTTTAAACCATTCCTGGCGAGTGGTATTAGCTACGAAATAAAAATAAAAGGACAATCCATATTACACCACCGAGCGATCGTTCCCTATTCCCGTTTTCCACGAGAGCTTACGTGATACTACGCCATTACATCCACAAAAGCCTGATAACAACCGTGACCACTTGGCGCGGTCACGAGAATCCAACGTTAGGTATATATAATATCAAAATTACCATCACCGGGATAAAATAAATAAAAATAATAAATAACCGTTCGAAACGAGATTGGAATGAAGTTGCGACAACGAGTAATAAACAAACGATAAAAATGCAATTTACCGAAAGTAAGGAAAGATGATTCGATCGGGACGAAGAAAGGTCGCGGAGAGTTTCTGTAACTCTGGGCAAATTTGGGCGGGTCGATTAAAATTCAGTCCGTCACGTAGTGTCCTCATTTTCCAAGGTTTCGCGCGTATCTCCTGGTTCTCTCGCCTCTCTTTGCACATATATATATATATATTTATGTATATATATATATAACTATTTGTATATGCCTCGTGACAACTCGTAATTGTGTCGAAATTGAGAATCTTCTCCCGCGAGATGCTCAGACACCGACGAAACTTTGTCCCTCGGCTCGTCCTCCTACCGGATCGTTGTAAACTCGACAGACGTAAACAGATATAGGCTTATGTATATATATTTATACATATATATACTTAAATACAAGTACAGGGGAGTGAATGTAGTACCGGCAGTATTAGCAGCAACCGAAGAAACCCGAAGGTCCCAAGCGACCGCGACAAATCGCAAAAGTTTTCGCGAAACGATTCTCTCGCTTCCACGAGCGAATAAACTTTATCACGATCGAAATTGGATATCTACGGGAACGCATTAATTTTTATACGTACTCGATCGTTAAAGTCGTCGAGAGTTTAAAATCTTTTTTTTTTTTTAATTTTTATATTAAGAAACGAGATTTAGGGGGAAAAAATCTTAACGATAGTATCGATCATTACTATGATTAATTATTTATACTAAAATGTATATTTATTTTTTTATTTCGTTCGATCGGACATAAAATTTTCCCTGGTGACAAAGTCGAAGCGTAATTTAGCTTGTAAATTTTTAATGACGAATTTTTTCATCATCGCCGGTGCGTAAATTAGCCACGGATCGGTCATCGATTGATGCAAAGCAGCCTCGCGCCTCGTAAGAACGAGAGTATTCCAGGGCGACCATTCTCGTTCCATCTTGAAACGCACGAGACTTAGACGAAAGAGATCGTCGCATTCGGAAATTGCCGATTTACCGTGCCAGATGTAATTAACGAGACGATAAATTATTCTCGAATCAACGATCCACGCTGTACCACGATTTTCCGACGTTCGATCGAGATCGATCTCCCGATTTTTCAAATCTCGCAACATTATTTCGTAAGGTTCGTAAACGATTCTCGCGTCTTTACCAGGCTGTAATTTACGACAATTCTCACAAGTTGGTAAAAGCTCGTCGATACTCGACGATAAAACGTCGATCGGTAAAAATTTTCCGCATCTCTTGCAGAGTCGCGAGAACGCCGATCTTTTCGTTCTCGACGCTTCCTCGCATCTTGCGAAACGATCGGGATCGAGTTTTTTCTCAGGTGCGCAAAAATTCATCGTCAGACGTAACAGGGCGTGTCTAAGCCGATTTTTCAATGAAATCATTATTTTCAAATCGTAATTATCCGTTGTCAATTCGATTTCCTGATCGATCAAGGAGACGAGATCCTTGGCGTATTTACAGGTATGAAAACCGGCGTATATTCGCAAATTTTTTAATACCTCGAGTCTCGCGTCGTTCGGGAGATCTTCGTTGGCCAAAGATCGGTAAAAATCGCGACATTCGCGAGCTCGTTGAACGCGCAATGTATCAACGCGAATCGTTGCTCTTCCGTTCGCGCATTTCCACACTTCCGGTTCCGCGAGCCTGTCGAGACTCTCGAGATACTTTCGTTGCTTTCTCTCGTCACGAACCCGCAATTTTATCGTCTCGATCGATCGCAAAAGTTCGATCTCTCGTTGAAGTATCGTTGCCCGTGCTGCTAGTTTACTCGTCGTGAAAAAGCTACGCTCGAGCCTCTCGCTCTCGTAATAACGCCAACGCTCGAGGACGTTGTCCACCATCTCGAAATCCGAACGTTTCGACGGTGGGCTCACGTTCAATATCTCGAACTGACTGACACGACAGTGACGAAAGTGGTGAACTTTTTCCGGCTGCGTGGGTGTCGGGGCACGTGTTTCGCGCGCCAGACGGGCCAACGCTCCTATGTCGATCCTCGCTCTGTAGGCTCTGACGATATTTACAAAATTTCATATCGATTATGGTTTTTTCTTCAGTTTATTTGTTTTATTTTAGCGAAATTAATTTAATTCGCGTGAGATTGAATTTAATTTGATTGGCGTAAATGTAATTTGGTCGAAAATTAATTAAATTTTGCAAAGATTCATTCGTTTTTATCGAAATTAATTAATTGCTCGAAAATTCATTCGATTGAGCCGAAAAAAATGTGAATTTTTTTAAAAATTAGTTTTTTCGTCAGTTTATTTGTTTTATTTTAGCGAAATTAATTTAATTCGCGTGAGATTGAATTTAATTTGATTGGCGTAAATGTAATTTGGTCGAAAATTAATTAAATTTTGCAAAGATTCATTCGTTTTGATCGAAATTAATTAATTGCTCGAAAATTCATTCGATTGACCCGAAAAAAATGTGAATTTTTGAAAAAATTAATGTAATTTTTGTACAGGTTCGAAGAGAACTTTTCTTCTTGATTTTAATCCAATTAACAACGTTCGATCTCGTCGTGAAATACGAGATGGAAAATAAATTTTTTATTGCTGCTTGATAATTTTCTTCGTCCAGCGCAATTTTTTTTCCGCCCAACCCTCTCAATTAGTAAACCGGGACTCACCTGTAGCACTTTTGTATCTTGACAGCGGACAGCTCCTCTAGCCTGAGTGATTAAATTTTTGTTCGCTGAATAAAGTTTTTCATTGCGTGTCGGATCGATAACGAAAACTGTTATACGATTAAAAATTCAAGCTGCAGATAAAAGTCATTAACGCGAAAACGTTCATACATCGTTGTAATCTCAACGGGACCGAAGGGGAAAATTTTGATAGATTATTCCCGCCAACTTTCGAGTCTCTCGATTCACGATAGCTGACTCGACGTGCTAAAATATTTTAGCTAAAATTCACCGACACGAATTTTTCTCGTGTCGTGTGTACAAAAAATAATTCCAAATTTCAAACTTCTCGAGCGTTAATTAAAAAATTTAATACAGAAAAAAACACACACCCCCAGGAAAATGTCGTTCTTTAATTCTTTAACTTGAACTTTGACCTTGAACTCTTATAGTAGATTACTCCGAACTAAATCAAAGTTTGTAATTTCATTGCTTATTTCGAACGATACGAGGGAGAAAGTTTCGCGGAATCGTGTAAACTTCGTGTGTAAATGGGTGCCAATAAAATTAATTGTTTCCCGTTGTTTCTTCGACGTGTTCTTCACTAGGAGACAATACCTGGAGAGTCGCTTTTCCGTGTCCTCGGTAATTTGTTTCCCGTCGGATTTTCGCATCTTGGCGAAGTCGAGAGGAGACTGGGAGCTTTTGTTACCGCTCGTAGTTCGCGACGTCGTGGTAGTTCCCATCGTAGGTCTTACCGCCAGTGGCGTTACCAATTTATCCCTTAGATCTGGTAAACGAGACGTCTGGGTTCCCCGTTCGTTCACGACACTCGTGTATTTGGAACGGGACGAGGCCAAAACCATCATCAACAACGACACATCCGTACCGACACACTTTTCTCGTGTTTTGATGATCACGTTGGAGGTCGGTGTGGCGCGAGTACCAAGAGCCAGATCGTACTCGTCCCGTTGGCATTCCTCCTCCTTCCTCGCTCTCGGATAAACGAGGTTATCCCTCGGGCACGTTTGCGTGCGAGCGTCGTGATACTCGGTACCCGTGACGACGTTTCTCCATCCACCGAGAAAAGGTTTCGCGACGCAACGATCCTCTATCTCTACCACGATAACCATCCTTTCAAACTCTCCCGATGGGATAATACAGCTGGGAAAACCAAAATATACAGTTATTGGCAGTTTAAGCGTCGATAATACAGTGATTGGCACCTTAAATGAACTAATGTATAGTCATTGACCATCGAAGCACACGAAAAAGTAGCTATTGACTTTGTATTTGTATTTATTACTTTGGGCAAATGTACAGTCATTGGCGGTCGAGGTACACGAAAATACAGTTATTGGCACTTTTAATGGTCCGATGTACAGCTATGGGCAGTCCAAAGCACTTCAAACTACAGTCACTGGCCGTTTTAGCAGCATAACGTACAGTGATTGGCAAACGAACGACGCGACAAATACAGTTATTGGTATACCCGTATGTCTCTCTTCCATGTCAACGGGGCCAACGACTGTCCGGCTCACGCAGCATTGATAAATTCTAAATTAAATGCCTCAATGTATTCCTCGACAAGTTCGTTTTGCAATATATAATTCTCGAGCAACGTGTTTCGCCATTTGCCAAAACAAAACACGAAATACTTTGTAACAACGACTATGATAGTTTATTATTTATCGCTAATGAACGTTGAAATAATTAATGCAGAAAGGTTAATTTGAACGGTAAGTATTAATTCATAAAGCTAGTGGTTACGTTCTATCTCGACGCGTCGACCGCGTTTCACCCTAACGACTGGCGAAACGAAAGTATATCGGAAAAGTTGAATAAGCGACGTTAAACCAAATCAGACTGATTAATTTAATTAAGCACAAATTCATTAATCGATGTAACCCATAAATTTGTTCGTCTCGATCAATTAGCCATATAGATGAATTATCCTACCGTAGGGATAACTCGTCGTATGTGTGTGTGTGTTTTTTTTTCTGGTTACCAATAGAAATTTATAATTCATGAAAACACGTGTCTTCGTTCCTAGCGAGAGATACACAATTATTTATCGACACTTGATATTCCAAAGTAGGCGGTGGCGAGCTGATGAGTATCGACGGTTTTATCTCGGATATCATTATAAGCACGCATCCAATTTTTACTTGGTACGTATATGTACGTACCAGCATGCATATTATGCATCGAGAATGATTTATCTTTCCCTCAAACACTCTCTCGATTACTTGCTATCGCCATACTCAGGAATATTACCAAGATTTTTATCCCGAGGAAAATATCAATGGAACGTTTCGTGTCACGAGACGACATTTGTTTTTAAATTATTCACACCTCGATTTAGGAAAAAAAAAAGGTTTTTACGATGACTGTATTTTGTTAACAAAAAAAAAAGAAGAAATATACGCACATAATTATGTATAATTATTTTTAATTAGAAATTAATTTATGCGTGCTTGGACTGTATGTACTTTTATGTCACTAAACGAGCTTATATGGAGATGCGAAAAGTCTCTGGTGCAACTGCAACTACCGGATACGACACGGGCCAAGAACTTTGAGCCACAATTCTTGCTGGGCGTTAATTATTTAAGTTTTAACCGTAATGTGTACACCGAATGTAGACACGCTTCTTGGATAGAGATTTACCAACGCTCCCTTATTCTCGTAGGGTCGCACTCTTTAAAGAACTTTTTCGATCACTCATGCGGCGATAACGAAATATAAAATGCAGCTAAATTTGTGAACTCGTTTTGCTCAGGCTGGAAAAATTATAATTACGATTTCAAAAATGCAATAGCGTTTAATCGCGTTATCTCACTGATTGTACGTCGACTGCGATCCAACGTATCCGTCGGCTTTAAAATACGTCCACGTGCGGGTAAGCTCGTATTACAAAGGGAGAGCCCTTTGTACTCGAGAACGCTGCACCTCCCTGAAAACCCACACCTCTGGCTACCGTCGTGTAATTATTAGTTGCAAATTGTCGAGGCCCGAATTACTTAGCCCCTAAACAAAGCGTTGTCGACAAACCGTGTTTAAAGTACGAAACTGAATAAACCTTATCTGCGTTTGTAATGCGAAGCTTTTGCATTCCGGAGCTTTCAGGAAAACCCCGAAAGGTTGCCAATGGATACGCACACGAGTTTGGTCGATTATACGTGATTTATTCTCACGTGTTTAAAACGATTGTAACAGCTTGAAAATTGATGAATGAATTGTCGTACAATATTGATTGGCTGGTAATCCCCTTTGGTCGACCACGAATACGTGACGACGATACACAAATTTTTTTAGTCGTAATCCTTGTATTTACAAAACTCAATGAAACGGATTCCACATTCCAAAATTGATGAATTTTGTCTCGAACAATTTTTCTGCGGCAATTTTTGTATAATGAAATTTTGGACGTTTGTGAAAATTCGAGCGATTACTCAAAGTATCATTAAAAATGGTAGTTTTTTTTATTTCACTTTATTTTATTTTTCAACCATTTCATCACGTTTCCATGATCGATGGTACGTAGTCCTTTCTGTCCTGGATCATATAATATCGCGAGGAGACTCGGAAATTGTTTTCAAACCTTATCAATTCCCTTTGAAGAGAGAGAAAAAAAAGAACAAGTTTATTACTCAAAAGTTCGATTGCGCGAAACGTAAAAAAATGTATTCGAGCACGTTTATTAATGGGAAAATGTGTTAAATAAAAGATAGAATAATTCATACTTGAAGTGGCTCTTCGCTATTTGATGAGCGAGATAAATTTTATGGAGCAATCGTCTTGAATAAAACATTTCAAAATCCTTGACGTAATAATGAGTCTCGGCCTCTTCGGTAGTGAGTAAAATACAATTCCAGGGTGACCATTCCTCGTCGATATTGAAACGTACGAGACGCAAATTAAATATGTCGTCGTTCTCGCTGAGGATGGAACGACCGTGCCATATATTATTGACCAGATGATAAATTCCTGGCTCACGAATGACGAAGAGCAAACTCGAGTAACAGTCGCGTCTTTGCTCGTCGGCTCGTATGCCGTTTAGCAAAAACGTGTAGGGTCCGTGGTGCGATTTGTCTTTGTTTTGCTGACGAAGCCACGAGCAATCTGTCGGGGATGAAATTTAACTTGGGGGTGCGAGATAGATACAGAAGGAGGAGAGAAGGAACGTAGATAAAACATGAGAATCGCCTCGGGGCTTGAATAAGTTATAACGACCGCTTAACTCACTCAGACAGCACGATAACTTTTTCATTCTCACGTGAGCCGAGAAATTTCGATACGGCAACATTTTCAGACAACTTCTACACAATAATTTTCGCGGTATCGGTTCCTCGGTCAGACCACTGGAGAATTCACGACTCGACGAATATTCAGGATTACCGAGAACGCAGGTACAATTCGAGACCTCGCTGACGAAATTTAAATAAGCAACTGTAAAGTAAAAATAAAATATAAAATGAATAAATTGAATTTCATCAAATTCGTTATTCAAAATTATTTCATGAAAATTTTCCTTAATTTATTTGATCATTCGTACTTGAGATCCTTTCACGAAGACTCCGAAGCCAAGAGGTCCCTACGCCTTTCGACATTAGCGCAATCTCCTGATCGATCAGTCGAATAAAATTCTCAGCGACAATACAACTGTGGCTTTTCAGTGAATTCTTCACGAGAATTAATAGTTCAAGTCTATTCTCGACAACGATATCTTTTCTCGTTAAATTGTCGTAAATACTCTTGTACTCGCGAGCCTTTTGAATTCTCAATGTAATCATCTCGACTTTTTTTGCCTTGTATCCGTTCCACGTTACAGATTTGCAATTTTCCATTAAAAAATGCGTTCGCTTTTTTTCTCTCTGCTCAACGATTATGGAACGTTTGTGTTTTTCCAGGGATCTGAGCATTTCCGTCGTTTTCTCGAGTATACGACAATTTTCGGCTCTGGTCGAGCCGGCAAACATTCGCTGGTTTACAATGCTGATACGCGATACCCGCCAACTCTGGATAAGATTATAAAGTCGGTCGAAATCGCCGCGAGAACGTGGGAAAGTCTGTCGCAGTATCTCGTTCTTGTGACGTTTCCTGAAAAAAAAATATTATTTTAAAGTCCGCTATTATCTACTTAAAGAGACCCAACTAAATGTTTCGTACGATTAAATTCACACCAAGTAGCAACGATACAAAAATTCGGCAAGAAATTAATACAAAATACAAAAAATAAAACGATAAAATTTTCGTTTTAAAGAACGAACAGCAAAGCTTCCGCTCGCGCATTTTCCAGTTTTCGACAATCTTCTAATCTTTTCCTGTACTCCCGGGCGCAATCCTTTATGTATTTAAGCAAACGATAAGCTCGATAAGATTTTTGTATGATTCGTGCTCGACCATGCAAATTCAATCTTCTCTCCATTTCCTCGTGGCTCTCGTACACATTGGGCGTCAAATAAGTATCCGATGAGTTTGCAATCCAAAAATCTTTCCTGCCGATAAGAAAAGCTCACGGTCGTTAATTTTTCGGACAATAACTATTTTTAACTTTCTTCTTATTCACTCGATTACCGTCCAGTTTGAGTGACTCTGTTGCAAGCCGATTGGCACGTAGCTTCGGCCATTTCTACACATTGTACTTGTCTAGTTCGCAAATTTTTGCATTTCACGTGTCTCGGTCCAGTCTGCGAAGCTGCGTTTAGATATTCCGTTCTCGTGACTTTGTTACGATATCCTCCTAAAAATGGTTTGGCAATACGACGATCTTCAATTTCCCTGATTACAACCATAGTCTATGTATTCGTTAATTAATAGAAAATTATCAATAAAATATGAATTATTAATATTTTTTAATCCGCGACACTCATCGACGTATTACGAGTTTCTCCTATCAAATGTCAGGCTTGACTTTTTTCTCTACTCAATTATTTTCAAGAATTCGCGCATCTAGATTGCGAACAATCGGGATAATAAACGAATAACGCGAAACGTACAGATATTCTCAATATCTTTCATTTGCAGCAATTTATTAATGAATTTTTTCGCTACACCTCCAACACAGTCGCGTGAGACAAGATCGTTACGAGGCATTAAGATTTATGAACAAATGTACATGTGCCGATTAAAACTATTAAAAAAAAAAACAATGTCGAATTAGCGCGTTTTTTGTTTTTCGTTGAAATAAATAGTTTAAATTTCATTTCTACAATGTGAGGAGCGAACTTTGCGATCGACGACTATATATATATACATATATAGTTGTTTAACGATATTATCAAATAATCACACAAGTTTGATCAATGGAAAGTGTTGATGACACGAGAAATCAAAGACTGGCGGCTCTTTGGAATCCTTCTTATGCCCACCGGCTAATAGTTTTACGACGATGAAATTCGTCTTCGATACTTTCAAAAGATCATTTATCTGAAAGAAAATCAAATTTATATAATCCTCGCTATCTTACGTCCGTTTTTTTTTTCATAAATTTCTGTCCTTGTTTTGAATTTACCTCGTTGACGGTATTCGAATTTCCAGAACAAAGCGAGAGTGCGCAATCCAACATATTTCTTGCTCTATCGAAGTGTCGGCAGGCGGCGTAATATTGCTTTTCGCTCGTCGTTGCTTCCTACGAATAACGAAAAGTTAGAATAACAAATTAAAAGCGCATCGTCGATCTCGAGTGACTCACGTTTCTTTTTTGCATCTGAGAATTGGTGAGATCGTAGAATTTCTGATAATCCGCGACTGGTGGTGTGAGAAGGGAAGAAAATGGAAATAAACGATGCTCGTAACGTACTCGCTCGGAGTCAAACGGTGATTCGGGAAGTGGAATTTTACCGTCCATGCGAAAACCTACCAGAGCCTTGAAAAAAAAAACGATTTTTTTTTTCTAAATCGTACACGTTTCGTGAATAATATTGTAATGTAAATAGATACGATATTCATACCCTGTAATATCCGCCACAAATATTCTGCATCGCCTGGCACATGAGCATTTCCAAACTAAAGGGCCTTGGTGCAATTTTCTTCTTCTTACTTTTCGCACTCTTTTTACCAGCTCTTCCCTTCTGAGCCTCGCTGTGCGCTTCTTGCTCCATGAGAAACGTGTCGGCTCTCGTAAGGGCCGAGACGAGCCAACTGTAGAGAAATTGATAGAGATACCAGAATATATAATGATATTCGTGAACGGAATAGAGTTCGAGCTCGAAACCGCTCAGAAGATACATTATCATCACTCTTAACGTGTGATAAAGTATCCACGTGCCGAAACACGCGAGATGAGGTCTCGAAGTGTCGTTCTTGAGGGAGAGAGTGTGCAAATGTTCGTCGACTCGTTCCGCCTGAAAGAGAAAAATGAAAAAAAATTCGATATTAATATATAAAAAAAGGATTCTACGGATTGAATATCTTTTCTAAATATTTTCCTCCAAGAGAAAGCTTTCTCCACGAAGAAGAGAAAAGAAAAGCGGAACGGTGATTAATAAACAGTGTGAAATAAGCGACAAACCTCGTCGTGCAAAGTCGCAAAGTCTTCGAGCAAATGTGCCAATTTATCTCTCTGTCGTGCTCTGTTGTGACCGCTTAGCTGCAGCAAACTGCCGAACAACGTGCCACAGTGTGCTAAAAAACTATCGACGTACTCCTTGGCCTGTTGATTCTGAAGCAAAGTACTCTTCGGCATCAGAGCCGGCGGAGCGGTAAAATTTCTCGCCGCGTCTCTCAGTACATCGGTGAAATTTTGCGTGCCGAAAACGCGATTGGTCGGAAGATAAACTATCTGTAGCATCGAGCGCGACAGTATGCACGGACTTGTACGAGAAAATTCAAGAAAAAAATCCTGAAAAATTAATATTATCTAAATCACGGTGCAACGAAGATTGAAAATTTTCGTTTCGTTTTCAAGACTCACCAGAGCACTGTGAAAACCTGTACAACCGGATATTTTAGTCACGGTTTTTAATCTGTTCAAAAGTTCGTCCATGTATTCTAAGGCTTCCATTCTTGGTTTTATTTTCGTGTATCGAGGAAAAGTCGGTGGCAGTAATCTCTGATTAACCATTGGATCGAAACCCATTATACTCGGATGATTGGCTGAAAAATGCGTCCTTGTAACGAATCGAAATTAAAAATCACAAAAACAATTCTTTCTCGAGGCTTACTCACATATCTCATCGGCTTTATCGCCTCGATTTATCGTCTTGATCATAATCTGTATCATGTCCGAGGAATTGGCGAGAAGACGCTGACAGTCGTTAAGATTTTGAAGCAATTGTTCCTTTTTGCTCATCAACGATAAAGTCTGATAGAACATTTTCGTAAAACGTATTCTAGTGTAGAGCGCCAATCCGTCGTTATACTGAAAAAATAATCGTACGATAGTTGATAAATTTGATATTTTTATTTCTCGGACAATATTTCGATGAAAATAAACAAAAATGGATATTAACCTGTTTCTCTGTGTCATCGTCAACCGGTTTGATTCGACTCTTTTTATGCAATTCCTCCTCTATCTCTCGTAGCATGGATATAGCTTTTTGTTCCGTAATATCCTGTTGCAATCTGTAGCCGTACGTTACGCTCTGAAAATCTTCTTCCTCGAAAACCAGAGCTTTGTTTATACAATCTTTGATTACTTCGATGATTTTATAAATAGCGTAACAGAAAGTCTTAAGGGTTTTGTCGATTATCTGTCCGGGTTGATGGAGATAGAGATTCGTGAAGACCGTTTGCGCCAGACTATGACCTTCGAGCCACGAAACTATGCAAGAATACGTCGAATCTATTATACCGATGATCTCAGAGGGACTTATATTATCTAATTTGATAGCGCCCGATTCAACGGCTTGCGCGAACGTGTAAGGCTTGTTATTTCCTCTGTTGCACAACATTCCGGCGTCCATTTTTGGATCCATCATCTCGATCGACGACATCGCCTCGAAGAGGCTGAAAAACGCATCGTGAAGGATCTCGCCTAGTTCCAAACCTGAACGAACGTACGAAAACATTATTCGCTTAACGATTGCCAAAATCTTGTCTAATAATAACTAATTATAGATACAGATCGTAATTTGTTATTCGTCGTATTTCTCGTACGTGTTATCGTTGGTTTTACGCATCGATATTTTTCTTAAATTATTAATTTTAATGTGAAAATGTTATAAAATGTGAACGAAAATGGTCTGAAAAAAAATGTGGACGAATGTTTTGACCAAAAATCTATTGGAAATAGTAGAAATGTGTAATAATGATAGTTCGAGATGCGATCGACGATCCGATGTTAATTTACGAAGGAATTTATTACCTGTGACAGCATCGAAAAATTCTTGCGTGATGTCCACCCAATTGTAGATATCTTGATCGAATCTGAAACATCAGAGCTCGTATTAACGAGAATATACGTACGGCAGAACAATTCGCAGACAATACACAATGTCTCGGGTGTTAGAAGACAGACAGTAAGAGAGGTTACATTCGTGTTTCATCGATCTTCGAAAATTGAATATCATCGACCAGTCAAGAAAATCACATTTCTCAAACTTTTTTACTCGTTAACTCGTAATAAGAATAAAAAATCATTGACTTACTGAGATTCTTTGTCATCAGTAACATAAATTCGTTCACCCACCGAGGCTGCCATGTTTTCCGACTGATCTGACGTTGCGCGCGAATGTGTTATATATGGGTCGATTCGATTATCGATACTCGAGGCAATGCGACGACTCTCATTACGCATTTGAAAGTGCCACGGCCTACAAATCTCTGCTGTTATGAGGTTGCTTCGTATTATACGACACGGACCGTCACGTAACGACAACGGCCCGTACCGGCACTGACACGACAATTTTTACGCGTATGTTCAGAAACATGGCGTATGGGAAAACATTTACTGCGCTACGCTGCCGGAACGTCCCACGGTACACTCCCACTGCTCCCACTGAAGTTCATGCTACAAAGTTTTGCTGTATCGGTGCCAGTACGTGCGGTTGCCGTTACGTGACGCTCCGTGCCGTATAGTCTAAAGCAACCTATAATTTGCACGTTTACCGTAGTGCACTTCGAGTGTGTGGTGAAACTCAGGAATGAAGAACAAAAAAAACTTAATACCTGGGAAGAAGTGTCAAAAATAGTCCAATTTTACTTGCAAAAACATTATCTACAACGCACTCAAGCCCGGTATATCGTACTGTTCGAATGAAGAAATACCCACAGACGCGAAGTGAAATACATCAGATGAGCAAAACGCGACTACGTTTTCCGGTTGATGGTAAGTAAGTAACACGATTTAAGAATACATTTAGAATAAAGAAATATGTATATTGTTTCCGTACTCAAAATATTTAAGAACCAATTCTCTTAACGTCTATGACGCTATCCGACGTAAATGTTGAAAAATCAACAAGTTTAGGAGACGCGGGTGAGCGAATCCATGTTTATGCTAAAGCGGTTAAAGATCCGTATGGTAGATGTCTCTGTATGTCTTAACTGGCGAATTGACAAAAACGAAAAATGGGGCCATGATATTCGTAATATACGAGAATTTCCAATTTCGCAATCACCTCTTAAAATTTATTTGAACGAAAAAACAGTTTAACCTCCTGCCCCCTCCTAAGGTGCCAAGTTCTCCAAGGTGAACTTCGGAATAAAGGAGGGGGTAACAAATTTCTTTGCATCCAAAATAACTTTGATATGGATTTATGTAACAGGAAATGTCAAATTACCTAGTACATTAAAAATATCACAGTCAAGATTCCGGATTTTCAAAGATTGTTAGTAAAATAATGAAAAAAACAAGAAATATCCATTTTTTTCCTTGTAGACCAAGAAAATTTCTATTCAACCTAAATAACCTTGTAAAATATTCATGCCGTTGGAAATTTTTCGTAAAACGTGAATATAGCAATTTATTAGTTTTTAACAATAAAAATCATCGTAGACCTAAGCTCCTACGTCATTGCCCAAATGCATAATCTTATCTCGCTATAAACTCGATCAATCGACAAAGACTGTTAAAATCACAATACCAAACAAAACTTCGCATTATGGACTCGTAAACGAGGCCAAGAAAATTCGCCATAATGACGTACAAACTAATCACACTCTCGAACCGTGTCATTAAGAAAACTCGTTATCTATTTTTGTCATTGAGATCGACGTGTGGGGTATCGGAGAAAAATCTCTTTTTCAATATTGCCCCGACACTTGATCACATATTTGTCAAATCTGTGGACCGAGTCAATTCGATATCAAATTGCGCGACGAGAGAGTGTACCAGACAACCTCGGTATCTGATCGTACGTACACGTACAAACATTGCATGTGCAGCTACTGTACACATGTAGTACGGAAGGTTTTAACTACACGTGCATCGATTGCGTCCGCCAACGCCACGTGTAGTTAGCATAGCCGCTCGCGTTCTTGAGCGGAACTGTTTGCGCACGTTCGAGGTGCTCGCGCAACTCTACGCTGCCGCATGGAGGGGGCGGCGGGAGGGGGGGGGGGGGAGAACGACCTCGAGAGAATTACTATAGGTAGAACTAGACACGAGCCATACCGCGGTGGTGGGCTGCGTTAGGCTGCACTAGGCTGCTCTCCGTCATCGTTTAGCCTCGCTGTAGGAGAGCGTGTTACCCGACTAATGTATCCACGAGGCGTTCTCCCAAAACTCAGCCACGTCTATTTTACAAAAACTTCCGATACTTCGCGTCGCTACGCCAATCTTACGTATCCACTTCGTTATCGTTATTTAGCGTATCTGTCGTATCTTTTCATCGATCCATTTCCGGTTAATTCGTTAATATTCGTTTCGATCTAATTCGTAAACGATTGCCCGTGTAAAAACAAATGTCAAGACGAAAAAATTGACTCTTCGTCTCGATTAACGAATTTCAACCGAAATTATATTTTAATCGTCTCTTCATAATGCTTAAAGCTCGGTATATAACGAACTAAAATAAGAAACGATTGTTTTTCCGTCAAATTGGAAATTTCCATCTCGTGGCATTATCGACGAATGCGCGAGAAAATAAAATCGAGGACATTCGTGTTTAGACTCGTGGAACAAGATTAGCGGAATTTTCGGTCGTATCGAAAATAGTTCGAGTCACATGATGAAAAAAAAATAATAATAAAATAAAATTGTACGGGATTCCCTCGTGTATAGATGTATATATGTAAATACATATTTACACACGTATACGTGTGTAAATAAATATATATGCACACATACACGTGGAACACACACGCGGCATCGTCGAGAGAAGGTCGCGCCCCGTCGTGAAAAGGAAATCGTGCCATCGCGCACGTCGGGACATACGCTCGGTGAAGGACACGATGTTCGTCGCGTGGACGGCAGCACCATCGCCAAATGTAGGAAAGGGGCGGTTGGAAGGTGAGTGTTGCGCGGCAAGCGGGGTAGGCGGGGGGGGGGGGGGGGGGGGGATTACCAGTTACACGTGCGAGTCCTTTTAGCTGTTTAACTTCCGTTTGAAAGCCGAAGAATAATTGACTTAATAAGACACGTTACCTTTTTTTTTTATTATGCAATCGTGTGTGTGTGCGTGTGTATGTATATATGTGTATGGGCATGTGTGTGTATTATTATCGTTTGAGGCAACTGGAAAGTTTTTTTTCTTTTATTCTTTCTTTGACCCTGGCTCACCTTTCACTCGATTCACGTTCTAACTTTTTCGCTCGTGTACTCTACGAGCATTGGTGAAATTCGTCTTCTCGCTTGTTTCTTTGGGCATAGGTTAGATATCAATATTACTTTGGTCTTGCTTTGTCTTCGTTTACGAAGAAAATCGGTTGGGTAATGCGCATGCGCGTTCGAGGAATTAGCAACGTCGAGAAGTTTTGTGAGATTAATTCGTAGCACGTTGAACTAAAATTGGGAAAAATGTGAAAGTTTTTTCATATCGAGACATCGCGACTGTTTAGAGCGAGCAATACTGAGTACGGGTTACTCTTCATTGTTATTTGCAATTATTGCAACAGGTTCTTGAAGCGCGAGGGAGAAGCGAGGTTAGAAACTTTAACCTCTGTTTTCTTAGATGGTCAGCGCTATTCGTAATCCCAGTCCGTTGCACAATCTCAAGGGATTCGATCTGTTACATAACCTCAACGTAACGTGCAACAGACTCGGTCGGTCACAAAACATACAATCCTATTTTCTCCAAGCTAAATGATTTTTTCTAACGAAAGGAAAAACGACGTCGAACCGAGTTCGATAATACCGCGTTTCCTTTGTTCTCGTTCATTTTCCCAAGAACGTCGATCGTTCCAAAAAAGGAGATCGGTCCGATAAAATGTAACGTCTCTCGTGGTGTCGCCGAGACACCATTGACGTTTCCTACGGGTTCTCGACAGATGGCGCCGTGAACGATCGCGAGTGAGCGAGAGAGACAGCGCCGGTAGACAGTCGCGAAGGATCAACAAAGATGGCGTCATAGACGGTCACGAAGAAGCGACAGAGATAGCGCCATAGGCCGTTCGCGAGGAGCGAGCGACGGAGATAGAGCTATGAGAACTTCGGAGTAGTTAAAATTTCTGTCACGCGAAACGTACGACCCCGTATATCAAACTCTTCGCACGCTTATAACCAACGCAATCGTTCAATCCCTATCTGACGAAGTTTTTTTTCCCTAGAAAAGCTATTATCGTGTAACATCAATAACCGTAAAATAAACGTGGTTGTATAAATCAAGGATATTTTCGGAACACCGTGTTTCCGCGAATTATGCAATACGATTGACGCGCGAACGATAATAGAGCAACCGTTGCACACGAGTAAAAAATCTACATCGTGGCAACGAAATAGCGCGCGTGCAAGGTTTTCATGAATATTTCCATTTGGATCGACTTTTTATTCTTCCATTTTTGTTTCTCAAATTGCTCGGATATGTTTGTATGTATATATATATATATATAGATTATATATATTTGTATATATCGATCATCGACCGTGGACTTCGTGGGTTTCGACGCGCGTGGTATTCTCGCGGGACTTGATTATCATATCTCTCGCCGTTAGTCGGATCGGTCGACGAAGGTCCCCAGTCAAGTATTTATTTCCCTCCGGCTCTCTCGTACGAACCTACCTCCTCCTTCCCTTCCGGGCGCCCATTGCTCTGCCTAGATCTCTTTCACGCAACGCGTGAACACTGTTCATTCTGAGCTAAACACGAACGATAAGCAAAAGCTACGATATACGCAATGGTTTCTCCTCCATTACGCACTCGACACGTGGCTGTTATGCTGTTCTACGGAACGACCTCACTCTCTCTCTCTCTCTCTCTCTTTCACTCTCCAAGTCGACGATGTGCATGTATGCTTTCTTATATCTCTATATCTTTATATCTGCCTATATCTGTCGTTATACATGAATATATATAATCTTGACGTATACCTACAAGCCAGTGACCTATAGCTCGGTCCACGCGCATGTACTAGATAATGGACGCCTCGATCGCGCGCAGTTCGCTCCCGCCGTCCCGCGCGCGACTGACTCCCAACGTCCCGCGCGCAGCCTGTTTCCACCTCCCGCGCGCAGCTCTCATTCCCCCACTCCTCTGTGGCGCGTCCCGTCACCGCGTCGACGGTACCGATGCGCCGGAGGATGACACATATGTTACGCTATATATAGCAACGCGTAATCTATGATTTACCGATCCTTCGAGTTCTTCATCGAGTTAAACTTCCGAAGGACCTTGGCTCGTGCACGCGCACTATTCGTTTCGCATATTTCTGTTTTTTTTCTCTCTTTATTTATTTTTCATTCTTTTTTTTTTCTTCTTCTTTTTGTCGTTGTTTTCAGCATGAGAATTTTTATGAATGCGCACACGCGGCGACACGCGCTGTCTCGGTGCACCCTGCGTTTTAAAATGTAAAATGAAGTCACGGGTCGACCGACGTCGTGTCCGCGATGTGTTTATCAATCAGCCGGTGCGCGACGCTAGACGAGAGAAACCCGATCGAGATACGCGCGTACACGTGGCTTCTAGGTAGTACGACGGTAAAACCCTGAGACTGGCGAAAAAGTCATTGTGTTTTTTTTTGCTATAGATCGACATTAAGATTCGTTAATTAAAAAATCAATTACTTTCTAATTTGTTGACCTCTTTGACCTCGCCACCCTCGCCTCTCTCTCACCGCTACCTTCGAGTATTCGGACACTTTTCCTTCGTGACATTTTCCGGAAAGTTCAATAAAATTTTTAAATATTTTCATAAAGTGCCGGATAGAAAAAAAAACAAAGAATGAGGCAAAATTGGATGATTTTCTTTTTGGTAAAAATATGTTACTTTGAGAGGTTGGAAATAAAATTGACGAGTTCAAATTTGACAATTATTCGCTCGTTATTTTTGTCGATTCTCGAGCTCTCGTTTACGAACAATTTTACTCAAAAATATTTTCTTCTTCTTCTTATTATTATTATTATTATTATTATTATTATTATTATCGTGAACCAATACAGAAAATTCCATTCTAAATTTACAATTATTGACCTTAAACATTTCACGCGTTATTATCGCCCATCGTAGAACATTCTACCCCTCCAAACTTCACACGCAATTGATTTTCATCGATAATCCCTTAATGTCATTTTTTTTTAAACATCCTTCGCAACAATATCCCTAGAGACTTTCACCCGTTAAAACGACTGAAAAAGCAATATATATATTGCACCTCGTACATCAGCCAACGACATTGTTTATACAGGGCGATTTTCCTAAGGTATAGCACCATTTATTCTGGGGTAGATGGGACCATTACAAACAAAAATTGCAAATAAACATTAGGGATATTTTTAATAGTTTACGAGATATCAATTTTTGAAGTTTGTCCAATCAGCGCGGCGGGAAGCGTTGGAGCGACGCACTCCCCGCCCTATCCGTAGATATAGCACAGTGTAGGGCGTTACATTTGGGATCGCAAAATTCAGAGCAGTCAATTATTATTATTTTATTACGCAGTCATTTTTATTTGTCGGTCATTGACTGCTCTGAATTTTGCCGAGAAGCGTTGGAACCGCCCACTCTCCGCTCTAGCCGTAGCCTAGCCAGTCAATGCCCGACAAATAAAAATGACTGCGTAATAAAATAATAATAATTGACTGCACTGAATTTTGCGATCCCAAATGTAACGCCCTACACTGTGCTATATCTACGGATAGGGCGGGGAGTGGGTCGCTCCAACGCTTCTCGCTGCGTTGATTGGACAAACTTCAAAAATTGATATCTCGTAAACTATTAAAAATATCCCGAATGTTTATTTGCAACTTTTGTTTGTAATGGTCCCATCTACCCCAGAATAAATGGTGCTATACCTTAGGAAAATCGCCCTGTATATGTATATATTTTTTTCTGTATCCCTTTCACCCGTTCGACGTTCGTTTGGAACAAACGCCAAAAGAACAAAATTTGTAAATATAACAAAAAACGAAAATTGCGTCCCTAAACTAAAGCCGTAGGGACCTTACGAGGGTGAGGCTTTTTTTATTATTTTTTTATTTACAGGACAATTTTACGTTTGTACTCGAAAAACGTATAAACGCCCGTTGTCCGTTATAACGAACGAAAAGTATCTTCGAGAATGAAGAACGATGTAGAGTTGGTGGAGGGGATCGCGACTCGCCACGTGTCTAACCCCCTTCTCTGCCTGCCTCCCCTCCCCCCGTCTATCGCCATCTCCCTCATTCTCCTCGCTTTCCACGAGTTAAAATCTTCCGGTACATAAAACATTAACCCATCCGTCCTCGACTGACATAAATTCTCGCAGCCGCTTCCGATTTAGAAATTCTCGTTTTACGACGCTTCTCTCACCCCCACCCCCATCCCCACCCTCTTCCGAAAGGCACGGGCTCGTTCGTTAGCAACTCCGGTTACTATCCTTCGGGACTCGACGACGCGAGTTTCGACCAATCGTCATTCGGCATTGCGTCCTTTTTCCATAATAATCCGATACTATCTCTTTTTTTTTTTTTTTTTTTCTTGTTCTATCTCTTTATTTATCTCTCGATCTCTCTTTTTTGCTTTCCGTCTGTCTGTCGTTCTCGTTTTTACGAGAGATCTCGTTCACGTAAAATCCAACGATTATTCACTTTCGTCTTTCGTTTTAATCGTGATTTCTTTTTCTTTTTTTTCGTACTTTTTTTTCACACTTTATATTTTCTTCGTCTTATTTATCATTCATTTTATCTTCAATTTTTCGTTCTTCTTTCACTATTTGGTTTTTTTTGTTGTTTTTCACCCGTTTCTCTTAATCTCCTTCGTTTTATCGTGTCTTTCGTTATTTTGTGTATGTGTGTGTGTATGTGTTTTTTTTTCTTCTTTCGCTCAATTTATCATTTCACACGGTATTAATTTTTCATATCTTATCGTTATTTTTCCACTGATTTTCTCGTTTCTTCGAAATTACGGTTTCTTTTTCGAAATCGAAATTTCGAATAACTCGAATAAAAAAATTTTTTTTTTTAAATAAAAAATAACGAAAAAACGAAGAAATAGAAACTGAAATTGAACACACGTGCATTCCGCGAACGTTAAGCGTGTCGTTTCGTTTCGTACGTGAAACAAAAAAAATAAATACTCGATCCAGCAATAATCGTACTCCCCGCGAGACTCGTATACGAAGCGTCCTGAGCTCCGAGCGAAAGTAATCGCGTAACGTTCCGAGAATTGAACTATTTTTTTTTAATGAACAAAAAAATAAAAAACAATTGTCGAATCATCGAATTACGTACGTGAATATAATTTCAAAAAATTGTTACCATTGTGAGATCACGTGATCGACCCGCCCCCCCGACCCCTTCTCTCTCTCACTTTCTCTCTCTCTCTCTCTTTTTTTTCTCTCCTCTTAATCCCTGTATTTCTGTATTTCTTATTTCTTATCTCTCATTTATTTCTCATTTCTTATTTCTCATTTCTGTTTTAAGTTAAAATCAGGTAATCACTGGATATATTGTACTTTATTTTGATTTTGATTTTTATTTTGCGTATTTTTAAGTTGAAGTTTAAGTTGGAAGGTTTTGAAGTTTTGAAGTTTGAAGTATGCATTTGTAGTTTGTTAGTTTTCATAGTTTTCTCTTACTTGCACTATCATCGAACTGTCATATTTTTGATTATGTAATCCACGTGCGCATTCAACTAAAGATACTATATTGTTATTTTTTAGTGTATTTTTAGTTTTATATTGAAATTATGTATGTTTTTGTTTGTGTGTGTGTTTATTTTTCATCTGATTTTCTTGTATATGCCGAAGTATTTTTGATTTTTCACCTACTAATGTAACCACGGCAAGATTTATTCATTAATTACCCCAAAGCTTGCTAGGGTATAATAAACTTAATCAATCAATCAATCAATCTCTCTCTTGCGTTGTCATTAGTTTTTACTTTTAGTTTTTAGTTTTTAGGTTCTAGTTTTTAATTCAAGCTGTAAGTGATTATGTGTTTTCTTCATTTTCTCTCTTCGACTTTACGAGTCACTATTTTATCTTACCAATTGTATTTTCTATAGGATTTTATAAACCATTATTATTTTTCTTTATATAAACCATTATAAAACTCTGTGTATTTGCCCCAAAGCTCGCTACTGCATAATAAAATTATCAATCAATCAATCAATCAATCAATCTCTCGACCATTGTCCCTCGTTAAATTCTCGTCGAGCGATTCAAGCGAAAAGCCTGTAAGAACGCGAATAAATAAAATAAAAAGATAAAGAAAGAAGAAAAAAAAGAAAAATAAGACAAATTGAGCGTAATGCCGATTCGTCAGATTCACACGCGTTCACGAAGACCGTGACTCGTGTCGATTATATCAATAATAAAATACAAGCTCGGATGAGTCGTGAGCTAGTTCGCGAACATGTGCGAGCTCGCTCCTCATACTCGGATCTCGATACGCGCGCAAAGCTTGACTCATAACGAGAAGTACGAAAAAGTATTGTCCGTTCTGCATCCAATCTCTCCCCTCGACCCCCCCCCCCCCCCCCTCCCCGCCCAACCGACCCCACCCACCGCCACGCTCTCCCCTCTCCCTCGACGCACATCCTGAGCGCCTCCCTCTCCCTCTACCCCCCTCCCCCCTCTACAGCTGTCGTTCTACTCTGCCCTTCCCCCACTACCGTGTCGTATATAACGTTAATTTATCGGCTCGAAGCATTAAGAGTTCGGTACGCGTATCTCGCTACTTGTCCATTAGCACACGGGTAAACTGCCCATAACAGGTCGGCAACAACGAGGCTCGTAGCATAGAGACATACATACGAGTATATTGTATATATATATATATATATATACTCGTATATATATATATATACTCGTATATATATGTATTTCTATTACGTGGGAGGTTAGAGATTTCTAACGAACCGCACGCGCGCGATCCCTTTCCCAGCGTTGGAAGTTTTCCTTCGGTCCTGTCGGTGTCGGTTGTACGGGACGAAGGAGGCCGTCGAGCGAGGGGTGGACGGCGACGAGGAGGAGAAGGGGGTGGATGTGATGGAGGAGGGGAAGGGGCGAAGGCTTACACGTGCCGTGCGTTTTTAATCACGATCGCGGACTCTCTATCCGCGTCTCTATCTCGCCAACCGCGACCGATTCCTCCCGACACATGCGCCATGTTATTTATTATTATTATTATTATTCTTTTTGTTTTTCTTTCTTTTTTCGAACGCGATTATAAAACTCGAAGAGAGGACGAACTTTTCGTATTTTTTTGTTGTTAATTTTCGTATTTTTCTTTTTTTTTTTTTTTTTTTTTTATTCTTTGGTCTTAATCGTATTTTTGTCGTACGTCTTTCTTTTTTTTTCTTTAATGTTAGTCATCGAACGATAAAAACGGTGAATGTCGCGACGATAAGGAAAAAAAAATGTGAAAATTCGTTCGTGAATAAGGAAGTTTTCGTTGATCATTGATACGTGAGAGAAGGAGGTTGTTATACGTAGCGGAAATTATCGGGAGGAGGTCTTCGTGTACGCGGAATTACAAAAGCGTATCGTTTTATCGGGAAAGAAAGTTGGAGGTTTTTCGAGAAAAAATAAAAAGTGTGAGAGAGAGACAACGAAATTTCGCTGAAAACGATTTTTTTTAGCGGTCGTGGTTAAGCGTTTCTGACTAGTTGTTCTCTCTCACCACTCTCTTTCTCTCTAACGACGAAGCCAGTAATTATTTTTCTCCAAGAATCAACAATCTTAATAAAAAAATTTTTTTTTAAATTTAGTACGAATATTTTCAATGTTTCGCTTCGAGACAAAATTTTTCCTCTATTCCGAAAAATTCATGCCAACCTACGACTTTCGACGATATATTATATCTCTTATCACTCGTTTAAATTCGCGCAAGTAACGTTTCCTGTATATCTATTTTTGCACGTGTCGTTATCGTAAAAACGACCAATCGAATTGTTTGAACTCCAACCCCCAATATCACCTGTCGAACGATAATTCGCGTTTCGCTTCGAAATCAAATTTGACCAAAAATTCATGCCTACGAATTTCGACGATATATTATGTCTCTTATCAGTCATTTAAATTCGCGCAAGTAATGTTTCCTGTATATCTATTTCTGCACGTGTCGTTATCATAAAAGCGACCAATCGAATTGTTTGAACTCTGACCCCCAATATCACCTGTCGAACGATAATTCGCCATCGTAGGTAACATGTCCTATACATATACATATATAATTATATACAAACACACACACACACACATACACACACACACACACACACATTTATATATATGACAATTATCGATCGTGCTATACATACATATAAAGCACAATGCATCGATTCAATCGATAATCGTTCTCAACGTTTCGACCTCCCTCCATCGAATTCTCTACACCTCCATTGTCCGATATTTAATTGCGATTAGCAATATCTGCCTCGATCCACAAATACGTAGGTACTCTCTCGAGTACAATATTTTTGTGCCCAAATCGTCACTTGATCGAATCTTATAAATAAAAACTTTAAAAATATACAAAAATCCTCGAGTCGATGGAAATTCGAAAACGGTTAAAACCTTTCAGCGATTAAACATTCGCCCTTATACGTATTGCACGTGTGTCGTAAATATACGTATTATCGAACATTATTTATTTGTTTTTTTTTTCTTCCAATTTTCATCGAAAGCTTGAACTTTCGCGAGAGCACGATGATAAAAGCCCCGTTGGTATGTTTTATCGGGATTCCTTGGTGGCACGTGTACGAGACTCGCGGTCGGTGAGCAACCGGGCGTTTAAGCAATCCTCTCTCCCCCTCCCCCCTAACCCCGCCTCGCCCCCTCCCCCAACTCCCTCACGTTCTTTGAAGCAAAAATTTCAACGAGCTGCTCCCACGTGTTCTCGTCGAAAACCTCGCCCTCGGAGAAATGTCCGACCCGAGGTTCTAATTATAAAAAAAAAAGAGCAGAAAAAAAACAAAAAAAAAACGTAACGACCATGATAAAAAATGAAAAGAAAGGAAAGAAAGAAAAAAATGCGAAAAAATTTCAACGCGGAAATTAGAGACGATTGTTTGAATTATTTGTCATTATTGGACGCGATTAAAAGAGTTAACGGTCGCGGGCAAGAAAGAAAGAAAGAAAGAAAAAGAAAGAAAGAGAAGAAAAAAAAACGAAATGTCAAAAAGTTTACGAGAAAAGACCGCGTGGATTTGGCTTAAAAAATTTTAGCGTCGACGATTCTAAGCGAGAGTGGATTGTTTGCCCGGCATGAATCATCGTTCGAGTTTAAGTCACCACGTGCCAAACCAAACAATATCGGATTTACTTTTCTCTTTTTTTTTTTTTTTTTTTCTCTTTTTTTTCTTCTTTTCTTTGATAAGCACTTACGTGTGACGCATACGCACGTGTATGTGTACGACGATACGCCGTTTACAACGCATTACAATTGTGCAAATAACGTCTTTACCACACTTGACTTATAGTTGTGCGTCGACGATTACGTATAGGTATAGAGTCAAGAATTGGGGATAATTGGGGAAAACGAGTATGCTTGATTTTTTGAATTGGAGAAAAAAACAGATCGATCGATCGATCGATCATGGAACAGCCGTTAATGGACAAATTTCTGGAACGGATCGTTTGACGCAAATTTGCAGTTTTTTTTTGCTATATGACAAAGTTAAAAAATTATCAAAATTAAATCGAGTATTTTTTTCTTTTGTTCTGTCGTGAATTAATTCTCGACAATTTAATCCGAGACTAAATCAACTTGATCATTTCAAAATTCATTATTTTTCTCGCTATAAACATCGTCAATTATCAAAATCAATTTGTACTTATCAAAATCTTTTCTTTTTTAATTATTTTCATTAATTTTTATGATTTATTTTGTTTTATTTTTTGTTATCCTCGTAGCCTATAATCGAACGTCGAGGGTCGTATGAAAATAAAAAATTGCATCTCCTAGTCGACTGTACGAGCGTCGCGTCTGCGAGGGGGAAAAAAGAAGAGAGAGAAAGAAGTCAAAGAGAGAGAGAGAGAGATAGAGGCATATATAGGGAATACCCACTCGGGTTTTCGTTCGTACAGTGAACTCTGAATAGGGCGTTTGAACGTGAAACGAGGTGGGAGTCAACGACCTCCGAGCCGACAAAGCCACGTGTGAAGGGCTGTCGTATACGGCGACTATATATACGTATACGTATATATATATATGTGTGTCCATGTTGCGTGCGCGCGCACGTGTGCGTGTAACTGCGTATGCACGCAGGCGCGTGCGTATGCGCGTGCGCGATATACGCGTATATATATACTATGGTGCCTTATGCATGCGCGTCAGTCACGTCGACCTCTCTCCTAGCGCCATTTCCCGTGGATCTTTGCGCTCTCTCTTTCGGCCTTCCCCCACTCTTTCTCTTTCTCTCTCTCTCTCTCTCTCTCTGTCTCCGCAGCGAGAGAGAAAGAGAGCGAGAGAAAGCTCCAGATTCGCCAATGGCGCAACGTGACTTAGTAACTGCGAAATTTTTGCGCGCATGCGCGATTTTGGCCAGACACGGTGGGATTTGGGAGTTCCCCTGGCGATGGGTAGAAAGCGAAGTGAACCGAGACGGAGACTCGAAGCTACGAATTTCAGTGCAATTTTTACGTCGAATGGACCACTCGCTCGATTTTTTTATTGTTGAAGCTATAGTTCGCACGGAAATGAGGACTAACTGACCGGAAACTGGACAGTTCCGGATCAGGGCGTATTTGGAAACTTCGTTACACGTATAAAAGCAAAACATTATTATTTTTGTACCGTGTAATTCGAGGTCAAACTGAAAAATAAATGAGAAATATTGAGTAGGGCAAAATTTGACAAAAATAGTCAAAAGCTTAGAAAACAATTGTATTTTTCTTCAACAGCCCTTTTTTTTTAATAAATAGGCGTAACTCGAAAATCTCTCGTCACGAAACGACTCGATGGGTCGATAAAACTTGAACAAAGATCGAAACTACCTGCAACGTTCAAATTTTAATTCGGATATCTTTTATTCCGTACGTTTAAACAATTTAAAAAAAGTATCATTTCGCTTCTTTATTCTCATCGGTACATTCTCACGATCTCTCCAAAAGTCAATCGAGTTTCCGTATTACCGGCTACGACGAGCTCTCAACCTTGAATGAGTAATCTCTTTGTCTCTGTCGCACTCTCACGGTCTCCTCCGTGGCACGAACGCATCGAGGCGCAATGACAACGGTCGACGGGCGCACGTGGCTGTGCTTTTTCCTCGTGCCCGACGGATCAACCGCTATCCTCCTATTTGCCACCACTGTCTTGTTGTACTTTGCGTCCTCTCCCCCCACTCCCCTTCTTCTTTCTACCGTACCCCCACTCTTCGCTACGGTTCAGTGTGATCGACGCGTCGACGAGCCCGCGCCAGAATCCCGGCACGGTGAGACGCGGACACGAGTCTCGTTGTCAGAAACCTCCGGTAACTTCGGCCCGATGGTCGACGCGAGCGTTCACTCGTTAATCTTCCGATCATTTATCTCGATCTGCTCTCTCGTAACACGAATTATGCGCGAACCGATCGCATTTATTTTCGTTTAAATCGAAACATTTATTTATTTATTTTTGTTTTTAGTTTATTTTTCGTTTGATCGCGTGATCGTTCGAGAGTTCACAAGTGTTTATCGAAAGTGATAGTATTCTCATCGAGTTCAACGAGTTCGTGTCACGGACGGATTTACAGGATTCGAATTTACAACGAGGCGAAGGTAGGCGCGATCATCGCATTTACAAAAAAAAATGTATTTATTTATTATTTATTTCGGTTTTTTTAACTATTATAATGATTGTGCTCTTTATTAATGTCAACTTTATTTGTTATTATCGATCCAATTTCTTTGTTTACACGTAATTTCGGCTTTGTTAATATTTTCGTGTGAGGCGATTTTCATCGGTCGGTAGGGCAGAACGCGAGATTGAATCGTCGTTCCGGCCTCTTTATTCGTCGAGCGCTCTAAACAAAACATAAACGGAGAATTTTAACGCGATTTGCAAAAATTAGACGTGAATTTGGACATTTTTTATTGGAGAACAAAAATCCGAAATATTTTATTTTTCATAAAAAAAAACGTTTTTATTTTCCTCCGGTCGTTGAACGAACGTATGGAGAAACGATCTTCCCGAGTCATCCTAAACAAAGAACATGGCGCGGACAACACTGTGACGGTCGGAAAAATAAGCTTTTTTCATGAATTTTTTTAATTCACTTAATATTTCTTTTTCGAGTTCAATTAAATATATGTTATTCAATGTACATTAAAGTAGATACAAGTAAATTTTTATTGCAAAAAAAACAATAGTTTAAGTACAACAAATTTTTCTTGAAAACACGTTTTTCGAACTGGCGCGATCGATAACTCGAGCAATAATAGTCGGATATGTAAAATTTTTGCACCATTTTTTAAATAATTGTAATAGCTATCGTCAAGCATAGCCTTTCTTGATTTTATTCATTGATCCAAATATCCTCACATTTCGAAGTAAAAAATATTATTTTCACCTAAAATATTTTCATTCAAGATGCTTTGACCAATAGTAATTTTCCAAATAAAAAAAAAACTCTTACGCTCCCTGATAGCTATTACAATTACAAAAAATGTGGCGAAAAAATTTTGCACATCCGACTATCATTGCTCGAGTTATCGTCCGCACAATTTCAAAAAACGTGCTTTCGACAAAAATTTATTGTATTTCAACTATTTTATATTTTTTTTCAATACAAATTCACTTGAATCTCCTTCAACCTATGTTCACTAACATATTTTTAATTGAAGCAAAAAAAAACATTAAGTAATTTTTAAAAAAATCATAAAAATAAAATCATTAAAAAAAGCTTAATTTTCTGACTCTCGCAGTGTCGCGTTAACGCCTCAACGTCGACGATAAATTCCGAATAGTTCGGCCAAACGATTCTTACTCCCTTATAACGCGCTTACCCCCATTCGTCCATCGAGTCTCATATGAAAGTGCGATTTTCGTACATAAACCAAGCCAGACAAACGTAAATAAATTACGGCGTGCAATTAAGGAAATGCGCGTCCGAGTCCCTCGACACGGGGTTGCTCGTGTCCCCGAAACTCCCCGCTCGTTCCAAGCATAATTCATAATTCGAGGAAAAAAAAAAAAAAAAAAGATTTTGTTGATTTTACAAATGAAAAAACCATTTCTTTAATTTTGTATTTTATTCTATTTTTGTTTCTCATTCTATTTTTATTATTACATTTATTATTACGATTATTGCCGTTATTCTATTTCCATGTACTTTCATTTTCGTATCGTGTATCTCTCTCTCTCTCTCTCTCTCTATATATATATATATATATATATATGTATAGAGAGAGAGAGAGAGACACACACACACACACATATTTATTCAGCGAGAGGGGTGCGGTGTCGAGGGGGAGTGGTTTGTACCGGGTTCGTTCGCTCAGTGACCGAAGTCATGTCTATAGAGATACGTAACACATAACCCAGCCACGCATACACATGCACTCGTACACATGCACTCGTGTGTTTCACAGACGACGCGGCAAGAACGATATCGACTGCACGTGCCGAAACTAGTCTGCTCCCTTAAGGACGATCTTGCACACGGGAGATCGTCCATGCCTCCATCCAACCCCCCTCCCCCCCCTTTCTCACTCTCTACATATATATACACTATATAGCTATCTATCTATATATATATATAAGGATAAGTATATATATATATATATAGGTGGTGGCCACAGCGCCACGTGCCAGGCCGACCCTATTGTCTCGAATCCATCGGTACACGAGTTTTCGTTCCGCGCAGGAAACGACGACTGGCTGAGACGCGAGGAGGGCCACGAGTCTAAGAAGATGACGAAACATTTATGTTTCGTTGCATCTGTGTCGAACTGTTAAAAGAAAATTATTCCTCGCTCACACTTAATTCTCTGTCTCTCTCTCTCTCTTTCTTTATCTCTATCTTTATCTCTCTCTTTCGTACGCATTAATCATTCAAATTGATGAGGTCGAGGAGAATACGGACTTTTCGATATGACGGACAGGTCGTTGTTACCGAGGATCAAACATTGCTCAATGCCGAGACACCAATCGTCCGCTGGTCGAACGTTTTCTCTCTCTCTCTATCTCTTTTTTGTCATCTTCTTTTTTTCCTTATTTTCTTTGGCACATCGAATCTTTTATATTTTTTTTCTTCGCTCACACTCTGTCATGTGTCAAGAACCGCGTAACGAGACCAATATCGTACCTCGTATCAATATTATTATAGACGAATACCGAGCCTAGATAGATGTACAGGATGAACCATTTTAATTCGTTGATAGAAATCGAACCGAGGGAATAAACTCGGAGAGATAAAGTTTCAAATTAAAGTTTTTATGGCTTCGAGAGGGACACGCGGTGGTTTTACGTATCAATATTATTATAGATGAATACCGAGCTTAGATAGATGTACAGAATGAGCCATTTTAATTCGTCGATAGAAATCGAGCCGAGAGAATAAACTCGGAGAGAAAAAGTTTGAAATTAAAGTTATTATGGCTTTGATTGGGACACGCGGTGGTTTTGCGTATCAATATTATTATAGACGAATATCGAGCCTAGATAGATGTACAGGATGAACCATTTTAATTCGTTGATAGAAATCGAACCGAGGGAATAAACTCTGAGAGAAAAAGTTTGAAATTAAAGTTATTATGGCTTTGATTGGGACACGCGGTGGTTTTGCGTATCAATATTATTATAGACGAATACCGAGCCTAGATAGATGTACAGAATGAGCCATTTTAATTCGTCGATAGAAATCGAGCCAAGAGAACAAACTCGGAGAGAAAAAGTTTGAAATTAAAATTTTTATGACTTCGAGAGGGTCACGCGACGGTCTGATTCAGATTTTATTTTTATTTTTTCATAACTCCTACTAATTGCATTAGCATTAACGAATCAGTAATGGAACGAGGTCTTTGATCCTTAAATATCGCAACGGGGACAAAATGCGACCGTGTGACCTCTAAGTATTAAACCTTGGGTAATGCAGACGGTAAGATTTTTCGTGGCATATTTTTGGTCCGAGCGTGGGCTTACGTTTCATTTTACGTCGTACTCTTCGCCCTCTTTGTTAAAGGACGTGGGCCATTTTTCAAAAATTTCAACGTCCCGTGACTCAGCCGTTTCTGAGGCTAGAAACATTTTTTTTTCGTTCTATTCGTCTCGATCGTTTTACGATTATATCGTAATCGTATTAAATTTGTACCGATATCGTTAGCGATAAATAAAAATGATAAATAAATAATAAAATCAATTTTTCGAAATTTATTAATTTTATATTTTTATCTTTATTAATATCATGACAATTTTATAATAATAATGAAAATCACATAGTTATTTGGAGTTTAATGAGACAAATGTGCACGTTTATCTTTGCACAGCTTCGAAACAACTTTGAAAAATCGTGTTGCCTTTTAGCGAGCTTGAGTCTCGAGTCATCCTCGAGTTCAAGTCATTGACGATGTTTTATTTTTATATCTGCAATGGCTAAAAATCCGCTCTCGCAAAAATACGTAGTGCAAAGGGGTAGTACAAAATTAAAATGCTGCTTTACTAACGTAATAAATGTCCTCTAAATCGGCTTAAAAATTAATCCTCGATTGCTCTAGCTTTTATACACAGATTGATTTACTCAAAATATAAATTTTCCCAATTTAAATATTTGTCTAATTATTTTTTACTGATTGAATTAGCTTTTGTTAGTCAAGAGATTGCCACACGCGCCTCTTCAAGCTACCACGCGTACCCCCTAGGGGGTAGGTGAGGTAGCTTACCTCGTGTTAAGATTCGATCCTAATGAACCTGTTAGGCTCACAATCCTAACGAGCCTAACAGGCTCATTAGGATCGAATATTAACGCGACCTCCTCTAGTTAAATTTACTCGTGTTGACGAAGTCACTTTTTTCAACGAATTGATATATTTACCTACGAAATGAATCATCCACGCAAGTAGTCGGAGACTTTTAGCCGTTTCGCTATTAAAAAAGAAAAACCGGGAATTTATTGGCATTTTATGTTCCGTACCGACGGACAATAAGCGAGCGTATTATTTTATTTTTTAATGCGTCGTCATTAAAAAAGCATTCACGATTCGCTGACGCATCGTTCGTTTCCTCGTTCATAACTTTCTACGTGACGGAAAAAAACGAAAAAAAATGAGCGAAAAAAGAAAAAGCGAGAAGAATGAAGCACGCGCCGTTTGCCAAACGCATAATGGAACAATTATTAGCGAAAAACAGGCGTCGTCGCTACATCGCCGACGACCGGATCGTATCCGGGAAAATATTTTATTCCCCCCCGTCGCGCGAGTCGATTTTTTATTTCGTTCCGACGAAGAAGAGATAAAACGTGCGTTAAAGTTTCGAAGAAAAATTATAAAACCGCGCTTACTTCCGGTCACGCAGTTTGTAACGTGAATATATTTATATTGTTGTCTTTTGGGATTGTACTTTGATCCGTTATCGTTGGTCATTGTCTCGCGAAATATTCGTAAAATATTATTTATGTAGAAAAATACACGCTGTGAGAATATATAAATATGTAGCGGTGGTCTCTCTCGACTATATACCGGGTGTCCGAAAAAAACTTGGATCGAACTGAGTAGGACGATAGATAAGGTCATTTCCAAACATTTCGATCCTATGAACAACGGTCTGTTTTTAAACGGTTCAAAAGTTACGACGAATTTTCAATTTTTCTGCTCAGTCGGCTTTGCGCATAAACAATAAAATTCATTAAAAAATCATTTGAAACGCGATCAGTCGAATTGTAGTATCGAAAGTTCCTCAAGAGACTTATCTATCCTACGGTAGTACTTTCGCAAAATTAATAAACATCTGTCGAATAAGAATAATACAAAAATATACTGGTTTTTGTGTAATAAAAGAAATTGACCTTGAAATAACCTTGAAAAGCAAACAACTAAAGACATTTTATAACCCACTTCGAAATATTAAACTTTTATACGAAATGTTTTTTCAAAAAATCTTACTGTTCAAAGATATTCGAGGTTTAAAATGGGATACCCTGTATATATGTATATACGGTCGAGAGACGACAATAGCAAGTTTTACAGAATAAAATTTATGACCTGTTGTATGTGGGATATGTCCGTTATCTACCAACTATTACGTGCACTTAGAACGTGAAAAATGATTAGGTTAATAATACGATACGAGACGAGATACTACACGTGTCTTTGTGCCTCAGGTTCGGACCTGACTATCGTCAACAACGATAAATACCGTTTGTACTGCATTCCATTATCGTGAATAATTGCTAACATCGCGTTTGATCGTATCCCGATAATATCCTATTGAACGTCCAATTTCCGCGATTATCAACATGCAAACGCTTGTTTGGAATTACAAAGTACATACCGATTTAATACTTTGCCATGGAAGAACTCTTAATAGGGATCACTTTTTGTTGTTGACTCTTGTTGAGAATTTTTTTCTAAATTTCTCGAATTTGAAAAGAATTCGATTTTGTTTGTTTGTTGATAATTAAGCATTTTACTGATAATAAAATTCATTCGATCTTCAGAAGAGATTACTGATTCTAGAATTCTAGAAAATCCTTAGATCTCTGTAATACGTCGTTTAATCAGCATTCTCCTAATTTTATTAAAATAATCCTCTAAATATAAATTATCCAACTCTAACTGCATTTTATAACCGATAAACCCTAAAACTTAAATTAAATCTCCCATATAACCTTGTCAATAAAATTCTCGACAAGCTGGGTACTGACGCTGATATTTTCCGTCCAAAAAATGTCCCTCGGGGCATCAAAAAATATTATATACCTATGTTCACGTAAACAATAAAATTTCAGTACGAAAAAGCCCGCGGCGAGAAACGAAATTGCATCGAAACTTTTATTATAGTTCCAAAGTACCTCGACCCACTCGGTTTTCCTTCCGGCCAATACAACGTGAAAACGCTATCAATAATCGCAACGGCACAATCCAGCGTGCAACCGTCCCCTCGAGCCGCACGTGTCGCTCTGCACAAAGAACTTCCTCTCCCTAAACTTCTTTCCAAGGTCGTAACCGAGGGTCCCACAGCCAGTGTCCCAATTCAGCGAGTGCCAGTCGAATTTACCGTTAGGGCTTTCTTTTTTTCCCGTACGAATAATTTATTCATTCTTCAATTTTAAATCTGTTACAGGATTAAGGAATAAAAGAATACAATAATGGCGCCGATGGTCTGTATGACGGATTCTCCAATGCCGAGAACAGACGCGGCTTATCCTTACGCGAGACGAAGACAAAGAAATCGTCACTCTGGCGGCGTTGGCGGAAAGTATCGAACTCACCAGATGAGACAGATGTCAGTGACACGCGAGAGTTTAGATTGGCCCCATGACACGCCACCCTCGAGTCCAGTTTCCGACTCTGCTATTTCGATGGAAGCTAATTTTCCAAGCCATTTGGACTCTTCCCTCTGTGCGAGAATTCCGACCGAACGGGACGATCGATGGATTATTCTCAAACGTAGACAAGGTTCGTATCATTCCTTTAAAACATTAAAGCTCAATATTTTTCTTTATACGGTTCTAATTGATTTTATTTTTCTCTCTAAAGGTCTGTTCAACATCGTAGCAAGGACCATAGCTCTGGTTCGTCGAAATTATATCCTCGAGAAGAAAGTGGAAGCACTGAGGCTCGAGACACGCACCTTTTTAAATTCCGTTCTGAACAATCCGGAAAATCGTGAGAAGAACGAGAGGCGACGAGAATTCTCGACGCTTCGTGACGAGAAGATGAACGAACCGGTGACGTCAACGACGGATAAAGAATCATCCTGGTCGACTTCGATCGTCGGAAATCGCGTCGACGAGACGAGAAGAAAAAGCGTCATCGAACGAGGCAATAAAAGTTTCGTATCGTCGAGTTGTAGTTCGTCGAGCACCGACAACGAGACTCGAGCCTCGAACACGTTGATTCGTTGATTAATATTCTTTTTTCTTTGTCCCGAGTTCATCCGTTGGACTTGTTTCTAAGCACGCATAGAACGGAGCTGCGACTAACTTTCGTTATTTCGAATTTTTATTCGTCTCTTCTCTTATCTCGCTATACGTACGTTTTGTATTATACGATATCATTTCTATTTCGTAAAATTCACTTTTTGTAACGATTCGTTGCGACGCTTGTTAGACAAAAGTTTGAATTTCAAAGAAATCGTTCGATTTTCGAAATGCGACAATTTTTAAACTAAACTATCGGAGATTGCGATTACAGCACGATGATAGTTGTAAAATTGTACGTTTTAGACGATTATAGATACGTGTATATACACACAAACACATATATATACACACACAATGAGTCTACATTAGATATTAATTTAATATCGATAAACTTCTACTTCGTACGTAGCTCGTATACGAAAATATCAAAAGAAAAGAAAAATCCAAAAGCAATGAAGTCGAACCTTAAACTAAACTGTCGATCGGACAGTGTGATAATCGCAGTTATACTTTAGAATTTCGTGTATTTAAACGAAGGAAAGAAAAAAAGAAAGAAAAAAAAAAGAAACACAACATACATTAGCTATTAACACTATCAGGTTAATTATAAGACATACGAGAACAGTATATTCTTCGATTACGTATTTATTGTCTTATTTACATATTCACGACGATCTCTCGTGATTGTTCAAGGATTACGGCAATACTGTAAAGACTTGTATTTTATAAGAAAACAAAATTTTTGCGATTTGCCGCGTGTGAAAAACGTAAGAGCCTTTTTTTCGACGAGCCTCTGTCGCGACGACGGGCTCGTCGTGGCTAAGAAATGATACAGATTCGATCAGCTTGGATTTGCACAATTTATTTCGTTCGAAAATAAAAATTCGATCTATCGAAGATGATCGTGTTTCGTTACTTCGAAAAGTTTGAGCTTTTTTTTTTTTACACAATTTTGCTATGTGACAAAAGTCGAAAACAAAATCAATGAGTTTTGTTTATCGAAAGGTTCGAAAACACGATGATACGGGATTCGATGCAATTATTCGGTATAAAAAGAGCTTGGAGAGAGAGAACAAAATAGGTCTCAACGTTAAAACAACGAGACGCGATAATTTCTATTCATCACATTCTTCAATGAGACAAATCCTAATCGATCGAATCTGTATCGATTAGAATACGGCTATTTTTTAATTATTGAATAGGGCTTTAGAAGTCTTAGGCCTCTCTGCATATCAAAGAGCGAGCAAGGAAAAAGAATATTCTATAAAAAGCAGCGACAAAAGAAAAAGACAAAATGATCGTTTTAGAAAATGTTCACGTGATAATTGACTTTGCACGTTTGTTCAGCTATGCAAACTTTTTGAACTCTTTGAACGACGCGAAAAGCCGCGATTGTATTCGTGCTGTTATATCCCGGTTAGCTGGATGCCTAAGTAAATTACGATCTCGATTTCTGTACCTTTTTTTTTTTTTTTTTTTTTTTTTTTTTTAGGAACGAACTTTAATGATGAAAGTTCGGCGATTCAAGGTGCGCGAAATAAAGCGCGCGTTTATTAGAAATAATTTATTTATTTATTGTGTGTCTCCCGCGGGGTAAACCTTGGAACGATTCACAGCCAGAACCTTCAAAGTATTAACGATACAACTCTTGTACAATTAAAAAAATACAATCAAAAATGAGTTCGACCATTTTTTTTTCTTCCTTCCAATTTATACATGCATATATTATTCTAGGAGGATTCGTATCGCGCGAATCTTTCAGCGAAATCCCATAAATCTGTTGAATTTCAGTGAGCGTCCGGTGATTGAGAAAAAAGTACGACGATAACCCAGAATTGCAGCAACGCCTGAAAAAAAAACATTATTACTCAACGTGATTGCTTTTTTAGCGTCTTAACGTCGAGATATACTCGAAGTAAAAAGAAACTTGCCATGTAAATAATAACGAAAATCCGTGCGAGAGGATAACGACGAAGAAAAACTCCGGTTCGAACGCTAATGGCGTCGAGGGTCGAGTAAGCGCGTTTGACTCTTCTAGCGACTCCAGTATCGAAAGGCGTTTCCATGAAGAACGTTGGTACTTGAGCTTTGGCATCGTCCGTATCGTTTACGCTATTGTAAGCCCCATTTTTACGTGAATTTGCCAGAATCTTTCGATACTCTTGCTAACGAGAAAGACACAAAAATTCGAAGTACAAGTATGAAAAATATATTCGATCGAAACTTCGTATAAACGCTCGATTTTACGTTACGCTCTTCGATACCTCAATTTTTTCAAGCTGCAATCGCAATGCGTTTTTCTCGGTGGTCAAGCTTTCCAGGGCTTGTTGTTTCGAGACTAAAGTCTGCGTGAGACTCGAGAGTCTCGTTTCAACAGCGCTGGAAGGTGTCGAAGCCGCGGACAATTGTGATCGTAAACGAGTTATCTCGGTCTCTTGCTTGCGAAATTTCGCCGACCAAGCGACTAGCTGACTTTCCATTTCGTTTCTGAGACCTCTGACTTCCTGGAAAATTGACAAAAAAATGGCGAAAGCGTTAAATTACGGAAGGTTTTTGTTGGCGAGAAAATTACCTCTAAATGCACTCGAGCATCCTCCTCGGCTTCCATTCGCTTTCGACGCTCGGTCGACACGACTTCGTGAGCTTCTCTGTTTGCCTCCAGAGACTTTCGACTCGTTTCCTCAACCTTCAAATCGGCATTGATCAATTCCTCTCGCGTCAAACGCAATTGTTCGCGTACCTGTTGATTCTCGTCTCTCAAAGTTTCGCACTCGTGTCTAAAATTCGTTAAAAATTCGATATATTTTTGTTGATAATTTCAAATTTCTTCGTAATTGTAATTAACGATAATAAATACCTCAATTGATTCAATTCCATGATCATAGTCGCATTCTCCGAGTCCGCGTTCGAATCGTTTCTCAATTCTGCGATGAGTTTCTCCTTTTCCTGTAACGTCTTTAAAGCTCTAGCTCTGTGTTGTTCCAAATCGATTCTCGTGCAGTTCAATTCCGAACGACTTCTCTCAAGAGCCGATTGCGTATCATTCAGTTTCTTAAGACACTCCGAAGCCTCGATCTCGTGAATTTTTACTCTTTCTTTCAAAACATCAATCTCCTTTTGATGATCGGTCTGTTGTTTACTCATTATTTCCGATTTTTCCATCAAACTTTTTCTCGCAGCTTTCAAGCTCTTTCTCGTATCGCCGTCTCTCGATCTCTCGATAAGACGTTCCATCTCCAGTCGTTGCTGAGTCAAACGATATTCATACTCTCGTCGAAGAGTTTCCAATTTTTGTTGCGTATCGTCGTGTTCGCTCTCGATCGATTTTTCCACATGACTCGTGACGAGAAGCTCGTTGCGCAATTTTTCAATCTCTCGTCTTAACAATGAATTTTCCTCGTTGAGATCCAACGCGGACATATCACCATTCGAGGAATCGTTGTCCGAGAGATCGAGTACGACTCGCAGTGGCTCCGGACTCGTACGCCCGCTGTGTATTATCAGATCGGATATCGAATCGGAATTTTCGGTCGAATGTTCAACGATCAGGGAAGAGGGTGTTGGAGGACCGGTAGCGATCGCCCCGAGCGTTTTCGTCGGTGAGGCGCTCGGAGTGTTTAGGTATGTCATTAATTCTTCTTCTCTCTGTAGTTTCATCATTGCCGGGGTGGAACACAATGCGGTATTCGAATCGGTACGTATCGATTGTAAAGAACGCATTGGAGATTCTACAACCAATTCTGGTCCACTAGTTCGATAATTGAATGCGTCGATAAATTAACATTTTGAGGTTATGGCTCTTCGATGTTATTATCATATTTGCCGAGAAAATTATTAATTGAGATAGTGTTAGCAAGGGGAATTTGTTGGTTCCTCGTAGAGGCAAGTTTGAAAATTGATATTAATTTTAAAGAAACAATGTACAAGTTTTAGTTTGGAATTGTTGCGCTTTAAAAAGTATAAAGCGAGTGTAAGGCGAAAACAGCGATTTTTTAAATTAAATTTAATGATCGTTAATTTTTGTAATATATTAATATAGATCAATAGGTTTATACTTACTTGAGATGCTGCGGAGAACGATTAGCACTGGATATGTTGATTATTTGATCATAATCGTTTTTGTCTTTACTCAATACAGCTGCGGTATTCTTGTCTATTTTATTGAGCAAATTTTCGGCCTTGCCAGCAAGACCCGATAACCAAGCCATTCTCGTTCGCACTTATTTCCTTTATTCAAACCATGAAAATCAATATTGAAACGTCAAAACTTTCACTTTTTTAGAGGTTGTGTTTTATTTCTGGACAATACTCGGAGGTTGGAACACTACAATGCGATCGCGAACCATTTCATTTTGTTATCTGTTTTCGTCACTTTCGTGCATTAATCGTTAAAGAATCAACGAAACGTAGAATTTTTTGACAGGATATTTTTTTGGATTCGAAACTATAGATTACACGTATACAGGATGAAATTTTGTGTCTATTGGAATCAGCTGATTGTCCCTGACAGCGCCAGTCAGCGCCGCGTCAAGCGCCGTGCCCTTACGATCGTTCCGATCGTCGAGTGCGACCCGTGTATACGTCGATAAGTTACCGACAGACGTTAGAAACTTCTCAATACGCAAATATCATTGAAAATATTAATATATTCTTTATTAGCGAAAACAAAATTGCCACGAAACCCAACAATGCTAATTATTTTCTTAGTTTACGTCGACTTTGTTGGCCTTGAGTGTTTTCTCCTCTACATAGGGATGGTCGGCAATGTACTTGAGTGCTCTGACGACCGAATCGGGTACTGGCGGTGAGGTAGGCAAATGCTCTCCCTGCGGCTGATAACCATTCTCGTCCGCGACGTAAGTCAGGACAATTGGGTTTCCATCTTCATCGTTGTACGAGACTTGACCGTTGACCGAATGTACGAAATGTTCCTTGTCGACAACCTTGACAGTTCCCTCCTCCTGAACCTTGATGCCATTCTCCGATTCCCAAACGTTGAAATGCGAACCGTCCGGATTTACTACCGATTCTTGATTCAGTATAGCGATTGGCTCCTCGGTGACTACTCGTTGCGTTCGCGATGTCACGTCGACCTTGGCGCAATGGACCGCGGCAGTCGCGCATAACACGACAACCTGAAATGCATATGTACATATATATGATATACATATATATATATGTACAATACATTGCGTTCGATCGATATACGCGTTACAAGACGTTCTTGATCTTCGATGACTCATAAATCGGACGAATAAGTCATGATCGTCCTTATAAGTTGAGGCACACGTCGTTCGTACACGTGTTATCAAACGATATTGCGATTCGTGAAAAACCTTGAAACTTCGTTATACACGAGAAGGTATTTTTACGTGGGTCGTTCTTATTTTGCCGGAAAAACTAATATATGTAAACGAAAATTGACTCGGATACTTTATAGTCAATGTTTAATTTAACGTTTTTTAACATAAAAATAAAGTGTTTACAATGAAAGGGATAGTTTATAAAATTGATAATTAAACGACAATTTATCATTTTTCATAATTCCCAATTGTTATTATTCCATAAAAGTGTTATCTCAAAAAATTATTTAAATGTTGTTACGAAGTTTTTCTGTACTTACGATGAATCTCCACATTTTTCTGTTCGATGAGACGAATACTGTTATTCGAATGCTTTAGTGACAATGATACCAAGCATCTTCGCTTCCTTTATATAGTCGACGGGCATCCTGTGTCTCGTTTATTAACGAGGCACAGGATATTGTTATGATAACGAATAAAAAAATAGTCGAATGACAATCAGGTTTTGGCAGATTTTTTTTCAAGAAATATCCTTTCACCAATTATCACTTTTCCGTGTACGTAAATAGCGCCAGGTGAAGAAATCCGATTCGAGTTTTGGATGCGCCCATCAAAAGTCCGTCTTGGTGACAAAAGCGAGCGGGAAGCTCTCACAAGGTCCTTCGATTCACACAGCGGTCGTGTGCTTGTGGGAAATAATATTAAACATACAATAGGATACACATGCAGAGCTACGAATGTCCCGTAGCACACGAGGAAAAAAACAGTTTGGTTTTTATAACATTTAGAATTTATTCAACGATAACAAGAATATTATGAATTTAGGAGAACAATTGACAGTCGTATTATACACCTAACCCTAATTTACATCACATTTAGTCATAGGGGATTAATTCTACAAATTTCGATTCCTAGTTGTTTCGATCTATAAATACTAATTGTAGTCAGTAGGTACAAAATACATTATGCATGTCGATACATGCTCTAATAATAACACATTTTGAATTTTGCTCAAAAGTACCCGCGCGATTATTCAAGGGAGCGTATTGAACGTATAGATATACGTTTGATCCTCGGTGTACCTCGGCGGGAGAATTTGAAGAAAGCGGAGAAACTTTAAGTGTTACAAAAAACAAGAGAAAGGAAACAGAATAAGATTTATTGTCAGTTTGGACTGTAATTATAATTTTTGACAACAGATGGATTCACGTGTCTATTTTATCGCTCAGCAACACGTTCGATCGATGGGAACAATTCGTTCGCGCGGTCCAGGTGGCGACAACGGCGTTTTTGGCGCTGTTACGGTCAAAACACCGGTAGACGAGAGACTCGCCATAACTTGATTGATGTCGTGTCCCTTCGGTAGATCGTAACGTCTCATGATTTCCGTCGTGCATTGACGACCGCAACAGTTTCGTTCCTCGTGTTTCGCTTCGATTATTATCGAATTGCCGGAAGTCTTGACGAGTATTTCGTGTGGCGCGAAGTGCGGAACGTCGACTACGACGCGAAACTTGCCGTTAGGCTCAACGGGACACGGCGTAGTAGTCGTAGTCTCGGAGCGTGTCACCCGTCGTTCGAGTAGACGATGCCACGGACGAAGATAAGAACCGAAGATCGGCCATGTGAGGGAATGACAACAATCATCGTGGCTGTGGAGATGATGGAAGTGATCGTCCAAAAAACAAAGAGGCCTCTCAAAATCGTGCCACCAATCGTGCCACAAACTCGAACTGCATGGAACAAGGGCCATCGTTGTTTATTTCTCTTGCGGTATGTAGAGTCTTGGTATTTATTGTTGATGGTTTAGGAACGATCGTGCTCCGGTAAATTTGTTTTTTTAAAACACGAAAATAATAATCGCGGCGATTGTCTTAGAACTTAATCGAATGATCCGTTTAGCAACTCGCTTGTTTTCAAACTGTTGGAACGTCGGGATTGATCCGGGGTTTATATATTCGACCGACAGGCGGCGTGTTTGACAGTCGCGCATGTATCAACACAACACACATATACTTTGCAAAGTCTTGAAATGCTAGTAGACAATTGTCTCGTGCCACCTCACCTATTACTGTAATGTGCTATTATATTTACCTCTCGATAGATTTGCGGCTCCACCTAAGATTTCTTTTCATTCTATGTACTGCTTATTTTTAATTACTTGGCTTGCTGATCGACTCTCGTGATGGCAAACGAGACATAACCGCGTGACTCAGTTTGCTTTTTTTCATATGCACATGTATGTAGAGTAGCAGATGCGCGATTTAGGAACTCATTTTTGAACTTCGTACCGGTCACTCACTCTTAATGTTAATTTGTTCATTAGGATTGTTACTAATTATTGAAAAATATAATACAGGACTGTGGGTAACGCCATTTTGACGAGGGAAATTTTTTAAATATATTTTATCGTAAGTTCGATAGTAAGCCAACAAAATGGCGGGAACTCCAGCATGAAAAACATGACATTTTTTCTTCCGGAAACTTCCCTCAACCGGAAGTAAGAAGGAACTTTATATTTGGCCAATTGGCGAATGTCCAGAAAAAATTGGCTCGATGTTTTTTTCTCTCATAGTGCAAGGGATAGTTCAATGAATGACAAACGTACTTGAAGTGCAATACATATAGTTTGCCATGTATAGGAACAAGAGACTTCCGCGTGTAAGAGAAGCTAAAGAATTCATCAAGTATAATTTTTTGCGTAATTGCCAAACAAATTTCTTCATTAACTACGAAAAAACAGAAAACTTGCAGTAATTACTCAATTACGATATATTTACTAAAATTTATTAAGAATATTGGAACTAGAAGCATCTTCCTGGATTTCATTCGCGCATTAAGACACAGTGCTGCAATATACATGCCCAACTCCTTCGCCAAATCTACTCTAGGAACGAAGATAAGCTGGCACGTAACTTTTTTTGTCGCTCTAATGCCCACAATGATCGATCAATTTATATACGTAATTGCATATTTATGTAACGAATCGTCGAAGCCAAGTGGGCGTCGTCCGCTTTGCCGTTTTTGTAAAGTACTCGAAGATATAATAAAGTCAACTCTTCTGTAATTGTACTTCTGGTATGTGGGATAAAATTATGAAAAAAAGTAATAAGAATGAATATGGCGTTAGCAGCGCGCGTAGCGGCAGAGCGACGAACCTCGTGCACCCGCGAAAATGTACTCGGTCGTGAAGAATGTCCGGCGCGTTCGAACTTCGCTTTTGCGCTTTGTCACATGTGACCTCTGTGCAAAGGGTGATGTAATAATAAGACGATAGGCGTAAGGAAGATAAGGAATCGGATTGAAAGGAATCCTTTGTTTTGCTTTATTTCTCGTACCTGATCGATAGTATCGTTATTTTTTAGCAAGACGCAACATCTGCTATAAGTGAGATAAGAAGGAATTTTTACTAAAATAATCTTCGTATTAGATATATATTACTGGTACGAGCGAACACGCAAACTTAATATCTGACGTCACAGGCGCCAAGGAAAACGTTTGTCAAAATGTGCAAACATCGAGCGCGTTTCGTATAACATAGTGAAAAAAATTCTACGCTTCTGCCAACTCATCCCCTTGCCACCCCGCAACGTTTTGTTTCTATACGTGTATAAGTCGCTATCGTTTCTCTTGTTACCCGCGACAAGCATAGCACGCAACACGAACGAAATATTCACTCGAGTCTTTAAGCCCCTCTCTGTGATTATTGGTGTTAATTGTCGAGACGGAACAGTAAACACATTCGCGCTCCCCTCTCCAATTCCACAATAGCACGGGACGAACGAACACACGAGGAATTTGTGAGTACTCCCCCTCTCCGTCACTCTCGACGCACGAGGAACGAGTGTGGATATTGTCGTGGCTAAAGTTTCGCTCCCAGTAGTGATCAGTAGTGCGAACATTTCGTAGTTTCGGAATGTACCGCATTTGGTGAAAATTTTCAAAATGTAACATTTCGTTTGTTCGCGAACGGGAAAGTGTTCGCGGAATCACCATTGGGAAAAAGCTCGACCTACGAGGTCTTGTAACATCGTAAGATTTATTTTACATTCGTATATATAGACAGATATGTTTATATATATATATATATACATGCATAACCGTGTGCACCTGTGACCTCGTGGAGGGATTCTAAACTGCTTCATCGAATTTTGTTGTAATTAACCCACATTTCTCGTCTCGGGTCGCGCGCGCACACAGCCCGCGCTTTTATCATCAGAATCCTCGTTCCTCGGTCTTGCATTTGTAGAGGTTATGATCGTTCCAATGTCGAGGTTAACCTTCTATCGGAATTGTCAACGATGCGATGTCATTGCTGTTGCACGCGACGCATCGTATTCGCGAACGTTTGTCCAACGAAATCCATAAGTAATAAATTCAAACTACGGTGCTTTTTTCCCCTATATATATAGCTATGTGTATACATACGTAACATTTATGAGTACCTGTTTACGGGTGAGAAAAAACAATAAATTGCAACTTATCTAACGTAAGCGCACTTATCGAAGATTTCGTTTAATAATCTTCAAACACAGTTGCGATTGATCGGAAAAATCAAATTATTTACATTCAGGCTCGTTTGTCAAATCTCATTTCGTTCCTTAGATTTTCGTTTTTGTTCAATAAAACAAAAAATCGTATTTTTATTGTCGTTTATTTACTTTTTGAAATTTCGATTTTTTATTTATTGTTATTAGTAAAATTGCGCTATATGGGGATTCAATTTTGATTATTCTCTTAATAAATGATTCTTCATCGCGTCTTTATTCAATTACAAAATATTTATGTTTACAAATGAAGAAAATCAAGGGATGAAACAAGTATCGCGCTTCACCGATGATCCTTAATCGCCGCTGGAAGATACCGGAAAAAATATATCGCGTGCCAAGAGCCGAAGTGGCTATAAGCCTGTCCCATGTATAGGCATGATTGAGAAGCCCAAGATTGTACGAGTGGTGAGTTATATTTTCCTTATGCCCCATGTTTGATAACGTTTTTGGGACTCGTGTCCCTGGTTTCCTAAATAATCATGAAAAAATCATTTTCTATCATTTTTTCTTTCCAAGTTTTCACACACGTTTCTTTGGCACTTGTATTATTTTTATTTATAGTTTTTGCACTGATTGTAACACGCAACGAGACAACGCACTTTAAATAACAGTGCGAAAAAAAAGTAACCAAAATGGCAATAGGAAGTGTTATCTGCGGAGCAAATACTCCAAAAACGAAGAGAAAGAAAGCAAAGGTATAGCTATTTATTTGTTTTATTTTCATTCTTATAAAATCTTGTCTTTGCCAAGGAAGACATCCTGTTTGACTGGCAATTGGTACAATAGGTTCGATAACGAAAGGTGTGCAACGCCTAGAAATCGATAAATTGATATTTCCAAGCCTTAGTAGTTGGTCGTTTCGATCGATACTGTTTATCGTCAAATATGGGCATTGTTCATTCGCCTTTGACCTCGGAAAAACGAAGAAAAATCATTATTTTCTATCATAGTTTCTTGTTTGTGGTTATTTTCTATTCAGGTTTTTAACTTCCATCATCTTTCGCTTCTTGACCGCTCGATTGTTTGTTTCGATAAAACCAAATTACTCATATTATAAATCGAGCTCGATGTTTACGCTCTAACTATTTTTAAGAACTCTTCGTCGATCCATTGACCATGTACCTTGGCATAATCGCTTCTAAACCTGTCCACAACTTTCTGACTCATAAGCTCGCACGTTCCTTGATCTATTTTTGTATTCTCTTTACATAGCACACACACACACACATATATTGCCCAAATTTTTATTTAACGCCGCAATAAAATATTCTACTTGAAACTTTTGTCTTTCTAAATATTCAAATTAAATTACAAATTACAGACAACGCAGCGCAGTTGGATAGAGGCAACATTTCAGAAGCGAGAGTGTTCCAAGTTCATTCCAAGCGCTAAAGACGAGCACAGGTTAGTGGAAAGGATAAATAAAATATAAAAAATTATCAGCACGCCGAATCATGTTTGTTTTTTCTTCTTTCTATCTATCGGTCAATATGTTACAAATAGCGATGTAATATCTAGAGTATGAAAATATTTTGTAGAGCGTGACAATGGAAAGAGTGATGATATTGATGACAATGATGATTATTATTATTATTTTTTTTTATACAGCTTTTCCTTTGCGAATTAATGCTTCGAACATCAGCGTCATTTGAATGTGTTTACTAATTCTATATGTCTTATGAAAGAATCAAAATTTATTCATCTTTTCTTTTTTCTTCAATATTATACGTTACATTGCTCTCGTTCTCTACACGTTCATGCACTCTTTAGCTCTCTCTATCTTTCTCTCTGTACACATTTTATATTATACGAACATTCTTTTTTCTCTCAGTTTCACTATATTTTATCACTAACACGTAGCATTTCCGCGCGAAAAAACTCGCGCGATAATCAAGCATTATCGTCAACGTTTATTCCTCGCGAATTTACAGCGGCGTTCTGCGTCGAAAAATATCTTTTTCGTTTTTCTTTCTTTTTTTTTGTTTGTTTTTGTTTTGTTTGTTTCCTCGTTACATTCCGTTTTACGTTTGATTTATTTTCCCTTTGTTTCATTCCGTTCGTAGGTTTGAAGAGATACAGGGAGATAAACGCGCCGAATACGATGTGATCACGACTTCCAGGTGAGGTTTGACGGCCCAGCTAATATTGCAAATCAGAGAGTTCTTATTTTTTTTTCTATTTTTTTTTTCGTTCTCGAGCCTGTCGCTGTTTACAAAAAAAAAGAATTCGAATTCTATTAACGCGATATTCATGGGACTTTGAGATTTTACACGAACGTCCCGCAATCGATATTGTCCAATATAACTCCATATGTGTATCGATGTACCGGTTATCAGCGAAGAAAACAAGAAATGAACATAGTCTTACACGAAGCGAAATTTAAACCATCCTCACTGATTTTTATGCATTGCTTGGCGAAATGTGCTTTTTGTATATGTTCTTGTTTTTTTTTTTTTTACTTCATGTTTCTCATTTTTTTTCTCAACTTTGTCGTTTATATGCGTTCACGATACAAGACTTACATCGCTGTGCCTGAAGCATTGTTTCAGGAACGACGAATAGAACGTTGAGTCGGGACAATTGTATTAGTGTTTCAATTTTTATTGACTTTTCGTCGTTCCGACATTTGCAGATGTTGCTGTGGTCACTCTTACACTCATCATTGCGGGACAGGGGCAGACGTACAAAGTTATGCCGCTACAAGTGGTGCCGAAGCAGAAAGGGACCAATGGGCACCAGGAAAAAATACTCGTCCCGCACCAACCGACGCTTATGGCACTATAGAGTTTCAGGGTGGGCCGCATCCCACGAAAGCTCAGGTTCGGCACGAATTGCCAATAATAAAGCAGTTTTCGAAATAATCTTCTCGTGCAAAAATTAAAAACAAAAAACATACGAGTCTTGGAATTCCGAGATATAAATTGTATTTACTTTGCAGTACGTGAGATTGGCTCATGATACGCGACCCGAGCCGATACTACAGTTAATGTGCAGAGAATGGAATTTAGGCCTACCAAGATTTTTGATAACCGTACATGGTGGACGTTCAAACTTCGAGCTACAGCCAAGCTTGAAGAAGATACTGCGAAAGGGTTTATTGAAAGCCGCTAAAACAACGGGAGCATGGATTTTCACGGGGGGAACCAATACTGGTAAGATAAGACGATTTTAATCTTACTTATAACGACATCATTATTATTTCCATAATCTGATTTATTTATTATTTTTAGGCGTGACTCGTCAGGTCGGAGATGCGCTGCTACTGGAACGATCTCAACGACAGGGACGCGTCGTCAGTATTGGTATAGCGCCATGGGGAATATTAGAAAAAAGTCACGAGCTCGTTGGTCGTGGGGGCGAGGTTCCTTACGATTCTCTCTCATCGCCATGGTGAGTTCGATGAGTTCGAAAAAAACAAAAACATTTAACGATCTAACGGAAAATAAATAGCGAAAAATGTAGTCGACGATTAAACTAAAATTTCTTATTGATATTTTGGATTTACATGGTTTTTCGGCAAATACGATATTGAATCGTAGAATTCAATTTGGATCAGAAGACACAGAGTGGAATAATCATTTTTTCAGGTCCAAATACGCCGTTCTTAATAATCGTCATGCCTATTTCTTGCTCGTTGACAATGGTACCGGGGGACGTTATGGTGCGGAAATAGTTTTGCGACGTAAACTTGAGAAACACATATCCAATCTCAAGCTTCAGCCGTGTAAGTCAACTAAAGACAATCTCTTCCGCGCCAATTTTTACTCGTAAAAATATTATCAAGGTTTCATTTTGATAAGTTTCGTTGCTAATGGAATTTACGAATGATGAAAATTTCATCACACAGATACGCACAGTAGTATACCTGTGGTGGCTTTAGTTATCGAGGGTGGCACGAATACGATACGTTCCGTATTGGAATACGTCACCGACGATCCTCCCGTTCCCGTTGTCGTTTGCGATGGTTCCGGTCGTGCCGCCGATCTCATCGCTTTTATGCACAAGTAAACGCGTCAAATACGAAATAATACTTTTACAATATAAATTAACGAAAAAAAGTTGATACAAAAATATTCCGTTCTTCTTGCACTTCAGATACGCGTCCGATAGCGTCGACGGTGACTCGGTAGACACCGAGGGACCATTGGAGGGAATGCGAGAACATCTTCTTGACACTATCAAGAGAACGTTCAAAGTATCACCGGAGCAAGCGAGCCAGCTTTATTCCGAATTGTTGCAGTGTACTCGTAAAAAACATTTGGTAAGTTTCACGCTAAAATAATAATTTTTTAATAAAATTTTATTATAAAAAAATGTGAGATGTGATTGAAAGTAAGGTAAAATAATTAGAATATTAAAATTAAGGATATCCTAAAATTACAATTTTTATTAATTCGTTTTTTTTCTTCTTAATTCTAGATAACGGTGTTTCGTATAACACAAGATCGACCACAAGAACTCGACCAAACGATCTTGACGGCATTATTCAAGTCACAGCAATTATCACCCGCCGAACAATTGTCACTTTCTCTGATATGGAACAGAGTTGATATCGCACGTAGCAAAATTTTTGTATACGGCCAGAAATGGCCACCGGGTGCCCTCGAACAGGCAATGATGCAAGCTCTACAGCACGATAGGATAGATTTCGTTAAATTGCTGCTCGAAAATGGTGTGTCGATGCGAAAATTTTTGTCGATACCCAGACTCGAAGAATTGTACAATACCGTAAGTCGCGCCAAGCGAGAAAATTTTCCCAATCTAACATTCTTATATTTAATTTTTATTTTATAATAAGATAATCCGATTTTTCTCCATTATGCAGAAAGAAGGTCCTTCGAACACATTGGGCTATATTTTGCGCGATGTTCGACCGCACATACCACGAGGCTACATATACACGCTTCACGACATTGGTCTAGTGATAAACAAATTGATGGGCGGAGCTTATCGAGCTCACTACACGAGACGAAAGTTTCGTATGATTTATGCCAAAGTAATGAAACGCTCGGGTGTTCATCAACATACGCATCGTAATAGCAGCGCCATAAGCGCGGGTCGTTATTACTCGGGGGGTAAAGCCGATAGTCTAACTATGAGTTTACTCGCTGAAACTCTACCGGCTAATCGCGATACTCCACTTTTCGATCATCCCTTTAACGAGTTACTCATATGGGCCGTATTGACGAAAAGACAGCAAATGGCGCTTCTAATGTGGCAACACGGTGAGGAAGCTCTCGCCAAGGCTCTCGTTGCTCTCAAACTCTACAAAGCAATGGCACACGAGGCTGCCGAGGACGACATCGAGACGGAGATTTACGACGAGCTACGAAGCTACGGAAAGGAATTCGAGAATATATGTAAGAAAATTAACGAACAAATAATTTTTAAAAAAAACATATTTGAGATAGAGATCGAATCATTTCGTATGTTTCATCATTCGCAGCACTGGAGTTGCTTGATTTTTGCTATCGTCAGGACGACGATCAGACTCAACAGCTCCTAACGTCGGAATTGCAAAATTGGTCGGGTCAGACGTGTCTCTCGCTCGCGGTAACGGCCAATCATCGACCCTTGCTCGCACATCCCTGCAGTCAGATAATACTCGCCGATCTCTGGATGGGTGGACTGAGGACCCGAAAAAATACGAATCTGAAGGTGATTCGGTAACCGTGAATTAACAAACAAAATTGTAATGTTTGTCATTTTTCTTTCGTTCGTTGATACACGCCAAACTGATACGCGATTTATCACTTTACGTGGATATTCAGGTTGTCCTCGGACTCATATTTCCATTGTACATAACGAGGCTCGAGTTCAAAACCCGCGAGGAACTTCAGCTCATGCCGCAAACACAGGAGGAACATCTCATAGCTCTGGAAGACGAAAATGAGGATAGCGATTCTGAACAAGGACCTCCGGCTGGACCGGATGTTGAGGTAAATTTTGTTAACTTTTTAAATATACTTGTTTATTTAAAATTATTTGTATCTCTAACGCAGTAATTGATTTAATTTACGGTACTACCGTGACTCTATAAAATCGTGTTACCAATGTTTTTGTGATAATACTCGGAAAAAAAGCACACTTTGTCTTAACGATTTATTTTCTATTCTCATCCCACTCCCACAAAAACTGTGAAATAATAAATCGGTGGATATGTACATATATCGTTGAGAATTACGATCAGGCACGGGTGTTGATTATTTTTTAGAAACGACGACGAAGGAGTCTCAGCATTTGCACCAAATCTACGAGTCAACAGGGTATCAAGGTACTCTTATCAAATTGGGGGTGGTCATCGGCGAAATATTGTTTCTTTTTTTTTTTTCTTTCTTCAATATTTTATCATCCGTCATCACGTTTTTACATCGTTCCCGCTCAGTTCGTCCGTCTCTCTATAAACATATATTGCATATTTCGTCAATTATTTCTCGCATCTCTTTCACTTTATTCGCATATCTCGTTGCAAATGTTATAATGCGATAAAAAGAATAGATTACTCCGTTTAGACTGCTCTAAGTGCTCGAGAACTACGCAATGGATGATTTATCGTAAATTTATCATAGCTGAAACGATAATGTGACATTTTTAATATCATTGATATTTAATTTTTATGTGCTCATGCCTTTCAGTCGATATTCACCGATACACGAAAATAACGAATGGTCGTCATCCCACTAACGAAACGCCAGCTGATATTTGTGTGCACTATAACTCTTATAACGCTTCATTAAAACTTACAAACTATTTTCTCTCGCAGGCAAGAATTATCCGATGGAATTTATCGAATTAATACTTTCAATCTCTTGAAAAGTTTTCCAACTCTTCTCTCTCCTATTACACTTTGTCAATTCTCTTAGGTCTCTTCTACTCGACCGAGTCTCGTGCTCGTCTCGCAGACTTCCAAAATCTTTTGGATCTTTACTGTCGTATCGTTCGAATTTTCAATTTTTCCGTTTTTCTATTCTCCAGCTTGCATTTTCTCTCCAGTTTTATTTCCTCTCTTTAAATTTGTGTGCCGTTTCTCGTTCACTCTGCGTTTTTAATTATTTCCGTTACACGAACGTTACTGTGCTTGTCCTTCAGGCTTTAATCGGCAGTGATCACAATCCGGCTATAATCAAAGAGACGATAGTACAGGAAAACGGAAAAGTACTTACCGACAATGAAGATAATCTTCATCGCGCCTATGGCCTGCTCTCGGAATATTACAACAACAAGACCAACAGACCGTTGCGCTTCAAGAAAAAATTGTGGGAATTTTACACCGCGCCAATCACTAAATTCTGGGCAAACGCTGTAAGTGTCGAAGTCTTGGAAAGTTTATCGTTAAAAATTCGTCTTATTTTTTAAGCGAATTCTCCAGATTACACAATTACGATATTCTTGCAGATCGCGTATATGGTATTTCTACTTCTATTCTCGTATTGCATTCTCGTGCGTATGGGCGACTGTCCATCGTGGGCCGAGATATACGCGATCGCTTATATATGTACTCTCGGTTGTGAAAAAATACGAGAAATAGCGACATCCGAACCGGCCAAATTGTCGCACAAATTCAGCGTGTGGGCGTGGAACATGTGGAATCCGTGCGACGCTGCTGCTATTATATTCTTTCAAATTGGTCTCGTGTTACGTTTGCGAACGGCGACGTTCGATATCGGACGTGGAATGTATTGCGTCGATTGCATCTACTGGTACCTGCGTATACTGAATATTCTTGGTGTTAATAAGTATCTCGGTAAGCTGTATTAAACTTCCGACGAATCAAAACATTTCGAGTATCCTTAAAACACTGGATTTTTCAACGCATTATCTTTCGCAAATTTTCCAGGTCCTCTGGTTACCATGATGGGTAAAATGGTAAAGAACATGATATACTTTGTCGTACTTTTGCTGGTTGTCCTGATGAGCTTTGGGGTTTCTAGACAAGCCATACGTAATCCAAACGCCGAGCCCAAATGGACAATCGTCAGGGATGTAAGTTATACGTCTAACTCGTCGATTTAAAAAATACCAAATAATCTTTAAAAAGTTTTCATCATTAATCCGAAATTTACATGTTTTTCATCAAAGGTCTTTATGGAGCCGTACTTTATGTTGTACGGTGAAGTGTATGCCGACAATATAGATCCGGAGTGCGGCGACGAGCCAGGAATGGACGTATGTTTGCCGGGACGTTGGATCACCCCGGCTGTTATGGCGGTTTATCTTCTCGTCGCCAACATACTTTTGATAAATCTTCTGATAGCCGTATTCAACAATATATTCATCGAAGTGAACGCGGTAGCTCATCAAGTATGGATGTTTCAGCGTTTCACCGTAGTCATGGAGTACGAGCAGAAACCGGTTTTGCCACCACCGCTGATCGTGGTGTGTCACGTCTACTTGTTAACAAAATATCTATTAAGATACGTGACACAGGGTGAGATGCGCTCGGGCGAAACATACGACAATGGTCTCAAGCTCTTTCTCGAGGCGGACGATATGGAACGTCTTTATGATTTCGAGGAAGATTGCGTCGAGGGTTATTTCCGTGAACAGGAGCTCAAATTACAAATGTCGACGGAGGAGAGAGTGAAAATAACGACTGAGAGGGTCGAGAATATGTTCCAAAAGATCGAGGATATCGATAAGAAAGAAAACAGTCAGCATGCCTCGATGCAGGTAACGTCTTTTTCGTTAAATTCAAAATAAAACTTTCCAATTTTCTCTGCGAACTCCCTTCGCGACTCGTTCGTCTCATTGCGCAATCGTTTCTTTATCTTCCAGTCGGTAGAATTTCGTATACGCAAGCTCGAGGAATTGAACGAACAGACTTTGGCGCATCTCGACGTTATACACCGTTTCATGGCCACTCGCATGTCGAACGACGCTCTTGCGAGTCTCGAACTCGAGGTACGACCACGTCGCGTCTCCGAACGTTCGGAAGTTACGTCCGACGTCGAATCGCACACTCACGTACCAGCTTCGAGTACACTGCGACAAAGGCGAATGTTGCGTTCATTGACGGACGCTACGGTGCTTCACATGGGTCAACATTTCGACGACGATACGTTGAAACAGTCGGAAACATCGCGGGAGAATTTGAGCAGAAACGAGTCGTCGTCGAGCGGCGACGTGATGACAGCGCCGGACGAGAAGAAAACGACGAGTCGAGAGAGCGAGGAGGTCGATGATCCACCGATTGCCGTTGCGAAGGACGACGATAACGAGAGAGACGCGATTAGCGACGTTCCGCTCTCGGAAATGCGACAGGATTCTGGCGAACGTACGACTCGTCAAAATAGTCGTACACGCTCGGAATCGGATGAAATTGTTTTATTAGCGCCGCCTGGTTTATCGCGTGGTGTAAAATGGGCCGAGCCGAGAGTCGCGGTTATCGGCGGCGGTGCGGCGAATCAGAGATCGACTCTGTTGGCTATGAGAGCCGAATACACGAGCATAACCGACGAACTCGAAAGTTACTGCGGTCTTTTAAGTCCACCGAGAACTCCTCCCGTCTCGCCGCCACCTTGTCGAGGTCGCAACGCCGCTGAATTTTCCGATCCGGAAATGGCCTGGCATATGGAGAACGAGCATCTTCGGGACGCCGAAAAATGCGATTATCAACAGATGGAGGATCTCATACAAAGACGTTACATGCAAGGCGATGATTCGAGCTCCGGCAACGACGATATCACCGGTGGACAATTTTTCACGGCGAGCGAGCATCGTCATCTTCGTCGTGCTCCTGCGATCGATCGTCCCGACGAAACGTCCAGGAGACCAGGACCAACCATCAGCGTCACTCGTGAGATCGAGCATACACTTTCGAAACCATTGGCGACTCGCGATTCCGACGAGGTGCAGGAAACCAGCGACAGCAATGTTCCGGCACCCGCGTCCGAAACGATGTGCTAGTAGAGCGCAAAAAGCGATAATTTTTTGTTTTTTTCTAAATTGACGACACAAATTCGATCCTTAGAGCGCGGTTCGTATGTTTTTATCAACGTGGAATCATACACGGATACGTGTGGATTAAAAACAAGTTTAAATGCAATTTTTTAGTTAGCGTTTTAGGTATGACAATGGTAGATTCAATTTTTTGAAGTACGTGAAACGTACTTATGCAGCATTTATGCTTCGCGAAAAATCGAACTTTGAGAAATCAATTTTTGGCGTTGCGACGATCTGATTTGTGTCGTCGATTGCAAGGGGAACGATCGAGAGGCTTCCCGTTAGTTGCGAATAAGAAAATAAACAAGACGACTGTTCAAAGAACGAGTCCGTGACTTCATCGTCGATCGTATATTTCGATGAAGGTAAATTTATTGGAAAAAAAGTCCATTCTAAGATTGACTAGCCGACAATATCGTGTCAGAATTATCCGTTCTTTCGCTCAATCGAGTCTCCTCGATAATTCGCAACTTCGAATTTCGAACGCTTTCGTTCGAATCGAAATATCTCGAGCGAATCGCACACGAGCGAGATTAGAATCGATCTGTACAGTTTGTTATTTTGTTTTTCCGTTTTTTTTTCTTCTTCTCAATATTGATTCAGCTTACGAGCGCACACGCGTCTCTCACCGAGACGACGAGCCGTCGCCGTAACGATAAACTTCGTAATAGACAAACAAAAAATGGCCTAAAACGAATAATCGTCGACCACAACGGCGCTGATAAAATATAATACGTAAAGTATGAAATTATTGATATCTATATCGATCGATTTTTCAAAACTTTCGACCACCAAACGTCGCGTGGTCTTTTGAGAATTTTTTACGCCTTATCGCGATACCCAAAAGTCATATCGAAAAAAGAAATACATAAACATACACATAAATACACGTACACACATATATGCACGGTACATCGAATTTTTACGTGATATAAAGAGGAGAAAGAGAGAGATAGAGAGAGAGAGAGAGAGAGAAGAAAAAACGAAGTTCAGCGTGGCCGCGTCGATCGAATATTGTTAAGTACCGTGGCCAGCGAGCAAATAATCAATTCTCCATGATATATTCCGCCTTGCGAGAATCGTCGCATACTTTCGCACTCAACTATCTTTACGTATATTAACAATCGAAGCAATATTATTATTCTTCGTCGAACTGATTGTCACTGTTGGTGTTCCTTGTGACCCATCTTCGGGGCGCATTTGTTTTCTAAAAAAAAAAATGAAAAAAAAGATACGCGCAAAAAAACGTACAAAAAAATTTACAGATCGGGGACACACTTTCTTTCACACTTGCACGTGGACGAACGTACGATCAGGACCGCGTTTAATTTCGGTTATCACGAAAGCCGGCGTGTAATTTAAAAAAAAAGAAGAAAAGAGAACGAAAAATAAGAAAAACGTCATATCAAGCGGTGAGTTTGCTGCGATGAAAACGAAGAAAATGAAAATAAATAAGAAAAATCGATTATAAACCGTTTCGTGTCTATGCAATTGGAAATGTTTAAACTCTCTTTGATATACATGTACATTTTGAATTTTTGCAGCATGTATCGTTAAGACGCGCGATAAAAACAGGCAGAGAGAGAGAGAGAGAGAGAGAGAGAGAGAGAGAGAGAGAGAGACGAATCGAACATGCGTCGAGAAAACGTTTGAAAAAAAATGCATTTAAAACGCATTTTTGTAATGGAAACACATTCGCACGGTTATGCGCGACTTATCTTCACGATACGTGAAAGGTAGAAAGTATTTGAAAAAAAAAGTAGCAATCGATCACTCGCTCAACGAAAAGCAAAAGGATTACGAGATTTCTTTCTCTCCGCTCTATCATCGATATGTCCGAAAGAATCAAAATGAGAACGAATCGACACGTTCGCATTATAATCCCGAGAGTCTTCTCGAAGTATCCGAATAATATCTTCTTAAGCAACTCTCCCGAGGCTAATAATTGTATAATAATCGCGTTTCGTTTCATCGATGAAAAGATCGAAGAAAAAATAAAGCCCAAACCCAAACCCCACGCGAATCGAACTAAACTCGTTCTTGTACGAACGAAAAAGGCACTAATTAAATAATTCAACTAGTACATAGGTCTTAATTACTCTAGTCCATATATGAAATTATGAGGATTTCTCGTATGTAAAATGAAAGGAAAACGAAAAAACGAAAACGATGGCAAGTATTTTTATTAGAAAATTGTGCTAACGAGTCGAGAAACAAAAACTTGGGCGAATTTTTTTCGCGACGAAATATCATTGCTGTATCATTTAAATCCTTGGTGTATATTTTTTAATCGTTTAATTCACACTTAAATCCATAGAATCGTGAATATCATTTATAAAATGTGACGCCTTGCGCCGCGAAGTTATTTCGTCGCGAGATACTTTGTCGGGGTTGTCGAGACACGGAGCCGAAAATTTGTGGCTTTTTAGTTTTAGCGTAGATAAACGAAATGAATTGTACAAAATAATCGAGAAAAAGTAAAATGTTAGGTTGACGAGACAGAGAAAATAAGAGATGTACACTATTTTAATGGATTCAAAGAAAAAGCGGGAGAAGGAAGAAAAGCACAGGACAAATAATCATCGATAAAACAAAAAAAACGTGAAGAAAGATAAAAGAAATAATAATAAAACGACGCCCCTCGATATTGAATCTTTCGATGTCGACAAATTTGTCTTTATATTGCTCAAACTATATATTTCGCAGTGCTATAATACGTTAGCGCGATTATATTGTATTTTTCAAATGAATTTTTGCCACACGATTAAGCCGCTACTCGTCGACAGATTATTTTTACATAAACGAAATTGATAATTGATTTATCGATTAATTTTTAAGCGATGGAGCGTCGTTCGAACGATTATTGTGAAGCGACGATGTTTCAATCGACGGGACAAGAATTCCCCAAACGTGGCCAAGTTCCCTCGCGTGTCGGTCGATCTAATGTAATTCTCGTTTTTGCTGAAAAAGAAATATTGTCGCGAAAAGAGCAAAACGAGAAATCGAGCAATTTTTATCGGCGAAGATTAAATTCTTTTAATTTGTAAAAAAAAAATATTCCAACGAGTATAAGCGTAGGAAACATTATTTTTCTCAAATTCGGCCACTTCGTAGTTCTAATCGAGCAATATTTCTGTGAATTATTGTCCATTTTCTAGGAGTAGAGAACAAAATTGTACGCAAGTTCGTCTTCGTCGAATTTTTTACTTAACGACGAGTAAGACGAAAAGTAAGTTGATTGGTAGGTAATGCTTCGTACCTCTTTAATACGTACGATATAACACAACCTGGTAATTTCAGACGATTATCATTGGCTCTAGATTAGACGACACGGTTTCACGAGGAACTTGCGCGCTACGTGTCTGTATTTTAATTATTATTTTTATTTTTATTAATCTCGAGCGTGCTCCGCGGCATACGATTTAGTACTTCCGTCGATATACAGCCATTCTACGAAGTAATTGGCTGTCACGATCACGTTCGAACTCACGCGTTACTTATATTATATTTGTCAATTTTCTTTCAGAATTATTGAAATGTAATTGAGATCGATGCTACGAGATTATGTTTTAATAAAATTCATCGAAAGTCACGAATTTAATTCATTTGTGTAGATCTTTTTTAAAACCAATGGACGATGTGAAAATTGGGAAATTTTGTGGAGAGAAAGGAATTCGAGTAATGTCGATTTTTATTATGATCAACAAAATGTCCTCGATAAGCTTTCAATTATGGAATAAAATTATCGTCCAAGACCGTCGATCATAATTCGGAAACGACTTATCCCCGCTCAAACATGGACTGTACAAATATCGATGATATTGTTGGAATTCGAAACACGCGAGCGACTATGGACTTCGATCGTTCTTTTGGGTGCAAAATGTTGGCGATGGTCGAAATCCCAGACGTCGTTTAGTCGCAATGGCAAAATCACTAGCGACGGAACGTTTTGTTCCCATCGAAAGTTTCAATCGTGAAAATTCGATTCCTCGTCCCAAAATTCATAAACGTTCAAAAATAGATAATTCCTTCAACGTAGATCACTTTCAGTCTCGAAGCAAAACAAAAAAATACAAACACGCCAAAGACGTCATGATAAAATATTTGAATATTGTCAAAGATAGAAACGATACTCCACCCGATAAAATACTTTCCTGGGAAAGGTAATTGTTCTAAAAATAGAAAATCAAAGAAAACCGTTCGATCGAGAAACGTTCCATTAATTTTATTAAATTAATTTATCTAACAAGTGACTAAAATAATCGATTAATTGTGTAATTATTAATATTTTTATAATTGGCGAGACTGTATGGGAATTAATTTTTATTCACCTTGTCTTATGGTTATACACGATGTTATTACACATTATTATTTCCCTAATTAAGAATTCATGAAAATTATAATTTTATCTTATTTTATAATTTCATATATTTCATTAAATCTAATTAAATTAATTAAAGATCATTTTACATTTTTTATTTAATTTTAATTGAATCAAATGAAATTAGTTTAAAATAATTTTATAAATTTTATTTAATCAGGTACATCTCAATGGCCGTCAGGCTACTCTCGTTGATGATACTGTCATTGATGATAGTAACTGAAACTCAGAGCTACAATGAGAACCCTACGGGAACAACGGTCGAGGACGATATGTATCCGATACAAGGAATTGATTTCCCAGCCGTTGGAATTTGTAACATCAACGTTATCAGTCGTCGGAAAGCGTTAAATTTCGCGGAAGATCTGTAATCTCATTTATTCTATGAATTATTTTCTATCCTTGATTTTTCGCAACATCGACTAAAAAATGTTTTCTCGTTTTAGATGGACGAGGGAGAGAGTTCGAAAAATAAAAAATATCACTCTTGACCGAGTGAAGAACGTATTGAAATATATGGGACACTTGTATATTTTCGAAGATTTGGAAAATGAGAAAGGCGATATCGAAGTTCTCCATGAAATTCTAACGACTGCTTTGAATCCTAATTACTCGGTTCTCAAGGTAATGGAAGCTATCGCACCGTCATGTCGTTCGTTTTTGAAAGATTGCAGCTGGGGTGGAGAAATACGTTCTTGCGAGGAATTGTTCACACCTCGTTGGACTCAGGATGGTCTTTGCTGTACGTTCAATTACGTTAGATGGAACGAGGAGTTTACCGGGTACATCGAGTTTTTTTTCAAAAATCCTTTATATTTCCTAATATTCCATTAAAAATTCGATTTATACAAAATTTTAAGAATTTTTTGTTAATCTTGATGGAATTTTGTTTCAGGCGACTGGACAATGTTTTCAAGATCGACGTGGAACGCTCCCTCATGAACGGGCCCGAGCACGGACTTCGAATATTTTTAAATTCTCACACGGACGATTATTATTACAATATTTTACCTGGCCAAGGTTTCAAAATTTTGATCTTCTCAGCTACCGATTATCCGGATGCTCCGAGCGGTGGAATGAGAGAAATTCTCGCCAGTCCTGGGACCGAAGGTTACATCAACCTTCAGGCCACATCTTTTTATTCGTCGCCGGTAAATTGATTTTAATTGCAGACACGTATAATTTGTTGGAATTTATTCGCACGTTTCAATTAAATCCCTACATTCGGTTTTTTTCTACAACAACTCAATCAAATTTCTAGTCAACTTGGAATTATTTATTAAAAACCGTACAAAGTCTATTCGATTAATTCCGACAAAATTTGAAAATTTCCTAGCGAAATAAATTTAATAAACGAATCAATATGTCTCATATCGTTTGTTCGATAATTAAATATACAAGTTGGAATATTTTGGCACAGGACGTGATAAAGTACGATAAGAAAAAACGTGCCTGTTTGTTCAACACTGAACTCCACGAGACTTACGACGGTTCCTACTCGTACAGCCAGTGCATAATGCTGTGTCGAACGCGTGATATATTTAAAAATTGCGGCTGCACTCCCTTCTTCTATCCATTTAACAAAGAACTAGGTAAAATTTTCCTATCGCATCGTTCAACGTTTCGACAAAATATTAAATAAAATTGGATCGTTATTAATTATTTCCAGAAACCTCGAGAGATTGCGGTCTCTTGGATCTTGAGTGTCTAAAACGCTACAGATGTGAGTACACGACGCGACCATATATTTCTCTCTCTCAGCATTCGCGAGTAATAAACACAAATTTTTATCGAGAAATAAACTGAAATATAGACAAATGGTGGAGCGTGAAGCCGATGGAAGATGATTTATTGCGTAATCCATATCCGAGGTACGACGACGAGTTCGTCGATGAGAATTTAAATTGCGACTGTTTGCCTTCCTGCGAGAACGTCTATTACACGATTTTTAAAACCGGTGGTTCGATTTATCCATGGAAAATCAGTTGGATCGATTTTGTAAAAAAGTATTCAATTTTTTTCCTTTAATTCCCTCGTACTTTCATTCATAATTACAGAATTACATTAATAATACCGATAATTAGATCTAAAATTAAGAAAACGTGATAAAGGGAAAATGATATTTCTTCTTTTTCAAATAATAATTAACCAAGATACGCAATTATGATGTGATCGAAGAAAATTTTTTGTTTGTTTTGTTTTAGCTTCGACAAGGACAACGTGACGAAAGACTCTGTACTGCTTAACATAAGCTTTGGAACAGGAACGATAATCCGATTGAGACAAGACGTACTGTACTATTGGTACGATTTAATGAGTTAGTGTCGATCTTATTTACAAATCGAGATTCTCTGATAAATATAACTCTGTGTGTATACATATAGATATTTGCAAAAACCTGTTATCTGCGTGCTCTATATAACGATAAGAGCCTATCGGACGGTAAACTCGTTTCACAACAAATCCAATCAAATTGTACGCTCTCCTCTACCGAGAGAACACGGCGCTCTCGCTGTACAATATCACATTTCCTATTGCGTCACGTAGATTTTTTTGACCCGATAAGCTATTGTCATTACATCACTCGCGCATGCCAGAGTGCGACGGTAGTGGAAAATTAACACGTCTTCCTTTGATTTAAACGTTGAAATTATTTTTAACCGGTCGTGGTATAATTACTTTGTTCATTTTTTATTATTATATATATATCGCAGGTAATTACGGTGGAATGTGCAGTCTCTTTCTCGGTCTGAGCATCTTGACACCGATCGAACGAACATATCTGTTCTGTCGGCGAGTTTGTCGACAGCGAAGAGAAAGAAATAAATTTTCGAACGACAAAAATTTGCCGACGATCGTCCGTTCGAAATTCGTGGAACGATCGCTTTACTGGAGTGAAATATATCGCTCGAGACGTTAGAATTTTGATGCGATTCGTGTATATTAATTTTTGAGATATAATGCACGAGTACGAAAGGAGAAAATAATTTATAACATCGAATCTCGAAGAAAATTTGTAATTTTGAAATTAAACGAAATAAAATCATTTTCAAAGTAATAGAAATAGAATAATCGAATATTAATTGGAATTATTAATTACCTGTCCTACTGAGAAGAACGATCTTGTCCATAGTCGATCTTTGCTTCGATCGAAACGACCTTCGATTGAATTTTGGCCCGTGACGTTAAATTTTTAATATCTCTAGTAAAATCGTTACGGCGTCCTTACACTGATCAAGGAACGATCGATAAGTACCCTGGAAAAGAAAAAAAAGGCGACACTCAACGGTGAATGGCTCAATGCTATTAAGATACAGCTATAGCTATGCATAGATAAGATGAAATAAAGCAATATATACGTGTGTGTGTGTGTGTGTGTGTGTGAATCCTTTCTTATATATATTTTATCTACCGTCATCATAGGCTCACAGCTCAAGTCCCCAAAAAATGTTACGCCTTCTAAAAAAATTCTGCTATCTCAGAACCCCTATGAGAGTCTCTTGAACCCGTTACTCGGCGAAAGTTTGAATTTGCCGCAACGTTGCGAAAATATATGGTCAAAAACCCGCCACGAATATCGTCCATCAACGCTCGAAACGATTCAATTGCTTTCCGAATACAAATAATAATAATAATAACGATAGTAATAACGTTTTACAAATTGTATCGGTATTATTCTTTAAATTTGATTTTATGCAATAATAATAAAATACGCGTCGCATATGCCTCGGATTATCTTTAAATTCTTATAGATTTCTTTGGAATGTCTGCCTCATTGTTTTTCGATCATAAAACAAATGAAGGGGAAGTAATTGCGACGAATTGAGAGACAAATATACTATTATACGATATTCTCGTAAATTAGATCGAGTTTTTCTTTTTTTATGTGTACATAATTTGGTGTATACGATATAATGACATTAACGAATCGATTCACCAGTTATTTGGGAATTATAGATAAAACGCCCGTAAGATCGTCGATATAGACGCTCTTGAATACCGCTAGAGGCAATTAGGTCGCGCATGGGCGGACGTATGAATACGACGAGGGAGAAGATAGAAGGTACTTAATACGACTTGCGAGGCAAAATTCACGCGTATTCACTCAATAATGAGTTAAAGCTGTAATGGCTAATGTAGGTTAGAATCCACCCTAACCATTCGTTCTAACGACCGTCATAACCTAAAATTTGTTCATAAAAATTATCTCAAGCATGATTCAAGTCAAAGTTCATGTTCTAAGAAGACTTTGACGTAAAAATATTCACCGATATTACGAATCTTGTAATTTTCGAAGATCGTAAAGTTTCGAACTGTTGGCTCGGGGCGGCCATCTTGTTCTCGTGCAGAGTTACGTTGAGAGGTTAACCGAGGAAATATATGGCACGCAGGAACAAATTTTAATTAATGTCAGTACATTAAACATTAATGGCGATAGGTTTAATTATTTTTTTATTACAGTACATTATTTAATCACGATAAAAAAAACTGGTCTTTTACCTCCTAATTCTCAACACACGCCTGTCTTCGTTCCATAAATTACGCGAATCTGTTAGATTCGAACGGCGTTCGACTGTATAGAAAATTCGGGGCTCCCGTAGCGCCCGCGCGTTTTTCGGGCGTAAATATATACTTCTCGGGTTCAATGACCTCTCATATTACTCATCGTTCAAAGCACGTACATCGAACTCGAAACGTATATACGAGATAGAACGTAAAAACTAGACGCGTTCCACTTATACGCGAATCGCGGACGTTGAATATTATCATGAATTTCGATCCAACCATCCTAAAAGTACGTCACTCATGCAGAAAGCGTATTCATAGGAAGAGGGATCATTCTTGTATTATCAATGTTGTATCGAGTTATAGGGGACACTCGTGTCTCGGCATTTACTGTTAGCGGTGCGAAGATTGAAGGCACTCGGACATAAATCATTGTCAATTGAACGAATTAATTAAAAATTCTCGAATAAATAAAAAATAATAAATAAATAAATAAATAAGCAAAGAAATAATAAGTATTGTGATCGCAAAACTTTTGAATTACGAGACAAATTATTTATTCGTTGAATCAATAGAAATAAACAAGCAAACAAAATTCTCGGTTGGCCTTCGTTGTGCGTGTCTTTGTCATAAAGCAGTGACATACCTCGTTTGGCATAGATTTCTATCGTATATAACTCTGCTGCCACTTCGTTCCCTACTACATCCTCCGTTATACGCAGACCCCGGAGTGTGCTCGGAGGCACATTAGACGCTCGCACAGTCACGATTCGTGCGTTCGTCGAAACCCAAGGTTGTGGAGTTGACCGCTCTACGGTGTTCGTTCTTTTTTCCCTCTCTTTCTCTATTACGTTGCGTAATAGCAACGATCTCTTCCCGTTTGTACAACAGCAATTTAAGTGTGCACGATTTTCACACTCGGCAGACGACACGAGTCAGTGTCGTTCCAATACTCGCACGCGATCGATCGGGATTATTTTCACTTCTTGTTGGGATCCTTCTCCCGCCAAACGACCGTCGCCGGATTCGAACAAGATCGATCGATCGATCGATTTACGAACTGTACGAACGATTCACGATCGAATTAACACGAAGGAAACGTTGTGACGATAAACATTATTCCATAATAAACGATTAATAATCACAGATAAATCGAGATATTTAAAGGTTATAACACAAAATGGCGACCGAGAAAGAAAACACTGGTATTCCTGATCAGCACATAATTCCCCAGTTGGAGTCCTTGCTAAGCAAGAAGATGGGCGAAAAGCTCGTTCTCGTCGAGTACACAGCGACGAATCTTCTGCCACCTGGTGAGAATTACGGGAGTCTGATACTTCAGGTTGACACGAAGATCAGAATCGATGATAGCGACGAGAAAACGAAGGATCTTCATCTCATAGCCAAAATACCACCACCTACGCAACAACAGCGTGACTTTTTCGACAGTCCGTTCACATTCAAAAAGGAATCGTTCATGTACGACACTATATTGCCAACCTATAAACAATTCGAGCGAGATTGCGGCATCAGCGAGGAGGAAGTGTTCGACATCGGTCCAGCTTTTTATGGATCCCGACTATCGCTATTACCCGGTGACGTTTTCGACGATGACGCTGTTATTTTGATGGAAAATCTTAAAATGCGAGGTTACTGCACGGGCGATCGTTACCGTGGTTTGGATTTCGAACATTCGAAATTGGCGCTTCTCGCAATGGCCAGATTTCACGCTCTCGGAATCGCCATCAAGCATAGAAAACCCGATTTCTTCGAGATACTCAAAGTACGCTCAAAGTGTCTGGAGATGAAGAATCCGGACGAATGGAAAGACGCGATGGAAGAGATGTACAAGAATATCAAGGAGGATCCCGTTCTCGTGCAATATTACGACAAGTGTATGAAAGCTTTCGAAGCCGGCCGTGGCGCTGACTGTTGGTTCGCGCCACCCGTCGAACCTTGGGCCACCATTATTCACGCTGATTTTTGGATAAACAACATAATGTTCCGTAGGGACAAAGATACCGGCAAACCTCTCGATATCAAATTCGTCGACTTTCAGAACTATCTGTTTCTCAGTCCGACACGAGAATTGACATTTTTCCTCGGTGGTGGTGTCAATAGCGAGGTTCGCGTTCCGGAAACCGATAAACTCATCGATCTTTATTACGACGAGCTGATAAACCGATTGACAATGATGGGATGCGACATCTCGCCGTACGGGCGTGAAAGCTTCAACGAGCAATTGGTGAAGGACGCCTACCTTGAATTTACTCACGCGGCGTTCATGCTTAAAATCATGACGAAACAAGTCGAGGACGTCAATGATCTGGAATCCAGAAACGTCGCTAGCGTCATGCTTAATTCGGGGTCGGAAATGTTCCACGTTAGACTACGTGATCTCGTCAAGGGTTACGTCGAACGAGGATGGATGTAGGATCGACGAATAACGAGGAGATGATCGATCGAATAACGTGGAAATAAGTAAGGACGACCTTGTCAGAATTTTTACGTTTCGAGATTCTTCGATACTCTCGAATTAACTGAAAACTATTTGAAAGTTCGCGCGGTCTTTCCGAATGCCGCCATTTTGTTCGTTCTTGTCGGGAAACCAAAATGGCGGTTGACATTGAGATTACGTCATCAAAATGAAAATCGTTCGAAGTGGCGCCATCTTTTCTTTCGAATAAGTTGAATAAAAGGGCCAATGTAAAGTTATCGAAAACGAGTCACTTCAGAGGGTCGATACGGCATAGGAATGCATTATAATTTCAGTGATCGGAAATAAAGAGAGGTTTTAATTATATTTTTATATGATCCTATAAGCACATTATGCGAGGGGTATGTGTACTGGCCGCGAACCTTCGTTCGGGCAATTTAGATACAATTTTTTTAACGATAGACACAGATTCGCTTTGCCTGCAGAATCTGATTAAGTTCAGGAGATGCGGTTATTTATCGTGAAGTATTTTATTAAAGCAGTATCGACATCGATCCTAGAATGTAAATATTGTACAAGTAAGATTTGTAGAAATAACGAAGAATTAATAAATATGCATCTATGTAATCAATATCTCTACCCTATTCTTCCCCATTTGTTCTATTTTTAAGATGAAACGAATTTCAATTCGATTCATAAATAAATATGGCAGGAAATAGATTAATAATGCGTTTGTAATTTTGAAAATAAAATATTTACTACCAAACGTTACAACTAACGATAAGTGTAAGCTACAGGTGACCACCAATCGATTAATTAGACTTAAAATCGAAATAGTATCAGTTATCCGGGCAGCATCAGATAAGTTTCCTGTATTCTAAAATTCTAGACCGTCGGTCGGTCAAGTAGTAATTTACTTTAACTGATGTTGATGCACGAAAAACATTTTTACCGATTGCTAGAAAGAACGCCAGTTACTGATAATGTCTCTACAGTCGATATAAGAGATCTGCGTCGGAATATTAGAAACATGTTTTACCGGTAAAAATGATTTTAAAAAATCAATCGATGATTGTTCCGGATATTCAGTTATCAAAAATTGTCGTTCTGGTATCCTGGTGCGATAACATGGATAATATGATAGTACGGCGGGGGAACGAGGATCGCGAAAATCTCGATATCTTTAAAATTTCTTTATTATGCGCGATAAAACGATTGTTGTCATTTTTCAAACGTAAAGATATAAAAAGCTGCGGGATCAAGTCTAAAAGCGCGTGATTTAAATCATGAATGATTACTCACCGAGATAATTAGTAATATAGATCGTTTTCGTAGTAAGGCGATGACACTGATATTTTTTTTGAGTAGTTAGCGTCGAGAGTTTTATGAATTGATCAAAATTGAATTATTACAAACGATATTTCATTGGTAGAAATAAGTGATATTATCAATCGTACAATTTTTCACTCCCGGATACTTTTTGTCCCTTACATTATGACGGAAAGTATGGATTGAATGGCGCAAAGAAGATAAACAATTTCACGGCCATATTTTGAGGCAAATAATTGTACAGGTGGAATTGACATTGATCGAAATGTAATGTCGGAATATTATAAAACGTCACGTGCGAACACGCAATAAATTATCTCCGTCTCTTTCTATCTTGATCTACACATGTTACAGAACTGCAACTATCCGATCCTTCAAATTCTTCTAATCCTTCAAACTGACTATATTGCTCACAGGGTACAACTGCTTTCCGCATTAGCCTTTTACGTATCTATATTTCATATTATCGATGGAAATATCGAAACAATTTTCTTTATCTCGATGAAAAATTGTTCGTAACGAGTAATCAGCGGAGTACAATGTTTTACTTTATTAATAAAACCGAGATATACAATGACAACGTGGAACTTCGCCTGAATTGCGTCTTTAATCCATCGTAGCTTTACAACTCGCGTCAAGGATAGCTTGTGTCAATTTTTGTCGGTTAATTCCCCGGTAACGCGCTTCTTGAAGATCTCTTCGCCACGATAATATCACTGGCATCTGATAAGATCTTCTGTCTTTCGAGCGTGAGCACCGTTTATACTTTGAAAAGAGACGGATCGGCAAGAGTCGGGCAGCGGAGCACGGGCATGGCTAAATTACAAAACGGTATACAAGTGAGTCTCAAGTCGTACAAGGTGAACCGTATTGTACGAATATACATATCAAACATTTTCTGTATATATATTCGAAAAATATCATTTTCACCACATCTTGTTGTCAAAAATGTATACAAAATCGTGTGAATTAAAATATACTTTGATAATAAATTAAACAGAAATAATTGTTGTTGGCACTTGTTTAATTTTTATTGTTTTTTTGTTCGTGAAATCGCGAGGTTACAATGCCGGAATATTATTTTTCATTGTGAATTATTTAGACTGATCGGGGTAGTGTCAATGATGGATATATCGAAGATGCTAATTTCGAGGAAATTAGAATTTCTCCTGATAACACAGTTGACAAATCGATGGAAATCGATGCAACAAGTTTTAAACTCGACGTACGTAATGACTTAAAAAATATAATATTAAGTGGATGTAAACCACGTGATAAACTTTTCTGTCACGTTTCTGCACTGAGCAATAGAAATATCAATATTATATCTTTAGCCATCGAAAGACAGTGAAAAAACGGAATGGGACGGTGGTCTCGAATTTCTGATGGCTTGCATAGCGTCGTCAGTTGGTTTGGGAAATGTCTGGAGATTTCCCTTCACGGCTTACGAGAATGGTGGTGGCGCGTTTCTCATACCTTACATAATCGTCCTTATCTTGGTGGGAAAACCCTTTTACTATCTGGAAGGTGCGCTTGGACAGTTCTCGAGTCGATCGTGCGGTAGAACTTGGTCCATGTCTCAAGCCATGAGAGGTAACGTTTTTTTTTAATGCACACAATACTTTCAGATAATTTACAAACACTTTGTCACTGAAATATTTTGACTACATGAGAATATTCTCTGCATATTATCGAAAATAAATATGATTACAATGATTTCGAAAAGTCTTCGACGAACGAACAATGCAAAAATTCAATTTTCAGGACTCGGTTACGGTCAAGCATTGGCCGCGTTCTGCGTAGTGACTTATTACTGTTCTCTCATGGGACTGACAGTTTACTATTTAGCAGCGAGTTTCGAAAGTGTCCTCCCGTGGTCCTATTGTCGCGAGGAATGGACGAATTGCGTCGATGCGAGTACGACGATTAATCACACCGCATCAACAGCTCGGACTTTCAGCAGTTCGGCCGAGATGTACTTTCGGTTAGTTGCAAAAAAAAAACTTACAAAACATCGAACGACATGTTTGTTCAATCGATAAATTGTATTTTTCAATTCTCAGAAAATTATGATATGAATATACAATTTTTAATTAGAAAAATTGTCTTGAACGAAGCTACCTCTATCGAGGATGGTCTCGGTTTGCCATCGTGGAAGCTTCTGCTTTGCCTCGTAGTCAGTTGGATCGCGATTTTTTGTACTCTCTGCCGAGGCGTTAAGAGTACCGGAAAAGCTGCTTATTTCCTCGCCATATTTCCATACATCATTATGATCGCTTTACTCGTGAGAGCCGTCACTCTCGAAGGAGCGGTCAATGGAATAATGTTCTTCATAACGCCAAAATGGGAAAGTCTGTTGGAGCCAACTGTGTGGTACGCAGCTATCACACAGTGTTTTTTCTCACTTTCTGTTTGTTTCGGACCGATTGTTACCTATTCGTCCTACAACAAATTCAGGCATCGTGTCGACAGGTAATCGATTTAAATTCACAAGCCTATTAATGAACCTAATCCATGGATTCTTAAGTCAAATAATTTCGATACTCGATTGATTAATCGATTAACTGATTAATTTGCTTGATCGATTAATCAATAATATACTTTTTCACCTCGTTGGATAATTCCTAACATTACGTTGGCTCAACATCATCGCAGATTTCTCGATGATACAACTTTTACTTTCAAAAACCGGTTTTAAAGTCAAGAGAGAGTCAACGTAACGTAAAATATATTGTATATCGATCAAGCATTAGCGCTTTTGATTGTAATCCAACTCGATCACTGAGTTAGATTATTGTCGTTTGTTATGCTTTTTCTTTCTGTCGTTATCGAAATAGGGACGTAATGATCGTGACGACACTCGACACTTTTACGAGTCTAATGGCCGGATGCACGATTTTCGGAATACTTGGTAATTTGGCACACGAGATGGGCACTAATGATTTATCAGCTGTCGTTCGCGGAGGTACCGGTCTTGCCTTTATCTCGTATCCCGATGCACTGTCAAGATTCACTTTTCTGCCACAGATGTTCTCTGTCATGTTTTTCTTTATGATGTTCGTCCTCGGCGCCGGTAGTGCAATGGCACTTTGCGCCGGCATTCTCGGTATACTTTGCGATCATTTTCCAAATACGAAACAATGGATAATTGTTCTCGCATTGTGTACTGTTGGTTGTCTATTTGGTATTATCTACGTCACTCCGGTAAGTTGCAAAAGATATCGGGGTAAATAAAAGAAAACAAAAAATGCAAAAAAAGTATTATTCCATAATTAGGGATTTAAAGGGAATAAGTTTTGATAAGTAGCGATCGATTTTATTCAGGGTGGCCAATGGTTCGTCACGTTGATTGATTATTACGGTGGAACATTTATCGCTATAATAGTCGGTCTTCTGGAGATAATAACCGTATTCTGGGTCTACGGACTTTACAATTTTCTCAACGATATCGAGTTTATGCTCGGTACGCGTCCTGGAATCTATTGGAGAGTTTGCTGGTCAATCGTTACTCCTATTTTTATGATCATCGTACTCCTCTACACGATAGCAACTTACGCACCACCGACTTACGACGGAATGACATTTCCAACTTACGCTTATGGTAGCGAATTTTTTATTTCAGAATTTGATAACGATCGAAACGAGCTGTATATAATAATTTCGTATAACGCGTTTCAGCAATTGGATGGACGATTTTAGCGATTGGAATATTGCAAATAATAGGCTGGGCCATGGCTAGGATTTGGAGATATCGAAGCATTTCCTTTGTCAAAGTATGCACAAGAAATCACGTTGTAATTATTTTATTAGGAAATAATTATTACAAATTGTAGGAAAAAATAGAATTTGAAAATTCTTTGGAATAATTTTCAAGAGTCATTTACAATTATAATTATTTAATCGCGAAGTCTAGTTTGTGTCATAAAAATAGTCTTATGTCTTAATATTTCTTAGAATTCTATTAAATTAAATTGACTCGATCTGTGACATTTGTTTTAGATGATCAGAAAAGCGTTCTCACCGGGCAAAAACTGGGGACCAAGAGACACAGAGACACGAAAGGAATGGATGGAATTTATAACTGCCAAGAAAGCCAAGCATAAACGAGGCTTCAAAGAACTCTATTTTGGATAATACAGCATCGACGTCGCTAATCTCCCTTTTTTTCATCTTTTATTGGCTGTGTACATAATACTTTGCGAAAAACACGTGTCGTGGCGGCTTTTAACATTTTAAACTTCACTTCGTGTACGTGATGAACAAATATTCGATTCCATTCGAAGACTCGTAAGCTTACGAACTTGGCGTGAACTCGACTCGATTAAGACTTGAACTATATTTAACAAGTTTAACGTACAATTAAGAGGAAAATGGATTAAATATCTAGCCGATAGATCATTATCAATTTTGCACGCGCGACAGTGTGATAAATACGATACTTGAAAAACACGGAGATTAGTAATCCTACGTAGACAATTCGACGCGCAATAAAGCCTTAAGATAATCACCTCGTTTCCATCCTCGCCGTTCTACCGTGAGAAAGAAATGTGTATATATATATATATATAATGGGCTTCTCGTTCTCTCGTCGAAACGTCCGGTTTCCGTTCGGGTGATCGTATAAAAAAAACGAAGTCTCGAGATAAAGGAAATTGTTTTATCACATGTGCGCATTTTACTTCATTTTTTCTTCTTTCGGTTTTACCGCGTGCAGACTTTAAGCGTCGGTTTCGAAAAAAATGAGCGATTACGTACTTTGTTTGAATAACGACGCGTCGTTGACAAATCATAAATTTATTAAAGCCTGACTAAATCCTTAATTCGTTATTTATCATCGTCTTATCCCCTTTCTCGTACTCCCAGTCGTCCGACTTGCAATGTAAAAACATCTTTATAATAAAAAAAAAACATTGTGTATTCTAGAAATGTATTAATGAAGATTTATTGCCGATAGCTTCGACCAATCAATTTAATTACACATGTATTTGGGACAAGATGAGAAAATTAATTTTTATCTTCGGCAAAAAGAAATAATTATAAAAAAATTGAAATTCCCGATTTATATTGAAATTATTCTTGATTATTAATTTTCATTTATTTATAAATAATATTAAACTATCGGGATATTCATACGGCATAAAGGACGTCCTTCGACTTCTTCAATAACCGAGAATGTAATTCGATTCGACCTGTCGAATATACATGTACGTGACTGTTCACGGTCAGATTTGTTTATCATATAATCGATGAAAAATGCGAAAAAATTAGTTCATAACGTAAATAAATCTTGTAAACAAAAGAATGACAAATTTGACGATAAGTATGCATAAGCCGTTGGGTGTTGCAATTTATTCACGGACGCGTCGTAGATTAGGTAGCGAATGTAACCGGGTTTCGTTCACTCCAGTCTGCGGAACGCGCTGTGATTGTGTAGACGTATGGATACACGACGAGAGTGTTAAATTTGCGTCTCTTTTTTTTTTAACAACAATACCGCGCTTGGGCCCTTCCTCAATGGGAATTAACAAAATTTCATCGCTGTAATACACGATTTTTTGCAAGATGGGTAATAACATCTGTCCGAAGGTTTGAAATATTTTACAGTAAAAATATTATTATTATTACACAACGGTGCTATACGGTAAACAATTATTTTAACACATTTGGACAAAACGTAATATTAACGGTAAAGTAACAAAAAAAAAGTAAATTTGGAAATAATTAAAAAGATGATCGAAGAGTAAAATATATTCAAGATTAATTAAAAATTCTTGGGAGTATAAACGTCGTTTTTTCTCGTCTTATCGATCGAAACGGAAAAATCGGTGAGATTTGAAAAAAATGTACGATGAAATAAACGATTATTGATTGTATTTTATTATATCGAGGGTGAAGCTTCGATCTCGCTTCATTGTGGAATATAAAAGTCGACTGGATAGACTACACTAGGAGACGTGATTTTACTTTTTAGAAAGTCGAAGAAATATTCGCCAGGGTCGAGTCGTATTATCGAATGCCAAGAACGAATTATTATTTTCTTCCATGTCAAAGAACTTACGCCTCGACTGTGAAAACTTCGTTCGGTATTCAAATTTAAGAAAAAGACTTCGCATAAAGTAGACAAAAATATTAAAATTCCGTAAATGACTTTTTTCACTTTCGAACATGTTCTTTCACAGAATTCGACAAATTCGAATATAGATGGAACGTCCGGTGTGTTCACAATTTCGATGAAATCGTCGCCGAACGAGCATGATACAAAGGCGGTAAGAAAATCGTTGAAACAAGTTTTGAATTAAATAACGAGGTACAAAAATTCTCCCACTCAATCGATTAAGATTGATTGAGTGGAAGAATTAATTTCTATATGTTTTTTTTCATCAGGTCGATGATAAAGGGGATGATTCTGCAGAAGGTCGTGCAATGTGGGGAAATGGCGTCGAATTTCTAATGTCGTGCATAGCATTTTCCGTCGGTCTTGGAAATGTTTGGAGATTTCCAAACACCGCGTATGAAAATGGCGGAGGCGCATTTCTCATACCGTACCTCGTTGTACTTTTCATAATCGGAAAACCATTTTACTACATGGAAATGGCGGTTGGACAATTCACGAGCCGATCTTGTGTCCAAATTTGGACAATTTCGCCGGCTTTCAGAGGTCGAATGTTCTGAAATCATCAAAAATATAATTACACGATTTTTCTTTCTTTCAAAAAGATAAAAAATTAATTAAAAAGTTGAAAAAAAACGTTGAATGAAACATAGTGAAAAAAAAGAATAAATAGTTCCAAAATCTATTTTTAATATCCATTTCGCTTTCCAGGTATCGGATACGGGGTGACTGTCTCTGTATTTGCCGTAGTGAGTTATTACTGTTCCTTGATGGCATTGACCCTGTATTATCTAGTCGCCAGTTTTTATTCACCCTTGCCATGGGCATTCTGCTGGCAAGAATGGGGTGACGATTGTTTCGACGCCACAACAGCTGGAAAAGGAGCCAACAACATGACAATCGGCAATCGTATGAGCTCTGCCGAATATTATTTTCGGTAAGTCCAAAACATTAATCACGCTCACAAAAAATGAATAAATTTACAAGAAGCATAAAAGTTGTAATAAGATTTTTTTATATCAACCATGCATTCAATATTTTCGAAAGAAAGTCTTTGAATTTTTGTAAAAAAAAGAAAATGGCGCAACGTTTTAATTTTCATTTAACTTTCGTTACTTTTCTTCATATTTGCAGCAAAGTGGTATTAAAGGAGGTAGGAATAAGCGATAATATTGGCGTTCCATCGTGGCAGCTCGTTCTATGTCTTTTGGGTAGCTGGATCAGCGTCTACGTTGTGGTTTCTCGAGGCGTTAAAAGCACCGGAAAGGCGGCGTATTTTCTCGCGTTATTTCCTTACGTTATCATGATCTGTCTTCTTGTACGTGCAGTCACGCTCGACGGTGCTGTTGATGGTATAATATTTCTCTACAAGCCGGACTGGAGCAAAATTCTCGATCCTAGTGTGTGGTATGCCGCGGTTACACAAGCTTTTTTTTCCCTCGGCGTTTGCTTCGGTGCTGTTACGATGTACTCCTCTTACAACAATTTCAATCACAACGTATCGAGGTATGTACCGATATACGATTCTCAAATTTTGAAATTTAATTTAATTTTCTAAGCGAATTAATTATTCTCGGTCGATAAAGAATAACGATGATTAATTCGATATTGCGTTAAACAATTGTACGATATGTTTGGCTTTTTAATTTATCAGGGATTGCATTATAATCACCTCTCTCGATCTCTGCACGAGCCTCATAGCCGGCACGACGATCTTCGGAATTCTTGGTAACCTTGCTCATGAAATAGGCAGCGATGACATAAGTACCGTTGTTCGTTCCGGCACGGGTTTGGCATTTATCTCGTATCCCGAAGCATTGGCAAAGTTCGACGTTCTGCCACAAATATTTGCCGTTCTGTTTTTCCTCATGCTGTTCGTCCTTGGAACGGGCTCGGCCGTCGCATTGTCAAATGTAGTTATCAGCGTCGTGGCTGATGAATTTCCGCATATTCGACAGTGGAAAATAGCTCTGGGTGTTTCGACGATGGGTTTTCTCGTTGGAATAATTTATTGCACACCCGTAAGTCGATCGAATCAATTTTGCGGCGAAATAATTAGTTCATATTGTTGTCAATTATTCGATAAAAAAAGAAGGGAATTATTGTTATGGTCTTTTTAATAAATTGACGAGAATTCAATTGCTTCTTCATTCTTTCAGGGAGGACAATACATTTTGAATCTCGTTGATTATTTTGGTGGAACTTTCATCATTGTTTTTCTCGCTTGTTTCGAAGTCATCGCGATTTCGTGGGTCTATGGTAGGGTGAATGGATTAATAATTCTAAAAAGAAGATAACGATTATTGATTAATGAAAATTTATTGTTATTGAAAAAAAATTAAACACTTTCTTTTTCGTAGGCGTTGACAATTTTCTGGACGACATCGAATTCATGGTGGGAACAAGGCCCTCGATTTACTGGCGATATTGCTGGGGCTGTCTCACGCCTTTTATGCTTTTTGCAATACTCACGTATTTTTTGGCGACCCTCAAACCTCTCATGTACGACGACGAGTTTTATCCAGCAGTTATGAATGGTTCGTGACTTTTTCTTCCTTTCAACACTGTAAAAAACTTTTTTTTCCATATCCTCGTTTCTTCCAATTTACACTTTTAGCTGCTGGTTGGATAATCTTGGCTTTAGGAATTCTACCATTTCCGACATTAATGATCCTAGAGATGTTTCGGAATAAAGACAAGTCTCTTTTCGAGGTAAATAAAACAAAAATACTAAAATCGACCGAATAAACAAAATTCTCATCTCGCCACAAGATTTAGTCTTGTCAGCACTCTTTAAAAATCGATCCAAAGCAATAATGCTAATAATAATAATAATAATAATTTTTCTAAAAATATCAGACTTTCAAGCCAACCGTCGACTGGGGACCATCAAATCCTAAGCTTCGCGAGGAATGGGGAGCGTTCAAAGAATCGAGGAAACTCGAAAGATTGAGCTCTTCGAGGGACGGCAAGTTTTCGAAAATACTCAAAGATCTATTCAACAAAAAATCGTCGGATTAATGAGAAATTATTGTTGGGCGAGGCTTAGAAAACGATCTATAATTTTTTCATGTTTTCTTTATTATTAATAAATTAATATATTATATATGTCTGATATATATACATAATACATGTATGTATATATATATATTTGTTGTTGTTGTTGTTGTTTTTTTTTTAATATGTATATGTATAACAGCGACAAGTACAATATATCATCATGGTTCATTACTATATCATAATCATAGTCGAAGATCCTTATCGTTGATATATATATATAACTAGATTGAAACGAAAGTGTCGAATTTATACGAATCGTATGGCTCCTTTGTTTTGTTCTTGTTGTTATATTCTTGTTGTGTGTATTTGTTGTTGTTGTTCTTGTTGTTGTTGTTGTTGATGTTATTGTTGTTTGTTTTATCATCTCTCGTCTTATCATTCTAATTCTCTCATTTCGTTTTTCTCTCTCTTTTCTTTTTTTTTCTTCTCTTTGTTCATTCGTCGTCATTGAATTCCAACTTACACGATAATTCGCAATATAGATACAGGGATACAGAAAAATAACACCGCGCGACCACGGTGGAATGTACCTTAAAAAATACTATCAAGCTGAAAGGATTTTTCTCTCTTTTCGTTTGACGTTTTTTTCTTTTTTCTTCTTCTTCTTCTTCCTCTTTTTTTTCATTTTTCTTTTTCGCGCGCGCGTTTCCTTCCAGATCTCGCGGGAAGACTAACGTGTCCCCGAGATTTCCCACCGTTTCGCACTTGTCTCGCAATACATGTTCGTATATCATATACATATACATATTTATAAATATATAAATATATACATATATATACATTCATATATATATATTTATATATTTATATGTTTTCCCTCGGCTCAAATGACGAATTTGGCAAGGTGCACACGTAATTCTCGTTTGCCGCTTATGGCCAATTAAATTACCATTATTTTAATTAATCTTAATATCGTTAATTACCGTTATCATTATTAATTAGGATTAATTGTACCTTTACTTAAATTCCTATCTACCGAGCTCTGTCGATCGCGATCGCGAGATTTATTCGGAGATAGTGTTTTTTTTTCTCTTTGAAACGCTGCAAGTCCGACGCGATGCATATTTGTTTCCTTACTTTTTTTTTTAATTTTTCCTCTGCTTCTCTATTATAGATTCAACCTTGGTCCATTTTCTTTCTCTCGACGCATACGATTTATGTACAGGTTCAATCCGGGCTGAAAATCCGCTCTGTTTTAATGTTTTTATTTTTTCTCTTTTTTCCTCACTGTCACGTTTCTCGGATTTGCCGAATTTGGTATCGTTTGGTTTCGTTTTTTTATTTTTTTTTATTTCATTTTATCGTTACTACCATATCGAACAAATTTTACTCGCCTCGTTCGTAGGGATTGCTTGAAATTTATTTCGCACCGAGATATCGTCTTCTATGCGTGAGAATAAACTGCTCTTCGTATTTTCTTTTTGTTCCACGATAATCGAAAAACAAAACATTTCACCCCGTCGTGACCGGTATGAAAATGAGTATCGATTCTTGTTTGTTCTACTCAATTTGAGTTTTTCCAATTGTAACGATAATACGTTCCCCTTTTGAACCGTTTAATGACACAAGTTATTTTTACCTTTTTTCCGTTTGAGAACAAAATAGTTTATGATTAATCATATACGTGAACAATGAGAATTAAATTTTCGTTTCTTTTTTTTTTATTTACTTATCGTTCGGTTAGTGATTTCTACGTTCTATTATGAATCCAGTGCATGAGAGGGTGTGTGTAGCTTTCGCGTGGTAGGCTCGATCATGTCTGATGTTTTTGTTTTCAGCATAACTCTACTTAACTTCCCTGAACGTTATTTCTTCCCTGCGAGAGGTCGCGCTTACTTTGAATTTTTCTTTATCGCGCAGTAATTGTGAAATTTTTCCACCGTTTTGTTTCTGTTTTATTTAATTGTTTTTCTTTTTTTTTCATTTGTTTCGTCTAACAATTACTTTCATCGGTTGATCGTGTAAAACTGGAAACGAAAGAGAAAAGTATTCGGCATTGGCCGCAGACGAACTCGGACCGTCTCGTATTTCGTCCATATTGTTTTCTTTCTTTCTTTCTCGGTGGGGCGGGAGGGCGAGGGGGGACACGCAGTTTAAACATTATTTAACGCTATCAACCGGACTTCCGTTTCGTGGCACATTTATTTTTCTTCGTTTTTGTTTATCGGCTTCCTTTCACTATTTGTCTGTCAAGATAATTCTCGCACTACTTTTATTTTTATTTCATTTTTAAAAAGATCTCCGGAAACTGAAGTAATTCGGGATGTAAAAAAGAAAAAATGCTGTTTTGATTATTATGGAATAACCGCGTGTTTAAATCACGTATTATGCAGCTTTTCTATTCCCGCGTCGTTACGATACACGGATGATAGTATTTCTCTTGTTAAAAACGTGGACAAAAAGTATTTTAATGTACTGCGAGAATCACCGTATTTTTTTGGTCATCGCTCGGTTAATTTTTTCCTCTCGTCGATGACTTTTTTTCTCGTCAGTCTGGACATTCGACGTCTATCGCCAATTAACAAACAAGACATGCATGTTGAATTTCTTTTTTTTCCCTTTAATATCCGGCGCCATTCTGACACGAAGAAATCGAGTTTTTGCCGAAGCAATTCGACGCCATGTATTGCACTCTTTCTCTCCATTCTTTTCTCCTCAATATTTCCCGTTTCACGTTTAATATTTACAAATACGCTCAACTCGATCGTAGAGTCTTTTTTCTTCTTCTTTAAATTAGTTACATTAACGTTACGCTCGGCGTTCACACTGGTTTATAAAAAATTTATTTGCAATTCACGATTTTTTTCCTCGTTTTAATCTTCATTCTGTTTTCTTTTCTTTCTTTTATTATTTTTCACCTCGTTCAGGCTTCAAGAACTTTCCCGACGTCATTTCTATAACGATCCTCAAACGATTTCTTTCACATGATCGAGTTTGATAAATTCGTTTAGAACGTATACGTTGGATAAATACACAAGAAGAATGTCACGTTTATGTACAATTCGTTTTTTTTTGTTTTTCGTGTATCGTCTTACAATATATATATATATATGTATATATATAACATGATCGAATGTCCAATTATTGCATCGTGATTCGCGCGGAATTGTCCGGCGAGGGGTCGCAACATGGATCTCGAATCGACGTCACACGTTCACTCGAGCAATGTGAAATTGCGAGTGAAATGAAAATAAAAGAAAACAAACGAATAATGTAAAATATTACGTGGCTATAACTTTACATAAGACAACATCCACCGTGGTCGCATAACGGGTTCAATTAATCGACGAGATTATCCGAGAGTCCCTATATATATATATATATATATATAAATATACATATACATATAGAGATTTATATATATATAAATATTTATATATATATATATATATATACACGAGTGTCACGTGGTCTCGCATTACCTTCGTAGTCACGTAAAATCCATACCAGCCTAAATTTATTTACATATTCTTTGTGTGTTTTCTTTTCTCAAAGAGTTACCCAACGAGACGAGTTCTCGATGAGCGATCATCGTCTTGAATCATCGTTTTAACGCCGTACTCATTTTTTTTTCTTTACGTCCTTTATACATATATATTTTGTTTTGTCTTTATTTTGTGTTTTAATTTTTATTTAAGGCATTACAATTATTCATGCTCGGTGAACAAGCGCGAATTAATATTTGTTATTTCTTTTTTCTTCATCAAATGGCAGTAGAGAGGGACGATCCTTCGATCGTTTGACTGTACATTTTAATATTCACTATCGGCGGATCGGGCACGGAAATTTCTTACGCCGCACTGTTTTTTTCTTTTTTTCTTTTTTTTTCTTTTTGCTTTTCTTTTTATCCTCGGACAATTCACTTTGTTCGTCGATCGCTTCGAGGGAAAAAAATCTCGAAAATTCCGGAGGGGTTTTTCGGCGATGTCTCTTTCGTCTACGTGATCATCATCATAATCATCGTCATCATCATCATCATCATCGTTATCATCATCATTATCATCATCACCGTCATCATTATCATCTTTTTTTTATCGTTATCGTCACCAATGATCGATGTTTTTTTTTTTTTCATTCATGGTCGGCGTATCGCAATTGCCGTGACGAGAAAAAAGACAAAGTTTTTAGTATCGTCAATATCGGTTATCTGGAATAAATAATCTCTCATAATCTGTGCGTTACGTTGACGAGCGTAATTTTGGGGGCCGAACGGTACTTGGCGCTCGACTGGTAACCGCGGCCCCGTGTGTCATACGGGCTCTTCCTTCTTGAAATTAATATTCTGCGATGCGCAAAAATCGCGCGTGAACGGTATGCAATTGAACAATTTGCATATCTCACACTCGTAGACTGGCACGTTGTAGAAGAGAGCGAGAAGAAGTGCGAAGAGGCCGATTATGAGAACGAGACAGATCCATATGAGAAGAATCTTGCGACGACGATCGTAGTGACCGAATGAGATGAATGGCATGAGGGCGTAAGCGGCGAGAAAACCGAATATGAAACCGAAGAGATGAGCGTAATTGTCGACCCAGGGTAGAACACCGAGCAGCAAGAGCGCGACGAGTATCATGATGAGTTTCGAGAGAGCTCTTCTCGGATGTTTCAGCATCGGCCAACAATTTAGTACTTCGACAACCAGAGTCGCTAGAAGAGCAAAATGCGCACCGGCTGGTCCGACCTAAAAACAAGAGACGTATTTTTCGTCATACCGTTCCAGAATATCGTTCTTATATTTTTTTAAAAATAATTCAATAATAGTAATAACAATATGTACGATATATAAAGGGGTTTTTGATATATAATGAAGGATTATCAATTAATAAAATCACTAAAAATCATATGTTCGATAGATGAAATGATGGCGATTTTTAATGTATATTTTACCTCTGCTCGATGAGGGATGAATATCGCACTTGCGAGATTTCCAGCAAGCGCTCCGGTGAAATAGATAAGAGCTATTCTGAGTGATCCGGTAAGCTTCTCGAGATCGCGCATTAGAAAATATTGAACGAGAAGGGTGATGGCAAGATGTAAAATACTGCAAGAAAAGAAACAAAACATCCATTAGTTATTGAGACTAATTAAAGAAGAATATTATAAATACGAACGTTACAAAAGTGGCCTTCGTACAAATAAATCGATATAAATCTTCGAATAAGATGTGTTGATCTTCGAATAAGATTGGCTCAAACAATTATTTATCGAAAATACAAAATACTTACCCGGCATGAAGGAAGGTGGTGGTGAACAATCGATAAAACTGATCGGGCCACTCGGGATGAAGAAACGGTATCATGCCGCAAACGTCGTGAAGACATTCGACTTGAGAGCAGAGTGAGGCCTCCTCGTGAAAATAACCGTGAACAAAGTCACAGTACTCTTTGGTAGTGATACGGCACATTCCGTGAATACCGATGCAGCAAGGATGACCGATGACCTCGCAAACCATATGCTCGGCCATTTTATCCTTGTAACGACCGATCGGAAAATTGTTGTTACCCTGCTGATGTCCGTTGTTGCTTCTGGAAAAAGGAAACGAACGAAAAATCATTAAATCGTTTGTAATTAAATCATTAATAACATTATGGCGACTATATCGTTCTCACCTGAAACGTTGACTAAATGGATTGGTTTTTCGACAAATGGGCCATTTTGTAATATCGTCCGGCCACTCGTAAGGCGCGACACTAGCGGGAGCGTCGCAGAACTTTGGATCGAGTCCGCAGACCGAACCGCTTATCCGTCCTCCAGGTCCACTGTCGCCGGGTCCCCATTTCTTCCACGTCGATATCGTGTTCTACGAATTTTTATTTATTTATTACTATGACATTGTCAACAGAAGTTTTTATAATTCGAGTTATCTTGTTAATCCGAGGCAAATACGTTTTTACTAGGAATAAACATGTAACGTACAACGTGCAAAATTAAATGTACAGGCAAACGTGAACGTTCGAGACTTTGTTGTAGTTTGGAATCAATTAAACTCTACGATAGTATAATACACCGAGTTATACGGCACGGAAATCGATGTACTATATAACATCCACGAGGAAACTTTTCGAACAATGAGAGTCCGTACGAACTATCGGGTGTAATATATCGTAATATAGGCACACAACTCTACTTAATTCCATTATATATAAAAAAAAAAGTATACTGATTTTGTAATAAATCAAATTATAACAATAATTATTGTTCAACGAATTGAAACAATAATTTACAAAAACGACGTGTTAATTTTAACTTGATTTACCGTGACGGTCGATCTCAGTCCACGGACCAGTTGGTTCGCAAAGTGAATAGAGGGTAAAGTCATATTATAATAAAATTCATTGAATTTTATAATCGAATTCAGAGACGGGCGTTCTTTGATTAATAAAATCGATTTGAACTGATCTTACGCTGCAAAAATAATCATCGTAAAAGCATAAAATTAAAACGTTTTTCGCAATATTTTGAAATATTGAATCATTCGAAATTATGCCGGTTGTATTAATCGATCGTTTCGCCGTGAATTCAATTTGCTTTGTCACATCTTCAATTTATAGTTTAATTTTATTGAAAAAGTATCTATAATCGATTTCGTTCGAAACGCGCCCATCTCGTCACTTTCTTTTTATTCGAGAATTTCTCGACGAATCAAGGATATTTTTTTTATTCCATGAGAATAAATATAATAAACTCACTGAGCAATCAGCCTTGCTGGATTGCACACAGCCCGAATCGTCGTTTCTGATGCAACACGCCGTATCTCGTTCGCGCTCTCGCCAAACATCGATCTCGTTCAGTATCTTGAAGTCGCGACGCATGCACGGGGCAAATTTTGCCCCCAGGTGGATAAGATCGGCTGCTCTAGGGCCGAGCCAAAAATTCGCCGGTTCGTCGTAATCCACTTGTTGAAGCGACAAACTCGTCACGAGAACCTGAAACATTGAGCATTTTTCTTCGCATAAACGAAAGTTTCGTCTCGAATAATTAATCGGTAACGAACGCACGTATTAAGCGTCCCTCGCTACGTGCGTCGAAAAATAACGCTCAACGTTGAAGCATGATCGAGAAATCAATCTTGAGAATAAATAACAAAAATTCTTCTTAACAAAAATAGAACAAAAATTCGTGTTTATTTATCGCGAGAAATATTTTCTTCTCGTTCGTTATTCCACGTTTTTATCGCACGCATTTTCGTTACGGTTTTCAACCGGGCCCGGGTGCGATCATGGGCGTATCGAGCGAAATGCATCTGTTCGTAAATTGCGTTTGCGAATAAACACGAAGCTTCGCGCATTTCAGGAATTATTACAGTGCGTACCATTGCCATCCTCCCACTCTCGTTCTCCCTGGATTTTATAGCGTCACAAATGTGAATCATAGTATGAAAAAAACATCGCGTAAAAAGCTATTTTTGAATAATCCTGCTCGTTACTTCATTGATTTTTATCGGTTACGTCTATTAATTCACCAAATAACAATTTCACTTGTTCTCCTACCGGTAAAATTTTTATGCTTTTAATTCGATTATCGTATTCATGCTTTGCAATGTTTTTGCGCCGAAATATTGCCTCCAATCGATAAAGTGTGAATAATAGATACAATTATCAGAGCGCGAGGGTTCTGTTGATAAGAGCTTGAACGCCCCATATTTATTATTACGTGGATAACGCGAGTAAGGCACTTTATAATCTTTTTTAATTACTCGCAAGATCTTCTCTTGATACATTCGCGTATTTAACCCTGACTCACCAGGCCAGAACGGCGATTGATATCGAGACCCACGGGACCAAAGCCGTAACAGGCGAGCGATATAATCAGTATGAAAACCTGCACCGTCGTTATCCAGTACGTGAAATAAGGCCTGTGATCCTCGATATCGTCCAATTGTTTTCTCACGTCGGGCTTGTGAGCGACGCTTTTTCTGAACGACCTCCTGAAAATAAAGAAATATTAATTAAAAATTTGCAAAGGCCAAAAATACTAAAACAAAGAATAGAAAATAAAAGAAAGAAAACAATGATAAAATCACGAATTCATTATTTTTCCGTCGACTTTCAGGGTTGCACGGTAATTAGTTACACTAAATATATTCTCGCGCATAATAGCGAGCCTCGTTGTTTCTTTTTTTATGAATAATTTTTGTTTCACGGACTTTTATGCGAGTTGGTAAAACTGTTGATAAACACGGTTCGAATTAAAAATATCCCGATGCCAACGATCGCTATCATTCGCTAAATTACGCAAGCTCCAGTTTGTAAGTTCCTATTCAACACGCTAACGCGACAAACCGTATGTAATTATGCGAGATTGACGTCATCGCAATTACGATCCTCCGTCCCTTTCAACTCCCCGACGACGAAAACTACCAGAACCGATGTCAAAGTTTCACGACGTCGCTTCAAAAGATTTTCATGCTTCGACATGCTAATACTTTACACCCACGAACGTTGTGTACGGCGTGAAAAGGCAAAGTCCTTTTCAGCCTCGTGAAACTTGCAAAATCGTTAATTCGAGTACGAGGACGAAAAGTCGATCGGAAAATAAGAACATTGTAAATTTCTTTTTTCTTTGTTTATGTAAATTTATGTCTACGTTTACGACACATGTTTATCGCTTGTTTAACGTATTCGATGAAGACACATAAATGGATTAAATTACCCAAAAACTCGTCCGACTATTCCCATTCCGTATTGACGTCGATTGCTGTTGTCGAATACCCGATCGATGGTGCTCGGTGATATTTTCGTACCGCCGGACAATTCACGTCGTAGAATGACACCAGCCTGCTCTTGTTGAGATCCCGTTGCTGGGTCACAGGTCGATCTCGCCTCGTGATGTCTCGACCTGCGCCAACTCGTCGTTCTGTAAACCCTTCCGTACTCAATACACACGACGCGATATATACATTCTATCGTGACTCTTTCTTTCCCCTTTTTTAAGACCCTTTTTTCCGTAGCAAAACACGTACCATCGAGGTACGCTCGATCGATTTTTAATTTATAAAGAATGACGATAATAATAATAACAATAATCACGTTCTACGATGGAGAACAAAAAGAAACAAACCGATATGCTCTTGCTCGTTGAGGGAGCATCGAGACGGAGATCAAATCATAAGAAAGCATTGGCCAAGTTTCCGTTCAGCACTTTTTTTTTAAATCGACTTATCGAATTTCTACTTTTGTTTCGTTTTCATTTTTTACCTCGAGGTGTAATGGTCTCTCGTTATAGCTCGTGGTCGTCTCACTTGTTGTCCATCCACCGACGATCTTTCTTCCTTGCGAGGCGTGAATCTGCAAGAAAATTAACGATTATGAGATAGGAAATAAAGTTATGAGAAATTTTTTTGTAAATAGAAACTTGAAAATCGAAACTTTTTGCGGTACCGTCAATCGATAGCTTTGCGATAAGCGCATGTGACCATTAGGATAAACGTTTAGAATTTTACTATTGTTTTTACAAAAATTGCGCGTTTCTCATTTCGGTAGCTCTCGGGATCTTTTCTCGAATGTGCTCTCCCCAAGATGAAATATTCGAAGAGCGTGAAATTTTTTAAATTTATTTTCCCCTTAGCCGTTGGATATTTCCATCGTCGTTGCTATTCATGTTATTCATCATTATTCATGAAACGAGAGAAACCAACGACGGACGCGTCCCCCGGGCACTTGGAACATCGCGAATATTCGTCGAGTCGACGATTCCGTGTGACTTTCTTTTCGGTTCTCCGTGTATTTTTTATTTTACTTTCAATTTGTTAATCACGTCGATGATCATATCGTAACGAGATGCGTGAAGCAAAAATTGTATTGCGAAAAGTAACGATTTTGATCAAATAAATAGAAATTAAAACAAACAAAAATTGAGAAGAGATTTACCTGACGAGTTCTTCTGTGAGATCGCGATCGAGATCGACGCTCGGATCGTTACGCGCGGTAAGTCGTGAATTATTCTCATTTTCCTCGGTCTCGGGTTCTTCGACTTTTTCGCCCTGAAGCTGCTGCAACGGTGCTGCCGCGGAAGCTGCGGGTGTCGCGCTCGCCGAGGGTAGCGGTGGCGCTGGTGGCGGTACCGGTGGCGGAGGTGGCCTCTGAAAGAAAGCTTCCTCCTCGCCTTCGTCCTCCGCGACTATCGCACCCTCGTTTGTCGTTTGAACTTCCGTTTGCGATATCGACGATATCACGCTCGGCGGAAAGCTACGTGACTCCGGACCTGTTTCCGATCTCTCGCGTGGTCTTTGTCGCGTGAGAGTCTGAAGCAAACAAAACAGTTCAAATATTAGTCGAATAAATAAATAAATAAATAAATAAGAAAATTGCATTTAATTCTAATTAAATATTCCGTTAATATTTCTATTATTATTTTCCAATTAATTTCACATGAATTTGCCAAAATTCTGTTTTAAACTTTACAGTGATTTTTTCAAAATTAAAAGATAGACGATAAATGACTGTCTCGTGGTGAGTTAAGGGATTCGGGAAACGATGCGACGCGCAATAACGAATCCCATCCTCCCCCGAGACATTGCTATTTACGGGGGGTTAGCGAAAAGGATGTAAGATGGAGGGAGCAGTCGCGGATTCGCGTAGGAAAACCTAAAGCAATTCGTGGTTAGCTCGATAGCTCGGTCGAATTGCTTCCTGTTTCTATCACGAATTCGTGCAAGTCGACCATAGACTCTCGAAATTTCTGCGTCTCGACGTGCGAATCTCCCTGGTGCATTCTCGTTGTTGCATCTAGTTAACTCGTCAGAATTGAACACGGTAGAATAATCAACGTCGTTTTTCAATCCCCTCCGCTCATACATAAACATATGAATAAATTTTAACTTCCATAAAAATTGAGAAAAGCTAAAATTCACAATTGATAAACTGCAATCTTGTAACAGATTTCAAATATTACGCTAAATTTCTCAAAAGTAACATGACGTATTGCTCAAAACAAAAAAAAATTAAACACAGTTAAAAAAAATTTAATTACTTGATTTGATAAAAAATATTAATCGAGCCTAAAGAAATTAAACGAAGTATTTAACGACGGGACAAATTTTCAAATTTCGATAAAATTTCCCGTTTGATATTTCACGCTATACAGTGATCAACAAAAATCGTTAACGAATGCCTGAGTTATTTTTGTCGTAAGCTCTCGCGGTAGACGAGTACTTGCGAAAAGCGTTTTTTTAAACTCTCCAACAAGATACAGGTATAAACGTACTGGCATCGATATAGTCGCGTGTATACGGGATATACAAGAGTCAACCGAGCCGAAAATTCGTGCAATCAACGAGAATCGTCGGTAAGCGTTTGCTCGGTGTGTACCCTCGACATTGTCCGCCTTTTTTTTGTCCGCACTTGGTCCTTCCTTTTTGTTTCGATTCGACGAATAAACCGGCGAGAATACCGAGGGAAAAAAAAAGAAAAAAAATACGAAGAGCACACCACCGGGAGAGCGAGGGCGAGAGCAACGGTTTTATACGGAAAATCCTGTCATCCATCCGCAAATCCGATTGCGAGAACCACGACGGAGTTTCTCGCGAGAGCGAAACGCGCGTTTGATCGAGGCTCCGTTTCATTTCCGAGATCGAATGAAACTAACTTTGGGCCTTGGGCTTTTCAAATATTCTACATGGGAAAATTTAAACGGTCCCGCTGTACGAATGGAGATTTATCGACTGAAAACAAAAAAAATCATTTAACGAAAGCTTAAAAAAACATTTTCGTTTTTTCTTTTGTTTTGTTCGAACTTGGTCGAATTCGCGAAGAATCTTAAATTTTCGAACGTTTCGGATTTGATTGAAAACAAAAATAAAAAATGAAACGTAAAAAAACGTAAAAATACTCCGTTTTTTACTATTTCAAAAAAAAAAATAATAAAGAAAACATTAATAAAAATCCCTCCTCGCCTCGAGAAATCAAAGTTATGGTATTTCTGGTGAGAAATGGAAAAATATATATTCAGTTATTATGTGAGAAATGAACGGAAAAAAAATTAAGAAGTTTATTTAAAACAAAAACAAACAAAAAAACTAAATACTAAGAAATTTTTTTAAATGAAGATCGTTTAACGCTTCGTGAAATAAAAAGTGTTATTATACACGAGGACTGCAAAAAGTTAATCGATGTGACGAGCGAAGCATCGATTTTACCGGGTCCAGAGAGCGCGAGGCTGTACGTAAATGCGCGTTTCATTTGCGTCGCGGTGTATGGAATCGTTGATGCTAACGAGAACGGTAGGGCGTGCGCGGTCGATAAGCCCGACAGCTGTTTTAGGGGATGAATTATACGCAAGGTTTACTCGAGGATTCGTGTTCGATGTGTTTTTTGGTTATTTTTTTTTATAATAATCCTTCATCGAAAACACGTCAGCGTGGTGTCGCGCGAATGTGATTTTTATTCTCGTTACTCGCGATCCTCGTTGTTCACAAAATTCACGAAAAAAAAGCACGATCGACTAAATTTGAATGATATTTCCACGAAGTTCGAAAAAAAGATCGTTAACGTTCGCCGAATTTGGCACTTTAGTGTCACATCGACGTTTTTTCTTCAATTTTTTCCGAATTAATTTCATATTAAACAAAAAACAAAAACAAAAAATGAATAAAAAATTCTACCCTCGACAATTTATCGCAAAATCTCTTTATATTTATTATCCCATTTTTCCATTCAACGCGAAGTTTAATTTGTAAGAAAGAGAAGAAAATTACGATACTTTGTAAAAGGCGACAACAAAAATAACGTCACCTTGGATGAAAGAATGAAATAACGTTCGCCCCGAGCTTTTTTCCCACGGGCGATTGCGATAATCCGCATATATTATATTTCTTGCGGATATTCAACGTGAAAATGAATAACGCTTTGTAACGTTATAACCGAACGTTGCGGTAATGCAACAGATGCTCTCGGTTAGCGCGGCATAACGAGACACAGTGAGAGAGAGAGAGAGAGAGAAAAATGAGAGAAAGGGAGAGAGGGAGAGACGAGCTTGCAAAAGCCAGAGAAAGCCTCACGGTTCACGACCATTTTCGATATTATATCCCGTGGTTGCATTATCGATTTATGGCTCGTTCCTATATACCTATAAAGAGAAAATTGCCCGACCAACACACACACACACACAGTGCACCATAAGCGCTCGTGCCATGAAGTTCGAATAATTTCTCCTTTGTACAACTAATATTACGCGTAATCGTTATCAGCGCGCTATTAATTTTTTTTTCGCTTCCTATCGTCCTTCTCGATGTCGTGATAATTTTCTTATTATCTACGAGTCACTATAATCGCTTGGTTTTACGCGTTGCAAAATCTTTTAAAAAATCATCCCTCGTATGAAATTTTTCGTATATTGAAAAAAAATAACGTCCTCGTATGAAGATGGAAAAATTAAGGATTCGTATAAGGACTACACGCGGGGTTAAAAATTTAATTAAAATTTCGGAAATTAGAATTGTTCTTGGCTCTTCGTTCGGATTTAATGAAGAAAAGATACGTCACGTTTTTTGGTACGTTTTTTTGTTTTTCCATTTTTTTTCCTCCAATTTCACGTAAATTTGTATTTTGTGATACGAGCTTTTCGAGCACGTAATAAGAGATTATTGGCTGAGTGCTTTGGCTAAGAGGTGCTTGAATAATTCATAATGTTTGAAAAATGACTCTTGAACAAAAAAACGAAAAAAAAAAAATTCCATCCGAGAGTCCGCTCTATTTAACTAGAGCCAAGTTTATTTCAGCAAATTTAGTCGCTAACGCGCACGTTGAATTGTCGTTTTACAAAAAAACGATAGAGCAAATTTATTTGTCGAACGTTATTTCGAGCGTATCAATTTACCCCTAGGGCATAATCTCGAAATAATACAGAAAAAAAAGTAAAAAATGACAAATTGATAACATTTTACTTGTATTTAAAAAAAAATTCCCCTTTCTAAACAGTAACGGTTTTAACATCGATCGATAATAAATTGTTGGAAAGTTTGAAACGAGCCGAGCTTTAGCAATTTCAATTTTGCGTTTGATGTATAAAATCATGGCCGATATCGTTTTCGCTCACCGTTGCGAGCGTTTCGATATAGTCGTAGTAGTAGTCAGCCTTTTTCAGTAGTAACTTTCCGCATTGGTCAGACCTGCCAAACGCATCGGGCGCGGCAGTGATTCTCCACAAAATCGATAAATTCCAAATCGACGAACATACCGCGGGCGGGAGGTAAAAGGTGGGAAGGGGAGGAGAGAGAAAGGGATTGGGGGGGGGGGGGGCAAGGAGGAGAAGAGTAAGGTTTATTTCCTAAAGTCGTAAAATACGCTATAAAATTATACCGTTTGAACAATTCGCTTTACGACGAAACCTTAAGTGTCCGCCATTTGTCCAATTACGATTCATTCCTTGTGCAGATGTATATATATATACATACACATACGCGTGATTCCTTTCTGTACATCACGCGAACTTGATTTAATTCGCGATGTTTCGAGTTCCTGGCGCTTAAAGTATTTTCGTTCTATCGACTGTCCCGACACTCGCTCGTCCCGAGACGAATGTACCGCGACTTTGAAATTCCATTCTCTCTCTCTCTCTCTCTCTCTCTCTATGCATGTCCTATCCCAACTGGATATTTACATTAGAATGAAAAAAAGTATATCGATAACGATAGTTTTATATAAAAAAAAATGAAAATCACTCAGCGTCGATATTATCGATAATTATATGTTTTTTAATCATTCCTAATAAAGTTTTGTTTTTTTAAGAAATATTCGTTATTCGCTACGAAAGAAAAAATTAAAACATTCTTTTTTTTTGGAAGAAACATCTTTTTCGAAATTAAAGCGTTCGTAATGTTTCCGTTTACGGGTGTTTCAGTCGTGTCTTTCGAATCGAATAACCCGTTCCGTCTTCGATTCGAAGACATTCCGTTCTTCTTTTTTTGCTTTCTTTTTTTACTTTGAAACGCGAGGAACTCACTCGGGAATACGATCATACGCGTAACTCCATACCGACAAAGTGGGCCCTTTTCATGCGGTCGCCAACGTATGTGTCCTAAGTATTTTTGCCTACATATATACATATACATACATATAGGGCGAATATATATATATATACTTGCGAATGCTATATACGCAGATATGTACGTATACGATGAATAGTGTGACGAACGAGAAGGCTCCCCTTTTAGTATCTACTCTCTCGGGTGCATAGACGTACTCGCGCACTCCGTGTACTACATATGTAGCTTGTGTTATCTCGGGTGTACACTGTACAGGTCGATATCCAAACTTCTCGATATATGCGCTTATATATATATATATATATATATATATATATATATCCATATAGTCTGTGTGTACGTTTGCTACATAAAGGGGATGACAAGGACACAGAATATAGCAATTCCAATATTATATCTATACACGCGTATGTATATATGTATCCACGTACGCGTTTTAGCAATGTACATATATGGAAAATTCCATACCTGATCTTGTGTCACGGACAGAACCGACGCGCTCTCGGCGCTAACCGCATCGTTGCTGCGACGTATACCGACGGGTGAGGGAAAGGAAGGGGCTCTGTGACGGGAACGATTTATGGGCTTTCAAAGTCCACATAGTGCATTTTGGTCCTGCATCTACCTCCTCTCGCTCGGGCCTCGTAGACTTCGCGCGCGGCACTACGTATAGATATATGAATTTATCGTCGTATATGAGAAAATATATAACGAAAGTAGGAACAATCGGACGCACGGGGTGGTTTTTTGTTTTGTTTTAAACTCCGTTGGGAATATTCTTTGATTAATTAACGATTATTTATCGAGGGTTCGTAGCTTACTGTAGGTACTCGCTTGGATAAACAAAAGAAAAAAACAATGAAAGAATAAAAATATTTTTCCATCAAATATGAAAATTGTTTTATATATTTAAAAAGAAAATATGTTATTCGTGAAGGATAGGAAACGTGTGCTAGCGGAATAAAATAGACGAGTTTTTAAAAGACCCGAAATTATTTTCGATAAATTGTTACCTATGTAAATAGAGGTTTCACAGTTTCTCCACCAATAGGAACATTTATACAGACGTAATGAAGATTTAGAGGGTGCGTGATTTAAAATACGTGTAGAAATGTTAGGGTGGTTTTACCGCCAATTTCACGATTCTGCCAGACGTCCGGTACGTCCCAATCACACTGGACACCCGGTATATTTCCCCCATCACCCCTCAATTCTCGTACACAGCGAAGGGGGCGAAACCGTTTTATTATTTCGATAGAGAGAGAGAGAGAGCGAGACAGACAGACATAGAGAAAGAGACATATATGTGACCGAGGCCAGTAACAAAATTGTTATATATATCGGATACCTATCGATCGTAAAACAGATGTTTGCGTCGTGGCAGAGACTATAGACGTATCCTTACGTAGATCTTGAGTAAAAAGAAGCACACGTCGTCAAATTTATTGTCGCTTTTCCTTCCGCCTCCTCCCCGCCCCACTCTTTCATGGATCGTATCGAGTTGTCAATAAAAATTCTCAACTCGACGAGACATAAATTTTTCTTACGATATCGCCAAATGTGGTAAAATACTGTTTTTACGATTTTCAAAATTTAATATTTTTCCGTTCTTTTTATTTTTTCCTCGTAGATTAAACTCTATCCGTCGTTTGGTTTTTGCTCAATTCATTCGGTCGCTTTATCCAATATTTTTATATTAACGCTATCGAATTAAAATCGATTTGGATAATATCTCTCGTTTTATCTCGTTTGTAATTGGTAACGTATAATTTCACATACGTTCCCGCAATCTTTCGTCTTTATTAAGAAATTATATTTGATTATATTTTTATGATACCTTTATCGTTACATTTTTATTTAAGATTTTGTAATCGCAGATTCCTTTATCACCGTCTTGGAAGCTCGCTTGTTTTTGAACGAGACAGAGAAAGAGAGGGAGAGAAAAAGAGAGAACGACGAGTTTCTACGTGGGCATCACCATGGTATACCAATATCGCGGATTAATTGTTTTATTACCACGTAAAACGATAACGCCAGCTGGATCTTAGATTACTCTTAGCCTTCCTCCCCCTCCCTGCTTCACTGTTGGCCCCTCTCTCGTTGCCTCGTCGTATAAATTCAGTCTCTTAGCCAAGCCCTCAACGTTGCCCTCGTTCTCATTCTCCTCGTCATTGTCGTCGTTCCCTTCTCTCACTCTCTCTCACCCCCTATTTTTCTCTCCTACCCTCTATCGCTCTTTCTCTCTTTCTCTCATCGTCTTTCTCCTATTGCTGCGTTAACATCAACGCGCCTTCTTACGTTATATAATACACTCACACATCCTTACACATAGGACGTACAAACCCCTACGAGCTTGGATAATAGTTCATGCCAACGTTATAACAGCCGTCACTGGTACTCACGCGTTTTCCCCAGTTACGATATATTATAATAGCACCGAGCACCGTCTCGCCCCCTTAACGAACGTCTACTCGTATACACATATGCACGTATAATCCGGTATATATATGGTCATATACGTAAGACGACGATATATAACTTTGTACATTAAGATCAGGCTGATCGTGAATTTTCTATTCGTGTTCGCGTGCTTCCACTACCAAGCGTACTCAAAATAAAGATTAAAGAAAAAAGAACAAACGACTTTTTAGTAATTCCCCTCCCCAGGCTATAATCGTAGCTAATTAACAATAACATAAATTAAAATATCCGTTTCAATACGAATGAATTTTCAAAAATAAATTTAAAAACAAATGAATAATTTGTTACAAACGTGGCTGCGTCATTGTCGACCGTAAAAATTGTAATTCAATATCTTGAATATATAACCTCGGGCAAAAATGTATGAATGAAGGATTGTTCGATTAGAGATTTTAATTATTGAATTAAAATATAAGCGAGCACGCGAATGAAATCGTATTTATTAATTACAATTTTGTTTTTTCTTGCAATTTTTCCTTTGTCGTATCAATATGTATGTAACGTACGGAGATTGACGAGACGCGGATTCTCGTGAGATAAAAGAATCTCGTAAAAGCGAAAAATATATATGCACCACATATGCTCGCTGGCTCGAGGCCACGCCCGGAGTTTTTCATCAACCTGATCATAACGCGAGAGAATTCTTCTTTTATTTATTTTTTTCTTTTTTTTTTCTTTCGTTCTCTCCAGGGGGCAGCGACCCGCGCACAATCGCTTCGCGACTCCACCCCGGCCACTGGCACAAGCTCGAATTACGGTTTGGTTTAATTGCACGAGCCGCAAAAACGTACAGCATCGATTCTCTCTACTGCAAGCTCGCTTCTCTCTCTTTCTTTCTTCCTTTCTTTCTCTCTCGGCGCGCACTCTTGACGCAAATAATTCAAGTCCGAAAATTGTCGCGTTATTTCGAGGATATGTGCTATCCCTTCTTTCTCTTTCCTTTGACTCAATTCTCACTCGTGTTTTCGACGAAGCAAACCAATTTACTTAGCCACGTAATACGACTCGAAATTAACCGAGCGATAACGAAATCTCGGAGAGTGAACGAACGAAAAGTAACAATTCGAGGATTTTAATGTTCGTTGGCGAGACAGGTAAAAAAAGAAATAGAAACGTAATGAAAGAAGGAGTAATTTTTTTTTTACATTGTAAATTATATTTTTTTTAATTTGTTTAATTTATAGAGATATTTATGTACGTGCCTCGTGCTTTATTTATTTTTGGTTCTCATTGTTTCGTTCATTTCTTTTTTCACCCAGGCATTAGGTGGAACGATTATTCCGCCGATGTTCAATCACCGTTGTCTCTGTCACGATGATAGCCACGACCTACGGTTTATTGGGTTCGTGAACAAAAAAGCATATTGTTGCTCACGTGCTGTACCCGATAATTTCCCAAATAGGTCGTTCCTTTGTTTTTCGTAAAATAAAGGAAAAAAAATATTCTATGCGAATTTTAACGCGAGCCAACGAGATAATTATTTGGTACGGTCGACCGTATCGAGGATACAACCAATATTCAATTTTCACGACAACAATTCCAGCGTCTCGTTCAAAACGTTCCAATGGATTTTATTCAATGAAAATTGATTTTTTTAAATGAATTTACCGCTATTTTTTTTCAAACGTAAATAAATAAAAGAATATTCTCTACGAAAAACATATTTGTTTCAAATAAAAATATATTTTCTTCATTTTCACGAATATTTCCCAAATGTTTAACGTTCGTTTCATAAAAATTATTTTATCATTACGAAAAATTTAATCGAATTGAAACCGATCGTTTGGAAAAAAGCCATTTTTCCCTAGGAAATAATTAAGAAGAAAGTTCCGAGTTGCACTTTGTCTATCCGTGGCCAACGAGATGTCCGACGTGGACTCGAGGGGAATACTCGTCCGATCCGATAGGTATGAAATAAAGTTTTTCCCGGAAATAAATATCGAAACTCCGTGAGAGAGAGAAAGAGAAAGAGAGAAAGAGAGAGAGAGAGAACGCTCGTTTCGACGATATTATATACTCGGATTAAAGTTCGGGCTTGGGACAGGAGTAAAGTTCTGTCTCACTCGTGGACGATATACGCGTTTATATTTCCCTTTCGTTTTGTGCACTCTTTCGTTAATATCGCGCCAACTGTACTCGAGACTTGGCGTTGTACGATATAACTGTATCTTCTGTATCGCGGGGTTGTAATCCAATTTATATAGCGTATACGATTAATCTCGCGCATCCGCCTGCAAACGGGAAGAAAAATTGATGCGAAATTCCTGGTGTAAGAAAGAGCGAGAGGAAGAAAATTCTCTTAGTCTCTCTCTCTTTCTCCCTTTCATTCTCGGTTAATAAGTGGTACGAAGAGATTTTCATTTTGATTTTCATAGTGACATTTGTTTCGCTCGTCCCTCGGAGTTTCCTCGACTGACGCTCGTGAGCAATGATAATGGCTCGAAAGGATCGCTGATGTTTTCATTTCTATTCTTAATCGTCAACCTCATTTTACCACGAGACGCGCGACATTTCGGTCAGTCTCGACGAATTTATCACTCGTGCCATGATCTTCGCGCAACGAACATGACAATTCATGAATAAGATCGCGAGAAGTATTCATGAATATTTCGATGGCGAATGAAACAACAAATTTTGTGTTTATTGGTTTTTATTCATTTAAAAATTTTTGTTATCAAACCTTGGTGCAATTCAAGATCGTCGAATTAAATTTGATCCCATTCGTTTTTAAATAAAGGCAAAGAAGTCGAATGAAGATAATTTTTTCTATCTTGGAATCGAAATAAAAAGTTGCAATTTTGAGAGTTGATTTTTCTTCGCATTGTTCAGACGTACGTGATGAAAATTCGTATCGTATATTTGTAAAATGTTTTTTTGTAAATCGTTGATTTTTTTCAAAAAGAAAGGTAGAAAAAAAATGAAAAATCTTTCGAAAATGACTTTCGACGATATTTTTCGTTTTCCCCTTTCGCACGAAAGATAACACGAGGATTCTGTGCCAGAAGCTATAACCCTTATGCTCAGATATTATACTGTAGGTACATCCGGGAATAATTTCGCGTCGTTGCACGGTGCGCCCTCTATACACGATGGCACGCGATATAACGAGCATAATGCCACTGACGTTGGTGGTGGGTTATCGTAATGAAAAGCCGGCTTTCCGTTGCTCGCTCGCTGCCCGCAGCATGACTCCGCCGGGTTGCATCGATCATCAATTTCTGTGCAGTGATTGGCCCTTCGAGGAGGAGAATCGATACGAGATAACATAGTTACCGGCACTTACAGTTCGATCTCCCCTAGCTTCAACTATTTTCACGCGTATTGCACATAAAACGATCATAAAAATAAATGACAAAGAAAACAAAATCCGTTCTTAAAAAAAACAATATTGTTAAAAAATATTCAATTTAAACGATAAAAATTGAATTTATTTAATTTACTTTCTTAATAAATAAAAAAAATGATAAGTCGATTGTATAGAATAAACGACGAGTCGATCGATCAATTTTTAACGTAAAATTGGAAAATAAACATGTGAACGAAGTGTATTTTGGGAGGAAGTATTGTTATCTTCGTTTTGAAATTTCATCGTAGGGGAGATTGTACTGTAATCGTTTCGATTCTTTTAATTCCGTTGCATTTCGTACAAGGCTGACCCTCGTTTCGTTACGAAGGTTGGCCATTCACTGTCCGTTGATGGGCAATGATCGTATCGTTTATGGTTTTCGAACGGCTGGTTCTCGTTTGGTCTTCTCTCTCTACGGGCGTTCCCCTGAATATTCATACTTTCATTATTGGCACGGCTTTATGCAGGCCAATCCATCCCCATCGAGCATTCTCATCTTCCATCATCCTCTCTCATCTCTCGATCTCTCCCTCTCTATCTTCTCTGGTTTACGTCTCTTGCTATCTCTGGCTCACTTGTTAGATATAGGAACGTGTCATTTGGGACCCAAAAGCGTTCTCGTCGTTAATGACGATGACGTCCTTAATTATGATTGGGATGTGAACGACGGACCAGTACTCTCGACTCTATATTACCTCCAACTCTCTCTCTCTCTCCCTGTCACTTTATACGCACGATCACATTGACATGGATCGGATTTACCGGACATAGTCACGATTCGGGCATGAATCCAAGCTACGTACAACCGACTAAAACGGAAATCCGCCTGATAATCATGCATCGTGAAAATTTGCCATGATTTCCAATATGGTCACCGTGATTATCATTATCTGCCTGGAGATAACGACCTATCTGTGCTTCGCTCGATATACATAAATTTTACAGCCAGGAGGATAATTGTCCGCGTAAATAAAATACCTACTTCGCTGGTATCAATATTACTTCGAACATCGCGATTCGATACTAGCTCAAGCAATTACATTCGAATTGAAAATGTAGTTTTCTTGTTTTTAGCAATTTACTGGTTGCAGAAAATGCAATAAGTTTTCCAATTATTTTTTCTTTTGATACGAAAATTGTTACAAATCAAAAACAGAAATATCATTTTTGTAATCCATCAAAAATTTGCGTTTTCATAAACGTCTTATAACTTTTATTCCGTTGAATGGAAATTTCGATCCTCTTACAAATCCCAAGTCCTGGAAGTGTCGAAGAAATTTACATTAAAGGGTCATACTTGTTTTTTTCGTGCCTCGATTCATTCAAATAATTATAAATTATTCGTCGAGTGTTTTATTCCAAGGAGACGTTTGTATGAAACTGTCACGGAATCGTCTTGCTTTTGACGTTCTAATACATCACGACGTCTTCCTGGTCCATATGTCACTTAATCCCGTGATACCGGATCTCGCCCAGTGCCAACTTGAAAGTGATGCGGGTATTTAAACACGACTATACATATACCACGTATTTACGTATACCAATCACACGGCATGCGAGAAGCTTAATTAATCAAGTCCCTTGGGTGTGAACCTTAGCGATCCTGCTGGTACGTCATCCTCTAGAGGGAAACTAGGTTCTACCTTCATCTATATATATGTTACATTCGTTAGCATTTACATCTCTACACGCAAATAGAAATATATAGATAGTTCAATAGAGAAAACGCCATGGAACATACGATTCATAGACAAAAATCCATTTGTCCTAGAACAAAATTTACCTTGAGAGTCGAGACGTTACACGTTCGACCGTGCCAAATTACGAAATCGATCGGAATCGATCAACGATTTACGATTCAGAGTCGAAGGCTATCTTTGGAAATTTCAAATAAAGCTAAATTTCCAACTAATTATCGTCGAAGGGAGAGAGACAGAGACAGAGAGAGAGAGAGAGAAAGAGAGAGCGAGCGAGAGAAAGAGAGAGCGAGCGAGAGAAAGAGAAAAGAGAGGTAATGAAAATCCGTAGCCGGAATTAGGGCACCAGATTTTCAAGAGCCGTCCGATTCCATTATTTCTTCGGCGTATAATACCGAGCGAATGAACGTGAATAAGAAAAAAAAAGTGAAAAAAAGGAATAAAAAAGAAAAGGAATTCTACGTGATCTGCCAGAACAGAAATTGAATGCTCGTTTTCAACCCTCGTGCTCAGCGAGATGGCCAGAAAAGGCATAGGAGAGAAAGCCAATAGCATATATATATGTATATCTATATTCTTATATAAATATATATATATATATAATATGTGTGTGTATGTGTACGTATGAATGTGTGTGTGAAGTGAGGTCGCGAGAGAGACTTCAATAGGAAGTTCGCCGGGAATCAATTTCCTCCCGTCCAAAGCGAAATTGCGCCATCGCGCGTAACTGAATTTATTTTGAAGCCGACTACGAGCAAGGATTCTTCGTACTCGCGAGAAAACAATAATCTCGTAAATAATCGTGAGACCGAGAGAAATGGAAAACGGATGCTCTTCGTTTGATCCGAATCCGTGTCGAATCTATTTAAAAACTTTCGTTCTTCGCAATATTTTTTGCATAGAAAAAACAATCTCTCCTCGACCATTCGATGCGAATAAAACTAACGCGGGAAAAAGGTTCACGGTTTTTTTTAACTTTTTTTTTTAACTCTCGGGAAATCATCAGGCTTTTCGACGTAACTGTATGCAGTTACCATGAATTTTGTACGTTTAATCGTTTTAGTGTTTTGGCTCGTATTTTGAGTTTTGATTTTTAATGTATTTTCATGGCACATAATTTTGTTAATAATTTTGTAACTATACGGTTGGAATAATCGTCGGAGGAAATTCGAGCAAAATTTCGTTGTGATGATCAAATACGAAGAGAGATTATCCTCCGTTGGCCGTTATTTAGTTCGTAATTTTGCTGTGATGTATTTCAAGCGGAAAGGTTAACTTTTGGTTGTAAATGGCAATTTTGAATATTATTCCATTGTGCGATGTTTATTCATTTGCTATTATGTTATTCTTGATTTTCTATGTAATTTCGGAACGTCCCGCCATACGAGTGGGATTAAAGATCGCCAATTCATCGATTTAACGTTTCGTTTCGATAAATCATTTCTCCCGAATTTCGATAAATGAAATGAAAATCTTTAGAATTTAGAGCTCTTTTGATCAACGACGCGTGTTACCCTATTTTATAAATTATTCGAATATTACGGTGATTTATTATTTAGCGATAAAAAAATATTTACGATACAATTTTTCCTCTAACGTATTGATGTACGTTTTCGTGGTTGTTCTAATTTTATTGATAATTTTCACGCAAACAAGCTCACGATTATCGTGAATTTTCGCGGGATTAAAATTATGAGTCGAAATCGATTTTGACCCGTTCAAAGGGATTTACCATAGGACGCGGATACGTTCGTGTTTTCTTCCCTTTCGATATACATTTGCGACTGTTTCAATCACGATTTCAATTATATTGATCCCGTGCGGTTAAACACGATTCGAGCATGCACGTGTGTCTCGCTCAAATGTGTTCGTGTGTGACGAGCGAGGTACACATCGTAGAGTATTTCTCACACCCGATAGCGAGATCGTGGGTTCACGGGAGTTTTGACGAAAAAAAAAAGAAAAAAGCTTCGAATAGTCGAATCACGTGCCCGGATTAACTTCGACCGAATTTAACCGCGTATTTTAACAGTTTCTCTCCCTCTCGCACCTACCTCGCTGTGATCGCATTAGCCTATTTTCCATCTCGACCACAATCAGAATTCATCGAATGGAAAACCAGATTTAACGTGAAAAGAATTAAAAATATCAAAGCGTGTACGAGACTAGGCGATATTTGTATCCCATAAAAAGAAGAGACAAAGATAAAATAATTATTTATATTTAGTGCGTGTAATTGCAAATGGGACTCGTTGCGTCGCGCACGCGGATGAAAAACTTTATAAATCGAATATAAATTCAGCGAGCTTTCGGAGAGCGTTATTTTACGGATTGAAAGGGAAGAAAAGAGGATAACGAAAATGATATTTTGGTAACGAAAAAAAATCAATATTTCGCGAATCAAGAATTTTCATTATTTTTAAATTTCTTCTTTCTCTCGTTCTATCGACTATCGTTTTTCAATGATTAAAAATAATGAAAGATAATTAATCGACGAAAATTGAGAAATTTGCGATCGACCTAGGTGAAAAATAAATTCTCCTCGGATTCTATTTCGCACACGATTGCGAAAAACTGTCACGCGAAATTATGACTTTAATGCGATGACGCGAGTGAGTGACGTTGCCAAAAGCGTCGAAGTGGCGAAAAACGTCGAAACAAGTTGTCACCGAGCCTCATAGACGTTTTAATAACGTCGGTGAGCCACGAGAGTCTCTCATTGGCAAAACTTTCAAGCGCGACCATCGAAGTGTACACCCGAAGCGAGGAAGTAAGAGGATGCGCGACTGGATGCGATACTTCGTAAGAAATAACTTTAATCCTTGGAAACGCGAAACATCGTTACGCCCTAAATAACTAAATAAATACCTTCACTCTCCTTTCGCAACAACGACAGAGCGAATTCACAAAGAAATCTTTATAAAAACGAAAAAATTCTTTAAATAAATTTCACTCATCGCAAATATCGCATTCTTATGTCATTCATTAGCTAATTTTGTTTTTCCACGTATGACAATTTCGTCCATATAAAGAAATTTTTATTTCCATGACAATTTTCATTATTCGTCGCGTAACAATTTTGCAGAAGCTATTTACGGGATTCTACGAGCTCTCTTTAGCCATTGAACGGTACAACACGGCGAGAATAATTGACGTCTCTATAATAATAATAGTGGAAATGACCGGATGTCTGGCGTGGACATAAATAAATATACAAATAGATATATAGAAATTTATACATATATATGTATATTAGAGTGGTGTCGACCAATGTGTACTCAACACCCCGGCCACTTGGTCGTGCTAATTTGGCGTTAACTACCTACTGCCTGGAATGCACACTAGAGGGCCTTCCGTGAGACTGCTCTTCTAGCCCAGAGGGCTGAAGGAGGACTTTAGGTCGGGCGGTTGGCCGCGCTCTAAACGGCGACAAGTTGTGTGTGCCCGACACAAATTCGAAATGCAACTTTACACCCGGAAAGTGAGATGCGCTATTATATATATATGCGTGGCAGAACCAAGCAACGTGCTTAGTCCCACAGATCGATTAGTTCAGAGAACAAAGTTTTAATTTGTTAACACTGAAACGGGTCGCACGAATTTTCCGAAAGCCGCCAGTTTGACTCTCCCTCGGTATGTTCAATATTAACTTTACTAACGAGGAGAATCACTGTAAGGTATATACGTATATATATATATATATGTGTGTGTATTTGTATCATAGCGTCGAGGTGTGCGAATTACGTGTACGGACTTACCTCGACCATGTAGTGAAGACCCGAGAGCGTCATGCGAGCCACCGAGTCTTTCCTCCTAACCGGCTGCTGCCATCTTCTCAACGTTACTCCCTGCACACATTTTTCAAAGAAATATTCAGAAATTTATCGACTAAAAAAAGTTTTGTAATTTTTTTATTTTTCAAAATAAAAAAAAGGGAAAATATCGAACGAAATTTGTATTTTTTTTTCAACGCGACCAGCGTTGGGGAATTTACAGTATAAAAGTAAAAAGTTGTCACCACCCTTGGGTGGAACGTATTTTCGAACTATATGGGAAAATATAGACTGTATATATTTTATGTATCGAACTTGTGACAATTTTTTTTAACTTTTTTTTTTGTCGTACCACGTTGACACGTTTTACAGATTACCCAGAGGGAATAGGTAACTCTTCGTATACGACGTAACGTCTTTCTTTCTTTTTTTTTCTCTAGATGTAAAAAAGTGTATATATATTCTTTTTTATATACTCGAGTTTCGCGTGGGCGAATTACACAGTTTAATAAGGGTTGGTCAGGTTGTACCATCGCCGCCCACGCGATGCTCTAGCGACTTCTTACCTCCGGTATTTCCGTGGAATCTGGAACATCCCTCGTAATATCAGGATCGGGTGGTTTATGCTCGGGAAGTAGGGCTCCGTACTTTCTCGAAGCCATTCGCCTGCGGCGATCGAGCCATCTCTGCTTCTCCAGTACCTCCGATTCCTCGTCCACACCGAAGAAAGTTGCCGTCTCGCGTTTTATGTAACTATAACGGATCGTAGAAGAAGGACAAAAATGAATAAAGGAATTAATTTACAAACATTAAAAACACATTTAGTTTCATGTTTTTAAAATTTTTTTTTATTTTATGAATCGAGGAATAAAAGTAATTTTACGATTTTTTATTGTCTTTGTTTATTTTCGTTATATTGACAACGTGGCGAGAGATAATTGAGGTTTACAAAATTTACGCGACCGGATGATGAACAAAAATTCAAGATTTTTTTGGACGTTTCTTTGAAACGAGATGTTACGTGGCTCGTAGAATATTCGAAACCTTTAGGAATTCCCTTTCATGCATGGCGTATGAGTTATTGCCTTTAGCGTGATAGACAAATTGACGAAAATATTTTCGGTCCGACATACCGATCGAACATCGCGACGCAATATTTCTCTAACCGTCCTCTATGGCCAGGGACGTCGTTAATGGAACATCAACGAAATAAATTTAGAAATTCCACGTTTTCCGTTTTTAGTTTCTGCTAATAAAAAAACGAAAATTGATATAATAATCATCATAAAAAATATTACTTCGACATATTTCTCTCTCTCCGCCTGTTTAAATATGTTTTGAACGATAAATGAGAAGAAAAAAATTCTAAAATGAAAAAAACCTAAAATCGATTTTTTATTAAAAAAAGAAATCTTACTTTCTCAGTGCTTCGGTCCGACTCATGTTTCTTCGTAGTCTCGGTCTCTGTGCCGTGGCGACATTGGTGCTGTTCGTGCTGATTGATTGTTGTACAGCCGGCCTCGGACCTGCAGGCGCGGAAACGCTCCTCGTGATACTCGGTCCATTCGAGCTGACCCCGGGCCCGGTATTCGACGAGCCAATGGGCGGTGACGAGCTCGTGATTGTCGTGGTCGTTGATTTTTCCGACTTTCCGACGACCTCACCACCGACCGCGTACATACCAATGCTCTGTGTACTCTCGCCATCCGTACCGGATGACGAAACGGTCGACGTGCCGGTCGTTCCCGAGCTCGGCGAAGGTTGCCTGCGACCACAGAAAGCGAATAAACGACATTTAATTTATTCCACCAATAAATCAAGCATTTTGTTTTTATTTCTCAATTTTTCCTCCCTCACTCTCTCTTGACTTGTTACAAATTTACATTTTCCCCAGTATGTATAAAAAACGTCGTACAACCATGTAACGGGAGATAAATAGAAAGGAAGAAAATTCAGAACGCGCAAAAAAACGCCGAGAAAAACGAGAATTAGGGTGAAATTTGTCAAAAATAAAAACGACATCGTTTATTTTTTATTTTACGAGAGTCGAGGATAAAAAAAGAAAAGTTCGTTGCTCGAACTCGACTGACCCGAGGGTTTTTAGGAAAAGTACGTGGCTCGTGTATTTCTGTCTTATCGTTTGGTTTTACCGACACAGATGGCTTGCCTCACCTGAGGCCTCCGAGCGATATTCGGACCACGAGTTTTTCCTCAAACCTATCTCGGCGACTCATCTATTCATGACTATCACGCTTTTCCTCATTTTTCGTGGCAGCTGTACACAGTCGCTCGATATGTACGACGCGTACCTTTCACACGTGTCACGAAATAACGTGACACTGCGACCGTAGGTGTAACAAAACGGATGTATTTCCTCACAGGGGTTGAAACTACCCCTAACAATATACATAAAAAAATGTATTTTTGATATTCCAATCGAAAAATTACACAACAACATCGAATCTCCAGGTTAACGTACAATTTGTTAATTTTTTATCATTATTTATCGTATTTCACTCGAGAGTTTCTCAAAGAGATAAATTCAACGCGACGAGTAATACTGCGATGCAAAACGATAAATTAATCATCAAAAACGCACCGTCTCGACGACTTCCTATAACGAAGGATGCGAAAGCTCAGCGTGCCTTTCTCATTTGAGCAAATTCCAACCGTGAAACGCTTTCGAGATTTTGCAGCCGACGAGTCCCTCGATTATAGTTACGCCCGAGCTTGTATCAACGATACGTCGTCTATTGAAGATTCTAAAGCTATGTTTGGCTAGATCTTTTGGCTTTCGTGGATCCTACTCGTTTCTAATTGTACCAAGGGGGGGCATCTAATTGCACGCGTTCTCGCTTCGGCTTCCAAGAAACGTCTCGAGATTCTCCGACGTCATTCCGGGCAACATCTGCGTATACCTTACCGAAACAAATGTGTCAAACGCACGCGAAGGCTTTCAGGGTTCTATTAATATATAATTTAGTCTCGGTTCTCGAATAGCTACGAAATATGTCGTCTAATTAAATGAGAAACTGTAACCTCGTTCGTACAAACGTTTTGCCCAAACAATTCTCGAATAATTATTCACCCGTGGCAATAATAATTATAATCATACCTCGAGATTAATTACAAATTTTGCACCATTTCCGGCTTTACATTCGTATAATTATATTTCCACTCCACCCTCCAAACCCGATCGTAAATTGAATCATCCTTCGAACGAAAAATGGCGAATCCATATTATACGTGCATTTTGCTATAATATAATTACATTTATGATTATTTCGCGAGTTTCTCGAATGAAAATTTGTATACGCCGATTAAGTGAAAGAGAAATTATAGGGGTGGCTAAGAGACGCCAGAGGGTAGAATTTTAGTCGCGTGGACGGACGTTCCTGTGAATTGTGAGAACGATGGAGAAGAGGTCGATCCGGCGAATAATGAATTTTCTCTCCCGGTTCATATATATATGTATAGACACCATATAGTATATAGACTGTACTCAACTACGATAGTCGGACCAAAGTTGAGGTACCGCAAGGTATAATACAGTATAATCACGAGGTAGGTGAGGATGGGTTGGGAACGGGGTACTGTCTAGTTAATTGAGTTACTGTCAGTCGGAGGGAGCCGGCCAGACAACCCAGTATTCTCTTTTACCATACCATCGGCTCGGTGTTTTAGCTCGGCGCTATTTCTTCTCTCTCCCTCTTCATCCCTATATCTTCTCACCCCTCCACACTCTCCATCGCGCTCCGACTCTCTGCAGGATAGCCTGTTATCAACGGTGTGATCTACATTTATGTAATGCAATTTAAGTGACAGTATTGAGGTTGCGCTTGTATACCTCCGGCGTTATAACCAGTGTGTGTGTGTGCGTGTATGTGTACATTGATATATATGTATAGATACGCGCGAGCGTAATATCGAGGCATAAATTTGCAATTCGGTGCTTGCCGCGGTGGGACGGAGGACGAAAGCGCGCGAGGTACGTCAATCTTCGTTCTTGCCGGGGCAACCGGATTTCTACCGAACGCATACGTGCATACATAGATACTCTTCTACTTGTATAATATGTATATATAGTGTATACATTGGAAATTATTCACGTTCGCGCATGAACAAGTTTCTATAATCATCCGATTAATCCTACGAAATATACTTGACGCACTCGTCTGGAAAAACTTTTCCATTAGTTAACGCGTGAGCCAAATGTATTTTCCAGAGATTGATTCGTTAATACATTTACGTAGGATTTAATGTATTTATTTATTTTGATGTATTTATCGATGAAATATTTTACGACGATAAGTACCTATTTATGAAAATACCATCGATATCTCGAGTAAGTATTTTGAATTTATCCGATCGAGCTTGTAAATACTTAATTAATCGAATAATTAATCGAATCTCGATTTTTAGAAAATTATTTTTGTTCGACACGAATAACGTTGCGACTATATTTCTAGCGTATATTTGCAAGAATATCACATATAACGCTGTATTATTAATTATCGAACGAAATTATAAATAAATAATAATTGACATAATTTTTCGTTTCGTAAAATCGTCTTTTATAATAAATCACAATTTTACAAGTTTGAATTTAGTTTTTATTAATTACCCGCTATTGTACATCGTGACAATGGATCGCTTTATTACTCAATCGTACCGTGTGATATTCCTGAATTTGCGTAACGTTGAAATTTGACGTTTGGCGATTGCTTTTCTTCTTGGAGGAGGGAGAAGCACGATAACTGTATTCATGGATGCCGAAAGGGGGAGAGATATATTTCAGGCGCGTTATAGAGACCAAGATATATATATATATATATATAGAGAGAGAGAGAGAGAGAGAGAGAGGGTGAGAAATTTGTGTTCCCAATTATGGTCTCGATATACGCAATGGACGCGTCTGTTTGTATTTTCCTTTGTACGTTTATACCATGGAACAAACTTTGATACGAGCCCCCCATCGCGCCGTTCGTTCTCCATTTCTCTTTCTCTCTCTCTCTCGTTCAATTTCACGTGCGGTGTTCGACCCTCTCGCGAAGAATTAACCGGATGAATGGCGATTTTCCATAGTCGGTACAACACAAACGTGACCGGTTGAATCTTCGCAATTACAGGGCTGCCTCTTGACCATACCGTGCGATCCTTCGGACAACGCACACGTGGTGATTTCAACCCCCTCCTCCCTCCCTTCATGACCCACCCCTAACTCTCTCAACACACATATAGATAGCGAGAGCGAGAGAGTATTTTGCACCCCTCTGTGCTTTCGCGCGTCTCTCTCGGTCCCCCCCCCCCCTCCCCCGCCCCTTCCATCGAGCACTCTGTTTTGCCTCTCTTTAGCGAGAGAACGAGCAAAGGGTTTTGTGCTGTCGCATGCGCGCGGTGCTTAATGACCCGCGAATAGCCTTTGGAACACGATCCAAAGCTTTTTTTTCCTCCTACCCCTCTCCCTCGTCCCCTCTGTCGCTGTCTCTCTTGCGAGGGCGGGTAATCTGAGACGGCGTGAGCAGTAAAATCGATCGGTCCGCGCGACAGCTCTCTCGGTCTTTGCAATCGTTTTGCATCGTGAAATTATCGCGCGTGGGTGACTTTTCTTTGTCGTACGAAACACATCGTTGCCGGGAATGAAAATCTATCCGCCGGACAAAAATCTCGTCACGAGAAAATCGTACGAATTAACGATTGTAGTATTTGTCGATTTTCGATTGACTCGATTATTATTTTCATTTCTATTTATTCATTTATCAAGAGAACTCATCCTTAATTACCCTTCGCAGTTAACTCGAATAATATATCTCGTCGATTTTCGTGCTCTTAAACTTCATCGAGGAAAATTCTCCCCCTCGAAAGCTTCGTGCCATCGCGATAATTCAAATCGACCGGTAATTGCTTTGATAACTGATAGAACGATTAATATAGTTGTACATTTGCCACAATTTTACTCTCGTGTACTCTCTCCGACTACCGAGAGGATTTTCCTCCCTAGCCCGAGTATAGTATATCTCGTAGTAGCTAAATAGCGTTCATCAGTATGTAAGATGAAGTAAAAGCTCGGGGGCTCTCTGGCGTTGTACAGACTCCCCGCATGGCAACCATTAATAATTCCGTTACGAATTCCGGCGTGCCGAGAGACTCGCTTATATACATACGTGTATATATATATATATATATATATATATATATATATATGTGTGTGTGTGTGTGTGTGTGTGTGTGTGTGTGTGTGTGTGTGTGTGTGTGTGTGTGTGTGTGTGTGTCTATATGTGCGAGCATAAATGTATATATGGAACTAAGGGATGTATGAGAGATGAGTGAGTGAGAGAGAGAGAGAGGGGGGGGCAGGGGGGAGGGACGGGGGTATAAGGGAGATAGAAACGGTAGATGGGGTTGTAAGTACTTTCCTCTTCCTTTCCCGACGGGGCGCGCGCGCGCCCATTGCCAGCGCTACCGACGACGTCGCGCCGTCCCATAAATTTCAATATGCACGCCTCCGGAATCCCGCGAGAATCGAGGGACCGTGGAGAGAGGAAGCGACGGAGAGAGCAAAGTGGTGGGGGAAGAGGGAACTTGCCGCGCCACCTCGTGGAAGTTTCGGGAGTCTTGCCTTTGCCCGCATATGCATATATATGTATATATACGTAGCAAATCAGGCCCGACCGGACGAATAGGAGCCAAGCTTGAACGCACCCAGAAACGTTTAATTTCCGGTTGACGAGAGAGAACTAATGTATACTCTCTTGCCTCTTCTGGAACTGATACCGTAAGCTTCATATGTACATATATATTTATAGAGGCTTGTACATACTGATGTGTTATATCAGCCGATTGAAGAGATGGCGCACTGAGAGTTTGTTGCCCATGGGGCAACGTTAGTCACATATATACATATATATATATATATATATATATATGTATATATATATATATATATATATATATATATATATATATATATATATATATATATATATATATATATATATATATATATAAGTGTATTTTCATGATACGTATATACGTATTATATGTAATACTTATAGAGCATAATTCTAGTGTAATATACTACGGGAGATGCAGACATACCGTGTATACACTCTGTAATATATAGAACGAAGACCAATCTAGTGATACCAACGTATATATATAGAGAGAGAGAGATATTTGTGTGTGTACATAAGGATGTATGTACGTGTGTACGCTTCGAGTCGAGCGTCAAGTCGGGTCAAAGTTTCTCTCGTGTACATGCCCGGAAAGGACGAGAGGAAATCCCACACGAGAAAGTCCAACGTCGGAGCTTCGGTCGATTTATACACAGGATCTTGTTGATTACGTTACAAATAGCACAATTTTCGATCTAATGAATTACGATTCGTCGGAATAAACTTTGTACGAACGGGGAGAAGGATTTGTTTCAATTAGTCCGATATGTTTCGCCAGCGCTAGTGCTATCGCGAAGATATATCGGCGAATCGATTAATCTCCGTAGGGAAAATTCTGACGAACTTTCGGAAACGAAATATCGGAGGGAATATTGCAATTTTAAAACTTGTGTGTGTTTTTTTTCCTCGGCGATACTTCGATGAATTATTTCAATTTGAGCATGACAATTATTCGATGAATTTGTCGATTGGAAAGTACATAGAAAAAAATTGAGAAATTGATTTTTTTCCATTTTTCATTGTCCGTTCTTTACGGGCTGTATCTACTGCGTGCAGCTCGATTCTTTTTCGCCTATTTCTTCGCAACGCTTTCTTTTTTTTATCGTCGCGAACGAGTTTACACGAGTTAACGAGTGAAAGAAAAAATCGAGACGAGAGAATCCGCATAAAATCGAGGTTCGCTCGTGGAAATTACGGGACAGGGGATGAAAGAGGAGCAGCTGGTCGTTTCAATCGAGAAATAGTAATAAGTGGCGCGGATACACGAGCGCTACGTATGCGACGTTATAAAACTGTCAGACCGTAAATGTTCATCTACGTATATGTATATACTCGTATATAAGTGTGTAAAATAATATTCATAACTCTGGCTCGTCGTAAACGTCGCTGCGCATGACAGTGATTTGGGAAGTACATCACTCGCGAAACGAAAGTCTCTCGTTTGAAAACCGTCATATTTCTCGAAAGGACGAAAGCTCGACGATTCTTCCTCGAGATTTTAAGCAACGAGTAGAATTCTCGCATCGCGATGCTAATACCAAGTGTTATGTCCATCGAATACGCGTTAAGAATAATACAAGGATTGTTAGGAAAACTTTTCGAAACAGGAAAACAGAGAGAGAAAGAGAAGAGAAGAGAACAGAATAAATTGGAATCGTCTCGAACTGTGAAACTGGAGAATGTATTTAACGTTTTGAGAAAATACGGGATTTATGCCGTCTATTAAACTTCGCCGAGTACTTGCCATTGTTTCAACTATGAAGGAAGAGGTCAGAAGACGAATATTTTATGATCCATCGGGAGAATGAGAGAAAGCGTTTTCTTTTTTCTTGTTTTTTTTTTATTATCTCTGAAACAACTTGCCGTTAGCATTGGCCATGCGACTTACAATTTTCCTCTATTCTCGTAACGTAACGACGTTGCGTGATTTATTTGTGAAATTTCGAGATTTTATGTTTACCACCAGAGATAGATAGATAGATAGATAGAGAGAGAGAGAATGTAACGCGATTTACTTCGTATTACATTTTACGATCGTACGATACTTCGCGCTAATATTGAATAACTCGTGGTATAAAGTGATTCAATTATTATACGATGATTTATGCGATGAAATTATAGATTTATTAACCGATAATAGAAATCACTGTTAATTCGTCGATGCGTCGACGAGCTCGAAATTGTTCGTTTTGACGCTAAAATGTATTAACCCCTTCGACACATTTAATGGATATTCGAGCAATTTTACAATCCGAATGTTGCCCAACGGTTAAATGATCCAACTTCATCGTCACGAATTAAAACGTGATATCGGACCTTATCGAAAATCGTGAAAATTAAAAGCGATTGAATTTTTGATTTTTTTTACGATTATTTATAAATTTTCCGATGCGAAACGTCGTCATGAAACGTCATTGTTTCGTTTCGAGGGTGACTTTTACGTGCAATTACGATTATTTCATTTTTAGCTTCACGTGCCACTTTGAATCACTTAAGGAGAATCGATAGGACGAGCAATCAGCTGCAATTGCCTTGTGAAACTGTAAAGCTGCGCGTTGACGACAGTCTCGAATGTCAGAGGTGAATGAACCTTCGTATATTGCACACACACACACACACACACCCACACACATATATATGAATTGTATATGACAACACGCGACGGGGTCGTAAAGGGAACATAAGGGGGTAGAATTTTCTGCGCTTTGAACCTCTCCTAGTCTTTAGCACACAGCTGGTATATAGACGAGAATGGCAAGAACTACAGCAAGAGGGAGAAAGAGAAAGAAAGAGAGACTGAGGATAAGAGGGCGAAAGAACTATCGACCCGCCACAGAGGACGAGGGCACGAGAGAGGCGTTGATCGGATGAGGCTATCGCCTCCGCTCGTTCTCTCCCGCGCGATCGATGGATAATCCAATCTCATGAATTTCATCGGTTTTATCCCGAAGGCGGACGAATTCGTCGAACTAAAATGAAACGAAAAAAGGAATAAAGTCTTAAGAGAAAAGAAGAAAATTCAAGTAAATTGCGAAATGTACGAGGACCGACAAATTTCAACCGAACGACGCGTATTCTTTTTATAATTTTCATTATTTAACGATTTTTTATCGATTATTATGCGATTCAGGAAAGCAATTAAAATCGAATTAGAAAAGTTGAAGGGAATACAGGTTGTAACGAGCAAACAAAAATATGAAAGTCGAAATAAACGGTTAAAGTACGTTAAGAAATTATCAAAGTTAAAGTTAAATAAACGACAGAAAGATACGAGAAGTTATTTAAAAAAAATGATTTAAACGATTATTTGTCGAACATAAATATTGAATTTGTCGCGAGGACGTTCGATCATTCGATATCTGGTACGTAACGTTGGGTAGTACCCACGTCGAGGCGTTTGACCACAAGAGACATATGGGCTGATTAAACGTATACTGAGTGGCAATCTATATAGTATACATATTATAAATGTTCTATACGTTAGTCATACACAGAATACCCAGAGACGAAGCAGCAGCAGCAGCAGCATGGCATGATAATATTATTAAACCGGAATTCGGTTAACCTCGGTCGACGGTTTCAGTGTCCAAGAGCAAGAGAGATAGATAGAGAGAGAGAGAGAGAGGGGGAGATAGAATAACTATGCGAGCCACGAAGCACCAGCCATCGAGTCGAGGCATCGTACGTTTTGTCGTCTGCTTCGCACATATCCTGGCTACACCGACATATATATATATATATATAGTCGAAATATCCGGAAAGCCGATAATGAATATCGTTTCTCGTGATACCAGGCTCATTATATAGTCCGTTTCTAGAGAGGGGAAGGGTGGGGGGGCTGCAAGTGTAACGAGATGCTCCTATACTCCTCCGAGCAACTACGTTGACCACTATTATCTTGTATAATTCTAATTTCGTTCTAATTTTCCGTTAAAATTATATCTTCGTACCTCGTCTCACGCGATACACGTGTACATTCGTAATTGAGGAACATGAAAATTAAATTCATGGCTAAGGGTATCGTCCGTTTCAATGGATCGTCCGACCACATACCGACCTTAACTACTTGAGAACATCGCATTCCCCGCCCCGGCTACTATTTGCGTACATTTGCAAGCAAAGTGGATAAAAATGTCAGCACGATACAGAGGATAAGCGGGGAAGTAATTATCGTTTGGTAAACAATTCGCGAAAGTATATACTTTTACAAATACATTAAAACGTAATTTGATAATAATGAAAAACGGAAAAACTGTTTTTTGTTTGTTGAAAAGATTAAAACATGTTCTAAAAAAAGTTTGCAGCAATTCAAGATAGCAGTAATATTGAAAATATAGTTCATGAAGCCCTTTCGGAAATTTCTAGTTACGTCTGATCGCTGCTTGACCCTAATTACTGGCCCCGACGCGTTGCTAACTTTTTAATACAGTCGCCGTTTTTTAAATTCTTTTTTATTAAATTTACCCGAGGCGTCGAACGTGTAGGATGCGATCGGATCGTCAATCCCATGAGAGGGACCTCAGGACCTGCGAAAACATGGGAGGAGGAAAAAAAGGTAAAGCCTCCACAGAGATCGCACGTGTCGTTCACGATATAAATCGTGACTCTTCGACGTAATTACCGGAACGGTTTTCTCCCTCTCACTCTCTCTCTCTTTCTCTATATATTGTATAGACTGTATACTGTTTGAATGTGTGGTCCGATACTTTCAGCGAGACGTCAACCCCCTAACCCCGTCCCTATCGTGTTAAGACCCGGGCAAGAACGAAAGGGTGGCCTGAAGGCGACGGTGGTTTCGTGCCCACGAGGAATTAGTGCCGCCGCCTCTTTCCACTCGGAAAGAAATGCAATTCCGGCTGAGTTACGATCGGCACTTTGTCATCGTGGACACACACAAATCTTGCTGGAACCAAGACAATACGACGTCCCGTCCAGTGTGCAAAGAAAATTGAATGCCGTTGCTAAAAAAAATAAAGAAAAATATATCAACGTAGATACAAAGATTAAAAAAGTATCGGTTAAGAGCTTCGAGATAAATTACGGCGGCGTATACAAGCCCCGAGCGAAAGTTACATAGAAGTCAAATCTTCGAATAATGTCGTCTGAGATTGTTTTTTTTCTCCAACCTTAATTTCAACAATTTTTCGCCGACGCGGGATTCTTTTTAGCGAGTCACAAGGGTTGAAAAATTGATTATACCATGAGTAAAATCGCCTCGAGAAAAATGAGAATATAAAGATTTTTAATCATTAATTCATGAACGTATAGTGCTCAATTATTGCAATATTTGCGTGGTTAATTTACTAGATATATACACCCTCAAAAATAAAAGATCGGAGCAATTTAAATGTGAAAAGGGTGTAAAAAATTGCAATTATCACTACGTCATCGAAATAGACGTCGACGCATTTTGTTCTCTTTCGTTTCTGATGCAAAGTTCCGATCAAACGTCAAGAGCCTCGATATTCCCATTGACGGACGTGCGGACACGATGTATTATTTCCCTGGTCATCGGAATAAAAGGGAGTGGTTGATGGATTCTCTTGTCTATATCGGATTTCACAAAATCCCTCTTGCCCTCTCGCTCTCTCTCTCTCTCTTTCACCCTCTGTGTCTGTCTCTCTCTCTCTCTCTCTCTTTCACCCTCTGTGTCTGTCTCTTTCTTGTCGATTCCAATCGAACGTTCAACGAAGGATTAACCAACAATAGCAACGACGTTCGATGAACACACGTACATACATTTGTGAACTCGTGTGTGTGTGTGTTGTGCCACGATCTCTGTTTGTCAGCACGTCGTCCCGCTTCGAACCACAATTTTCAATCACGAATCCCATTTTCCTTTGACGATGTACACACACCGAAACACATGTACATGTTGCACAATGTTCTCTACGTTTTCCAAAACTTTATTGCCAGCGTGGATGTGAAAGTGACGTATGTAAAAGTTCTTCGGGGGAGGTTGTGGTAGATTATTTTTATTATTATTATTGTTTTGAAAAGAAGAAAAAGCTCTTTATTACAACGAAAAGCAAGGGTATGTAACGCACGAAGGATCGAAGCTACTTTGGCCCATAAAGCCCGAAGGAATATTCTTGTTTTTATAGCCCGTTTGCGGAATTTACGCACACCGGACTGTGCCGACGTTTTTATATGCGAAGGTACACGAAAAATGCATACGACTTCATGTTACCGCATAATTGATAATAATACGTTGTAATAGAAGAGGACGATTTTATAGTTGCGTTTTTTTTGTTCGAAAACAAAACTACGGCAAACATTGTATTTTGGATGTATCTTCGTTCTTGCCCCACGGTTTTATTACAGTGTTTTGCAAATATTGGGCTCAAAAATTGCAATAACAAATAAAAATAAACTACAATTAATTAAGGTTTAATTATTATGGAGAAAATTAGAGAAAATTGAGGTCGAATCAACGTATTCTTGCCGAACGAAAAATGTAACGAAATGTGTCAATTTTACTTTTCTTTGTGCATGTTTTGGCTGTTTCTAAATTCATCAAGTTCCTCGAATGCTTAAAATAAATTCGTTTCCCTAAAAATTAGACGTAATATGTATTATTTATGTGGTGGTGGAAAAAAAGTGTCCTATATATATTCGACGACGAGATGAGAAACATGAAATAGAGTGTCCTCGTGTAGATACGCGAAACGCGTCTGCTACTCGAGCAAATTGGACGGGCGCGTTTTTCTTCTCTCTCTCTCTCTCTCTCTCTCTTTCTCTCTCTCTCTCTTTCTCTCCGGAGGTCCAACAGGCAAAATGAGAGATTGACGAAGCCGGGACTCCCACGGTTTCCCCCATGAATACGTAGGGACGAAAACGCGTATCTCGTCTCGCTCTCGGGATAACTCTCGTTTCCGCGTATACGCGATGCGTGGGTTGCTGCACCGGACCGGCCAAAAATTTGCAGCGAGGGCCTCGACGAGGTAACAAAAAAAATTGTAAATCAAGAGAAATAGCGCGACGAAAAAAAAAGAAACGGGTGGAGCTCGAAGCGAGCGTATATGTCCCTGGCCTGACAAACAATATATATATATATATACTTTTTTATTTTATATTTTATAATATATATATATATGTACTAGAAATCTCTCCATTTGGGATTGGGAGATTGGTGTCTGGTTTGTTAAGATTTTTACGAGTCTCTTTTTTTTAGTTCTTTCGTCCCGAAAGTGTCGTCGACATTTTTTATAATCTAGCTTATCACGCGCATATATTATATATATATTTTTTCCTACGACAAACAAAATTTAGATCGAAATACTAGAATTTGTCGGTGAAAAAGTCCAAATTTTGTTTTCCTCCAAAAAAGCTTCAATCGAAGGTTACGAAATCGAAAATTTTCCGCGCAATGCGAATATCGCCATTATATTCTCAATATATTGCAATTTATGGAAATTTTCGAGGTTTTCACCGTTGCGAACACATTGAAATCACATTTTGGCGCTCTGTTAAAGTAGCACCAAAAACTGTCAAAGTTACCCCTAATGTCAATGTCAACCCCGTTTTACGGTAGTAACTTTCGAACAAAATTCAGTCCAAACTATTGACAAAATAACAAATGGTAAATAAATAATAACCATTTGCAGAATAAACACAAAACATCATGTTTACGAAATAAAACAAAGAACCAAAACCTATTCATGAAAAAGAAAAAAGAATATTTGTCTACTCGCGAATTATTCATAGTTACGATTCTCCTCTTTTGACAGTCCACTAGAATCCTTTTACTGTCAAAAGTATCGTCAAAAAAATTGCGACCGCCGGGAAAGCTCATATACCCAATGAAAAAGGAAATATTCTGTGTGTTACAAAAGACTGTAGAAAACAACCCACCCTCCAAAAAAAGAACTTTCGTGATATATTGTTTACGATTGTAATAGAAACCTAATAACGCCGCGAGAGAGCTTTCCGCCGTTGTGCAAGCCAACACCGAGGATTAGCAAAGTTTTTACTACGTGAGGCTCGTGCTACCAGAGGCAAACTCGTGAAATTTCGTTGGTTTGCTTCTCTGTCTCGCTCTGTCTCTGTCGCTCCCTAGTGGTAGAGGTCGTGGTCCAGGCCAACGACGACGACTTGCACAGCTCGAGAGTTTCACTCGAGTCGCTGGCCTACGAATTCCGGTCACGTATGCGACGTCGTTCTTTCGCGTACTACATATATATATATATATACTTATGTACCTTTTTTACTCCACCATTGGACAACCCCTCTCTTTCTCTCTCTCTCTCTCTCTCTCTCGCTCTCTCCCTTTCTCTACATCCGTCTTTATTACCGGTACGATAGAAAATTGGGTGGTCGTTCGTACAGAAAAATGTATTGCAAAACGTCTCTTTCTCCCTCAGCCTGGCTTCGCCGGAGGGGTTGTTTTGCGGGGTGAAAGGGTGACAGGACGTCGTCGGTGCTGTGATTCGATTCCTCGAGGCCTTCTCGAGGCTTTGCGACCGACTAGACCAAGTAATCCAAGAAATTTCTTTCCTTCCGCTTTTTATTTCAGTCTTTTCCTTTTCCACGTTCTCGTTTTCTCGTGTTCGTTGTTCGTTTCGCGACGGCGAATTTATCCCTTATGAAGGCTTTGAGGTCGAGAAGCACTATGTGGGTAGACAAAAATAAATAAAAGGGTTGTTCGATCGCCCATGAGAATAGGGGTGAAAATGAGAATCCGAGGGAGATTTCGAGACGTCCGGTGGGAAAAGTCAATCCCCGCGACGTAGCACAGGAGAGTGCAATTTCTCAGCTGTGATAGAAAAACGAGAATTGACGAACTTATGCGGGAATGACTGCTCGGAGGGTTTTACTAATCGCCAAAATGACGTCGAACGTCGCGAGACCTAATTTGAGAAGGATCGATTATCGTAAACAAAAATAGGCCAAGGCTAAGGGTCGAAAAACAAAAATAATAAGCAAAAATAATAAAATCGGGGTTAATATTTCTGAATTAATTTGTGATGGATTGGAAAAATAATTAGACATCGGGAATATTGTGCTAATGTCTTCTAGGTTCGCGAAAATGTTAACGATAATCTTTCGCTAATCAGCCTCTCGAATAGATTCTAAATGGCGAACCCCTAATTGATACGAAAGAGGTTGCACCGGAGGCTGATGAGTGGCGTTGGTGTTTCGCGCATGATGGTCGCCGACGGCGAAACGGAGGATATTGTGCCGGTGGAAAATTAGAGGCGGACGAAAGGGTCTATGTAAATATAGGGTGGTTACTCATCATACGATACCCACGAGTATACCACGTATGTTTCCCCCAACAAAAGGAAGTATTCGCCTGTAAAATAAAGCGGACGAATTGGAATGAGTATTACAGAAATGGGTTCAATTATTGTCCAGAGTATAATTTTTCGAATATTATGTCTCTACATGTAACGTACGAACCTTGGCCAACATTGGATAAAACGTATATTCGACAAAAGCGTGAAGAATACAGTGATTGGCTGTTTTAGCGAGTGAGAACGACAGTCATTGGCATAACATGGAGACTCTTCATCCTTATGCTATTTTACGACCGAGGGTGCTAATCACTCGGATGGCCAATCATTGTATTTCTTTCGACCCTTTCGATCTGCCAATCACTGAACCAGATCTCTGCTACCCCACCTATGATCATACTTGTTTACATTCCTAGGCAGGCCAATGAATGTACTTTTTTTCGTTTCTCGTTGCCTGACAATGACTGTGAATGTTTCCGAGAGGGAGATTGGAGGCCGGTTGAGTGACCCCGTCGTGACCTGACCCAGAGCGGGCGGGTTCGCGGAGCGTCGAGAAATTCCGGCAAGCTTCGGTCATACTCGTGCACGACTCGGGGGTGGCTCCACTATCTCGACCGCTCGATACGCGTAAACGCCTAGTCTCTCTACTGCTTTGTGTGCCCTCTCACTCTCTCTCCCACTCCCTCTCTTCTCGTCTCACCCTTACGCTGTCTCTCTTGTCTCTGCCCCTGCTGCTGTGTATGCGAGCGTCGAGTCAGCTGGCAATGCTTTCACCCAAATAACCACAAGCTTTTCTCATGTTCAAGATCGTCCGAGCTCGTTATACTCAGATCGTTAAAATATATGTATATATATGTATACGTATATAAACGTATATACAGCTATAAATCCTTCAAATTGCCTTCCAGCGGTGGGTTTTCCCTCTGAAATGCAATTTCAACACCAACCGCTGAAGGGTTGTTGATATTTTCTTTTTCTTTTATTTCTCGGTACGTCTCTCGCTTATTCACATTCGTATCGAAAGTCATTGTGCCATTTCGCATAATTTTAATAAATCTAACGTAGAAATGAAAGAAAACGAAAACGAGACGCTTCAAAGTCTTAAGGGAGTTCCGCCGGTACGTATGAATGGACATTGATAATTTTGTTACGAAAAAAAAAATAATAAATGGAGACACATTTGCGATAATAAATACGAATAGTATTGAAATATTTCTAAATAGATTTTTCACTTTTTTCGCGGATCTCGTTGAATTAGTCGCGTTATTTTCATACACTCGTTGACACAATTCTATTTTTGTACCAAGCCGATGAATTATTCGCGTTATAAAAGATCGTCTCGTCCGTTAGACTAAATACGTCTAGTTTGATATCGCCAATTTAATAATCGCTGAATCTACTGTTTCTTATAGATCGTTAGAATTCTCGATATCTGTCTCGATAGACGTTTAATTTCGCTCTTCCTTCGTCGCTCCAAGCTCCCTTATCATTTAATCAAAACTGACGTTTCCATATTACCTTCTAAGTGACGTATAAAAAATATGATTTAATAATAAAAAAGATATTAAAGAAACGAAAGAAATTGTTTCTCGCGACCGGCGAACTGTGAAATTTTGTCGAAATTGAATATTTTGCTAAAAAATATGAATAAGTAACGGCGAATGAAAAAAAAATCGTAACTTCGGCTTATGAAATAAAAGCTCTGATTTTTGACTGGACAGAGGGATTTTTCGAGGAATAACGAAAATTTCGTTATTCCTCGAATTCGGCATTATTAATGTCACCCATGGGGTATGGCGCGTACGTATGAAAGAGAACGAGACCCTTGATGATGTAAAGACTCGTAATGAATACCATCTCTACTACGAACCGGGCTCCAGCTCGCTAAACATACGCGCATCTCCCCGCTTTTACATAATGCAATGATGATGCTGCACGTGCCCTCGTTGACGTTTACGCGGAGGTCCTGGCCTAAATGCCATCGGACCCACGTGACGCATCCGACTAATGAGACCTGTGGGTCTCCAACCCTCTTCACCCCTCTCGCTCTATACAATCGCGGGCGCGCAAATTTATCATAACAATGAAAACACTCGAGCAAATCGTACTCGCCTTTGACGAAGGAAAACAGTTTCCACGAAGAGATGGAAAAAAACAAGGGAAAATAAAAAATCTATAAAAAGCAGAAAAAAATACAATTAAATTCTTCGTTAGTCACAGAGACGAGACGGTATACGATAATTGATCGAATCAATTATTCCATTGTGCGGCAAATAATAACGTACTTTTCAACGACCATTTTTCTCTTAAACACGCGACAATGAGACTAATTGTTAAAATGTTAAAAATTATTTTATTCTTAGAAATTTGTTTTGCTTCAATGTGATGAAAATTTATTTCTCTCGGCACACGTCGCTCGACAAGGTAAAATCGTGAGTTTTTTCGTTAACGAGAAATTCACGCGACTCGGCGCAAGATAAAACTCGGACCATAAGAAAATTTTGTAGAAACTCACCACACCATAAAAAGGACGAAATATATTTTTTTTATGTTTAACAAAGTGCACCTTAGACTCGAAAGAAATATTTCACGACCCCCTCTCCACCCTTCTCGTAATCGCATAATACAGACACACACACATATATCTGTACATATACTGAAGCTTCTACAGCATCCTGAGATTTTATTTCGCCGAGTTTGCGAAATGTGCATATATATATATATACCCTCACACACACACACACCTATATACCTACCTATATATATATATACATGGCATACATGGCCTATATGGCATCGCATTATATATGATACAAATGGCTCGACCGTCTGATATTGTTCATAATTCGTGCTAAGCCGACGTTGCTAGCATCGTTAATAGTGAAAAGGAGCGAGAAAGAGAGAGAGAGAGAGAGAGAGAGAGAGAGAGAGAGAGAGAGAGAGAGAGAGAGAGAGAGAAAAGAGAAGAGCAAAATGGGAGTGCGGAGGGAAATAGGCAGCCGGTCTTTTGGCACCGGGACCGTTTCAACATCAAGCCAGTCGGATCCTCAATCCGGCTGGATTAAATTCGTCAGGCGAGAGCTGGCGACGAGAGTTTCGCCGGGCAAACGCAAGCCGCAGACTCAGGTGAATTACCCACGTTAATTATGCAGCCGCTGTACGAACGGTTTGCGGCAGGGGGTGCCTAGAAGAAGCGTCGAATGGGGAGGGAGAGGGGAGTAGGACTTGACAGAGGCGGGGGGAGGGGGCGAAAGGCACAGAGACGCGATGTGGACGAGAGCTTTAGCCCGAGCTTAGCTCCGTCGGAGCTATAAGCGAGAGCGCCCTCTGGCCATGAATAATGCAATGTTTGTATCAGCAGTCGGCGGTAGAAAGAAGGATGCTAAGTTATTCTCGCGGAGGGGAGAAAGCTCTATATATATAGAGAGGAAGAGGGAGAGAGAGTTTTCGCTCTCTTTCTATCTGCCGCATGGAACCGGCGCGCACACGAAAGCCGGAACGTTGTGCGGCGCACTGAATTTGCCTAGGGGAGAAAAAAACCGCACACACACACACACACACACACACAAAATAAGAAACGGGAACAAAAAGAGAAAGAAAAAAAATTGTCGCGCAAACATTTTGTGCGCGACTTCGTGTTTCTCTTGCAAACAAGCCCCCGTGCGTTGATTGTCGTGAATTTCGCGAGAAGCAAAAAAGCTGGGGGTCACTTCTTTGAAGTGACCCGAGTTTCTTTTTTGTGTTATTTTTAGCCGTCTCTGCGGGCAAAAAAAAGAAACCAGGGTGGCGTCGTGAATGAATTAGTATTTTCGAAGTAGAAATACGACGAAAATCGATCGATCGAAAAGATTCCCTGTCTCGAAGTTAGGATTGGAAAAAATATGTCTCAACCTTCCCCACCTCCACCACGCTCGCAGAAACTTTTTACTTTCGTTCGTTCGAAAATTCAATAATTTCCATCAACAATTCTACCGAATGCTTTTCGTATCGTTTTCTCTTTTATATCGTTATTAAATGCGATATATATATATATGTATATATGGCCACGACGGGGATAGTGATAAGAGCAATTTCGCGAGGAGGAGGAAGAGGAAGCAGTTAAATTGCGAGATAACAATGTAGTTATATATATACACCACTGTCTCGTCTTCTTTCTCCAGTTCTCTTCGCCATTCCTCTTCCTCCGCTTCTCCGGGCGCCAGCCCTCGTATTATTACAGCGTGTATACCACAGAATCTGAAATAATAGTGAATCCAAAGGCTCACGCGAACGCGCTTGGCAGGTTTTGGCGATGGGAGGAAGAGGGCGAGAGAAGGGAGAAGGATATCGCGACCGGAAGTATGAGCTCGCGTAATTCTTTCTCGCTTACTCCTACGTGATCCTATACCTATACCTATATATATCGTATATTCCACCCTCATCCCATTTATATATGCGTGTGTGTGTGTGTGTGTGTACCAACCCCTACGCCGCCCATGACGACGAATAGCCCCCGTAGCCATCGTTGTGCTCTCGCTGGATGAAAACGGCTATAAATCCCTACCAGCCTTGCCTACACCGTAGCCACATTCAACCCCTCTGGCCGACGGCAGACCCGAAACCCCCGCTAGCCGTGGGTTATCTCGACGCCAGAGCTATCCGGTCATCGCGTTATCCGTCTCGTGGTTTCTATCCCTTATCTCTTGCACGCTCCCTCCCTCTCTCTCTCTCTCTCTCTCTAGTACATGCACACTTTCTCAATCTCTCGCTCTCTCTCACTCTCAATCTCTCTTTTGTCTTCTCACTCGGACCCCTCGTACCGTTGGTCGAGCTGAAATAGAGCTAATTGGCTCCCGGCAAACCAAGTTTTGCAATCTGTCGTACAAAACGGCACGCGATATACACGGGCTCATGCTACTCGGGCTTCGACCATTTACTTCGAGGACCACCCGGTATATTAATTTGTTTTTCAATACAAATAAGACACCCGGTATATTCCGTTTTTTTCTCATTCTCACGAGACGCTCGGTATATTCGATTTTTTTATTTGTCTGAGACACCCGGTAGATTGAAGAAGACACTTTTGTCCAGAAAGGCACGGACAAAATTGAAACCGGAAACATTTTATTGTTCGCCCGAATTTCCATCGCTATCGGTAAATATAATTATAGACGTAGACACGAAATCACAAAGAACCGTTCGAATGTTTGCGAGGCATGCGAACCGCCTTTTTACGCCCCTCAGCAATTAAGTTCACGATCGATGTTATTACAACGAGGAAGAATAACGAGACGGTTGATCGTCGTTTCGATAATAAACTCCTCCCCCGGGCTCGTCGGGACCTCTTCATAATTAATTACCTAATTACCACTGTAGCTTGGGCGACGTCGGCTACGAAAAAAAAAGAATAATTTGTTTTTTTTTCTTACGTTTATTCCACGGATTGATTTAAGCGATGTTCATCGTAAAATAGAACGTGGGATAAGCGTCTAAGGGTAGAATTAAAATGTTGTCTGTAACCTACTTTATTATTTTCTCTCAATTTTTTACAGATTTAACGACGACGATCCGATCTTCGATTCGATCGTTAAAGTAGAGAAGGAGACTGTTTCACCCCGTCTTCGCCCTTGATACTTCTCATGGATAGGAATATATACATAGAGAGGCGTAATATGGACTGCCAGCAAACGAGACCTCCCAGCAGCATCCTCCCTCGAGCCACCGACGCTGCTTCACGGACGCACCGGCGACCGAATTTACTGGCGCTCGTTTGCATAATATCGGTTTTGCATTTAACCCGAGATTAAGATTGCCCGAAGATTAACGAGCGAACCAGAAGCCTCGCAGACCGGAAGCCCGCCGGAGATGAGGAGCCCGAGAGGACGAGACGGGAGGGATGCTGATGCGATGGATGCAGGTTAGAAAGATCGGCCAGATGCTGCGAAACAACCCTAATTTTATATTGTACAGCGTGTCTCGTAATAAAAAGCATCTCACCGTTGCATCCTCTCAAGTTTAACCGGATGTTCGAGTTTGCGTAAGTTTATTCGTCTAACAAAGAATAAAAAAAAATTAATTTAACAAAAACAAAAAAAATTAAAATTAAAAATAGAAATTTCAAGGATAGAAAAAACTCCAACCGTGCCACATTTGAAAATACGAATCACGGAGCCTTGCGAGAAAGTCGAAGAATTGTGCGGAGTATAAGAAAAAATCGTAATCTCGACTCTTCACGACGTCGAGTTTGAACCTCCGTCTTGTATTTGCCGTTGCTATTAGCAGAGGAACAGGAGTTGTAAGGGGACACTCTGGAGTCGCGAACGACGACCGCGCGGTCGTTTTTTTTTACAAAGACGAGGGGGAATAAAAATTTAATTTAATTAAAAGGCGGATAAGTGCTTCGACACATAGTCGATGTATAGATATATTTTTACGCCCACTGTGCGGACCAGCCCCTCGTGTTATTATATAATTATATCACGAGCAAATGTTCTGGGCGCGAGGGTGCTTATGCGGTTGGAAAAAAAAGTTTACCTGCAAGTTTCGCGATGAGAATAACGAGCGTACGTTACGAGCAACGTGTACGTATCGGAGCTTTTTTTTACCGGCGTAATCACAATAAGTAAGAGATGTGGGATGGAAAGTAGGTGAAGATGCGTAAACAATGAATATAAGGAAGTAGGAAATATTTGAAATACGTAATTCTCGACTCGTCGCTTTTTATCACATTATGACAAACTTGCGGAAGTAACGGTCGAAAACGACACCCAATTTCGCACGAGAGAAAACGCCGAAAATATAATCTGTCAACTGCCGTTCACCCTGAACGTCTGGCTCGCGGCCAGAGGAGATTATCATTAGTGGAAGAGATAGAGAGAGAGAGGGAGAGAGAGAGAAAGATACAGAAAGAGCAGTCAGAAGTTTCGAGCGAGAGTCTCGTCGCAAATGAGGCGAAAGAAATAGCTTCGCTTTGCCTTCTATCACGAGGGAGGAATATTGCTGTGAAGAATCGTGACTTAATCTTTGGCATTTTGTCACTGTCGATTACTCGCGATACGTGTAGCTTTTGTCGCTCCTCTATTCTTGATTAGAAAACTGTGGCGATTCCCGATCTCGCAACGCCTCAATAAAGTTTTATTAGCCAAAAAAAAAAGAATTTCAACCCGTTTAAAGTAACGCCGGTCCAAAGTCGTGATCCACTTCCTGGACTTAAAGTAGGTCGCGGGGACACCACATCTTTTTTATCCGAAAAGACTCTAGAAATATTGCCAAATCAGAAAATCCCCGGACAACACGAATATCGCATTCTCACCTGCTCGACTTGCTCCAATTCGTCGCTTAAAAAGGGGAAAAACTGGAAAATTTTGATGTCTTTTTCAACTTTTGACCTATAAATCCAGCTAAAACCCCAAAACGGAAATATTATATTTGTTTCTGTACCCAAAACCTATGACTCCCCAAGTATCCCTTTCAAAAAAAAAAAAAAAAAAAAAAACAAGCAAGCAAACAATGATCAAGATTTTTATTCTCTCATACCACACAATTTCTAATCGAACGTCTCTGAGCGTGACCGTAGTGCAGGATCAATCTGCAAATCGGAAACTCGCTCGTATACACGTGAGAGGTATTTGCGGATTTGCAAATTATCGCATACCGCAGAGGGTACGAGAAGTTATGCTTGGCTCGTGCCTAAACGTCCCATACGCGGCTTCTCTTCCCTATCCGTATCAGATATCACCCGATGTTATATCGGGCGCAAACGTGACACCGGTTTCTCTGTGGTATTCCTTCACCTCTCGACCCTCCCCCTCTCTCCACACCCCTTCGTCCACCTGCCCCTCCCCCTCTTTCGTCCTTTCCACACCAACCCCCTCGTGGTGTACCCGGTGGGATTTGGGGTTTGCGTGATTGCGACAATCGCCATGACAGCAGGAAGATCGTCCATCTCCTTTGCCTCATCCCCTCACCTGGTTGGACGCTAACCCATCGATCGATCACGTCCTACCTAATATCGTTTTCGTCGAACTATATTAACGCTCTCGGTAACGAGAGATTTGACTAAAAATTTTTGGAACCGTCCTTCAACGCGATTCCGAGCAGCATTCGTGATAACGCTAGGTCGATAACGTATAGGTGCATATATTTAACGGTGAGGTAGCTTAAACTTTGGGGGCAACTGTCCAACCGGGTCAATTAGTGTAACGCATAAAAAATATTTTAAAAGAAATAAAATGCGGCTATACCAACATTCGTTGCAAGATAACTCGGCACCGGAAGCGTATATTTTTTTAGTAAACAGCGACGATCAATTTGCATGCAAAGTGGCGGCTAAATTTTCATCCGGATGGTTAGGTTTCGACATACTCCGTGACGTAATGATGCGAAGAAGCCTGAAAGCTTTCGTACCAGCCGGAAACTTTGGAAATGCTACTCGAACTCAGACCCGAGGCCCCTTCGGTGTAATTTTATCGTTAATTCTTTCATGAAATTCAACAACTTCGTTATTGATAATTATAGTTGAATCGTTAGCGCGAAATTGAGCGTCGAGAGGATAATTATATTGAAGGAGCAAGATAGAAGGTGAGGTCGCGGAGTGGGAGTGGGAGGAAGGGGGTTGAACTCGGCGGGGTTGAGAGAGAAAGTTGAAATCAATCGGTGCTCATAGACTGAGAAATTGCAAGAGAAGTGGAAGCGAGAAAGAGGAAGATAGAGAGATTATATATAGATATGAAAGGGTTGGGGAGCAGGTAGGGGTTGGAAGAGACGGGGCTAAGGGTTGTAAGAATTTCCGAGAATAATGGAGCCAGCCACGCCATCATCATACGAGAGAGGGAGAGAGAGAGGGAGCGCGAGCGAGCGAGGAACGAAATCCGTCGTTGCGAGAAAGAGAGCTGGTGAGCTCTCGGCAAAACTACCGAACGTCACGCAACTGTAACCCCTCTTCTCGTATCAGGGAGAATAAAACATATACCGCTCGTACCTCCTCTCTTTTCTACATGTAACTCCTCCATTCCCCGATCGCCTCGCCTCCTTGTCTCTCATACCCAACGACAACCTCGGAACGGCCACTATCCTCCTCCCTTGCTCCGCTAACCCTCCATCGACTCCCTCTTACTCCACTTTTTTCCAACCCCTTGTCCCTTTTTCCTACATCACTTTTTCAATCCCATCTTTGTCATTTCGCTACTTTCTTCGATTCAACTAACGTAACGGGTACTCCGTCTTCCTGCGACTCGAGCATTGGACGCAGCCGTACGTACCTATATAGACGTGCCCTATTCACTAGAGAAACATGAAGGAAACCTACGGCAACCACACAAGATGTCTCTTCTTTCACTACTTTATAACCCGGTGCCCGCTATGCTCATTTCTCGTTTCTTTCTTCTTTCCTTCTCATTCTCTCTCTCTCTCTCTCTCTCTCTTTCTCTACCTTCCTCTTTCTCCCTTTGCTTTCTGCAATTTTAACCGTACCCCTCTGAAAAGTTGCCACGGTAACCGATTACCCTCGACCGATGACGGTCTAACGGCCCCTATGCATTTTTACAAGCACTCGTTACTTTCTTTTTATTTCTCTTCCCCCTTTTTCTTCGAGTTTTCTATTCCTTTGTCCGCTTTTCTACGTTTTCCATTACCACTTTTCTCAGTTTCTAGCGTTTTTTCCATCCCCTCCTATATATCCTCATTGTGCGGATTCCCCCGAGGCTCTCGATGCGCCCTCTCTGACCTCTTTTTGGCAAATTCGTTGAAATGTTTCGAGAGCCACGAAACCGAAATGAAGAGAAAATTGGTCGATTCGTATTTTTACCATTCGATCAAATTATACGGAGTTATTTCAAAATGTTTCAAGGTCGTCGAAGGATATCGGATGTTTTCGACGAGAAGTTAAAGAAATCGTACAACTATGTTTCCAACGAGTGAATGATAAATTTGAAGTGTTCTCGAATCAGTTTGACCCTGTTTCTTCACCGATTTCAAAATTCATCCGTCTCTACGTCCATATCCTCGCAATCTCCTTGTCGCATTTTCCAACGGCTATACGATTATCCGGGGAGCAAAATTAAGCTTCTTATCACGGCGAATCGCTGGTATTTGCGCGTTGAAATGTGTCCCGGATGTTTCTCTCGACTCCAAAACTTTACGGGAATCGGATGAAAACGTGTACAATGCGAAACTGCACGAAAACTTGACCAGGAACAACTTCATCGTTGGCTCGAATTAATTTCGACGAAAACTTCGGAAATCGCGATTTAATTATCGTCAGAGGCGAGAGAGGGAGGCAAAGGGATATAGAACGCGCGGACTGGTACGTTCCACGGTAAGAGAGAGAGAAAGAGAGAGAGATAGACAGAGAGGACCCCTCTGTGCAGATCCAAGAGAACCACTTTCATGAAGTAACATCGTTGTATAAGCAGTCAGTAGTATCGTCGTGCACGTGAAGCTCGGTACATCGTACAGGTTACCTATCCAAGGCTGCAACAATGTTGAACTTGGAACGCCTCGAGCGATGCGAAACAATGAGCTTAGAGAATGACGACAATGGGGCTTTTGGTACATCGATCGATTCGTCAAATTAACGTCTGGTCTCCGATGGCTAGACCGTGAGAGGTCCCTACGAGAATTTGAACGCGCATAATGAACTTCGTTAAAAATATCTGGTTACAACCCTCTATGCGACAGGACTAATTAACAATACAACTCTTGGAGGAATTGAACGGGCTGAAAAAGCAAGTTGTTCGCGTGGAAAATAGAAGAAAACTGGATTTTTTTCACAAGGGCTTCTGTTTCCTTGGTCGGTCGACGGGATTACTGCCTGGCGACCTAGCGAGCAATCGCGATAAAAATTTCGAACGAAAATACGAGCGATACAATCGTCATAATTGAAACATAACGACCGAACTGAGAAGAAAATAATTTATTTCGTTCCCGTCGTCGGGACATTGTTGTGTCACTTAATTAAATGAAACCATGTATACCTAATGGAACAGTTTTAGTAAGTTCAGACACCATATTTTCAAATAATTATCCAGCCTGAAGAAAAATAGGTCGAAATGATGTTTTGGCGAAACGCACTTATTTATTCACAAATCTAGTTAACGTTTATGAAAAAAAACGAATACCGAGCCAAAAATAATTAGACGATGATGAAACGAAAAATAAAAATAAGGAATTACGTCGTCATTAAAACAAGATTCAAGTGGTCAAGCCCTGGGTCAAGTATATCCGACAGGACCAACCCAATTGAATTATATATTTTGCACAGAAAGGTGAGAACTGAAAGAGCCAAGAGACGGCAGCAGAGCGAGAGACTGAGAGAGAGGAAGGTAGAGAATGGTAGTTGGTCCTTTAGTGCAGCCAGAGCGGCTTCCAGATCCTTACCGAACCTAGCACAGTGTGCCAAGTTAACAAAGACAATATAACCCAGCGAGGCAGAATGGAGACGTACATGACATTGTTACACCGAGCGCGCACTCACCTGTCCGTGGAGTTTCTTGGTGGAGGCACAATGGCAACTCCCCCCCCCCCTCCCAACCACTCCCTTCGTCCCTCTTCCTTTACTCTGGAAACACTTGGGCGAGGGTGTGTTCCAAAAGCCCCGCACTAACGTAGAAACCGAGTCGCCAGTGTTTGAGCTCGTTGGCTAGGTATCCGTGAGCCTTCATTCTCCTAGCCGAGATGCACACCTGCCCGTTTGCCCACCTTAGCTGGTACTAACTCCCTCCCAGGATTTATGTCGGAGCGCGAGTCCAGAGGCATCTTTCTCACAGTGCCTTCTGGCTCGACCGCTTCTCTTTTCCTCCATTTCTTCATTTCGCTCTTCCCTCATTCCATTCGCTCTTTCATCGTCCACTTTTCCCTCCATTTTCTTGGCTTTTTCCAACGTTTTCTCTTTCTTCGCTCCTTTCATTCTACGGGGAAAGAACTTCCAGACATTTACCCTCCGTTTGTTCAGTAAGAGACCTTTACATACCTATAGTGGCTTTATGCATCTCCCTCCACCCTCCCTCTTATACGGTAAAGTTTATATAGTTAACACGTACGAGCCCCGGTATCTTTCCTCTTGCACGTATGCCAGATGCGTCCAGATGTTGGTACAGTTTTATGACTAAAGATGACAAGCTGGATAAGCTTGTCGTAACCATTTCACCTCTAAAAGGGAGCAGAGTTCCCTTCACGACGTTGATGCGCTTGGGAAAACGGACGATGATACGCGTGCATCGCGTGGTACCTGTTCCTAACGAGACACTGAGGGACTGAGGAGAAGATGGAGCGAGAGAGTCGAAACGATACCAGGAGACTTATAGCTCGAAGGGTCCACGACTCGATGGAGAGTACTCTTCCGACGCTACCGTTCGCAAGCTTTTCCATCCTGTTTCCCATTAAACCATCCAACTTACCGAGACACTACCGAGCTTCTTCGAATCCATTATTATGAGACGACGGGAAATATGACGACGAGGCAAAACGAGTAAAGGGAAGTTACTCGATTTAAGAGTATTTTTATGGTTTGTTTCGTTGAAAAATGGAACGAACGACCTTCCCTACTGTCAGCTATTAACGGGGGCGAGACGAAAGCGGACATCACCAACAGGGATAATTTTCGTCCGTCCCTTCGGTGGACCGTGCGATGCTTCGATGGAAAATCCATCGGCAGCGGCTGGGCCCGGAAGGAAGAAAATCAAAGTTGACGGAGAGAACGAACGAGTAGGGATAGAGAGAGTTTGGGTTATATGCAACGCCCGACGGTTTCCGGGAGGTCGAGAGGCTCGCCCCGAATTATTCAGGATCGCCGCTCGTACATACGTACACGTTGAAGCATCGACTATCCATATAACGTATCCTGCCGAAAGTAGGCACGTATAGAGCGCTACAGGAGCTTTGGGGAATGCTCGATGGGGTAGGCCAAGTGAATCCCTGGAGAATGGACGAAGCTCTCTCTCTCTCGACTGCAATCCTGCGCGTTGGAGAGTAAGTGAGAGAGAGAGGAGGCAGATTGAGAATCGCGTCGAGCGCCCTCTCACGACAGAACCGGAGCTTCCCTCTCGGTAGGTACTCTTTCTCTCTTTTCATCCCTCTCGCTGGTCCGGTAATACCCAATGGAGAATCAGCCGCTCGGGCAAAGGTTTCCTTTTGTTCGTGACTATACCCCCACGACGAGACCGAGCCAACTTTATAATTCACCTCGCGTATGGACGATCCCCACCTGCCTGCCCTCTGGTGTGCCGCGTCTCCGCCGCGAGTCGTGGGATCGTCCTATGCATACCTAACCTCCACCTCCCATCTCCCGGGCCACCGTTTCGCGTCAATCCGAACGTTTCACAGTCACCAGCCACGTTTCTTCTTTCGTCCGCCATTCCAGACTCCCTCTCTCTCTCTCGCTCTCGTTTCACCCAAATCGCAAACTTTGCTTCGAGAATCGCCGTTTTTATTTTCAATTCTACATTTTCAGCGATAAAACGGGAGTAAGGCGAATTGAGCTGTGTCCTCGATCGTTATCGCGAGAACGAATGACTGGTAATTTCGTCGCCTCATTAAAATTTCATATAGAAATTTAGATTTTAATTCATATATTTTTAGTTCGAAATTTCGCTACTTTCATGTAAGATTCTCGTAAACTAATATCAAGGTCACAATGTTCAGGAAGAGGTCAAGGCAGAGTCATTTTTTTCGCAGTATCAAAGATCGACATTTATTTTTCCACCAGAGGGTGGGTTCGAGACAGCGAGGGAAATTCGACGTTATATCCGTGTGAAATATGTACGGAAGCGAAAAAGAAAAAAGATCGCCTTCCCCCATCCGCTAGACGAATGATGGGTTCACCTCGAAGCCAGAAAAATTTATTAGTTCCCGAAGCATATTTCCGGCACATTCCTGACGACGTTCGATATTCCATCTTTTTTTTATCATTATTATCGTCCAGAGGCTGGGAGTAGAAAAGAATCTTCGGAAATTCTCGAAAATTTCGGGAAAGAGCGATGACACACGAAGGGATTTCACGTGAAAAGGGGAGGATGGGGCATGGATACTTTCGTTTCCTCTTTGTTATACGACACGGGAGAGAAAGGATCAAAGTTTCACGAGCGTTTATGTCGTCGTACACATTTTCCACGAGAGCCGCGCTTTCGTCAAGCTTTGTGAGCTTCCAACAGACGACAACACCAACACACACACACACACACACACACACACACATATATATATATATATAGACAGTCTTATACACCTCGTACGTTCTCGCTACCTTGTATTGTAGAATTTTCAAGTACGCGAGGATATATGCGGGTGCTTGTCCCGTATAAACTCAAGATGGCACGCATATTACTGTACAGGGAATGACATAATGCACATATTACTCGCTCGACACAAAGCGTCGAATTTGCCCAGCGAATGTATAATAATAATAATAATAATAATAATAATAATAATAATGAAAATAATAATAATATTGTATTAACAATAATAATAACAATAATAATAATAACGATAACGTACAGAGGGTTTACCTACGTACGATTCGTACTTCGGTATGAAATTTTCGCGTTCATTTGTGAGAACGAGTCTCGTCATTCATATCGTGTTTTGCGTGAATACCACAGTACCAAACCTTCGGTACGTAACACTCAGTTGCATATCGCTCCCATGAATATATAAACAGAGGACTTGGGAAGCACTGTGTAATTTCAGAAACGCGCCAAACACACACGAAATTTCGCTAAACAAATTCTCTTTTTGAACTCTGCCTCACTTCGTTCTCGCCCTTCCACCGACGTCGCGTTTCACACTACCTTCTCGCGCCACTTTGCAATTGAAATTTCGCGTCTGTTGTCTGACACACCCGTTGGTACGGCGAACCTGTAGATTATACGTCGGGTTGTACAATTCTCCTCGTACGTTTTCATTCGATCGAATAACAAAAGTCGTGGAGGATTGCGAAAATTGTACACGTGTTTTTGTAATCCAAGATTCTTTTTTTGTTGACGAAAAATTTATCTTATAACATAGAGAAACTACGATCGATCGTAAGAGGGTGAGTGAAGGTGAAGGCAGGCAGGGGTTTGGAGAAGGTGAAACGAGAAAAGATCATGGACTATGACGAGACGAGAATTTCTATTTGCGGCGAGGTAAAGCTCGAAGGGTCCAAGGGAAAAGGGGAGGGAGAGCGAACGGCGACATAAATTTCACAATTTCCGGTGGTGCTCAATGACCACCGTAAACAGATACTGTTACGAGGGTGAATGAGAAAGAGAGAGAGACAGAGAGAGTGATAGAGAGAGAGAGAGAGAGAGAGAGAGAGAGAGAGAGAAAGAGCAGTGGTGGTTGTATCTTCGAAGCTCGAAAACACCCCTTCTACGTATCGTGCCAAGGGAAGTACGTAGTACACGATGGAACAACGCTCGTAACTAAAGGGGTATAGAACGCTTGCCGAGGCAGGAGGAGAGATGTGGAAGGGAGGTTAGCGAGACTGAAACATCCCCCAGGCATGTACACAAGGGATGAATCTAGTACCGCTGTACTTTAACGTCAAAGCTCGAAGAGCATTCGCCGATGAATGGACCGAGGGGTTCTCTCTCTCTCTCTCTCTCTCCACTACACTATCATGAAAAGAAACATTTCAGAGTTTAGAGGGTCGATGAAGATTATTTGCAAGGACGGAAACAGCGATAAAGGAACAAAAAAAAGGATCGAATAAAATTCAATGGTCGAAACACTGAACAACTTTGTTTTCTCACGATCGATTTATATTGTTTTTATTCACTGGTTCGATTAACTCGTGCAAAACAAGTCGAGTTTACGCGTTTGACCGCTAGGGGGACAAAAGTTTCGCGGTATCCGACTTGTCGAAGTACGAGAGCTCGTACGGGAGTTGGATCGAATTCGCGGGTAGGAAATCGCAGTGTAGTAACTTTATCACCCTGATGTATATACAACGAGACCTTCTCCCTCTCTCTCTCTCTCTCTCTCTCTCGACCACTCGGCAATTAATCGGCTCCTTAATTAAGATTGCGCCCGTGTCGGATCGCCGGACTCGAGCAGTGGGCCGTGTTCTAAGCGATTATGCAAATTACCGTAGAAGTTGCGGGACAAGTACAAGTTGGCATTGAGAGACGTGATACTCCTTCGGTAAGATAATATATACAATACCAACCCCTACGGGGAAGAGGGGTTGGGATTAGATATCGACAAAGCTTGATAGCAATATCTTCCTCCTACGAACAAAAAAAACCATTCGATTTTAATTCCACGGGTACACACGCGCGCGACTAAATTTCACGAACTCAAATTGAAACGAGAAAGTGCCAACGGTAAGATTAAGGGGGATGAAAATTTCGAGATAAAACGTAACGTTCCAGTGAATTTCGGAGTTTCGTTTCGTAACGAATTCGTTGATTCATTTTCTTCCTCGACGATTCGCCCTCGTTTCTTCGGTGGAGGGGTGAGTTCTAAGTTTGAAACGGAAGTGTGCTCTCCGAGAATGGAACGGGGCAAGGGTGGGTCGGGTGAGTGAGAAACGAGGGACGAGAAGTGCAAGTGACTGTAACCATGAAAATTTTAGTTCCTACTCGGCAATGGCCGCGATGCGGGAGATTCGTATATATATATATGAAAACGAAGAGCGAACGGAGAGAGAGAGAGAGAGATGAAGATAGGCTGAATAAAGACAGAAAATGTTGTACGGTAGACACCGTGTGCAGGGTTTGGATCGATGAAACGGTAATGGGTGCCTGCCACCCTCGTCACGGAGAGCTGCAAGACTCTTTGTACCATGAGAGCTTTAGAAGCTCACTGAGCAGAAGGATATACTCTTCTACCCGCCTCCCCCTCCCCATCACCCCTCTTACTCACTCTTCTTCCTCGCACCATATATAGCTCCGGGTGGTTTAGGTACGCGAGGTCGCGTTTGGCGGTTGGAAGAGGCAAGAAGGGTGGCACTTAAAATCCCGTAACGGCACTCGAAAATATCAACCCCTCCCCACCCCCCCAGTACGAGAACGGGGAATATCCCTTACGTGGCATACGGTTTTGTACCGTGGCAACCATAGGTACCACGTCGTACGTCCATTCCGTTACGGCTCGAGTGAACAACTCGTAAAAAGTCTTCGGCGTTACGTAAAGTTGCGCGAAACGGGGGGGACTCGGTACGTTCTTCCGTCGCGTGCGTATCGAGAGAAAATCTCGATCTGTTTCTTACGTGTCCTCGAGAAATGAATCGGGTTACCGACGGTTGGTAAGAAAAAAAAGAAGGAAAAAAATGTAAACGATTTATCTCATTTTTTTCCGGAGGATCATTGAAGTTTTCCTGGGAATGGCAGGATCGATATGATTTTTTTAGGGAAATTACACGATCGCTTTCGACAACAAAATCGTACAAAAATGTTTCTGGCGAAAATAATGTTAACTGCGACATTTTACAACGGTTCGCTGTTATTTTATTTCGGAAGGAGAACGGTGAGAGAAGCGAGTCTCATTTACAACTTCATTTCATGCCTACGATATATTATCGTAGGCATTAGCCAAAAAAATCTATTACAACAGTGGTAACGGCGAAGGTAGAGCGAACCCGTTATTAAGTCATTTACGACGAGTGATAAAAGCTGTCGGAGCTTTTTAACGTCGGGTCAGGTTTCCATGGGCTCGACGATTGTGCTTCGTTTCTGTCGAACGGTGAAATTTCGCGAAGTTTTCGTGTATCGTAGTTTCGATCTTTTCTTTTTTCGCGTTTACTTTTTTTTTTTTTGAAAAAGTTTCTTATCGCACGAAGGATTATTATCGTTCGGTAGGGTATCGCGAGCTAAACGGCTCATGACGAATCGATAACTCGAAGCCGAGGTGAGAAAATGTTTGAAAACGAAAAAAAGGTGAAAAATTCTCAAACGAACTACGGTTGCTCGACCCTCCGGGACTTGAATATATCTGTGTGTATGTGTACGGGAATACGACTATGCGACCGATAAGAAAGCGTAGAGGTGCCGAGTTGAACGTACTTTTGGGCATGTGTGTCGCGAGAGTCAAGTGTTGACATCGAAATTCGCCCGAGAGAGGGCGCTGTGCAAATAATCGGAACCACCCCATCGCGGAAACTCTCCCGCAGCCAAGTTTCCATCGGGGTGGTGCCCGCACCAACGCTATCAGCGCGAACTTTGCCACGTACGTCGATCTCACGCTTCGACCTTATCCCCACCTCTCTCTCTCTCTCTCACCCGTTTCTGTCGTCGTCGATAGCCCGGCAATTGCCCCGAGGGAAAATTCTCTCGTGGCTTTTCACGAGAATTCGACGAGATTTTCGAGTCACTCACAAAAAAAAAAATATGTAAAAAAAAGGTCACGTGCAATAGGGTCACCATGTATCGCAAACTCTCGTGCGAAATACCTCAGCCTGGAACGATAAACACGCGAAGATTGAAAAATCTATCGATTATCGAATTATCGATAAATCATTAATTAATAATCGTCGAGGACTCGAATCGTGAGAAAATTCTCCGGTAGAAAGCGGAAAAGTTTCGGATACAAATTTTTCCATAATAACTCACGATAAAATTGGCCGTGTAACTTTGTCTTCGACGAAGGGTAGGTATAGAGTAGCATATCGACGAATATGGGTTAACGCGAGTCGGTCAATGTTCTTCGAGATTTTTTTCAAAGAATCCTCCGCGCTAATACATCCTGTCTCGTGGAGCAGACATTTTCCCTTCGCTTTTCACGTTTCTCCGTGAACCCCGCGATAAAAGACGAATAGACGATGAACCCGCACAGCTTTCCGGTCTCAAAGACTTCCTCCTCGAAGAAAGAGTAAGGAGGAAAGAGAGAGAGAGAGAGAGAGAGAGAGAGAGAGAAAGAGAGGGAAAGAGGGCTCTCAACAATGGAAACTTTCCGGAGCAACCGAAGCGGGTGATCCGCGAGCATCCGCGCGTGCCTGCCCTGCTCTCCGCTGCCTCTCTATCTCTCGCTTACTATATAAGTCATATATACGTATAGATATATATATATATATATATAATGTACAAAGAGTGTGCACCGAGCACTAAAAGATTCCAAGACGATCGTCGTAGATGTATATACCATATATAGGTATGTATAAAATGGCCGATTCTGGCATCGAACTGCCTCGCTGCATTCCTATATATGTATATTCTTGTTTCCCCCTCCCCCCTTTTCGATCCCTTATTTTCCTCGGCAAAGAGCTTCCGGTACGTTCGCGTGCGACCGTGCGCACAGGCGGCCATCGAAATACCACGTTGCATCCTTCGGTAGTATCAACAATCGAGAGAGAGAGAGAGAGAGAGAGAGAGAGAGAGAGAGAGAGAGAGAGAGAGAGAGAGAGAGAGATAGAGAGAGAGAGAGAGAGAGAGAGATAGATAGATAGATATGGGGGAATCAAGACACAGCATCGAGATATATACATGTGTAAATACAAATAAAGTAATAGTAAGTAAATAAGTAAGTAATAAGTAAGTAATAAGAAAACAATACGAAAATAAGAGAGAGACAGGGAGAGAGAGAGGGCGACAGGGGGGGGGGGGGGGGGTGAGAGGAAGAGAGCTCGCACTGCGTGAATCCTTTAAAGCGAGCAACGAAAGAGGGCGCTTCGCGCGTTTGAGAAAACGCCGGTCACCGTATGTGCAAAGGCGGGTCAAGGTTCGGGCGATGCCTCGTATACCACTGCTCTACAACGAATGGAAATTTAAATTGATCGTGTGTAACTTTACTCTTGCCTTACCACCGATTTTTCTCGTTTCGAATTGATAGAAAACTTCTTCTAAAATCGAGAAGATCGAATATGTATACATAATTTGTAAAAAAAATCGAAACTTATCGAAAAATCGATCAATTGAACGATTGTGCAAAGATTGATTAATTATAGGATCGAAGTAAGTTTCAATTTGAGTCTCAACTTCATCGCGAAGTAAAATTATCGTCGAAAATCGTGAACAAACAAAATGGAAAAAAAACAAAAAATATTCAATTCTCCACACATTTTCATATAAGCGTTGAAGAGTCTTCGGAAACATCACATTATTATCATCTATCTCAATCCGTGAAGTTTGATCTAAACCTAGATACACGTATGTTGTGTGAAGGGGGAGGGGGGGGGGGGGGGGTGCACTGACCGCGACGTAACGCGGCCTCTTCGCGTTCGTCCCCGCATTTTCTTTTCTCCCCGCAAAAACACGACTCGGCAAAGGAGATGTATGCGCGAAGAGTTAACTTCGCGGTCGAGAGTTTCGCTAGCAGTTGTGGAGGTCGAACAGCGAGGGTGGGGGAGGGGGGGGGGGGAGCAATGGAAGTTGATCCAACGCGTGGATAAAATACCAAGAATGGTTACGGGTAGGAAGTTAGACAAGACAGGACGAGACGTACAGGAGGCAGGGAATTGAGATGTACAGAGAAGAGAGAGAGAGAGAGAGAGAGAGAGAGAGAGAGAGAGAGAGAGAGAGAGAGAGAGAGAGAGCGAGAGAGAGGGAGAGAGAGAGAAAAAGAGAGAAAGAGGAAGAGAATTACCCTGGATGCAATGTCGTCGCGAATAGCAAATGTTTCACGAGTAAACATTGCCGACACGATGTGTAAGTATCGTTGCGAGGTACGGTGATAAAAGAGACTTGGAAGTACACTATATCTCTATTTATACGAGATATATATATATATATGAGGGATATATATAAATAATGAAGGATACGGAGATGTAAGATACGAAAACAGAAGAATTTTGGATTCGACTACCGTCAAATAAAACATCTACGATCGTAGGAACCACCCGATCTTTCAATTTGCTACATTTGACCCCGACTGACACATTTCGGAGGACAAACCGGGCATATACCGGGTGACCCAGAAGCAAAGAAAATTGAACACCGAGTGGCAGCAATAATACGTAGAAGAAAAAAAACCTGAAAAAATAGGCCCTGTCATAAAAATGAAATGTCATCCCTTGTTCCAAAAAAAAAAAAAAAGGAAATATTTATTTTCACACGACGATAATAAACGCGGGTGTGATCATCAGAACGTCCTCGTTCTATTCGAGTCCAAAGAAACACCCGCCAATTAAGAAAATTCGAGTCTTGAGAAAAAAAAGTTCATGATTCGAGGAAAATTTCCAATGGGAGGAAGCGTGAATTAATTAACGGTATTAATATGCCAATAAGCAGTTGAATTTCTGATCGCGAAGTTAATTAAATTACGTATTCATTCGTATAGCTTTATTATACGACTATATTTGGCTTCAGCCACTCGCAACCACCCTTGAACGACGGAGCTACCCCTTCGTGGCTGGTGAAACCAACCCCCAACTGTACCATCCTGGATGGTCTACGAGAGACTATATATATATATATATATATTCTTATTGGTTCCACCTGGCGGTATTCCCGTGTTTCTCGGACGAACGCTTCAGGCACACCAACCCCTTGTTCCTCGTATGTACCACACAAACATATATATATATATATAATTTAGACGCACTAATAACCGTCTAATAATTAATGTAATAACAATGTGTATTCATTCCTTGATCAGAGTTCGTCGAGCCACGGGGGTCTCATAATACCCGAAGTTTCCGTTCTCCATCCGCGAGTCCCAACCCCCACACCCTTGAACTCGTCATTATATATATACCTATATATATATAATCCGCAGGTCAACGTATATATGTATTTAATATCGTACAAAATTGCGTGTTATTATACGGAGGTAAGGAAGGGGAGGAGGAGGAGGAGGAGGAGGAGGAGAATGAGCGAAGCACGCGAGACAATTTTCCTTAAGGTGTATCTCGTTCGAGTCAAAGTGTACCGTATATATTAATATATGGTGTCTCTGTTTATATATATGTATATAGCGGAGACTTTACTATCTCGTCCGAGACGGAAACAGCACAGGCTGGCTAGAGACGACGACGCGAGAGGGAAGAGGCAAGGGAGGTCGAGAGGGGAAAAAGTGTAATATACTGATATTTCATGAAGAGTTTAAGTCGCCGGCTGAACTCCGACGACGAGTTCGCTACGCTAATCCCGGACACGCGGACCATAAATGAGGTCGAGAATTCTTTTTCCTCTTTGCCGTTTTTCATTTTTCCTTTTTCGTCCAGCCCCCTGCCCCTTTTTCGCTTTTTTTTTGCGTCAACCTCGTCCCGAGATGAAATCACGTACGCGGATTCTCGTGTACGTTGATCCCACGATCTTAAGACGTTCCGTACCATTGACAGTTTTTTTTTAACAATATGATAATATTGATAATGGAGATTGTGTAAAGCGAGGGAGGGAAAAAACCGGGATATTCGCGCGAAACGTTAATTTCGCTTGAAATATCACGTGTTTCTTGGCGTTTTTTTTTCTTGTTATCTAGCGCAACTGTGTTAAACTGGAAAACAAATCGTTCGCGTCGCGTAAACGATGACGATAAGTACGTGCGGAAAAAAGACCGGAAACTACCCTTACTACCTACCCCTTGAAATAGATTTCATATATATAAATATATGTGTGTGTATATATAAGGATTGTATATATTTGTATGTATGTATTGTCGTTTGCTTGTTCGCGACACGCTATATAGCAGAGCTGCATAAACTTCCCGGTGGTTACAAGCGGAAGGAAAATTCATATCGCCCAGGCAGGCACGGTGTTCATCAAAGCCGAGGAGGGATCGATATTACGCTGGGAGCGAAGCGGAGCTCGGATCAACCGAGTCGCGATTATGATAAGACGCAATCAACGTGACAATTTGCGCTCGCACCGAACGCGTTCGCTCCGTCGAATACATTTTTTCCCCTCTTTTTTTTCAAACTCACCCCCGTCTCTCGACAATTTTGCGCATATACGCCAACCGGAGGATCGTCGAAAGTTAAAATCGACAACGTCGAAATATTTGCGTAAAAAGAAATTAAAAAAAAAAGTCAATCGACAGTGAAAAAAAAACACAAATATCGACGGTAAAACAAACACGGGACAAATATCAGCGTGAAAAAGATAGGAAAAAAAAACTATCACTGTCAAAAAAAAAGGAACGCTATATCTCGGTGGGAAAAAGCATAAAAAAGTAAAAATGGAAAAATATCGAATAAAAAAAAAGGAAGAACGATAAAATAAAAATATCGAGGACATAAAATTTCACGAGGGAAGGGTTTTTAGCTGGCAAGATTCAACTTCCGCCTTTAATATATTCATACATATCGTTTCGTAAATTTAATTCCATTTGGATTTTGGGATTGACTCGTGGAGCCTCGTACGACGACGGTGAGCCCGTAGGTTTTAAACCCGGAGAAGGAGGAGAAGAGAGCAAGATGAGAATATGTACGAAGCTTTGCGAATACGTACACGACCAAGGAAGGATCACGAACGTTGTAGTAGTAGAGCTGTGGTGGGGATGAGGGTTGCACGAGGGGCGTCGCACAGTCCGCGGAGAGGCGTAATTCGGAGCAAATCTGTCCGTGACACTTGCAAATTAGCACGAAGCCCTCGTGTACCGGGTGGGAGGGGTTGGGAGGGTGGAAGGGAGGGAGGGAGGGAGACTCTCTCTGTCTCGCGCACCGTTTTCGTGTCACGTCGGTATATACCATTCGGTTGGCAATCTCTCACCCTCAAGGAGTTCTACACCCTCGTAATACAAACTATATATATATATATATATGGGGGGGAGGGGTACAATGTGTACACTGGTACTGTATCGCATGTACTGCGTACAGTACGTGTACGATTAAATTCCGGCATCATACCCCAAAAAGCGATATACGTGTGTGTATATATGTATTTGTATATTTATATGTATATGTATATGTATATGGATATGTATATGTATATGCATCTGTTATATTTCAGTATCGTGTTAGGACGTCTGTGTGGGAAGGCTGCGAAGCCGTGTTACACCGAACCTGGAGATTTCAAGCGAGCGTGCAGAAGACAATACGTTACACATACATACGTGTATATGTATGTATTAATGTATGGAGAATAGAGAATGGCGTTCGTATGTAACCGAGTTTTCGGGCGAGATTTGGAAAATTCCATTCCGCACGATGAAACAGTTTCCGGGTACATTTCGGTATTTTCAAAACTATTTCAAAACCCACCATGGTTGAGTCAATTGGTTGTTGTTGGGAATCAAAATTGAACAAACGTGCACTGGAGGCTAAACAAAGGGATATAAATAAACCCGACGCTCGGAAGTTTGACGATTATATTAAGGTTTAAGGGGAGGACAAAACGATTTGCCGCATGAATTTTGGTGTGTCGAGAATTATTGTGGTAATAATAAATAAGATTTCGAATTAATAAAAATTGTGAATTTAATAGTATTATTAAATTGATTATTAATTGAAATTTTCGACGCACGTGTTGGTACAATGCGGGTTCGTAATTTTCACGAAACGAAACGAAGGCGAGGACGACGACGAGGGGTGTATGATTTCCGCGAGAATTAGACTCGTGCGAGACTCGCGAATCGAATATACGCTTAATTAAACCGAGACAGACCGGACGATAAAATTGATCGTGAAATTGATCGAAATGCATCGTTGCAACACAAAACCAGCGAGCTCGTGATTGTGCGAGTAGGATGGTTCGTGGCACGAGAGCCCTTCCGTACAGTTTTGGCTCTCGTGTTACGAAGAAAAATTGTCGACTCCGGATTTTGTCTATTTCCGATCTCACGACCATCTCATTGTCGTCTTAATCGAGATAATTTTCAAAATAAATAAATATAAATATAAATAAATTAATATAAATTAATATAAATTAATACAAATTACTATAACCAAAAAAATGTTCAACGAATACGAATAAATGAATCAACAACAATTTTGACGTCTAGAAAATTCAAGATCGCACTGTCAGTCGATTGTACGTCCCGAAATCTCCCACGTATACCTACGCGATAAACTTATCTAATCTTCAGCTTTAAAACGCTATAACCAAGGTGCAAAAATTCGTGATATCGACAATGTCGAAGAAACGAGATAGTCACGTCGTTTCACGAATAACGTTACGATCCATCGATAACAAATTATCCACACGATATAATATTAGATATTTTCAATTTTATCTTTTACGTATATCGAAGACGCTCGTCGCGTCTCCTAATACAATTTTCCATCACCGCACTCACCATCGTTTTCCAGTCATAGCGTCAAATTTTTCGTCGTTAATCCCATCGTTCAAAATCCATCACCGCGCGAAACCCACGAATCTCCTCATCCTCGGTGAGAAATTCGCATCGATCAATCAAAAGTTTTTATCCGCGAGACGTCGTTACAAGAAAACGAACGATAATTTATTATTCTCCTAAAAACACGCACACACACACACACACACACACAAACACTAACGCGTGAGAAAAAAAGTAACAAATGTAAATGCAAACGAGACTCGGGTGTACCGAAAATACACGTTGTATCGCTCGCGCACGTGTTCGCCAAATCCAACAGTACCAGCTCGCCAAGGCTGGACCCAAGCACGTTTGGTAACTACTTTCGCTCGGCACAACGTCGTCGCGTACGTAAAATATATTTTGTCACGTGGAAAGTGGTACAGTCTGTGAGAGAGGAGAATACGTATCGCGTGCCGAGAGCAAAGTCGACGCGAAATTTCGTCGTACGAACGTGGATAAATAATTTTAAGTGTCGTCGTCGAAGCGTCGAGAGTTCGAGATTGAGACTGTCGCAAGCGACGAAACGACCAAAAGAATTTTGACGCGACGCCGAGGGCAAACGCAACGCATATGGTCAGAATCGAACGGACCGTTATAGCACCAAGCAACGCCGTTTCGTTGTACGTGTATACATACAATTATATATATATATATATATATTTTTTTATACGGTGTAAATATAGATATATGTATAAAGTTTGTCACTATAGTTAGTTCTCAAAGAGAGGTTTAGAGTTTGATACGGTGGCGCTGTTGCCGAGTCTCTGGCGAGCTGTAAACTGAACAAGCGAGAGAAATCTTTCTCTCTCGCACTCGAAGTTGCGATGAGTCATACGAGACTCGCGGACGCGAGTGAGAGAAAGAAAAGGGAAAAAAAAACGAAATAAGGAAACGAGGACGAAGATAGCGGGAGTTCAGTGATCGCGGAGCGATCGTTGGAGTGAAAGAGAATGAGAGAGAAAGAGACGGAGAGTGAGTGAACGAGTGGAGTGAAAAAACATAAGGAGAAACAGACGGTACAGGGCAGACGCACGGTAAGCAAGAAACGAGGAAGGGGAGACGGTCGACGTGAATGCTGGAAGAAAATACATTCTACTTCCACCTCCGTGCTGTTTCTTCGGCGATGGAGAAAGAGGGAAAGAGGGAAAGAGGGAAAGAGGGAAAGAGGGAAAGAGGGAAAGAGGGAAAGAGAGAAAGAATGAAGAGTCCTCGATCGGATACGACCAGTAGCGAGACAGGTGAGTCTCGAGTGCGATTCACTTCGCGTTTCGCCACTGCGCACGCGAGATGTCGCGGGAGTTTACGTTGCGTGACGCTTTTTTATTGCGGCGCGAGAAACGAGGCTTGAAATAGTTATTTAGAAATTTGATTGAGGGACAACAAAATTGGTGAAATATTGTTTTCGTATGAAAATATCCAGCACGAAAATATTATTGATATCATTATTAATCGCTATCAATTTGCATTTGCATGTTTACAGATGTAAAAATATATTTACAAATTAAACAAATTAAATTGGTCCGAGCAATCGATAGAACGATCTCGTTTTTATTTAATGAAAAAAGAAAACGAACGACTATTCTTTTTTTTTGTATGTGTAGTATTGGATAATTACGTATAAATCATTCAGTTAATCGTCCACTTTTCCGAAACTTTTCGAACGTCGATATCGACAATTAAAACTTTATCAAAGACTGTTTAAAATCGAATTAATTGAATGGCGAATACGTATCGAACTGTTTGGCTACGATTGATGAGGCATCGAAACACTGTTCGAAACATTTTGATTGAACAGCTGAGCTCGCGAACGATAGATACACATATAGCAATGTCGATAATAAAATAGAGGCTCGTCGAATCGACGATAATGATCGATCGATATTACACGTCAAATAAAACCTATAATCAAAGAGAACCCGTGATTAAATAACGTCGACCATGAGCCTTTCGTCATGTTTATAGGCACAAAATGTTATATCCTCGCGAATTTTGCGAGAGTTTCTTCATTAAAAGTGATCTGATCGAAATGGATTAGAGTCAAGAGAGATGAGAGACAGAGAAAGTGAGAGAGGATATGTGTGGGAGAATTGAGAATGCGACAGGTGGTCAAGTGACCTTTGGGGGGGTTGAAATCACGACATCGAGTATTAGTGGAGTAAATCGAGCTACGCTCCTGCAACCCCCCCCCCCCCTCCCCTCCACACCCCTTCTTCTCTCTTCTCTTTCCCTCTCTTGGCCATCGTGCGAACGAACACGACACAATCTCAAACGGTCGATTGAATCGCCGTTTAATAGCCACCGGTTGTTCGATTATCGTCAGTTGCTATTCGAGTGCTCGTATTATACTCGTTAATCGTACACCGACATATACATATATATATAATGACTTGGAGCTTACATCAGGACAGGTCTAACATTATTATAGACAGAGTCGTCGTAACTCTGTACAATCGCGGATTGACTCTTATTATTCGAGATAAAAAAAAGAAAGATTTCTTTTTTTTTGTTTTTTCATTTCGTTATTTTAGAAATAATAAACAATATTTTATTAATCATTGCACATCGTCTGGAATTCAGGCTCGTTGTTGTATTATCGATCGAGGCAATGAGTGTAAATTAAAAAATATTATTATTATTATTATTATTATTATTATTGCTCTCGTTGTTGGAATTATTATTGTTCTTATTATTATTATAAATTTATTTTTTATCGGTTTTTACAGGACTGGAACGAGTGTCATTAGACTCACAGTGGCTTGAGTTATTCCTGTCTGCGAGAGACGGCTGTGGTGTCGTTGTGAATGTCGCGAGTTCTATATATACATAGAGCGTTGCACCGTGGCGAAGGGTTAAAAAAGAAAATGAGATTCGAACTCAATTTTATTCCATCCTTCCATCCTGTCACCAATTTGTCATAATCCTGATAACGATTTTTCTTTTATTTTCGTCTTGGATCGTTTTTCTTTTTTTGGTTTCTTTTTCATAATACGATCCGTTCTCCATGTAAAAGAAAAATGTCTCGGGATCAACGAACCGAGTTCGGCGGAAATATACGCGCGAGGGCAAGCTCGGGCGAAAAAAGCGAGCTTTTCTGAATATTGGAATCGTCGGCTGTTGAAAAACGTGCCGGGAAAATTTGTACCGGGAAAAAAGAAGCCGTGGAGGGGGTTGGATGAGAATGACAAAGTAAGGGAAAGGAGAAGAACGAGAGACGAGGAGGAAAGCAAATTACGGGCACGCGTTCCCCGTGACGCGATTTCCGTGACCGGCCCGCGCTCTAGGCTCAAGAGTTTTTTCGCTAATTAAGATTCTTGTGGCGGACTCGAGCGTATGAAAGAGACAAAAAAGTTTGAAAAAAATTGAAAAAAAAGAAGTGGAAAAAATAGGAAAAAACATTGAAAATAAGAGCGAAACATGATGAAGAGTGGGGTTCTGCAAGATCCAGAGGAAAGAGAAGAGAAGAGAAGTGTGTGAGAGAGAGAGAGAAAGAAGAGGAAATTTAGCAGGATAGAAACGTGAGGACAGGAAGGAAAGAGAATAACGAGAAAAAGAGTCCCATTTACGACACCTGCGAAATAGAATGACCCCGGGGGGGGTTGGAATTCGGAATTGGACTCTCTCAGCGAGACGAAAAAAAGAGAAGATATTTCAACGAATCGGAGCCAATAGCCCAAACGTTGAAATAAGCTCCGTACAGTGCGAGGAATCTGTTACTTCTCCGACGAAAATTTTATTCACCAAACTATCCACTCGCTCTCAATCCGCCTGAGTAAAAAAGACACACGCAAGAATAAAAAAAAGAAATTCAAACTTCCCATTGTATTTTGATTCCAATGTTCTCCATCGACGCTTCGAACGAGTCGAATTTTAATACCCGCGAAATATCTTTTCTACGCAAGAAAATTTCTTTGCGTAAAAACAAACAAAAACAACAAAAAGTTATTAATTTTCATCCAAAACGATGTTTTTTTAGCCGCGATCTGTACAATCGTGGGCGTTTTATTTCGTCGCCCGGCATTTTTTTATCGATCTATGACGCGGTAAAATCACGGTAAAATAAAGCCCCCCCCCCACTCACCCTCGCTCTCAACTACCCCCCATCACAATCCCTACCGCGGCATGCTAACATTTTCACAAATGTCGAGGAAAAGGAGAGAGCTCCGAAGAACGGTGCCGTATAAATTCCTCACAAAGCCCTATGTAGGTCGTTCGATGCTCTTTTACTCGGTCACGAGAATACACTCCCACACCTTCCACATAGACACACACACACACACACACACACATATATATATATAAATGTGTATAAGATATGTATGGTACGACCCCTTCTTCCACAGTTCTATACGTTTTCTCGGCGAGTAAAGGAGTTGCTGCTCCTTTTCCGAACGTGGAAAACGAACGAGCGGGATAAGGGGTAAAAGAAGCATTCGTTACATCTGTAGAGTGCACTCTACAAATCGTTCGTTTTATTCTTTCTTTCTTTCTCTCTCTCTCTCTCTCTATCTATCTATCTCTCTCTCTATATCTATCTATCTCTATCGCTCTCACGTCATACGTATTTGGCTTATACTCGCTCGTATCATTTCACTCGAGAATCGTTTTACACTCCATAACGTTTTTTCGCGTGTGTTTCTTTTCAAATTGAACGAGAAAGAAAAAGTAAAAAACAAAAAAATTGTTCGATGTCGTTCCAAAGAACTTGGATAAACGTAAAAAAAACAACGAAACAAATAGTCAAAAAAGAATATGGGTAGGAGAGGGTATAAAGAAGGGTTCAAGAAATTGCGACAATAAAGGGGATGTTATTGTTGAAATTGAGTGAAAAGTTGAGAGTTTTGAGAGTGGCGATGCGATCAATTTGATGAGAAACGAGGCAGGGAAGAAACAAAGAAAGGGGCTGATAAGGGTTGGAATGGGGCGGATAGGGGGGTGGAACGAAACGATTTTTCTATTCTTTACGAAAGAACCCACGGAGTATTTCATTTGCGCAGAATTTTATATACTTTCGCGTTTACGAAGTTTAACGGTTCACGAAGATGGAGATGTTCTCACTCTCGTGAGCGAGAGGAGAGAGATCGAACCGTGTCTCTTTGATAGTCGACCGTTCGAACTGTCGTTTATGCGACCCTTAAAGCTTCTCGATATCGCTATGCGAGAACGTTCTTCCTCGCGCTTTGCAAAATTGCATCCACAGCCAAAGTACGTCCAATCGAGAGGGCGAAAGAATGGTGAAGAAAGAAAAAGAAGAAGAAGAAGTGGTGTAGGAGGAGCAGGAGAAGGAGAAGGAGGAGGAGGAGGAGGAGGAGGAGGAGGACGAAAAAGAAGTAGAAAACTAGCGAGAAAAAGAGTCGAAGCGAAGCTGAAACGACGACATCAATGAGAGAAAGGTTCACGAGGTAAAAGTGCGCCCCCGCGCGGGCGCGGGATGTACCAGGGACGACGTAATCCGATTGTACGACACGAGATCCGGTCGATCTCTCGTCTATACACAACTCCCTCTTTCTCTCTATCTTTCTCTTTCGCTCTCTTCTCTCTCGTCGATTCAGTCATGTCCGCCCAATCTTCCGATATTTCCGCTTCCTCCACAGTCATATTTTTCCACTCCGCAGTTCTATCTTTCTCTCTCGTTTTCAAGTCTCTCTGTGTAAAAAAAGAAGAATACAAAAAAATCTCTCGTACCCCGAGTGAATAGCGAATAAAATGGACGTAAGCCTGAATTCTATATATGTATATGTATATGTATACAGTAACATGGAGACTTGACCATTTGCCGAACTGAAAAACCTCTCCTGGAAGCCTTTTGATGGAAAGAAAAATACTGATCGGATATGCCGTTCCCAATCGCATTGGGTTCGACAATGAAAACGCGTGAAAAATCAATAGCGCACCATATTCACGTAGCCGGGGATACGAAAATATTGAGCAACGGCTTATATCTATACGTATATAAATCATAGCCGATGATTTATCTATCTATCTATCTATCTATCTATATATATATATAGATATACGACGTATTTATATTCTCTATATATAAAAATATAAATCGTAGCTCAATATTTCAGAATTTTTTTCCGTAGGAAACACTAGACTGCGAGTGATATTTTTTCATAAAATATTATCCCCCGGTTTGCATTTTGCATTAAAAATATTTAAAAAAAAAACAGTTATCTTCCACGAAGATCTTTATCCGATGAAACAATTTTTTCTTTACGAACTAAAAAATCTAATCGGATCTGGATAACAAAAAATTATTCAACGTCGATGTTCAAGTTCAACTTTTTATATTGCTTTTATCATTGTACATATAAAATGTTATTCATGAAAAAAAGTGATGGACTATTAATCGAATCGTTATTATTACGTTCGCAGTGAAACGTGATTTTGAATTTTAAATAAATTTGGTATTTTTGTGGAACGAGTCGACGTTTTCGTAGAAGGTAACGTATATACTCGTATATACGAAACACATTTACGTACGTACATATTTGCTCACGTAAGAGATTTACTCGTGGTGGAATGATTTGTGTGATTCCGTCCGAGGAATCGAAATGGCCCGAAAATCGTAGTTTTTGGCTCACTCAAAATCCTTCTCGTATATATAAGGTTGACTATCGCGATATAAAATCGCTACCGTACACGTAGGAAATTTATCGTTTCCTCGGTATTGTTTTCTCGCTGTTTCACAGCCAAGATGAGAGGGAGATCACCCACCCTTGTTTAAGGAGGTAAGTAGAAAGAGAGAGAAAGAGAAAGAGAGAGAAAAGGGCAAGAGGGCGACACGAAACTGCACATTCTGCCGATAGCGTCTCGGCCAATATTTTTCGCGTCGTATAACGTTCTCAATCTTCTATCTCTCTCGGGTTGCCCGGATCATCAATTTCGAACGACCGGGGTTGCCAGCCAACCACACTTTGCAGGGTGAAAGGAGCATGCTGCGTGTGACCTTTGTACTCAGCTAATATATACACACACACACACATATATATATATATATATATATATATATATAACGCTGCGAAAAGATGCGCAGGTCCGCCAACTCTTAAAACACTCCATCGTATAAGTTCGCTCGCGCTTGAAGTTACGACGGTCCGCCCGTAAATGACAAATATATACACGAACGCCAATGATCATGAGAATATACGAGGCATTCTAACCCGAGTCGATAGTTACAAGATCCTGCAATTTTTTAAATTACAGTCATAAATTTAAAGATTCTTGCAGTGGTGATTATTTGTCTTTTTCTCCTGGAGTTTATGAGATATCGCGCAAATTAACGTCATAATCGTCATCAGCGAGAAATTTCCGATTCCGTAACCTCCAAATAAACCTTTTTTGGACGAAAAAAATTTTGACCCTCGCAAGGTGCCGATGGTCGATATTCGTGATTTACTTTTCTATCTTTTGACGGTTCGGGGGGGGGGGGGGGGGGGGGGGGGGGTAAAATTTTGTTTCGCCAAAAACACTTTGTTGGGTCATTTCGGAATCGGAAATTACTGGCGTAACACGAATATAATGGTTTAAAGACGTTTTGGAGCAAAAAAAAATTTGACCCCATCTTAGGCCATTTTTTCACGTATCTCACCCAATATGGGCCCTAAAAACCGTGATTTTCGAAGTGCTGCCACGGCTACAAAAAATTGAGCTATCCGGATTTTCCTTGGCTGGTTGTCGAGTGTTCGGCGACCTCTTTAAACAGTTACTCGTAAACTTTTCTGTAGGACGAACGAGGTCGGAGATAGAGCATCGGGAAAAGTCAATTTTTGGAGGTTTTGTGATACCAATCGAAATTGGCCACATTCCATTCCGGAGTTTTTCCGTTTTTCTCCTAGAGTTTTTGAGATATCGGGCAAAACAAGGTCATAATCTTCATCAGCGAGCAATTTCTGATCAAATAGGACGATTTACAATAATCTGACATAAAATTTCAATTTTTCAACCCCCTCGAATCGCAAGGTAGATAGTAAATTAGGCTAAAAAATTGACGTTTTGCAATTCCTTTATCTGACACATTCTAGAGCTTATATCTATCGGAAATTACTCAATGATCACAAATTCGTAGGTCGTTTCTCGTTCGCACGAAAAATTATAAGTGAAAAGTCGAACGTGAAATTTAACAGTTTTTTTAGAACTTCGCTCATTACATTCGAACTATCCAAAGAATGACCATGATTTTCGCGATGTCCGAGAAATTTTCAATGAAAATAAGTACTCTTGCAATCATTTTTGAGCCAATTTTTTTTTTTTTTTTCGTAATTTTTTGATAGCCTCATACGTATATATAATATAAAAACATATCCACAATGTAAAGCGTACCGCGTACGAACACACGAGCGTTGACGTCCGTTACGCTTCCCAGCCTTGAAACGAGTTTACTCGAACGACGCGAGCCCGAGCTTAACGAGATAAGTAAGAAACTTTCGTTACTCTTCGAAACTCGATAGATCCACCCCTCCCCCTTTCCCTGCCCCCCCCCCCCCCCCCACCGTTACCACCGTAAAGCGGACGATCTCGACCAAACTAAATTTGTTCCTGGATCGAACGACTGTTTACATTATCGACGCTCGAACGACGACGTATATTCCTCCAAATTTCGAGAATGTGAATATAAACGTATTACGACAACTCGGCTGAAATTGAAGAACAAAAAGAAGACGCGATAAATAAACGCGACATAGTGAACTAAAAAAGCACTACTGTACGCGAATGATTGAAATTTTTGTTTTCTCTCGACTAAAAATAAAAATAAACGTCGAAACCGATAGACACGTCACACGGCAATTAAATATTCGGATTAAGCGCTCAGGCATTTTTGGTGTGAAATTTGATTGGGATAAGAGCGCGGATTGTTCATTTCGGTCATTCGTCAGTATTGGCCGAAACAGATTGCTCGATGGCGATGAGGCGAGTGCCGACGGATGGAAACTTTTCGCTCGCACTCGATGGCGTTGACGATGAAATTTACGCACGTGCCATCGCGCCGATAGTTCAATTGTCACGTGACCCGAGGCATTTTGTTTGCCTCGATGCTATTGTGAATGTATGTGTATTTTTTTTCTTCTTCTCTCGTCTGGGAAATGTTTTTTGGGTGCTTCGAAAAAAATACACGAAATATGTATGTGTGTGTGTGTATGTTTTTTTTCTCTTTCAAATACGTATAAATGGACGGGACAATGTATTTAAATCGGCCGAAACGATGGTACGGTACTCTTTAGCTCTCTCTTCCTCTCTCGCGACACTCAATGCCTTCGTATGTGCCGTACTTTATCAAGTGCGCGACACGCAAGCACTCGCACACTTTGTCAGAAAGTTCTCACAAAGTGCGTTACCGTGTAGCGCCAGTTTAGCGAGTGAAACTACGAGGATTGGCTATTCTGCAAAACTACCTGGGTCGAATAACAACAGTGGCGGTGTCGTGTACCAGGGATCAGTTGGAAATAACTTTTCGACCGGATTTGTAACAGAACCGTATTCACAATTTAACACTAAAAAAAGGTTTAGAACATTTAACGAGGAGAAATTAAATAAAAACCTGAAGAATCTTCTTTTTTTTCAACCGAAACTCTTTTTCAATCCATTGTTTTATGATGAACGTTGTTAAATTGCCAAAAAAAATGTGGAATTTCGTTGTGTTTGAATAAAAAAATTAGTCCAATTAAGTAATTCATAACGAACAGAGTGTTATTGTAAAAAAATATATAGTATCTCGATTTGGTTTGAAGAATAAATTTGTTTAATCAATTATTCAACCGAACATCGTCAAATGATGAAAGAAAAATAATTATAAAGCAAAATATCTTAGGATTCCTTTTTTTCCATGAAATCTGTTTAATCACTTTTAATTAACGGTGAATATCACGAGATTTTGTGCAAGAATGATTTTTCACTTCGAAAATATGATTTTTGTTCTTTGATTTTTTTGTTTTTTTTCTTGAAAATGCGTACCACGCCATATTTCTGATAGAGAGCATATTCGATATACGATTCGTACTCACGATCGTAATGACTAACGGCGGTAATGACGCGGCAACGAGGATGAGTTCGATTCGCATCGTGCAACGGAGGTAAATACGCAACCATAACCCGAGGTACACGAGAAGAGCCTCGAAAGCTTCAATGGCCCAGGAACAACGGTCGAGCGGATCTCGGCTTTCGCACATATGAACATTCGCAATCAACTAACGACGAGGGAACGATATATCGTACGGGATAGAGCGGGTTACGCGGGGCGTGGTGATTTGACGATGCGTTTGATTTACAAAATGCTCCGTTGAATCGCAGGGAGAGCCATATGCCGAGATGCGTTTATCCAAATTTTAGCCGGATGAGCGCGCCGAGCGGCTACCATCGCTCGAAGGCTCGCGATCGATCGAGAACCATCGATTGCGGGAGCTTTCAACGTGCTCGACCAGATGGAGACTGCGGGGACACTGTCGCGATAACGTTTCCACGGATTATCGAGATCTCTATTTTATCGTCGTCGTATCGTTTCGAAATTTTTATCGCGTGAATATGTAATTCTTTTGAGATATAATTTTCATGAAAATGGACAAGTAACAACAACAAAAATGAAAATTTTGAGAATTGATAAAAATTCAGAAAATAAGAATTTTACGAAATGACTGAAATAAAAAAAAATGGTGTGATTTGAAATATCTTTTTTTTTGTGTTTGCACACATGTGTCAAAATTATTTGCCGCTAGATTTATCGAATAATCGTTTTTTTTGTTGCATAGAATTTAATTTCCGATCTTTTCAAATTATTTTAAGCAATTATAAATTCAAATAATTGAAAAGTAATTTCAATGATCTCTAGTTTTTGAAAAGTTGAATCAAAAAGTGGAAAAATATTACGTTTACCTTTTCTTCACGATTTTCAAACTTTACACGGTTAATAAAATGTGATCCAATTACGAAGCCCGTGACTTTCAACCGAAAAATGAAAAATTTCATTAAAAATAAATCGCTGGTACGACGTAAAATCTTCGTAGTTTTGCCTATCTCAACGATCTACGATAAAGTTGTGTTTTTACTTCTACATATATATAACTTGCAATATATTTCGTGACGCAATGTTTAAGAGTGTACTCACCCTTTGCTGGGGTTTCAGTAATGTTTTCGAAGTGAGTAAGTAATGCTGTCTGGCGTACGAAGAGACAGAAAGAGAGAATGAGATAAAGAGAGAGAGAGAGAGAGAGAGAGAGAGAGAGAGAGAGAGAGAGAGAGAGAGAGAGAGAGAGAGAGAGAGAGAGAGAGAAAGAGAGAGAGAGAGAAAGTGGAAGAGTCTCGCCTTTTTAATTAATCCAGGACGACGACGATGACGATGACAACGGGTATGCTCTCGCGAGGTCCTTGCCGGTTGGGTTTCTTGACAACTACAGGAGAAAGATAGAGAGAGAGAGAGAGAGAGAGAGAGAGAGAGGAAGGGGGAGTATTCTTGGCCGCTCTTCTCGCGCTGAGACTCATCTCACGAGGGATAGCGCAAGAGGCCAGGATCACGAACTAATTAAAAGTTTCGGCCTCTCACCCTCCACCCCTCAGTCCACCCCATCTGAAAAGGCTCAAGGCTTGGGGTTCGTACGCTGACACTCTTCGAAATTGAATCCCCTTATGCCCAGTCAGCCACGAGAGGAAAATGATATATAGAGACCGAGCAGCGTCTCTATTATACGTGCCAGTCTCGACTGTTTAAATTTTCTTTTATTTTACTCTCTCGCCTCTAAGAGGCCGCAATAAAGAATACAATCGCCGTTTCGATTCAGAAAAATCTGAAATACTGGGAGAATATTAACTCTATGTCGTGGAAAACGAGCTCGCGACATTTATCAATTGTCACGAAAACGATGAATCTTCGTTTAAGTTGAAAATAATTTTCAATTTAAAAAGACGAAAAAAAAGAAAATTTTGTATTGACACAGGTGTCTCGTGTTGTATTAGTATTATTATTTCATCATAGCGATCAACTTTGCGTGTGATGTAACGCAATACGGCTCATATATACGTACGTACGGGAGATAGCGTCGTTATCAAACTATTTTAGATATCTCACTGAAATTATTGACGTAGTACCGACCGAACAATGTCATCGAATTTACTCACGCGTTGAAAAAATATGTTTAACGATTGAACTGACAATAGTCGTAACGAATAGCAATTCCACCAACGGTAATATATAAGAACGTTAATCGGTCGGGGGGGAAAGATACGTAATTATTAAAATTGGCTGAAGTTCCTCGTGGTAACGAGAAGATCGTCGTTGAAAAATAAGAAAAATGCCTCGTGGGAAAAAAAAGATAACGACTTTGTTTAATTGGACTAAGATGCATTTTGGAACGTTTTTCCAGTTTCTTTTTCTTCTTATTATTTGAGAACCCATCAGGACTTATCTAACTTGTATTTGTTCCGGCGTACTTTCTACTTCGCCTTTATTTACCTCGCATTTTTCCTTACCCCGGTTCTTATACGTTCCGTACTAGCCAACTTGTACATAAACAATGTTTAACTCGGGATTAGGAACCCTTTCTATCTCTATATCGCTCACTCCCGCGCGTCCTCTTCCATTCTAATTTCCGAGCTTTATCATGTAGTCGGAAGGAAGGTTGCTGGCGCTAATTAGGAGAACCGTAAGTGTGTGGTATACTGCGCTTCGGTATAGTTGGGACGATACGAGACCTTCCTGCGAGGGATGCCGAGCCTCTATGAGTCGTGGTGAATGGGGTGGGAGAGAGGTTGGCGGGGGTAAGGGTGGATGGTTTGAAGTACGACCCACATAAGAGGTCGTATCTTATCGCTAAGCTTGTAATTGTCGACAATCCTCTACCCATCCTACTTTAACTTTTCACGATTTACCGAAAACAGTGGCGTCGAGTGTGTTACACATGTGCTACTATGCATCTCAATCTTTCTCGTGAACAAGATTGTCGGCATTGGGAGGTATTGCACAAGTTTTAGACAGTATTATACACATTATGAAAGTGGGATATGAAAATATAGAACAGTATATTCTCGTTCCCTGTTTTTAAGGACTTATTGTTCGGAAAATGAAAAAAAATTAGAACTTTTGAGATTTTTTGAAGTTTTGTTCTATGCGTTACTAGAATGGAGAAATAGAAAGAGAGATATACCTGTTGTACGGCAAATTTCCCAATCTCTAAACCCTTTAGGAAGTCTTTTTGTAGGAAAACAAATTTCGTTCCCCCGATTCCTTAATGTCTCGGAATTAAATTACGAATGTGGACTATCGACACTTGACGAGGGTCAAATTTGTTTTCGTCCGGAAAAACTTTTATTGTAGGTTTATGGGATCGGAATTTTTCTGTATAACATGAATCGCACATTATCCGAAAAATGTTTGATCCTCAAGTACTCTACGAAATCTGAACAACCTAGACGGATAAAGGTTCTAATCCAATATTCGTGTAATCAACTCCTACATTATCGCCCGACCCAAAAATAAGATAAATAATATTTTCAAATTCAACGTCAGGATAAACAGAGATGGGTACTTACCAGGATGAGTGAGCAGATTGATTCGGTATGGAAGGTAGAGCACCCGGTGGTAGGGATCTTCTGACGGGTGGACAGCAATTTCTCCCGGAATCCGTGCAACAAGTAGCCTGACTAGCTGCATTGACCTGTCGCGCCGAATTCGTCAATTCGATGGCCGAATTTCTAGCTTTCGGTCTAAGCAGAGGTGACGTGGAAAATTCGCGTTGTGCCGATGTCGAGCTGCTCGAACTGCTCGAGCCAGGACTGCCACCGAGGCGTCCGGGCGAGGCGTAAGCGAAGCTGCGAAACCGAAAATGCGTTTGGTGATACGGATAACCGGGCGGTGGTAGCCGATAATGATGATGAAAGCCAAGATCTCGTCTCATGTAAGGATCGCCTGGATCGGCAGCGGGTACGTAACGATCCGTAGGCGTATGAGCGGCCGGTGGCACGTATCTATCCGCGTATCTCTCAGGATAGAGTACTTCCGGCGGTGGTTGTGGAACATAACGCTCAACGGGTGTATGAGCATTCGGCGGTACGTAACTTCCGGTCGCATTGCTTGCGTAGGATCTCTCATTTCCGGTGCCGGAAACGTTACCGCTCGCGGCACCAACGCCGAGGGTCGAGCAAGAGGTAACTATGCGACCGGTGACGAAATTCTCTTTGGGTTTCGGCAAGGAAAGATACTTGTCCGGAGGGCCGGCTCTGCCCGGTGAATATCTTTCGGGATTGTGAAATCCTCCGTTATTACCGGTAATCTGATATCGCTGATCCGTATTACCGGTCGGGTTGCCATATCTGTCGATTGCGTAACCACGATCCTGTCCTCTCTCGAACTGTTCCATCTGGCTATTGCCGATCTGATGATAACGCTCGGCGCCCCCGTAGGATACTTGCAATGATTTTGAAACTTGTATGTACTTGTCGTTTGTGACTGGATTACCGTTGCACTTCGAGCTCGATGATTGCTGGGAATAATTGCGATTGCTGGACTGATTGTTCTCGGGTGTCGGCGATAACGGTCCGTAACGATCGTTCTTCGTTTGCGTACAATTGGCCGTTCCGGTGCCGTATAGCGCGGCGTGATAACGTCCGTTGTCGGAATTCGAGGGTGACGAGGTCGATGCCAATAGTCTTTCGGTCGATGAAGCGCAATTTGTGTATCTGACGGTGTCGGAACCGAGACCCAAACGACTGTCGTGACCGGGCGACGCGTTTGAGAGATAACGCTCGTTATTGGTATTGCCGAATCTGTCGTTGTTTCTCGCCTGTTCCAGTCTGGTGACGTTGCCGTTGTTCGATTGACCACCGTAACGCTGGAGACTGCCGATGTCGCTAAAACGCTGATCGGGCGGGTATCTCGGCTGCATCGTGACCTCTTGAAAGCCCGAAAATCGGCAGGAATAATCGGCAGCGTTCGCCGGTGAGCCGGAACTCGAGCAAACGCGGGGTTCGTTCCTCTCGACGTATTTCTGACAAATGCCTTCGAGACTTCGTTCCGACGTAGAGTATCGTCTCGATTCCCTCGTAGGCCCATGATCGTTACCCGCGGAACCAGCGAGAACGCGTTCCGTCGAAGAATAACGTCCGTGCGCGCCCTCTGGATTCGGGGAACTCGACAGGTATCTATCCGTACTACCGGGGCCACCCGTCGTGTAACGATCGAGATGGACGCTCGACGTGGCGACTTCCGATCGATGATGATAACGTCCCGAGGCTTCGTGACTCGGTGACTCATTGCCGTGATAACGCTCCGTGCTCTTGGCACCGAGCGCGAATCTCTCGGGCACGGGAGCGTGAATCGGCGACGACGATACGAGTCTGTCGCTCGATATCGAGTATCTCGAGGAAACGTTCGAGCCGTTCGATTCTTTGAGCCCACCGGCGACTTGAAATATGCCGCAGCGTGAATTCTCGGAATCTCGCGCTTGCAGAGCACCCAGTACGGGGGATGCCGATGAGAGCAATCGTTCGGTCGACGATGCGCCGTATCTTTGCTGCTGCTGCTGATGTTCCTTCGCCTCGTGCAACGACGACTGAACCCTCTCGGAAACGAGGCTGCTCCTGTCGGAAGACATTGTCGAATATCGGCTATCCTTTGACATTGCCATCGGCGAGGCAGGAGCCGTAACGTAACGATCTCTCGTACCGGGCGAATTGGGTGGTAAAATTCGGTCGCCAGGAGCATTAGAGTAACAAACAGCCGTAAGACTCTGCGAAGACGTGTACTTCTCGCTCGGGCTTGGTGAGAGCGGTGGCGGCGGCACGAACCGATCGCTCGCCGGTGCGGGCGACGGTGGCGAGGGAAAGGTGTCCGGTGAGAACGTACTGCTGCTCGAACAGGTGACATTTCCACCGCCGATCCCGTGACCCGATGATGCGATGATCGACGAGTTTGCGTACTCGTTTGTCGTGCCGATTTTCGAACTGTTGGAGATCGAATGACCCGTGCGCTCGTCGCTCGACGGGCCGCTCGATCTACCGTGATTGTAGGAATTGTGCTGCTGTTGCTGCTGCTGCTGCTGCTGTTCGATCGCTTCGGCACTGATCGGCTGAAATCGATCGGACGGCTGGAGCGAGAGTCTCTGATCACCCGCGAGCGAACTCGCCTCGGTATAACGGGAGTATCGATCAGCAAGGACAGAACTTTGGGACAAGCCTGCCGTTGTCTGGATCGAGGAAGTATTGGCCGATCGGCCGGTAGCAGACGAGACCGATCCGTACCCGTGGTGACCGATCTGCAAGGAGGATGACGCTGATTGACCGAATCTCTGGTCTTGACTCGTTCCAATGACGTATCGACCACTTTCGCTCGTACCCGATTGCATCGTACGTGACGACAAGGACGTATCCGTATATTTGACCGTGATATCGTCGCTTTTGTTCGCGTAATGCTGCTGCTGTTTGTCGTTAATTTTTTCATAACGTTCGAGCGACATGCGCGCGCCATATTCGCTGATACCTTCGTTCGACTGCAGCCTGTCACTGATCTGATAACGGTCCTGATGACACGCGATCGACGAGATCCCGCAAACGACGTTGGACGAGACCGAGGATGTGGACGAGGATGAGGTTGTGCTACGCTGATTTGACTGCTGCTGCTGCTGCTGCTGCTGCTGCTGTTGCTTGTGATAGCAGTCTGTCGTGACGATACCACTTGGCAACGAACCGATTCCAATTGTGGACACGGAAGTTGTGCTATCGACGCCACTGTATTGCTGCTGCTGCTGTTGTTGCTGTTGCTGCTGCTGTTGCGTCGTGGCTGACGATGACGATGACGATGATGATGACGATGCTGGCAACGACGGTCCTGTCGTCGATTGCTGTCCGTACTGAGGGGTGGGGTGCTGGTGCAACAGGAGACGTTCTCTTCGGCCATAGTCGTCGTCTGTCGGCATCCTGGTGGCCCGTGGCCCACTGTCAGGACATCTGTAACACGAAAATATATCGTGTCTCCATTAGACGGTTATTTTTATGGCTGGATGTTTATTTTTATTCAATACCAAATACGGATCGAGTTGTTTATATCTATTTTGACGTTTCGCATCATTAAACCGTTGGTACTGGGAAGGAATTGGCTGTTATTATTTCTTCGGGAACTGTATTCCGTTTAATTTTTTTAAATGGCTGCTACACGAGACGAAAACTGTTCGTGTTTGACGATCGACTCCACTCAAGTGCGTCAGTTATGTGTTTAACGCCTGATCATTTGGCTAACACGGTAACCGGGTCATCATCCACCAACTGATTCGAAATGATGAGCGCGCGGTAAACTTAATTGAAATCTCAAACACCCAATGTTTCAACTAGATCGCAGTTCGATTCGATAAAGTGATATCGAATAAATTACGGGATAAAAAACAGCCTCGTAGAACGTGCCTACCGAAGTAATCAATGGCCGATCCTTGGATAAAATGTTCATAGAGCGTCCGATCACGATTGATACGCGACGTTCGATCGATAACGAGATTGATGAAACAATATTGGAGACTTTTAAATAATCAAATGTTCGAATATTTACAGAGATACAATCGCTATCGTTAGCGATGTAACAATTCATCATTTTAGTTTGCCTCTAACATACATACCTACGGCATATTATGTCGGGGTGATATACGATTCTCGTCACCAGCTGACTGTTCTCGCATTGTCGTTAATGCTACACATAGTCTCGAATCACGAAGCTCGTATCACGCGTTACTCGCGCCGACACTCATATTGCATCATTCCAGTGAATGTCACGAATTTTCCACCCGACAAAAGAACAATCGAACGCAAAAAGAATGAAACTTGTGACAAAATTATTCGCGAATAAGGATCGACGTCGTGAGATTGCGGGAGGTGACACGTGATCGTTGCTGGAGGTGTCGTTGTAAAATAATAATCCAGCCCAGAGGTGACCCAAATGCGCATTAATTTCGTTCGACGAATTATTGGCGAACGATACAAACAAGCCATGACGAAGGATAAAAAAGAAAAAAATCTGGCGATCGTTAAACATGAATTTATCGAGAGATTCTCGAAGCAAATTTCAAACGCAATAAAAAGAAAGAGGGCGAAAAATGATCGCAGAAGATGTTTGAACAAACGCCCGATTGTCGTTCTAATTGGCGACAGCCAGAACACCTCGACGATGACTCGTGGAAAGACGCCTAATTTCCTAAACTTGACGAAACCACTCCGTGGTCGGGCCACGCCACCACGCGTATCTTCGTGTCGCTTTTTCTTTCCCGCTAGCTATTTTCTCGCTTCATTAATTTGCGTCGTATTCAAAATCGAGCCCGTAATCCACGTGTCACAAGTGTCGATCACGCCACGAACGAGAGGATCTCAATTTAGAAAAACCATCGGCTAGAAATTAAGCATCGCGGTATTGCCGCGGATCGTTATATCGGCGTCACAGTAACATCTGATTCAACAAGATTAGACCCCGGCGTGGTGTTTATTCGCCAAATCATGCATATATCCGCCGGGCTTATATAGCCGTCTGGCTAACGGTTTCTTCAATAATGCGTGGATCGTGAACCGTGGAAGATTGTTTGTACGTTTCAAACGTTCGATCGTCTTCGCGACTACGGTTGTCGTCAGCGTCGCCGAGAACGGGCGTAACGGAGAACAAGAGACGTCCACTATGCGACGTGGTGTTGAGAAAGAAGACTGAAGTTTCAGATTCGTGAAAGATTCGTGACGGGACATCTTCCAAATTGCTAAAAAAATCGAGTTTGGAGGAGTGTGAGCATCCCCTTCGACGAAAATAACAACAAAATTATGAAGGTCAGTGATTGTTTGAAAATTCGTCAAATATAGGAAAATTTATGTTCGTTTTTGCACTTAAAAATATTGTTTCGAGTCGATTTTCATTGTTTGGGTAATGAAAAATTTGATATTTTTGTGATGAAACGAGATTTGTTATGAATCATGAAAGGGACGATAGAGCGGTCGCTGTCTGCGACATTGAAGGAGGTCGATGTATAATCTCGTTATCTTCGCGAAAAACCAAATTTTCTCACGATTCATTGCCAAGAAAATGATCGACGATTGCACCATTCATTCGCGAGACACACGGGCGAGTTGGATGATATGAGTCTTGTGTCATGGTACTCTGCACTCCTATTAAACTATACAAATATTTGAATGTTCGCGTGTGAGGTCAGGTCGTAAAAAATGCACTTCCTCAAACATAGAATCTCAAATAACGAAAAGGCGTGTGATCGTGACTTGCATACCATTCCATCGTCGCGTTGATAACCTTTGACGACTCGCGAACTCGTCGTAAATCATCGCTTATCGAAAAAGTGATAAGAGGAAGAGAGAGGGATGAAAACAAAAAATTGGAACACAATCTTATTTCTACGTAGGTGGAGACTTAAAGATCAACGTAAGAGCTCCCACGAAGCATCGAAATCTTCACAGTGAGCATCGTCATCTCGGGGAGTTCAGGGAAGAGATAGAAACGCACACGTGTTGTGCGGGTATTGATCGTACGAGTCGATTGACACTGATTCATTTAAATGGCGACGGCTGGATTCGAAGTCTCGAAACCACCAACGGCGCCAACCGTTTGGCCCCAATGGCTCGCAGCTGCTGACGGTAAGCTTCTATTAACGCGTTATTGCGTCTTCTCGTTCTCGATAACATCTTGATCAAACATCGCTTCTCCAATCGAGTAGAACAAAAATCATCGTTATTTCTCACCCGCCAAGTGCGAGATCGGACGAAAATTCTACCGTGTTGTACGAACATTGAGGTTAATTGTAGAAATTTAAGAAAAATATGAAATCTATGAAAATTGATAAAAGATCGATTGTAGATTAAATTCATCGATGATCAATTCGACCTTAGTCACGTATGATTTGTGTTCAATCGGACAAAATTCTACAAGATGTTAAATCATCATGAAATGTACAAAATTTATCCCAAATCAAAAAAATCGTTACAATAACAGATTTGAATTATCGAAAATCAATACTCGATCAGCTCTATAAATGAATCAACTATCAATCAGTTACATCGACGATTAGTTCACCCCCAGCCACCCCTGACACGATATTTACTCGATTTTGTTTCTTCCTTCAGTGTTCCTACTCTCGATCGTCGTCGGTATGGTCGGAGGATGGTCATCGCCGTATCTCGCAAAATTCGGTAGCCCGGACGCGGAATTAGTAGCGACCGATGCCGAGGCGTCGTGGGTAGCTGCGATAATCGGTCTAGGGAGGGTGGTCGGAGCATTGGCCGGTGTCGTAGCAGTGGACAAATTTGGAAGCAAAACGGTGCTTATGTACACGGGTGTGCCATTGGCTCTTGGTTGGGCGAGTCTCTTGGCGGCACATAGCATAACTTCCATCTACATATCGCGTATCCTTAGTGGGATCGGTATGGGAATGTATTATACCACGTTTCCCCTGTACATCGGTGAAATATCGTATCCGAAAATTAGGGGTGCTCTGGTAGGCTTGATAACTCAGGGACTACCCGTTGGTGCGGTATTGGGCAACATCGTAGGTGCTTACACCCCAATGTGGATCTTCTCGTGCGCGAGCCTCGTGCCCAATCTCCTGTTCATGGCATTGTTTTACCTGAAACCCGAGTCACCGCATCATCTGGTCGTCGCTGGTCGCTACGACGAGGCAAAGGCGTCCCTCGAGTGGTACAACAGGGGCGTCGACGTGACCCAGGAATTGGAAACGATCAGACAGTTCACGTCCGTCAAACAGAGCATCACTTACGCCGACAAATTTCGGGAGATGGCACTTCCGGAAAATCGTAAAGCGATAATGCTCGTCAACATTGTTTACATATTGGTACAGCTGAGCGGTCTCTGGACCATGTCTTTCTACATGGAGATAATCTTGAAGAACGCCGGTGTCACGGTCGTAATGCCTTCCACGGTCGTCATCATCGTCGGCGTTTCGGGAATCGTCGCTGGTTGGTCGACGACATACACGAACGACGCCTGTGGACGCAAGATAATGCTGTTCCTTTCTAGTATGGGTGTCGCCATCGCATTTTTGGCACTCGGTATCGATTATCAGCTCCTCGACTTGGGCTTCGACTCGAACACTCCTGTACTGCAGTGGCTACCGATAATATCGATAATATTCTTTCAAATGAGTCTCGCAGTTGGCATAATGCCCGTGCCTAGTACACTCACCAGTGAAATGTTTCCACCGAACATCAAGAGCCAAGCTACGTGCTTCATCAACATGACCTCCGCCGCGTTCGCATTTTTAACCAGCAAAACTTATCAGCCGATGGTCGATATACTCAGTGAAAAATACGTATTCTGGTTCTACTGCGGCCTCATGATCATCCTCATGATGTACTCCATATGCGTACTGCCCGAGACCAAGGGCAAGTCACTGCCCGAGATACAACGGATGTTGGCCAAGAGGCGAGAATCGGCGATGCTGGCAAAGAAGAAGAGCAGCATAATGTCGTACCCTTAACGGGATGAGAGAGGACGATTTTTTGACAAAATGTGAGTGTCTGTGTGATCGTGTATGAAGACGTTCGATATCACGAAGTGAGAAAGAGAGAGCGAGAGAGAAAAAGAGAGCGAATGGAGCATACTCATCAATTTTCCATTGAGAAATAGAAAAGTAATGATTGCGTGAAAATGTTTAAATTTTGTTGTATGCCTTAACGAAACGAAACGTGAATCATCAGAATCTTCGAGAAACACTTTCTCGAAATGCCTGTACAGTATTTTGCACAATAAAATGTGCCTCCCGCAGCTGGTCTGCCGAGAGAGAATTGTATCTGTTAAAAATTGTTGATTTTTTTAAATCTCCTAGTAGTACGAGTCAGCAAGTAGTCAGACACCTTTAAATTAAATTACAGATTTTTGCAACTATAACGCATCGATTGGAACAACGAGAAGCGATTCTTTCATTTATCGTTCGCCTATTTTCTTCTGTATAAATTGTTGACATCACTGAAAGAAGTTTCGATATAGTGTATTTCGTCTCCTAGCTGAAATTTTTTCACGAGAAATCCAAGATTTTTATCTCCGATTAACTCAATGTTGATCGTGGGAGAGGAACCGATTTTCTCTCTTTTCCTTGTGCCCCTAGCGACGAGACTCGAGTGCGCTCGACACTATCGCGTCTCCCACCCAACCCGAACATGTCATTCTTGTCACGTGCACTCCAGGGCTCGTCAAGCAGCGCGTCACTTTACGGATATTCCCATTTACGAACTACAGGAAGCGAACGAGCAGGGCTCAACGTGCTTTCATACGTATTTCCGTTATTATGCGTATTGAAAATTCTTTCCTTGTGAAAAAGCCGTCAAATATCGAAAAATCAGGAATACCTAAAAAAAACTACAACAACAAACAGAAGAAAATAAAAAATCGCGGATTATTTTTATCTAAAATATTATCTCGAACGTGACTTTTTAGAACAGTTTTATAATTTTTTACGGTAAAACAATTCGAGATTATCGTGACTGTCAGAAGAAAAAAATAACGAGCGATACGACGAAACGCGAAATGACACAAAGAACGAGGTAAAATTTGCATCCGATTACCGCCTCGCATCGAGCTTTCCGTCGTATCCTTTTCAGCTTTTTCCTGCCTTCCTTAGGTTTCTCAACCACCGAGAATCGTATATAGGTCGTTAGACCGTGTAAATTTTCGCCCGTGTAAAATCAAATCGCTCATGCGCCACGACAGTCGAAGAGATATGGGAGAACTCGGCTCAAACGAAACCGGTGAGAAATGCGCCAGAATGCTTTTACACGGGTCAACCCTCCGTAAGTTTCGTTCCCTTTGATCATGGCATTCCTCCGTACAATTTTCCTCGGGATCAAGTTTCATCGTCCTGCGAAAATACACAAAAATGTTGTGCACCACCGAAAATTACGTAAAATTGCTTTACGAGCTACGCGAAAATTACGAAGCAAAATTTCTCAGCGATAAAACGAATATTAAAACAATCTTAAGGACAAATTTTTATGAAAAAAATAGACAAAAATGTAGGAAAATAATATTTCATTCTAAAAATTGATAATTTTTGTTTTGATTTTTATTAAAAACAAAAATAATTCACTTCACTCTGAGAAGCCTCCGAATCTTCTTTTTTTCTGTTTTTAATTTTTGTTCTGGTGGAACGTATATCGAGTAAACGACTGGATAAAGTAAATAACGAGTGTCGTATAGCTATAACACAGCGTCTGTCCATCGACGAGAGAGGCTTTATTCCGTGCGAAGGGATTGAGATTCGAAAGTGGGGCTCTCTTCTCTCGATGGCCAAAAATCTGAAATAGACAGGGAGGAGAGGGAGGAAGGGAGGCTCGCCGTTGGCGAGACACACGACGATGTGTGTGGTTTTTCCGGGATAGCGCATAGAGAACGCCGATATTGCCGGAGGGAAAGCTTTCCAACGAGAACCAGGCAGGGCTTTATCAACTTCCTCTCTCTCTCTCTCTCTCACTCACTTGGCAAACGCGTGAAAGCTCGTGCCCAGAGCAGCAGAACCAGCGAACTCGTTCCTAGGATGATGGTGATGGTGGTGGTGGTGGTACTGCTTGATAGTATCCCTCGTGAACGACCGAACGCGCGAAAAACGGCGACACGGATGGGCTAAGGCCGATGCCAAAATCCGATACCTCGGTATATGTTTATATATATATGTGTATATACGTATAAAAGTTCTCTTGACGCTAGTCAATAAATTCAGGAATACATCACTGTCAGTTGAAAGAGCCCCTCGAAGCAATACCGAAAATTGGGATTCATCACCGGTGTCGTCGAGCCGCGAGAATATCTGAGAGAGAACCTTCATAACGAATATTTGAGCGTGACGAAAAAAGGGGGTGGAAACGAAATAAAAAATATTTATAAAAAAACGTCAAAGAGAAAACATGCGAATTCAAAAGTCACGATGCGAAATGGACGACTCTCGTTGGCCCGAAAAAACAGATACGAAGAACGAAATAATCGGTAAATAATGATAAACTAAATTAATAAATTCGCTAAAAACGAATTTAAAAAAATCATTGAAAAAAGATTAAAAGTACAATATATAATTGAATTAATTCAAAATATATCGCAAAGATGGAAAACTAGTGTGTAGTAATTTCCTACCAAATGTGAAATTTCGTAAAAAAAAAAAACAATATATTATTTCGATTATTCCAACTCGATCGAGAGTTCGGAAATCAAGCCGGATCTAATTATTCTTAGTCGCTGAACACGTGTGAAAAGAAGTAAGAAGAAGCGAGATATTGATGCTCGAACGTGCACGGAAAAAAAAGTTCGTAAGATCGAGGAAACGAAGTTTTCATTCTTCGTAAGAGCAATGGCAGCCCCCGAGATGAGACAGACGTAAACGCGAACTTATATACAACGAAAGGATGCTGCGAAGGGTAAAAATCCAGGGAATTCGTGCAGAGTTGTTGATTGAAGGCAACAGGAGGGGGATTAGAAAACGACAGTTCTCTGAGTCATTTTCATCCCTCTTCCTTTCTCTTTCATTCATTCTCTCTCTCTCTCCCTCCCTCTAGTTCTCTTTCTTTCGAGCTCTCTCTCTCTCTTTCCTTGAGCTCGAAAAGCGGAAAGAGCGGAGCGGCAAAGACTCGAGTTTTAGCGCCAACAGACGAACGACAATGCTCGGATGAGACCCCGCGAGACATTCGGTGTGTAACAAAAGATTCGCGAACGGCGCAAGTAATACGCGAAGAACCCGCGGACGTTTCCAACTTTCCCGGCACATTGTAATGACGTATATATATATTTCGAGATGTATATGCGACAATATATATATATATATATATTAAGGTAGGGAGAAGCCTGGGAATAAAGTGCGATGTCGTTCGGGAGCTTCCGGGGCCGCGAGCGCGTTCCCGTCTCTTCCGGCAAGCTGATGGGTGGAACTCGAGGAACAGCCGTGCTCGCAGTTTATCGTCGGTGATAACAGCCCTTGGGAAGACGAAGAAAGCACCCGGGGTTGCCGCGCTGTATATATGGAAGAAGCTAGAGAACGCGGAGAGACAATTTTACCAACGGGAGAAAGACATCTTAACCCCCTCCCCTCGCCCGCCCCTTCTCAACACTCGATTGAAACGTATAATCTCGCTTCGCGTTTCTCGATTGACATTTTCACAGGGAAAATGGTTCGCGATGGATTCCAAGGGGTTGGATCGAGCATCGACAGGAGAAGGGAATCTTCGACTGCTCAAAATAATGAAAAAATGGAAATATTCAGTTTTTTTCACCCTTAACCGACGAATTTCGGAAATTTAAGACTGATATCGCGTTATCCGTATTGTACGGGAAATTAGCCATTTTTACAATCTCATACTAGAGTTATTTCGGTAGAAAAAGTTCGACTTCCGTTACTCGTCAGCTTAGGGAAGGTCGAAGGGGCGAAATTCTTTTTCGTCCAAAATAATTTTATCGAAAATTTCCCATACATTATAAATATCTCGATTTCGTACTCAAATTTTTCAATTATGCCGGACGAAAGAAGGAAAAAACTTAAAAGTCTAATTTTTTCATTTTTTATCTAGAAAATTTGGAGATTCTTCAATTTCGCAATCTTTCGTTAAAGTTAATTCAACCAAAACGATATTTCGATCTCGAACCCTCCGGGTTAACCTTGGCCAACCGCTGTCTCGAAAATAATCCCGATCGTATCACATAAACTTTAATAGGCGATAGCGTGAACGACGATTTTCCATGAGATTCCAGCAGAACGAAAGGAAATCGTTATATCTCGAGGAACGCGTCGATGCTTCGTTCAATAATTTTCCGTCGCGTTTGCGATAGAACAATGGCGACGTCATATCGTCCGCACATAGGAGAACGGAGATTAGAATTATTATTAACCCTGATGTAGCAGATTTAATAGTAACTACGTAGCGAAACGGCCGTCAGACAATGCGCTCCCTCGTTCGACCGTATTGCGGAACGTCATTGCGAAGCGCATAGACCGTACCCCCTACACCCCCTCCTCATCCTTTTCCTCCTCCCCCTCCTCCTCGTCCACCCCATCGTCCTCGATGAAACGTATAACCGTGGTGAGAAGAAGGCGGGAGGAGGTTGGATCGCGCGGGAATACACCGGGAAGAGCTCGATAAAAGCGAAATGAGGTTTGCATCGGGAATCGCGTAAATTTGCTCGTAAAAGGAAGAACGGACGCGTCTGGCCGCCACGAAATGACACACGACTCGCTCTTTCTCTCTTCGCTATGCTGAAGAGTAGGGGATGCGAGGGGGATACCTTCGTGTCGCATCCCGCGAGAAGAGTCACAGCGTCATTCCCTCGCTGGAAAGTGCCGGGAGAGCGCGAAACTTGAAAAGAGAGAGAGAGAGAGAGGGAAGGTAGAGATAGGGGATGGAAAAGAGAAAAGAGAGAGAGAGGGAGGAAATGGTAAAAGCGAATTTTCTTGCTCTAGGTTTCTCCGTCTCTCCATTCCGATCGTGAAGACTCGCAACGACGGCGGTGATCGTGCGACGAGAGGGAAGAGGAAAGGGGTGGGGGAGGAGAGTATGAGAAGGAGAAGAAAGTCGTATAAGCGCGAGATGCGGAAAATGACGGTGGAAAAGCAGCCCCAAAGTGCCCATACTCTTATTTCCCGTATATACGCCCGCCATTTTTATTCACCTGAATCCGCGAGACACATCCGCCAGAGAGTGATTGCGAATAGTTTGAAAATGTTCACTCGCTTCGTGTCCTACGTGTTTTCTCCCCCCTACGTATGTGTGCGAGAAACCTCTCGTCGCAACGATAAAACTAAAAATACCCGCGTAAAACGAGAATAGTATGTAATTCGACTTTCAACGCCGGATACGAAAGTTGCATCCTCGTTGAGTACAATAAAAAGCGGGAAGTGAGGAAGAATCGGATTGAATGTTGGATTGAAGAAGAGACGACTGAGGAACGAGAATCGAGGAGAGAGAGAGAGGGAGAGAGAGGGTGGAAGGAGCGAGTTGGAGTGATAGTGGTCGCGTCTCCAAACCACGAATCCCCGACATTACGACCGAATTTCGTCCCGAAAAGAACGTTACCCTGCGTGAAATCCTCGCTATTTTTATATTTGTCATTTGTCATTTTCACGTTAACAAGTAGAAAACAAAAAGAAACGTTTTATCGTGAAAACGTGAAGGTTTTACAAATTTTGTTCGCGTTCACCGCGCTCGATTCGATTGGCGCCTGGAGGTTGATTTACGATGGGATACCGGACACGTTTGAAAATTCGCATCGTATTTCTGTTTTGTTTTATTTTGTCGACAGGGTGAAATAATTACAGTTTTAATATGTCGTAATATTTGTTTTTTTGTTTTTACGTGTCGTTCGGACGAACTCGAATTCGATCGTCAATCGTCAATTCTCAAACAAATCGTGAAAAATTGTATTTTTGTCTTTGAAATAAAAATAAATAAATGAATACACTCAAAAAATAAAAACTAACGAATTCAGCAAAAACCTGGCGAATTCAATACATTCCAAAGATAATTATGGACGGCAGACACCACTTGTACGAGATTGTATTTAAAAAAAGGTGCACCAAAACCCGGTCGTTTCGAAAAGAAAAAAAAATTACATTCAGCCATTATGCGGTACTTCGTAAGGGGAAGGGGGGAGGGAGCCTGGCTTCTGGGTAAAAACAAATAAACGTCTCGTGGAGGGTTGACTCTCCTGACTCTGAAAGCAGACTGGAGAAAAAGAGAAAGGGTGAGAGGCAGGAGAGAGGGTAGAGTGAGAGGGCCATGAAGGACATTTCGGTACGGCATTACCACGATAAAGCGTAAATGCCAAGTGAGCAGAGTCATTTAGATACGTACATAGGGCGCCACTTTGTGGAATTGCAGGTAGAGGGCGGAAGAGGGTGGTGGAGGAGGAGGGGTGTACGGTACGTGTGTGTGTATAGGTGGATATTGCACAAGTACCGACAGGGAGGGAGGGGGGGGGGATAGAGTGAATAGCACAGAAACGCGGAAATGAGTCGACGAGAGGAGGAACGGGGAGGGGGGAGCGTTAAATGTATGTATGAGAGAGGACCTGCGTCGAGCTGGTTAACCTAATTGGACGGCTAATATTAAATTCCTGATATTTCAAGCTCCGTGCCTGTTTTCCACCCTCTCGGCTCGTTTCAATTCTCCCACGTGATACGCTAGAATTTTACACGACCGTTTTACTGTAACACATCTTGATAAGTGATAAGAACAAACAAACAAAAAAATTGAATAAAAATAAATCAATATTACAAATGAAACGAAAGAATACAGCGTATTCGCGAATTAAATTTTGCAAATGTTCAATGTAATTTTAGATTGAAATTATAATGAGGAAAATATCCTTTAATGAATAATAATTTCATTTTATTCGCGATTGATCGAGTATTTCTCTTCATTATTATTTTGCGTTTACGATTAATATTTTAGAAAATAATAATCGCGTCGTTGACTCTCGCTCGATTGCTTTTAAATTTCCTTCTTTTTTTTGTCATATTTAATTATTCAATCTTACGTAAATATTAATTTCGTCGTGTACTCGATCGGTTGTTCGTATTTCTGCATACTTAATGTTTCAATATTTTTCAAATTAATAATTTCGTTGTTCTCTTCGCTCGATCGCATCGCTTTTTTTTGTTTCCTTAAGGTAGTTCTAACACGACTGCATAAGTCAAAAGAAAACTGAAGCGAAAATTCTCAGACAAAGAGTTATATGGCCAAGTAAAAATAATGTTATCAGCTTACATGAATATTCTAGACCATATGAAAATCTTGAACGTAAAAACAATTTAAATAAATTAATTCAATAAAAATTTGTTTCACGTAGTCCCAACCAGAAATTGAAACGTGACAACGTTGCTCTACTCGTATATGCGTGTGATTCATTTATCTGCGTGTATGCGTGCCGAAAGTGAGGTATGGGTATCAGTGATCTCTGTACACCATATGCTCTACACTTAGCCCTACAGAACCTGAAATATTTGATTGGTGACTAAAATAAAGAGAACATCAAAAAGATGTCTGAAAAAACATTGAAAGGGAAATTTATACGAACGCGAGAGCTGGTCAAAAGGAGAAAAGTTAGCACTGTCATGAGCGAGCGTTGGAAAGAGAAGCACAACAAAACAATCGACGAAAAACGCTTCCCCTGTCACAAGTCGCGTCGTCGTGAGAAACCCACGTTGCCGTGCGCACTAACGTGTTCTTCCAGCCTCAAAACAATATTTTTTAAATAGTCTAAACTTTTTTACTGTATGGTTGAAAATTTGCTATAAAATATATGTTATTCTTCATATACTAAACTACTTTTGTGCCAAATTTCAAAAGCTTCGCATTACTCCTTCGTACATTTTGGTGACTGAATATCCGGAAAGTATTCATTTCGTAGTATACAAGCCATTGCTCGTATGCAAAATTTCAAATTTTTGATAAACGATATCTTGAAAACGGTATGGTGAAACGGTCTCAAATTTCGCAGAAGTATTCTTCAATACTATTTTTAGTTTTTCACAAAAATTCATTAAATTGGCATTACTTTTGATCTGTGTTAGAACTACCTTAATTAAATTTAATCCTTTTTTTTAAATTATGAGTTTTGTCCTATTTTCGTTCGATTGTTTATTTCTCTTCAAAATCGATCCAAAAAAAAATCTCGACCGTTCCGATTTATTCGTCGTGCCGTGTTCCACGCGTTGTAAATAAAATACAATTTATAAATATGCGTACCTGTACCTATACATAAAATATTGGTCGATATGTATAAAAATAAACACATAAAAGATGTAAAACTGGGTGAGAGCGCACGAGCGTCAAGTCGAATGAGTGACCACGCTCGCGACCTTGGTTGTTCGCATTGACATTCCCAAGGACACCGCGAGAGGGTGCAAGCGAGCCAGGTACAACGAGACGCGTTGCGACTAAAAGAAAAAAAATGAAAAAAATGAAGACTAGTGTTAGGGGCGAACACGTAGAACGTGGAAGAAGGGAGGGGAGAAGGGTTGCGCGTGGCAGTCGAGCGACGAAAAAATTCACGGCACCCTGCCAACTGGGACAAATACCCGCAGGACCCGCAGTCCGTAGGACTGTGCAATCTACGTTGCACGTGCGTGTTTGTCTTTTCGAGAAATAAAAAGAAAACGACGCGGTAGCGAGAAAGAAAAACGAAAAAATATTCTTCGGGAAAGATTTCGTTGCATTTTCGACGAAATTTTTCGAAAAATTGCAGCCCCTCCTCCCCCTCATAGAACGAGTTTCGACATTTAAGGCATGGAAGAGTGAATTTTCAATTTTCTTTTTCCGTTAATCCGAAATTCCGAAAATGCAACCTCGAAACATTCGCTCTCTCTTGTTCATTCTTCTTTTCATCGAAAAATTCGCAGCCCTTATTTTTCACGCCTCTTGTAACGTAACGCCCGCTTGCTCGCACACAAACACACACACACACACACACACGTCTTCGTCTCAATTCGCACGGAATCGGTAGAGTCGAAGCGACGAAATTTATTTGCTCCCCCGAAGCGAGAGTATCAAATAAAGCATTCGGATTCTCCCGGAGGGAGGCACGTAGCACACATACGCGCATATACAAACACCCATATATATGAGCCCAATTTCGCGAAGAATCGTGCAACCCTTCGTAAAGCGAAGGGGGAATGCGCGAAGGGTGAAAACCGACGAGATTTAACCTCGAGAACGGAGCTAACATTCTCTTTCATGTTTTTTTTTGTTCATTTTCGTTCAACCGTTTCGCTTCCTTTTTAACAAAATTCTACATTGAGAAATGAAAATTGATTATTTACTTTTCAAAATTACGAAGAAAAAAAAAGATATAATTCCCGATATTTCTTTTATCGAAAATCGTGAATCGATCGTTTTTCGGTTTTAAATGATCTTCTACGAATTTCTATTCAAATCCGGTTTCAGTCTCTCAACTAGCTCCTCTTCAGCCCCCATCCTCTTCTCCCTATATTCCTCTCTGCCACCCTTGCTCTTAGCGGAGTTCGGAAATCGAGTCTCGAAACTTTCGTTTCGGGTTTAACGTGCTGTTCCGCCCTTGTTGTGCTCGCGGAGTGTATTACGGGAAGAGAATTCGTGGTGTACACCACCGGTAGGATTGTCCCAGGAGAGATTCGGGCGAAGTACGTGTTACAGACGACGACGACGACAACGACGACCAAGTCGAGGAGTAGACGTCGAATTGCCATAAGAGAGGGGGGGGGGGGGGAGGGGTAGGAGAAGAGAACGAGAGAGAGAGAGAGAGAGAGAGAGAGAGAGAGAGAGAGAGAGAGAGAGAGAGAGAACACAGGGGAGAACGCCGGTTGCTCATAGGATGCGAGAGGGACGTTTCCCGTGGTGCGCATAGCTGCTTACCAGCCGGTGTACAAACGGACGCAACCAAAGCAACATATAGAGAGGTTCGCGGTGGCCACTCGAGCACGTTTGTTAATTAACGTTAATTAATGAAGGAGCTTCGGTATTCGAGGCTGTATACAACTTCCTTACGCAACTCTCATACACCCTCCCCTCCCTCCCAACCTCCACCACCCACCATCCCTACCACAAACCCCTTTACCATTCTGGTTAACTATATATATATATATATATACTGGTTACATGCACACCGGGCACTCTCTCATTCTCTCTCGCTCTCTCTCTCTCTCTCTCTCTCTCTCTCTCTTACTCTATGCCGAAGCCGATGCGGAGAGAGACCGGAAGGCGAGTCCCTTAAGAACATTTGGTGTGGTTATCCAGGAAACGGATGTATATGTATATATAGAGGTGGTTATAACATGTGAGCACCTCTCTCGGCACTCCTAGCATCCTTAACGTTCGCCAATTCCCACCGTTGCCCTGTGGCAAATCCCAAAAGGAAAGTGGACAAGAGAGAAGGTGAGAGGGAGGAACGGGAGGGGCATAGAGAGAGAGAGAGAGAGAGAGAGAGAGAGAGAGAGAGAGAGAGAGAGAGAGAGAGAGAGAGAGGGAGAGAGAGAGAGAGTGAGAGAGAGAGATAGCGAGAGACAGAGAGAGAAGGGGTTGAATTTAAGCCAAGTTTCAAATTCTCCTGCGCGCGTCCACTGTTGACGCTCTCAGTCACGTCGCCGCGGTCATGATTCGGTAACTCATGATTCCAAGTATATTCTTACGTTATTATTTTCATTTTATATTTTTTCATCGACGATCCAACAACGTTTTTTATCTATATATCGTCCAATGGTAAAATTTCCAATAAAACGTTAGCAACGGAACATTTGATCAAATATTAAGTATAATGCTATAAAAAAAAATGTGCAATACCTAAACAAAGTTATTGAAAAATGATTGAAGATTTTGTCTTTTAATAACATTTACAAATTTTCGTTCGTTTCGGATTTCCCTACTTTTTCGATCGTTCGCCAGAGGTGATAACGTTGACAAACGGAATGATAACGAGACGTCGAAGAGGACACGAGAGTTTAAAAAAAAATACACACACACAACACACAAAGAATAAAAATAAAACAGAATAATAATGAAAAGGAGTATGAAAAACGCGAACACGAGTCGGATGAAACCAGTACACGCGAATAGACAAATTTTTTGTCTCGACGAAAAAGCTTTTCGGTATCGAGTGTACGGACTCTGTGTGTTTCACCCCTTCCTCCCTCCCGCCCTTCTCGGTATCCGGGCATCCAAGTACGCAGCGAAAGCTCGCGTACGAAGCGAAGGTGGAAGAGAACGTGCGTGGGCAACCGGAGAAAGCTGAGCTCGAACCATTAAAAACTTTGTAACTGAATCCGCGAAGAGATAGGGTAGGTTTTTTTTTAGATTCGCACGGAGATGCGAAGCGAGAGCAACGGAAGAGCGTGATGGGGGGGGGGGGTGGATGTTGAGCGAACAACCCTCGCCATGTTCTCTCTTTATTCCGATATCTTTTCTGGATAAACGCGAGGACTGAATAGGATGAAGAGAGGGACGAATGGCGAGGAGGGGGTGGAGGGGGTAGTTCCGTGAGGGAAACAGGGGTAGTTCAGAGATTGCCGCGTCATCGGGACGAAGCTCGCGTTAACTCTCTTCTCGATAGGATTCTGTATTATCGCGAATTTCTTCGAAATCCATCACGATCCTTTTTCGAGTCTTTCATTTCTATTTTTTGTTCGATTATTATATTGTTTTATGATCCATACTTTTCGTTAGGCATAAATATCACGACAATATAATCTTGTATTTTTATAAAACTGTTAGGTAATAATTTCAAATGTATGTGAATCGTTGAGTATCGTTGTTGTTGTTGTTTTTTAATCGCAATGACTCAACGCCCTTAATAATTAATTAAGTAATCAACAAAATGAATGAAAATATCTAACATAAGTTTGTATTCTTTTTTATAAAAATAAATAAATAAATACTCTAAAAAAAATAAATAAATAAATTAATCGTCGAATATCGACGATCTATATCGGTGATATTGTACTTATTGTCGTAGTTTCATTCGATGTCCCGAATGTTGAATTATTTTCCATAATTAACAAAATAAATAAATAAAAATGTCGCGCAAATTATACAAGTATGAAATAGTACGGCTCGATGATATTATCCGTCGTTCGTGCGCTTGTAATTAAAGACCGAAGTGGTATCCATATCGCTAAATATAGACGAAAGCGAAATAGTACGAGACTAAAAGAGCGCGCGCGCGCTCGAGAGAGAGAGAGACAGAGAGGGATGAACAAGGATAAGCAACGTATATGCGCAGTCGTCCGTTAACAAACGTGTCGAGCTTCGTGTATAACTGTACAAGTATAGTTACGGGCATAATTATCGTGTCGAATGGCAAACAAGGCTGGGTCTAATGGGGCATAAAATCGGAATTCAGCAGATCGCCGAATCATTGACGATCCATATACATGTATATATGTATATATGTATTAGGAAAACCGAGATTAGACCCGACGTGTTTCTGTCGGATAACGATACGCGTAAATATATCCAAATATATCCGTGGGCAATGACACGCACCTTTTACGAACCGATACCGTTCGTCCCGACGTAAATGTATTCCGGGTTGGTCGAAAGGCGAAAAAGAAAAAAAAACTCGACGTTCTTTCGACAACCGTTGGAACGAAAAATATTTATTCAGCTTTTTTTTCTTACTCCAGTGTTTTATCTATTTTTAAGTATAATCGAGGATGATCGTATGAGAGAAAAAAAATAGACGAGAAACGGAGCATGGAAAATCGAAAAAATGTACGATTTGAAATTTTTTAGTTTTAGAACGGAACGTCCCATATACGTGTGTCGTTCGACATTTTCTACGAGGAAAAACGTGTATCGTCCATCGTTTCGTACCTGTTGGCTATTAGAGAGGATCACTCGAGCGTGAGCTTTTTTTTCTATACACGAAAGACTGTATGCGCATCGACTTCGTTTCACTCGATGGCTTTTACGTCCGCCAAACGGTTTTTATATCCCGCGCAATCGTTTTGTCCTTATCGCGCGACGCACGACCCTCCTTTCACGGATCTTTCTCGCCTTTTGATACTTTCACGCTCGCCTGCGGACGAAATAATCGTCATCAGGGTGAATAAACGAAGACGATCGTAGGGACATGAAAAAAAGGGGTTGAAAAATTAGGGGGGTGGATTGCAAAATTGATCAACTTTGGAATCGCGAATTTTGGAAAACTATCCACAAACAAGAATTTTACTGCATTTTGATGAATTTCTCATTCAACAAAAAAAAACTACCCCATCGAAGGGGTGAAATTTTTGATCAAGTGATAGGGGTGAATTTTTTTCACAATTTTCGACTCCTCGCTAGAAACGATGATAAAATGTTATTTTCTTCCGATTTGCATACTCGGCAAATGGACTGAGCGCAATAATAATAGTCCGTCGCGATTATTTATTTCTTACCTACGTACGATTTCCGGAATGGGGGTGAAATTATATATTTCTATATACACAAATATACGCGAGAGACTAGGAACGTCGAGCGCGGGTGGGGCGAGATGCGAGAGGAGGAACGAGTACGTCGGCAAATGGGGTTGTACGTGACCGGAAGTAGAGTGGAAGGGTGAGAGGGGGTGAATTAAGGAGAGGTGGGGAGCAGGGGCTTTTGGTGGCTGCTAGACCGACCCACGTGGCTACACGATTCTCGTTTCCATTGGCTCTTCCACCGTGCGCTCTGTTATAGAAAGAAACAAGAGTCAAGCTCTATACCCACCCCTGTATACTCGTACAGCCACGATGTGCCCGACCTCGTTACTTTCATGAAAAGCACAGGGTAGAGACAGAGCCCGAGAGAGAGCAAGAGAGGGAGAGAGTATCGATATATAGCCTGTTTTCCACACTACAGGTCGAGAAGCTCGAGAAATCACCGAGGCAAGATCTAAACCACGATGCGAAAGACCTAATAGCTTTCTCGAATTACCGCGGGATGTCGCACGTACGAAGCTCTTCTCGAAATAACAAAAATATCATTTAATCAAGAAAATGAATATCCACAGATCTCCTCATTACTCTCTTATCGAAAAGAAACTATCGAAAATCTAAAGAAAATCGTTTATAACGAATTTATAAAATACAATGTAAATTAAAAGAAAATTTTTGTTTGTTTTACCAATAACTAATTTTTCGACCACAGAATCACGATTAAACAACGTTTCTATAAATTATTCCGAAGAAATGTTATAATTATCAATGATCTTTTAGTAATTTCTTTTTATTTTATATTCTTCATATTTTTGTTTTTATGCCGTTTTTATAGTTTTTATTAATTCCACGTTAATTCGATCATTGATTAGCCAACGGTAATAAATGCATAATAGAGGGATAATGATATCGTCGTGGCCGATTATCCTCGCATAAACCGAAACGCCGGATGTAATAACGGGGTGGTATATGCAAGAATAATATAGCGCGAGCCCGTAGCCAAAATGATAATGGTGGCTTCGGTGGAGAGGAAGGTTGGGGGTAGGACCGTTTTATAAAGCTCCGTAGTCCACGTGTTGTTAAGCGCGAAAGAGACGATAATTGTGTTACAATCTAGTTTCCATAGGGTCGACTAATATATTCCGAAACGTTCCTCCCTAATGACGTATCCTTGCGATTTTCGAGTATCGATAACACACGGTTAAATCCTCTCGATCCCATCGTACACCTATCGACGTACGTTTGAATCATATATCCCCAGATATATATATATATAGGAGGGATATATATATAAGTGATTGAAGCTAAATCATCATTCGCTCTGAAATTGTCAGGGACCACATGCCGTCCCCATTATTAGGAGAAGTGGATAGCGATCCGGTGCACGAACCCTGGCAGAATCCACTTTCAAAAGGCCAATTCGACGTTCGTGGACATTACGCACAGTGTCGTTTCACAATAGGGGTCGTTCGACATCCCCCGACCCCGAATCCAACTCTTGCTCCGCAGCCCCAAGTCTCCTTTCTATTGTTTTTACACATTCATCGGGGTTTTTAAAACGATTAATGGCAAAATATTAACGACGGAAAGAGATTTGTATTTTAAAAAAATGCATTTATTTTTAAAAAATTGTCGAAAAAAGAATTAAATGGAAAATATTGAGTGTTATGGCGTTAAATTTTTGTCATTGATCAATTAGTCATAAATTGTCTGACGGAGAGAACGAATAAATTTAAGATTATCGTATTAACATATGTTTGTTTGTTAGTAGAGACGTTGCTATTTTTCTTTCGTTCAATATTGTTCATTACTATTATTATTATTATTATTATTATTGTAATATTGCTCACGAAAATAATTCAAATCTAATTTAACGCTGTTCGATTAATTTCCGATCGTGAATAATCCTTGTATAAAATTTATTTCGCCTCGTCGAGCGTCCTGATGAAATCTGTCGTCGCACGACGTGAAAAATGGTGAAAAGGAGTCGAGAGAGAAAAAGCCACACCTCTTGTTCTCGTGGTCTTCATATTTGAATTTTCAGTTTTTGCACTAATCTCGAGGAGATCGTACGGGAGTTTGAAACGGAGCATAGGAACTGCTTGATGGTGGAAAAGAAAAGAGAAAAATTCTTAGATAAGAAAGCAAGAGAAAGAGAGAGGGCGAGAGACAGAGAGAGAGGGAGAGAAAGAGAGAATTGAACAGGAACGAGAGTAAAAAAAGGAACCGGAGGAAAGAACGAGATTGAGAGTCTCTGTCGGGAGAAGTAGAGAAAAACTAGTGCGGAGAAAACGAGCAGAAGGGGTGAGGGGTGTGACTGAGTGGATGGAAGAGAGCGAGAGAGAGAGAGAAGAAAAAAAAATAAAAAGTGAGAGCGAGAGACTAGAGGCTGTGCTTGAGCCGGAAGAGAGCAGGGATAGCAAAGAGATAAAGGGGAGGGGGTGGAGAAAAAGAAAGAGGGAGAGAGAGAGAGTTAAAAAAAAGAAGACAAAAAAAAGAACCGAGGGAAAACGTCGAGGCAGAGCGAGAAACACACAGCGAGGGGTGCGCGTAGCTGTAGTACGTCGATCAATATCGTGTACCTAGGCTAAACGCACTCGGACAACGAGAGAAGCCCAACGCTTCTAGGCATGCAAGCTCCAGGGCCGATACCGACGTACCAATAATTAAAGAAAAAGAAAAGAAGGGTATATCCGTCACGTCTAATTTTAATTACATAGCCGTTGAACGAGACCTAGATAAATCGAACGTAACGTACCATCAGGATTATTTTGAATTATCAGGTTTGGTCGACGAATTAATTTTCTACAAAAAAAAAGACATTGAATAACGTATTTTTTGTTATTTATTATGAACACGAAAAATTGAAATAATTAATCGGAATAACTGTAAAAAAAAGAAACATATTCATTCTTTCTTTGTTTTGGTAATAATACAAAAATTAAAATATCGATTTTCTTTTTATAACTAAAAATAAAGTATTTTTAATTTCATTCAAATTTGATTAACAAAAATTCATTAAAAAAAGCGATTTAAAAAAATTTTGAAAACAATATGAAAACCCATGTTTTTTAATTTTGTTTCGTTTTTATAAAGAAATAATTATCTAACCGTGGAAATATACGAAGAGACAGTTTATCCGCGGAAATAAAAAGATTTCTCTCGCGAGTCAAGCTCCGTGATATTGCGAGTGTCTAGGAAGAATGACGAGAGAAAAAATGAGAAAAAAACGAAGAATAAAAAAAGGTTCTAGAAAAATCCCGAGAGAAGACCCCGGAGGCGATCGCTCATCGGGACCTCTCTCTTTCTTGACTCCGGCGTTGCCCGATGTCGGTGTCCTCGAAGGCTCGTGGAGGCTGCAAACTGTCCGAGCTTCCGGTGCTGCTGGCATTGCCAGTCAGTCTCTACGAGCCGAGTAATTGGTCTCCATGGAGAAATACGGAGAGCGAGAGAAACTGAGGGAGGGGGATGAAAGTTGAAGAGAAGGGTGCACAGAGCCGCATAGGAACAGAGGAATAGAACATACAAGGAGAGGGTCTCTACTCGATCCAATCCGATTAGCCGACCTACCGCGATCCCATGGACCTTCAAGAACATTCGTGGACTCATCCGTACTGTATAGAACCAATTCTGAGTAGCCTTCGTCGTCGACGTGCCGCCAGCTATAATCCGGTGAGCCAGAGATCTAGGAAACCGAGAGATATCTCCGTTTCTCACCCTCTCTCTCTCTCTCTCTCTCTCTCACTGGTTTTCGAAGGATAACCTTCGGCTATATTTCCAGACCCTTGAGTTTCCGTTACACAGACCTTCGGACAACTTAATTCACATCCGAAAATGGACACCGTTGGATTAAACCGAGATAAAAGAAAGCATTTTACGGAAAAGAAATGTGTCGGAGGAAAAATTATACAGCAAAGAATGAAACTATTTTTTTTTTTAGACGAATAACGTAGAAATATTTGATTACTTTATAGATAGCGAGTGATGTTAATTAATTTTTTAATTATTGATGTACAATCGCGACGAGACATTGTTATTTGTTTATGATTCGGGACGTATGAAATTATTTATCGAATTTTTGATCGTACTTCGGTGATTTATTGATTATTGATTATTGATTAACGAAAAAGTGGGCAACGATAAATTAGTTCGAAAAAAAGAGTGAAAAAATCCAGCCCTTTGTTGTCGGGGGTATCGATGACTCGCGCCCTCTCTTCATTGTATCGTTCTTTTGTTACTTCGGTGCTGAAAAGCAGCCGAGTAGGGATGACACCAATCGAATACCAATCATTTGATCAAACGGTGCACGATTGGAATGAGGGAGGGGATCGAGACAAGAGCAAGAGAGAGAGAGAGAGAGAGAGAGAGAAAGGGAAACAGGAACAAGAGAAGGATAGAGAATGTCATTGGAACGGTATGTGTGCATCGACGTGCCAATTACTTTCGTGCATTCAACCCATCTGGAAAATTTGTACAGGCCCTCCATTTCGAGGCAGTGAAATTTGCTCGTTCGACCAGGTGATAATTTAATAAATATTGCTCGAGAGAAAACGACGATGGACGAGTCGTTTATGTATTTCACGTATATATATATATATATGTGTGTGTGTGTGCGTGTATCTCACAGTTCTCGGTTTTAATTATAACGCGAACTCCGAATATCCGAAGAGAATCGATACGTGAACGAGAAAGAGGTTAAATCTCGACAAATTCATTGCCTTATGCAAAATACGATAAATCAATTAATTAAGAATGACATCAAGAAACAAAATAATATTCAATTTTTTGTTTATATTTCACTTTGGTAAATAAAAAAGGTAAATATTCTTTCCGCTTATCGTCATTAAAGACGTATTAAATTTGACTTTTAAATACAATTTCCACCATGTATTTAAAATTGTGATTACCAATCGATCGATGATTAATCAACGATTAATCATTATCGACCGATCGATCGTCTATAAATATTTTCTTTAAAACCCTCTTCACCAAAATGTGTATCTTTAGAATCGATCTTTCGAATAAAGGGATTTACGACTGTTTAAATTTCGCTCCGCATTAGTGTCGAATAAAAAAAAGGGGGGGAAACAAAAAACAAAAAAAACGGGATAACGATGGACAAATATTTTTGTACGTAAATGGTATTAGGAGTTTATGAGCGCGCACATGTTGAAATCCCTCGTTGTTTGATGTGTCCATACCGAAATGGAGCAACAAGGTGAGAGGGTTGCCGATAACTAAATCCGAGAATTGGGACGGGCGAATAGAACGATCGACAGAACGCCATATATATATATATATATATATATATATATGTATATATATCATACTGTCGATCATATATATAGTGCTTATGTACATAATATACGTATCTGTACGAACGTATATATATATACATATATATATATACACAGAAACATCATTGGCACGAGTAGTAACCTGAGAGATACAGGACCAGGGCGGTATTGATTATCATATCGCCACCACCATTCCTGGAGGCTGACAAACCTCGATGTGGAAACTGCTGGTTGATACCCAACAAACGTTTCATTTATATCCGCCGCACGAACCATTCCCCCGTTACCCTCGGGTGTTTCACGGCGTAACGTCGTCACGAGTTTGCTAATTCAAACGCTATCTACCCGCGACGATCGAAACCGCGCGTATGTTTTTGTTATATTTCGCCAACAAACATTCGTTTTTGATATTTATTTTTTTCCCTCTCTTTATTCATCGTTTTCGATGTTTTTTTGCTGTTTTGGGTTTTTACGGCCGATCCCCCTTTTCCCCTGTTGGTAGCCTTTTTTCTGTCTGCGCTTCGTTCACCTAACCTAACTTATTTTGGGTTCCATCTGCAGACGATTTTCCGAATTATATTGCATTTCGGGCTCAGTCGACCTTTTTAGAAGTTTAATTTTCCTAGAGGGTTTTTTTTATCAGGATGAGGAAAAATAGTGTCGTATGGCTAAGCGGTCACCGCACCAAGTATTGGCCGCGCGAAATGCTGCTTAAGGTATTACTATCGCAAACTGGGTTGAAATAGGATTTTCTTAAAATTTTGTGTAGATATTCTTGACATTAAAACGAACAACTTTTCTAGAAGACGAAATATTTTCTGACGTCTAGAACTTGAGATATTTAATTACCAATTTTTTATTTTCTCCATCTAAACCCGTATAAATTGAAGTTGCGTTTCATTTATCATAAATTACAAGAAAAATGGATTCAGGATTTTTCTGAAAAAAATTGAACTCATAGTCAGGAATTTAAAAAATTTTATGATACCAGAATGGAATATTTCTGACGTATAGTTTTTAAGAAAATAAATAAATTATTAATACAGATTATAAGAGTCCATCGGGGAGAAGTCGGCAATTATAACGTGTGGCAACACCGCTCTGCCTTCTGAAAATTTCAACACGGTAGGCTCACGCAGTGTGTATGTATGCAACACGACAAAATAGCGTCAGCGACCAGCGATGTTGCCACGTTTATGCCACTGAGTGTCGGACATTAGTGTACGAGCATGCGTATACGTCCGATATCAATGTGTGCAGTTAGGAACGTATGAAAACTTTTACTGCCCGATACTTTAAAAAATATTTAACTAATTTGTGAATATTTTTGTTTTAATTTTACTATACACTATTATGTTTTCATTCGAGAGTCAGAACTATTAAGATTGCATAGCATTTTAGATAAAACAATTTCCACCTCTTTTGGGTTGTTTGCGATATTTTTTCTCTGACCTCTCTTGCCCCCAATCTTAGTGGTGATATGAGCGATAGTAATACCTTAAATTCGCTGATCAACGGAACTCCACGCTGACCGCGTATCCATCGCTCTCGGTCGTCTACCGTCACATTAATAATCTTAATAAATGTGAACGCCAATATTTCTTTCATATTTATTTTTTTTAAATCGAATAAAAAATAAATTAGATAAATATTGAATCCATAATTTATACCTACAATGTGACAATTTCCCCAATCGAATTAATTTTGAAAAAAAATCCAAATAATGCGCGAATGATTATTTTTTTCATTTCATTCTCACTTTTCTTTTTGTCTGTTTTCTTTTCATATCGACGATACGAGTGACAAAAACTGTGCCGCTGTTGGAGTCGCCAAATTTTTCGTATATAGTCCAAGATACGCGTTATATATCGAGATCGGAAACGAGGGTGTGTGCATCCCACGGACAAAGTAGGTACGCGCTGACCAAAATCTCGTGTATATATATGTATATGACGAGACTTTTATGAAAATGAAAACGTGAATAATTCATCGAATAAAGTTTCCGCACAAAGCACTCCCACTGACCGTTATAACGGCTCTCTCTCTCGAGCACAAGAAACTTTTACTACCCAACGAAGGAAATAACTTTGTTATTTGTTTTTTTTCACTGTTTTTCTTCTTGCGACAAGAATGAGAAAATAGATGCGCTGCTAAAATTGTTATATATATATATATATATATATATGTGTGTGTGTGTGTGTGTGTGTGTGTGTGTGTGTGTGTGTGTGTGTGTGTGTGTGTGTGTGTGTGTGTGTGGGTGTGGGTGTGTGTGTGTGTGTGTGTGTGTGTGTGTGTGTGTGTGTGTGTGTGTGTGTATACACCGTTATATAGCACATTGAAAATGGTAGTAACGAAAGGACAAACTGTTCGAACGAATCTACCATGCATAGCTGCAGTGCACGCGTCCCGATGCAGTTGCAAAATTGCAAGAGCTACTATATATGTACATATAGTAATAATAGTGTTCGTTGGTCGTCAGTATTCACCGCAGAGAAATGTAGGGGGTCCAGAATGCGCTGACCGTTCTCTAGATGGAGGGGCAGCACAAAAGGGCTTTCATATCAAAGGTTCTGCTTGAAAGCCCTGATAACATGTACATACAGTGGGTTGCCAAATTAATGTGGACAGTAGTAAAAAAATTGTTAAAAAAGTTTAGCAGGGGTGTTATGTAATAAATATATACTTTTATGTTATCAAACATTTTATTTATCATAAAGAATAGTTAATATAGTTTTACAAAGAGTTAGAAACAAAATAATATAAAGAAAATTTAATAATAAAGGGTTTTAAAGTGAACTTAAAATTAAAAAATATTTAATCAGTATTTTGTAACGTTTCCCTTAGCGTCAATAATAGCTTGGATACGACGTGGCATACTTTCTATACATGATTTTGCAGCCTCTTTTATTTGTGGGTTATGGTGCCACACTTCTATTAGTTTTTCTATTAATCTACGTTTATTTGTAATGACTTCTTTGGCTATCTCCCTTTTTGTTATTTCCCATAGGTTTTCTATTGGGTTCATGTCGGGAGAATTTCCTGGCCAAGCTAAAACTTTAACGTTTTGCTGATTTAAAAAATTCGTTACACTTCTGGCTTTGTGACAAGGTGCAGAATCATGCATAAAAATGTATTCCTCGCCGTTTGGAAACCATTCTTGCACTTGAGGAATAAAGCAATTTTGTAAAACTTCCTTATATTGGTCTTGTTTCATCGTTCCTTTGACAATATAAAGACGTCCAACCCCCCTGCTGTTAATGACAGACCAAACCATAATCTTATTGGGATGTTTAACCTTTTCTACAATGCAGTCTGGGTTAAATTTCTCATTGGGGCGCCGCCTAACAAATTGACTTTTGTTAGCCAAAATTTCAAACATGGACTCGTCTGAGAAGCACACCTGAAAAAAATAATATTTCAATAAGGGTAGAAGTAATTTCACTTAAAACTAATAAATTAATATTGTGCACACAACACTGACCTGATTCCAATCGTCTACTGTCATGTGGCGATGTTCACGAGCCCAAGCAAGTCTCTTCTTTTTCATCCCATCTGTGAGCTTTGGTTTTCTCGCCGGACGATGTCCAATCAGACCCTCTTCAGCTAGCCTCCTCTGGACTGTTCTCTTGGATATTGCTACCCCAGCTTCCTGCACCAAATGTGTTAGGTGTGTTGCACTTTTTGTCCTATTTTGTATACAAATATCCCTGATTTTTCTATCGGTACGTGGTGTGGTTATCCTTTTTCGGCCGCAATGTCCTATTCTTTTCGGGGAAAGTGGCACATTACTGTCCAGATTTAATTTTATTTTGTTAACTATCGGTTTAGAGACACCTGTTAATTCAGCAATCTTCCTTTGAGAGTGACTTGTGTGCTCTAAAAGAGTTTTTATTTGTGATTTTTTTCTAGGCGATAAATCACAGCCACGACCCATTCTGCAAACAAAAAAAAAGGAAATAATAAATAAAACTACCCAATAACATATAAAAAATACAGTTTATTAATGTAAAAAATATTTGTACTTACATATCCAAGTAAAAAGGCACGAAAAATAATTTAATTTTGGAATGCGAAATATCACACTAAATTCACTTAATACGTCCGTCACTCTCAATATTTGTAAAAATTATAATCTCACCAAAATTCTGTTCTATTTTTATGAAAAAGGGTCCTCAATAAGTGTGGCACTTATAAAACCGTGAGAAATAACAAGTGTAACCACTTAACATAGGTGAAGTCAAGTGTAAACTGTTATTTTGTAAAAAAATGTAACTGTCCACATTAATTTGGCAACCCACTGTATATATATATATACAGTTATATACGTATAGATATACACATTTGGGTTATATGCACATACGCATATCCAGAGATCAATGAGGTGAGCTGAGAAAGGCGAATAGGACTGTCAGAAGGGATGCGACCATGCCCCATAGCTATTCTCTAGCTCTTCCACAATACCACTGTATGTACCTATATATATGTATATATATATATAGACGCGTGTGATAAACAACTGGAAACTAGGGAGAAGGAGAGAAAGAGAAACACGAAGGTTACATCGAGCAATCTCTTTAGCATATCCACTCATAGCTCGATATCTCTCGATTCCTTATCAAAGAATTAGCGTCTTATCAAAAATATCTGCTTTTGCAAGTATAACACAAAACGACGTTATACGTTGAAAATTATTCGTTCGTAATACTCCTCTCGTGATTTACGAGTTATATTTTTTGAAGATGGATTTATTATTTGTTGAACTTGGATAAATTATTCTTGATTCTTTTTTTAATCGTGCTTTTTCCGAACCATACAATAATTTTTATTTGATTAAAAAAGCTTTCATTCGTAACGTCGCATTATTCTTCGGGCTTGGTCCATGTTTGTATTCGTTCATTTTCCTGAGAAATAACAAGCCACTTGAACTTTTTCGTAACCAAAAAATTATTTTTATTAAAAAAAAAAACAAAAAAAAACAAACAAAGCTTTTCTCTTTTTTAACGTGGCATTATTCCTCGAGCTTAGAGCAATGTGCTTTATTTATTCATTCTCCATCGAAATTGCGAGTCGCTCGAGCAGCTTGTGTATCGTAGCCTCGATAGATAAGAATGTGTATCGCACTCCACGGGATACGTTCTTGAATAAAAAATCAGCCATGTGCTCGGAATGCGTAATTCCATCGAGCTGGTCCTGATGTCATATGCATATATGTATACGTCTATACATCTTTATTATATATATATATATATCTAGATTCTATTTGCCACGGCAACAGCGGGGGATCAACAAAACGAGAGACGAACTTTCAACAATAAAAGCAATCGATACTCCTCACCTCTCTCACTCTCTCTCTCACACACATACGTTCTCATCTTTTACCTTCTCGCTTTCCAATGTATACACGTCTTTCCAGCTACTATAACACGATGGGAAGATATGCTCCATCATACCGGTTATCCTCCTTGGTGGTACATACCAATCGATTCAAGATACGTATATATATGTATGTATACCCCGAGATACGACCCGGAGTACCCTATTCTCGCGTCATATTCGACACCGTACATCCTACTGACTTGCGTCTATTTTATACGAATAAATATTTTTCCATTGTAAATATATTTAGTGTGTATATATATATATATATATGAAGGGACCGGTTCGCTGGAGAGTCCCTTACAAAATAAAAGGTGAACGGGAAATACCAAATAAGATATTTATTTGCACTTTCCACTTACGCTATACAATACAAGATAGAATCACGGGCAAAGGTATGTACTTTCGACTGTCTCGGACGACAGGTGACGAACGACTGTCGAACGTTTGATCTTGCGCTAGAGTGGGGAGCGCGTATTAGAATATTCTCGAATTTCGGCTGTTTACGCCGGTTATTCATATTTGCTGAAATCAGCGGTACACGCGCTATGTGGCGTTCGCCACATGTCTCCCCTTCTTGGAAAAATACTGTACAGTGAGTAAGAGATTTGCAGTATTTTCGCGTTCGATGAGTAGCTAAAAAGGAAAACGATGTATTAATTTATTATTATTATTTTTTCCTCGCTCCGAATTTTATTGTAAGTGTGAAGACCGAGGAGCGTGTAGTTTCGATGTTGACGGACCGGCTGCGTTGTTTCCGCCTTGCGGTAGTTCGTCGCGCAGTAGATACGCGGGTTTCAGTCGGTCTATCGAAATTTTCGTGTTTTTGCCGCGTTGTTGTACTGTGTAGAATTTCTCGTGCCTGGCGATGACTGGGTATGGGCCGTCGTACGGCGCGGAGAATGATGGGCGTACTTGGTCGTTGCGAACGAAGACGTGCGATGCGGTGGCGAGGTCTTTATGTACGAAGATGCGATGATTTCCGTGGCGCGCAGTTTTCGCTGGGGATAGCTCTTGAAAACTTTTCCTCAGCATTTGCACCAGTTCTGGTGCTGTCGCGTCTTGTTTAGACGGCGCGAGGAATTCGCCAGGCAGACGTATCGGTTCGCCGAGGACGAGTTCGGCGGGTGTTGCTTCGATGTCCTCTTTGTACGCGGCTCGTAGTCCGAGTAACACGGCGGGCAGCGCGTCGTACCACGTGACGTTGTGGCAGAGCAGCGAGGCTTTAAGCTGACGGTGGAGGCGCTCTACGAGTCCGTTTGACTGCGGATGATGGCTCGTGGTGCGCTCGTGTTTGAAACCTAGGAATTCCGAGAGTTTTTTGAAGAGATTGGACTGGAATTGCCCTCCTAGGTCCGATGTAATGCGTAACGGGATGCCGAAGTGTGCAATCCACGAAAGCATTAGCGCGTGCGCGACTTTGTCCGTTGATCCGTCTTCGAGCGGCACGGCAACTGGGTAGCGCGTGAATCGGTCCACGATTGTGAGACATCTGGTGAAACCTCGCGACGGTGGCAGCGTAATCAAGTCGATGTGGATGTGCTCGAAGCGTCGAGACGGAGGTTCGAAGTTGGCAATTGGCGCGACGGTGTGCAGCGAAACCTTATTTCGCTGGCATGGCACGCAGCTTCGGGCCCATTCATTGCAGTCCTTGTTTATCGACGGCCACACGTAGCGCTGTGTTACGAGGCGTCGAGATGCTCGCTGTCCAGGGTGTGCGGCGGAGTGGAGTGAGTCGAAAACTCGCTTCCTGAGTGGCTTGGGCACGTATGGGCGCACCGTACTTGACGATGTATCACAGTACAGTGTTACGTCCGGATCCTGGTATGTGAGACGCTTGAGAGTGAGCGCATGGTCGTTGTGTTGCAGGAGTTGCCGGAGCTCGTCGTCCTTACGTTGAGATTGCGCGAGCTCCTGTGGCGACACTGCTGACGCGATCGCGTCTACGCGCGAGAGCATATCTGCGACAATGTTGTCAGAGCCTGAGACATGTCTGATGTCTGAGGTGAATTGGCCGATCAGATCGAGTCGTCTGAATTGCCAGGGTGATGCGCGCTCAGGCCGCTGTTTGAAAGCGTGAATGAGCGGCTTGTGGTCCGTGTAAATAGCGATCGGTCTGCTCTCGAATAAGTATCGGAAACGCTTGACGGCTTCGTAGATTGCATCGAGTTCGCGGTCGTACGTCGACATCTTCTGCGCGGACGTTGATAATTTTTTGCTAAAAAATGCGAGTGGCTCCCACCGACCTCGGCGGTGTTGTTGGAGCGCCGCGCCGAGCGCTCGCTCGGATGCGTCTGTGAAGATTGCCCACTCGGCGTTGGTATCCGGGTGCACGAGGAGCGTTGCCTCGACGAGCGCGCGTTTCGACTTCACGAAGGCTTCTTCGAGTTCTGCGTCCCATACGATGGGCGTCTTGCTTTTGACCTCAGACCCTTCCAAAAGACGGTTGAGAGGCGCAAGCGTTTCTGCTGCGCGTTTGATGAATTTTCGGTAAAAATTTATCGTACCGAGAAAGTTGCGCAGTCCTTTAATGTTTTGAGGTTTTTCGAGGTTCATGATTGCTTCGACGCGTTCGGGCAGTGGCTTGATGCCTTTCGCGTTAACCCGATGACCGAGGAATGTTACTTCCGTTTTTCCGAGACACGATTTCGCGGCGTTTATAACGAGACCGTAGTGTTGAAGGCGCTCGAAGATGGCGCGGAGGTGTTCTCGATGTTCTTGCGCATTTCGTGAGGCGACGAATATATCGTCGATGTATACGAAAACGAATGGGAGGTCGCGTGTGACCTCGTCCATGAACCGTTGGAACGTTTGCGCGGCATTTCGGAGCCCGAATGTCATAAACGGGAATTCGTACAGGCCGAATGGCGTAATGATCGCGGTTTTTGGAATATCGTCCGGCGCGACGGGTATTTGATTGAACGCGCGTACGAGGTCGACGACGGAAAATATTTGGCAACTGTGACAGTTCGCGCAAAAATCTTCCAAGTAGCGTACGGGATAGTTGTCGGGCGTCGTTCGAGCGTTGAGACGCCGGTAATCTCCGCACGGGCGCCATTCGCCGGATTTTTTGGGTGCGAGGTGGAGAGGAGACGACCAAGGGCTGTTGGAGCGCCGGGCGATGCCCAGCTTGACCATTCTCTCGAATTCAACTTTCGCAATTTTAAGTCGATCCGGTGCGAGACGGCGCGCTTTGCTTGCGACGGGAGGTCCGTCCGTAGTTTTTATGTAGTGACGCGTATTGTGTTGTACGTCTCGGAGAGCTCCGTCGGGTTTTGTAATATTCGGAAATTCGGCGAGTATGTTTTCGAATTGCGACGTGTTGTCGCTGGTAATGACCTTGACCGACGCGTGGTTGAGGCGTGTGATCGAGCCTTGCGATGCGCGTGTTGACGCAGTGTCGATAATGCGGCGTTTCTTTAAATCTACTGTGAGTCCGAAGTAACTCAGTAAATCCGCGCCAATTATGGGGCGTGAGACGTTTGCTACGACGAAGCGCCACGGCAGGTCTCTTTGTAGACCGAGATCGAGCGTCATTGTTATCCAGCCGAAGGTATCGATGGTCGAGCCATTCGCGGCGTATAATTGATACCCCGTTCTGTCCTTTCGCGCGATGGTTCCACGAGAGGGGATTACCGAGAGGTCAGATCCAGTGTCCACCAAAAATTGTGTCCCAGTGGATCTGTCCGTAACGAAAAGGCGGCTGGATTGCGCGCGGGAATCGGTTTCAGCCGTTAGCGACTCCCGTCCGCGTTTCCCGAGAATTTACATCCCGCCGGGAAACACGTTCTCGCTCTGTTTCCGAATTGTTTGTGATACCAACATGTGCGTGATGTCGGTGAGAGTTCACGCGTTCTCGGTCGGTTACGGCTGCTTGACCGTCGTTTGTTTTGATCGTCGCGTTTGTTTTGGTCGATGTGCCTGTTTTTGCGCGCTAGCTGTTCGACTTGTTGTGTGAGCGCGGCGATTTGTGTTTCGAGGCTCGACGCGACGGAGACGTTGTTGCTGCTATTTACTTGTTCGTAAACGCGATCTGCTGCTTCGCTTAGCTCGGTGAGCGGTAGATCATGTGCCACGAGGCATATTCGTACGCCTTCTGGGAGGTGTGATAGCCAACGCGCTCTCAGAATTTCCTCGTCTATGTCCGGTACGAGGTTGCGCAGATGGCGCAAGTGCGCGGTTGGGATACGATCGCCGAGGCTCTCTCGGTCGAGCAGCTGTACGATCCTTGTTTCTCTCGATTTCGAAAAGCACGCGAGCAATGATTTTTTTAACGTCTGATACGGGACGGTTACAGGCGGCGTGATGATGAGACTTTCTACCTCCGCGGCGTAACGCGTTTCGATATTCGAGACCGCGTGATAGAATTGGTCGATTTCGGTTACAATACCTTGTGTCCGGAACTGCGCTTCGAGCTGCGCAAACCATAGGGCCGGTTTCTCGGGAGAAAATGGCGGCACCTTGACTCTCGCGTTTGGCGAGGCTGACGGCATAGTGGCTCCGGGCCCTGTGGCGGCTTGCATTTTTGTCGGGTTTTTGGCAACGGTTTTTTTTATGACGTTCACCAAGATTGGCACGAGGGTGCTTCACTCACTGACATGCGCACGAGGCGTCCGTGTATTCACTCGCGCAGCACAACGTCTTTGGGTGCTCAGCAATGCGCGAGCGGTGGTGAAACACGCAGTCACTCGTGGCGCGTTGCGACGGAAGTAAAATTTGGAAAAAAAATTTGGCGCAAACACGTAGGCGTAAGTAGCGCGCGACTGATGGAAACTTCCCGATCACGTCGGGGTCACCACTGAAGGGACCGGTTCGCTGGAGAGTCCCTTACAAAATAAAAGGTGAACGGGAAATACCAAATAAGATATTTATTTGCACTTTCCACTTACGCTATACAATACAAGATAGAATCACGGGCAAAGGTATGTACTTTCGACTGTCTCGGACGACAGGTGACGAACGACTGTCGAACGTTTGATCTTGCGCTAGAGTGGGGAGCGCGTATTAGAATATTCTCGAATTTCGGCTGTTTACGCCGGTTATTCATATTTGCTGAAATCAGCGGTACACGCGCTATGTGGCGTTCGCCACATATATGGGGGGGGGGGGGGGGTGCGTGTATTTGAAATGGGAAAAAAAGATTTTTCGGTCACGCATCGTTCACATCGAGATTCCGATTTATACTCACTGGCATATTTTTACATACCTATATATATAATATTATATATGAACGACGTTAAGTTTGTTTACACATCGAAATTATAACGATACGATGCACAAAAGTTTGTTTTACTCGTAAAACGTACACAAGCGACGCGAAAAATGAAAAAAAAAAAGACGTGATACTTTTTGTGGAATTTGCGAATTAATCGCCCGAGCGACGAAGAGTATGCGCCGCTTTCAAAATCCCCGCGCTTTCACGATTGCCACGACAACGACGCGCAAACGACCGAATCGAAATTCTGTTAACCGTGTTATTCTGCGTATCCGAGGTATCTTCTGCGGTGTAAAATATTTTATTTTTTTGTCTTTTAGGAAATTTCGGCAGTACACAAGGGATGAATCATACAGTATATATATAGTATATATATATAGATCACAATATCACTTTTACTATTATATATATTTATATAATAAGTATAGGTATGTAGTAAAAGAAATAATCCGATAGTTCTCTCGAACTTCGCAAATATCTTAGCTCTGCCGAATCAATAAATATCAACTATAGTGTAACGTTGCTCGACTACACGAGACACCTGAAGTACACGGGCCAACACAAAACCCCCTCTACTCGCTCTGAAACGTTCCCCACCAGGTCACCCGATCGTTATGGGAGACTAATTGAAGATGACTCGCCAATGATGAGGCCGTCAAATCAAGATATTCTTAGAATCCAGTCGACGTATTAAGAACAAATAATCATCGGTCGAGATTTCTCGTCTACACCTGAGATCAATTAAAGGATCGAGACGATCAGATTATCACCGACAGAGGATTAAAAAAGGGCATCCATCGCCCGGCTCCTGCCAGAGGATCGAGGGGACGCAATCCCATCAATAAAACCTTCGAAGAATCCACCGACCGGGACAACTAAATCGTACGTCGCAAGACTGGATCCATCTTGACACAACAACTCGTATAACAAGAACGTAAGTTAATTAAGCTGATAATTTAATTAATAATCCCTTCGTATGAGTTGTTCTCAATTGTAATAACAGGCGAATTAATCATTATTAATGTGAAATTAGTATTAGGAGTGAATTGAATGAATGTGTGATCGTGGTCTGCTGTATGATGAGATAAATAATCCGTGAAAGAAATTAGTAGGGCAGCCCTGAAAAAGATCGGGGCCCGAGAGGGTTTGAATATGGATTCCCTACTAGGGATTTCCACAACACAATCCGACTAGGCCCCGACAGGGAAATAACAGGGTGGGATTATTTATTCAAAAAAGGTCGTAGCGAGGTAAGTAATAAAGGGCCCAAACGGGATTCATCAGGGCAGTAGTTATTACAGAGCATACAATATTTGCAAAGTTATTTACACCAATGTCTAGTTTTTATACTTATTTTCCATAAATGTGATGTACATATAAAGTTAATTTAAGCTTTTTAAGCGTTAATTTTACCTGCACGCATGAATATTATTTTAAAAAAACTATTTTTATATTGTGAAATTTATTTTCCAAATATTCTCAATGTTTATAGAATAGAAATTTTACTATAGATAATTTGCATTCTATTATGAATATTATTATCTGTAGTAAAATTCTCAAATTATCTGTAGTAAAATTTGCATTCTATAAATATTTAGAATGTTTGGAAAATAAATTTCACAATATAAAAATAGTTTTTTTAAAAATAATATTCATGCGTGCAGGAATGACAGCACATATACCTACGTACAACACCGTTTGGTTGTTGTATGTGCTCACCGCGCGACGAGTATGTAGTTCCGCCAGCGGCCGATGGGCGGCGCATGGCCGAGCGCTTTCTCGCACGCGTAGTCGTCGCCCGCTGGCATTATAAAGCGGCAAGCTGACCGATAATTTAACTCATTATCAATCTATGGATGTGTAACGAAAATTTAGATGCAAACATTCATTATAGAGGAATTCTATAAACAAAGGTACTAACTTTACATTTTTCACCATTTTTACTTATAAATTACACCCGGGCGAAGCCGGGCCGGGTGGATAGTAATAAATAACCCTTTACCCGAAGAAAATTGTTTTCATTATTGCAAAACATCTCGCTTGATATGTATCCACTAATAAAACTGCTAATTATAGGGCAGTAATAGGGTTGCTTCATGGCCACGATTCGGTTCTGACAGGGTTCTGTTGAGGCAACCAATCCGGGCCCTGATTCATAGGCCTCTTTAGGCCCTCATCTGCAAAGTGTGACCGGCCCGTAAGGGACCTGGTCGGGTGCCCTGTGAGGGCCTTTGTAGAGCGAGGGAAAAATAATCGGGGCCCGGTCTAAGCCCTGGCTGAATTCTTACACGGGAAGTATCGTCGTTTGATTTCAATATATTATTAAACGAACATCGAGAAGTCGTTACATTTATCCCTAATTATCTTCGTTTGATTTCAATATATTATTAAACGAAAATCGAGAAATCGTTACATTTATCACTAATTATCTTCGTTTTCTTTAAATATATTATTAAACGAAATCGAGAAACCGTTATAATAGACACACGAGTGAGTGATATACCGAGCAATGATAGGAAGGGGGGGGGGGGCAAAGGAAGTGCTCAGCCTCGCCGCTCAAACACGCGACGGCTGTCAGTCGCATTAATTCGTCGAATTAATCATCGATAATTAATGCGATGGCATTACCATTCCTCTCTCTCTCTATATATTCATATCGGACATGAATATATATATAGAGATATAATATATAGGGATATAATATATACACACGTGTGCATATCGGACATTGAATTATCGTTGGAGCATTCGCGCTATTGATTTTGCATCGGCGACGATCGTCTCCTCGCGGAGATTTTAATTACGTTTTTAATCCGGAAACACCGACGCGCTAAAAACTTCGTTCTGCCATTATCGTAAAACGTAAAAGCAAAGAAATAAAATTATACAGCATTCCTTCTTTTTGTGTCCCGGTGCTAAAACACATATCGCCACGTTTTTTCCTCGTTCTTTTTTCTTTGTTTTTTTTTGTATAACCCCGTCCCTATAATTCAATTTTACTCGACACGCTTTATATTCATCGTCGTTTCCAATATTTAATCATTGTTATCAAAAATTAAAAATTAACAAAAACTCCTGTCATCGCGATTATACTCGATTACAATTTTTCATCGGAACTTCCTTTAATTAATTAAAATCGTCCGATCGTTCTCGATCGATCAGAATCAATAATTTTTCAATAAAAAAATTTTAAAATAAAAAAATCAGCTCATTTCTGTAATATTTACGATTGGATTGACATTGTCGCTGGGTACGGTAACGACGATATTTTAGAGGGTAGAAACGATTACTTCAGTGATGCGACCACCCGTAGCTTTCCATATGCTATATACCTACGTATACGAGTACATATATATATTTTGTGTATGTGTGTCTGTGTATCTGTGTGTATGTGTATGTGTATGTATTATACACGCTGGCAGGGTTATGTCTATCGCGGTCGGTACCGTGCAAAGCGAGGATTGCAAGAGTTGCCGGGCGTTGCTATAACCGTAGCTGCACCCCGGGAGGTGGAATTCATTTCCCTAATGGAGAAAGGAATATCGCGTCCGACGATGCCTGTGACTCGACTCGCCTCTTGCCATTCGGGGGACTTTCAACTAGAGAAACCAACTCTATCCCTTGACAGCTTGTGCGTATATATATATATGTGTGTGTATATCTGTATGTATGTATGTATGTATGTATGTGTGTATGTGTGTATATATGTACAATGATTATTATTATATCGGCCCACTATATCGAGCATTTCCGATGGGGAGGTCGTTAAAATTTATCGGAACTGTAAGTCCCTCGATCACCGAGGGTGGACCTAGTTCCAATCGTCTCTCTCTCTCTCTCTCTCTCTCTCTCTCTCTCTCTTTTCCCACCCGCGCGCGCGCAACCTTACAGACTTCGCGATAGAAATTTCCCCGCAAATAATTATCAACAACCACGGGCTTCGAATCATTCTCATTAAATATATGCAAAAGTTATTATTATAAATTGGACGAAAGGAAAGAAAGAAAATTGTAATTACTAGTAATGGCGCTTGTGTAGAGGTGGGGTGGGGGGGGGGGGGCTAGTAAGAGAGATTAAATATCGAATCGATATAAATAAATTACAAAGTAGTTCAAAATTAATAGGTGTAATTTCAAATTTTGAGAAACATAACGAGAGAGTTTGTCGAATGAATTCGATTTTATTCGAAAGTTTGACTCGAGGGTAATCACTAAAATTCTTTTTTTTTTTAAGTTTATTTGTTCATTTATTTTAAAGACGCACGTCGATTTTTTTTCGCGCTGTCATTACAGCCTGAAAAATTCGCGACTTTCCTTTTTTACTAGATTCGATCGATCGTTTTGTCATCGAAATATCGTATAATTTTATTACGTATAATTTGAGTAATAGTTTAATTCGAATATTTTAATAATTATTTTTGATTCGTAGAGAAAATTTTTTAAATATTCGACGAGGCGTCTGATAAGAGAGTTACGTCGTAATTGTAAAATCTGACAAGGTTAACGATAGAGAGGATAGAAGAAATTTCGCGACCTTAATGCGATCCGATTTGGAAGAAAGACGGTGATAAGTGTCTATGTAACGAGTCTCCTTCGCCTCGAGCCGGAAGTCCTCTAACATCTTTGAACTTCAGAATTTTTTTCTCGGTAATTTTATTTTTTCGCAGGAAGCACGCTCCGTACACAAAGTTACGTAAGAAAGATTATTCCGCAGCTTGCATTTTCACCCCCGTTACTTCGTTGACTCGTTTTTCTTTTCTTGATTTTTCTTTTTCAATAGTGAAATAGAAAGAAGTTTTTTGAGAGAACAAAAGAAAACGTAAATTCATCGATCGTCGCGAGTTTCTCTACTTACAAAATTTTCGACGAATTTAAATAAAACTTTTACGTTTTTTTTTCTTTCATGTATTTTTGTATTTATTGAAATAGAATTGAATTTTTGTTTTATTATTCAGAGAAGAAGAATGCGAAGGAAGCGAGTTATGTTCGGTGTCGTGGAATGAGAACGCGGAGGAAGCTGTCGAGACAAAAATGTAAATCAAAACTGAATTGCAAAGCGAAATCTTGAAATTCCGCGTGTATATTTATATATACATGCGCCTGCCCTCTAGCGTTATAAGATGGGGATTTAATTTCTTCCTTGATAAAATAAATGGTGAGAAAATTGTTTTTTTTTCTTGATAAATTTCCGCAGGTCCTTGACGAGCGATCGAGAAAGAACTAAACGCCCGAAAATCAAAATTCGATCGAATTGTCAAGATGAGACAGAGGGGGAGGTTTTTAGGACGTCGGGTACGAGTTGCGTGTCCCTCGAGTACCGAAGAAGAGCACCTTGTGCCAAGCCCTTGTCGTCAACGACGAGAAGACCCAGATGTCCTGCAGAGGAACCGGAAGTAACGCCTCCACTACCACCATGCAGGCAAAAAATTTAATTACAGACTTTTTCACTTATTTTTTTGCAATTGTTCGCCGAATCAAACGCTGAGATATTCGCAAATTTTTTGTCGAATTGGTGAAGATATTACGAGTAACGATGATTGACAATTTTTATGAATAATTGTCAATTAGTTAATTAATTATCCGATAATGGAGAGCTCCTTTTTAATTGGAAATTTACCCGTACATTACGAATATCACAGTAAAATATCTGGTTTATAGAATTTTCCCAATAAAAATGAGGAAAATCGTGAAAATTTTAATTCTTGCCCCTTTCGACTGACGAAATTTTGAAATTCGGAAATAGGACCATGATATTAGCGATGTACGAGAAATTTGCGTTTTTACGACGAGTCATTGAAGTTATTATTGCTGTTGAAAATAAAATGTGATCATTAGTCAGTGCAATTTATTCTGAAAAAGGATGGATAATTAAATCTCCTTTTACGTTCGTTTACATGCCTAGAATTTGTTTCGTATATAACTTTGAAAGTAAGCGAATAGAGCATAAAATGTTAGTGATGCAATGAGAGAAAGAGAGACAAGATGAAACGGACAGAAGACGAGACGCAGATCGCATCAGCCTCTCGTTCGTTTCTCATCACCCACGCTCCCTCCCTCTATCTTCTTCCCTCTCTCTCTCGCAAAGTAAACGAGAAAACTTCCTCAAGCTGGAACGAGTTAAGAGTGGATAAAGTAGACGCAAAAATGTTTGAGTGTGATAGGACTAGAGTAAGAAAAGAGATCCTAAAAAAGAGAATAATAAGTTGGAGTAAAGATTATACGATTCTCGAGTAGGCGCCATTGTTTCTCTTCCTCGTTCCGTCTCAACTATCACGGGTCGCTAAACGTCTTCGTCGCGTTAAAGAAACGAGGAATCACATCGCGAATCGGGTTACAGCACTGATTAATTCGATCAAATTTTCTATTACTTTTGTACAAAAATAAAGAAATTTAATAAAAACTCATATTTCCTTTTATATTATTTTGAAAAAATCACTTTCTTATCATTTTCTCGCAATCTGTAATTATTTATCGAGATCTTCCTTTATAACGCGAAGTGCTCGAATTTAATTCAATTAAACTTTTCGGTCATTCTATCTTTATTTTCGATAAGAATGAAGATAGGCAAAACGCAAGTTGGGGAGGGAGGTCTTAAAAATTTATAATATAAATTGTTAAACACAAGATTAAGATTTTTTTGTGATAAAAACTGATCGATTAAAGAATGTAATAAAAAAAATATATATATATATTTATACGCGATGTAATAGGAGATGGAAAGGTTTCGACTCATCGAGCTTTCAAACCTGACCCACTTGGATCCGATCCATATATTTCGTCCTCTGTTCTTCGCTTTGAAAAAATACATTTGTCAAATTTATATCCGACAGTAATTTAAATTTGTCGACGGTCGAGAGACACAGATCCAATTATCGTAATTCGCAATTTTACTATTTTTCGATATTTGATTTTCGACGCAACAGTTTTCATTCGATTTCGTTGATTTTGAGCCAACCGAAACTATCTCATAAAAGCAAATTGGTGAATGAAAATAGAAAAGAATAACAAAAAAAAAATAAAACAAGCAAGAAAAGAGGGAAACGAGAGTTCCAATCGATCAAAGTCCCACTAGTCACTTTTTCCAATCTACGCGAGCGTTACACGTATTACCAGCTCGCTCGGAAAATTCGCCGTCAATTACAATCACCTCCAGCGGCACGCGAAGCTTTAATGGGAAATCTACCCTAAACTCTCGCCAGTGGATTAAAGGGAAAGTGAGAGAAAGAGAGAGAAAGAGAGAGAAAGAGAGAGAGAGAAAATCACACTCACACACAGATGCGTATATCTATAATCGAAATGTGGGAATAATGTTTTTTTAGGAAAGACGCGAATGGGGTAGCGCGAAAGGAAGGAATAAAACTTGCGCGCGTTGGTGGTAGGAGAGATTCTCATCGATCTGCGGAGTGCGCGACAGGTGCTGACGTCAGAGTACCGTGCGGTGCCGCGACTGTCGACTACGCAAGAGCTTCCGAGCCGTACGAAAATAGAAAAATTGGGCCATCGGACCAAAATGTGATAAATACCATCGTGGCACTCTCGATCTCGAGTACCTTTTTTTATCAATTTCACTAGCGTACCATTCGACCTATAATAATAAACGTAAAAAATTATGCCGATTTTCATGTTCGACTCGACGCCAATGCCGATTTTCCGGGGAACAAAAGACGAGCAAGGCAGGTTGGTGCAACGAGGACTTTTATCTACCACTCGAAATTATCGTTCCGACTCGGGTCGGTTATGAAGAAAAAAAATTAAAAAAGAACAATTCTTTTGTTAAATGTAAATTCATTTTTTGTGGGGGGTGGGAGGGAGGGAGGGAGGTTTTCTATTTGCCTCCGTTTTTCTTCTTCTTTTGTCTCGTTACCGTTTCGATTAACTTCTTTTTTAATCCTTCGTGTTACGACTTGATTTGAACAACATGTAGATTTTCAACGCTAACTGGTATTATTTAAATCGGACACCCGGTATATTTTCTACTCTTATCGGCGCTAGAGCGACGAGACACCCGGTATACTTTTTATCATTACTCATATTATCGAAATGGGACAACCGGTAGTATGACCTTCACGAACGTTGCCAATACGATGTAATTCGGGCACCCGGTATAATGTCCATTCTTATCAGCTCTAAAGCCATGGGACACCCGGTATATTAAAGTCTCGATATCGCGGAAGGTCTTTCATTATACGTCGAAATTATTGTTATCGTTGTTAACGTTATTATCGAGCGAAATGATTCGTCAGGTGGAAAGCGCTGCGCCAGCGACAAGAGACGTAACCTGCTGAAGTCGAAGCTCCGAGAATTATTGAGAGAGACCGAACCGATACCGGAAAGCTGCTTGCTCGAGTGTGCCGAGTCCAAGCCGGAGCCGGAAATTCTCGCCGAAGTTCTGCTCATGTCCGAGGCCGAGGGTATCGATCTCGCCGACGTCGAGCCCGACAACGTTTTCGACAATTTGTTCGCGGACATGTTCCACGATCGATCGATCGGTAAATCGATCAACGTCGATCGTTACGAATATTTTATTGTTATATCAAGATCGTTTTCGCGATCGATGGAAAAAGAGAAATAAGTCGAATTGATCGAACCACGATCGATGAAAATTTGAAGAAAACATCAATATTGAAATAACAAAAATTAAATTTGTTTTTTTTTGTTGTTTATTGAAAAAAATATATTCTCAGTGATCGCCAGCGCAGCTCCAGAGGTTATGAGCGACGTTGTCGTGCCCGTACAGATACCGGGACAGGAAGAAGGCTCGTCCGTCGAAATTCTTAATTCCGAAAACTTGATTGAAAATATCCAAGGCGAGAATTCGCCTAATGCAAACGCCTTTCAACAGTCAAATGTCTACGCAACGTTTACTGATCACATGAACGAACTTTTGGAAAGATCGGAACTCCCGGAAAACATTTCAGAGTTCGTTAATTACTCCGACGACGAGTATTCAAATAATCGATCATCCCTTAGCAAATTTTAAACTTCCTTTCCTCGAAAAAAATAAAATTAAAATAATAAAATATTTTGTAAAGTCGACGCGTGACTGTCTAACAATCGGAATATTTCTGAAAATTATAACGGTCGATAAACAAACACAAATAACTGAAAAAATTCGTAAATTTGTATTTTTCTTAAATGCAGATTATTGGGAGCAAGCGGGTTGGAGAATACGATCGGCGATGATCGAGAAAACGAGGATGGAATATTAGAGTACGTGATGAAGCCCAAACCCCCGTCCCACGTAAACAGAGTTCGTTTGAACGGTTCGGTAAGGCCAATTTGGTTTCCCGGCTATAATCTTGTCTCGCCGTACGTCCCGGGATACACGAGAGTGACCAACGATCCGAGCGAGGCACTCAAAGAAGCTTGGAAATTATGCGGACCTCGATACTTCGACGAACGCTCGAGGTTTATCGTAAATATCGACTGAATTAGTTATTCCATTGATATTCCATTCTCGTGTCATCCATTGGATGACAACCATGGCGTCTATGAACACCCTAGTACCTCATATATTTTTTAAAATAAAATTTGTAACGACAATGTCATGAAATTTAACGAAAAATATCAATTTCGGTTTCGAACAAACCTTGGTTTGTCGCGTGTATTTTTTTCTTTCGCATTTTTTTTTATCGTTTTCCGATCGTTATTTCAATTTTATATTGTTATTAATATAATTATGATTATTATTATCTTATTGCTTGTTTTTTCAATCGGTTCAAATTAAAATACAATGGTAAATTATTAATTATTAAAAACATTAATTATTTTTATTTTTCATTAATCTTATCGTTAATTATTCGATTAAGTCGATTCATTTGATATAAGGAATAGGGGTATGGCATTTACATATAGATTTCTTGAAGCTCGTGTACGCGGGCGCACCTTTATACTGATTTATTTTTCCTCGTGCGGTCGAAAGTTCGATGGTGAAAGAAAAGAAGAAGAGGAAGAAGAAGAAGAAGAAGAAGAAGAACAAGAAGAAGAACAAGAAGAAGAAGAAGAAGAAGAAGAGGAAGAAAAAGTAGAAAAAGTAAGGTTCGGGATAAATGGAGCAAACCGTTTATTCGACTCGCCCGGTGAAACGGAGCGAGAGTGACTGAGAGCAAGAGGGAGAGAAATGAGAGAGAGAGAAAGAGAGAGACAGACAGACAGAATACACGCATTTGCTCGATCAAAGCCGAGAGTAGGCGAGAGAGAGGTTCGAGTTTCTCGAGCGGGGACGTAGTTCCGAGTGAAAATAAACAAGGGTTGGACGGGAAAGGGTAGATTCGGGATTGTATAGCCGAAGCATGGACGAAATAGCCTCGAATCGAAAACCCAATGTGCGAATCCCGTCGGTTTCCGACCCGCTTTAAGCGTGTTCGCGGTTTGGACATTCGCTCGACCCAAATAACGTTCTCACGTATATCGGCAGTTCCACGTCGAATCGATCGTTTTCACCACTTTGCTATTTACAACAAAAAAAAAGAAGAAAAAAAGAAAAACAATCGCGAAATAAAATAGAACGGATCTCTTTAAATTTGCCAAAAATTAATTCGAAAAATTTTTGGTAAAAAACGAAGAAGAAAAAACTCACATCGAGAGTGCGTCAAACGCAGGTTGGTCGAGGTGAAAAATTCGTTAAAATTGAAACCCGACAATTTTAACTCCGATCAACGTTTTTTGCACAAAAAAATCGCGAGTGATTTGGCGGGATAATAACCCTTTTCGTTGATGAATTCACGAACAACAGAGGTACGGGGGGAGGGGGTTGGGGGATGATTCGTCGTCGACACGGGTACCGAGTGATAGAACAGCGTGCAAAAAACTAAAAAAAAAGAAAATAAAAGCGCAACTTTTCGGCATTTTCCATAACAAAGGGTTATCGCGTACAAAAGCTAGAAGCTGAAATAGCTCGGTAACCGAATGCGCGCTGAAATGGTACGAGCGGGGGTGTTTTTAGCTACCCTCCTCCTCCCTCCTGGCGTCAACCCGCCACGCCCCGGGGACACCCGGGCCCGGGGAGTAGTGTGTACGTTGTAGAGAGGGCGCGAAATATATCGAGGGCGAACGCGGGGGATGAAACGAGACGCGAGGGTTGGCGAACGAGGGAGGGGGGTGGTCCGCGACTAATCGATGTACGTGCTTTCGTCTACAACCAATCAACGTCGACCGAAACTTCGGGCGAGATTCATCCCGAGAGTTATCGAAGCCCTCACGTTTCTCCCCTACGTAACCTACGTCTATATATATTTATCACACATGTTAGATAAATACACACACACACACACACATATATATATATATGTGTGTGTGTGTGTGTGTGTGTGTGCGTGTGTGTGTGTGTGTGTGTTTGTGTCGACGAATCCATACTTTATTCGATATATCTCTCAGGAACCCTCTCCTGCAGGCAGAAACCGATATCCAATATTTCACCTGTAATCCATATTTTGTACATTCTAGTGTAAGTTCAGATATCAAATATTGAGTGATGAAAATTTCATAAACCAATCGATTAATGATGAATAATATAAAGGATATGTTTTGGCGATAAAAATGCATCAATAATAAATAGTGAGATAATTTAATAATAAGGGTAAGCATGATAAACAACTAATAATATAAAATAAAAATTCCACCCTTCAATTATTAAATAACAGATGATTAATGAGAAATGATAGAAATTCAATAATTCAATAATAAAATTGCCTCTGTTAAATATAAAATAAAACGATTCGTTAATAAATTTACGTACAATTAATAATACTTAACGAAATAAAATAATCGAATCGATAGGTCAAATATAATAAATAAAATAGAAAAGTAACTAGATCTTTCGCGATAATTGTACAAAGAATCTCGTTCTTGTTTTCTTCCTTTAATTCGTCGTTAATTCATACACAACATAAAGTGATTCGTTATACGTTTCGTGCATCCCCACGATTCCCAAAAGACCCGGTTGTGTCGTCTTCGTGTTTCCGGATGTCAAGGGTTACGAAAACGTACTCGAGGAAGTTCAACGTGCCTGGAAACATCCGCGTTGAATAATGTTGTTGGTTTGACAATAGACTGGGCGCGAACCAAGCCCCTCCTCAAAGGGATTTCCTTATATACAAATAGATGTATGTGCGTGTATATATGTGTGCGTATGAGTAAGGTCAGAGGGAAGAGAGGAGTGTAAGGGAGAGGATCGAATTTCGTACGATAGTCGAGCGAGGTACGAATCAACGAGAATGTCTATGAGAAAACCAGGAGAATTCTGGTAGGTATAGGTGGGATATTCGGTACAGCGAAGGAATCGAATTCGAGGCAGATATACGAGAGAGGGCGCGCGAGAGGTCGGCTTGTGCCACGCGAAACGAAGGCGCTTGGGGTAGAAAATGGTATAGACGCGAGGGGGCGAAGAACGAGAACTCCGGTACTCTCTTTCTCTCTCTCTCTCTCTCCCCTCTCGCGACTGACAAATGGTTCTGTTTACAATGGTTTGTTCGCCGAGGAAGCTTTGTTACGTACGTACGGGGGAGGAAGAAGTGAGAAGGTAACAAAGGGTGAGTGACAAGAGAGGGTCCGAGAGCGGGGTGAGGGGTGAGTTGGTGGACACGAAGGGTGAGATTTAAGACTGTATATGATAGGCCACTCGATCGTCGGCTCATGGTTAGGTGGGTATGATCGAGAAAAAGGAAAAAAACGAAAAAACGAAATCACGATACGACGGAAAACTACCCCTCTTGCGACAAAGAAAACGGGACGAGGGTGAACATTTTTCGCTCTTGTCCGGAAACAACGCCAGCCTTCCTCCTATTCCCGCGAGATAAGGGACGCGACGACTTTTGAATTCAAGTTGCTTCAGACTATACGATGCGGTGCCGGTACGTGCCGTTGCCGTTACGTGACGGTCCGTGTCGTATAGTCCGCAACTTATCGCGGAAATTTTCCGATTGCGCAACGCTCCTGCAAAATGTTTTTGGACGAAAACAAAATCTGGACCCCCCCGCCCCGGTAACCTAAGTTTCGAAAGTAAATTACGAATGTCGACTATCGGCACTTGGCGAGGGTCAAAATTTGTTTTCGTCCAAAAAGGCTTCGATTGAAGGTTACGGAATCGGAAATTTCTCGCTGATGAAGATTGTGACGTTATTTTGCCCGAGATCACAAAAACTCTGGGAAACAAACGCAAAAAACCGGAGATAACGATTTAGCCACTTAAGGTCGATAACGTCTGTAAAATCGAATACGAAACCATGATTTCCTTGTTGCACGGGAAATTTACGATCGACCTAGCCTCTTAAAGCTTGAGAAAGGATTAAAATTGACCGGAATGGAAATGTGGCCAATTTTGATGGGGGTTACGAAACCTCCAAAAAATTGACTTTTCCGGAGGCACTAGCTCCGTTCTCGTCCGTCCTACAAACAATTTCACGAATAACTTTTTAAAACGGTTTTCGAGCACTCGAGAACCAGCCAAGCAACATTTGGATAGCTCAATTTTTGTGGATATGGCGGCACTTGGAAAATCGCATTTTTCAGGACCTATAGGGTGGGATACGTGAAAAAAGTGGCCTAGAATGGAGTCAAATTTTGTTTTGCTCCAAATCGTCTTTAAATCATCATATTCGTGTTACGCGGAAAAATTCCGATTCCAAAATGACCCAACAAGGTGTTTTTGGTGAAAACGCAATTTTGACCCCTCGCGGACCCCCCCAAAGTCAGAAAAGTAAATCACGAATATCGCCTAATCGACACCTGGCGAGGGTCAAATTTTGTTTTCGTCCAAAAAGGCTTCAATGGGAGGTTGCGGAATGGGAAATTTCTCGCTGATGAAGATTATGAAGTTATTTTTCCCGATATCTCAAAAACTCTAGGAGAAAAACGGAAAAAACTCGAAATATAGATTTATCGATAAAAAACAATATATTTTTTTCAATAGAAAATTCGTTTTTAGAACTTTTTTTTTCTTATTCCGAATATCGACTATCGCCGATTCTTGATTAAACAGATTTCATCCATCTGGCGCTGTGTATTTTTTCTCTCTGAGAACGTTGAAAAATAAATCGACCGTGAATCGCGGCGTTTTCCGATTTCCTCCCCGAGGGGGACGAGGCTGTCGGGGGAGGAGAAAGAGAGGAGGCCGATTCAAATCTCGAAACTTGCCTTCGTTCTATACATATAGATATATATATATATATATATATATATATATATATATATATATATATATATATATATATATATATATATATATATATATATAACGAACAAGTCCAGAAAATCTCTCTATCGGAACTGCGGCGGAAGTGCGCGAGTAAAGCTCAAGGGGGGCGGGGGGATCCGTAGAATATCTCGAGGGCGCGAGAGGAAACGAAAAGAGATCTATAAGAACAGGAAGAGTCGATAGAGATCCGAAGCCAGGATGCGAGAAAAAGAGAGCGAGAGCAAGAGAGAGAGAGAGAGACATACGGCGAGAAAAAAAGAGGGTTAAGGATAGGGTAGGGGGGTGCAGTTTCGACATGGAACGCTCACACGTTCGCGCCGAACCTCGTGATGGGACGAGAAAGCTGCGAGTAGAAGGAACGAGATCGTGAAAGTACGATTGGGGGGGATTGGTGGTGCACGAGGGCTGCTCGGGGGTTAGGTGGATAAGGGTTAAGCGTGAATAGAGAGAAGGTAGGTGTCTCGTTCGTCGTGGCCGTCGCGAACATTCCATACCCAGAGACGAAGTGGGCCAAGACTTTTCGTGAGATCGAAGCTGTGCCTTTTTCACAGAAACCCCAAGTTTCGTATTACTTTGCAGTAACGTCGATTTTGTGCAATTCGCCGTTTCGTCGCGCGGGCTTACGCATATACGAGGTTTGAGGGAGGAAGGGCTATAGGTAGAAAGGGGGTGGGAGGCACCAACGTCTTGCACGAAAGTCTCTCGGGATATTCTTCGGTTAGACGAGGAGAGAATTTTCCGGGGTTGTGAAAATTGGCTACTTCGCGGGGTATATATTTTATATCGTATCGAGAGAGAGAGACACTTTTTATCCAGTGTCATATTTGATCTCTCAAATGCCGGAGGTCGATACGAGAATTATCGATTTTATTGATTTTATAGTTTTTTCTCACTTTTTTTTATTTTATATATTTTCTTTTATTATGTTTTTTACGAATTTTTGTCGATATTTTTTATTATTATTTTCTATTTTTCATTGTAACTATTCAACTTGTGATTTTGAAACACAAAATAATTTGTGGTCGATGTTTTTGGATGGTCCCAAAAAATTCGATATCAATTTTGATTGATATTTGGTTGTTGTTTAGCAATTGATACGTTTACTTTGCGTATATTTTTGGATGTGTTTTATTATACTCGATCGATTCGCTCTATCTGGCGACCTAATCGAGCATTAACAGCTTTTTTTCGATGGCTTATGTAGGACGGAAACCTTGAAAGGCGCTTCTTCGCGACAGAAGTTTTTCCTAGCTCGTCCTTCACCCTTGCCACACATATCTCTCGGAATCGGAACGCTCCTCTTTCACCGCTTTGCCATCTCGAGGCTCTCATTTTCACGTTTCAACCCACTTTTGTCGTTGAAATAGTCGAACGGTAATACAAGCGCTCCGTCGCCGTCGCCGTCGACGACGACGATGACGACGAGCCGATGAAGAAGAAGAAGAAGAAGGAGAAGGGAGAGAGAGAGAGAGAGAGAGAGAAATGTATAATGGAACGCTAATGCGTTTCTCATGGCTCAAAGTGCTACGAGAGAGTTTCCCATTTGGTGTCAACGAAAAAATTGTGGCAAAGGGGTGGAGAACGAATAAGAGAAAAAAGAAAAAGAAAAAAAGGAGAACGAACAAAAATAGTCGAACGAATTTCTCATCTCGCTTCGAGAGAGTAACGCTCGCGGGGTCTCGTGATTCGTTAAATATCATTTTTATCTGACTACGAGTTGATAAAAAACGTCGACGATAGAACGATAACAACGATCGAAAGTAAATAAGACGAGCGGTAATGTATTTTTAGAAAAATAATGAATATGCAAACGACAATAAAAAAAAATCCATTAAAACGTAAAATTGAGATGGGGGAGAACGGGGCAGTGGGAGCTAGCGGGTAATGGGAGCTAGAGCCAAAAACGTACTTAGAAACGCTCGACATGTTTCGAAACAACCAAAATGCCTTTCTTAATCTTCGTTCGTGTCATGCGACTGCCGATGGCTGCTTCAGTGCCACAAGTATAACGGCAACGACCACAAACGTATTTTGCATCCTCCCGTTATAAGAAAAATATTTTTCTCACAATCAAAGTAAGTATCTAAAGTTTTCTTATTTAATTGTTTTTCGAGTTCATTCGGTAGCTTAGTTCATGTACTTTGATTTGGAAGTATAAAAAATAAGTTACGACATAATTTGTTTATATTATTATATTTAATTCGAAATGCTTCCCTACGGGGTAATGGGAGCTAGAGGGGCTGCCATTACCTGAATACTCAGATGAAGAAAATGAGTGTGTGATATGTTTTGACGTTGGAAAACATAACAAGCTATGGTAACGCTGGAGAACCTGTGGAAAATGGGCTCATGTGGAGTGTTCGAATTGTGACGATCCCAAAGATTATATTTGTAATCTTTGCTTCGTCTAGACCAAAGCAAAGAACATATTAATTTTCCTACATTTAATTCCTACGCGTTAAAAAGGCTATATTTGGGTTAACTATGTGTTCCTTAGTTTATCATATGTTAAATGTTCATATTTACTATTAATAAAATTTAATTAACAAGTTATTAAATTCGGTTAGTTTCTAGCTCCCATTACCCCCTACGTCGGGTAATGAGAGCCACAGACACATTTTTTTAAATTTAATTTTTCACTACCTTAAACAATTAGGAGAAAGTTTCTATTTCATAAAAATGAAAGTTTATTTATCAAAAGACTGATTAATAGAGAAAACCATAAATAATGACTGCAATAAATTACTTTTTTTTAAACGTTTCCTTACATGGCTCCAATTCCCCCATTCTCCCCTATTAATGTTTATCGCCTATTAATGTTTATTTATAATAGTTTTCGTAAGAATAACGAACTTTGAATCAAATAAAAAATATCTGTGCCTGAGGCAAAGATTGAAAAGTGATAAATTTTCAGAGAAATAGTAAATTTAAAAACAACCACAACAACAACAACAGAAACGATCCAAATTTAAAACAACAAAAATCGAAGCACTTTCGTAAAAATATTGAATTTCAAACGAGAACGAAGAAAAAACAAAACCACAAAAAAAACGGAACAAAACTAAATTTAAACAACGAACGCACTATCCTAGAAATATATAATATGTATTTCAAGACAAAAACAAAAAACGAAACGATTCCGTTCGTCGTATCGGGAATTCGTTGAAAATGTTGGGAATTGGAAATATTTTCCGCCACGATATTCCAAACTTAGCCTTATTCGTATTTTTGAGTTGAGAAATTTGCCAACTCTCCTCCCCCTCCCCCGCCCCCACTACCCGATCCTCCCTTCTCCGTCCTACCTCGTCCCTCTAACCCCTTTCTCATCCTCCTCGCATTTCTCATCTTCTCGAGTACTTCGTGCTTCGAAACGAAAATCGTTCGTGGGTCGAAACAGTTTGAAAACAACCTTCGCGTGGATAACTCACGGGGAGGACTCTTCTTCCTTCCGCCATCGCATCCTCCCAACTCCGGTCCCGCGATGTTAGTGAGTATAATGTAGTTTCCCAAAGGTATTTCGAGTTTGCTCGAAGCCGTAGTAGAGAAACCTAGGGTGAGGATGAGGAAGACAGGGATGGGTGGAGGGGGGTCGGGGTGGTATCGTCGGGGGAGGAGGTTTGAAGAGGGATGAGGGTCGTGCTTCTCCACGAGCCACAGGATATCCTTCGAACGACCGAAAGTATTCGCTTCTCGTAATCCCTTCTGCTCATCGGGTAGTTCCCCTCGGACGAATTCCGAAAAACACCGCCTCGCTCGCCTCCTCCCCCACCCACCCCCACACCACGATCGCGCCCTCGCTGCAATAACATATTCGGGATTCCCTCTGCGAGTTTCGACGAATGGAATATTTCGAGCGTGACTTCCGATTCCTTGGAGGCAACGAGATTTACCGACGATCGGTAAGGAAGAACGTTCGTTCCAATTTTTTGTGAACGCTCTCGAGATGTTTCTTTCTTCAAAAAAATTTGAATAGAACGCGATAAAAGGATAATCGAAGAATTTAATACATTTTTGCCTCTTTTGTTTTCTCGAATGCACGATAGAAAAAATGGCGCGAGAATAAAGTAATTTGAAAATAAAACGCGATTATCCTCTTTTGTTATTGTTGTTGTTGTTGTAATGTAACCGAAAGACCGTTTTTGCGATAACGTTCGAAGGACGATCACGGCTCGTCTCTCCTGAAATTCGGTGAAAAAGTATTTCGGCGTCGGTGAGAAACGTTTCGAGCGGCCGAAGGGAGGAGTAAAAAATTCGAGAAATCGAAATAACGAGAAACAAACTGTCTTTTACGTTTTTTTTTTGTTTTCTTTTTTTGCCCCTTTTTTTTAGGGAAGAAAATGACGGTACGGAGGCGAAACGGAAAAACGAGATTAGTCACCGTGGAAATGGAGGGTTGTAAAAAAAATATATATATGTGTGCGTGTGTGTGTGTGTTTGTCGCTGTATATTTACACCGTGCGTCAGGATCGCGAGGGTCGAGGAAGCGTTATATACGACTGTAAAGGGAAGTGAACGACGTGGTGAACGTGTATTCGCGTATATATGTATATAAGGTAGGATATATAGGAAAAAGAGTCGTGGCTGGGTTCGTTTGTCCCACGCGCGCTGATTGATGGACAAAGTTGCACCGACGCTAGCCGGCGAAGCGAAGCACCCCTCGGGCTTTTACTTGGCGGAGGACAAATGAACGGTCGAACGAGTACCCCTCGCTCTCTATACGCGCCGCAGGGTCTCGACTTTACGTTTCTTTTTTCTCAAACCTCTTCTCTCTCTCTCTCTCTCTCTCTCTCTCTCTCTCTTTCTTTTTCTCTCTCTGTCTGTCTCTCCCCCTCCCTCTCTCTCTCTCTCTCTTTTGCCTACCCTCACCCATTGGCACGGCTCTTTCTCACTATTCCTCTCATTCTCGTTATCTCACACCCTATCTACCCGAGATCCGACCAACGCGCATATCAGTCAACTATCTCATGTTTCCAAGGACTCTATCTCGTCCGTACCGATATCTCGCTCGTACGAGACAAAAAAGATTTCACCGTGAATTTTACGATTTTTTATATTATTTCTGGAGGGGAAAACCTATTCGGGATCGCGAAATTCGAGAGAGAGCTTGCGCAATTTTTAACGACCGTTTCGATATAGGGGAGAACGGGGCAGTGGGAGCTAGCGGGTAATGGGAGCTAGCGCCAAAAACGTACTTAGAAACGCTCGACATGTTTCGAAACAACCAAAATGCCTTTCTTAAACTTCGCTCGTGTCATGCGACTGCCGATGGCTGCTTCAGTGCCACAAGTATAACGGCAACGACCACAAACGTATTTTGTGTCCTCCCGTTATAAGAAAAATATTTTTCTCACAATCAAAGTAAGTATCTAAAGTTTTCTTATTTAATTGTTTTTCGAGTTCATTCGGTAGCTTAGTTCATGTACTTTGGTTTGGAAGTATAAAAAATAAGTTACAACATAATTTGTTTATATTATTATATTTAATTCGAAATGCTTCCCTACGGGGTAATGGGAGCTAGAGAGCATTACCTGAATACTCGGATGAAGAAAATGAGTGTGTGATATGTTTTGACATTGGAAAACATAACGAGCTATGGTAACGCTGTAGAACCTGTGGAAAATGAGCTCGTGCGGAGTGTTCGAATTGTGACGATCCCAAAGATTATATTTGTGATCTTTGCTTCGTCTAGATCAAAGCAAAGAACATATTAATTTTTCTACATTTAATTCCTACGCGTTAAAAAGGCTATATTTGGGTTAACTATATGTTCCTTAGTTTATCATATGTTAAATGTTCATATTTACTATTAATAAAATTTACTTAACAAGTTATTAAATTTGGTTAGTTTCTAGCTCCCATTACCCCCTACGTCGGGTAATGAGAGCCACAGACACATTTTTTTAAATTAAATTTTTTACTGCCTTAAACAATTAGGAGAAAGTTTCTATTTCATAAAAATGAAAGTTTATTTATCAAAAGACTGATTAATAGAGAAAACCATAAATAATTACTGCAATAAATTACTTTTTTTTTAACTTTTCCTTACATGGCTCCAATTCCCCCATTCTCCCCTACGAATATCGAAAAAGAAAGAAAATTTGTTATTAACTTACGATAATTGTACGAAATTGTCGATTAAATAAAATAATAAATTTAAATGAAATTTATACGAAGGTTATATTTTTTAACTTAGGCAAAAATTCATTGAGACGGTTTTTTTAAATTTTCATAATATTCTACCGGTAAATATTTGTAAAATTGGGAAAAAATATAGTAAAAAATTAGAAAAATGATTGAATAGTTAGAAATTGTTATTGCGAATGAATGTTCGTTATTTCACGATAGACGATAATTGTTAATAAAGCAAAATGATAAATCCTTCGTAATATTTAATGATAAAAATAAGTTTTTTATCGCATCATCGTTTGCAATTGGTTGCGTCGGTTTGTCCGCACGTCATGACGCGTGATTGATGAGCCGAGGAGAGACGTCAACGAGGCTCGTTCCGTCCGTTCGGCCCGTTCTATGTTTTTATGAGCTTGATAATAAAAAAAAATCTTTTTTTTTCAACGTCCGATGAATATTAACGATAAATAAACATTCGTTTATTTTTTTATTTTGCAGCGACGCCAAACAAAGATTATTTGGCGATGGTACGATGGTAAAGATTATTTTTCAATTGAAAAATAATCTTTACCATAATTATTTTTCGTATTTGTTTAAAAATTATTTTTTCAGTTCGCGTTCCGAGTAAGTCGAGTTCGATAACAACATTCCGTATTTTGTCGCGGTTCAAATAGTTGAAAAAAGATGAAAAAAACGTAATTAAAAAAATAAAAATAAAAAATAGCTCACCGGTTCTGCTGTTCGTCGACGATGGCAGATGGTAGGGTAGCTAGTCGTCGGTCGAGGCAACGGGGTTTTTCGCCCCGTATCGGTGCTCACCGGTCCTCGAACCGCTCGAAGGCGGCGACGAGGCCTTCGTTAACCGTTCCGTGACGCTCACCACCGACTCTCGTTATCCCGTCAGTCTCCCGATAACAGTTCGTCCCGGTCCTATTTCCGAAATCGACGCCACCCCCGTACACCGTGCCACCTTGCCAGCAGTCTTCGACCGCCGCCCTCTCCTGCCTACGCATGCCACAAATATTCTGAAAAATGCAAAAAAAACATAAATTTAAACGAAACAACTTAATGATATTATTATCTTACAATTCGTTTAAATAAAGTATCACGAATAATTAAAAAAAAATATTTGTACCAGCATAATTATTAGAAATATTATAATAAATAAATAACACGTTGTTATTAATAAATATGATAAATCAAATTATTGTTCATCGTAAAAAGAAGAAATTTTACTACTGTGGAAAAATAACAAATTTGATATTTTTCTGCAATAAGGAATAATTTTTGACGATTGTTTTGCAAAATAAAATATCAATTTATCGAATTATTTAATTTTTATTGATTGAAATAATCGAATAAAATTGCCAGGGATGTCGCGGAGCATTTTTACACGAAATAAATAATTCCTTAGAAAATCTCTTCGTTGGAAACTTTGTCACCCGTCGGATATGTAAGACCGCGAGTCGTCATCTTAACCACGAGAGTTCATAAGAGAATTCTTATCGGACACCTGACACTCTTCGTTACTCGGCTAATAACTACGAAAACTTTTAACCGTGCGCAAAGCCATCCACGCGGGATAATACAGCCAGGTTATCGTCCTGTCTGGTTAAACCCACCCCATGTTGAATCATCCAACTGACAATATAATAGGCTTGGCGTGTGAACGATCCAACGGAGCACATAATGATTGCCGTGCATATCGATTCCCATATGGGTGAATATACAAAAATTGGGCAACTCGCTGTCATCGGCCAATAAATACGAAAATATTTATGCACTTTATTCTGCGACAATATATTATGAAATTCCTAGATCCTCGCCATGTATCCATTCAATTTGAATTACATACTTCAAAAGCTAATTAGTAAAATAACGCAATGAATGCTCAAAACATCAGTACCCTGGCGTGTCATAATCACAAAAACGCTTAATCAGGAGCTTGTATAACAAAATATTCCGTGTTTATTGTTAATCTGATTATTATTATATATTCTGTAAAACATTTATTAATATAATTCACACGTTTATTTATAGAATCTGTAAAAAGCTATTTTTTAAAAATTTACAAACTTTGTCATCACTTTTACCCATCAGTCCTTTGTGCCAAGTTGAAATTTGAAATTCCCCCAAAATATTGCCGAACTACGATCAACTCATTGTTCAGTGTTGAATGTTGGTACTAAAGTTAACTGCAAAGCGCACCATATTGACGGCAGCCATGTCGAGGCAAGTGCTAGCGTCGTTGTTACCGCGTGTGCACATGCTGATTCAGTCAAATTGTCAGTACTCTGGTAATCCTTTATTTCCTCTAGTACCTATGTTTTCTTTAAATTTATGCATGATTACATGTAATTTGTAAAAATATACCATCTTTATAATTAAAAATACTGATAAACACATAAGTTTTTAGTATAATCTCAAATTAATGTCCTATTCGTCAGTACTTTGTCGTCAGTCCGCTGTCTGAGAATGCACCAAAGGACTGCCGTGTTACCAGGGAACTGATGATTTATTTATTTCTGATCGAGTTTATTACTTGTTATAGTGTGCAATCATTTGTTTGCGAAATGATTATAACTGTGGTGCCTATATTTTGATTAAATATGTAGCACGAAGAGCAGAATATCCTTATTCAGGGATCTGTTCTTCTGTTGATAATGAAGATGGCGAATTGAGAGTAACTTTTCTCAAAATTTGTAACATGAGTCAAGTTAGCGCCGAACTAGAAGCAATTTCAATGAATTATATCTCAAAAAATTGCTCGCAATTTGCTCATCAAGAATATAAAATTGCTCTAGCGGTAGCAATTATTAAAAAAAAAGTTATTAAACAATTTCATAACAAACACTAATTTGACGATTTCTAAGTTATCCAAGTACGACCGGAATCTTTTCTGGGCTCAAAATATTGCGATCAATTTGCTCATCACTGCCCACCATTGAGAAATTTTAATTTATTTTTGTTTATTTTTAACAAATGGTCATTATATTTCGCAATTATTACCTAGTGATGGAAAATACCTTACTGCTTAGGCAACTTCGTTTTTGCTTTAATTTTAATTTCTCAGAATTGTCTAATGTTAAGGCAACTACTTCAAAGTGATACTGAACATTATAAAATGAAAAGGCTGTTTTGAACACTGTTGTAGTTCATATTTACAGTATTACATAGTTTTAGAGGTAATATTAACACTAACTAATGTGATTTAATTCATTAAATATGCGCCTTTATTACATTGTAAGATATTTGTATTTCAAAATACTCAAAGTTACAGTAAACCTTATATTTCATACGAAATAGTGTTCTTAATCAGTACTGTGCCATCCTCGTCAGTCCGTTGGCAGTGAAATTTAAAAAAATACAAATAACTCGCAAAATATTTAAAAAAGTGACTGGCCCGTCATAGGATAGTATATTGATGGTACAAACTATGTACTCAAGCCAAAATATATATAAGATGTGGTTGAAAACTATATCAACAAAATTTGGCCAAAAGTGGCCCAACTTTTGTATATTCGCCCATATACATATATCATCGCAGAGACATGTATCAAATTTCTATTTTTATTTCTATTTCAATTTTTATCACGATGACCGTTTAGTCTTTTAATTATTTTAACAGTTTGAAATATCGATCGATTATCAACATCGACAACAATAACAATAAAAATATAATGAAAAACAAAAATTATTATAAAAAAATAAGAATAAAAAGATTGTCCAATTTTGAATTCTATTTTTTAATGATTTTTACGAATACTTTTAAGTATTTTCATTTTTAAATATCGATCGATTATCGATTAATATTAATGATCGAATAAAAAAGAAAACAAAATGGAATATTTTTCCAATTTTTATTTCCCCCGAGAATATTTCTCTCGGCGCGTTCACGACTACCCAAACCTCACATCGCATCCCTCGTTCCGGCAATTATTACAAACGTGGTCTGAAGAGCCCTGCCGCCTTAATTGCTTCCTCGACTCGGCACGACAATTTTTCAAAAGTCGTAAAAAAAAGGGAAAAAAAACAACAGTACCTACCCTCGCACACGAGTACCGGGCTATTCACATATTCGGCAAGATCGGGGTGACTACCATTCACTCGCCACACTTGAATAACGAATGGACGGTGACGATGAATTTTAAACCATCAGGAGTAACGAGCCCCCGTACACGTTTGCAAAATTTCCTTGATACTCCATTCGAGAATCCACGTTGAAGTAGCCAAGTTTTTATCGTTTTTCAAGCAACATGGTTAAAAGTCGAGTTTCATTTTCGCATTATTACCACGAAGTACTTTTCCGTAATAAATTTTTTGTTTTAATCTAATTAAAACTCGTTACGTATGAAACATTTTCTTGAATTTTTTTTTCGAACGATCTATCTACCTTAAGGGATGTTTTTTTAAACTTAGTTCGTGATTGAAATTATTATTATCGGGAAATTGCTTTTAATTATTTTGTTTTCGTCATCGGTTATTTATGGAAGGACGAGTCTGGAAAATAGAGAGAATGGAATTCTTTCATATCCATCTATATATATCTTTCTGAGAGATATACGAAGAGATTAAGAGTGCCCGAGGTAATCCGGTCATGTCGATCCGGTACTAGAAAACCCAGAGAGCCTTTCTATATAGCTATACTTCGATACATAATACACCGTACAACGGGATAAGATATTTTGCCGAGTGTGGGAAGAACAAGGCTGAAGTAGAGAGGAGAACGTAAGGCGTACAGAGGGTGCGAAGGGTGAGCGCGCCTCGGTCGATGAAATCGAAGGGATGATACCCGACGAGGAGTTTCTCGCGGTCGAACCAGAGTACAAAACTATGTACGTGCGAATTTCGATCTTTTTTTGCTTTTTTTGTCGCATATATATATAAAGAGAGATAAACATAGAGTAAACATACAGGCTGATTCAAAAACGACGGAATGCATAAAATAATCAAACTTTGATTTATGAAAATAAAGATTTACGGGTAAAATTAAATCGATTGGGAAAATTAAAAAATGTTTGAAGTTTTTGTAATTGTAATAACTATCATTTATCATAGATGTTTTTAATTTTGTTTGTATTTTAAAATACATCCACGTTTGAAAATAAAAAGTATAATTTGCACATGAAATATTTTCATTCAAGATGCTTTAGGAAATATTAATTTTAAAAAAATGTCTACGCTCAACAATAACTATTACAATTAGAAAAAAAATTCGTAAGTTTGTCCTGCTCTAAAAATCTTGAAAATTCTCGTTTTACAATTTTTTTACAAACGATTGATAACTTTATCGTTCTGGAAGAAGGAGAGAAAAAACAACATTTAAGTAGTTACACCCAGTACGAGGTCAGCCAGAATTTACAAATCGTCGTTTTATCAATTTTCGTTTTTTTAATCGACCTGTACATAATTCACGTTATAAGCGTAAAAAAGATCTCTTTTTATATACGTGATTCAGTCTCGGGGTGCGATAAAGTCGTTTTTTCCTCGAGGGAGGATGCACGAACGAGTCGAGAACGGGGGTGTACGAAGAAAAAAAAAGAAAAAAAAAGAAAAAGGTAGCAAACTATATTGAATATACGTGGAAGAAAGCTCATTCTCCACAGGTCGGCCACCTTTACTTCCGACCCTTTCACTCGGTTTATCGTCGACTCTTTGACAATTTCCTACGCCCTATGACCTCGAGTAAATCCACGTACACGTGTCCGACAATATGAAAGAAAAAACGACGAATAGAAAAAAAAATAACCCAACTAGCTAGAATAAAAGATTCACGAAATTCATTGACAAAGGAAAGACGAAAAAAACTGCTAGACATTATTTTTTCCAACGTAAGAAAATTGAGAAGAAAAATCGGGTCGGGGTAAAAAATGGACTTCATGGTCATCAGGAGGAGAAAGAGCTTTGTCGTGGAGCGAAGGATCGACGACAGCGTCGACGACAACAACGACGACGACAAATTGGGAAAACGTGGAAAACTTAACGTCGGGTTCGATATCGCGATAAGACGAAATAAAATGTCTTCCTTGGGACTCGACCCGATATCCTGTCTATTTATATATATATATATTGATTCTCGTGTCGTTGTACATTGGCACTGTTGTATAACACTGGACAATGTGAAATCTTTCGTCGGGGCACCCTCATACTCGTTTGAGCATCGCAAGAGATTTTGTCCATGCCCCCGGCTTATCCTTATAGCTACTCTAATTCATCCTCACGGACCAGGAAAAAGAGAGAGATAGTGAGGGGGGATGGGAGTAAAAAGAGAGAGGGTGAAATCTGAGGGATATAAAAAAGGTGACCAGTGCGAATCTCAGCGAAAATCTACTGGACAAAGGGGAGGCTTAAGCGTCTCATATATGTTGGTTATAGTTGTGTATATATATATATATGTACTATATAAATAAATGTACTATAAGAACACCACGAGTCCTTTTACAAGAAAAAATGACCTCTTCCTGCTTCTCGCAACGTTCACGGCGCCACGAAACTGATATTTCACGAAACGACGGAAATAAAGAGAATACATGTATAAAAAAATATATAGTAAGCAAAAAAAAGGAGAGAAAAGCGAATGAGGGAAAACAAACATGAAATAAAAAGCTTCATTAAATTACGACTCGATACGAATAATACAATAATTCTCGAAATAATAAATACGATCGGGGGACTGAAAATCGTGGGTGAAAATCATTCATGAATCTACTGTTCGCCGATTTAATCGTGAATTATTGTGAAAAGTATGTTTTTTTTTTTTTTTTTTTTATTTCGATCTAGATCGTGAATTACGTCGTTTCGTTATAAAACAGTAATTTTGTATACGAAAAATCGTTCATTAGGGAATCGCGCATGCGCGCATCGGGGATCGTATGTATCAACGGTGGACGTAGTGCTTTCGGGGACACTTTCAGTATCCCGGTGATAAAATTCATCGGGAGGGGGGAGGGCGAGGAGGGATTTACACGTGCCCAAGCGTGGCCGAATAAATTGCTAATCGCGGTAGTAACAAAGGGACGAGCGGAGATGAACGCGGCAGCTTGCAGTTACAGAGAGAGAGAGAGAGAAAAAGAGAGAGAGAGAGAGAGAGCGAGAGAGAAAGAAAGGAGGCTGATCGATTTCATGCGCTCGGTGGAAACGATTCTTTACACGCGTGTAAAAAAAAAAGAACGCATCGTTACCAGTTTTTTTTATTCGTTCGCTACAAATTCTGAAAAAAAAACGTTTTTCTTTTCCACGCACGAATTCGCAAATTTGTTCAACGTCCTATCGATGATGTTGAAATACGATCGAATAAATCGACGAATAAATTCATCGATCCAACGATCGATCGATCGATTAAATCGATTAAAATTCGTCGTTAAAATTGATCGGCTCAGTGTCTTCGAGAAAATTTAATATCCTTCTGAAAAATTTATTCTTTCGTGCGAAAATGAAAATTACAAGATTTGACAAAAAAAAAAACAATCAAACAAAAAATTATTGATCATCGATCGATCGTTCAACGGAAACGACCTCACGCCATCGAAGTCAGTCGCCCGGGATTCGATAGAACACGAACGATAGTTCGAAGCGACAACGAAACTTTCGTATAGAGAAAAGCTAATGTTTACCGTTTGCACACCGACGAATTTTGTCACCGGCCAAGCCGAGGATACCGGACGTACATGGTGAGGAGCTGGTGAAACGCGCGTATGCGCTTACGGGCGATCATTAATTCGCACAGAAGTTTACGAGAGCCCACAAGGTACACGTATGTTTTCCTAACTGTTTGCCACTCCTCTTTACTATATATATAATATATGTATATATTGGAGCTTTCGCTATATATTGGAGCTTTCTGCAAGAGAGCATCAGGACCCTCCCTTTCCCGCCCACGCTTGGCAAAGGCGTTTCTCGGTACAGCCGAGGCCTTAAAGCTCGTTAGCCACGGTCGAACCCTTCGTGCATACAGTGCGTCCCATTTTAAATCCCCCTCCAACCTAGTCAAATATCTTTGAACAACAGCACGTTTAGGCAATAAAAATAGTTTCGTATCGAAGCTGCAAAGCTCGAAGGAGGACGTAAAGTGCTATTACTTGTTTGATCTTAGGTAAAGATTTTCAAGGTCATTTCAAGGTCATTTCAAGGTCATTTCAAGGGCATTTCAAGGGCATTTCAAGGTCAAATACGTTTTTTGCAACGGGAACTAGTATATTTTTGTATAAATTCGTATTCTATATAAAAAAAATAAACTTTTGGACGAAATATGTTATGGAAAAAGTGTTCATTTTTTTAAATGATTCGAGAAAATTTAATTTTTGAATTTTAATAAATGTTTTGCTCGTAAACTAAAGCTTTTCGAAAATTGGAGCAAGAAATAAAAAATGTTTGAATTTAGGCGAGGATTCTTGAAGAATATTTATAGGAAGAAAAAAAAAGTTTTAATGGGTCATCCTGTATGTGTGTGTGTGTGTCCATGGGAATATTTTATATACGAGGCACAAATGTACGGAGTCACGAGTCCGTTGGAGCTTTCTCGGTTTCTCTCGTTTCGCTTAGAAAACTACCGGCCGTGGTGAAACTCCCCTGACACACAGAAATATATATATATATATAGACCGACAGACCCTTCTATCGAGTTTCGACCCCTCGTAGCTCGTCGTCACTTTGTCCGTGCTCTTCGCCAACCTAACCCCGTCCAACGTTGCTCACTGTATTATTCCATGCGATATCGTTCGCAAATATTTCACCCAACGGGAATACCGTGGAGTATCGTTCGAGAATAAATCATGGACGAACAACGCTATATATACGTATTTATAACGCGATTCGATTTAATCGGGATGTCCAAAGCTTCCGGGATATAATTAACTCTCGGACGATCGGTAATGAATTATGAACTATTTTTGGTCTCGAATAACACCGCTGGTAGAAACGCAATGGGCGGTCTCGTTGGCAATAAAAATAATAAAAATAATAAGAATAATTAATATTCTTAATAATAATAATAATAATAATAATAATAATAATAATGAAAATAAGAAAATAATAATGTTGATAATATTAAAAAACAGTAATATTATCAAAATTTGATTGAACAATTTTTAATTCGAAAAGATTTGAATTTTGATTGATCGTAAAATACAAGTTTTCATTGAAATTTGCGTCAACGTCGCTCCCCAATTTTCTCGATAAACTTCGATTATTTATTCGACCCTCAAGATTTAAGAATAACAAAATTGTTATCGTTTTTTTTTCTTCTAAAAAAAGAAAGAAAGCTTAGAGAACAGAAGAAAATACGACTAGAGGGCGAACCGAAGCATCGCGGAAGTGTAATATTAAAACAAGAACGTATACGTATATATATATATATAAAGATCATGGCAGAGGCTCCTGGAATGACTCTCGGTGGAATTCAGTCCACTGGATAAAGGTGAATGAGAGAGAGCGAGAAAGGGGGTGGGGTGGAGGGAGAGAGAGAGAGAGAGAGAGATTGAGAAAAGGAGGGAGATTCTCTCGCTCGAAGAAAGCAATCAGGCATTTCATTTGCTAGAGCGAGAAGCGAGCTTTCTCGTTCAAGTAACGGGAAGTAGAAAGAGTCGAGGGAGGGAGAAGGTTTGCCTCTCTATCTCCCTCCTTTTCTCTCGCATTCTCGTATTTAGCCCCCGGAGTACCGATACGAGAAAAAAAAGTAAAAAAAACGAAAAAAAAACAAAAAAAAAACAAAAGAAAAATTCGACTCAACCAGAGAAGATATAAAAATGTAGGAAAAGTTCGAAGAACATACGACCACAGGGACGAAGAGTTTGCGAAGAAAAAAGGACGAGTTGATTCACGGAAGGAAATTATCGATTCGAAAGTAACGAACGAAAAATCGTTAGATCGTAACGAAAGTTTTTTTTCTTTTTAATGTGAAAAATATTTCGATTCAAATTCCCCGCAATGTAATTGAAAAATTTCTTTACTAAAAAAAAGATTTTGTCGAATCGATTCAAATCAATGAAAATCCGATCGAACGATCACCTTTTGATTTTTGATTCAATTCATTCTATTTCCTAATGCGATAGTAAATATGAAAAAAAATGTTATCATTTTATAAAAAGACAAAAAAAAATTGACGCCGAAACTGAATTTTATCAGTCGCGTCGAGAAAAAAAATTTTCCAATAAAAAATTGTTTTTGTTTTTTTTTGTGCGCTTTACGACGGCATTTTTTTTATCGCGCTCTTCGAAGAGAAAAAAAAAGTTCGAACGGCGAATTCGCGCGATATTTGCGTATATCGTATTTTTTTTTGTTCTCCTTACTCTTAATTCCGTTCTCACAGCGTAAACTTTTTTATCGAACGAAAAAGTAATAATTCCAAGTTTTACGATCGCGTTAAAGAACTTCCTCGTGAATATGTTCGCGAAAAAGAAAAAAAAAGAAAACATTAAAAAAGAAACACGTGGACGAAAAACAAAAAACAAAAAACAAAAAAAAGGAAACAATCTTCAAACTTCCATTTCGAGCGTTATTAACGCGCTTAAAAAGCTTCCCAGAGAGTTCACAACGTTTTCTTTATTTTATTTTTTTTCTTTGTATTTTTTTTTTCTTTTTTTTTTGTCGTTCTCTCTTCCTCGGCTCAAATCGTTCCGTCGTAAATCACGGAATGGAGAGTCGATGGTAATAATTGCGAAGATAACGAAGTTCCGGTCGATTCCAAGGAATTAAAGTGCACAGGTACGTTCCACTTTCCGAGACTCTCGCAGTAAGGAAAATGAATAAAAGGAAATAGAAGAGAAAAAAGAATTATATATAATAAAAAGAGAAAAAAGAAAAAAGTTAAAAACAGAAAGAGAAAGAGAGAGAGAGAGAGAGAGAGAGAGAAATAAGATAAAAGAAGCGAAAGATTCGCGAAGTTAAATGAAAGTCAGAAGAGGCAAATTCTCGAGGCTGTCACTCGGTCGGTAAAAAAGAAAACGTGAGGAAGAGTAGAAGGGGGAGGAAGACGGTGGAAAGGGTCAGGCCGTAGCGAGCCCCACGTGAGACGAGGATTTTACTTTTCTGGCAAGTTACGTGTACGTGACTCTGCCGTGTCACGTAAGCCTGCGCCAGGGAACGTTCCCACGCGAGCTAACAACGAGATGGCAAAATAAAGAGAGAGAGGGAGAGAGAAAGCAGATGGACGTTTCAAATGTAAGAGAGTGTAAGAAAAAAAAAAGTGTAAGATGGGAAAGAATGACCGAGCGAGAAAGCCGGATTCGTGGAAAAAGGAAGAGAGCGTGGAGAGGTTCAACTTCCCTCGAGCCCTCTGCCTCTCCCCTCTCCCCTCCCCCCAACCCCCTTCTCGACGAGCCCCAAACTCTCCGGCACTACCGTCTTTTCGCCCATGGCCTCCTCGCACGAAAGCTTTAACCTACATGCCCAATCGTACGGCAAATCATATTCCGTTGGCAAAATGAAAACCGTTTGCGACGCATTCCCAAATGCTCCACTCTTTATATATATATATATATATATATATATATATATATATATATATATATATATATATATATGTATGTATGTATTTCAATCGTATAAACATACATACGCGTATATACGATAAGACAATTCGTGCCAATTCGACAATCGTGCACGACCTTCAAAATTTGGCTGGACTCGTTCGTTATTTATTTTTATTTTTTTGTCGGAACGAGATTTGATTTATTGGTAAAGATTCGGACCTATGTTTCGTTTTTTTTTCTTCTTTGTCTACTGTGAATTTATTCGCAAGAAAAGTAAATATTAAAATGAGAATTGTAGAGTCGTGTTTTTTATTAACTTATCGCTGAATTAATATCGAATTTCGTTGTTTATCTTGTTGGAATATGTTTATTTTTAGATAATAAACAAAAAGGGTGCAATTATATATTTCGTATATGGGTGAATATACAAAAGTTGGCCCACTTTTGACCAAATTTTGTTAATATAGTTTTCAACCACATCTTATATATATTTTGGCTTGAGTACATAGTTTGTACCATCAATATAGTATCCTATGACGGGCCAGTCACTTTTTTAAATATTTTGCGAGTTATTTGTATTTTTTTAAATTTCACTGCCAACGGACTGACGAGGATGGCACAGTACTGATTAAGAACACTATTTCGTATGAAATATAAGGTTTACTGTAACTTTGAGTATTTTGAAATACAAATATCTTACAATGTAATAAAGGCGCGTATTTAATGAATTAAATCACATTAGTTAGTGTTAATATTACCTCTAAAACTATGTAATACTGTAAATATGAACTACAACAGTGTTCAAAACAGCCTTTTCATTTTATAATGTTTAGTATCACTTTGAAGTAGTTGCCTTAACATTAGACAATTCTGAGAAATTAAAATTAAAGCAAAAACGAAGTTGCCTAAGCAGTAAGGTATTTTCCATCACTAGGTAAAAATTGCGAAATATAATGACCATTTGTTAAAAATAAACAAAAATAAATTAAAATTTGTCAATGGTGGGCAGTGATGAGCAAATTGATCGCAATATTTTGAGCCCAGAAAAGATTCCGGTCGTACTTGGATAACTTAGAAATCGTCAAATTAGTGTTTGTTATGAAATTGTTTAATAACTTTTTTTTTAATAATTGCTACCGCTAGAGCAATTTTATATTCTTGATGAGCAAATTGCGAGCAATTTTTTGAGATATAATTCATTGAAATTGCTTCTAGTTCGGCGCTAACTTGACTCATGTTACAAATTTTGAGAAAAGTTACTCTCAATTCACCATCTTCATTATCAACAGAAGAACAGATCCCTGAATAAGGATATTCTGCTCTTCGTGCTACATATTTAATCAAAATATAGGCACCACAGTTATAATCATTTCGCAAACAAATGATTGCACACTATAACAAGTAATAAACTCGATCAGAAATAAATAAATCATCAGTTCCCTGGTAACACGGCAGTCCTTTGGTGCAATCTCAGACAGCGGACTGACGACAAAGTACTGACGAATAGGACATTAATTTGAGATTATACTAAAAACTTATGTGTTTATCAGTATTTTTAATTATAAAGATGGTATATTTTTACAAATTACATGTAATCATGCATAAATTTAAAGAAAACATAGGTACTAGAGGAAATAAAGGATTACCAGAGTACTGACAATTTGACTGAATCAGCATGTGAACACGCGGTAACAACGACGCTAGCACTTGCCTCGACATGGCTGCCGTCAATATGGTGCGCTTTGCAGTTAACTTTAGTACCAACATTCAACACTGAACAATGAGTTGATCGTAGTTCGGCAATATTTTGGGGGAATTTCAAATTTCAACTTGGCACAAAGGACTGATGGGTAAAAGTGATGACAAAGTTTGTAAATTTTTAAAAAATAGCTTTTTACAGATTCTATAAATAAACGTGTGAATTATATTAATAAATGTTTTACAGAATATATAATAATAATCAGATTAACAATAAACACGGAATATTTTGTTATACAAGCTCCTGATTAAGCGTTTTTGTGATTATGACACGCCAGGGTACTGATGTTTTGAGACCTATGTGAACTTGGCAGCCGACTTTCAAATTTTTTTTTTTTGAAAATACTAGGCGATTGTACTCCGTTAGTACCCGTTTGTACCACTCTCATTTTTGTTTGTACCTCAAACCAAAAAAATTTACAGCATTTTCAAAATTCGAGCCGCACCCGACTTTCGAAATTCGAAATTTTTCCAACGGCATTCGATTCATGGTCGTTAGTACCCGTTTGTACCACTTTCATTTTCAATTTTACTCAAACCCGGAAAAAGTTATGAGATTTTGAAAATTTCGAAAATTCAATTTTTTCAATTTTAAAAATTTCTGAATTCTAGTAACGGGAATCGATGAGCAATCGTTTGTACCCCCAGGAATCACTTTTACTTTCGTTTGTACCTCAAACAGAAAAAAGATAGATGGTTGTCAAAATTGCGAAAATGTAACTTTTTCAATTTTGAAAATTTCTAACTTCTGTTAACGGGGATCGATGAGCAATCGTTTGTACCCCCAGGAATCACTTTTACTTTCGTTTGTACCTCAAACAGAAAAAAGATAGAAGGTTGTCAAAATTTCGAAAGAGTAACTTTTTCAATTTTGAAAATTTCTAACTTCTGTTAACGGGGATCGATGAGCAATCGTTTGTACCCCCAGGAATTACTTTTACTTTCGTTTGTACCTCAAACAGAAAAAAGATAGAAGGTTGTCAAAATTTCGAAAATGTAACTTTTTCAATTTTGAAAATTTCTAACTTCTGTTAACGGGGATCGATGAGCAATCGTTTGTACCCCCAGGAATCACTTTTACTTTCGTTTGTACCTCAAACAGAAAAAAGATAGAAGGTTGTCAAAATTTCGAAAGAGTAACTTTTTCAATTTTGAAAATTTCTAACTTCTGTTAACGGGGATCGATGAGCAATCGTTTGTACCCCCAGGAATCACTTTTACTTTCGTTTGTACCTCAAACAGAAAAAAGATAGAAGGTTGTCAAAATTTCGAAAATGTAACTTTTTCAATTTTGAAAATTTCTAACTTCTGTTAACGGGGATCGATGAGCAATCGTTTGTACCCCCAGAAATCACTTTTACTTTCGTTTGTACCTCAAACAGAAAAAAGATAGAAGGTTGTCAAAATTTCGAAAATGTAACTTTTTCAATTTTGAAAATTTCTAACTTCTGTTAACGGGGATCGATGAGCAATCGTTTGTACCCCCAGGAATCACTTTTACTTTCGTTTGTACCTCAAACAGAAAAAAGATAGAAGGTTGTCAAAATTTCGAAAATGTAACTTTTTCAATTTTGAAAATTTCTAACTTCTGTTAACGGGGATCGATGAGCAATCGTTTGTACCCCCAGGAATCACTTTTACTTTCGTTTGTACCTCAAACAGAAAAAAGATAGAAGGTTGTCAAAATTTCGAAAATGTAACTTTTTCAATTTTGAAAATTTCTAACTTCTGTTAACGGGGATCGATGAGCAATCGTTTGTACCCCCAGGAATCACTTTTACTTTCGTTTGTACCTCAAACAGAAAAAAGATAGAAGGTTGTCAAAATTTCGAAAGAGTAACTTTTTCAATTTTGAAAATTTCTAACTTCTGTTAACGGGGATCGATGAGCAATCGTTTGTACCCCCAGGAATCACTTTTACTTTCGTTTGTACCTCAAACAGAAAAAAGATAGAAGGTTGTCAAAATTTCGAAAATGTAACTTTTTCAATTTTGAAAATTTCTAACTTCTGTTAACGGGGATCGATGAGCAATCGTTTGTACCCCCAGAAATCACTTTTACTTTCGTTTGTACCTCAAACAGACAAACGATTGCTCATCGATCCCCGTTAACAGAAGTTAGAAATTTTCAAAATTGAAAAAGTTACATTTTCGAAATTTTGACAACCTTCTATCTTTTTTCTGTTTGAGGTACAAACGAAAGTAAAAGTGATTTCTGGGGGTACAAACGATTGCTCATCGATCCCCGTTAACAGAAGTTAGAAATTTTCAAAATTGAAAAAGTTACATTTTCGAAATTTTGACAACCTTCTATCTTTTTTCTGTTTGAGGTACAAACGAAAGTAAAAGTGATTCCTGGGGGTACAAACGATTGCTCATCGATCCCCGTTAACAGAAGTTAGAAATTTTCAAAATTGAAAAAGTTACTCTTTCGAAATTTTGACAACCTTCTATCTTTTTTCTGTTTGAGGTACAAACGAAAGTAAAAGTGATTCCTGGGGGTACAAACGATTGCTCATCGATCCCCGTTAACAGAAGTTAGAAATTTTCAAAATTGAAAAAGTTACATTTTCGAAATTTTGACAACCTTCTATCTTTTTTCTGTTTGAGGTACAAACGAAAGTAAAAGTGATTCCTGGGGGTACAAACGATTGCTCATCGATCCCCGTTAACAGAAGTTAGAAATTTTCAAAATTGAAAAAGTTACATTTTCGAAATTTTGACAACCTTCTATCTTTTTTCTGTTTGAGGTACAAACGAAAGTAAAAGTGATTCCTGGGGGTACAAACGATTGCTCATCGATCCCCGTTAACAGAAGTTAGAAATTTTCAAAATTGAAAAAGTTACATTTTCGAAATTTTGACAACCTTCTATCTTTTTTCTGTTTGAGGTACAAACGAAAGTAAAAGTGATTTCTGGGGGTACAAACGATTGCTCATCGATCCCCGTTAACAGAAGTTAGAAATTTTCAAAATTGAAAAAGTTACATTTTCGAAATTTTGACAACCTTCTATCTTTTTTCTGTTTGAGGTACAAACGAAAGTAAAAGTGATTCCTGGGGGTACAAACGATTGCTCATCGATCCCCGTTAACAGAAGTTAGAAATTTTCAAAATTGAAAAAGTTACATTTTCGAAATTTTGACAACCTTCTATCTTTTTTCTGTTTGAGGTACAAACGAAAGTAAAAGTGATTCCTGGGGGTACAAACGATTGCTCATCGATCCCCGTTAACAGAAGTTAGAAATTTTCAAAATTGAAAAAGTTACATTTTCGAAATTTTGACAACCTTCTATCTTTTTTCTGTTTGAGGTACAAACGAAAGTAAAAGTGATTCCTGGGGGTACAAACGATTGCTCATCGATTCCCGTTACTAGAATTCAGAAATTTTTAAAATTGAAAAAATTGAATTTTCGAAATTTTCAAAATCTCATAACTTTTTCCGGGTTTGAGTAAAATTGAAAATGAAAGTGGTACAAACGGGTACTAACGACCATGAATCGAATACCGTTGGAAAAATTTCGAATTTCGAAAGTCGGGTGCGGCTCGAATTTTGAAAATGCTGTAAATTTTTTTGGTTTGAGGTACAAACAAAAATGAGAGTGGTACAAACGGGTACTAACGGAGTACAATCGCCTAGTATTTTCAAAAAAAAAAAATTTGAAAGTCGGCTGCCAAGTTCACATAGGTTGTTTTGAGCATTCATTGCGTTATTTTACTAATTAGCTTTTGAAGTATGTAATTCAAATTGAATGGATACATGGCGAGGATCTAGGAATTTCATAATATATTGTCGCAGAATAAAGTGCATAAATATTTTCGTATTTATTGGCCGATGACAGCGAGTTGCCCAATTTTTGTATATTCACCCATATAATTGGGATGTTAAACTTGGCATGAAAATGGGACGGTTAAGAATAATGAATGGGATCTCGAATATTTTTCGAACGCCCCATACATCTTTTATACGTTACAAGTACATAACTATTCTAACGATAAATGCATTTCCCAAATTTACCATCATCTTTAATTCAATACATTTAGAATTTTAAGTTAGACCTTTTTTTCAAATGACAAATAATTCTTGAAATTACACGAAACGCCCCATATATACTCCATACAAATTTCACATTTCACTATCTTTCGTACGAATGAAACAAAAAGTAATGGACGAGATCCAAAATCTTTACAATTTTCCAGTTGACATAGAACCCCCTATACGCGTCATATACGCTGTACATACGAGTATATATATATATATATATATTACATACGAATATATATATATATGAATATTCTAGGTATACTTCCCACGCAGGGTGCCCGAGCTTTTTAATCGCGAGCCCATGCGGGCGGATGGTCGTTAACGTACATATAGGTCTACAAGAGTACTTCGCATTTTTTTCTCATCTTCCTTCATACATCCCACTTCCCCATCTCGCTCATGAGCCTCCGGTATTATCTCTCGTCTTTGCAAATTTTTCTTTTTCTCTCGGCGTTTTTTTTCTTTTTATTTTTTCTTTTTTATTTTTTTTTTCATTTTATCATCATGAGGTGCACATCATCTTCTTATAGCGAACGAGCGTCCTAGGCCACGGCGTTACATACGTTTTCGCACTTCCTCGTCGTAACCGAGGGAAGAACGAGAGAGTTCACGATGGGTCAGAATAACGCTCATTACCGCTGCGTTTACGAGGACTTTGTTTTTATCGACTTTTCGGATAAAGTCGCTAGGTAGACCTTTTTTTTTTTTCTTACCACGAAATAACCACTGTAATAACGACCCGTATCATAAGCCAACGTACGTATAACGAGACGCGTAGCGTATAGCCCCCGAATTAACTAGGTCGAATATTTTTCTTTATTTTTATTTTTTATTTTTTTTTTACTTCAGCCAACTTTTTAATTCTAGGCTTCGCTCGTTCCTCGGGACGAACCACGAGTATTCCGGTACGTATCAGTCGTTATTTGAGAAAAATAATAAAAATCTTGATTATTTATTTATTATCATTATTATTCTCAAAATATTATTACGAGAAAAATTCTTTCGATTTATTTTTTATTATTTTATCAAACGAATTAAATAATTTTCTTATCCTTCGTTTTTTAATCAAAGAAAAATTTCGCGCCAGTTCCCGTTATTTCTAACGATACGAGAAAGAAAATAAAAAGAAAAAATAAAAGAAAAATATTGAAATATTCTTTCGAATTGAAAAATTCTCGATAAACGTGCCGCTACGTACGATTATACCGCGACGAAATAATTGTTGACCGTGGTCATCGACGCGCCCCTATACGTCATTTTTAATGGTTCAGAAATATAATTGTCGGATTCCTTCTTCATTCGCGTTCCATTATTCATCAAGTTTCATACAGTCGGACTCGATACATTTGTACATGTACCAGTGGGAATAATGGAAAGACGAGCGGGTTGTACGTGGCATGAAACTACGTGGGCTTGTCTGTGCCTATGTCTGTGTCTATGTATGTGTCTGTCTGTGTGTGTGTGTATACGCGAGAGGTGAATTTATCATCGTGGACTGGCGGGAAACGGGCCTGCCGGCCGCCCCCGTAAGTGATTGATGGTCCTGGATGCAATATCGATATCTATTACCGCGTTTCTCACACGGTGACATCCAACCCAAACCTATATATATATATATATATAATTCGAACTATTCTCATCCCCTCTCCACCCTTATGCCTATTTCTCCTACCCCGTACTACTACTCTCACCCCTTGCTCCTTCGTCCTCTCGTATCTCTGTACTTTATACGACTATATGGGTCGTTCTCCCGACCCACAAACTCTCTCTCTCCCTCTCTCTCTCTCTTGATTTCCCTTTCCGTATCCAACGAGATGCGCCCTCCACTCTCCCTCTCCTCGCTTATGCACGCCTGTCTCTGCCTTTTCCTCACGCTTCGCAAAACTTCACGATCGCATATTTCATGCGCGTCGTGTGTTCACCGTACGACAAATATACGAGGCGTTCCGTGCCTAATCGATCAACATTTTTCTCGCACGATACAGCCACGATCGAACAAATTGCGTTTATAATATGTATTTTAATATTTTTCGAGTTAATTCGCAAAGTTGGAAAAGGTTAAAACTTTTTTTTTTAATTATTGTGTTGATTAAATGTATTTTTTTAAATTCCCGTTTAATGATTAATTTTCATAGGGAAAGTACGTTGAAAAATTGACGAGATTGTTGAAGAAAGGTAGTAAAAATTCTAATGAGGAAATTCATAGCGATGACAATAAAAAAAAATTGATGAAACAAATTTACACGGAACGCCCCGTATACGCGCGACGCGACTATATTCGTTCCTCGTACAATTCGACCGTCCCAACGTCCTCCCCGGCCTCTCTTCTATACCGCTCCTTCGTCCGGAGAAATTGAATACGATGCATGGGGGCATAAATCAACAACGATACGCGTTATTCTACGATAGCGTAACGAACCCCGCCAGCCCCCCACCCTCCTTTACCAACGACCATCTCAGCTCTGTACGTGAATTTTCCATATACCCGAGAAGAATTTGCATTATTCGACGACGATACGACGTATCGATCGATCGACGACCGTTCAATGTTGTATTTTTCTTCGTGAAATTAAATTATTACAAATAATAATAAAAGTGTAGAAAACCAAAAAACGGTAAATTTATCGGAATTTTTTCGATCGAGACAAAGTAAATTTTGTTTCCCCCGGTAATTAGTAATAATTACAATCGAAATGAAATGAGAATAAAGAGTGACCGATAATAATTAAATTGAAAAAAAAAAAATTCCTACAATGTTTTTTCTTGTTAATTTTTTTACGATAATTATTAATTATTATTAGCAATTTTTGTGTATTCGTCGACGAGAATATAAGTCGTTCTATGCGTAGAAATTATTTTCTCTCTCTATCTCTCTCTTTCTCGCGTGTATCGGGGAGCGAAAGGCTTTTTAAGTAGTAAACTCCTCGTACGGTCAGACATCGCTATCGTCATTCGAAATTATCGCCAAGTTTTTCAAACTAACGCGATGCAATATTCACCGTCCCATTGTCACTTCTATGTTTATCATTGCATGAAATATTTTTGAAAATCTACGAAAAAAAAATCAACAGTTTTTTATAATTATTTTTTCATCCTCGAAAATGACCCTCGAAACGACGAAACGAGCGACGTTCTGGGAAACGGTCTCGCAAATGGCGTCGCATACACAACGTTACGTTACAACGCGCATAAACGGAAGTCTCGAAGGACCGTTGGAAGTTTGCCAAAATTGTACTGTCTCCGCGATACGACGATGCACATAATACCAACCTATGTCTATATATATATATACATATTTATTTATTACAAATCTTAACTCCCCCCACCAAGTCCCCTGGAAATATCGTTTATAATGTCACCTTGAGTCCAATATTTCGCATTTTCAAGTGTAAAAAGGGCAAACGATAATGCCAACCGTCTTTTTCTTCGTCTTTCTCTTCCTCCTCCTCCTTCTCCTTTCGTTTCTCTTCGACATTGGGCGACGTTAAAAGTTCATCGTCGATGCGACTCTCGAGAATTTAACGCGAAAAATTTCCAACTCCTTCGCACTCTCGTTCCAAAACTCGCCATCTTTAAATAATTTCACGTTCCTACGTTTATTTTTTAAATCCTTCCCTTTTTTTTTCTTCTATTTTCTCAACGCGAAGATCGATCGCCGTTGCTCGAAAAAAGAACAAAAAAAAAGAAAAAAAAAGAAAAATCGTTCATTCTCGTCAATTTTTTAAACTAACTATTTATATTCACCTCGGGCATTTTCTCGTCGAGCTCGTAAAGTGCAATTTAGTGCCGCGAAAGAAAAAGTGTTTAAAAAATAAAAAAGAACACGCTCGTTTTTTCTCCGTCGGTAAAATAGCGATAAATTCATTTTTTCGAATTTATCCTCCGATCGATATTTCAAATGAAATACACCCCCGACCCCCATCCCCTCCGCGCAATGTAGAATCGGTGGCTGATAAGTAAATCACGAAATGAATTTTCTCGGACGAAAAATGTCCTCGATAAATATATATATATTTCGAGTACGTGTGGTGAGGAGAGGCAGTCAGGGGTTCGCTTTTTTTTCGACCGGATATTCTATCCGATTTATCGTCCATCTCGGAAACGCGTTACGAAATTGAAACATTTTTTTTCGCTCAATCGGCTACGGCTTGTTGCCTTTATGATACGCAGCTCTATATGTATATATATATATATATATATGCACATACATACACCCCCACACACCTATATATATATATATATATATATATATATATATATATACATATATATGTAGGGGTGTATGTGTATGTAGGCAGGGTAGACGCCAAGTTTAATCTCTTTTCCGCGGGTTTCCACCCTATACTATTATTAATCATAGAGCCCCGGACGAAACGACCGGCGATATGGGAAAAGAGCGTCATAGGGGTGGGACGAGGGGAGGGGCGGGGAGGGAGGGGGGTGGGAGAGAAAGTTGTTCACTCGAATATTTCTCCCGGTGCTATGAATCAGATTGACATTTATTATAACCGGTATGCTTTTTCGCGGGAGACGATACGACCTTTCGTCCCTGGAGGGTCCGAGTATCGAAATTTTATTCCAAGGAAATTTGCCCCGAAGAGATCTTTCGCGTAGACGTTTATCGTCCACGCAGGTTTTTTTTTTTTAATTTTTTATTTATATTTATTGTACGTGATGAAATCGTTGGGTAAATCGGTATAGGGGATGATGAGAAAGGACGATGATAATGAAATTTAGGAAATAAAAATCAAAATTGTGATTGTTCTTTTTTTTGGATCGTTTTGTCCGATTCTTTTTTCGTATTTTTCGTCGATTTGGAACGACCCGAATTACCCCGAGGTTGGCTAATAAGGAGACACGTGATGAGAACGGATAATTTGAGGAATTAAAAATTAGGTATTGACATTTTTTCGATTCGAACGTTGAGCACGGAAATTCGTTGGTAAATTCGAGTATTCGGTGATATAAAGATTGATTGACTGGTACGATTAATTTTGTCGATCGATTAATAATTGATAAGAAAACCCTCGGCAACGATTTCAATAAGAATATTCGACTATACGTTGCCTCGGGGCAATTTTTATTGAAAACAATCGTAAATTAACGAAATGAAAGTAAAACAAAATTTCAAAATTGTATCAATAACAAATTATGAAGGAAACAAATTTTTCCAATTATAATAATGATTAATTATTAAATAATGATAATAACAAGATTGCGTACTCACGTCTCGTGGAACGATTCGATCGAGTTTCACACTCGCACTTTAATCCTTCATTCGGCGGACAACGACGAGCGACGAATGATTAGAAACAGAAAAACAACTGGTCGAAGCACAAAATACACAATGCGAAGTCGACACCACCCGAGTAAAAAAAAAAAGAAAGAAAAGAAAGAAAATGAAAAACAAAAGAAAAAACAAACGATCACGCAACGCGCACTCGGCGAGAGAGTACTTTCGCCTTAACGGACATATCCGCTCGAGCCAAGGGTCACGTGACACTTATTTACCTCCGCCAGGCATCCTTCCCAGTTTTGTCTCTAAATTCGCGTTGTTGTCGATTTTTGTTCTCGTCGAAGCTTTCTCGCACGGCCGAGCGACCCCTCCGCCGCGTTATATCTCGTCGCTCAACGCAACGCAAAGACTCGTCTCGCATCGCGCTCGCTGGTCTCACCGTCGCCGCCGCTGTCGCTTATCGTCATCTCGGCAGCTCGATACACCCAGAGACGCTACGATAATTCAAACGTTTCGAACCACCGACGCGACCCCGCTCACTTCTCGTTTTACAACGCGTCAACGCCAATTAGATAAAAAAGAAAATAAAAAAAAACTTCACTCGTAGCGCGGGCACGAAATTTCATCGAAAACGTAAAAAAAATGTATAAAAAAAGACGATCGTCGCACCACACTCGTTTCTAATCGTTGCTTTTTTTCCTTTATCCCGAGATACTCGTAATGTTTCGATCGGTTCGCATAACCTCACAAAAATCAGAACAAAACACGATCGGCCGCCATCTTTGATCGTTATTTCTCGGAGAATCGTAAATTGTACCGTTTTTTTTAAATCCAGTCGTTAGATATCGAGAGATACACATCGATGTCCCTCACCTTCTTGTTCTCGTACGTTAAAGACGTAATTATCACATTCGACAGCTTCGATCGTCGCAACGCGCGAAACAAAATGCCCCGATCATCGTTTGTTATGCCCAGCGTCGAAGGACAAAAAACAACACTTGCGGTCAACGAGCACGATCCTCCGATCTTATTATCGCGCGTTACATACTTCGTGGTAGCGAAGTAAATACCGCGAACAAAAAGTTTCTATTTATTTAATGTATTTTTCGCCCACTGTCGTGTTTCTTTTTTTCTCTCGCGACACTACGCGCGCGACGTTGTTACTAAGCACTCGAGGACGAGCGGCCTGCTGGGAACGAAACGAGGTTAAAACGCGGACCGCGAGGCCTCTCGACCCTCTTTCGTACCGAAGATCCCACGACGTCGACGATTCTATCATTCTCCGTGAAACAGCTGCTTTCCAGTAACTCGGACCAAAGTTTTACGATTATCGCAGCGTACGAGATAATTTTCTTCTTGCTGAAAGATTTCAGGAGAACGGTCCACGAGACTCGTCGATTCTCTCGTCGTTCGCAACACGTTCGAAAAATAATAACCAGCTGATCGTGCGATTCGCGCATCGAGAGTCAAGCACGAAAAGTCTTTTTACTCTCTCATTATTTTATTCTATCTCAATTTCTCACTCTCTCCCTCCGTCGTCCTATCGTTGCACAGAAAATCACTCACGCACGCGAAAAACGGGTAGACACACACGCGCGCCAGTCGCTAAGCGTCCGAACGGGCATTCTAACCTCCACGTTGTCTCTTTTGTTCCGTCGAACGATGTTAAAAGCATCTCCGCCGATCGACGTCTCGTTCGCTCGATGACATATTACCCCTTACGTCCGCTCGTCTAGCTTTTCCGTATGTTCCGTATTCTACCCACGTCTATGTGGACAAAACAAACGTTTTCGCGATGATGTGGAAATTAAGGGGATTTTAACACTCTCACGTTTCGTCACTGATACACACACCCGTCAGACACGTACGAAAACCTGCGAAAGTTAACAAAAAAAAATAAGAAACGAGGCTCGTCGCGTGCAACACACACAAAAACATACGCGCTCTCGAATAACCTCGCGCGCACTCAAAATGGTGGACGCGCGACACTCCCGTAGTGCTTACACGGTTTAACGCTATTTTCCACCGTTTCGCACCGCTGGCTATCCTGTGCCAGTCAATTTCTTTTTAATTCTTCTTTCGCTCTCTTTACTCCTCTCTCTCACTCTTTTGATTTCACCATGCGTTTGGGCGGATTTTCGACGATATTCGCGTAATGTGTTTCTTTTTTTTACGAGGTCGCGATTACGAAAAAACGAGAGAAAAAACTGACCGAATCACACCTTTTGGCTGTTACTAATAACAAACATTCGCGATTTCATGTTTAACCAGAGAGCCATGGATATTTTCTAGTTGTGATGCTCAACTGGCGTCTCTACCCGCCCCTCCACGCACTTGTCGAAACACACAATCTCCAACTGCCCTCGCGAACAAATCTCTCCGTGTCACACTCGTGTGTATATATATCCTTATATGTAACCGAGCTGGAAAGGACACGAGAGCGAGTCCGAGGTTCGCTCCCTCGATTCTCTGACGCTCGGGCTTCGCACGCACTCGCAGAGCAACACGCACACACGACGCACAGAAATGCACAGTGAACGAAACGAAAGATCCTCGTACAACAACAAACGCGAGTTTTCGCTCGTTGACAACTCGAGAAAGCACTTTCCCCCTTCCCTCAAATTCCCTCCTCCGTGGAAAAAAAGTAGCCGAGAGAGGGCGGATCGAGGAAGATTGTTGGCGCGATCGACGCGACACCTGACGCTCGTGGCTCAACCACGCACGGCCGTCATGGCCACACGCTCGACTATCCTTCCATCTCTCTCCCTCTATATATACATATATATATCTATATATACATATGTATAAGGTAGGCGTCAATATTGTGCCACGAAACTCCCTTTTTTCTTTCCACCCGCGTTACGCACCCACCTGACGAGAAACTCTATGGCGATCGAGTCTTGCGAGAATACAATGCACTGGATAACAACAACTTTGCGTATCGTGCCTCGGCAAGAGGGCTTGGGCACAAAACTCGCGAGACACTCACGATTGTATATACTCGACGGAAGGTCCTCGTCTTTCGCGTACTGTCACAATTCAGGGCGACCGTCGCGAATCTTATCGAGATGTTATCTCGTTGCCCACTTTTTCCGGCGTATCAATCTTCACGTTTATTCACCTCGCTTTCGCGTTTATCCCGTTCTTTTAAGTGTGTGTGTTTTTTTTGTTTCTGTAACAATCCACTCGATTTTCACCACCGCACGACGACGGAGAGCCTCGAAACTCGTCAGGCGACTGCGCGATTCGAACTGAAGACACCCCACCACGTGAACTCTCGCGGAATAGCCGAAGTTTCACGAGGTCGCACGTAAACGAACGAGCGTACGGGGGTGGCTTGGTGCTTTTGTGGCCCATGCGCGTAAGCAGGGCAGCGTTTCGTGTACACACCTCTGTACGTCAAGCTCGTACTGGAGGCGCCATGAAATAGGGGAAAATGACTGCATAGCAGCTGTACCTACTGGCGCCTTTCGGAAGTTCTTTCGACCGTCGTATCTACTATATCCACTATGATACATCGGTGTATCGAGAAAGAGTTCAAATCGGCGGTACATCTTATCGATTATAACATCAAACTTTATTTATTTTTATTATTGTTCAACAAATTTATCCAAAACTCACCAGATACATTAATAAATGAGGGTACAAACACCTAAATCTAACCATCTCTCGATATGGATCTAAAAAACAACAATAATGAACTAAAAAACCACGTTCCATTCGACCTTTCCGTCGATCCAAAAGTGTGGACCTAGACTCTCAAGGTCGACACAAAGGTCAAATATTTTTTCATCCAAACCACAAACATCGGGTAATCAAAGAATCGGAAATTTCCCGTAGAACATGAATATCTTATTCTCGTTTCCGATTTTCGAAAATTCGCCATTAAAAAATCCAAAAAACATCAAAATATTGATTGTTTTCATCTTTCGAACGGAAAATCGATGTTAATAGCTTCATGATCGAAAATATACGCTGAACAACTAATAAGTACGGATCCTTATCAATAATCGTACAGAGATCTCTAATCAAATTCATCTTATACAAGCTACACAGCTACTCCGCATATTGTCAACACGATAAATACGTCACTCACTAGCGATCGCGTTTGATGCCAGGCAATGTACATATAGCGTCTACGGAATTTAATTTTATAGTCTGGTGATACATCGGCGACGCAACCATTCGTCTTTCATTATACGTTATCTCCGCGATATCGGGCCACGTGTGGTCAACAAACACTCATTTCTGATAATGTCGACAGCTTCCTAATTACAATTTTCCATGGCGTGTTACCGAGATCACGGAATTTTGTAAGTCTCTCAGTGATAAAGCATCGCTCGACATGTACGAAACAACGGCTACGAACAATAGTTTCACGATACTTCGATCTTATCACGACGGGATCGTAAAATCGTCAATAAGTAAAGAATAAAAATGTTTTTCATTTGCAAAAAAATTTTGCACTGGCCACAATGGCTCGCGGCGATCACCGGTAAGCTATTAATGAATTTTAAAATTTTTATTTTATTTTGATTTCGTTCAAAAAATCCAACTGTCGTCATTGGTTTTCGAAAATTGTTAAAAATTATAAAAATAAAAAATAAAATGTTAAGAAAATGGCGCATCGTTTTTTTAAATCTACCTTGTGAAATTTAAAAATTAATTTGAAATTTGCACTTTTTTCATATTCTATTTTCTATTCATATTCGTTATTAAAATACGATTTGTACCGTGACTCGTGCCATAATCATGGTAAACAGTCAGCCTCGCCGTTTTGGTGACCGGTATGGGAGGTGGCTGGACCTCGCCTTACATAGCACAGCTGACTTCGCCTAATACGACACTAGCGCTCAAGCTCACGACTGCCGAAGCTTCGTGGGTCGTGTCGTTTCTCGGTCTTGGCCGATTCGTCGGGGTCGTTGTCGGCGCTATATCTCAAGGTTAAATATGTTCGACGATAAAAGAGGACTTAAAATTAAACAAGTCGCGAAACGACTCCAGCTGCATGTTTAACGACTCCAATGCATGTTTAACAGGTTTGATCGGCCGGAAAAAGACTCTTTTGATTGGCGGGCTGCCATTGGCGGGCGGCTGGATTTGCGTAATGGCGGCGACAAACGTACCGACCCTATACACGGCGCGCTTACTCTGCGGTCTTGCATCCGGAATAATCTGGTCGGCGCTAACGCTGTATGTGAGCGAGATCGCTGATCCGAAGATCCGTGGTTCACTGGTAAAGCTTCTTACGTTTTTTATTCATCGGTTTAGCGAGTTAAAGAGGTTATGATCGTTTAAACGGCCATTAGGATTTGAAAGTTTGTAATCTTCGATCTTTATGTTCGAATTCACTCGACATAACCTCAATCAAGCTTCAACTTACTATATTAACTCAAAAACATATCGAAACTTGTCGAACCGCAGATTTTCCTCAATTTAAACACAACATCGATCGGAGCGTTTATCGGTAACGTTATGGGATCGTACTTACCGATGGATCAATTTTCTTGCGTCACCCTCGTCGGGACCGGATTATTCATGTTACTATTTTCATTAATACCGGAAACGCCTCATCATCACGTAATTAACGGAGATCTGAGCAAGGCCGAGAAATCTTTACGATGGTTCAATCGCGAGGCAGACATCAAACGCGAGATACTCGAATTGCAGGATTTCGTCGGTTCGACGAAGGTCAGCTTGACGAGTAGGATGGAGGAATTGAAGAAGCCGATAAATAGGAAAAATATGGCCGTGTTGAGTTGCCTAAATGTATTTTTATATCTCGCTGGGCACAACACCATAAACTTCTACGCGGAAATAATCGTTACTAAGAGCCAGATAGATTTAGTACCGAGCACGGTCGTAATGGCGCTGAGCTTCTCGACGATCGTTGCGGGTTCGACCGCAACGATCGTCGTCGATAAATTCGGCAGACGACAGTTACTCATTGGTTCGAGCATCGGCGCTACGATGGCGCTGCTGATGCTCGGTATCCATTTTCACATGCTCACTTCCGGTCACGTGACTGTAACGTGGCTACCCGTCGCTGCCCTTTTTCTTTACAATTTTAGTCTCGCGTACGGGCTCGTGCCGGTTCCGTGTGCCCTTACAGGCGAACTCTTTCCACCGATCATCAAAACGGTCGCGTCCATGAACTTTAGCGCGACGTCCGCCCTTTTCTCATTTCTAGCCAGCAAAGCTTTTCAACCTTTTCTCGATCTCGTCGGTGAGAAATACGTATTTTGGACTTTCGCCGCGAGCTCGATGACCTCGGGCCTGTTCTCGTACTTTTTCGTTCCCGAGACGAAGGGAAAGTCGCTCGTGGAGATCCAAGATTTTATGAAAAAAAACTGGCACGAGGATCGGAATAAGACTAAAGACACGTCGGACGTGAAGGTTTGAGACGTTGTTCGATGCTTTGAGAATTAACGACTTTAACACAGCGACCGGGAACATCCTGATATTTTTTCCTTTCTCATTTTTCGACTCAAGTTCTTTCTCAAAGCTTATTATTGTTATTGCAGACCTTTGTTATGTATTTTCGTTGCCCTGACTATGTTTTCATAGGTACGATATTGTTTAGAGATTATGAAAACTATTAGCGGCGGCCATCTTGTCTAGTTCAAATTTCGACCGTTAGGATCGCACCGGTGATGACCGATCGTCCACTTATGCCTAACGTCAGAGATTTTCACGATTATAATCGATACTTATAGATAGATAAATTTATTATCGTATATTTAGCGAAATATTCCATAATCGTCATTGTTAAACATTTCGAAATTGCGTATAATGAATTGTCTTGTCGTAAATTGTTACGTCTTTCTTCATTTATTTTACCATTCTTTATAAATCTTGTTTCATAATCCCTGAAATACTTTTATCGTCTTTGTTCTTTTGATGGAGATTTTATCCGTGTTCTTATCACTCTTACCAAGAAAGGTCACACGAATTAGAGAGAACCCCTAGAGTCCTTGCGCAAATTATCTTCCGTGTGCGACAAATTCACCGTGTCCCCTTCACTTAGGTTCAATATTTTACGGCGAAATACCACAGTCGGACTGATTGCTAGTAGTTTGTGGGTGATTTGACCCAAGTTATAGCCCGTAACGGTACTAACGAATAGCTGGAGAACTACGCGCAACGGTTTATCGATATTTCAACAGTTCAGATTCTCCGGCGTCACTTGTATCGAACCTATGCATTACTCTCTCCCTCTCTCTCTTTTTCGCTCACTCCCTCTTTCTCCAAGACCTATAATTTATTTTTTAAACCTGTATACTTCTTGTTCGTGGAGAAAAACGTCGTAGCATTTTTTTGCTCCCACTCACTTTCGCCATTTTTACTCCTGCATAATTTCCCGCACCTCTTCAGGCATTGACGTTGAAAAAACGGGAAAATTAAATTCCATTACCCTTTTTGTAAATCCCCATGAGCCACTTGAGTGACAAAGTAGCTTAACCTCTTCCTCTTGCTTTTTTGCATGGTACCGAGATAAAGGGGAAGAAATTGTTTCTCCCCTTTGCAGTATTCGTGAATTTTTTTTTACCATTATTGTGTTTCGTGATCTTTTTCATTTTCCTGGTGCTTTTATGATGCAGTCGAGCTCCGAATTTGTCGGGAATTAATCAGCGAGATATTTCGAGATTAGGCGGTTTACATAACCGTGAAGGATAATACGATGATGATATCGAAAATTGAAAATTGTTTACGTCCGAATAACCCCTTGATATTGAATCTCTTAAAGTTTCTTCATCGATAAAATTGAAACTAAAATCTCGTCCCTCTTCCCAAAGTCTCGGAATTAAATTACGAATCTGGACTATCGATTCTTGATAAGGGTTGAAATTTTCTTTCCTCCAAAAACACTTTATTGGTCGGTTGCCAAATCGAAAATTGCCCTTATAATACGAATACGACATTTTTTAGTTTCGGTTTGTTGCCAATTTGTCCATCAAAAGTGGAAAAAACTAGAAAATTCAGTTTTTCAAACTTTCGACCGACAAATTCAAGCAAAACGGAATTATAAATACGATACTCGTATTGTACGGGAAATTTCCGATTCCGTAACACCACATACGAAGTCTTCCGGACGAAAACAAATTTTCGTCCCTTCGCCCCACCTTAAGTTAAGCTTAATTCAGCATTTTTTTTTTCGTCCAAAAAGACTTTATAGGTAAGTTCCGGAATCAGAAATTTCCCATTACAGTTTCCGTCATACCCACGATCTCTCTCGAAAAAAAATACTGTTTCGTCACAATAAAACAGCATTCGATTGACAAATGATGTCACAAACATATTTAAACACATTATCCTCCTCGTCACATCGAGTGTCAGATTTGTAATGGCAAGAGGAATGTTTCTTGGTGCACCGAGTAAGTACGTTACGAAAATATAATTAAATATTTCATCAAACCAAAATCAAATGGCTTTTACGAATTAAATAGATTGGTCCGACAATTCGTGTTCGGATAATCATCTTTTATCTAGTATCCTCGAGAGTTATCTTCATTTTCGTTTCGAGGGTTGGCCATGCTGTTTTCTTTGAATTATGTATGGTCTTCGGTCATTAGGGGTTAGTCGGCTTTTTCATGAGTTCGCGGCTGTCAGAGTGATGTAAACATGTCGAGCAAACTAAGTATTTAGCGACACGATCAAAGCCTCCTGACAAAATATCGTTCTCGTCCTAAACTCACGATTGTCACCCTTGATTCGGCACAATTCAAGTTTTTCGTGTCAACGTAGTAATGTAGATATAAAGACCCGAAAAATCACGTTACTTCCAATCTCGAATCTGATATTTTCCCATACGAAGGAAGAGCATATTTTTCCTTGGCTGAAAACATGAAACGAACGCGAATGTTTAGTCAAATGAAAAATGGGGATTCAGTGATTTATGAAAAAAACTCAGGGCCTCGATCAGATTCATCCGTAGAACAAAACATCGCGCCTTTATCAACCGGAAGTAAATTGTCTTTCCAAAATTTGGCACGAAATTGTGAGTACGATGAACCCCAAGTTAGATAGAACCAGCTAAAAAGTTACCGGAACGTTCTAATTACGTTCCACTTGAATATTCGTACAGTCACAAATCCTAAAAAATGTCAGTCAAAAGTGCCGAAGGTAAGAAAATTGAGAGCGACGGTTAATCTGGAAATGATGAAAGAAGAATTGAAACAGCTGGAAGATCCTCCTGTAACGGAGGAGGAAAAAGAGATTAGCTCCAAGAGACTCCAATATTCCTTCTTCGATGTTCCTTGCATCGATTTGGCTCAGAAATTATTGGGTAATTCTCAAAGTCTCGTAAACTCAAAAAAAAAAAAAGGCTCGCTCGAATCATTTCTGTGACGAATGATTATGCAATTGTCAGGAAAAATTCTGGTGCGTCGTTTGGAGAATGGAACAATTTTGAAAGGGCGCATAGTCGAAACCGAGGCTTACATAGGAGAAATCGACAAAGCGTCGCAAACTTACGGAGGAAAAGTAACGCCTAGAAATTTACCTATGTACATGCCACCCGGCACGATTTACGTCTATATCGTTTATGGAATGTATCACTGCTTCAACGTAACAAGCGCAGGTATTTAAAAAAGCACACCAATCGAGAAATACGTGAATTTGAGAAAATACTAAAATGGTCTCAAATTCGTTCTTCTCGTCTCGAACAAATACGTAGAATCCGGTTCGTACGTACTAGTCAGCGCACTGGAAGTTTTGGCCGATACCGATTATGTAGAATTATTGAGAAACTCCGAGTCGAAAGTTGGCAAAGCGACGAAAATTATTTCCGAGAACATAGAATCGATCTTACCTTACGAACTTTGCAACGAACCTTGGAAAATATGCATCGCGTTCGCAATTGATCTGGATGATTTGGGCGATAAAAAATTGTGGAATTCCAATGTAATTTGGCTAGAAGACGATCCTACCTTATCTCCCGTTTATATCGTTTTTGCACCGAGCGCGAACGATTCCCAAAGCAAATTCGACAATTTATCAAAACCGAAAAATCATTTTCGTTATTACGTGCTCGACAATCCTTGCGTTCGAAACCGTGACGCCAAATTTGAAGATCGTGCCTACATTCTGTAGTACGTTATAGTTTACCTGATTGAACAAATTTGATGAAAACGGTTCGTCGATTTAGAGCGATGTATGTCCATGATTAAAATGCTAAAATGTATTTAGGTAAAGGATGCGCTACTCTCTTGAGAGCTCTCGAACCCATCGAAGGCATGGATGAGATGAGATCTTATCGTAGCGCAGCATCAAAACCTCGCAAGGAATCTCAAAAAGAGCCAAAGATCCTGGCAAATCATGACCTCTGTAACGGTCCATCGAAACTCTGTATTGCGTTTCAAATCGAGAAAGCCCATTGCAAATACTCAATGTGTAATTTCAAATCTTTGTGGATCGAGAACGATGAGAACGAGAAGGAAGTGAAAATCATCAAATCGTCGAGAATCGGAATCGATAGCGCCGGACCCGAATGGGTAAACAAACCTTTGAGATATTACATTTATGGTAATACCTCGGTGAGCAAAAGGGACAAAAAGGCCGAGGCTGAAGTCATCGGTTACGAATAAATCTCGAAAGTACGGAAATTAATCGTTCGAGTAATAAATATCGTTAAGTTATTTCAATAATTTTATTATATACCTGGAGTACAAACGACAATGATACGAAAAAAGAAATATATATTTTTTTCTCTCACTTATCCTAATAAACAGTCTGAATTCTATAGAATGACGATAAATACATATTGAACCGTACGAATTCGACGATATCCTCGGTGAAAACGTACAAAAATCTTTGAACCACCGATTATTTTTGTACGGTTATCATTTTTTTCCTAAATGGAAGCTTGTCTACGGGGGAAAATATATAGTTCGCGTTGTTTAAATGAATTAAAAACAAAAATATCCAAAATTCATTTTGCAGAGTTTTTTCTCCATTTTTTTACAAATAAATATTCTATGTACACCAAGATCAAGTCTCGTACGCGATGCTATATGGCAGGAATTTTATTCAAGCCCATTCGGCCATGACCTTGTCGTAATTTTCCTCCTCGATGAAGGGTTTATCGATAGATCTGGGAAAAAACGATGTTTTAAGAATTATTTTGATATAATCCGTTTAACGCTTAACGAGGTTCACGCATTATCCATGCGTTAGACGAATTCCAAGTTTAATCGTTTAAAATTCGTACGAACCTTCTTAACAATAATACTCAACTGTGGGTAAAATTTGACAAAAAGTTTTACCGTCTAGAAATCGTGTTATTTATTGTCAAAAATCGTATTTTTTCGTAACTTCCCATAAGACCTCGTGTTAAAGTAGCAATTTTAAACATCGAATATCTCGATCACTAGATGGTGAAACACTCTCAAATTTCTTACCCATTATAATACGATGCTCAAGAAGATTGACGGAAAATTTCAAAAAATTATCTTGGAAAAAATTTATATCTGATGATTTTGTCATTACTTTGTATATATTATTATGATTATAGCGCGTGAACCTCCTTAAAGTAAATTACTCACTCGATCATAAGCTCGCCACAATAAAGACATTCGGAAGCGACGAGATCGTCGATATCGGCTTTTATCTGTTCCTTGGTCGTGAGCGATGCCGTTCTCATTAACGTTAGATCTTCGGGTTTTTTCGAGACTGCTGTGAGCTGAGACTGAAGTTCGGCTAATTTACTCCGTTGCTCGAGCGACATCATCGGCGTAAGAGCCGCTACGAGACAATCGCTGTGAAATCTATGACCGCATGGAAATACGTAGAATGGCCGAAGAAGCAACTGAACCTCGCACGCATTACACGTGTCCCGAACGTGCAAGAAACAGCATCTAGTGCGAAAAGCTTGAATGTCCTTTCTAATTAGTTCCGCCGCTTTCGAAGCTTCTTGCATCTCTTCCTTGAGATCTTGAATATGTTGATTGTATTCCTGCGATAAAACAATTATTTTCCTCGCTTTCAAAATCGCGCTAATCGATTTTCGTTTATCTTCGATTCGATCGATATTCGCGATTAACAAACCTGCAAAGAGTTGCAGATCGCATCTTTGAAATGATCGATGGTCACGAAATCGGAGAAAAACGGCAATATGTCCTCGATTCTGACCAAATCGCAATGTTGAAGGAATTCCATAGCCTGCTGTATGTCATTACGTTCGCGTACTACGTGCTCGGCTATCGAGAAAAATAAACGAGTCGATAACGAATTACAGAACTTGGAAAATTCATATTCGTTCATTATTATTCTATAAAATTGACGTTACCAATCTTGAGCCACAATTTTTTCTTCAGTTCGTTGTCTTCGTAAGATGGCGTGCCAGCTATTTGTTTCGCGAGATCTACGCTAACGGTCAATGCCAGATCCACAGCCGTTGTCCAGAGTCCAAGCAAAGCGGAGAGTTGAACGCAAGCCTCGGTCAAGCCGGACTCCTGGCACAATCTTAGAGCGTAATGCACGTCGTAGTGTACCATACTTATGTCTTGGCCTTAAATAGACAAATACACTTTTTCATTTCCGTTAAAATTCATGCACATTCCGTTAACATACCCTGAGAACCGATATAACGCATGACTTCGTCTTTTTTGTAGGTCGCGTATAAAGAGAGCAAAAAATTGTGTATCGCTTGTTCGGTGCATCCCTGCTTGTAAACACAGAATTCCAGATATCTTATAACCTCGTTTGCCTGTAAAACGAACGAAAGAATTCGATTGGAGGATCAAAAGCGAAGATCGATTGTCGATTTAATTGGAAAAAAAGCGTATTCACGTGTTTCTCGTCGCTGTTGCAGGAAACCAGAGCCGGCAAGAGTCTCGAAGGTTGCAATTGAGAACCTTGCGATATAACAGCGGCTATAGTAGGCTTTGGCAATTCTTGCAAGAGCGTTCCGACAAATTGATAAAAGAGATCCTTGTTTCCCTGACTCTTGAGAACTTCCAGCGCCTCGAGATAATTGTTCTTGTAAAGATGCTGACGTATAACTTCCTCGTAATTACGATGCATTATCGTTATTCTCATTAGATTGTCTTTATCCCCGTGACTCGCCATTAAATCGTAGATCGTGCTCAGATTTCTTTTTATACATTCCTGCAACGGAATTACAATTTATCGTAAGAAATTGTAATATCGATATTTCATTTTTTTATCGCTTTCTATTCGTTTATCGTGCGATACAAACGGACAATGTTTTACCTCGACTTTGGGTATACAGAGAAAACTGTCGAATTGTTTCTGTAATTCTGTATAACGGGGATTGTGCAAGTGCAACGTGTGTCCGCTTCTCAAAGAGCCCAATTGATTCATAAATAGCTCAACGACCCACACGACTATCATTGTGATCTGGGTCTTATCCTGGGCCTTTAGACCCTCCAGTTTTTTCTTCAAGAAAGTCTTCATCGCCTCGATCTGCGATTCTCGAAGAAATTTCAACGATATCTCCTCGAAGGATGAGTGCGTGTCGGCATAAATTATCGCACTCTTTTCATACCTGAAAAAAATACAAACGGTAAATTCGACGATTGTAATTAGATGAAATATTTAAGTTTGCAATTCGGTTTTAATTTTCAACTCACTCGTTTTTTTTAAATAACATTTCGGCTTGTTTGACGAGAACCTGATCAATGTGAGCGGGATTGCCTTTACAGTACTGCTTGGCTAATTCAAATTCACCCTTTTCCACATATACCTTGATAACAAAAATTCCATATCGTCGACATTGTCGTAATTTTCTGAAATTATGCAAAAATATTACCTGCCAGACGTGTCTGTCTTCTTTGGTGACTTTGTATTTAAATACGGCTCTCTCGCTGTACGCCCAGATCGAGCTGGTGATTGGATCTTTGATAATGTTTACCAGCTTGCCGAATGACTAAAATTGGACGATCGAGTGAGAGATAGAAAGTAAAATGGTTAGAAAAAAAATTCTTTTCGGTTATTTATAATTACGTCGTTATAAATGTCCTCGAATATGAGCTCTTGATTCAGCAGCGAGACACCCTTAACGTGATCGCTATAAAGCAAAAGAGCATGAAATTTCGTGAGAACAAAGTTCAAAGGAACGACCGACTGCGGCACCACGCTTCCTATTAAACTTGTCTCCGGGCACGGTAGCATTTGCTGATCCACCAAAACATTTTCCATATCGAACGTGGTGTTGATCTGATCATAATAACAAATAAACAAAGAGTATAACGATTAATTTGGAGAATTTATCGAGAACCAAGTTACTTTTATAAAGAACCAAGTTACTTTTATAAAGAACCAAGTTACTTTTATAAAGAACCAAGTTACTTTTATAAAAAACCAAGTTACTTTTATAAAGAACTAAGTTACTTTTATAAAGAACCAAGTTACTTTTATAAAGGACCAAGTTACTTTTATAAAGAATCAAGTTACTATTATAATGAACCAAGTTACGTTTACAAAGAATCAAGTTACTTTTATAAAGAACCAAGTTACTTTTATAAAGAATCAAGTTACTTTTATAAAGAACCAAGTTACTTTTATAAAGAATCAAGTTACTTTTATAAAGAACCAAGCTACTCACTTGTCCATACAAAATACCGGTTTCCGTCAACCAACCGAAAGATTCTGGCAGAGATTTCGGCGTCGAGTAATAGAATTGTAACCTCGAGTAAGGCAATGAACTTTCCAACTGATTGAACCGTTCTAAAATTCATAAAATTACATATTGAAAGTCCACTTGTTTTATCGATTAATTCGTAAGACGCAATTGACGAGATTGACCTGTGACGTTGAGATATTTGCTGAAAACCTGTTGTAGCAAAGGTTTCTGTTGCGGATTAGAGACAGTTCCTATGTACTGATAGATTCTTATAAGAGTCGTTACGATTACAACGTATTTATCACTTTTGCCTATTCTGTGAAATTCAATGCCCGTTATCGGAGGTTTGCTCTCCTCGCCGATGTCAAATACCTAAAAAAAAAAAAAAAAAAAAAAAAAATTGCTTCACGTACACGTACAGTCATAAATTTACGTATTTACATCGATCACATCTGCTTCGAGGAAGAAAACAGAGTTTCGGACGAAATAAATTGTGGATAGAATGATTTTCGAACTTACCAATCCGTCTACCTCCTTACTGCCGTAAAGTGGCAAATAATTGGGAAGCTTTTGTTTCGAGGGAACAGACAATGCGTTGAGGGATGATTATTTAAAAATGTACATGTTACATGGGACATAATGGAATTGAAATAATGTTTACAGTCCTTGTTTTCTCGATTAATGTAAAAAAAATCACCTGCTTCCAATATTGCTCCAGGTTTATGTTGAATATTTTATCGCCGTCGAGGTCGATCTCCGTCTCGAAGATCAAACCTCTGGAACTTCCGAGTAATATCGGTCCTGAAACTGTCTCGGATGTATTGGCAAAGTTCCAACCTACTGCAGTGATCTCATGACCTCTGAATTTTCCAGCCTGCATAATGTGCAGAAATGTTTATGGAATTTTTCTTTTTATTACTTTTGGGGTTTTTTCTTTTATTTTAATTTTTTTATTGCCTGCTTCAACTTTGTCGTCTTCCTGTTCAGGTAAAACAAATCGGCTGGCGGATTTTCACCGTTTTTCGGCAATACTGCGATGAGCAAATGATTGCCCAATGGGTCCAAGAAAATTCCTGACATTTTCATACTAGTTGTATATTTTGAGATGTCGATTTCTGTAATTAAATTGATAAATGATTTTATATCTTTGAAGCGGAAAAATTAACTGCACTATTTTGCAGTTTCGTGTATGGGAAAACTAACGGTTATTATTTGAAAAATGTAAGTAATATTTATCAATATAATATAAGTGTAAATATAATGAGGAATGTAGAATATTACTGTAATATCGTGAATTACAATTATTATAATGTAGGAAAAAATGTTTCGTCGTTATTTAAATTACGAATTTCGAACCTTCCGGTTTTTCGGGATGTTTCATGTCGATTCGCAGAATAATATTGTTGGCCATGGCGATAACTATGTGATTGCTACTGACTGCTAGATGAAGAATTTTGTCAGTAGGCAAAAAATTAACTTTTTGCTTTGTGAAAATTGGTCCATCGTCCTGCATTTTCATTTGGATGAAGCCAGCGGTGCTCTAAAATTGATTAACAATTTCATTTCATACTTTCAATTATTTTACCTTGAATCTAGTGGAAATAACTTATCGTTTAATTCAATTCAATATAAAATACTATTTCTTTTTCAAAAGAAGACAAAATTCAATCGAGACTCGATTTTCGATACATTTATATCGAACAATCGAAGATACGAGAATGAGAAATGCTCGCGTACAGCAGCGCACTTCACTCTATTTAACATCGGCTAATATGATATGGATAAACCTAACCTAACAATTAAGTGCTTCGCAGCCGATAGCACGCACGTCTACTAAAGTAAATGAAACATTAATTTATTTTCATAATTCTAATCATCACTCACTATATCAGGCCTCATCAGAGGAGGAGCAGTCTGTTTCGAGCGTTGTGACGCCCTTTCGAACTGATCGAACATCGAAGTCATGTTTGTCGTATTTTCAATATTCTTACAGACTATCAAAAACGGATATTATTACAGATCACACGATAAATGAATACATATCACAGTAAAAACACTCAACCGTAGACCCTTGGTCTTTGACACTTTATCTAACCTAGAAACCAGTTGCCACAACATATATTTGTCCAACGTGACTTTCACAAATGCAACGTTGTTAATTAATATTTCACAATAGGCCTATATTGACGATAAAAATCTGAAGTCTTATCATTAATCGTTAAACTCGACGATAAAATGATTAACGTGAAACATTTTTCGACACTTTTTGACACTGACGTTTCCGTACAGAATCGCCATTGGTTTTTGTATGTTGGTGCGAATGCTTCTAGATGGCGCACGGAACATTTTATCTCTCATCTATATATTTCACGAGATAATAACTTACATACTGTCGGTTATCTAGAGTTTAAACAGTCAAACGTGGTGCCAGAATAGAACCTGATATATCAATTAATTCATGACAATTGTGCACGTTTTACGAAACAGTTGATTTTAATTGAATGACGGACTCTAGTGTCATGGAAACCGAGGATGATCCAGTAGTTAAAGAGGTATGTTTGTAAACATTTATATTATAATCAACAACACGAGAGTAACCTAGCTTTTTCTCGAAACGCGTGTTATCACGAGGTTATGCTGCTTTCTAATAGCTCGTGGATTCGAATTCGTAAAAACATTATCACTTATTATTTAATAGAAACCGTTCAGCTATTTCATTCATCGTAACGATATTAACCTAAAAATCTTCGTCAAAAAACGATCGATATTTTGAAGCGTCTGCAATCTGTCTTTGTGTTATTTCTTCGAAAGATTCCAGTGTACCTCTCAAAAAATCTCGCTGAAAAGTTGTTCATATTTCAATACCCATTGCGCCCAGCCGGCGAGGGTTACGACAATTCCAAATTCTTAAAAACAATGATAAAACCAAAGAATCAAGAAGTTCGCATAGAGGTCGAGATCGATCATCAGAGTGTCACGTACGATCGAAGCAAGGGAGAACAGATAGCTTTGGTAGCCGATGGACCTGTGGGTAAACTAGATCAAGAAAACGAAGAAAGAACTTTCGAGAGGTATTTTATCCTTGTATTTCTTCCTTAATTTCCGATTTTCCGATCATTATTAATTCACGACGATTCTTCCAGTTTTTTTATGGACAAAACTGTCTTGCAATCCTCCAGAGCATTGCCCGATTGTTCAAATTATTCAGTAGGCATTTTTCAAGATGGTGAATTGCACATTACCCCTATCAAGGGTATCATACAGATGCGCCCGCAATTTAATTATTTAGACAAAGGAGCCAAAAGCAGCAAGGACGAAACGAAAAATGTTGGAGAAGGTAAATTGCGCAATAATCACGAAACGACAAAATTCCGAGTAATTACATCGTTTTCTATCGAACAGACGGCGAAGAGGAGGAAGAAGCCGTGAAACAAGTCAACGTAACGTTCGCTAGACAAAAATCGGATTACGCAACGAAAATGCGCGAACAATCGTTTCAAGAACAGTCGAAAAAAAGTCTCGAAGAACAATGGATTCAAACGCGATACCAACCAGCCAATAGTTCTCAAGCCGAAGTAAGAATTCCATTTCGATCGGAATATTTTCTTTTTGCTTCGCTTCATTATCGTTACACAATATTTTCGTAATATCGAATACTCATCGGCATACAAATTTGTAGTTAATGAGACTGGACATGTTCTGTTCGTCGACCGACGAATCTGTAAATACATTGAAACTTTCCGCCGAAGAGTATCTCAAGTTACTCGCACCGTCGATCAACGCGGATGAGTACGCCGTTGCCGGTTCGTCCAATCACGGTACATCCTTGGCTTATATAAGAACTCTACCGCTATTGGATCAGATTCGTATCCTCATGAAAGACGGTAAGTGAATTACAAGGAATTTTAACATTTTTCGATCGTGACAATGCAAAATAACGTTTCTCGAATTTTCAGCGAGAATACTCTCATTCCCGCAATTAAAATCATTATTAGCACCGAATCAGGACTCCGTAGCGGTTATTAAGTATCTTCAGCAAGTCGCGGTTTTAGTCCAAGGAAATTGGGTCGTGAATAGCGAATTAATTTATCCTAAAGACACGATATCGTCTCACAGCGGAATAACCGCCGATCTCATGTGCAGAGCTCGAGATTACATCGTTAGTACAAAATTATCGATAAAATTTGAAATATTTTACGATTAAATGAAGAAATTATAATACGTATTTTTTTCACAGCTTTTGTCGTTTACCGAGCACGAGTACATCGATCGAAAAGCCATATCGTCGATAATTAAATTGCCTACCGAGGAGATAAAGGAGATTTTTGTGAATCTGGCGCGACATTGTCCCAAGAAAGGCTGGAAACTCATCGTACCGGCTAATAAAGATTTCACCGACAGATATCCGGAAATAGCGCAACGTCAGGACATGTTCTGGGACGCTAAGCGAAAACACCTGAGGGAAGTTATGGAGACGCAGAATCCGCCGCCTCAGCGACAGAGACGAAAATCCAATCGCGAATCCGTCGGTTCGGAGAACGAGGAACGGAATATCGGTCGAGGTCGAAAAACACTGAGGGATTCGTCCGTGTCGGACGACAGTGCGAACGACACCGTCAAGAGCAAAAAGACTAATCGAGCGAGAAAAGTATCCGAAACTACGTGACCAAAAAATCCGCAGTCGGGCGATTGACAAAAGACTCGTACGTCCTGTACATTCGTCGTAAATTTTATTTTTCTTTCTTATTCGTAATACCGTCAACGACCGGTGATGAAATTAATCGGAGAAATAGCAACGATTGCTCCTTGCCGCGTTGAATTCGCACGGAATGAGAAGTTTGAGGCTGAAGAAAACATATAATTATATACTCGGTGATTTTTTTTAGTTCCGACCAATTTCATACCAATATTGTTGTTTTTTTTTGTTTTTTGCTTTTTCAACGGACATGTACGAATATATTTTTCAACACTAGCTTATTTCTCGCCAAGACTATGTATATGATAGACAACTCTATTGTTATAATTTATAACTCGTTATGGCGTATCGCCATATATTTATTAACGCTACGAGATTAATGAAAGATGTAAATAATCACGAGAAATTTTATAAAGTACAATATTCCGAATCATTTCATTAAAAAAAAAAAGAAGAAAGAAAGGTCGATAAAAGAGGTTTGAAAAGAATATTTTCGTTCGCATTTGAAGTGTAATGAGAGATAAACGAAATCGAGGAAAGAACGAAATTGTCGGGTGAGGGACAAGCACTAATTTTAATTTCATTCGGGAGATAAAGTGTAGCGAGACACGCCAGTGACGTTCGATACAGTTTCACGATCGTTCGTTTCATTGTGTGTCTAACGATTTCACCACGAGACTGCCTCGAATCGGCGAGACGAGTTCACCTTCTATAAAGCGAAACGGCATATTTTATTTCACTGCCGGGCTAATTTATTTTTTCAACGTGAATACATCGATTATACATCAGTTTGTATACTAAAATCTTATGTATTTATTTGTTATTATATCGCGCGATTGTTACTTCTTTCACGTGCTACGTGTTTCTTAACGAGAGATTTGCACACTCATTTTTTATATGAGATTTTATCGATCACTTTGCGATAAGCTAGTTTCAAGGAGGTTCGGTGATGACCATGCTAGTAAACTTAAAGTCTATGTTGCGCAGCAATACCGAGACTTTGTACGTATGTGTAGGGGGAAGTCCCGTAACGCCGGACGGCACCTAGAGCCAGACACTCGTAATATCTCGACAAGTCGCAATGCTTACGAGTGAAAAACGGGTAAAAAGGTGCAGGGGAGCGTAGTGATAAACAATCGCGAAACGCCGTTTGCCAGACTTGCGCGTTATCAAGGGCAGAGGTGTTGTTTGTTTTGTCTTACGGGACAATACTGTATCGCGTAAGATCGACGTAAGTATTACTGCAAAATTTTTGTGTTTAAAAGTTTATGGCAAGGATTATTATACGTCGTGTTCCTTAAATATTCGAAATTTGTGAATATTTTTGCTGGTTTCCTAAGAAGTTTTGGTATAAAACACATTCTTTTGGGGATTCTCTGTCCCCTGTTACCGGACACAAAGCGGTCCCGTAATGCCGGACAGTGAACATATTGTTTTTTTTCGTAAGTATTTATACTTTTTATAATAACTGTTGTACGTTGTTTTACAGGATAGAAAACTCAGTGAAATCAAAATGGAAGGGAAGAAAAAGAAAGGATAATGTGACCAAAAAAAATTGCAATCTGCGATAGACAAGGTTTTGTCCAAGAAAATGAGTTTGAGAGAACAACAAGTATTGTGTATAACAGAACAGCGGCATTAAATCGTGGAGAAGAAGTCACTTTGCAACCAAAGATCGGTAGATTCACTAACACCTTCTCACCATACAAAATTGGTACTGAAGAAAAAGAAAATCAAAAGAACGTTCGGGACAAAAAGAAAGAACTTGGAAAAAAGTTAAAAACAGCGATAGAAGAGAAGGGGAAACACACCAAAGGTGTAAAGACCAAAGGAAAAAGTGGAGCAAAGAAAAAGAAACGCAAATTTGTAACATGAAAGCCACTTGCGTAGTATACTTAGAGGACCATGACGAAGACTGAATACAGTGCTCCAGCAGCCGTGGATGGGCTCATGAAGCATGCGCAGACACTCCTGAAGGTGCAGGACCCTACACATGTGATCGGTGCACGATATTTTGAAGATTTCCGGCGCTGAGGGCTCGAAATTAACACTGTCCGGTACTAGGTGCCACTTGCCGTGATTGAGGTTTTTTTACCAAAGTTTAATTTATGTTATTACTTATGTGCATGCACATGTTGCATTTTTGTTCATTGATGTGATTTTATAGTTCGTTGACAATGTTATTTCACAAATAAAGTTATATTTTTCGAAACAGTTTTGTTTTTATTGTCCAAAAACCTTAGGTGTCCGGTACTGCGGGACTTCCCCCTATATTTCTGATTTTTCGAGAAATATTTTTCAAGTATTGAATTTCGAGTTTTCTATTATTTTTATAATATGGAAAAAACGTAATAATCTACTACTCGATTTCAGTAATACGTCATATCGTCGAAGTTTGACATGGTCGTAATTTTGATTGGTGCCATTTGACCCGCGCGCCCGGCGAATCTCTCGATTTTTCTAGACTTTATTCCTGAATTAATTGCTTATTATTCCGGTGGGCTTTCCAATTCAAGGTGCCCTATTGATCACGAAAAATCAACGAATGCAACCATCAGTTTTTTTAACGTGTGTCTTGGCTCCAAGTGCTATAAAAAAAATCGATACATGCGAGGATCGGCACATTTTGTCGTCTACATGTGTTAATTACACTGACTTTAATAATTAATATCTCGGAAACTGTGCGGTAAATCTCGTGGAAACTCCGCTTATGCATGGACGAAGGGTTTCACAATGCTATACAAAAAAATTAGACTTTTATCTTGGAGTCGCTCCAATCACAGAACCTCCTTAACGCCATACAAAGCTAAACGTTGAAAAAGCAGATATCACATCCACGAAAAAGGACGGAATTGCGATAGTTGGATAGATGGAAAATTTACTTCGTGCATCTCGTGAAAAGAACATATGCATCGATCGAAGAGAATTAGTAGAATCGTTCTAGCTAAAAGACCGATTATAAGTTTTTTTTCGGACTGTCGAAGTTCTTACAACTGCAAACAAACGGATGATGGTAAATATAATTTCTTAATGTTTTCCTTGATGTTAGTCTAGAGTGTCGAACCAACGATTTCCATTCGAGTGAAGCAGACATTGAGAATTTTTACGAAACCAGCATTCTGACCGGTAACAATTTCAGTTGCGCTATCAATAATTGATATTTCCAAGTAACGAGAGATAGTCGATCTTTGCATTCCCAAATTGGTACGTCGAAAGTCAAATGTTCCTTGTTCAAACACAAAATGATGGATTTTTTTAGAATGAACCGACGTTACCAGCCTTATTGCCGTTTTTCTAAAGTAACGCAATAACTTTGGCTTGCACTTTTCGCGTCGCGGACAATCGATCTTCCATTTGTCTCTCTAATAACAAATAAGCCTAACACTTACTACTCCAGTCGGAAGTGGAAATAGCTCAATTCCCTTATTTTTCACAACTTACAGAAAAATAAAACGTTTCGTTCGCCAAATTGATCGGAAATATACGAAATAGTTTTAGTCGCGTTCGATCATGATCTTTGTCAAATTGTTAAATGATTCCATAATTTTTACAAAAATGTCAGAATACAGTATAAAAAGAAAAAAAAACAATTACATTTTTTTCACAATTCGTCTCATCTTTCAAAATCGTCCCTTAAGGAGGTTGAAGCGTTGTCCATGCATTAGACGAATTCCAAGTTTAATTGTTTAAAATTCGCACGAACCTTCTTAACAATAATACTCAACTGTGGGTAAAATTTGAGAAAGTTTTACTGTCTAGAAATCGAGTTATTTATTGTCAAAAATCGTATTTTTTCGTAACTTCCCATAAGACCTCGTGTTAAAGTTGCGATTTTAAACACTGAATATCTCGATTACTAGACGGTGAAACCTTCTCAAATTTCTTACCCATTATAATACGGTGCTCAAGAAGATTCACGCAAAATTTCAAAAAATTATCTTGGAAGAAATTGTATCTGATGATTTTGCCATTACTTTGTATATACTATTATGATTATGGCGCGTCAACCTCCTTAATAATCGTCCCAATAAAAACTTGATATTTCTTCTACTTTGACCGCCTCCATTTCAATATCCGATGAATCAAAATTTCTCCAATAAAGACGATGAAAGATATAGCATAGCCAACAATGACAATGGTAATAAGTTGATAATGAAGTGTGTGCATATTCTTCTTGCTTTCAGGTTCCAAAACCGAGTCTTCAGCATCGTTATCATCATCAAATACTTTCCGGAAGCTGCGCTTGTCGTACCACTCGTCCAACAATCCGGAATTCGCCAGGCGCGTGATGATGTTATCAAAATACTTGCGATAGGGCGAACCGTCGGCCATAATAAAAGAGATGCTATCGGACCAGAAGCACTCGTCGACTATCATTGTTGTCTTTCTAATTTTCGTGCTCCGTGAGATGATGTCCGATATTTCGGAGTCGAGTTTGAGGCAAGTAATATTTTTGTCTCTTGCAGCTATATAAGGACAATTTTCAGTCTTTGCTTGTATGCTAACCTTATGTTTCAGATTTTTAAGAGCTCCGTAGGCATGGTCGAATGTTTTGTTATAATAAATGTATTTTAGCACAGGGGTAAGTCCGGAATGGTCAAGATCTTCGAATGTCCGTATGTCTTTCGACTTTTCTGTACCCAGGCTTATGCGTGTCAAGGCCGAATAAATGTTTGCGGAGTATAAGGACGAGACACCCAGCAAACACAAGAACATTATTCGCTCGACATTAATCGTCGGCTGACGGGTCACGGATACCCCGAAAAGTACCCGAACTATGTTGAATGCCTGCCATGTCCGTGGCGAAAATCCCATCAAATATCTTAATGCCCAGAACGTCAGAACAAGAGTGAAGCACAGAAAATACCCCTCGAAGAAATTCAGAGATAATGGCAGTTTGTCGCTCGTCGAGATCGGCACCAATGCACAGAATTTGTCCATTTTTATTGTCGCCGTTCTAATCATGGTGTATTTGAGTGAAGTCGTCAAGTGGGGCAACGGATACCCATAAACATCCAATTTGCCGGAAGCCATTAACTCGTAAAGGTCCATTGATGATGTTCCGTTTTTTGGCGGCAGCTTTATCCAATTGATTGTGAAATTTAGTTTTTTCCCTATCGTTCTCAACAGATAAACATTCACGTCCATGGTCGACATCGGTTTACCCCGAATTGGTTCGAAAGATGCGTAATTATGCGGGACTTTGTTAACCATGCCAATGTTTAGCGGATAGCCCCACATATTTTTGGCTTTTAGAGGAAATAAAACGAGGTCCATCGTCCAGTTCGTTTTCGTGTATTTCCTTCTGAATGGGTCGTAACAATGTACTATCGGTTCGATCGGTGTATAATCGATTTTCAACAAATTCTTCGTCACTTCCGGCTTGATCAACTCGAGAATCGTGAAATCGAGCAGTCGTTTTTTCCAAGTGTACTTCAACAGATCGACGAGACTGTCGTACGGTGTCGGTGTGAATAGGACGAGCAAGAATTTCGCCGATTTTCTTCCCCCCTTGTCGTACAGAGCGTCGATCGTTGGCTTCGACGGTAATATCGACAGTGAATCTTTCGTCTCCTCGATTATTACAAATAATGTCGACGAAGAGTCGATTATAAAAGCATCGCTCTCGATTATACTGTTCGTTAATGAATTCTCACTCTCGTTATACTTTTTCATATTTATCGTTATGGCGGGAAATCTTTTCATCAATTTCATAAATAACTCGTCTATTCGGGGCGCCTTACTGTTATCTTCGAAATTCGTTGTCAGCACTACCTGACGAATCTGCGTATCTTCGTCCAAGTATTTTACTAAACGATCCACCCAATTGGACGACGAGGCGAACTTTATGAAAATAACGAGATACAAAAAGCCACGAAATATTCTGGAGATATTCATTCTGGATATTCGCTTATGCTTATGTTTATTTCTCTTTATTTTACTTTTATTTTATTTATTTGAAAATAAACAGTATCGTTTCCACGAATGATTTTCTTTGAATTGTCGCGAGCCTGTCAATTCGAAATACGTCTGTGCTATTCGTTGTTTCTCTTCCGACTGGGAATGTAGGGCGTTTAACCAAGAGACGACAGTGGGAAAACTCCATTTCCAATCCACTCATGCGAATTGTCCGATTTGCAAGATAGTTATCGGGGCTCACACCGCGGAGCAAATAAATAGAAAGAAAAATACACTATACAAACAAACAGAAGTAACGTTATCGTTTTAACAATTCGCACGATATCCTGCGTGCGAATCTAGTCGCACATGGAAAAACTCCTTTCTCTTAGCTTCCAAAACTTACAGGAAAACAAGTATTTCTTTCGCAGAGGCCAATTTTGTTAAATCGATCATTCGATAATTCACCAAATCGATCGGGACGTTACAAAACAATTTTTGTCACGTTCGACCATACACTTTGCAAAATTGTTAAATGAATCCATAATTTTGATAAAAATGTTAGAATACATTATAAAATGAAAAGAACAAAATTGCCATTTTCTTTCACGATTCGTCGGATCCTTCAAAATCGTTACGAAATGATCAAATAATGCTTCCTTAGTAATTGTTCCAATAAAAACTTCATACTTCTTCTACTTTGACCGCTTCCATTTCAATATCCGATGAATCAAAATTTCCCCAATAAATACCAGAGTAGATATACCATAGCCAACAATTGCAATGGCGACAAATTGATTATAAAGTGTGTGCATATTTTTCTTGCTTTCAGGTTCCAAAACCGAGTTTTCATCATCGTCATCATCGAATAGTTTCTGGAAGCCGCGTTGATCGTACCACTCGTCCAACAATCCGGAATTCGCCAGGCGCGTGATGACTTCATTAAAATAATTGCGATAGGGTGAACCGTTGGCCATAAGAAAAGATATACTATCGGACCAGAAGCACTCCTTCACTATCATTGTTCTCTTTCTAATTTTCGGGTGCCGTACCATGATGTCCGTGATTTCAGACTCGAGCATGAGGCAAGTAATATTTTTGAATCTTGAAGCTATATAAGGACACTTCGCCATCTCTGGATCTATGCGAATCCTCTGTTTCAGATTTTTAAGTGCTCCATAGGCATGGTCAAATGTTTTGTTGTAATAAACGGATTGCATCACAGGGGTAAGTCCGGAATCGTCAAGATCTTCGAACGTCCGTATGACATTCGAGCTATCTGATTTCAGGCTTATGTGGGTCAAAGCCGTATAAATGTTTGCGGAGTATAAGGCCGAGACGAGCAGCAAACACAAGAACATTATTCGCTCGACATTACTCGTCGGCGGACGGGTCACGGATACCCCGAAAAGTACCCGTATTATGTTGAATGCCTGCCATGTCCGTGGTGAAAGCCTCATCAAATATCTTAATGCCCAGAACGTCAGAACAAGAGTGAAGCACAGAAAATACCCCTCGAAGAAATCCGTAGAAAATGGCAGTGTGATGCCCATCGAGATTGGCACTAATGCACAAAATCTGTCGATTTTTATCGGCGCCGTTCTAATCATCGTGTATTTGAGCGAATCCATAAAATGAGGTGACGGAAATCCAAAAACGTCGATTTTGCCGGAATTCATTAAATTGTAAAGATCCATTAATGTTCCTCCTTTTTTTGGCAGTATCTTTATCCAATTGATCGTGAAATTTAGCTCTTTCGCTATCGTCGTCAACACATAGATATTCACCTCCATGACCGATACCGGTTCACCCCAAGCTGGTCCGGACGATGCGTAATTATGCGACATTTCGTTAATCGTGCCGATGTTTAACGGATAGCCCCACATATCTTTGGCTTTTAGAGGAAAAAAAAGGAGGTCCATTGTCCAGTTCGTTCTCGTGTATTTTCTTCTGAATGGATCGTAACGATGTACTATCGGTACGATCGGTGTATAATCGACTTTCAACAAATTCTTCGTCACTTCCGGCTTGATCATCTCGAGAATCGTGAAATCGAGCAGTCGTTTTTTCCAAGTATACTTCAACAGATCGACGAGACTGTCGTACGGTGTCGGTGTGAATAGGACGAGCAAGAATTTCGCCGATTTTCTTCCCGCCTTGTCGTACAGAGCGTCGATCGTTGGTTTCGACGGTAATATCGACAGTGAATCTTTCGTCTCCTCGATTATTACAAATAATGTCGACGAAGAGTCGATTATAAAAGCATCGCTCTCGATTATACTATTCGTTAATGAATTCTCACTCTCGTTATACTTTTTCATATTTATCGTTATGGCGGGAAATCTTTTCATCAATTTCATAAATAACTCGTCTATTCGGGGCGCCTTACTGTTATCTTCGAAATTCGTTGTCAGCACTACCTGACGAATCTGCGTATCTTCGTCCAAGTATTTTACTAAACGATCCACCCAATTGCTCGACGAGGTGAATTTTATGAAAATAACGAGATACAAAAAGCCACGAAATATTCTGGAGATATTCATTCTGGCTATTTTACATTTATTTTATTTATTTGAAAATGTAAAGTATCGTTTCCGCAAGTTTTTTCATTGAATTCCCTCGAGTCAGTCAGCCCGAAATACGTCTGCGTTACTCGTTGATTTTCTTAAGACTGAGGAACGTAACGCGTTTAGCCAAGAAACAAAAGAGCGACAAGTTCGATTTCTAAGTCACTCACGCTGATTGTCCGGTTTGCAAGATTGTTATCGAGGCTCGCACCACGGAGTAAATAAGAAGAAAGAAATATACACTACACAAACAAAGAAAAGTAAAGTTATTATTTTAACGATTCGCACAATATGCGAACGTGCAAGAATGATCGATGTAAGTAGTCAGCCAGAAAGCAATAAATTTTACCCTTTTTTGTCATGCCACTCGTGGCCGATTTTTTCAAAAGAACATGCTAGAATGTACAAGAAAAACATCACCTATCGACTCGAAATGTTTTATTTCACTGCCAAGCCAACTTTCTTTTTCAACGTACATACATTGTACAGTTCTCATCAATAATATATTAATACATATACTAAATTCGCATAGGTTCATTTGTAATTATATTGTTTAATTGTTGCTTCTTCACGTACTACGCGTTTGCTAACGCCAGCTTAGAACGCTTATTTTTTATATAAGATTTTGTTGACCACGTTGCGATAAGTTAGGTTTAACGCCATACAAAGTTAAAAGTTGAAAAAGCTAATATCACAACCACGAAGAAGGACGGCATAGCGATACTGGGATAGGTCGAAAGTTTACGTCGTGCATCGTGTGAAAAGAACTTTGCGTTAATCCTTGACTTTTTTTCTACGATTCAACTCCATGGACATGCGACATTCGAATATCATTTCCGATTGAACGATCTTCAATGTTACCATTGGTTTTCTCATTTTTCAGGAACGTGAAGATACTCGGTATCGCGCTACTACCTTGGATGATCGTGCGTTAATTCTACCCGGACTCATCGCAGCTCGGTAAGTTCCATCGATTGAAAAAAATTAGCAATATCGTTGGAATTAGAAGACCGATTATATTCGAGTCGCGATTAGGGGCGACTCCGTTCGAATCCGAACAGAATTTCGAATTGCAACCAAATGCTACGTTTCCCAGTTTGTTTTTCAGGTACTCCCAATCGCACAAACCAACCTGGCACCCTTCGAACAACAAGGGTTTCTCTTGAAGATAGAACATCACTTTGTTCGGACTGTCGGGCGTCTTGCATCTGCAAATAAATGAATAATGGTAAATATAATTCCTTAATTTTGGTCTCGAGTGTCGAACGAAAGATTTTCATTCGAGTAAAACAGACATTGAGACTTTTTACGAAACCAACACTCTGACCGGTAACAATTTCCGTTCCGCTATTGATAATTGATATTTCCAAGTAACGAGAGATAGTCGATCTTTAAAATTCTGGATTGGTACGTCGAAAGACAAATGTTCATTGTTCAAACACAAAATTCGCGGTACTCGCGGAGCTCAAAGCGAAACGTTGATCGATTTTTCTTGGAACGCGTTTGATGTTATCAGCCTCATGGTACACGTATCGTTTTTGTGAAATAACGCCATTTTAGTTTGAACTTTTTACGTCGCGGACAATCGATCTTCCATTTGTCACTCTAATAACAAATGACCCTCACATTTATTACTCTAGTCGGAGATGGAAAACGCTCTCTTCGCTTATTCTTCACAACTTACAGAAAAATAAAATATTTCGTTCATAGAGGCCAATTTTGTAAGATCGATCATTGGATAATTCACCAAATCGATCGGACATATACGAAATAGTTTTTGTCGCATTCGATCCTGCACTTTGTCAAATTGTTAAATGATTCCATAATTTTTACAAAAATGTCAGAATAAAAACAATTACATTTTATCACAATTCGTCTCATCTTTCAAAATAATCACAAAATGGTGAAGTAATGTTCCTTTAATAATTGTTCCAATAAAAAGTTCATACTCCTTCTACTTTGACCGCTTCTATTTCAATATCCGATGAATACAAATTTCTCCAATAAAGACGATGGTAGATATAGCATAGCCAACAATGACAATGGCGACAAATTGATAATGAAGTGTGTGCATATTCTTCTTGCTGTCAGGTTCCAAGACAGAGTCTTCATCATCGTCATCATCATCAAATACTTTCCGGAAGTTGCGATGGTCGTACCACTCTTCCAACAATCCGGAATTCGCCAAGCACATGATGACTTCATTAAAATATTTGAGATGTGGCGAACCTTGGGTCATAATAAAAGATAGACTATCGGACCAGAAGCATTCCTTGACTATCGTTGTTCTTTTTCCAATTTTCGGATTCTGTGCCATGATATTCCTGATGATGAACTCGTGCATGAGGCAAGTAATATTTTGCAGCTGTATAAGGACACTTCATATTCCTCCAATCCATGCGAGCCTTATATTTCAGATTTTTAAGAGCTCCATGTGCATTGGCAAATGTTATGTTGTAATACATAGGATATACCACAGGGATAAGTCCGGAATGGTCAAGATCGTCGAAGGTCCGTATGATTTTGGAGCTATCTCTTTCTAAGCTTATGCGTGTCAAGGCTGTATAAATGTTTGCGGAGTATAAGGACGAGGCGAGCAGCAAACAAAAGAACATTATTCGCTCGACATTAATCGTCGGCTAACGAGTCACGGATACCCCGAAAAGTACCCGAATTATGTTGAATGCCTGCCATGTCCGTGGCGAAAACCCCATCAAATATCTTAATGCCCGGAACGTCAGAACAAGAGTGAAGCACAGAAAATACCCCTCGAAGAAATTCAAAGAAAGTGACAGTTTGTCGCTGGTCGAGATTGGGACTAATGAACAAAGTCTATCGACCTTTATCGTCGCCGTTCTAGTCACCTTCGCTTCGAGTGAATCCGTCAGATGGGATAGCGGAAACCCAAAAACATCGATTTTGCCGGAATCCATTAAATTGTAAAGATCCATTGATGATGCTTCTTTTCTTCGTATTATCTTTACCCAATTGATCGTGCAATTTAGTTTTTTCGCTATCGTTCTCAACACATAGATATTCACATCCCTGATCGACATCGGTTTACCTCGAACTGGTTCGAATGATTCGTAATTTAACGGCAGGTCTTGAGCCAACCCGATGTTTAGTGGATAGCCTCACATGTTTTTGGCTTTTAGAGGAAATAAAACGAGGTCCATCGTCCAGTTCGTTTTCGTGTATTTCCTTCTGAATGGGTCGTAACGATGTACTATCGGTACGATCGGTGTATAATCGATTTTCAACAAATTCTTCGTCACTTCCGGCTTGATCAACTCGAGAATCGTGAAATCGAGCAATCGTTTTTTCCAAGTATATTTCAACAGATCGACGAGACTGTCGTACGGTGTCGGTGTGAATAGGACGAGCAAGAATTTCGCCGATTTTCTTCCCGCCTTGTCGTACAGAGCGTCGATCGTTAGTTTCGACGGTAATATCGACAGTGAATCTTTCGTCTCCTCGATTATTACAAATAATGTCGACGAAGAGTCGATTATAAAAGCATCACTCTCGATTATACTGTTCGTTAATGAATTCTCACTCTCGTTATACTTTTTCATATTTATCGTTATGGCGGGAAATCTTTCCATCAATTTCATAAATAACTCGTCTATTCGGGGCGTCTTACTGTTATCTTCGAAATTCGTTATCAGCACTACCTGACGAATCTGCGTATCTTCGTCCAAGTATTTTACTAAACGATCCACCCAATTACTCGAAGAGGCAAATTTTATGAAAATAACGAGATACAAAAAGCCACGAAATATTCTGGAGATATTCATTCTGGCTGTTCCCTTATGCTTATGTTTATTTCTCTTAATTTTACTTTTATTTAATTTTATTTATTATATTCTTTCTTTTTAATGTAAAACTTTGTTTTAGAGATTTTATTTTCATTAACTTCACAGGAGCCTGTCGAGACGAAATACGTCTGTGTTATTCGTTGTGTTCATTCCGACTGAGAACGTAACGCATTTGCCAAATGAACAATAGAGCTAAAAGTTCGATTTCGAAGCCACTCACGCGGATTGACCGGTTTCCAAGATCGGTATCGAAGTTCATACCACAGGCAAATTCTTATATATAAAGCCTCGCAGTGTAAGCCTCCATAACGGTCTCTCTGCTATATTGTGCGAAATGTTAAAGTAATAATGCAATTTTCCTGTCTTCGTAGAAAGAAAAATTCAATTATTACCCTTTTTATCGTGTGACTCTAATTTTCACAATATTAAAAAATTAACGAATCGACGAGCGTTTTTATTTATAATCGAAATCAAACGAACAAACATAAGTTATAATTTCGAAACTCATGAATCTTCGCCGTCTCGAAAGATAGTAAACAATTTGTAAGTATCGTTAGTCAAGACTCACCTGTAAAATACTGCGACTAAATTCGCATTGAAAGGTGCGACGAGGGATGTTTTAAACTTTCGATTGGACATTCGTTTGTAATTCGTTGCCAGCAGAGGCTCGGAATCATTTGCGATGCCCATCGACGTGATAAAACTCAGCATCGTCACCGTGTGCGTGAAATAAAAAATGCCCCTCGGTTTTCCACTCAAATCACCACGTTCGAGTGCTCTGAAATAATGATTTCACAATTTACGTATTCGTCGCAACGACATCAGTGATAAAAAAAAAACCTTCGACAATTTTTTCACCAAGACTTTCATATTTTATAATTCGTTCATACTTACTTGAAGTGATTGAACATGTCCTGCAAAAGTGGACATCCTAAACGCGTATTAATTTCTCGCCCGTTGCCAGAACCGTAATTGTAATTAATGTCCTCGGCGTACTCGAAGACTTTTAATTCGTCCTTAGTAAATGGCGCGCACCAAACCGACACTTTACTGACTACCCAGGCTTTCTCGAAACGACACATGTCGTACATCGTCTGAACAGATGCTGCACATACGTAAAACATCATTAAATCCGGTTTAATTAAAAGAATATGTCATTTTTAATTATGCGATTTTTTTTGTGTTTTTTAATTAATTTTCTTGATTGCCAAGATTTTCATTTTTGTTTTGAGTACACTTCTTATTTCACGACGTCATGCAAAATTATCTAGAACAATCTCTTCTGTTTATAAATATGTTTGTTCATAAAATAAATATTGAATTTCGATTATCGTTAGATTTATATTGGATTGAATTTTGATATATATTTTTTTGGTTGAATAAAAAATATTAACGTACCGACTGAAAGCGTGTACTGGAAGCCCAATCGTCGACTGATATTTTGAACGACTTCCGCCATTTCCGGTCCAGCCACGAAGCTGTTGTACTCCTCGGACGTAGGAGGATCGTCGCTCGTCCCCTTGTGCCAATTTGGACAATTTTTGTATGCCTGAATAATGAACAGAACGTAGAATTTTCATTTATTTATTCATTATTCAAATATGTTTTCTACTTTTATTTTATATTCATTATGTTATTTGAATATTTGAAATTCAATTTTTAATTTTTATGTTTATTATTATTATTTATGATCGAGGATGGGGGGCCTCGAGTTAATATATTTATAATAACTCGTTTAATCGACTTTAAATTACCTTCAACAACTCGTCATTCCCCTGCGGCACTTCGTCAGGAGTCACGGCAGTCCTGCTGCCGAAAAGTCCTTCCATGAACGCTTCCATGCTCGACCGCGTGCGCTCACTGCTCGTACTCCTGAACTATAAAATATAAAACAACAAAAACAAAACGTCAGTTTCAGTATTATTTTTAAATCACGAGGAAAAATTAATCCGATAATCGTACGAATTAATAGAAATTAAGTGATCTTTTTTTTTATTAATCTTAATTATTATTTCGAGTTGTATAAATTGATTAATTAAAAAATAAATAAAAATGTAGTCGCCTTGTAATTCTGCGACGTTATATTCGCTGAATTGGGTTGAAGAAGCTCGGGAAAATTGCTCTGCAATCTTCGTGCGAGAAGCGTCGCGTCTTCGGCACCCTCCGGTGTCAAACGCAGTGCCATTTCCGTCGATAAATTCGGATTCGGATTCCATAGCTTTAAATTGTCCAAATCCTGGTTGCAAAGACGGCCGTCTGTTTGATAATTCAAAATTAATAATGTTTTTTTTTAAATTACCTAACGATATGCTAGTAAAATAAAATATTTAACAACGGACGCAACCATTACGAAATTTCGTGACTCAATTAGTAACGATTATCGTCACGCCGACGCTATTTTCGTTTTGGTCACGCGCGTACGTCGAGCGACCGCGATGCTAATTGAACATTTTTTCGAGCGTGAATATAATAGCCGACGTCTTTTAGCGAGAGGACGAAAAATACAAAAACAAAACCAAAATGAGAAATCAACCCACTTCCTCGGTGCTCGTGATTGTGGACGATCTGCTCTCTCAGTTTCGTCAGAGTGAGCAATTTCTCGATGGTCTCGACCTTTGGATAACGCGAGCCGTGTCTGCTCGCCATCCATATCTGCACCGGTTGACATTCTTTACAAAAAACAGAAAAAAAATGAATTTTCATCGTCAAATTTTTTTTTTTCTTTTCAAAATATTATTTTACTTATCTTCACTGATAATGAGACGATAATGTAAATTTTCTAGTAATTATCCTTGTTGTCAATTACTGAACTTTGTGTTAATTGGATGTTTTTTTAATTAATCGGATAACGAGACGAAGGAGGGTGCGGTCGAGAGAGAAATGCGATTTCATCAGTCTCTCGTAAAATTACGATCCATAAAACTAATGAAATGTTTTGACGATATAATTTTGTTAATGGGACGCACCTGGAACTATTTGAAAACGCGTCTTTCCACCGTGAACGAAGTGATACGAGGTCTTGGTTGCCATTTGTAAATACGGATCGTCATCCTCGGCGTAACAAAAGTCGATCTGTCGACCAGATGTTCGGTGATAGACGAGCAGAGCCGAAAATAGCGCGATAAATTGCATTTTACGATTCATGTGGAAGCCTTTGATGTCGCCGAAGAACGTTATTACGTTACAATTGTTTTTTTTTCGTTCACCGGACAATAATCGATGATTCCTTTTTCCTATCTGAAAATATTTCAACACTTAAATTCGTACATTCCCCCCCCCCCCATTTTATCTTATTAATTTATTATTTCAATTAATTATTATTTATTCGATATTATCGTTGATCTTTTCAAATAACTTATTCTTATGTGAACATATTTATATATTTTTATTTATATATTTATATCGTATTTTATTTGTATTTATTTATTCGTTTATTATTTATTTTTTATTATGTTGTGGATATCATTCGTATTTATTATTATTCGTTACATATTACGAGTATAATTGATTATACGATTACGACGAGAGCAACGATCCAAGTTTATAAAAAATAAAAAATAAATAAAAATAATTATAGAAGAAAACCAAAAATATTTAATCGAGCTCAGAGGATATAGGAAAAAGAGAAATCGTGGAGACCCGTCGAATACGAGTATCTTCAAGGCCTTTACCGTTTGACCTCGAAAGAAACTCACGACGTCGGTCGAAGAATAATTCAACGGCATGCACGTCAGTCGCATCTCACGTTGATCGAACCGATTGAACTTTATCGTTATCGATATCGAAGGCCGCGTGCTTGAATCACTAGACCGTTGAATTTTAAATTCGATCGATCGCTTCGTTAAAACGTAAAATCGTACACATAGCCCGCACGAATTAAAATTGAAAGCAAACTTCGTACCGAGGAGAATTACGACCGAGTTGACGTTCGTCCAACGGGTCGACGAACTCGAGTTACGCAATCTTAGGAGATTCGTCGATTCGAATCGGTTCATTGAGTTCGCGCGGTTAATTCGTTAGATCTACGATAATTGAACCAAAAAAAAGCAAATCGAATCAAAAATCTATCGAATACATTCCTACGAACTAATTTATAAAAATTCGATCAATTTTGTTACGATTAATTTATACTATTTTAATTATTCGTTTACGATAGGCTTCCCAATTTAAACAAAAAAAAACAAGATTCGATGCACGCAAATTTCACGCAAACGACGAATAGTTCGACGAATAATTATTTACACACTTTCGTTTTATTTCTATTTCATTTATTCACATGATTTTTCATTCATCGTTATTTAATTTATGTCAATTATATTTACTTCTATTTTTTTTATTATTGTTTATCTTTTATTTATTTTAATTTAAAAAAACACATATTAATTTATACTTTTACATACATATATGTTTTTTTTACAGATTACGAAGATAACGCAGTAATGTCTCGCGCTTCCTCGACGCGTCTTCCGGTTAGAGAGCCGCGCATTCACTGTCACTGTCACGAAACGAATAATATCTCGTATTACGAGAGATCGCGAGGCGAACGAGTCCAACACCTGAGAGGATAACAGCGTTGCGCAGGTTGTTTCGTGAGAATTATTATAATACCGGTATGACTCAGAGGAGGGAAAAATAGGGAGCGTTTCAAAAAAAAAAAAGCACAAAAAAGAAAAAAAGAAAACAAAAAAAGCCACAAAATAAAAAGAAATTCAAGGAGGCCGAGGCGAAGGAGGAAATGTTTGAAATTGAAATAATTCCTCTCGAGTAAATGTACGCATATTTATATAAACGATAATTACAGTGACATCATCGCTGCGAGAGTGTTTATCCTGAACGGAGGTAAAGAAAAACGGACGTTGTCGATGTAACACAGAGGCGAAGCGAATTTGCTGACGACTCTCGGGTAACTAGTGAAAATTTTATTCCTCGAGAGCCGCGTCGGAGACGTCTCGTACTTTTGTATATATATATATATAAACATCACGGTAACACGTTTGTTCAAGTCTTTACTACGCCCATACACTTTTACCTTCCAGTCCTATTCACTCTTGTGGTGCCTCGCCTATGTACTATAATGCTCTCCCCCTCTCTCAAATAGGTGCCGTACTACATTCACACTCAGTGTCAACGGTACATACGAATGGCGTTTGCATCATACTGCCGTCGTAGCCGAGCGCAGTAGTTATGTCCACCATACCGTTCTCGATCGTCCACTTCCCTTCTACTTCACGCGGCAGCAGCAGCCGATTTTTCATTTTTTTTTGTCAGCCTGACGACTCATACTTTTTTTTGCACGGTGATTCGTACTTTTGTTCTCTTGGAATTTGAGGTTTCTCGGTCGAATTGTCGCAACTCGTTAAATAAATTTTGTGTAATTTTTAGGATTGGTTTTTAATGGAAATAGTTGGTGAAATACGATTTGGATGGAAATAATGGGAAAGAGTTGAAAATAGTTTAATGATAGTTATAAGTTGTTTTCAAAATAGTTAAAAACAGTTAATGTTAGTTGAAAATGAGTGTAAAAAATAGTTGAAAGTAGTAAAATTAATTCGAATCGTTAAAAATAGTTGAATGCAGTTGAGAATAATTCAAGATTGTTCAAATTTTATAAAATTGTTTGAAACAATTTTTTAATTGTTTCGAATAGTTAAATTGTCGATCGGGTCGTCGCTGATAAGCAAAAATATACTTTTTCATTTTTTTTGTCAGCCTGACGACTCATAATTTTTTTTGCACGGTGATTCGTACTTTTGTTCTCTTGGGATTTGAGGTGTTTCGGTCGAATTGTCGCAACTCGATGGTTAAATAAATTTTGTGTAATTTTTACGGTTGATTTTAAACGGAAATAGTTGATGAAATGCGATTGGGTGCTAATAGTTGAAAATTAGTTATTTCAATAATGGGAAAGAGTTGAAAATAGTTTAATGATACTTATAAATTGTTTTAAAAATAGTTAAAAACGGTTAATGTTAGTTGAAAATGGGTTTAAAAAATGGTTGAAAATAGTAAAATTAATTCGAATCGTTAAAAATAGTCGAATGCAGTTGAGAATAATTCAAAATTGTTCAAATTTTATAAAATTGTTTCGAATAGTTAAATCATCGATCGGGTCGTAGCTGATAATCAAAAATATACTTTGTCATTCGCTGGCGTGATATCCTTTCTAAATTTTATTCTACCATCTCTTCCACTCTATCGCGATGATGACCACAATGATATAACAATTTACACCATTACAACCATATCGCGGAGGTTTTATTTTATTATAATCGAGAGACGAGAAACATGATTACGACAAAGTGTCGTTCGTTTTACTGTTCGACGTCTGCGTCGTCATTGACAAAAATATTCGATATATTCGTTTTTTAATACAAACGTCTGCATAGATCTATTAACGATCGAAAGAAAGTTCTGCAAAATTATTTCAAACTATTCGGACGAGAAACAATACGTCTTTCATTGTGATGGAAAATAGTTACGGTGAATTTGCTTATTGAGAAAAGTGTGCCAGTCAAACTCGAGAAATAGAATCCACTGTGGGACCACGAGTTAAACACTCGTATCTATAGAATTGTTGTTCTTATGCACACGTATGTATATGGTGCACTCCGCGCCAAATTCGACAACTTGGAACTTCTGCATCTCCGATTTTTGGTCGAATTTGATCATTTATTCGCACAGTTATGAGCATTTCGAAATATTTGTCAAAAAATGTAATTATTAAAAAATGTGTATCTCTTGAATGGATTGATAAAAAAATTGAAAACAATTCATGGAGACTAGTCTCAACCAGGCCTAGAAGAAAACCAAATTTCCAAAAAATCGGATATGGAAAAGTTCCAGATTGTCCGATTTGGCGTGAAATGGCCCATACGTATTCGTATATTTATATAAAAAGAGTTTGAATCATCCCACTAGCTATTCATCGTAGAAAAATCAGACTAGAAAAATTTCAAAATTGTTGGCACGTTGGTCTGACCAAAAATGCATTAACTACTTAGCGAAAAGAACGGGGCGAGCTACGACCTAAAAGCAGGACAACGTCAATTTTCTCCACTTTACAAGTACGTCGAAACTTGTTCAATCTTGTTGTTAAAACAAACGGTGTCTCGTACAAAATAGTTTACTCGTAATAAGTACCGATAACAATGCAATAGGCGAAAAATGTCTGAGTCTCGAAGGTATAGGTCGAATAATTATCCCTGGCGACGTCCCATATAAATCCCATGCTCGTTTCCAGAGACTGACTCATCTTTTCTATGATCGTCACTACTACGGCGATTTTGTATCTGGAAATAAAGATAAACATACTTTTGCGAATGATTGATTGATCATTTATAATTAAATATTAATATTAACCGATCATTAATAATTAAACATCAATATAAATGAATAAATAATCATTAAATCTTTACTTTAACATTAACTGACAATTACTAATTAAATATTCATATTAATACTATTATTTGCGAATAAATAATTGTTTATTTCTATATTAACGCAAATATAATAATTTATCTATTTTGTTCAGCTATACGACCTTTCAAAATCGAGTTTTAATATTCGTTTTCGTATTTCCGAGGCAACTTGACCGCAAAGCTTGGGACACTCGTTGACGTCGTAAGTTGCATCCTCCAGACGATTAACCATTACGGATCTTACGATCCGGTCGACCGGATCGATCTTGAACGGTTTTTCAGAATCCAGCCGGTACGTATTCTGATATTTGGGCACCTGAGAGACAGGAAAATCTTAAAGATCGACGACTCTACGAGCGAAAGTATACTCGAATCTCCATAAATCCCAAACCGGGTGACCTTTTCGAGATCGTCGCTGGCTCTATCGGACAAATCGAAATACAGTGGCATTCTCAAAATTTTCGTCCCGCCGCGCTACCTCTACGATTTGTGATAAGAAATTTATTTATCTCTCTCCCGCGACGAAAAATTAACGGAAGAATTAAAGATTTCGACAACTGTGCAAACTCACCCGTTACTTAGGTACCAAACAAACATTCGATCGATCACGCATTATTTACCGACGAAAATACCGCGAAAGCACGAACAGCTTGAAACACCGCTAACTATAATTCAAAGTATTTACGCCGTTTACGGTTTTATTCACAAAAATCATTTTTCTCCAATTCATTATTTTTCACGTCCTTATCATTTATTCGTTTAAAATAGAATCGTTTGTCAAAAATTCCAAGAAGACAAGAAGTTATTCATTTTTCTTCAAGAAACAAAGTGATTTTTATTTTTTGACAATTGGAAATTTGCATTTTTTTTATTGTTTTTTCTTTCGAATTTTTATATCACGTCACCTTTGCGATGGTCGATATAGCTTCAGCCACTATATGATGCGAACTTCGTTGAAACTTCAATCTTCCGTCGCTTCTCTTCTCTAGCTTCGTCGTTCAAACGATAAACGCACTATTATTTTTAAATATCATGCAAACAGGAAAAACATAAAAAAACAAAAGTAAAAATTCTCCATCTCGATGAATTTTTCGCTAAAAATTTTGCACTCACGCATTTCCAAAAATTGACCGCCATCGCATCCGCGACGAGAGAACTAAACGCGTACGCGAGAAGGACGACCGTGTCTCGGTTATTGCAACGAGGACGAGGGAATGGTGCATCGTGATAAACGAAATCGAGCCAACCGACGAAACGAAATCCAACCGTCGTACAAAACGATATGTAGATAACGAGAACTAGTCGGGCAACACGAATACAATTTCCGTCGCAACGTCGAGACAACGATCGTCTGTCTTTCGCAGCCGGTAATTTTATTATCGCGTTTTCAAAAATTTAATCCCCGATCAAAAAACAAAAAAAAAATTCATCCTCGGGCGGTAAATTATAAGCGATAAAACGTAAATGTTTTATTTTATTATACTTTCTCGTATTTTATTGTTATTCGCGCGTTTAAAAAAATTATAGGAAGAAAACACGTGAGAACAATATTATCGTGTGAATTTTATGGACGTACGTGTTTATACGTCACTCGAAGCTAAGCAAACTTACCAGTGCTTTTCTCTCTCACGCTCTTTCACCGTCGCTCAACCGTCAACCATATCGTCGATGTGTTTGCTCCAATTGTTGGCTGTCACGCCAATACGTTGTAACTGACGCTCGAAGTATCAAAAGCTTTTTCGTATGTTCGATTTGCGTGAGAGGAGAAATTTTCGATTGGGGCATCCTGCCAAAGTTTATGCCGGCTTCACGACTGGTACGAAACCATATCGTAAACGTTTATCCGTCTCTCTTTCGATTTATTCAATTCTCGTTCCGGTGCATTATACGTACAATGTCTTTAAGCGTGTATTTTTGTTTTCTTTCGAGCATTTAACGTCAACGACTATCGAGAGTTGGAGAGGAAATTTTGAATTTTGTAAAAAATAATGGATTTTTGTGAATTTTGTGAGAAACGGGAAGAAGAAACTTGTTTTAAAAACGACGAGTGTTTTTGTGACACGAACGAGTCGATCGATCGATTTTTACAAATTGATTCGTGCAATTTTTCATCCGATAAAAACGATTAATAAATTGGCGAAATTTCTAATTTTTTTTTCTAATAATAATCATTTTTCAATCATTAATAATTTTTATAATTTTATATAACGATTATTCATTGCATATCTCGCGATAAAATAAATGATCACAGTTTCGATGAAAAATTGAACATTGAATTAATGAAAATAAAGGCGCGTCGTTATTCAGGCAAAACGTTGACGCACGAATCACGTACCTAGATCCACATTTTCGTTTCGCATAAATTTTTGTACAAACGTTTTGGGACATTGAAAGAAAAAAGAAATGAAAAAAAATTCAGGAAAAGAAAGCTTCCATCGCAAGGAAGTTAAAATGACGATTTTTATCACATAACATTCGTACAGATTATATTTGATTTTCATAGATTGCGTTACATTCTAAAAACTATATAATACACAGCCGACAATAAGTTGATAAACATCCCTTCGCGATCGTGAGATCGACGTATTATCGTAAACTCGTAATCGGCAAAAATCCTTTCACGATAAACACGAGATATCGATCGCGATCGTTACGAGAATGATAAATAACGAATCGGAACATTGAAAACTCAAGCTCGATAAATTATCCACGGATCTCTCGAGTTCCTACTTAAAAGTTACAAATCGTCGGGATAGTTTGATCTTTTTTCTTATTTACATATTGTCCAATCCGATTTTTAAGTTTTTTCGTTTATCTCATCCCCGTTGAATAAAAACGTCTTTGTCGTGAATAGATTTTTTCACCTTCTATATAACTCTTTGAGAGGACTCGTGTGAATAGTTTAAGCGTTAATTGCTAAAAAAAACAAATAAAAACGCGGGGTGTTTTTCACAATACAAAGCCGAATACTGCACAAATTTCAATATTATGAAATGCATATATAAATATGCATTAAAAACAAATTTAAAAAAATGTATATATATATTTGTGTTAAAATTACTTCGGTCCTCCGAATTTTGGAACAACACGTGCTACAGGGTTTCGATCTAATCAATTATGGGAATCAATCGATCGATCTAAACAGCGAAATAAATTTACGACTAAGAAAAAACAAAGAATATACATATATATATCTATTTTTGTTTGTTTGTTATATAGTCAATGTCCGACCGGCGAAAATTAATAACATTTGTGCTCTAAACCCGCAAAACGACATTAGCATTCATTTATATATATAATAGCGCACATGTAGGAACTCAAACACGGAGCAACGTTCGACTTTATCGTAAAAGGGCAAAAAATAAGAATTTTTTTTATGTTTCTTTTTTCTTTTTCTCTTAAAATTTTTTCGTAACATCGAATCGATAATAGGTTTTTCCCAAAAACCTGGTGGGGAACGCGAGCTCATTTACAAGCGATTTTACGTATTCTCTAAGATAGCAGATCGACCTCGGTTTGAATGTTCTGTCTCGCTTGTTCCTCGAATTTATCACGAAACTCTTTCGTTGCAAAAATATTTGGAATTTGTACAAAATTCTGCAGCACCTGAAAATAATAAAAAAAAACTAAATAATTTATGGATATTCGTGAATAATTTTTTCCAGTTTTTCTACCGTTTATTGTTGAAGAAAAATTTTCATTTGTTCTTTCCCTTAAATTATTTTTGAGAAATGTTTTTTTTGTGTCAAGGAGAATAATTAAATAAATCGGCGCTACCTTGAGTCTTAGAGCAGTGTACATTGGCTCGCTGAGAAACGAATACTCGCCCCGTATTTTTTCCCTGTAATCGGCGTAAGCTTCCGGCGATGCTCCCAATATCGCCATATCTAAGTCTAACAGGTAGTGAGCGTCCTCACCCCCAAAGGCACCACCAACTTTGTGTTCCTCGGTACTGTGCGTACTCGCGACTTTAAGCAGAGCGCAAGTTTCCATACGTATTTCGTTGTCCTGAACAAACAAAAATTAAAAAACAAATTTGCCGTCAATCCTTAGAAAAAGTTTTATTTTTTTTTTGTAATTCCGAATTTTTGAAATTTTATAATTATCGATTATTAATACGAGTCGTGTCGACTCACAGGGGAAATTCCCGCCTCGTCAGCGAAAGCATTGAAGTGATCCAAATTTTGGCTCTCGCCGTCCAATGCTTTAGGATCGTACTCGAAGCTGCGAATTAAGATATATCGTAAGATCAAAATAAAAAATTGTTCGTTTAAAAAGAAAAAAAAATGTTCTTATAAATATTATCGAATCTTACTTCTGAAAGAACACCGCGAGTAATAAGGCTTGAGGATTCTTCAGTTTGTCCTTAATCGCGTAATAGTGGGCCAATCTTTCGCTCAGCGAGCTCAAATTGTGATAAGTACGTTTTTCCTCGGAATAAACCTCGTGCAGTCGATTGAGCCAAGTGTCACAAACTTCTGCGTCAAATCCTTCGGTCGCCTCTTTCCAGCTTTCCTCGACGGATGCCATGATTCGTATATTCTGCTCGAAGAGGCAGAACTAATTATCAGCTTTTTATCTAAAAATAACCCCATCATCATTATCATTATAATTAATTTATTCTTATTATTATTATTATTATTATTGTTGATGTTGCTGTCGTTTGAACAATGGTCTAAATTTTACAAAAAATAACTAAATAAAATGAACGGGGAGCACTTTTTGCCAACGAGGGGTCGATTATCGTTTTACACCAAGGGTTGATATTTTTGCGGCGATATCTTTGATCCAATCACGAATAATGAGACATAAAGAATAAATACTCACGCGTTTCAATCGATATTATTGTTATAATGTTTGTACTTTTCGTTAAGATAGACGTATGAACAATTTCCAAACTAAGTTTATCGAAAGATCCTGACACATATGGGCTCTCTCGCGTTCAATAATAATGGGCACAGGACATTGAGCGTTCGCGTGGGTTCCAGCCGAGCGACTGTCTGGAAAAAAGGCGCTTCAACCACCCTCTCACCACTATCTTATTGATCGCGGCGACCCTATCAATGAGATATGCGTCGTGGCACTCGTTACGAAATCGAGTCGCGACGAGACCTCGAAACCGAGATTTCCTTTTCTTTTAGGCGAATAAAAATATCGTCGAAACGATGAAAAAAAAATTACGAATCTCTAAGAAATCGTACGATCTTTTTCGTCGAGAGAAACAAGGAAAAATGGAACAACGACTTACCGACCGAGTAATGGCGGCCTCGGGACGCGGGGATGAACCACCCTCCGGTTCGTTTCAACGGTTTACGTACCGCGTCACGCACACCGAGAAAAGTGTTTTGTTACTCGACGAAAATGTCATCGCGATGAAAAATTTTTTATGTGAAAATAATAACTATGTAAGATCCAGGCGACCTTTTGCCCTTTTTTATCAACCGAGTCACGTGTTTCATTAGGTCGATGGCGTATAGCGGAATATTCAACCACCGGATTTATACGCTCGGTTTTACTCGACGAAATTATTTATGCTTCATAACTTTCTCGAAATATCTGGAAAACTATTTTTTTACGACGTTTTCTTTTATGCAAGAGCCATTGCGCGATGAAAAAAGAAACATCGTCGTTGCTGCAGAGAACACGCGAGCGTTCGAAACACGACGGATTATTTTGTTTTCAATTGTTAAAATGGTCTCCTAAATTCATACCTAAAGGATAAACAGGAAAATTGTTTAGCACTCGGAAAAGTAGAATTCGAAACGGGGTGTACATAAGGATCGATTCCATCGATAATAGATAAAACAAAATGGCGTCCAATAAGCTTGAGTGGCTTCAAACAGAAGCTTCCGATCTCACCTAGGAAATGCAACTTGTCGGTTGCTTCAGTCGAGCAAAGACTCGAGTTCGAGCATGACGAATATGTCCTGGATATTTTTTGCACTCTTGTCTCTCCTTTCGTCGAATAAAATTGTCCGATCCGCCGACTGGCAGGACAACTTGATAAATTCCATCATCAGCGACACGAAGATTCATCTCGTTTGTTTCTGGTCGGACAGTACCGGATTTTTATTGTGCAGAGGGCTACCGTTTCGATCGAGAATCGACGATGTCATCATGGACATGCATGCCTTTGGATTGATCGAACATTGCTATGGAGAAAAAAAGGAACCCACCTCGAAACAGATGATGAACATTTTTGACAAAGTGAAAGACGGAACGGAGCAAAAGGAATTGAAACGTCAATTATATACTTTGGTTATTATAGGACATTCAATATCGATTATCGTTTTTATTCTCGAGATTATTACCGATCGTTTTATCAGATATGTTAAAAAATTAATTATGTGAAGCTTCTTTCACGAGGAAGACAGAATGTAATAATATTTTGAATTCAAAATTGGCGCGTATTAGAGTGTAATGGTTATAATTCTAAAACGCTTTTCAAATCGATGATTTGTACGCGCCAAGCACGTAGTTGCCTCTTTTCTCCGCAAGTCGGCGCTCGGCGCAGCGTTTTTCTTTCGAGTTCCCCCTCTGGGTTCTCCCATTATAGCGATAAGGAAAGTATTTAAATGAGCGGTCTGTCCGCTTGTAGTGTCTTATTCGTTCAAATTTTAAAGAAGTGTATTGAATAAAGAAAGCTTTTATCTTATTATCTATAAAATAATACAGTTTGTGTACGTTTATTTCAAATCATCTTTTGCCCCGTAAGAAGGGTGACCGCGCTGCTGAAACGGTTCGAACTAATAGCTCAACTGATAATATTTTACCGATGACGAGCCCTTTTGCCACGTAGTTTCACAAGTTGCTACTTTCAGAGAGTGGCGCTCGTGTCGCAATAAAGCAAGTGCGCAACCCCCCACCCCATGACGTAACGAATGTTCGGGTATAATTTTCTCAGTGGCCATTTTGTTTTCAACGCAGAGCCGAATCAGGTATTACACACAAAGATAAATCCATCTAATTTTAGGTAGCTTAACAGTCTAAACGAGCCTTCGGCACTCAAGAACAATAGTAGGATATATTTTTTGTTTGTCATACAAAAAAACGGGAAAAAAGAGGTTAGATTAGAAAAGAGACACATTGGTAAGGTTTCGCGAGTGAAGTTTTTTTTTTCTCTCTCTGTCCCCGTGCACCTGATGTTGACCGCAAGACCTTGGATGTAAAAACGAACGAGAAACAAAAAGTGGTTATTTATTTTCAATTTTCCTATTTTAAAACCATTACGTTCACTCGCCCAAAGTGATCGTTCGATGTCGCGAAAGCTTTGCGCGAATTGACAACGAAATAATCGGGTGTTCATTAATTCGTGTAAAATTTGGTAACCGTTCGCGCTGCTGATTCACTTTGTAATATCTACTTGAAGCTTGTGATTGGATCGATCGATGTTATCTTCAATAGATAATTACCCTCGATTCTTTATCATTTTTTCTCGATATCAATATACGAGAATCACATTTGCAAAATCGTTGGTCTTTATAGAATACGAGTTATTCTTCAGAAAATTGACACATTTGCGACTCGCTTGGATCGACATTGATTTTTTCATAACTCTGATATACGTTGGTGTAAAGTAACACGACAAATGACGATTTCTTTCTCTGATTTTTATTCTTTCGCGACATATACGAACTTTGTCTATTTTACCGACCTGCTAAAGCAAAAACGTAAAAACCTTAATTTTAAATGTTAATCAATTCTGAATGAACATTCAATAAAAAATATTGTTAAATTTTCTCCATGTCTTTCTGCGTATTTGGACCATTTTTCATATCGCAAGATAAACTTACTTGAAAAAATCTCACTTGACGAGAAAATAGGTTTCTTCGTGAGAAAAAAAAAAAAAAAAACAGAAAATGTGTTAAAAATGAAGAACTTTTATATAACTATGCGCCAATATATTCGAGTTATAAATAATTGTCATTTCGAACCTACCGAGCTGTTCTTATATTCATCATGAATATTTAAAAAAGATCGTAGCATAACCTAAAGGAAACATCATTAGAATAATACACTGATTACTTCAAGATCATCGACAGTCCGAGAACGACTAAGAATTCATCTTGCGAGACATGTCCAACTTGGCAATTGCGAGATCAAATTTTGTCAAATCGTACTGTCTAGCTTCCACCGCATAATATCTTCTCTCTAATCGACGAAAGTATCGAACCTCGTCCATTCCACTCTCGAATACGCTAGATATAGAGTTTATATAATCTAGAAATAATCCTAGATATTAATTCGACCGATACTTCTCCGTTTCGCTCTCTCTCCCTCTCTCTCTCTCTCTCTCTCTCTCTCTTGCTCCAAGTCTACTTGTCTTTTGCTTGAATATTCTTGAAAGAGAAAACAAAAAGAAATAAATCGATAGAATTAAGAGAAAAAAAAAAGAAAAAAGAAAAAAAAAGTTTAAAAAAACACCGGCATATGCGAGTAATTTCGGACTGTGTTACTTATAGAAGGCAGTTTCTATCCTTATAGGTATCCCGATACCGAGTTCAGCCTGGCCGGCGTCGTTTGTCCAAGGCGTCCAAAAACAAAAGAAAAAGAGTATAAGAAAGAAGGCAAAAGCGACGCCGTCGCATAAACAGACTCGGGGTAAGAGCGTCGTGGCTCGCGCCTCGGCGTCATGGATACAAAACGCCAAGAACGCTGCGCAAGATCGGAAACACCACCGACGCCACCGTCGCCACCGATACTAAGGTTGCCCGTATACTCGCCTTACGATAATTCGAAGAACCGAGTCGTTTCGTCGCGTCGTTCTCCGTCGCCCGGTATCGGAACTTCGGGCTCGAACGATTACAGAACGAGTCGATCATCGAGGAACAATTCACCACAGGAGAGACGTCGTAGGAAACGTAGCGACTCCCGCTCATCGCCACCGTCGTCATCGTCACGCGTACACGGCAGAAGATCGCGTTCGAACGATCGCGAAAGAGACGTTGAAAGAGAACGAAGATCCCACAAATACTCGAGACGAGAAAGATCAAGATCACGTTCGCGCGGTCGTTCGCGATCGAGGGAGAGACGAAGGAGTCGTAGTCGTAACAGAAGTCGCGAGAGGCACAGATATCGCGGTGATAATCGTCGGCACAATCGCGCCACTTCTTACGGCTCGGATCAAACGGACGAGACGAGCGAGATGATTTTGCAACAGCAGATACAGCAACAAGCGCTCGTAGCGTCTCAACAATCAAACGCATTCAAGAACGACGGTAGTTTCATGGAGATGTTCAAAAAGATGCAAGAACAGATGCAACCACCGGCGAAACCTGCGACCTCGGTACTAGAGGAAAAACCGGTCGCGCCACCGCCTCTAATGGTTGGCAAGAGACGAGGCGGTAGAATTCTCAAGACGGGTATGGTAGCGAAACCAAAAACCGAGCAAACTGCCGATCAACAGCCGAAAGATGCTTGGTCCTTGTATATGGCCGAAGTAAAGAAATATCGCGAAGTATGCTGCCAAGAGGAGGACAATACCAGGCCACTCGTGAAATAATCCTTCTATTCCATCTTCTTCTTCATATTTCCTTGGCCTTTTTATTTTTTTTTTGTTTTTTTTTTCTTAAAACGCCCTCGAAACCTCGTCGCATCTCCGATTCTCATTGAGCATACCGGACACTATTTTTTCATTCTGTATTCTCTCTCGACCTTACGTTTGTGCTTTTGTTTTCTTTTAAGTGTCGGATATATTGAATTACGTACATTTATCGAGTAGTCATGTTCGTACGAAAAAGAAAAATGGTGCACAGAGACGAGAGCTTTAGTACGGGCTTAAAGAGAGAGAGAGGACTGTCTGTGTTTAGTGTTAAGTGGTACAATATATTAAATGGACAAGAGCGAGAGAGGAGAGTAGGAGATATGGATTTTTGTGTTCCTTTTCTTTTTTTATCCCTCGAGACCGAGCGAGCTCGGAGGATGAGGTTTCTCGATTTATCCGTTGATTTTAAGAACTTTCCATTGATATATATGTATATTATTATTATTATTATTATGCAATGATAATGTTAAAGGTGATAAGTAACTGTGAATAACTTGTTAAGCAGCGAACTATAACGTCGCAACTATGGAAGCCGAAAAAATTCGTTCGATGAGCGACATCCAATCACCGTCGTTCGATCCGAGATTCCCGAATCAAAACCAGACCAGGTAAAGCAACAATCGATCTATTTTATCGTATTTTTCCTTTGCTACATTCGAGAGGATGAACGGAAAAAAAGATAATCTGTGCTTTTATCTCTACGCTTATCGTCACATTTCCGAATCTATCGATCTTTTGACGACATTCGAAAGATTGAAGCAAAGATAGGAAAGATCCTTTCTCAACAATGTGCGTTTAATCGTAAATTATTTTAAGGAAGTTCATCTGGTACCGAGTTAGTCAAAACAAAAATTGTTATGACTAGCGTAGTCCGTTCAATAAGTTTGGCAACGCTGCAACCAGGTGCGACAGCGTACCCTGTACAGCTGGCATATGTTAGTTTAGAATTTTTCATTCCATGATTCACGTCGACCTGCTTCGACCGCGTTTGACCATGGAAGAAAATTCGAAAAAGAAAACGTTTTTCTGGAAAGGCAAACGTGTCACTGAAAAAGTGTACAATTCACGAGCGCGACAGGTGGAAGTGGGAAAAGTGTTGATTTCAAAAAGCGCGCGGTTGCGACGTTGCCGCTATGACATGCGGCTGGAGTAATATGGAGGCTAACATCTAAAAAATCAGTATTTTTCGAGACAAATTAATTAATTCTAAAGCTCACAAGAATCTAATTGATTTAAGAAAGCTATCCAAGGGTTCTCTATATATTGTTGTATCCATTATAAAAGTTTCATTCGAAATCATTTGTCAATGGTTGCAAATTTCAGGTTTATAAATGGGAAAAACACGACAATCCATAAGAGACCATGTTAATTAAGAAAAAATTTATTTATTAATTGCTCACGAACAAAAAATCCGGAAGATTTGAAATTTGCACAGGTGACTTTTTAGATACTCATAAGTGTACTCGAATTGTTTTATCAATATCTGTTTGTTAATTCGATCATCAGATGAACTCCCTTAAAGAACGAAACGATTTACAGTGCCGAAGATTAATAGTGATAAAATTTATATAATTGGCGAATGAAAATGTAGGAATTGCTACCAGAATTTCTTGGATTTCCATCGCTGCACGAAAGTCCGTGGCGAGGACTACGATGCGTGCCAGTACTTTAAGAAGGTATACCATGCGCTTTGTCCCAATGGCTGGATAGAAAAGTGGACGGAACAGATCGAGGAGAATCGATTCCCTGGACGTATCTGAATCAAACTTTTGTCATAAAGTGGGTGAGGAGTTTCTGCAAGCAGCGATGTTTCGGATTCTCTTCAGTTAGTAAAAGTGTCCATATATGACTGGAAAATAAGTTCGCGAAGAACCGCCCGTTTGTAAACTAAACTCCTGAATATATTAAGAAAAGGAAAAAGGAAATCGCATATCTAGTCTCGTATTGTTATTAAAAAATTGTGTTCATGTTTCTTCTCTTAACCACTATAATCGTCCTATTATCCCAAGTGGGAGAAAAACCAGTTCGTCTTATTCGACGAGGTTACGGCGAATAGCGAAGGCTAAGAGTCCAATTGAGAACAGCTGTCTCGAAATCAGCTGATTCTGTTTAGAATAAGGTACTAACGCGAGACACAAGAGTTCGTCAATGTCACCAAAATAAGAAGTTCATCGAGAATGGCGGGTCTTAGTTTGATAGGAACTTATTCGTCAGATTCCGAAAATGATGATGAAGAATCGTGCGAATCTCGTGATACGTGTAAAAAGACTGACAAATCCATAAACAGGTAAGTTTTTCGGATGTTTGAGGTTATACCCGTGACTGTAGCACATCGAATTTTTCAATACGTTCTGCTTCTTCATAACGGAACCGTTTTTCACAAAAACATTTATACAGAGATATTTTTATCAGTCTCTACAATATTCTCGACCGTAAATATTCATATTTACAAAATATTTCTGAAATTTCCTGTGTCGCGAGTGTGCTAGCCTTGAAAAATTCAACTCGCCGTATCACGTGACGCCTTGGGTACCCGCGCGTATATACACAAGTAAATATTATGTAAACAACTTGCTTATAAAGGTAGTTTGCGTATATAAGATTTATTTTTCATGAAAATGATGAGATAAATTGATAAATTTGTTGAATCTATAGATATTCCGAATTTCATTTATTATTTTCGCAACGAATTAAAATATAATTCCTCGAATATACGAACAATTTTCTCAGCTTACCATTACCCAAGAGTATATTATCGTGGAAGGGTGTCGATTATCACGAAGAAGTCGATGATAATCCGATCGATCACGACGGACGTACGAGATCGTTCAAGCACGAGCGTGGAAATTGGGCGACCCTTATTTATGTAAAATGTACGTGTCGTAGTTGGAAAAATACATTTTTTAAATTCATCATCGAATCGTTCTAAGCAACGCGTAAAAACCATTGCAGATGAACCGGAAGACCCTGTAAGAACTTGGATGAAATCTGTGAGCTTGGATTTGCCGATACAAGGTAAATACCTTTTTCGTGAGTTTCATCTCAGTCTAACACGAACTCTCGTATTAAAGTTTCACTGGATCGAATCCCTTGTGGACAGTGTGAAATATTTTTGTCGCGAGACGGACAAATTTTCTATCGAACTTCGCGACGTCGAGGTTTATTGTAACGACGATAGAACGCGTACTTTTCTCGCCATACGTTGCGCGAGTCAGGACGACTCTCTTAAACGACTCACAGAATCCTTGGACAAACTACTGGCCGAATTTCAGTTACCACCGTTTTACGAGGTGATTTTTGCAAATTATATCGCTAAATTACGAGAAAAATTCAATTCACGCGAGGTTAACGATAAACTTTATTTTTTCTCATCGAAAGGATGCCTCGTTTCACATAAGTTTCATGTGGTACAACGGTGATGTCGAGGAACTCCTGAAGCCATACATACCGTCTCTAACGATGACGCTCAACAACGTTCTACTGGAAAATTCTGGATGTCGAATTAAAATTGAACAATTGCACTGTAAAATAGGAAACAGGATGTACGCGTTTCAATTAAAATGACGAGACATCGAAGAGTCTTATATTCGTCTTAGTACAATATGTTCTTTGTTTTTTTATTATCAAATGTATAAATATAAATATACGATTGAAAATTATACGTTCGCCGTAAACGATGCTTTTTCAATGGGCTATTGGTTCGAACGTGATTATATCGTGCGGTAATATACGAGTATTTGCCGTACCGCGCCACAATATTCTCCAATAATATTCCATTTCAGAAATCATACTGACCGTTAGTGTACAAATTCGCGGATTATCTATGTAAACATCGTTTTCCGGCATTTCGTTTATTTTTTCGCAACCGCTCGCGTCGATATGACCAAGAGTCGGTTTTCTCTTCAGCAGCGCCGCGACGGCTGTTTTTGTAACTTTCGAATTACCGCTCACGACAAATTTCGATAAATTCGCCGCTCTTGAGAGTATACCGAGAACGTCGGAGTCCGTTAAGTTACAGCAGGCTAGCTCGAGGGTTTCCAGGGTGGTGAGAGAGAGTGTCGAATTATCGAGAATTTCTTTGCTTAACGAGACACTTTGCGTATCGCGTGTGTTTGATAAATTCAAAGTGAGCATTTGATGTCGTAAAAAGGAATTCGCTACATCGTCGTTTAAAGGATTCCACGATAGATCCAAATTTACCAAACTTCCCCAAGTCACGGACGACTGAAAACTCGTCAATTTGCAGAAGCGTAGATTCAACGTTTGTAAATTACGATGATGACAAATGAGATTGTAGAGTCTCTCCTGACATCGGGTCCCGAGAGGATTGTAACTGAGATCGAGAATTCTTAACTGTGCTGGTAAGCGTTCGATCTTCGAAAGACAATTGTGATCTATGTCACATCCTTCGAGATGCAATTCTTGCAAAGTTGCCAGACGCTTCAAAACGCTATTCAACATTTCTCCAAGATTGTACAAAGACGCGCCGGACATGTGAAGAATTTGAAGCTTTTCCTGATATTCAAGACACTTTAGAAGCGGAACTATCTCGTCGTCCATAGCCTCGCCAGATTTCAAGCGAAAGGTCGACGTGTTGTCGCAAATTCTCAAACATCTCGTCACGATCTCGTGCGTTTCTGAAATAAATCAATTTTTACGTAGAATAATACGACGCTGCTTACGAAAAGTAGCACGATTCAAATTTCTTATGAAAACTAACACGTTTCTAATTTCACCGCGAAAACCAACACGTTTCGATATTCGACGCGAAAACTAGCATGTTTCAGCTCTCACCGCGAAAACTAGCATAATTCGGCTTCTGCCGCGATAACTGGCATGTCCGATATATGCTAGTTTTCGTGGCAAAAGTCGAAACATGCTAGTTTTCGCGCTGATATCAAACGTGCTTCTCTTCGTAAGAAATCTGAAACATGCTAGTTTTCGTAAGCAGCGTCGAATAATTCTTGTCGCGTAAATGATTGTAAGTTAAATCTCGTGCGTTTTTGAAATAAATCAATTTTACATAGAATAATAATTCATATCGCGGAAATAATTGTAAGTTAAATCTCGTGCGTTTCTGAAATAAATCAATTTTTACGTAGAATAATAATTCTTGTCGCGGAAATAATTGTAAATTAAACATAAGAGATTTTAAGAACTTACGAATTTGATGATTCTTGCAAATTCTCGTATATCTATCGACGATCGAAGGTATCTCTTTCTCGACTATATGAGCAATTAATCGTACCAGACCATCCACGGGTTTAACGTTCTTCAACGTATGATCTTGTAACAAAATTTCACCGCTCATTGTCATCAGAGTGATTTGTACCTTGCAGCCGGTCTCGTCCTCGAATTTCTCCACGATATCTTTCATCAGACTGGCCACCGTTGTTTCGCGTTGTTCGGGAAATCGTAATTTCAACGTTATCACTTTTTCCTCTATTCGAATTTGTAGTTTAACGGGCTCGCTCGTATCGTCTCCTATTCGCGAAAAACCATTAGACGTTTCGGCGTTGTAATTGAATATCGGCGATGGTGTGCGAGATATCGAATCTTTTGTAAAGCCAGATTTCAACAGCGACAATTGTCGTGGACGTTTTTTCGTGATTTTCCCAATGTTACGATGAGCGGCGAATATTATTTCCGACGCATCGCTGTTACTACTTTCGCAACTATTCTCATCGATTATGGCTGGAATTTCGTCTACATAATCGGTCGATATATTTCTCGGTCGTTTGATCGTTTTTTCAAGCTCGGGAGTCAAATTGCTGGATTTTCTTTTAGATGTCGATGGGACGCGATCGTCAACGAGGGTTCTCTCTCTAACAGTGTCATTGAGATCGTCCTCGAGCCAATCATCCACGAGAATTTGTTCGCTATCGATCAAAGGCGCAACGTTCCTTCTCGGAGTCGACGAAACACGTTTTACCGTTGAATCGCGTAATCTACCGCGATTCTTCAAATTCTCAATGGTTCGACGATAATCCTCGCTAGCAGATATTCTCTCAGTCCCGATGTTACTTATCTCATCCTGCTCGTCATCCTCGTCCATCGATCCGTTGAGAAGTCTGCGTGTCTGCGAAATCGGCGATTTTTTCGTACTTTTCTCGCCCGTTGGCAGTATCGATGCAAGAACCTCGTGTATATTGTCGTACTCCGCCTGTTCCATCGACGACAGATCTTCCACGCGATTTCGCCAACCTTCCAAGCAATCCAGGACCGTGTCGCCTCCGTGTGTTCTCAAGAGCATATTTGCACCGTGTTTCATCAATAAGCACATCATCGAGAAATTTCCGCACGACGCAGCGTCGTGAAGTGGCGTAACTCCACCACACATCGTACCACCAGGATCGTTCACGTTGGCCCCAGCTTTAATCAAAAGTTGCGCTATCTCGACGTAATCGTGATTAGCAGCTTCGTGAAGTGGTGTCCAGCCGCAGTGATCCTTAACGTTAGTCGGATGATTAGCTTCCAACAGTTTCTCGACTTCCTCGATATTGCCATTAATACAAGCTACGTGAAGCTTCGTCTCGCCTTTCTCGTTTCTTTTCATGACGAGACCACGCTTCGGACGTCGCGAATTTCTCGGAAAATTTCCATCTGTCTTTCGCATTTCGATCTCGACATCCGATAGATCCTCGAGGCAGATATCCGCGCCGATATTAATACCGTCAGACTCACTCTCGCTAGGAGTATCAGTCACAGAGTCCGTGATAAGATTTAATTTTCGTTTGACTTCCTCGGCTTCGGTGTATTCACCCGTTTCCTCGAGGTAAACGATCGTGTCTTTCAAAACTGCCGCTTCCAACGATGGATTGTCACATTTACGCGCGTTTATAAGAGCCATATCGTAAATCTCCATTACGTCGCTCTTCGAGGCATTCGCGAGGTGCAAGAGATCCGCGAGATACAAGGCCGAACGACAAATTTCCGATGATTCCGTGCACAAACGTAATTCTCGACGAGCGTAAGGTAATGCTTCATCGTAGCGCGCAGCATCGTGAAAGGTTCGTGCGAGACTCACTAAAGCTGCTGAGATTTGCTCGGTCGAGCCTTCCTCATCGGCGCAAGCTAACATACCACGATAATATTCCAATGCTTTGTCGTAAGAGCGCACTGCTACGGAAGCGTCACCAAGACGCTCGTAGAGACTCTGTCGAGTCCCACGATCGGTTTCGACGTCAAGGCTATCCTCGGCTCGACAGATCGTAACGGCTAGAAAATGAGACGTAACGAATTTCATACAAAATACTCGAGTTTCTCGTTCATTGAGTCGAAGGGAAATATATTTGTAAATTTTTCCGGCATATGGGGTAGAAATTGTAAATTACCAATTCTGAGTAAGCGCTGAACATCCTGAGAGGCCGAGTGCGAAAGATTTTTCGAAAGGTACAATTTTACCAATATTTGGCGTGCTTCTAACCAGTGACCGAGTCTCAGCAATAATTCAGCTTTGTTTAATTGACCAACGGAACGCATAGACGGATCGCCGATTTCGACCGCTATATTGACGTGTCTTAACGCAAGACCGAAGTGTCCTTGACGTTCGTGCAACGCACTCAGGTCAATGTGACTTCTCTGCAAATCTTCTAAAAGATTGTGTTTTTTGCAGAGTTCGGCCGCTTTTTCGATAAGCTCGACGGCTTGTTGAGGCTCTTTCTGTTCCTCCAGAACGAGGCCGAGATTCAATAAAAGCCTGGCTCTCATCGTCATCATTTCGGCAAGTTTGACATCGGTATTTTCCAGTCTGAAAGATACGAGCGAGAATAGAAAATATCGTGGGATAAACATCGTATTATCGATGATTTTTAAAACTCACTCGTCGCAGAGTCTGAGGCTCTTGGAATAAGCTTTTTTGGCAGCGTCGAAAGCCTCTTTTCTCTGTGTAGATTCTTCGGAAAGGGCCTGACCCAGACAAAAATGAGTTCTGCCAATGGTGGCCAGAGCTCTCTGCTGTTCGAGCACATTCTCTGCTTCTCTCGCTCCTTCTGTACTAGCGAATGCAAATTCGTCATTATTGCATATCTCGACGTTCGTCTGGCAATTGATTTTTGAATAATTTTTATTAAATAACGTAGATCATATACCCAGATGAAGCGTTTGATGATCAAGGGCTTCTTCGTATTCGCCTAAACTGGCGTGAACCTCTCCGATCATTCTATGCGCTATGGCACAATTTAATTTTTCGTTTAAGACTTCGCAGGCTATTAGTTGGTCATTATACTCAAGGAGAGCATCCTTAAGTCGTTCGGTTTCAAAATAAATATCGCCGAGTTCCTTGGAAAGTTGTGCTAATTGAGAGATATTGCCATCGCGCTTAGCTTTTTGTTTCCTCTTGAGTAACCCTGATGGAAATAGGCGTGTTAAATAGAGGTTGATCAGCTAAGGCCCGTTTTCTCCAACGCGGTTCAACTTTGACCTTGGTTCAACTTACTCTTCATCTTTTTCTAATTTTTGGAACTAGAAAAAGATGGAAAGTAAATTGAACCGAGATCAACGTTTAACCGCGTTGGAGAAAACGGGCCTAAGAGTTTTGAGTACGAGAACGACTGTGAAACACTGGCAGATTGTTTTCGAACGTATCCTAAGTCTTTTTTGAGAAAGTTTGGTGATTCATTTTCGAGGTTAGGTCGAGCTTATCCTTATAAACTTACTGTTCTCGTCCATGATGAAAAATATTCTTGCTTGAGTTTTGTTCTATTTATTCATCGGTTGTATGACATTCAACATTTGCACGAACATTCACAATTATCGAATCGAACGTGGAAAACACGAGAGTTCATCAGCATCGTAACAGGTGGAAGCAGCTAATTCATGTTTGGTTAACTATAGAATTCATTACACACCAATGTCCTAATTTAATTAAGTTAAACAAAACATGTTCGCACAAAACACTTATATCCAAAAAATTTCCAGCTCACGAAACTTTTATGTGACTGCCAGATTTTGCGAATAACAATAATATCCTAGTGTGAATTACTACTGTAGCCGAAATTTCGCAACACAACCATCCCTGTTTTCCCCCGTACAATATTTCGAACAGAAATGCGCGCGGGAATCCGCAGCGCTCGGGTATAGGTGGGTAGAAATAGAACTTTGAAAGTTGGTGGTCTGGCGCGGTACACGAGCGGTCAAACGGCGAACTACTCTTATTTCTACAAAAACAACCGAATGTTGTCGTCGCTAGCTATCAATTTTCAGTATATAGCTGAGTGTCTCTACTATTCTGCTATGTGTTTTATTCTGTCAGCTGTCAGCTGTCGTCGCTGTAAACAAAAATGTGAAAAATATTGTAGTGATTCGACGCAATGACCAATCCGAAGGAAAACAATTTAATAATATTCATGTAGCAAGATTATCAGTCCGTTATACTAACGATGCGTGTATTATTAACACGTAAACATTAAACAACCGCAAATAATAACGAGGAATATAACCATGACGTTGTATTTCGATACCCGTGTCCAAAATCCCGAAACCGCGTCAATCAGCACGCTCGCGACTTGGCATACGAATTTTCCAATTCTTGCTGTAGCCGCTTATTCACAGGATAAAGGTGGCTTCGTTACAATTTACGACGATCAGGGTGAACCTCTTCAAGATGTTGAATCACCGAGACATTCAGTGGCGCAAGTGACTGCTCTTGGCTGGCATCCAGAAAGAAGATGGCTTGTCGCTGGATGGGAAACGGGCGAAATACGGGTCTATAAATTTCCTGTTCTTCGATTTAAATATAAAACATCAAGATTTAAGTTAGTCTTAGGAAATGCAAATCTTTTATCCACGATCGACTTTACAGATATGGCCCGGTGATTCGGGTAGTACCGAGTTTAACGTTGTCGTCACCCCTCACAGAGATCCGATATCGATTTTACAATGGAGTCAATACGGCGGTCGTTTGGTTTCCGCCGATACCGCTGGTTCGGTAGTTGGTTGGAAAATCGACCCGAGAGGACAACTACTCGTTACTTTTCATCATGAACTGAAAGAATCTTTTTCTCATATAACATTCAGACTCGTCCCACCAAAATCTACCATGGATTTGAGGTATTGTTCAGTTTAAACATTTTTCCTTCATTAAATCTGCCAAAATCATTTTGTTTCATCGATTATATCGAATTCTCCATCAAACATTAATTTGTATCAAACTGGTAATCGACGCTGCTTACGAAAAGTAGCACGATTCAAATTTCTTACGAAAACTAACACGTTTCTAATTTCACCGCGAAAACCAACGCGTTTCGATATTCGACGCGAAAACTAGCATGTTTCGGCTCTCACCGCGAAAACTAGCATGATTCGGCTTCTGACGCGATAACTGGCATGTCCGAAATATGCTAGTTTTCGTGGCAAAAGCCGAAACATGCTAATTTTCGCGGCAAATATCGAAACGCGCTAGTTTTCGTGTCAAAAGTCGAAACATGCTAGTTTTCACGCTGATATCAAACGTGCTTCTCTTCGTAAGAAATCTGAAACATGCTAGTTTTCGTAAGCAGCGTCGTAATGAAGTTGGTGAAAAAACTCGCGAAAAAATAAAATAATTCGTCTTTTTCTTGATATTTGTTTTGCAGCGATTTGGCAAAAGCAGCGGTAGCCGGTGACGAGAGAGCGCTCGATTTATTCAGTTCCTGGCGTCCTAGAACAGCTGCGCCAATCGCTCGACTCTCGCGAAGAGACGATCATTCCTTTTACATTGGTTCCTCCAGCGGTATTATTTATTACATCGATACTCAAGGTCACTGCAAGGAAGTCTTGAATACCGACGGAATGACTCTCCACTCTTTGCTACATCATACAACGAGAGATTCCGTCGTCGTGTTGACGGAGGGCTTGAATATCGGACACTTTCAGGCTGATCAAACTACCGGTCGTCTCACGGAATTGACCCGAGTACGAGAACTAATTGATACAATTTTAATTTTTGTGCAGTCTAATTTATTCAATGTTAAGCACAAGTTTTGTTCAAGTACCTGTATCACTCCGAATTTGAATACAATAATTGCACAAGTCACATGTTTTTATCGCGCAATTACCGTCTTTTTTTTTCCATAATACGAGTAGACGTTGATGAAATTATCTTTCATTTTTCATCATCCGAACTTTGTTTCCAAATTTTTCATCCTAAATGTCTCGATAAGCGATATTTCATTTTCAATGTCTCAAAACTATTTGCTTCAGGTAAAACTAAGCGGTAAGAGCGATATGTCTCGAACTGGTCCAGCGCTTTGTTGGGTCGGTGGGAACACGTTGGCCGTACTTACCGGTGAATTGGGCGTGAGATGCTGGGATCTTCAAACCGGTGATACTTACGTTTTGAGCCCACCGGAAATGACGAACGGTAACATAGCCACGCCGCAGGAAATATGCACGAGTCTTTCTTATTGCAAAAATAATGGTAAAAAAGATAATACAAATTTATAATCGAACATTCTGATAACGAAATGAAAAGAAAAAAAAACATTGAAGTTTATCATTTTGTAGATACTTTAGCAGCTGGTACAAATTTGGGAACGATATATTTGTGGAAACGTCGTGCTGTGACGGAAACGGACGACAATGGTTGGCCGACGATACCGAAATTTTGCACGATACACGGTACCGTCAAGCAACTGACTTGGGGGGGTACATTGTTGCGAAATCCTCTTCTCGCGGTAAATTGTATAACAAACGTGTTCGTTCTTCATCAGCAGCCAATGTGCGCTGCGTTCAACGAGGACATATGTGTATCGCAAATTACACCGACGCAATTGCTGATAGAGATTAGCGAGCAATTTCATACTCTCAAAACCGAGATACAGGTACAAATATTGGCCGTGAACAAGGAATACGTGACCGTGTCGTCGGGTCGTCAAGTCGCGAGTTACAGAATTAATCGCGAGAATACACTAACGACAACTGGCGTTGGTTCATTCGCTTGCGAGAACGAGAAGATTCTCATTTACGAGAGTACCCTCGTTATACTGACACCGACGATAATACAACTGAGATCCATGGATGGAACGATCATACAGAGCTTGCCGACATTGCCCGAAGAGGGTGAACCAATAACGATGGAACTAACGGGACAATATTTGACCGTTGGTTCGTTAAACGGTATACTCAAAATATGGGACGTTGGAAAGCGCGAAGCTAAATTACATACACGCGCAATGACCGCGTACGAGGCAATAAGCGATTTTGCGGAGATAATCGAGGCACGATGTAACGCCGATTGTCGTTGCGTCTCGATAACCGTCGCAATGTCCAATCTCATGCCAAGTTCTATTCTTTATGTGTGGGACATCGAAGGCGATCAGATACACGAGTTTGACTTTGGAAAAACGGACGCTACTAACGACGACCAAGCACAAATGTATGAATTTTTTCTCTATCTTTTATTTTCATCGCATTCGAAGAATTGCCGTAAAAAGTTGAATTTTTGCAGAAATTCAAAATCTCGAGGAAGACTCGTTACAGCTCATTGTTGGGACACGAGTGATCCGAGAGTTCTCGTATGTCGTGCTCAAAAAGTTGAGAGCCGCGACAGTAAGAACAAAACAGTGACGAGTGAGGAACAGGCGAGTGTTGTAAATTGTGCAAAAAGAAATGCGGCAATGTAAATTGAGAATGATTTTTGTTACTTTAATTTTCGTATCGTAGGAAACGAGCGCTGTTGTTTTGGTTTCGATGTTCGCCACTCCTGACAATGGTATAGCGATTCAGGATATACGGCCGATAGGCGACGCGAATTGTCGATTATTGGGCGTTCAGTCGCCTCATATGATAATTCTCAGTCCCGAAATTGCTAGCGCCAGTGGTAGCAAAGTCTCGCGTCTCTTGATGAGAGAATTCGAGGAACTCGGCACTTGCGACACACCCACGAAAAAGGCAATTCTAGATTTTAGCTTTCACATCAGTATGGCGAACATGGACGAAGCTTTCAAGTCGATAAAAACGATAAAGAACGAAGCAGTGTGGAAAAGTTTAGCTAGAATGTGCGTCAAAACGAAACAACTCGACATGGCAGTTCTGTGTCTCGGTCATATGAAACACGCCAGAGGTGCGAGAGCTTTGAGAGAAGCCATGCAAGACGATTCGCTGGTTCTAGAAGCAAAAGTTGGCATTTTGGCTGTTGAGTTGGGATTACACGTAAGAAGATTTTATAATCCTGTAATTATGTATATTTTCAGTACGTTAGAAATTCAAAAATTTCGTTTTTCCAGAACGATGCGGAACGTTTATTTCGCGAAGCTCGAAGGCTCGACCTTCTTGGCTCTCTATTAGAAGCTCGCGACAAATATCCCGAAGCTATCGAGCTAATGTCCAGTGAGAATAAAATAAGAGAAAAAGTGACGTGTTACAATTATGCCAAAGCCCTCGAGTGCGAAGGAAAGATTGACAAAGCTATTGATATGTATACGAAAGCAGATTGTCACAAATTCGACGTCCCGAGAATGTTGCTCTCGAGACCCCGTGATCTCGAAGCCTATTTCACAAGTTCCGACGATCCGTGAGTACATTTTCTCTTTTATATTAAAAAGAAAAACTATCTATTCGTCCCGATCATTGATAAAACTTCGTTTCAGAGCTATAAAAAATTGGCACGCTCAATACACCGAGTCAACGGGTGACATAGAGGGAGCATTACGTCTGTACGAAGTAGCAAACGACACTCTTGCGATAACAAGATTGCTCTGTTATCTCGGTCGGGAGGATGAAGTTTGCGATCTCGTTATGAGAACGAATCATGCAGCTTCGGCTTATCATCTAGCGGCTCATTACGAGTCGATGAACGTTGTCTCACAGGCTGTACATTTTTATACGATGGCTCGAGCTTACACGAATGCTATACGACTTTGCAAGGTAAATCGTTTTTTGTTTGTCTATGAACAGAATGAAACGCGAATTGGCGAAAAGAATGAGATTAATTAAAAATCTAGGAAAATGATATGGGAGAGGAGCTTTGGCCGCTCTCGATGTTAGCACCGAGAGAAACGAAAATCGACGTCGCAAAGTACTACGAGGATAACGATCAACCCGATAAAGCAGTATTGCTCTATCACAAAGCCGGTTTGCTCTCGAAAGCTCTCGATCTCGCGTTCACGACTCAGCAATACAACGCTCTGCAGCTGATAACCGTCGACGTTAACGCGGATTCCGATCCAGCATTGATAAAACGATGCGCTGATTTTTTCGTTCGGAACGAGCAAATCGACAAAGCCGTCGATCTTCTTGCGACGGGAAAGAAATACATCGAGGCGCTGGAATTAATACAAGAGTACAATATAAATTTGACCGAGGAACTGGCGGAAAAAATGACAATCTCAAAAGTCGAGCATGACGCGGAAAGTGAGAAACTGAGAATCGCGACCATGGAGAGAATTGGTGAAATTGCTTTCGAGCAGGGAAATTATCATTTGGCGACGAAGAAATTTACTCAAGCTGGCAATAAGATGAGAGCTATGAAGGCGCTCTTGAAGTCCGGCGATACGGAGAAAATTTGTTTCTTCGCTCAGGTCTCGCGACAGCGAGAGATATACATCATGGCTGGAAATTATTTGCAATCTTTGGACTGGCAGAATCAGCCGGAAGTATTGAAGAATATAATCAATTTTTATTCCAAGGGCAAAGCCATGGATCTCTTGGCCAATTTTTACGTAGCTTGCGCTCAGGTGGAGATCGACGAGTATCAGAATTACGAGAAGGCTCTCGACGCATTGAATCAAGCCAATCGTTCTTTGACCAAAGTCACGTCGCCCAGAGATCCTGATATACAGAAAAAAGCCATCGACGTAGTAAACAATCGAATGACGACCATCAAACGATATCTCGATATAAAAAAGTAAGAAAGATTTTCTCTTTTACAATATTTTCAATGATCGATCGATGTCACATTGCAGCGAGAAACTAAAAGTTTCGTTTAATTAATTCGAAGCATTTTTAAACTCTAATAAATCGATCCGATTCTCGGTAGATCGTTCGACAGGGGAGAGACGGAAATGGCGATAACGCAAGTTCGCCAGTTACTCGATTCTTACGGCGCGGATTTGGAACAATCCGTTCGACGCGGTGATTTATTCGCCACGATAACTCAGCATTACGCCAATATCGGCGATACGGAAAAAGCTCGAGCAACGATCGAGGAGCTCAAGCGACTCGTACCCGGTATCAATCTCAGCTATTACTACAACGTTAATCTCCTCGAGGCATTGGGCTACGAGATAAATATTCAGAGAGAGGACAGTCTCGACAAGGACGATGGTATCGAGGAGCTTCTCGGCGAATAATTTTCACAAACGGTTAAACTCTTTTTTTCGCACTCACGAAAATAGAAAATCAATTCCGTCCATGAATGTGATTTAAAAAAATTAGCACCTAAAGAAAATGACGCACTTACACGCAGTATTATATATGTCGCGATTGTATCGTAAAGTAAAATAATCTTATTAAAATGCGAATATAGAAAAATGCCACCAATGAAATTTTTATTTCAACGATACCTTACATATTACAACCTCGCTGTTATTCCGAACGAACGAAAAATATAACGGACTTTTGCGGCAATGCTTTTGTTTTGTTGTTTCGTTATAAGAGTTGAATAATACACAGATGCCACACGTGCAAATCTGCTTCGACCCTCCTCAGTCCCTTATCACAAGAAACAAATAAATAACGTAGTACGTAAAACAAAATGAGTAAATGAAAAAATTATTAGCTAAGTGTTTTACGAACGAGAACGTGTTTTAAATGAAAAAAAAACTTAAGTGATTCATCAAACGAGTAAGAACAAAAAAGAAATATATATATATATATATAGAGATTCGCGAAGTTTCACGAGTAGTAACTGTTCACTGAGTGTGTGTCCGTGTGTGTGTGTGCAACGCGATCGATCTAACATCGTCGATCGGTTCTTGAGAATTAAAAAATCGGTCAAATCTTACATTTGCATTAGTTTTTTCTTGTAACTTTTTTTTTGTCTTGGTTTCTTTCTCTTCACGGCTTATGTAATAAAAATATGTTGGTCTTTTTTTTTCTAAGTATTCAGGGCGTTGGTTTTTTGCACGGCGATTGAGCTTGATCCTCGTTCTCGTCGCCTTTGCGTTTTTTTCTGACAAGATGCGATATGTCGCTGGCGGGTTTTGTAGTTTTCGGGGATAGGGTTGTTGTGTGCGAATTGGCCGATGACGAGGAGGAAGGATCGTCGCTGTGACTCGGTCCAGCATTGTTCGTATTATTCTCGCTGGCGACTTTGTTCTTTATTCCTATGATGACGAGTCTACACGCTTCTTCCTTGAAGTCCTTCATATCGGTAATTTTCTCCTGTATAGCGGGTAATAATTCTCGAAGTTCCTTGATCTCGCCCTTGACCGAATAGAACGGATCGTCCGATTTTGTCGGTTCTTTGATGTCCTCGAGCTGTTTGATTCTGGCCTCGAGCAATACCGTCGCTTCGCCGAATTGTTTGATACTCGCGTCGAAATCATCGGCCAACGAGTGCGCGAGACCGAGCTGATAGTGAATTTCTGCCACGGCTCGTGGTTCGCAGGGTTCCATTTTTTGCAACAGGCTCAGGGCACTCTCGAGATCGCTTATCGCGCCGTGTGGATTGTCGCTCTCCATGGCAACTTCACCGAGCAATCTGTGAGTCTCGGCAAGATGCTTTAGACCAGCCTCGCCCCGTTTTGTGAAAACGATCTTCGCGAGCTCGAGGACTTCCCAGGCGACTTGTAGATCGATACCGCGTCCAGGATCTTCCTCGTCGTCCTCCTTGTTAACGTCTTCGTCCTCGGTAGCGTCGTCGGTGCTTTTTCCAGCTGGGCCGTTGCAGCTGGTTCCTTCTTTTGCGCTCGTACCGTTGGTTTGTGCAGCTTGGCTCGTACCGGCGACGCTCTCGACTTCCTTCTTCGCTGTTGTATCGTTCTCGCTCGTTTTTTCCAATTTCTGTTCCTCGATCTTTTTGTCATCGGTTTTGTTCGACGTTACTGGCTTTTCCTCGCTCTCTTTCTCCTTCTTTGATTCATCTTTTTTCGGTTCCTTCTCGTTCTCGCTCTTTTTTTCGTCGACGTCGTTTCCGGCTTTCTTATCCTCGTCCGTTTCCGCTTCTTCATCTTTCTCGTCGACGTCGCTCAGCTTCTCGTCGTCTCCTTCCTCGTCTTCGCCGTCATCGTCCTCGTCCGCGTCCTCGGAACCTGGAACTCCTCCACCCAGGACACCGGCCTCTTCTCTCGCCAGACCGAGCAACGCTCGTCCGTAGAGCAAATAAGGCTCGCCGAGCTCGTCGTCGCATTCACCGAGCTTCTGCGAAAGCATCTCGAGACCGGCTGCTAATGCGGTCACCGCTGCTGTGTAATCTTGAACGAGCAGGTGACGTTTACCCTGTGTTATCGCCGTCGTCGCATCCGGATAAGTTGCATTTTCCACTACGTCCGCCATCTTGAACATAAAAAATCATTAAAATTAGACACGACAATAGCGTCAAAGAAATTCGAGAAAAATATTTTAAGAAAAATTCTGCCAAACCTGGCCAGACAAGATTGAAAATGTTTATTTTTAAACCGAGGCAATGTAAAACAAATTTGCCACAACCGACAACTTTACGAATGTATTTCTACGAGTTCGGACAATGGAAAACTTGTTGCTACAAGTATCGATGGTTTGAAGCAAGTTTTTCGTACGAAAAGTAACACTTCGCAGTTCGAGCAACCTCGAACTTGTTTCTCAGGGTGCAAATGGACTAAACCTATTCTTTCCAACGTTCAAACGAGACAGAACTTCTTTCCCCAAGTTCTTACAGTCTCCAGTCTGTTATTCGAAATCCGTACCGTATGAAACGTGTTCATAGATGTTCGAACGGTAAAAACATGTTGTTTTTGTTTTCGTCCAGCCCGTTAAGTCGTCCCGAGACAATTCTCAACAATCTCTACCGAATATCTCAAAGTGGTTCAGTCTGAAAAATGATTTATCAACCCCGTGCTTTTCGGCGGACGTCGATCGAGACAAAAAAGCTCAACCATCGCGCGTTTACCGTCCGGGGCTGCCTGAAAACAAAGCGCCGAACTTGGAATCTCGAAAATATTCACGACTAAATTAAGCGGTCAATGGTCGGAGAATCGAGAGCCAAAATTCGACTCGGCACATCGACGTTGCGTTATAGCCCCTTTCGCGTTCGTGTGTATCGCTCAATGCGCAGAAAGAGAGATTCTCACAACGGTCGATCCATGAAACGCGGGTCGTAGAGGGTTCGCACACAGGGAAGGGACGAACGTGGTGAGCGAGTCGACGAGTCGCGAGGGCGCCGTACGCCCGGTGGATCCCTGTGACGACGACACCGAGCTAACTTCGACGAGGATGGTTCGAGGGTAGCGGCGTCACGGTTGGGTTGAGGAAACGGACGGAGATCTCTCGCACACCCATGGGGGCAAACACGAACGGACGATCTCGCATCACACGGTGGAAAGAGCCACTCTCTCGTGGATTGGTTAGTACGCGGTAGTGGGCCATCGGGTAAGGATTGGGTGGCGAGAAACGTGTGTGCGCGCCAGGACGAAGCGCGTCTCCCTCTCTTGGCTTTTCGTGCGGTTTGTTGGGTTCGAGTTTATTTCAGTGGGCGCCTGGGCACGGCCGAGGATGGAACCGACTCGTGTACCCAGGAGCCCTGCGCCGCGCCTCGTTTTTCTCATCGCCACGCTGGCACTCACGCTCGCAGGTAAAAAAATAATAAGAAAAACAAGCAAAGAGAACCTAAGACACAAAATATAATTGGTAAATAATCAAAATAAAATCACGCATACACAAACAATGAAAACCACGAGATTCATAAAACGCGAACACGACGAATTTTAACGACCACGTGTGCACGATTTTTTTTTGCTTTCTTGTCGCCCGAGGACGAATCGAGAGAACGAAAGATACGGTCGTGAAACTTTGTCGAGAATGACGAAATTGCGTCGTACGAATAATTTTTGAAAAACGAACGTTTGACGCGTTTTTTTGTTTGTTGTTGTTTTTTTTAATGTTGTGCAGAGTGAACTAACGTTTCTCGTCGTCCGAGGATACATTTCGATCGTCGAGTTAGTCGTGTGTTTTGTTAAATGGAATCGTAACTTCGGGAAGTAGTCAGAGTCGAGATTGGTCGGACCGAGTGATCGAAACACGAATCCGTTATTTATGAAGAGTTTTAAGGATGCACGAGGTTTGCATACTCGAAGTAAAAGTTAGACCGAAGAATAATTGATGGAAATGTCCCCAGTTTCAGACGCGTTTCTCCAGAGACTTATGCTTCGTCGAATCCGAAAAGTTTCAAAGCCATTCGTTTTTTTTTCAGAAAAAAAAACAATTTTTTTAGTTTTCGTACTTTCGATAAGTTTCATATATTTTAGTTTTCTTCAAATCTCTGTCGTTCCCGCGAGTTCTCGAACTGTCGATCGAAGCAAACTTTTTCACGGCAATGTAGACGAGAGAAGCAACCGGAAATATCGAAATTTTCAGCCCATAGAGATTTTATTTTATCAGGATTAAATTTTTCCGATACGATCGAAACTTTTCTTTTTTTTTCCAACGATTCGCTCCGGACAATTCACGATTGCTTCGAAAATATCGAATCTATCGAGAAACTAAACATTTTCGAGCAACGAGATAAAAATAGAACGAGAAATTTGTCGATTAAAAAAAGATCTCGAGAGATTTAATTTTCCAGACAGATTAAAATTTTTCGTTCTCTCCCTTTCGTAACTCCCGACGACGACAACGACGATCCTTTTGATTTTTATTCGTCCCCGTTTCTCTTTGTATTTTCCTTTCGTTTACTCTCATCTCTTCGTCTCTTCCGGTTCCTCGCTCGTGAAAGAAAACAGAGCTATTTGCCTCGTGACGAAAGCACGAGAGTTCGAAATATCTTCCATACCGGCTGTATAAGAAGCGAGTCGGACGTGGTCCGAAATTAATAAAGCGAGTATGACGCGCTCGATGAGCCACTTGACGCGGGTGTTTAGCGGAAGAACGAGACTACGAGGGGGTAGCTCGAGTGGCGGCAGAACCATCGCCGGTGGTTTACGAATATTGTCCTCTTTGCAAAGATGCACAAGTTCGCAATTGGTCGTACTGCTCCTCGCTCTGACACTCTCTGCCGCAGGTAAACCCAATCCGATATGCAAAAGAAGAACGAAAAAAGCAAAAAAAAAATTTAAAAAAAAAAACAAAAAGAATGACAATTTGAAAAAAGAAACGCTCAGCCTTGGCTCGAATGAGGAAATATGTTCGCCAAATTGTATTTGAAAAGCATCGGGGAGTTCCCACGCGTCTGTAGAGCATTTGACAAATGGCTTTAAAAATGCACACGCAGGATTGATATTTCTGGATTATTTGCAACACTGTCTAGCTGCACTTGACACGATTTTCCTCATATTCGATGCTTTCAATAAACTTTTTGTCGCGTCGGTTTGTTTTTCTTTGCAACCTTCGGATTATTAACTTAAAAAACAAACATATCTTGTCCAACTGTTTTTTTGCTGATCGATTAATTAATCAATAAAGTTTAATGATTAATTAATTATGCGAGAGTCGAGTAATGAATTAAGCATGATTTTTATTTTTAAAGACTCGCGACAGTACGATATATCTATATTATGGAATCTTTCTTCTTCGATAATTACGGAATTTAATTAAAAGCTTTTTCGTCATTATCTCAGTGAGAGATCCGGCCCCGCGACGCGAACTTCCCGATGGTTAATATAGAGAAGCTGAATCTCCCCTCTGCTGTAATTTAATAGAGGAGCGTGGCCACTAGTTGAGTTTTAGTTGCCGAGCGATGTCCGTGAGTGACTTACGTTTGGCGAGAACTTCCACGAAACGGAGAGTTTCGTAGCTTTGATTTGGGGCACACTTGATTAGCGCTTAGGTAGATGTTTTAGAGCGACGAGATAGCGAGTGGAACGAGACGTGATAACGAATGAAGAGGCAACTTTATTTTTTTGTGTTCCCTTTTTGTTGTTGTTGTTGTTGTTGTTGTTATGGTTAATTTTGTTGGGGTTCTATCGTTATTTTATAAACGATCGTTTTAATTCGATATTATTGATCGATCGATCGATTATTTGCAGCCACGGGTTTGCTATGCGGTGCAATAATGTCGGATCATTGGGAGGAGGTTGGCTGGGACAAGGAGGCCTTGAACAGCGCGAACATTAGTCCTACGTGGTACCTCGATGGTCAGGTGGTTATGTTGGAACAGCCCGGTGACCGCAGAAGGGGCCATTCGCACCGTAAACCAGTCTTCCTCGTACCCATGCACGGTGGCATCTGGACTATGTGCGTCTCCCTCACAGGTAAATAAACTGATTTCGATATCTGAGATAAGTTTATTAATAAAGAATCGATATTTCTATCGATTAATCACAATAATTAAGGACAATAATAATTCGAAAATTATATCGACTAATCACTCTAATTTGGTCGAAAATAATATTCGGAAAATTTATCGTAGTTTCGCGACAATTGGATACAAAATTTTACCTTAAAAAATTGACAAGAAAAAAATATATAATTTGTACAAAATATCTGCATGGTCGCAAGAACATAACGTATCGATCTGAAAGAGTTGTTTCTCTCTCGAGACTGACACAAGAGACTTGGCACATTGCCCAACACGGTCAATCGTATATGCGAAACGTATACACGGTACTACTTATATATGCACGTGGTCTTCTTCATCCACCCTCGGGAGTTAAATCCAAGGGGGGTTGAGCTGTGCAGAAGGGAAGAACGAAAAATCGTTCCAGGGCGAGTTAATCGCGTCCTCGGCCTTTTTCTTCCGTAAAACGTCCTCGGGGGACTGTAAAATTTCCGACCCATTTACATCGATTCAGCCTTTAGTCGTGCCAGACTCGTCCAACCGGATAAATAGCAAGTCGCATGGAAAAACCTGTGAGTTACTCGAAACGACTTTAACTGAAAAAAATCCTTTGGTCGACGTTTTCTTTCCTTTTTTTTCTATATACCACTCTCGTATTTTTTCTCTAATTTCAAATTTGCTTCGAAGGTTGAAAATGAGGTTAAAATTGTAAAAGAAAAATATACATCAAACGTAAATTATCAAAAATGTAATTAAATATTTGAATTAATTTCTTGACGATTTTCTCAAACTTGTTAAGAATTTTGATTTATTTTTCATATTTAATTTTTTGTCACCCTATCGAATTATTATTATTATCGGTTCGCGTTTTGTTTTTTTTTTTTCAAAAAGGACATTGTATCCATATTTACGCGTATTGGTAAATAGATGGTCGAGAATTTTCTATCACCTTGACTGTGACCGAGTTATCGACCAGATCGATTGCGATCTAAATTGTCGGATGAAGTCCCGACGTTGGCCTTAGGCGGCTCAAGCGTATATTGCGTGACCGTATCCGTCTATCATTCTCGCTCTACGGATCTTCCTTACTGCCTGTTATATGCCCGCGGCGACGACAAAGCTGTCAGCCCCGAGCTTCTTTAACGGTGAAGTTTTCCTTTACTATTATTATTATATATATGGGATATAAGAGAAAAGAAGAGAGAGAGGGAGGAGAGAGAGAGAGAGAGAAGAAAAGTAGAAAGAGAATCTCGAATGTAGGTATTGGATTTCCGACCTTTCCTTGGCCTCGTAAAACCAAATATAGAGGTCATTCTCACGTGTACCATCCGTTACCAATATTTCAGAAATTCTTCTACCTATTTCCCTCTTTGCTCTCCTACCAAGACTTATGAACGAATCCGGAAAACAATAAAGCATGTAAATAAATTGTTTCCTAAAATTTGTCGAGAATAAATCGGGAGTAAACGAAGAAATGTCGAGGTTATCACGAGAGGGGGTAGTTACGAAATTTTAACTCCCCTGAGCGTATCCGCAACGGAATAGGGAAAATCACGCGATCGTCGACAAGGGGAAGGTTAAGGTCGGAGAGCTTTAAGCGCGAAGCTATTTCACGACGATCCGTCGAAATTCGTTCGGGAGGAATGAATATGACTACCCCTCACCGAGCAACCGCGAATTTCACGACGCGAAGCATTCCCTTCCGGTTTCGCGTCTCTAGCATCTTTCGTCGACTTCCGTGTGGCGACGTCGTTATCCGGAAGTGCGAGACACGAGGGACGATAAAAAAGAAATAATGTGCGATATTTTTTTCTCGATAGTATTTAATTCTTACTTAATTTTTTTTCTCCTTTTTCTCTACTTCTTCTTCTTCTTCTTCTTCTTTCTCGTTAATAATCGTTAATTAATCTTCCTTCGGGGAAATCTCGCGACTTGCCCGTGGTAGGTGGGTCGTTAAATACATAATGAAAAAGCTACCGGGCGCATTCTTGGCGAAGTGGCGCGCTCTTTGTGCCTTTCTCGGTAGTCATCAAATTAAAGTGTGTGTGCACCCACATCCCCTACCTATTCACCCCATTTCCTAGCTTCGACGTTAAAACCCAGTGGATAAAAATACTGTTACTTTTATGGTCGTCGAACGAGCGAGGGTTATCCTCCCCCGTCCGATATTTTACGACGAGTTAATAAACATTAATCACGGACGTAACGGTTTAGCGAACTGCAACGTCGAAGAACGATTCGGTTTAATTACGAGCTCGCTCAGCAAATTGTCCCTATATATATGTATATACCGGGTGTCTCGAAAGTCAGGGATCGTTTGGTGCCTGCGTGTAGCTGGCGGTGTCACGAATTCGCGTGCAAAGTTTGCACGCTCAACTCCCAATAGTTTTTGAATGAGAGACGATCTAAGTTGTTCGTCCGAAGAGCTGGAAATGGCTGCGTTCGAACGCGATCGAGAGGAGAGGGACGCGCGTCCGAGGGAACTCGATCGTCGCTGGCGCGATACGAAGTACAGCTCGTCGATCGTAGTTCGTTCAGACTTTGCTCACTCATTGCCGTAGGCGCCAGGAACGCAACGATCGATGTCCGTTTAAACTTCTGACGCCGGTTGCTGCCCTCTAAATCGCGATCGAACGCAGCCGGCTGTGGCTCTTCGAGTGGACAACTTAGATCGTTTCTCGTTCGAAAACTATCGCGAATTGAGCGTTCGGACTTGGCACGTGACTTCATGGCACAATTCGCTAGCCGCAGGTAAGAAATGATCCAGAATTTTCGACACACCCGGTATATATATATATATATATATATATATATATATATATATATATGAATAGGACCGACCCTGTAGATTTACAAAGGGAACCCCGCTCGTATCCACTCACGTTCAGATATTCCATTAAAATAATCAGCGATGTATAGGAATGTTTGAAACTTCGATATAGAACAAAGTGTATAGTGCTTTCTCTCGTCAATTTGCATCTGGAGCAACGCGTCTATTTTCGGTCGTTAATTACGTTGACCCCGCGAGCGTGTCTCATCCACTCTCAATCTCTTCCCAAATGGCACCAGCTTGTAATCTCTCTTTCTCTCCGCATATCCTGGAGGAAGGAGGGCGGATAATTATGCTGGAAACTCCTAGAGGGCGTGCGTGCGTATATCGAGTTTTGATGTTCTGATTAAGTGAAAAGTTTTCCCTCGAAACGCGCGAAGACCCCGAGAATAAAGTTGCCCGCGTCGAGCTTGACGTTCTCGTTTCACTGAAATGCATATTGCATACAACTTCTCTTCGAGTTTGGTATACATATATGCATATTTATGCAGCGATTGGCCGAGTGCGGTTAAGCACCGTAGGGGAGCGCGAGGTGAAAAATAAAACACCCTTGGTACGAGGATTTTCATAACCTAGGACTCTCGAGAAAATGTCAAGCGGAATTCGTCCCTCGCGCGACGGAAAACAAATAACGATTAAGGGTTGCTGTAGAAATCTTGAAAAAAGAAACGAGTGGAAAAGTAATTGTGAGAATCGAGAAAATTCTATTTATTCAATTAAAAAAAAAAGAAAAGAAGAGAAAAAAGCGTTACTATTTATTTCCACTTCTCATTATTCTCGTATTTTCCTAGGCATAGAAACTGGGAGTACCGGCTGAGGGCGAATAATAATTCCACTCAGTGGTGAAGCGAGGTCAGCGGCTTTTCCAGAGCCTCGTGGCGTATTAGCGACCGATGAAGGAGCGGCTGAGGGAAGCGAGGGAAATAAAAGAAAGAAAAGAAAAAGTGCAAATAGGAAGAAACCGAATGGGACGACGAGCGTTTTTCTCGCAGCAGGAAATTAGATTCTCATGGCGGTGAAAACAGAGAAAAAAAACAAAATGAAGAGTGGGCACGTGTGTGTGAGAGAGAGGGGCAAGATAGGTTCGTCCTTCGTGTCTACAATCGTCAAATAGTCCTTGATGGGAAGGTTGATAGTAACGATTTTAACGAGGACGAGTACGCGACGGTGAAAAAAAAAACAAACAAGCAAAAAAAAATTCTTGCCAGGACGATTCGAAACGAACCTCGGTAAATTACTCCTTCGACCTTTCGAACGAAGCAAGAAAAGAAATTGCAATCATCGAAAAAGTCGAGAAAATTCACGATTTCTAATTATTCTCCTCGACTTCATATAAATTATCTTTATTATTAATCTTCCTAGAAAAATCAACAAAAGAATCCTTTATTCAAACACGAGAACGTCCGAGATTGTAAAATTGAAGATTCATCTCGCGTAATTGCAACGGAGAAAATCTCCCAGGAAATTTCCTATTTTCGAGCACGTGACTGGAGAAGAACATGGGTAGGGGGTGAGAAAGAGAGAAGGAGAGAAGAAGAGGAGGAAGAGCAGCAGAGCCGAAGTGTCCTACCCTCGTAGAGGCTTGAATAATGCCAGTACGGCGTCATTAGTATTTAGAAGGTGTGCGACGAGGGGTTACGTCGAGTGGTTTTGCCGAACCGAATGAAATTCTAGCTCTCCCGACGAACACCTACCCCCGTTTGCCCATCATCTCCCCCCCATATATATATACCTAAAATAGCACATAAACATGTATATCGAACGTTGTGGTGGGACTGCGATTTAATTGGAACAAACATCGGTACTTCTCGCACCGCTCTCAACCCCCTGTGTTCATCCAACCGCGCGCGCACACACCCGTTAGGGGTTTCCACGTGAATTCGTCCTTTGCCAAACGAATTAACGCACCACTCTGGGATTAATATTGATTTTGTATCGATACGAAACCGATGGTCGAAGGAAATTATTTTATTATTTACTCGAAGGATAATGAGGGATGTAAAGGAAAAATGTGAGATTATCAAAAAAATATTATTTTTCTGGCTTATAGCGATGGATTTAATAATGCGGGTGCGGTAAAAACTTCGCAATAGAGAATTTTGACGAGTTTTGACCTCGACGCTATTTCCTAATTCCGGTGGAGCGAGAGAATAAAAAGCAATAGAGCGAGAGAAGAAGAGTGTGTGGAATAAAAGGAGATGAGATTTTGTTTTTATTGCCTCTCGTCACGCCATGCACCGACGATCACCGTCGATTTTCACCTCACGGTTAAATCCAATAAAACGATATTAAACAGTTTTTTATTTGCCAAAAGTCACGAAAATCGTTTAAAAATAATAATAACAATAAAATTGTTAAAATAACGATTACAGAAAAATCTTATGTTCTTTTTTGTTTTGTTTTTATAATAACGCGTTCAACGAATATTTTTTTATATTTTCGTGACGTGATTTGAATCACCATCGAAGGTCGAACGTGGGAAGAAACAAATAATAACGAGTAATGGGAATTGGTTGGACGAGAGGTACGATAACATCGAGAAATTTAGTGGAACGAGAGTGAACGATGACGTGAGAAAGGGTATCGATCTATGAGTGCTGACTTGTGCCTCTGGTGGGGTTCACAATTTACACACATATATGTGGTAAATTTTATATATATATATATATATGCAGCGATATATATATATACGTATAATGTTACACAGCTGTGGGTTTTCGCTTCGATGAAACAATCTCGTTTCGACGTAACCCCCGAGACCTTAGCCCGTATTTTCACTCGTACAAGCATTTTTGCACCCGACGTTTAAACCGTCACGTGCATCACGAAATGTTTCATTCCTTTTGTTTTCTTAATTTTACAGACGAGGAGATACGTCTTCTCGGCCAGGTCGGTTTTCCCCAGGAGCGATGCATCAATTATTTGACGCCGGACGAGGCGCACGAGGAGATAAGAACGGCGTGGCAAAGTCGTAAGTAACGCGACGATAATTAATTGCCTGAATTGGAAACGAGGAAAACAAAATAAAAAATGTGATCAACGATTTTACGACAAAACAGCTATTTCTCTTTTATCAGGAAAAAAAACAATTTTCATTTTTAAACAGAATAAAAAAATACAGGAGGTTTTTAGATTTTTTTGTATCGATAATGAGACTCGTTGTTAGAATTTTTATATCTTTATAACGATGAATCGATAATGAAGGGTTCGAGGTTTATTCGTTGAACTGTGGAAAAATGGGAATTTATATAAACGCCATTTTTATTTATCTCGAATATCCTCATAAAATTTATCGGGACAAAGGACATTTTTATTCGAAGCGCGACACAAATGCCCGTAGGGGGAGAAAAGGGTCGAGGTGGATGACAAAAAAAGGTAATCGTGGACAAAAAAAGCGTTCACGAGAAGCACATAAAATGGTTTTCCCCTCTTATTCCACTCGCTCTCTCTCTTTCTCTCTCTCTATATATATATACTTATATACATATGAAGGGAGAACGAGATAGAAAGAGGGAGAGAGTGGGTGAGCCACCTTGCATTCATACCCGAACCTCCGCTGTTTTATTTTTCTGGCGTGTTACAAAGGGCCGTCTCTCGACTGTATTTGACTTTTCCGAGCCATCGTCAAAAGCGAAAAAGCTTCCCAACTGTATAGTTTGTTTTATAACGAGCTTTGCCCGGGTTCGATATCATTAATTGTAACGAACGCCGATCGAGTTAATTTTTTAACGAGGTCTCAGATTTCCAGTTATAACGCGATAATCAAAAGGTGACTAATTAGTCGTATAGGAAAGTGTGATTTGGCGAGGGACAAAGTAACGGTCGATTATAAATTGGCCAAAATTATCATCGGAATATTGTATTTTTTCTTCTTCTTCAAATATGAAAAATATTCATTTATAAATATTCATTTATAAATATTCATTTATAAATATTCATGGCGAAGCAAATATTTTCAATATCGTTGGTTATGTTTTATACATCCGGTCGATTATAAATATTCACGAGTTGCTGAAAAATGGCAAATGAAATTACGCGAGGAAAAAAAGGATTAAGATGGGCCAAATGATATCGTCGAAAATTCAATCGTAAAATTGGGTACGTTGGTTATCTCTGGAATTCGCAGAGACACTATATAGTCACGGGGGTCGATCAATAATTCGTTCTACGGATCACGATTGTCACGTTCGGAATGTCCTCGCGTCCGGTTCAACGTTGCCTTCTATATCTATATATTTAAGGGACACTAGAGATCAAAGGACAGGGCTATAGTAATGAGAATTCTTTGACGCGGTAAAAAACGTTTCGAGGCATACCTTTGAATAGTCGAGTACCGTGTACATCGGTAATGGAGATTTTATTCAATTTTGAAAAGGGGTTTGAATTTTTTGAGCCCTTACGTGTTCCCTTTTTCTTTTTTAATCCAAAGTTCGATGAAATTGGTAAAATTTTGATAACGAAGATTATTTTTTATCGTTCCAGGTATGCAAAATCTCAGCATCTCGTGCTCGTTGGTTTGCCTGATAATTCTCGGAAGTGCGGTACTCGTTGGTTTCTTTGGCTTGTGCAGACACCAAATATCGGCTGTTCTCGTAACAGGCGTAATGTATCTTTTAGCAGGTGAGCGTAAATTAATTATTAACAAGTTATCGGGATACTCCGGTGAGAAAGGGTTTCTGGTAGGTTTTGGGACTATTGTTTAATAATGAGGAGCAACCGTTGCTCGTTGAATGATGAAAAATCGTGAAATTTAAGTTTGTCCACGTTTCTACCCGGCAAAATGCCGGAAACAGGAAATGGGACTGGGAAACTGAATTTTTACGTTTTTTTTCGCTTTTCGACGGACAAATTGTAACGAATTGAAATTAAAAATGTAATATTCCTATTGTACGGGACATTTTCTATTCCGCAACGCAACGACAAAGTCTTTTTCGACAGAATAAAATTTCGACCCTCGTCAAGCGCCGACGGTCGACATTCGTGATTTAATTCCGAGACTTGGGATTGCACGAGCGGGTACAATATATGTTTTTTGTCGAAAAAGACTTCGCAGAGGGGTTGCGAAATCAGAAATTTATCGTGCCGTACGAACGTCACATTTTTTACCCCTTATTCCATGAATTCTGAAGAAGATGGAATAAAACATTTTTTTTCCAGTGAAAACCTCATTTATTTGTCTCTCCTACCGCATCCAAATTTTAGCAGTTACATATGGTTGCTAAAGTTTCGAATTTTTTATCAGTATGTTAAAAGATTTTCTTTTTTCTTTTTCAAAATTAACTTTTTTGCCAAACAATACTTTACAAAGGGGTTGCGAAATCGGAAATTGCTCGTACATCATGAATTTAATAGTTTCATTCCTGTATTTTCAAACCTCCGTCCGTAAAATACCGAAAAACCGCAGAAATTCAATTTTCTTGTGTTCCGACTTTGCAACGTTCTAAAATCCTATGCTATTCATAACGCACGGAAAAGTTTCGACCCCACAACTACCACTAAAGTTAATTTGGATGAAAACAAATTTCGACCCCCCCCCCCCCCCCCTTTCTCGAGTGCAAGTCGAACTTGGACTTCAAGGTAGATAGAAAGGTCGAATTTTTTTGATCCAAAATAACTTTAACAGCAATTTAACGGAATGGAAATTTTCCCTTAGAAACCGAATAGAACAATTCATCTTGTAGATTTTTTACGATCTGTCGATGAAAAGTAAAAATAAAATAAAAATTGTTTCAGTCTCTTTTCAATTTTTGAAAGTCACATAGAAAATGGAGAACATTTTTTACTATTAGCAAAAGGTCGGTCGGTACTTGGCAACGATCGTCCTTCCATTTCCTCGTCCAATGTTGTAAAAAAGGCGATACGTATTTTTCCAAGTATATCTCGAACGACGCAAGACCGTAAACTCTCATATAAGTGTAACAAGGCGTCTTGCGACTACGCGGTTAATACCTCGTACAGAATGGACGAAATAAAGTCTCGCAGTTACTCTCGACTTTCGAGGTAAAAGCTCTCTCTCATCTCGACTTTGCGATTTCTTGAAAACACTTCGGGTCGTGGCGTAATCGGCTTCCTACTATGTTCTTTTTTCCCCCTTTTTTTTGCTCTTTTACGGTCTGCGAACTTTGTCGGACGAGGGGATATCTTCGACGATACTCGAGAGGTACTTTTATCGTACCGTTACAAAGTTTAGGAGCTTTATTTTTTTTATTATTATTATTTTTTAATATCTGAACGATGTCGTTTGAATAAAAATCCGAACGATTCTCTTATTACTTTATGTTAAATATTTTTATTTTATTTTTTTTCCATAACGAAACAAAAAATTTATTCGTTGGTTCTTTTTTTCGCGTTAACGAAATGAAATAAGTAGCGCGACTAAATAGAGAATTGTTCAGAAGAGTGAATATTTAATAATTTAAAGAAAATTTGTTTTCTTTCGAATATTATTTCGATATTATTGAGGATAAATTTCTAAAATCGTGAATTTCTTCGATTTTTACAGCGACCTTCGCGCTTTTCACGTTGACGATAATTTACTTCAAGAGAGCTCAGGATCGAGGCGCGAGAATAATCGACGGTCCGGAAGACGGTGTCGTAGGTGGTCCAGCCCCGAAGAGCGTTTTGAACGCGCGTCGTTTTACAACCGCTTGGAGCATGGATTTTGGTTGGGGAGGAGTGACGCTTTGCGCTCTCGCATCGGTGGCCTGGATTTTACTGAGTAAAATCATGAGATTCAGTCCAATATCGGCGATGATAGCGTAGCAGTGGGACGCCTTCGAGGTATAAAAACCCCAGCAGCGTTTTATTCGGCACTAACGAAAAATCAACGAAATAGGCAAAAAAAACGAAAGAAAAAAGGAAAAAAAGAACGAAAAGAATCTAAAGCCAATTTTCAAGCATAAAAAAGCTAAAAAAAAGCAAACGAGACAAAGAAACAAGTGGTGCTAACACTTGCGACTATCTAAAAGTGTATTTTGCCGGTATAACGCCCAATTATTCGTATCTCGAGGGCAATGAACGAAAAAAAAGAAACAAAGAAAAATAATAACAATAACGAGCGAAAAAAAGAAATTGAACAAAATATCGTTCTAGCTTTTGTTTAGCAACGCCTTGATCATATATTTATCGCGATCGACGAGAAAATATTAATTCGTTAAATAACGTAGAAATTTATTTGACCCGAGATAACGAAACGAGACAAAAATCGATTGGGATAAATTTCTTGAAATTGAAAAAAATAAATTTTTATCGATGTGATTAATGATAAATAAAAATAATATTGTAAAGCAAATATCGCGAATATCATGTACTACTGGCTGCTCCGCGCTGGGCCTTGGACGCCTGTTTATAAATTATATATATATATACACACACACAAGTATGTCTAAGCTAGGAAAATTTGCCAATCGGCAAAAGAAAAACAATAGCAAATTTTTCGAAGTAAAATCCTTGCCTCGAGAATATGTTTTTTTTGTTTCCAACGAGTAGAATCTCAGCTGACCCTTGAGCCTCGCAATAACGCATTTCGACTTTTATACGATTTACACACGAATACATATATATATATATACATTAGAAGGAGAAAAGCGAACGAAAGGAAAAGAAAGAGAGAGAGAGAGAGTGACCTAGCCACCGGGGGGGGGGGGGGGGGGGTCGAGGTGCAAGGGTCTCTTTCCAACGATGGGAATTGTGCGTATAAAGATCCATTGAAATGATTTTAACGAAAACATAAAGAGTAAAGAAAAAAAAATGACGATCGTCAAAGATTAATTCGACGATAAGAATTATTGTCGTTTCGTTGTTAAATTATTTGTTATTGTATTCTCTTACGTTCCAACGCGAATGTCGGGAGCGAATCAACGAGGTTTTTCGATAAAAATGTTAGAGCAATGAAAAGTGAAAAAAGAAAAATGAATATTATTACGGGAAGTACCAATACCACCAACGCAAGGAATTACCATCCAACGCCACACGTGAAATCAACAATTGTACAATTCAGATCTAGAATCAAGCCCAAAGAAACACAAAAACCAAAAATAAACGATACGAAAAAAAGTCGTAGCTCGAACGCTTGTTGGACTAGTCAATTGCGATTGTAATTTTGGCGAGACTCGTGAAATCGAGGAAGGACAACAAATTAATCGAATCGTCCAGCGATGATTTGAAAAACTAGGGCGCTTTTTGTGCGATGTTTACCAAATATTAATTAAAAGTAATTTTAAAAAAAGAAGATCAACGAAATAACGTTGACATCGGCGATGTGCGATAAATTTCTTTTCTTCCGACTTTCGTGCCGACGGGAGTGATCAAATGTAAAGAAGAAAAGGATTCGTCACAGCCGTACAGCGACACGTTGCTAATAGAACAATAACGATATAGCGCCGAGCCATTTTTGTACGTATTCTTGTTTGTTACAGCGATTAAGAAAAAAAAAGATTGCGAAATAAAAAAAAAGCAAAAATTATTATCGATCTTAAATTCTCCCTGAATATTCCTCGTGCCTGGACACATTTATTTTGAATTGCCGTTACGATGTAAAATAGAAACATTACAAAATGAAGAATACGCTTTAAAAAAAACAAACAAAAATTCATATACGTTGTGTTCTTACGTTAAAATATTTTTTCGTATTTTCGAAATTATTCGATATTTGGGACGCGACGAGCAAACGGGGAATTTTGTCGTGTTATTATATCTCGCGAATTCGCGATAACAGTACGTAAATACAGTCAAGAACGACTATCTGTAGCGAGTAGGTGATTACACCGTCGCACCATTTGCTCAAGTGTGTTCGACACGCAGCCTCGTCTCTTGTACTTATAAACATACCACAGATGGATATATCTGTATAGTATGCCCGAATAGCCGATTGCCGTGCCGACATCTATATGCCATAGCGCGGGTATAGATATATCTATCTATCTATCTATATATATATATATATATATATCTAACAGTCTGCGCGAATAGCCAACCATCGTGTCTACTTATATATATTGTAACCTGCATACGTATATCTGTATATACTGTACATATAAACTCGCCACGGCGATCGTTCTATTTACGTTTTCGTTTCTCGTAACATAATTTTGACAACGAGTACGCCGGGCGAAACGTTACTTTCGACTAGTGAGAAAAACGTTCGTGAATTAATACCCCGCGCTCGCATAACCTCAAATAATGACAACAGAGGCTGAAACTCTGGAAATCGTTGCACTATGTGCTTCCTAACCCCCAATGTACGAGGACAGGCGTCGTTGTGACGTACGCCGATGATATTAGACAGTTTTCGTGAAGAAATGTTGCGAAATGTACGAGGTCGTATGACTAACAAACGTAGAGGTCACATACCTTGCAGTTCCCTCCAAAAAAAACAAAGATGCACTGGTTCGTACCGTGTCGCTCGACGATAGAGCGTCTCACCGCGCGTTCAATGTTTCAATATTACGAGCGCGTTTTATTTCTCGCAGGTTGATCAAACAGCCACTGTTAAAACTTGGCAAGTAATTCGCGAATTCGTCGGGTGGATAAAATAAAATCTGCGAAACTATGGATAGCGTCGCTCAGGACCGTTACTGTTTAATAGCGGAACCTCAGAGAACCGGCCCCGAACGTTCGATTGTAGTGCAAATGAACACGTTCAGACGCGAACAGTGCCGACACAACCTGGAAGCCGTTGCACCGGTGTGCGAAAAAATTGAAGCGTGCTCGTGACGCGCATGCGCCATCGACTTGCGCGCTACATATTGACGAACGTGGCGGGAGACCGGTGCAACTTTAGCGCGAAAGAACCGCGGGCTTTTTGAACACTACAATTCTAGGTAAGTATAATATAGTACTTATGTTATAAATAATAATATGTATAAGTGATCGTGTTCATATTGCCTTGTGACAGAATAGTAGGTGAAATGATCTAGGAGTGGTGGCAGTCTTATTACACGCAACGTATTAAATATAATGTGATTTACATGGATAATAGTAAGATTCGCCAATTTTTCTTTTGACATTTTTTAAATAATCAGCAAATTTTCTTACGCAATATTAAACTAGATATCGAAATACGTATCATGGTAATTTAATCACCAGTACTACGTTGTTACGGTATTGAAGACCGACTTATTTCCTAGCTGAAAACATTTCAATAGATCGTTTCTTTCGAACTCTCCCTACTATACCGACCGTGCTGCGTCGAGCTGAGTTATACTTTTCATACCTACGGTCGAACTCAGTACTTTCTGTAGAAAATAACCCACAGTTGCGCTATTTACCTTACCGACACTCGATTATTTCTATGATTTCCCGAATAAAAATAATTCGTATCAAATCTGACCTCTTGTAAATTATTTGACAAATAATACAATGTTAATTGAAAATTCATCAGTTTCACAATTCTTCTACGTATATAAAATTTATTAACCCTGCGCGGTCGCTCTGGGTCGTTTGTGACCATAGTGAAATATCACTTGGGATTTTCCCAAAAATGAAAAATGGGAAGGGCCTGCTCTCCACCCCTAAAAAACTTATTGTTAGTATAGAGAGGATGCCGTAGCGTTAATTTGGTCGTCCTGTGCCAGTACGTATTGGAGCTTCAGCCGAGCAAAGTTGGATTGTGGTCACGAAGGACCCAGTTCGACCGGCGCGCAACAAAAAGTGTTTTTTAAGAAAACGTTTTTTTAAAGTCCAGGACGTGGCCCAGGGTGTGTGGAGGAAGTTAAAAAAGTATTTTACTCTATAGATATTTTTTTCTCCAAAAAAAATAAATAAAAAATATTTTTTTTCCAAAAATCTGATTTTTTTCTACAATGCCAGTGAGAACAAATATTTTATTTCCTGTGATTTTTCTTTACTTAAAAAAAATAAGAAACCATTTTTTTAATCTGATTTTTTTTCGAGAATGGCGGAGGGAACGCCGGCAGAATTACGTCGGATAATGTGGGAACGGTCTCGGGAGATCAATTACGAAGAATTATCGGAAGAGGAGCCTGAGGCCCAGGTACCGTTCGACGAGGTGTACGACATACAAGACGTGGACGATCCCACAAATCCCGATGGTACTCCACAAATGGAAGTGGAAGACGATGATTTGGACGAACCTCTATCAGGGCGTCGTCAGTCGGTGATAAAGGGAGTAAACGGCTTCCAATGGTCTGTGAACGCTCCAGAAACCAGAGGGTGACGATCTGTGAGAGTTTATTTGCCCGAGGGAAATGGTGAGGCCAAACACGTCAAGAAACCGTTAGAAGCTTGGAGTCTTCTTTTCCCTCCCAAATTGGGTTGTATCACTATTTTTTTTTATTTTTTTTTTCGAATCTACTGATATGATAATTTGAGATAATTTTTTTTTTCAAAATTTTTCATCGATTATTAACAAAGTTATGGCCCTTTGAAACTCGGAAAAGGCTCGGGCCGCTCGAACGCTCCGGAAACCTCCGAGCGCACCCGAACCGCCTGTGACGTCAGAATGCGTGTGGACAGCGTCACTCTGTATGGAACGCTAAGCAAACGTGCACGGACTGAGCGTTTTATTATCGTTTACAAAATGTTTACACCGAAAAAAAGTTATCGTTATTGTTTTGTGCCATTGAGCAAAAATACAACGAAAAGCACACCAAACAAAATATTTTTTCGTGTGCCAAACGACGAAAGAAAAAAAAAACTTGATTTAGTGTAGCTCGACGTCCAGACGCGCCATCCAAAACGAACTTTTTTTGTTGTCAAGATCATTTCGATCTTAAAGACGACATGGAGAATTATGTGCGATTTTTTTCGAAAAAACGATTCAGACCCGAGAAAAAAAAATATGAAGGTAAAAAAACGTGGTCGAAATTTTTTCTAAATTTCAAAACGACATGAAAAATTTTTGAAACAAAATATCGAAAAAATGGCTCGATACAATGTTTATAACACTTTAATATCGACGCTGCTTACGAAAACTAGCATGTTTCAAATTTCTTACGAAGAGAAGCACGTCTGATATCAGCGCGAAAACTAGCATGTTTCGACTTTTGACACGAAAACTAGCACGTTTCGATATTTGCCGCGAAAACTAGCATGTTTCGGCTTTTGCCACGAAAACTAGCATATTTCGGACATACCAGTTATCGTGGCAGAAGCCGAATCATGCTAGTTTTCGCGGTGAGAGCCGAAACATGCTAGTTTTCGCGTCGAATATCGAAACGTGTTGGTTTTCGCGGTGAAATTAGAAACGTCTTAGTTTTCGTAAGAAATTTGAATCGTGCTACTTTTCGTAAGCAGCGTCGATATATACCCACAACAAAAATGGTGAAAATCCACCGTATGGTTCCTGAGGAAAGGTACATTGAAAATGAGCATTTTTCGAACCAATGGTTTTCGAGTTTGAATTGGTCCCAAAACTTTTCTAATTTGAATATCTACTAAAACCACATATAGAATTATTAATATAGTATTTCTGAACAAAAGTAGAAAAAAATCGTCGAAAAATGTTGAATAGTTTTGTAGATATCTTAATTTGAAGCAAAAAAGATCGGATAGGCCCTTCCGAATATGTCGAACCCCGTTAAACGCGATCAGGTAGCAAGCCCCAGCAAGCCCGGGTAACGAGACGCGCATTATGACGTCACGCGCGCCACGACCAATAGCGGCGCGTTTCACTGAGGCCATAAAAATTCGAATTTTTAACGCTGATTTCTGGTGTTAATATGAACGGATTTAAAAAAAATTTTCTCTGAATATTAATTATTAATGCTAAATATTGTGAAAATAATTAAAAAAACGTTTTTTTTTTTTATGATACAACCCAATTGTTGGAAACTATCGTTCACCATACGAACGAACAAATCCATCGGAGAGGTGACGATCAAAATCATTGTCACGAGACGAATGTCGACGAAATAAAAGTGCTCCTGTTAATCTTATATTTATGCGGAATGGAGAAACAAAATCATACGTGCTCCGAGGATTTATGGACACCACGATTTGGGAGCAATTTCTACCGAGCCGTCATGCAAAGACATCGTTTCCATTAATTGTTGGCGTGTCTTCGTTTCGACGACAAATCACCCAGGGCCGAACCAGGTGCTGTGCATAAATTAGCCCCCATAAAAGAAATTTGGGACATATTCATCGCTAATTGCACTGCCAATTACTCTCCGTCTACGTACTCCACGATCGACGAACAGCTCCTAAACTTCAGAGGATGATTTGGTGTAAAGGTTTATATCCCAAATAAACCAGACAAATATGGCATCAAACTAGTGGCCATGAACGACGTGCAAACGTTGTACTTGATAAGAGCGGAGCCCTACGTAGGACAAGTTACAACCCTGCAGAGGAGACGTAATTTCTTTTTTCACATCAATTCGATGTAATTGTTCTTCGGCAACATTCCTTATTATTATTTTTCTAATAAAAGGCCGATTTTTGTTCATGTAAAACACGATCGTTCATTTTTTCCCTAGAATTCTTCGATTTTCCTCGCCTTGAAATTGTCCATTTTCAGGTGACTAAATGATTATACTTTTTTTTCGACAGAACGGATCGTGACTAGGTTTTTTTCAAACCTTAGGATGTCCATGACAAGAATCATATTGTATAAACATTGAGGAGTAGTCAGGAATTTTTTCAGATTTTTTGAAGCATTTTAACCCGTTGAAAATTGCACGCGGACACAAACGGCCCAGTGCGACCGCGGATCCAGTGAAAATATAGAGCGACCGCGCAGGGTTAAATATAATTACAACAAATTGAACTTTACGCTACCTTGCGACCTTGCGGATTGATTCATATATGCAAGGTCACTCGAATAACTATATGCAACCACTATATCGGATACGCGTGCAACACAAAGTACTCCAGTCTCCACATATCTTCAGAGTCACTTCGTCACTATATAAATGCACAATCATCGAGTTCGTCACACAAAATTAAATTTAATATGGATGCAAAACCATTTCATGCAAAAATGTTGATACCTATCTTGAGATAAGAATCTTGCTGACCCTTATCTCACTTATCTCACTATTAACACTTGAAGCCAAAGGCCGGAAGACGAGAGATCATCGAGATAAAAAATCGCTTCGTCAGGTAAAATGAATTGAAAATTTTCAAAAAGACAAATAAAAATTCGTTTGTCATTGAGAAAATGAAAATGTAAAACTCGTGTTGACGATTCGTGAAACAAATTTCGCTATTGGGGACAAAAATCGGCAGTGCCGCTTCCGTTTTGAAAGACAATAACCTTTCGCGGAGCAAAGATAATAGATTCTTTTCGATACCGTTTACAGAACCGGATAAATTCGATCCGGAACGTTTCGACGAGGATAATATCGCATCGCGACATCCCTTCGTTTATTTACCCTTTGGCGAAGGTTCGAAAATCTGCATCGGCATGAGATTCGGTTACACGCAGGGTAAAGTCGCTCTTGTCAAAATTTTGACGAATCATCGAGTCAGATTGGCACCGAACACTCCGGATTCGCTTTCGTTCGAGTCCGGTAGTATCACGTTCGTTATCAAAGCTGGCATAGATCTTATGATCGAGCCTCGATGAAATTGATCAACGATCCAAGATAAAAAAACAAATTATTCATTTTTTTCCATATCTATAAACAGCGTCTTTCATATGTATGAACAGAATTAGCGACATCATAATGACTCGTAGAAGACTTGTAAAAATTGCAACGGTGGCGAATGACTTGCGAGTTATGCAATGATTACAACAGAGAGAGAGGGAGAGAGAGAGAAACATCGTTCGGTCGGTTCCACACGAGTACAGTTCGCTCCCTCGAAATGAGCGCTCTAGGGACGAGAAGTCGATGCGCTAAACGCGTGGCCTAGCAGAGAGCGCCCCACCACGCAGCCGTTTGTACGACGAATGCGACGAACCAAGTAGGATCGAAGGACTTCTTCACTGGACGTATGTTGAACCCATGATCTTCGGCAACGAATTAAACGCGCAATTATATATCTATAAGAGTTGTTAATTTACCCTGAATAGTTTTGAGATCATTGCGTCAAGTAGACGAGTACCACGACAAAAGATAAGAGTCATAGACAAAGTTACTTAGAAACAGGAAGAAATTAAACCATGAACAGCTTAGATCGTCGATCGCACGACTTACCTAATATTTTTTAATATGTTCTTTTCGAGAATATCTTTATAACTGATTTTCCGTCAAGCGATAGCTTTTATAGCCGAAATTTCAGCAATCGACTCTTCGTTCCTATCGAACGCTTGCTCGTTCACATACACATCCTCTTATCTACTTATCGCACGCTCTCCTATACTCTGCACGTGTTTACTTGCAGTCACTGTTGGCTGGCCTACTATATAACAGGCACGCGATCCTGTTTACTAATATTCCGTCTTCAGTCGCAATCGGTCCGTCGATCGGAATGAAAATCATCGCTATCGTATCAGATTCTTATTTTTTCGAGTGCATCGTTTCTCCTTGACATTTGTTTATTTATACGGGAGCAAGATGGCGACTGTTTCCGGTTTACTGTTGTTCGAAATATTCGGCACAGGGTTCGTGATTATTCTGGCCGTTTACATATATTTCAAACATTTCTTGTACAATTATTGGAGAAACGAAGGGGTTGTTTATGTGGAGCCAACTTTCCCAACTGGCAATCTCACGACCGCTATAAGGGGCAAACTTTCCGTAGGTATGTAACGACACGAAAATAAAATTCGTAGGTGAAAGCAAATTATCTCGAGCACATCCGCTGAACCTGTTGATTTTTGACATTCAAGGTGAACTATTCGCCAATGCATACCTGGAGCAGAAAAGTAATCGTTACTTCGGCATGTACACGTTCCACAAGCCAAGTCTCGTGATCGCGGATCCTGATCTAATAAGGCAAGTTCTGACGAAGGAATTCGCACATTTTCACGATCGCGGGATATTCTGCGACGAGTCCATCGATCCACTCTCCGGACATCTTTTCTCACTTCCGGGAAAAAAATGGCGCAGTATGCGAGTGAAACTGACACCCACCTTTACCTCCGGAAAGATCAAGCAAATGTTCGCGACTGTCATCGAGTGCGGTGACAATTTGACGGAGTACTTGAGGCCCAGCGCCGAAAAACGAGAAATCATCGAGGTCAAGGATCTTTTCGCAAGGTGAGCTTGATCTTGAGTGAGTAACGAAATAAAAAATCGTATACGAACGACTATTACATGTTGCCGAATTTTTTTCTGTAGATTCAGTACGGACGTCATAATGTCAACGGCGTTTGGCATAACCAGCAATAGTTTGAACGATCCAAACAGCGAGTTTCGTTATTGGGGTCAAAAGTCGTTCGAGCCAAAACCATTTTGGAACGCGATGATGTTATTTGCCCCGAAGATGCTGAGCCGCTTTTCGGTACCGTTCACGGACCGAGGAGTGACGAAATTTTTCATCAACGCCTTCAAGGAAACGGTGGAGTACAGAGAGAAGAATAACGTAGTGAGATACGATTTCATGAATTTGATAATGCAGTTGATGAAGAAAGGCTACATCGATCCCGATAAGAACGACGACGAGACTAAAATTACCGGTACAGTATGCACTTTGTCCCATGAACCAACGATTTCTTCGGTTATTGGAAAAAACGAATGTTTTTTACAATACTAATAACACAATACTTAAAATAACGAGCGATACGACGATGTTTCACCTTAGATATGAGCGGTGGAACAATTACAATGCTGGAAGGAGCGGCTCAGGCATTCGTGTTTTTCCTAGCTGGCTTCGAAACAACCTCAGCCACCATAACTTATTGTCTCTACGAATTAGCATGTAATCAGGACGTACAGGACAAAGTGATGAAGGACATCGACAAGGCACTCGAGAAATTCGGTGGCGTCACCTACGAGGGACTTCAAGAAATGACGTATCTGCATAAAGTCGTTTCCGGTATGTTTTCGCGAAACGTGTCGTATAAGGTCCCTTACAACAAAATGTTGACATCTCATTGTTTCGATGCAGAGACTATGAGGAAATATCCAGCCTTGCCTGTGCTGAATCGCGTGTGCACCAAGGACATCAATCTGCCAACAACGGATATCCATCTGAGGGAAGGTCTCGACGTCATTATTCCCGTTCTTGGCCTACACAAAGATCCTGATATTTATCCAGATCCCGATAAATTCGATCCGGAACGTTTTAACGAAGCTAACATTGCGGCAAGGCATCCCTACGCGTATTTGCCCTTTGGCGAAGGTCCGAGAGTCTGCATAGGGATGAGATTCGGTTACGCCCAGACCAAGGTCGGTATCGTCAGTATGCTATCGAAATATCGCGTCAGACTAGGACCGAACACCCCAATTCCATTGGAAATGGATCCTGGTGCCGTTATAACGACCGCCAAAGGTGGAATCGAACTTCTTGTCGAGTCACGATGAGACGCCAACGTCATACTGCGACGGTGATGAATTATTTCTTCGTACGAATATTCCGAAATGTTTAATTAAATGTACAGGATGAAGAGGACAAGATTTGGCGACCGAATGTATTATCTCTGCAATGATGTAAAGAAAAACCCACAAAAAGACATTAATAGCAGTAGGATAAAATAAAAAAAGACGAACTTCTCAGTGAGAATGATCGCAAGTAAACCCTTTATTTCGACTCCCCCTCCGCGCGCACATATTTTACACTCTGGGTATCCTGGCTCTCAACTCTCCTTTCCATGCTTCGTCATACAAAAAATCGCATCCTATATAGCCTGCTTAAAAAGTACGCCATAGAGAAACGACGGACCGGAAAATGTCCGAGCGTCGACGACCGACATCACCGTTCCATCGTTCGATCCATCGTTCCCACCTCCGACAAATGGTCTTGTTCCATCATTTAAAATAGAAAAACAAAAGCCCGAAAGCGTTCCGTTATTCTCTTATCTTCCGCGATACAAAAAAAAACAGAGCGATACACGATTCTTATTTCTCTATGCCATGCGAATGGCGCGTTCAATAATATTCCTTATAGTCGTAAGAATCGGCGAGAATCGGGGCAGCGGGTACGGCGGAGATGAGGGCATTTTGATGATGAAGGTGGAGTCCGTGAGAGCCGTGTCCAGCTGGAAGCGAGATGGTGTGATGATGATCGTCGATCGGTAGAGCGGGAAGAGTGGAAATTTGATTAGCGGTTGCGTGAGCACCAGCTTCGGCGGCATGGGCGGCAGCCGCAGCAGCGTTGTTCTGAGCGACTTGAGCGGAAGCGGCGGCCTTGTTCGAGGCTTCCTGAGTAACCTCGAAGTCGAGTCTCGTAGCTGCGAGCTGTTCGTCGATGGTCTGCGCGCGGGCCTTGGCCTGTCCAAGCATCGATGTCTGCGCGGCAAGCTCAGCGGCGGCCTCGGCAGCTGCTTGGGCGGCGTGGTCGCTCGTGGCGGTTGCGGCGTTCATAGCGGCGGTCACCACCTGAAGTTGATGCGCTGCCTGTTGGGCAGAGTTAGCCGCGGCGGTCGCGGCGCGCTGTGCCTGCTGGAGTTGCATCTTCTCCCCCTCCACGGCTGAGTGCGCATCGCGCGACTGTTGCTCGAGACCGGTGAGCAGGACTTGTTTACCAGCGAGTGCGGCGGCAGCGGTCGCGGCCGACTGAGCAGCGCTCTGCGCCAATTGGTTCTTGGCGGTGTACGCGGCCTGACCGGCGGCCGAGTGCTGGTTAGCCACGGAATTGTGAGCTGCGTCGGCAGCGCCACGGGCTATGTTTACGAGACCGCCGCTCGCGCTGAAACCAACGTGACGGGCGGGAGCCACGTGATGGCTCAACGAGGCGTGAGAAGCACCCACGCCGTAAGACGAGGCCGGTGCTGCGTCGACGTAGTGCGCGGCGAGTGCCGGCGCTTCGGCGTACTCGTAACCACCATAATCCGCGTAAGCACCGGCGAAATGACCGCGCGGCTTGCGACTCTCGGTCTTGGTTGACTTTCGCTGACCAGGGGTCGCGAGAGCAAGACTCGCGCAACAAGCGAAAACGACGAGGATCTTCATTTTTTATTGCTGATCGTGATCTTTCACTTCCGGAAAATCGTCTCCTCGACTAGCTGGAATAACAAAGATAACGATTTATATCGAGATTCGGAAAATGGGTGAGCGTGGGACGTTGCCGGAAGAGTCCGATTCATTCACCGCGATCCGACCGACACGATTACTCTATGATTGTCACGTTCGCAGTCTTCGAGAACGACAAAAATGTTAATTAACGAGCGCGAGTACTTCGATCTGCGAATGCGGTTCATTAATCTCGGTGCCGGAGGAAATCGAGAGCCGTGAGAGAACGCGGAGTCACCGAGCCATTGTATATATAATGTACGTAGCGGCAGTATTTGTTCCGTATTGTCGAGCATTATCGAGCCAACTTTGATCTATCACTTATGCGATCGAAATTATGCAACGATTTTCTCGTCTCTCTCTCTCTCCCTCTCTCACTCTACCTCTGTATACGCCTTGTCTACGACCGAGCTTTTTTTTTCTTCGTCGTTAATACATTTTCACCCGTACCCGCGCCACGAGTCAACTTACCGCTCGATACGCATGACCGGTCATCTGGAAATCGTGCCGAATCTCCGCGGTTCGTGTATCGAGAGTTCGAGCGCGAGGGACAAAGTGGGGAAGAAAAAAAATTGCCTTCTCGTTCGACCGGATATCGAAAGTCAATTTCGCCGGAGGTAGCGATGCGTTTACACTCTTCATTTTTCTTTCTTTTTTTTCTTCTTCTTTTGAAGAAGATGATTGGACCTTACAAAACAAACGATCGAGAAGCTATAAATCTTCACTTTCTGTCCGAATGTCCCGTAATTCTTTTCTTTTCTGCTGAATTGTCGCAAAAGAATAAAACATTTTTATTAAATAACGCAAATTGATTGAATCTTTAATTGATACCGATACCGATTTCGACGCCCTCGCATCTGCCGATTTTCATTTCAAAGAAGATAGTAACCTCTCGAAGAATAATTTAAAAGTATTATTCAAAAAATATTTTTAAAAAAACATTTCGCCTAAATAACGCAAGCCGATCGTCGATCCCGCTTTCTGCGTTTCGATATCTCCAATAATGCGTAAAAACGAATGTCGTTCGACGTTCGCACGTGCCAATATCGAGCCATACGTAGGTACATAAAACAGTATAGATAGCAAAACAACAAAAAAACAAATTATATTTTCTATTAAATGCATTACACGACAGCGTCGGGGCGTGGATCGTGACTATCGAATAGGTTACACGTTCGCTATAGATGGTCATTGCTCAAATTCAACAAATCCAGTTTCGTCGCGGTCTGAAAGTCGCGACACACACACATCGTGAGAGAGAGAGAGAGAGAGAAAGAGAGAGAGATAGACAGAGATATGGGCAAGAGGGCTGTGGCCAACCGCTGTACATATCCATTCACCACAACGTAACGAGAGAGCTTATCTACATATATTACAACAGCACCCACGAATCACGACTAACGGCGCTCGCTGATTCGACCGAGAGAGAGAGAGATAGAGAGAGAGAGAGAGAGAGAGAGAGAGAACGAACGAGAGAGAGAGGTCCCCTTCGTTTATCGATAAGTTCTTACATGTGGTCATACATCGTTATATCTATATACATATAAGAGAAATAGAATATAACGCCAGTGGGAAATAGCACGTTCACGGCGAACATATTTGTTTCTTTTTTTCTTTTTCTTTTTCTGTCTTTTTCTTTTTTCCCAAGCTACGCCCTTTCGAATCGGCGAAGGCGAAGCCAAGTCGTTTAACGCGACCGTATAACCGTGTACGTAAGTCCGCGCAAGTACGAAACTACGGGGCAAGTTACATTCTTGCACGGGGAGAACGGAACGAGTCCCAGGCCTTATATTATTACATAGTTCGCGTATCGTAGACGCGTGGAAAGCGCCTCATACGTTTTCAACTGACGTCATTTATGTACAGGACCAATCTGCATAATAGATCGCCAACGTTGCGTTAGAAATCGCCGTCTCTCACGCGTATATATATATATATATACATATGTATATCAATATCGTAAAATCGGATAATAAAGATTAATGTACGACTTAACCTCTCCCCCCTTGCCCCTCTTCGGCCACCCTCTCTCACGTCCTTTAAAATTAAACCAACCAGCGAGAATATTATCTTGTCTAATTACGTCGCGCTCGTACCAAAAACGATTTTTCAACGGTTTCCTCGAATTCCAAACTATCACGAGATAGTTTGTCTGCTCGTTTGATAATTGAGCATCGACTTGACGAGTTAAAACAAGATTTACGACACTCGAAGGGCAATTAGCGTCGAACAAACGAGCAATTTTGACCGCTCCTCGGCGACGGGTCGTACGACGAGTACGCCAAATACGCGCGAACGTACGCTTTTTTTCCATCTTGTTTTTAAACCAGTTTTCTTTTTTATGTTACTCGCGATTTAAGGTTCTCGATTAATTATCGCGGTTGTAAGACTCGACGTTAATGCGACGGGATGATAAATTCGTGAAGTCGATCGACGATCGATCGTGAAACGATCGGCAACGGTCGGTCACTGATACGCAAACGGTCCGTGAAAAATCCCCGCTGGGGTCACTGTCACTCGGTTAATACCGTATTTTTCTTCTTGTTTCTGTTTTCTTTTAGTTTTTATTATCTTTTTCTTTTTTTTTCTTACTCGAAACGTTTGTACTAATTCGCGTATTTACGTTTATCTCGTTGATTTTTGTACGACATGACGAAAAGCAAAAAGCAAAGTATCGTGTTTTGTTTAAAGGATAATACGTACGTACGTTCGCGTCGTGAAACGAGGTAAAAATTGTAACAATCGGAAAAAAAGACACACAAAAAAATGTGTAAAGAGTGCTGCCAAGTGCGTTTACTCACGGATTTTATAACGTTCTGGCGCTCGAGTGTAGAGCCTCTCGTGAATTAGAGCTGTCCTTGCTCTGGGAGGGAGCTAAGCAACTGTTACCACTTACTCGATCATCGGTGCTCTTATAGCTCCTGCCTGGTCCAGTTGGTCCACACCCGCGGAAGGGGGTTGTCCCTCCCGGATTGTAAAGTAAAAATGTGAAAAAGAAAGAAGAGGAAGAAATAAAAGGAGGGAAAAAAAAGAGGGAAACGACTCAGCCCACCTGTGGGAACACGAAACTTTTCGCAATTGTCGATCGATCGCGAGCGTCGCAAAACTCGAGTTATCCTCGGCCAAGATTCAGAATTTTCATCATCGTCGCGACTCGGAAAACTCGACGTTCGATACATTTTTTTTCTCCCCCTCCCCGATTTTCTATTTATTTTCCATCGCGTCGCGTCAATGGTACGAAACTCTCTCGCCGACTCGAGATCCGCTTCGGAATAACAATTAAGAATATTATTACGCGTTTGCGACGTATTATAAAAAACATTCAAAAAAATAGAAAAAAATATATCCAGACAATTATTATGGCACACTGACAGTGAAAAAAATCTCGAGTTTCCGTTGCGCATAGCGATTCTCGGAACATTCCACGCGTTGAAGATCGTAAAATTTATCGTCGCTAAGTTGGTGAATGGAGAGTGGAGAGAGAAAAGAAAAAACCGCACGGTGAGAAAGAGAGAAGGCGATACAGGAGAGACGGTCCAGGAGACAAAAAATAATGGAGGACAAAATTGAGATAATTGGTTATCACAATTCATCGTGGAAAAGCGGAACACCTTGAAGCGTCGACTAATGTTATTTAGCGCAATTTGCCATTACGCGATTCGCGTACGTACGCGAATTTCTATTTGTTCCTTACAAAAATCTAATTGCAACATCCGCTTTTTCAAAATTTGCTCGTGATAAACCTCGTATTTTTCTTGTTATTGTTTACGCGATGGAACAAAAAAAGCGTCCGAAGAGGAACGACGACGGTGGATCGGTCGATGAGAAAAGGAAGAAAAAAAAAAGTTTGAATCGCGACGAATCGAGGTTAGATTTGATACCGCGGAAGGCGTGGTAAAATATATATAACAAAAGCGTGGTAAGATATCGTTCACGGGGATCATTGTGCTCTCGATAAAACCATCGAGAAAAGAAGCGAACAATTCGATAATCGATTGGGGAATCGATTTCTCTTTCATCCGCAAACGACGAAGCGGAGGGCAGGGGAACACCGTCGGCGAGTTGTCTCCGACTACCGACGATACCCTTTCGTTACGTTTCGTCGCAAATAAAAATCCCACGATTTCGCATAAATATATATATATATATATATATATAATAATACCCGGACGTTATTTCGTCCGGTTTGCTAAAGAGACAATTTAGCGTGTACGCAATTTATCGTTATAATGGTCGATCGATTTAAAAAAAAACGCATTCGTGGAAAGAGATTCATTGCTCAATTACAAAGATACATTTAATATCCTGTAAGCCACGTGCTTTTTGTTGACCGACTAGGTCAATATTTCATACGATCCTTATAAAGCTAATATTCCTCGTGGCCAGTCTTACTGTCTCTATCTCTCTTTCTTTCTATATATATAATAGTTTATATGTGTTATAAATATAGGTCCGTTTACTTGATCTACCGAGTATGGTGGTCGAAGGCAATTTACAACCAGAACACACACTTCACTTTCTCTGTGGTAACTTCATTGTAAAGTAATGCCCATATCTCACGAGGTAAAGTAATCTCACGGATTACGATCGAAGGATACATCGAGTATATTAATCGTGCCATGAAGGTTTTTTTTCTCACTATCGGGACGCAATTTTGTATCTGACAATGACACGGTTTACTACATTTTATACTTTGCTTTATGATAATTGCGTAGAAACTGTCGAGAATGTACTTTGACTTGAAATTTTTGTTTATATAAAATATAAATTGATTTTTACATTGATATAAATTTTATATCATAGAAAAAAAAGTATAAGAAGTTCAAGATGAAGAATCAAAGAAGTACGAAGATAATGAAGTTTCGAGCGAAAAGAGGATGAAGGAAAAAGAGGATGCGAAAAAAAAGTCGTGAAAAATATCGTAAAATTTTTATGAATAATTTTTTTTTTAAAGAATTTACTATAGTAACGTCGCGACGTCTTCTCATCTACGTTCCGTATAATTAATATTATGCAATTGGCACAGAGCGAAGAATTTCACCCTTCCTCACCCCCGTTAGCCACTTCGTTGCCTCGAGGCCCTGATACGCCTCGTCGAATCGTCCTTCGATCCTCCGCGATGAGGAGCGCGAGAAACGAGAGTCCTCGCTAACGGGACGCTCGCTTTCAAGCTCTCGCTCTTGAGAATCACTCTCGTTCTCCGTTCGGAACGGTACGCTATATAATGGAGGGCAACGAGCTATCGGCGATCGGCCAGCAATCGGCGCACGAGTGGGCGTTCTCTTGCCTATACCTCGCACGCATTGCGGATCTTGATTACGATCGCGAAATATTATATATCAATACGAAACGATCGACGGTCGTTGGCCGTTGGACGGTGATCGGTAGAGACACGAACCGATTTTTTTCTTTTTTTTTATGAAATCGAGACAAATTGTTTCAATCGACTTCCTCGTGTACGTTAGACGTTTAATGCAAATATAATTAATGAGGAAAAAATTGAAAAACTATGAATTTCTTAACCGTCGAAAGGTCGAAAAATTGAAAAATCGTGAATTTATCAAAGGTCGAAAAGTCTAGTTTTGAGAAAACGTGTATGCGCGCGCGCGCGTGCCAGCAAAAGCCACATGCGCGCACACGCCCGATTTTATCGCGGGGCCGACGGCTCGCCAGCGTTATATGTATACTTTCACAGATAATTATTCGATCGCTCGTAGGCTTCGTGAGTCAGCCTGGTCTCGATGCATTCGTTTCAATTCACCTTGTAACGTTGCAGTCGCGTTACATTTTCATATCCCGAGTAACCGTTGAACAACAAATATTTATCATCGACGAGAGGAAACGCGTCTCTTCTATTGTATGTTAACGTCGTACGATTTTTCATCCCGAAGTTCACGCTGAGAAACGATAGACGAAATTTGGAATTTGGAAAAATAACGATTTTTTGTTGTTTAAATGTCGATTTTATTTTCATACGATCGGTACGTGACGTCAAACGATCGGTATGAATCGAAATTTGAATAATTAACGATTTTTTTGTTTCGTGTCGAGCGTACGACAGATTTTTTCGCGCGAAAAATCGCGAGGTACGATTGCCGATATTTTGACAAGTCCGACGGGGCTGACATGTTTGTCTCGTTGTTCCGTAGTGAAAGTGAGCTTTTGAGAAATTGGAGTGGAGTGACGCGAGGATGCGCATCCTCCGTACTCCGTACGTAGGTGAGACGTAGCCGCAAGATCGACAACCGCGATCTTAAACGATCGTTTCTCCTTGAGAAACTTTCCAACTGTCATTTTTGGTCTAACCCCAAACGTCGATCATCGAACGTTATTTTTTTTTATCATCCGACTTTTTGCATCCTCAGCGATGTTGGTTATCCTCGGAAGTTACATTATCGAGGACATCGTCTGCGACGTGGCGCATTTAGCGATTCATCGCAAAAACGGCGAGAAGGCGACCAACATAGCGCAAAAAGCTGCCCAGGAGGCAAAAGCAGCGTCCGACGCTCAGAATATTGCCGGTCAGCAAGCGGCACGCCAAGTACTTATAAAACACACATTCTTCAAACGCTTAGAAGGGAAAACAGGTTTCCGACGTCCTAGTTGTCGAGAATTGCGATGTCGATGCCAAAAAAAAGGAAAAAGAAATAGAGAAATAAACGAAAATCACCAAAAACGCATTTTTGGGCATTTCCATTTTGAAATCCGCGATCTACTTTATCGATTTTTCTGACTCAGGTTAAATTGCAACTCGCTGAAAAAGCCTTGCAGTCGGCTAAATCGGCCGAAGCCGCGCTGTCTGGCAAGGAGGCGATCGTCGAGCAGCTGCAAGAGGAAGTTAAGGTAAAATGTGAAAGCATTTATCGATCTCGATTGGCGATCGTTAATTCTGTTTTCCGGCAATCAGCGTACCTTAATTGACATTGATATTATAGATTTTTACGGCGATTAATAATACATTGAATTTTACTTGTGGGAAAACTAAGAAATAACAAAAAGTAAATTAAAATATAATGAAAAAAAAGAAACTAAACTAAACTAAAATAAAATAAATTAAGATAAAATAGAATAAAATAAAATAAATAAAAATAAAATAGATTAAAATAAAATGAAATGAAATAAAATAGAATGAAATAGAATAAAATAAAATAGATTAAAATAAAATGAAATAAAATAAAATAGAACGAAATAGAATAAAATAAAATAAAATAAAATGAAATAAAATCGGTCGGTTAAGACGATTTCTGGAATTGTTCGAAGGAAGCCCAGTCGGTGGTGCACGAGGAGAGCACTTCGCTTCAGCAGGTGCAAACGAACGTAAAAGCTGCGGTACTCGCTGCTCGGGAATCGCGGCAGCAGGTCACAAACAAACAGAGATTCTTTGAAAAAGAAGAGAAACAGAGAGAGAGAGAGAGAGAGAGACGAGTTGATCTCGTTTTTTTTCTTTTTTTTTGGAAAATAATTGACTTTGATTCGTCACGACCGTCTGTTTAATTGATATTCACAGCTGAAGACACTGACGCAAGCGTTGCAGACGGCCAAATCGAATCTGGGCAATGCCCATGCAGCTGCCGAAGGTGCTCAGAGATCGTTGAGCGAGAAGGAGGAACTTCTCGAGGCCGCGAAAAGGAGGGTCGAGGAGCTCGCCGCACAATTGAGATCAGCCAAGACCGATCTTGCGAATACCAATCGAGCTGCGGTAAAGGCGAATTCTGCAGCGCGCGACGCCACCGTAAACGCGAACAGAAATAAGAGACGATTGTCGAACGCGCGTGATACGAGTCGCGTCAATTCGCGAACCAGAGGACGTAGAAAATCGCGGGAAGCCGGCTGTAACGGGGTACACGTGCCGAAGAAACAGAGCAAAGTGACGAATATCGCGCAAAAAGCGGCGCAAGAGGCTAAAGCTGCCTCCGAGGCGCAAAATATCGCTGGTGCTCAAGCCGCTCATCGGGTAAAAGAAATTTTGAATTAAAAAAAATAATTCTCTTCGTTCATTTTTCGATCGACTAGTTTGATTAAAATCGATACATATCGATCCATATATATCGATTTTTGTTAGAATTTTCGATCGATTTCTGTCCGTATTTTAATTCGAATATTTGTCCAAATTTTGTGATATTTTTAGGATCTTTTTATTCGATTTTTAATCCGAATTTTTTATTTTTTATTTCTATAGGTGAAATCTCAACTGGCCGAGAAAGCTGTGGAGGCAGCGAAAGCTGCGGAGGCTGCTCTCGCGGGTAAAGAGGCGATAGTCGAGCAGCTTCAAGAAGAAGTGAAGGAAGCTCAGGCTGTTTTGAGGGAGGAAAATTCTTCCCTTCGGCATAATAAAGCCATAGCCAATTCCGCCCTACTGGCGGAACAACAAGCTCAACAGGCTGTAAGTATCAAAAATTTTATTAATTCAAAAATGAAAAGTTGGAAAAATTTTCAAAAATATTTCTAACCCCTTGTCTTTTCATCAAGCTGAAGACCCTGACGCAGGCTGTACAAACCGTGAGTGCGAATTCGGGCAACGCCGAAGCGACGGCCCAGGGTGCTGAGCAAGAATTCAACGAGAAGCGACAATTGGTCGAGGCCGCGAAACATCGTGTCAGCGAACTTTTGAAAGAAACTCAGTGCGCGAAAACCGATCTCGCGAGTACGAAACAAGCCGCGGCCAAGGCCAACGCGGCCGCCCAGGAGGCCAAAGTCAACGCGAACAGGAACAAGAGAGGTCAGGTCGTGGCGCGCCAAGCAAGAATCGCGACGGACGAGGCGAGAAAGTTCGACGAGGAAAATTGAAAATTCCTTCGATCGTCGATCGATAATTACCGATTATACGATATAAGATCGAATTTATTCGTTTATTTTCAAACGTTCGTTGATTCCAGGACGTTTCGCTGTCGTAACGAAGAGACTCGAGTTACGACCGGAAGCTTGCCTAAGTGTATAACCGGTAATCGCTCTCGGTCGATAACAAAGAGATCTGTATTATCGACTCGTTCGAATCGTCAGATATTTTTAGTTAAATGATTTTTGCTGACTCGAATTTTATCCTAAATATGAATTTTAATAAAACGAGCGGGTTGTTCTTTTTCACCTCGAATCAGCAACTCGCTTAATTCCCACTCGATAATTCTTTGTGTGTGTCTGTGTGATTTTTTTATCAATTAAATTTTTACGAATAAAATTTTTTTTATTGTCGTGAATTTTTATGAGCAATGATAATTGCGCGATTATTAGCATAATGGGATTCGAACGTAGATCGTTTATCATCGAGGTTTACGGAGCTCCGTTAAAAATTCGTCAAATTTTTGTAAAAGCCGTTATCCTCGCGAGTCAAAGAATAAATTCACCTCTCCCTCTATGCAGATTTTTCGTTCTCGGCCTATTCTCGCGATAAAAGTTACAAGCTTCTCGGCTCGCGATTGCTCGAAAATTCATTGCGCGACGTAAAACCGCCCGCTTCGAGCACCGCGATAAATATTCCGCGCTCGCGTTCGTAAAAACAAAAGTACGAGCAGCCACGTAACACGAGAAAAAACGAATGTAAAGAACAATTCGCGAAGAAAAACATGGGTTTTCGAGAATTCGCTCGGGTCAAAGTTCGTATCTTTAGGACTTTTTTTTTTTTTTCAAATTACGTCCACTCTCGCGAATAACGAATAACAATCGTATCGTCCGGCCCGACGAGGGTCAACGTACTCGACGAATGAGAATAAAGCCAGCAGACGTCTCTCGGAAGAGAAAACATCCTTTATCTCTCTATATCTATATATTTTTATTTTATTTCTCGTCGCTTCGAGAAAATCTTTCTTCGTGTTTCGCGGTTGTACCACTTTGTCTCCCGATGATTTCCGGTCAGCCGGAAACGAGGCGTAAAATCACGCGAGCACGAAGCTGATTCAGGTTGAGGAACGATAAAGGGTGTGGGGGTGGGGGTGGGTGAGGGATAAAAGAAAACCACAATTCCCATTGAGCGTACGTTTAAATTATTTTTCATTTGTAAATAATATCGAATTGCGCATGCGCAATGGCGTTATACCCGTTCTCGTAACGTTCGCGCGTTGCTCACGCTCGAGCACACTTGTTTAAATCGTAACGCGCGCCGCACGGCCATCACCGGCAATATATTCTATTACCTATACACGTTCGAATACTCATCGTCGTCGTTTAACCCCGTGGCTCGTTATTCGAGCGTATAAGACGAGACGAGGGAATCCAGGCGTATTTCGTAATCGAGCCGTTCGTTTTTGCCCTCGGTATTGCGATGAAGAGCAAACTCATCTTGTTTTCTTTTTTTTTTCGTTTTCGTTTTTTTTCGTCGATTCGTTCGAACGACCAACGAAATTCGAGAATTTTATCTCACTTTGACAAACGTAAGTACTTACGTATGTACTCTTGTCCTAATTATTAGGCTCGAACATACGATGAAAAAGAAAAAAAAAGAAAAGAGAACAATTTCGCAACGGCATTAGCAAGCGCACTTCTCGCAAGAATCATCATAAAACACGTAGTGTAATAGCGCGATGGGAAAAATTCTTCATGCACTCGCCTAATTATCCGTTCTCATTAATTACGATGAGTGGAGGATCCTTCTCGGTCTTTTCTCGAAGGTACTCTTGATTTTCAAGCTGTTGGCATATAATAACACCGAGACGTAGAGAAAAAAAGAGAGAAAGAGAGACAGAGAAAAAGGGAGAGAGAAAAAGGGAGAGACGAACTCGTCTTATCGAAATAATTAATTGTTTCGTTCGATTAGCGTTTATAGCATATTGAATAGTTTATTATTACCCTCGTTACCAACACAATAATATATACATATATAATTTTTTATGTATATACATATATTTATTGAAGAGGAATAAACTGAATTGATTTTAAAATCAATTCAGTTTCTCGATCCCACTTTATTCCTCTTATATATATATATAAGAGATATATGTGTGTGTGTGTGTATGTGTGTGTGTGTGTATGTATAAAATCAATTCAGCTTCCCATTCTCACTTTATTCCTCTTCGATAAATATATATATGTGTCTATGTATGTTTGCAGGCTTAAGATCCTTCGATATGAATTGCTAAAGGGATGAGAGCGAATCGAGAAGCTCATAGCATCTCTCTCTTTCTTTCTCTCTCTCTCTCTTCTCTTCTCTGTCTTTCCTTTTACTCCGCCGCGGAGAGCGCGGCAGTAACATCAGAAGCACCCAGCACGTCGCAAAACCATAGTGAAAGTATTTTCTAGTCCACTCACGTGCCTCGACAGCCCGGAGTATATCACGAGGTTCGTACCTGCCGCAAGGCTCAGTATCATCTTCACCGTTCTTCCTTGACTTTGTTCCCCGCAAAAAGACGAATTTGACTGGATTTTGAATTTTTCTTCTTCCTGTTGTTAATCCGGTCTTTTTTCTCTCCCGGCAAAAAAAATTAATTTAAATTCGGTGGTGTTTAACAATTTCCGTACGATTCAGGACGTAATCGACGAATTCGGAGGGTTAGGACGAGCTTTCCTATCGAATTCTTCAAATACCGGTGAGTGATCGATCGAGTCGTTAATCGTCTCACGCGCCGAGCATAAAACATTTAACTGGCTTCTATCTCGTACCCTCTCGTTGCTAACAACTCGTACGAGTTCTCGCTACTACGTAAAATCGTTATAATTTCGTCGATGATTAATGAGAAATGTTAACGTCGTTTGGTTTGTCTCTAGGGAAAGAGACGTGTTTTTTTCTGTGGTTCATTCCTTTTTTTTACTCTTACAGCTCATTACGATATTTCGTGCTCGGCCGATCGTATAATCGAAATCATAAAATCACGATTTTTCTTTCGTTCGCGTAATAATATTATAGTTCGTTTAATGAGTCGAGGGCATTTTATTTTGCTCGCCCTCCGGGGCTTTACGCTTGCGCGTTTTGTTTCCTCGCTGAAAACGTAAAAGAATTCTTGCATTTCTCTTATTCGATACGACGAATTAAACGAACCGTTTGCCTCGAGGGTGTGCTACGCGTGTCTGACTATCAACGGACCGTTACTACTTGCGTCCCGAGCCAAAACGGTGACGACTTTTTTGTCCTCGGGCGGTTCGATGATTCCAACGGATTGGATTTAATCGTTCTCTGATTTCCCTCGAATGGAATTTGATCGTGGACGTTTAATCGAATTCTCGAATGCTCAGGTGCGTTTCGAGGGATAATAATAGGTCGTGGCGACCGTATGGGAGAGAACTTCCTAGAATCGAGCAGTTGCAATTATTATTAAATTGTCATTCGATCCGAGAAAGGCTGTAGAGAATGAGCGACGGATTCTCACGAGCCCACGCCTCGGCCTCCTAGAGACAGTCGACTTATCTTGTGTATCAAAGTCCTAGATCGTCTCGATGTCCGTTTGGATCTTGCGATATCATAAAAAATGCGACGCCATTTCGTTTCGCAATTTTCGCAACGACTCGAACAAAAAAAAGGCGAATCGATCGAACGTGACAAGCTTCCTTGCGAGAGGAAGAATCTCCGTAGTTTTACTCTCGCGATCGATCGATCTTCACCTCTCGCACGACGATAAACCCCAATCTCTCGACGATCGTAAAAAAATAAGGAACAAAAAGAAAAGAAACACGATCGATCTACGCCGTGTTTCTCCCGAACGACGATCTCTCCCAATTTGGAACGATAAAAAGATAAAAAAAGAAGGGCAAAGATAAAAATAAACATCGTCAAAAATTCGTCACGCTCGTAAATCCTCGTGACGTCATTGCCTAATTAACGAGCGAGGTGTATTTCCGTGACCAAAATGACAACGATGGCTAATGTATAATGCGTGTAACGAGAGACGAAACGTCTCGTAGCTGTAACTTTTTTTCTTATTATTTTTTTTTTTTTGCAATAAAGTGAGAAAATTCACCGAGTAGCCGGAGGGAGGTAAGAGAGGCGGAGAATGTAACGATCACGTGCGTCTCATTGCCGGTTATGTGCAGTAATAACGTCAGTTCGCTCTCTCGCCTCGTGATCTGGGCTCTTCGCGTCGAGGGGCGGAAGGGAGGAGGGGATGGGGTAGGGAGGCGGGCGCCGAGCGAGCGCTCGATTGCGCCGCAACAATGAGCCGCGGAAAGAAAGGAGGTGAGAGTGCTACGGTCGGGACGTACTGGCAAGTAGTAAGAGTCTGGCAACGAGCGGACGAGAGATGAATCCTGAGACTTGGCCTAATAAATTTACTATACATAATATATATATATATATATGGATATATTTATTTATCTATACATGTATAACACATGTATAATGGAGAATCGACCGTCCGGGTGGCAAGTAAAGCGTGACCGGTTACAAGACGCGAGATCCTCGCGCAATTAAATAATAAGCGGTATGCATAATTATTACCGTCGGAATTGGATAAAATTTATGTAATTAACCGAGAGAGCTCGATGTTAATTGTTCGAGTCTCGATTATCGTTTCAGGGTGCATGGAAACACGAACACACATTCTCTCTCTTACTCTCGCTCTCTCTCTCGCTCGTTCGTGTTGAATGTTTTTACGAAGATGAACAATTTTTTTTCTCGCTTCTCATGATATTGTTATGATGAAATTATCGTCGTAATACTTATTGGAATTGTAAATAACGACGACGACGATGATATATCGCGTCGTTCGAGATCGAGATCGCTTAAATTTAGTCGGAACGGCGTTCGGGACGGCGAGTAACATCTCGAGCATTGTGCGTGCATAACGCGATCCTGAAGTCGTCGGATGTTATGTACGGAGAGAGAGAGAGGGAGGGAGAGAGAGGGGGGGAGTTTATAACGACAAAGATAGGAACGAGAGCGACGACGTGATGAGAAAAAAGAGGCGCGTGGGTCGAACGGATCTTGCTCGCGAAGAAGAAATATGAAATGTTTGATCAATCTCGATGACGACGATTTATCCATGAGATAATCGAGGGCACGAAGACATCCCACAAACCTAAAGAAAAAAAAAACGATATTATGTCATTTTTTAGTAAATTTCCATAGAAAAATAAAATCATCGTATCGAATTGAATTAATTTCGGAATCGATGTTTCTATTCTATAGAAACGATTCTCTTTTCACTAATTTTTATAGAAAATTTTAAAAAGTGTGTCGAAAAATGAGAATAACCCGAGACAGCGAATTTGCGCGTATGTAGAGCGATTATGCGATTGCGAATCGCGGATCTCTCGAGGCTGCTGCGGCGGCGTGCGAATGATCTCCGTTACTATATATATATCTCTACGTAGATATAGATATAGAAGCCCATATAAGTGTACATTGAAGCTTGTGTATGTCGCCACTCCTAATTCGGACCGACTCCAGTGTTTTGTTACTTCTATCTGCTCTGAAAAGCGTTCTCCATTCGCGTTTTACGTGTGTCTATCTACCGTGTACGATCGTATGCATCAACGTCGACAAGAGAGGGAGGCTGGCTGGCCGCCTTCGACCGTAGAACCAATTTCTTCGACAACAATTCCGTAGGACGAAAATTTCGAAACTTTCCAACACAAAAAGTTTCTCTCCCTCTCCTACACTGTTTTTTTCTCGTTCATTGTTTTATCACGATTCTCGTGTTTCGTACAATCGTCATTTACCACGACTACGTAAATATGTATATATATATATTATTTATTTTTTACTGACAACTGCACCGTCTATGTTTTTCCTACTTTTATCTTCGATAACAACAACAGCAATAACAACTATAACAACAATATTACTACTAATAATAATAATAATAATAATAATAATAATAATAATAATAATAATAATGATAATATAAATTGAAAAATAATAATAACGATAATAAAATAATAAATATAATTCTGATAATAATTTAATTAGGCGCACGATCCGACGGCGTGAGACAGTATTTTGCGATATATTATACCGAGAGACAGAGTATGGGAGAAGCGAGAGAGGTGACATGAGCGGGCGTGTCGTAATGTGAGCGAGGGGAATGGGTACGAAGCCCGCCGAAACGGAAGTGCACGATCATCGGTGCAGGCGCATCGTAGTGTGCATCGCCCGGATCGTTACGTCGAACACGTACTTACACGTATACGTAGGTAGATGGATATCGATGGGCTTGGCTTGTGGCTAAGCGAGCGAGTGCATGTGTTGGTACGTTCGAGAGGCTGCGAGGAGAACGTCTCTCTCTCCCTCTCTTTCTATATGAACTCCGTAGCGTCGTCTTCCTCGATGCAGCTCCTTCTAATCTGTTGAATCTCGTCTTTTGAGCACCTGTTGCATAATGCGAAAAAAGGATAGCTTCGGTCGAACACTTCGAACTCCGTGCCATAACTGTAATACGTGCTCGTTTATATTTATAAAAGAAACGAACGGAAAACAAAAAATAAAACATAAAAATAAATAAAATAAAAATAGATAGATAAATTATAAAGAAAGTAAAAAATTGCGCGAGTCATCGGGTCTCGGAGGACGAGTAAAAATAACGACGGTGAAGGGGCGCTTGGACATTTGAACCGCCAAGAGCGGTTCGATACCGCTCGATTATTCACTTTCACCTCGAAAATTTACGCGCCTTTCGCGGATGAAATCGAGATTCGTTTGAAATTTTATTCGCGAATGAAAATGACAAAATTTCGAAGATTTAAAAAAAAAAAATTGTTTTCTTCTTTTTTCAGAAAAAAAGAGCCGCGTCGGAGTACGTAACAGCGAGATGATCGTACGAGTTTGAACCGGGGGAAAAAAGGATCCGGAGGAAAAGACGCGCGTGCGCGTGCGCGCGAGTCCTCGACCCTGTAACGATTGACGAAATTTTTCTATCGACGCGAGCGTCACGGCCGCGGGATGAAGTCGATCCATCTAGTTACGATAGTCCTCGGTGTTTGCTGTACGGCAAACGCTCAAAAGGTTTGACACCATACAATTAAATATACCGCGTGTCCGAACGCGTAATAGACTTTTTTCGACCGGGTCGCGAGAGAGAACGGGAACGATCTCGTGGTAAATTAGGTCTTGAGAACGAGATACTCGAGCCTCTCGAGTGGAAAGAGGAGGAAGCGAATAAAAAGTAAAAAGTAAAAAAATAAAAAAATTAAATAATAATAATAAAGATCAAATTAAAAAGTATACAAGAACGAGCTCGTGAACGCGAAAGAAGCGTGTCGAATGAGGATTGAGCGAAGGCTCGTGTTTGTATATTGCCCAACGCGTTAAACTCTCGCGAGGTTCTCGTTACACACAGACAGTAAAAATGTTCGTTCAGCATCGAGAGACTCTTTTAATTTCTATGAAAAATCGTAACGATCCGTATTTATCGTAAGGTTATAAAAGTATTATGCGAGAACGCGAAACGATAAATCTGCCGACGTTACGGAGGATGTTACACGCGCAATCGATGAAACGAGATATGAAAGGGTCGTCTCCTCGAGAGGAAGATGTAAAGATCTCGTTAAATCGGAAATGTGTTATATTTACAAGGGTACTGCCTAATGAGAATGATGGTGGGACGTTCTCTCGCGTCATATAAAATCGACGAAAGTCGTTGAGATATTAATACTCGGCTGAAAATTTAATTACCTCTGTTAAAGTCGTTGGTCGAGCGATAACAGAGCGAAGTAGAATTGTGACAAATAATTTTAATCGATGGTTTTTTGTCTCTATACTTTTCGATCGGTTTGAATTACGAAAAGTTAATTTTTTTTTAAATTTTGTTGACCTTCTTCTTGTTCTATATTTATTTTAATTTTATTGATATTTTATTTCAATTTAATTTTAATTTACTTTTAATTTACTTTTAATTTCCGTTTAATTTAATTTAAATTTAATTTTTATTTTACTTTGATTTTATTTTAATTTCATTTTAATTTTAATTTTTTTTGTTTAACAATTTTTGGAATTATTTATAGATACAAATTTCGAAGGAACGCGTTCGATAATTTTAAGTATGTTCGACGATATGAAAGAATTTCGAATGGAAGATCAAAGCGAGGTGTTGCGACTATAGAAAATTCCTTCTCGCGTTATGCAATTTACGAGCACGAATAACGCGCCGGAGAATGTGTTGTGGAGCGTCAAAGAGGGCGAGTAACGCAAGATTTTTCTCGTGCTCGTTACGAATCTTTACAAGAGCGCGAACTGAACGAAACGAATTGAGATGAAAAAAGACATAAAAAAGTCGATAATTTCGTTTTTATTTTTATTTTTATTTTGCTCGATTTTTTTTCTCACAGCACAAGCGACAGATCTATCGAGAACAGTTATTGCCGGCTCTAGGTGGCAAAATTCCCGAGGAAGCTTTCAGGACCGACAGACTGGCGCTGAATCGCTTGAACAAGGATGGAATCGCGGTGATCGACGGAATTTTGCTGGAAGCGCGTGATCACGAGAAAAATCCCGACAACGTCCGCACCAAGCCCGAGATCATACAAGTGAGCGATTATTCACGGATCTCTCGAGATCCTCTCGTTTACCCTAATAACGAAAGGACGAGGCAAGAATTATAAAAAAAAATGTTACAATAAGAATAATAACGAGGTCATCGAGGTGCTTAAGAATGACGAGGTAAAATTCGCCATCGCATAAAAATGTTCATTGACTCTTCGTCATTGTTCGATTATTCACGATACGATCTCTCATCGATCGAATCGTGATCGATCGATTTTCAGCGAAGGACGAAAATAATGGCTCCCCCACCTTCTCAATGCAATCTAACAATAACTGAACGAAACAAAGAAGAGAAGAGAACAATGTATTCGCGAGACAAAAAAAAGGAAAAATTTCTCTTATAGAAAAATCGATCTTGAAATTTTTCACATCCTATCGATCACTCGGCTTTCGTACATACGAGTTTTATTGCGTATTAAATTTATCGACCTCCTTTTGCAATTTCTCGTCAAAGATCGTGTCGCCTTGATAAACATTAAACGTTTCTCTCGACCTCCAACCCTCTCGCTGTCTATCGCGACAAAACTGAATGAGAGTCGAAGCGAGAGACTTGTGTAATTCTCTTCAGCGACGAAATTATATAAAATTATCGAAAGAATGCACGCGTGTCGTGGCGATAAAGAAAACATCACGAGTTTAAACACGTTCGCGTGAAACGTCTCGTATATCTTCATCCCCTCGAAATTAAATTCTCTTTGATAGACAGCGAGCTGTTCCCGACGCTATTTCTCTCGTATTCTCGCATATATTCTCGAATAATTTCCAGTCGTTTATATTCGTTGCTCTTTTTTTCGGGGGGGGTTCGACAGGTCTACGTAACGCAGGACTCGCGTTACGTTCCGCCCGAGGGACGTTATCACAACGAGCGACCGAAATCCATCGACACGACTTACGTGATAAGACGCCCGGTGGGAAATCATCACGATAAGGGCGAACATCAGAGGCTCAACGGAATTGGAAACGTTCCTGCCCATTATAATCAACATAATAATAATAATATTAATAATAATAATAACAACAACAACAACAACAACAACAACAATAACCATCGTAACCATAACAACAACAACAACAACAATAATAATAATAATAATAACAACAACAACAACAACAACAACAAAAATGGTGGTTACGGAAACGAAGGATACCGAAAACAATTGGAAATTGCACCGCGTGGACCGAGTCCTCCGAAGGCACAAGGATACGCAAATTTTTATAGGCGAGTTCCCCCACCACCGAAATATCGTTTGGGCCAATCGCAGCAGCAACAACAGCATTATCAAACTATCTACAAACCGATCATCACCCCTCTCGTAATTCCAGCTCGCGATTTCGTTATCACGAAGCCTTATCACGTGATCGGTAACAATTTCAATAGTCAACGAAATCCTTATCCATCCTGGGACTTCAGTTACGACTGGAACACATTTTACAATCAACAATTATCGGAACCATTTTTACTCGGCGAGTCCTTCGACTCTCATCAGGCGAGTTGATGATTTTGTTTCTTTTTGTTTCGTATTTTTCTGGTCGAGGTGGAACATTCGAGAGAGAGAGAGAGAGAGAGAGAGAGAGAGAGAGAGAGAGAGAGAGAGAGAGAAACAGAAAGAGAGACAATGGGCGGAAACGTTGACGTGTGGAACAGCGGAAAAGCCTCGGTCTCATTTTTCTCTCTCTCTGTTTACTTTTAAGTTCGTGTCTGTACGACGATCGTGAGAAAAGTCGACCGGTATTTTATAGTTATTTTTATTTTCGTTCGATCTTTAGATCATCACCGATTACGAGGGTTTTCTCAATGCTTATCACGGACGCTCTTATCGTCACGTAGCGTCGGAGGACGAGGAGAGGCGGGACAATTTATCGAAAGATCTTAAGGATCTGAAAACAGAATCGAGTCTGTTCTCCGACGATCTCCGACGATCGGCGAATATTCGTAATGAGAAAAACGAGAGTCCTGTTTCCACGACGATATCGGGACACTCCTCGCCGGCGTATACCGATCTTACGAGGATACCGGAAACGAGTTTCACGTGCGATGAAAAAAAAGGAACTTTCGCCGACGTCGAGACGAAGTGTCAAGTGAGTTGATATTTAATTTTTTTTTAATTTTCTAATATCTACGTTGATTTTTAATCGATGTATTATCGATTTTAATTCGTTGAATGGATAAACGGCAATCGCCATTCGTACCGCGGCGCCGGCGCGTAATAACGATTCCGCTGCGATTATGGAAGCGAAATCGTAGGTGGCTGCCGCTCGATTGCGCAACCGAGAAAATATATAACGGTGTATTTTCGCTCGCGAAGTTACCGAGACGATTACGTTCGCAAACACGTGGTCTCCTATACCAACTATTAACATACTCGAGAGTTTCGAGCTAATGCGAATTATACGAGATTCTTAGCATTTTAATTCTTCCTTAATAGACATTTTATCAATTTATTTGAATTTATTGCTCTCGCTCATTACTTCCCCGAGATATAATTAAAACATTTAAATGACTTCCTTTATCCAACTCAGATTTATATATTTCGCGTCTTAATTATCTGATTAAAATTTAGTAATAATAATATTAATAATAAGGATAATATAAATTACATATTTAAAAAATTCCAGGTTTTTCACGAATGTTCAGGTTGGTCGAAAACGAGTTCGCTCTGTCCGGCCGGAACGGCGTACAGCGCATCGAAGAAAAGATGCGAATGGTGGAACACGGTGACTTGCGGATCGGATTAAATGGAGATAGAGAGAAGGAGTAAAATAGACGGAGAGAGAGAGAGAGAGAGAGAGAGAGAGAGAATAAAACAATATTTCAACAGACACCGTGCAAGGCATACAAGCCGCACAATAAAAAAAATACACGACGAACGCGAAGCGCGGACGCGTGGTTTTCGCGAAGCGATAAAAACGCCTTCTCGCTTTCCATATCGGCACATGTACCGTGTCGTCAACACGGGGGTTGGTATAATATTGGCGATAGGGAAGGCGCGAAAAAAAAAATAATCCCGTGGGTAGCTCGTCACCGTAGGAAAAACGCGTACGAGAAAGAGGGAGAAGCTCGCGTGATTTCTCGCGAGTCTTTCCATTCACGGAAGAGCGCCGGTGACCAGCGGGATAATAATCCCTCGCGCGGAAGAAGTGTGCCTCGCATACCCGGTGATGCATCTCGAGACTCACAGACTTGATTCGACGACCACGCAATTGCATCGCGGAAGTTTCAGTACAAAGTCAAGACGTTTACGTCCGTCAGACACGCGTAATTTACTTCGAAGTTCATTTCGCATGCGACAGTACGTAATATTTCTTTCACTCCCCTCCGCCCCCCATTTTCCCTCGCTGTATATTTTTTTTCTTTGCGATACACGTGCCTCGAACGAACGTTCGTTTTTCAGATTCATCCTGATTAATTCGCGTAAATTATACACGGTCGATTGACGGTACGTTATTATTCGCGTTTGATTAGTTTTTTTTTCTTTATTTTCTTTTTTTTTTTTCATGATCGATCGAACATCGACTAGACAATCAAAAATAGCGTGTGTGATTACGCGATCGTTAAGGAGGAATAATTCAATAAAAAGTTTTTGATCTTAGGGATTTTGTTAAACAAGAAAAATTCATACTTTGTTAAGCCATATCTTTATTTTTTATATATGTTTGCGTTGTCATTAATGTTTAGGATTAAGCGACTTTTTTGTACTTTTGTAGATTAAAACTTGTGTCAGAATTAATTTTGAGATAAAAACGTGTTGATTGAATTTAAGTTTGTTTTTTATTTATTTGCCGAGAGGTTCGTTCATTTTATTATTTGTTTTTACTGATATTTCATTCTTGTTGTTCCTTGTAATTAATGATACGACGTTTGTACTTTTGTAGATCGAATTTATTTTACCTTGAATATCGAAATGTACAATTTTTTATTTAATTGATTATACCGTTTTTTAAAATTAATTTTTTCAACCGACTTATCGACTGTAGGACACGTGGATACTCGTCTTGCTCGCCGATGAAAAAATACCACGGTCGGTAAGAGTCACGCGAGATGTATCACAGGTCGGTAACTTGCCAACCGTAGGTAACACAAATTATTCATCTCACCGGATAACTTTCCAACAGCAGATAATCGATCGATCGCTTTCGCTCTTATCACTCGTCGATAATTGGCAACAAAAGAGAAATTGTATTTCTCCCAGGCTCGTCGCGCGACGAATCGTTGGAACGGAAAAAAGATATACTTATATAAAATAAACACGAACGTAGCGAGGGTAAAATAATATCTTTATTTATCCATCGAAGGAACGTTCGAGCGTTGGTTAATACGCAAGCAGCTCGAAGGATACGGACCTCATAAAGCATAAGTGCACTTCTGCACTCTCATAATTTTTTTGTTTCCACGCGGACGAATCGTCGTATAATTTATGGACTTGTTTTTACAGTTCACTCGAGTGAAATAATCCTCGGGGTTTTCAGAAAAATACACGAATTTTCTCTAGCTGCGGCACGATGAATATATATAGACGATATATCGTCCACTATAATCCCGGGGTCGGAGTCATCCGTGCCGTAAATAAAAACGGGTGAGAACGAGTGTTAAATTCTTCCTCGAATGCAACGAATTTTAAAGTTTACGTTCTCTCGTATAATTTCTCGCGCAACAACTTCATTTTACACGTCGTACCGAACCACGAATTCACCTTTCTAATTCAATCGGAAACGAGTGTACGAGTACTTCGGCGTTGCCGATGGGAGGGAAAATTGTAACCGTAACTATTTTTCGTTCGCCAGTTTCATCGCCGTAGGTGGTTCGGGCCATTGGCTGAACGGCAACAGGTACGCGGAGAAGGGACGTACAGGCCGATTCACAATATTTAACAAATCTCGATTATTTATTTTTCTTAAATTAACCAAATAAAATTCAAATTTAATTTTTCTAATTTAAAAAAAGAAACAATAATAACGTTCTTCTTTTTCTCCCTTAAATCAAATTGGACAAATAAATCGAGTGATTTTTTATAATTCACGTCGCACGTATTCGCGTTGGAATTTAATTTAACAATTTTTGAGGAATGCGGTACATAGCTTTTTTTTTATACACGGACGCACCGAATCCCAAGCGTAACGCGCGACTAACTTTCTCCGTGACATAATTATTTCTCATACTCGCGGGCTGTTTGTTGCTCCGCGTGACTTCTCGGTGGTGTACAAAGGCAAGCAGGGAGGCTGCTTCACGCGCGACTATTGAAGCTGGACCGTTGGTAACAGTTTATCTCAACGTCAAACTCAGCGCAGGCATGGTAGCGTCAACAGCAACGTTCCCGAGCTGCGGCTCGTTTACTTTCCTCCTCGCGATTATTTTCCTCTCCGCAATCAGCTTAACATCGTCACAGGTAAGTTCACGCAGATTTTTCATAATCGATCGACGTTCGACGACTTTGAACTCGGGCCGATCGACTCCGTGACCTTGACATTGACTTTGACGCGACAGTGATAAAACGAAAAATAAAATAAAACGCGATATTCGATTTCTCAACGAACTTGTATTACCGCAAAAGCGTCGGTCCGTTTTTCGTAAACATCGCCGGGTGACCGACGAAGCGTTGAGCTGTGTCGAGACTCGCGGGCCGAGGGTGACATGAGATAAATCGATTTTTTTGCGGTCGAAACTATCGGCCCGAGACAATGCTCTTGTTTCGCTGAATTGAACTCCCCACGGATACGTAAATAATTGATTTGTTTACTTTTTTTAATTTTTTGTTTTATCTCGTTCAGGATCATCGGTTCAGGATCAATGTCTACGACGACTATCCGGAACAGCAGCAGCAACAGCCGCAGCAGCAGCAGTATCAGGATTATCGTGACGATCGGTACCAAGACCGGTACCAAGATCGGTACCAAGATCGGTACCAAGATCGATATCAAGATCAATATCCGAATCAATATCAGGAACAGTACCAGCCGGTTTATGTGAAACCGAAACCCGTCGTGACGAAGAAAAAGCCGAAGAAGGACGAGCAGGATTTCTCAAAAATTCCTGGCGTACCCGGTGTCGATTTTCCGATCTACAATTCCGTGCCGCAAACGAGTTTCTCCTGCGCCAAGGTTCCTTATCTACCGGGAATGTACGCGAACCCTGAAACGGGATGTCAGGTGAGAAAATTTAATTGAAAAACAATATTTAAAAAATCGCGACGTTTTTTCGAATTATTCAATTTATTATAAAATTGGCGAAAAATCTGCAATTCCATTCGTTCTAGAATTCCGGAATAAAAATCTATTAACGATAAGTGGGATAGCAGCGTCTCTTTCACTCGAACCAACGCGTGATGTACGCGTAAACAAATTATACAACAAATATTCGAATAATTAATGGTCTATATCGTTAAAATAAAAAATCGGTATTTTTTTTTTAATTAGTTGGATATTCATCGTCAAAAATCGTTGCGAAAAGAAAAAATTAAATTCCGTTCGTTCCAGAACTAGCTATATATAGATAACGATAAATGAGATATAGGAACGGCACGTATCCCGTTCGGAAAACACGGGCGCGCGTTGTTGCGGTTTGCAAAAGGGTGGCGCGAACGTACGTTCGGAATGCAAATTGAGTAATCGGGTGCGCGGCAAGGTCTCAGCTCGGACCGCTGTTGAAAGTACTCAAAGAAACCCAACGCACGTATTCGCGGACTTTTGCATATCGATATCGATAACATAGGTGGGAGGAAACGTACGCTGTATGGGTCGTTCGATAAAAAAAAATAGTTTATAAAATTATACATTTCAATAAGAAGTGGACTCATCGAATATACCGGGTGAGAATGAAAAGGTGTCTGGGTGAGGAAAAAAATAATTAGTGATAAACAAAAAAAAGTGAAGCGTCGGCTTCTCGTAAACGGAAGTGACAAGAACGTCGGTCGCTCGTCGTCTTCGTCGCTGTCGTTGTCCTTAGATATATATATACAGTGCTCTCTCATTGTGCAACACGGAAGACCGATTCCACCGACGCTACTATATGCGAGACTTATATTTCACATTTTTACCATCGCGCGTACTCGGTTAAGAATAGAATATAATGATATAGAACGGACCTAATAATTGCCTGCGAATTCCCATTACGGGCTTACGAAAGATCGTCCCGAACGAACGGGAGAAAGGAGCGGAGGGGGGGGGGGGGGGTTTGGAGCTCAAGGTGTAGAATTAAGACATATATATATATATATTTAGTTGAAAAAGAATTGACAGGAGAACTTTGGACGACTATAGAAAGAAAGAGTGAAAGAATGAGGGAGAGCCACCCTCTCTCTCATTCTTCTCGTGGAAAAATACAATAGAGGGGGAGGAGAGGAAGTACGTCGTCGGTTATAGAGTGTCTCTGACAAAACGGTTGTAAAATAAATGAAGACTTCGTGATGACGTTTGCCCCTCGTGCTTGCCGTATTTTACGGCGTTCACGCGCACTTTACTTACCGAGCATTTAACAGATGAGATTACGCTCGACGCAATCGTATATTATCATTGCGCTCGTGCACTTGGCTTGGTCAATATCGACGTATTAATCGAATTTTGTAACGTAATTAAGCGAGAAAGAAGGAAATGAAAATAGGACGTTTTTTTTAAAAATTATTATAATTTTTATTTTGTTTATCGTTAGGTAAATTAAAAATTCCATTTTTGATCGTGTATATAGGGAGGGTTGGGAAAGTTTGTAGTTTTAAACGTGCTGACGACTTATACATATGTTTCTGAATATATCAAAGCGTGCGATAGCGTCACGGAGAATTATGGAAAGGTTCGAATTAGAGCGGTTATCGGTTTATGTAAACGCGACGGGACTGTGAAAATATTGTTGGAAAGGCCTCCAAGGCGAGTCGGACGGTATATAGAGAGTAGGATACCTCTTGGGTCTCGGTTCTCGGGGCATACGGGCCCGTGGACCATTATGTACCGCCACACATACAGGCCGAGCCATTTCAATTGTTATCAACGTTTCAAATAAAAATTCCTTTAAAAATCTCCACGACGTAAAAGCGACGATTTTTCTTATACATAGCTAAAATTTCCGAAGGTCACCTTGAATTTATTATAAACATTACGAGTATTAACCTCCAAACGAATTCGATGACCTCTACTACTCAACATCGTCCAAGGTCACCAAGACTACCCTCTCGTAAAAATCCACCCCTCCAAGCGTCCACGTTTCGATTGTTTCGAACTCGCATCACTTTAAATGCTTCAGCCTGTAGCCCTCTTACAATAGACAACGATGCCTCGATCTCAATAGCTACGAAACGATATCGAGAAGTATCGCGAGGCCTGTCTAAATGGGATTCGATATGAGTGGCAAGGCAGAGAGAGGGAGGGAAGAGGGCGAAAAAAACATCGATGTTATACTGTAGACAGAAAATCACGGTGGCGGTGTGTTATGGCCCGCCCCGAGGATCGATTAGAAACGTGCCCGTGCCGCACAGGGTGTGCTATAGATATAATTTTATCGAGAAATTGGAAGCGATTTTACCAAGAGAATCGAAGTCTCTTTCAGTACACGCTTCTACCTTAAATACTGGCGCTATATATACATAACTGCCGCGAGGCTTCTACTCAATCCTAAACACACACAGACATACACACACACACACACACACATATATATATACATATATATATACATATATATATAAGTATGTATTAGAGTTAGGAAATTCCTGGGGGCTCTCAGCCCCTTTCGTAAACGTTGTATGCCACCGAGTAGATCTTTGGTACGGTTTCGCCGCCGTCGTGAGCTATTTACCGACGATGCTTGATTATCGGTAGCTCGAGGAGAGACCATTTGAGAAGCCACACACAGAGCCCGATAGGCGCACGTACACACGGATGAAATTATTAAAAAAAAAAAAAAAAAAAAACACGAAAAGCAAACGAACGCGAGACAGAAGATTCCCTTTTCTACATGTAAGATAACCGAGCGTTAATGCTGAAAATGGTCAATATTTAACGGTTAATTGTTTTATCAGTTTCCGCTCCCTTATGTACGTTAGGTTAATTCTTTTGCTTCGTACATGCTAGACCGCTATTACCAAACGTACTTTGCGATATACCATGCTAGACTCTTAAATGCACTATAAACTTTGATGATCCGGCACTTTGTGTGTGTCTGTGTGTAAGAGCGGCGAGAGTTACCGAGGCCTTTGTAATTCTCCTCAACGGTAGGTACGTGAGTCAACGTTTCTCGAGGTTGACTCTCGTAATGAGAATGGACTAATGATATATTTGTTTAATTGCGGACTTTATTTTGCCATTATTAACGGCTGCTGTTGGTTTCTTTCTGTTTGTTTCCCTTCTTCTTCTTCTTCTTCTTCTTCTTCTTCTTGAGTATTTTTTCATCGACTTTCTTTCATCCGCTTGCCCTCGACACACTAAAGAAGCCGACGGATTTGAAACTTCATGCCGTCCTTTAACGAGACTCGCGAGCTAATGATACGCTCTTGTTACGTTATGGTGGATTTTTTTATTTTGCCGTTTATAATTTTCGTGCTGTTTTTTTTCTTTTAGTTTTCCGCAGCCTCGACATAGTGACGGTTCGACGGTGAATAGAAATTTTAAAGATTGTTTCGTAATAGAGAATTTCTTATTTTTTTTTCTCAGGCTTATCACACTTGCCACGACGGACGCGAGGGCGATCAGGGCGCTGCGTTTCTTTGCAGCAACGGGACGCTCTTCAATCAGAACGAATTCGCTTGCGATTGGTGGTACAACGTTAATTGTGCGGAAGCTACGAAATTGTACAGGTGAGAAAGATAATTAATATTTACGATTAAATTGCTTGATTAATTGATTGGTCGATTAATTAATTAATCGAATAAACGAAATTAATTGAATGTTTTAGGCTAAACGGCGACGCGACGACGAATCCCTTCGTTCCGAAGGCCAAGAAGGAGGAAATTCTCCGGGAGAGACTCAAGATCGTCGTATTTTAATAAATACAGATCATTTAATGATACGATGAAAAAGAAGCTCGTTTAGGAAAACATAATTTAACTACGAATAAACAACGAACGTACATTCCGCCAGGCCAGCTTGTAAATTATTTTTTTACGAATAAATAAAAAACGTATTTTTCCACTATAGTCCATTAATTCACAAATTTCGCGAAAAGTATAATCAAGCCTTGCGAAGTAATGAAAAATACAAATTTGCAAAACTTTCGTTCACCAAATTCCCACGTTGGTCGTGCGATTTCTCGCAGAGGGAAGTTTTTCTTTGAAACCGCCGGAGGGCGGATCCGAGAGTTGGCACGGTGCTTTCGCACGGATGTGAAAAGAGAGGGCGTAGGTGGAAAGTCGAGGACGTTGTGTTTAAGGTCCGTTCGCGAAAGAGCCAGGAGATCGTGGCAAAGCGCGCGCGAGAATCGTGGTCACGGCTCGACGGGCGAGCGGGTGTCTCGTCCGATCTAACGCGGGGAGGCCTGCAGCGGCGAGTCTCGAAGGGAAAAAAAGAATGAGGTGAAAAAAAGAAACGGAAAAAAATCTTGATTCGGTCTCGCTCGATACTCTTTCGTTGTACGTTCGATCGATGGATGAAAGGTACAATAGTGGAGTCGCGGCGCGGTTCGATCGTATACCCTCAACCTCGCACAGAGACCGCGCCGCTGTCCGGTTCTACGGCGCGTTCTCGTTACAATAATGCCTCTCTCTCTCTCTATCTCTCTCGTTTTGTCTCTCTGTCTACGATAGTTCTCTCTATGTGTGCCTATTACAATAAGGGATAGGTCACTCAGTCACTCTCGCTTGGGACACGCGCTCTCTCGTTATACTGCAAGAATCGTGCATAAAAAGCCTACATGTATAACGCAAAGCCTGTCTGTATATATTTGCTGTGCAATATATATATATGTATATAATGTGATATATACATGTGTATATATCACATTAATCATGATAATCATTAGGTGCTGACATTTGGAATTTCAATAAAATCCGGCATGGTCGCCGGAAAATTGTTTATTTCGACCTATTCGTGCTTATATCCTTATTGGAAAAGAAATTAAGTGTTTTTAGAAAACGAAATCTCATCACTACCCGATTTATTGAAAGTCTTGGAATTAAAGTACGAGGGTTGACACTCGACGACCGTAGAAATTTTTTTGATTCAAAAAGACTTTATTAGGAGGTTGTAGAGTCGGAAAATTCCCGTGCAACAGGAAAATCATGGTTTCGATTTCGATTTTTCAGGATTTATCGACCTTAAGTGGGTAAAACGTTATTTCGGGTTTTTTGCGTTTTTCTCCTAAAGTTTTTGAGATATCGGGCGAATTAATGGTATAATCTTCATCAGCGAGAAATTTCCGATTTGGTAACCAACCAACAAAGACTTTTTGGACAAAAAAAAATTTGACCTTCGCCAGGTGCCGGTAGGCGATATTCGTGATTTACTTCTCTGACTTTGGGGTTCATTTGGGGGACAACAATTTTGACCCCAAAAAGGGGGTCAACATTTTTGTTCGTCCAAAAACACTTTGTTGGGTCATTTCGGAATCGGAAATTTCCCCCGTAACGAGAATATTATGATGGTTTAAACGCGTTTTGGAGGTAAACAAAATTTGACCTCACCTACCCCATTTTATTCATGTATCCCACGAATGTGGTCTATCGACATTTGGCGATAGTCTAAATTTTTTTTGATCGTACAAGACTTTATTGGGTGGTTGCGGAATCGTAAATTTCCCCTGCAACACGAATATCACATTTCTATTCCTGGTCTGTCGCAATTTGTCGGTCAACAGCTCGAAAAACGCGAAGTTTCACTGTTTGCAACTTTTTCCAATTAAAGCGTACGATATCGACCGGCGGACAAACCTCCGTTGCTCTCGGCAGCTGTTGGGACCACGCTTCTTATCGCGATCGTTAAACCGCGAAAGTCTCATTGTTATATTACAATGTGTGGGAGGCTGATCACGTCTCCTCATGGAAAAGAGGGGGGAGCAACGAGAAATACACACGTGGATATTTAATGATCTTCAATTTCTCCTTCGCTTCGACAAATTGTATATATCCTACTTCTCGATTATACCCTCGTTATACTAAACTAGACAGTCCAAATAGGATATAATTACGATCATCGTACAAACTTCATGTTTTTCTAAATATTTTAATATTGCTCGTTCAGAAAAAAAATGTAAAAAAACAAGGAAATTGTGGAGAAATGCTCTTGAATTGAATAATAAACCCGGGAATTATTTTCTCGTAAACGGTAGGATTGTCTAATGAGAATCTAATAAACCGTATGGCGCTGATTTGCGTAAGACGCAGAATAAATTTATACGCACACACACACACACACACACATAATCACGCGCACATATATATATGTATATCGTACCGCGAAGGAGCAAACGTCTGCTGCTGGGCGTAACTTACCCACTTTTGCACAACTTTGCGAGTAAAGTCCCACGACCATATATTTCTACCTCCCTGCTATATTACATATTCGCGTATAGCTCGACACAATGTATATCGCGCTCCCACAATTTTCTTTTCTCTCGCGCTCGTGCGCACACTCGTCGACGAGCGCTTGGTGAAAAGTGACGGACGAGCAAGCTGCAGTGAGGGCGGTTGGGGGACGGGGAAAGGGGGGTTGGTATATACGTAGAGCGTGGACGAGCGACAAAATATACACGTACGAAGAGAAAGCGCGCCTATATGTCGGTACTAATACGGCTGTTGACGCAGGATGTGATGACGTAGACAATAAAAATGGGAAACAAATTTTGTATTAACGAAGAAACGAAAAAAAAAAAAATACGAAATGAAAAAAGAAGAAAAATTGTACGACGAATTGTTTTTTTTCAGACATTTCTCATCTTGTTATCTCGCACTGCTGATGTGAAACTCAAACTCGCAGGACGAGAGCGTCATAACTCATAACCGATCTTTCTCTGTCTTTCTTTCTTTTTGTCTCTCTCTCTCTCTATGTTTCTCAGTCTTCATACATTCTCCGGATTGGGACACACGTTTGTTTGTACTGTCGTTTGTTGCCCGGTATTTTTGCAACAGCGGAAGCAAGCCGCTATTTACCGCCCTCTCCATTTTCCCACTCCCGCGTTACGTTTTCCCTCCCACTCGTCGTTGTCGGCGATCGCGTTGTAATTCGTCCTTGCAGATAGGATGTGAAGTGATTATATCAAAAATCCGTCTGTGTAACATTTCCCCCACCCACGTTCTCTCGTTTCTTATCGTCGACGTTGCTCGCCTTGCTCCGTCAGGTTCGCACGGTTCGCTTTTCTTTTTTTTTTTTCTTTTTTATTTTCGTCGAAATCGAATCGTGTCGCGCAATCTCACGACACTCGTTGTTTTTTTCTCGTATCGTCGTTTTTTCTTAACTCTTATCTCTTTATCGGGCAAGAAACAAAGGCGTTTCGTGCAAATCAAATTTGTAAATCGCGTCGATTCGATGAGAATAAAAAATGAGAAAATTAATTTTGACAGCTTCAACGAGCTATTAAAATTTTGCGAGTCCTGGGGAGTAAGGACGTCATGGAACTGTTCATTTAAACCGAGATCCATCGTGATATAAGTATATAGCACGCTTAGAATGATACGTACCACGTGGAAATGAAACAGAAAATTTGATGCCAAAGAGCGCATTTACTTGGTTGCTTAATGCGTCGGGCTTTGTCGAGATTGCAATGCGCCTCGGCCATTGGCCGAGGCGCATACCCGGGGAATACACGGTACAATAGAGCAAAATCCCTCTCGGTCCATTCTCGTCTCTTCCATTTTTATTATTTCACATTCGAGGGGATCTCTCTATATCTCTCACATTCTCTGTCTCTGTTTCTGTCTCTCTCTCTCTTTTACTCTCTTTCCATCTCACTCGGGTCTCACCGCTCCGTTGTGTGAGAGATTTTTCGCTATCTTCACACCGGGCGAATCGTATTAATGCCGCAACAATGGGATTCGCACAACGGGGACATTCCCTAAACCTCGAGCGCACTCGTGGGGGTGTGAAATTTTTTTTTTTTTTTCACTTTATTTTCATCAAACTTACCGACAAACAATCGACTCCCGTCATTCGCTCGAAAATTACGGACGGGTCTTCTGCTTCGCTTTAAAAGAAACGAAAAATAAGGAAAGAAAAATATTATATAAAAGTCTGTAAGAATTGGATTATTTATATACTTTTTTCTTTTTTTTTAACACGTATACGGGGTACATAATTGATGTACCGAGAGCGTGCACGAGTATTGCATAAAATTAATTGGTCTCCCGAGAACCGTGAGAGAGTTCGATTAAGAGCGCATTAACTCGGAAATATAACGATGGAAATAACTTAATCTACGCGACCTAAGAAACGTCGTTTTTTTTACCCTTTCTTTCTATAATAGATATAAACATATATATTTATATTTATCTAATAATAACTCTGTAATCGGTCACGTTTGTAAATTGATATATATATCGTGTCGATTATTATTATTATTAGCGTTTCTCTCGTTGTATCGTTCCAAGAGCCAAAGCTATTCAACGATGCATGCGGGAAAAAGCAAGAGAGACAAAGAGACAGAGACAGAGGCAAAAAGAGATAGAGATATTAGGAGCGATAATGAGAGAAAGAGTAAAAGTGGTCCATATGATTTGCCCGGGCGTTAAGTACCTCGAACCTTCTCCTCCTTCGCATTATTCAATTACACGCCTGTCGTGTGCGGTCATGGCACCTCTCCCCTTAACGCCCAGTGTGCGCACTCCTTTGTACCGAGAGCACACTCGCACCGAGAGACGCGACCGCCCAAGCCAGAAAGAGAGAGAGTGAGAGAGACAGAGAGAGAGAGAGAGAGATCCGTGTGCACTTTCAGCTTCGACGAATTTCTCACTATCCCGAGCGAGAGCGGCCGTGATTCACAGGCTGAGACCTTATACCGGATCTGTTGCTCCAAATGGAGACGCTAGGATATATGTACATACATATATATATGTGTATATATATATATATATATATATATATATATATATATATAATACATAGAAAAATTATATGTCACGTGATCGAAATGAAAAGGGCGTACCCCTTCTGGAAAAAGATACGACACATACGACCTTCTGTCCTAGCTCGTACCCCATAATAGTCGACACAGTTCATATATTCATTTCTCTATGAGAGAACTCTCGTTTTCATTCTCTCGGTAAATATGCCAGGCGACTCCGCGCGTTTCATTTGCACCGGTGAATATTATACACCGGGCAAACTCTGCATCATTCTCAAGGCCGTACACGGGCAGAGACACACACACACACACATGCATATTGCACACTAAACTACACACATAGACAGACTGAAACATTTAAACTCGTTGTGTCTCGCCAACTTGAGAAATTACTTAACCGACCGCCGCGAGAGTTCGCGTTCGGGTCCAGGCTAATGGCACTATGTGTAACGGTACGTGGGTAAAAGCATTGCTCCAAAGGTTCCGGGGTGTGTTTGCCGCACAATCGTGTCAGACCGCGTTCGTCTATCCACGAAAAAAAAACCAATGATAATAATAAAATAAACTTATAAATTAATGAAAAAACAAAGAATTATGAATAAATACATCGGGCGAGGGTAAAATTGGCTTGAAAATTACCCGGGGAAAATGAAAAGGATCGATCGTCGAAAAATTATTGTAACGTATAATACAAATTATATATATATACAGGGTGAATCTCTTAAAGTATAGCACCCTTTATTCTGGGGTAGATGGGACCATTACAAACAAAAGTTGCAAATAAACATTAGGGATATTTTTAATAGTTTACGAGATATCAATTTTTGAAGTTTATCCAATCAGCGCGGCGAGAAGCGTTGGAGCGACCCACTCCCCGCCCTATCCGTAGATATAGCACAGTGTAGGGCGTTACATTTGGGATCGCAAAATTCAGAGCAGTCAATTATTATTATTTTATTAGGCTGTCATTTTTATTTGTCGGGAATTGACTGGCTAGGCTACGGCTAGGGCGGAGAGTGGGCGGCTCCAACGCTTCTCCGCAAAATTCAGAGCAGTCAATGACCGACAAATAAAAATGACTGCCTAATAAAATAATAATAATTGACTGCTCTGAATTTTGCGATTCCAAATATAGCGACCTACACTGTGCTATATCTACGGATAGGGCGGAGAGTGGGCGGCTCCAACGCTTCTTGTCGCGCTCTAATTTGACGAACTTTAAAAATTCATATCTCGTAAACTATTAGACATATCCCTAATGTATATTTGCAACTTTTGTTTGTAATGGTCCCATCTACCCCAGAATAAATGGTGCTATACTTTAAGAGTTTCACCCTGTATATATATATTTATTTATTTTCATCCGATACGCTCACTTTCCCATCGAGCAGCGACGTGATTGAGGTACATCCCCTTTCTAAAATTCAATAGGACTCTCCCGCGAGATTGACATATCGGAGTCCTTAATACGTGATATATTTATATATTTTGATATGTATATATATATATATATATATATATAAATGTAACATAGATACACGAGTGCAACAACGTCTCTCCTTGAGGCCGGGAGACCGTTGCAGATTTTTTTCGCACTCACCTCGGTTTCGCGCTCTCCTCGAGAGAGCTCCTGCTTCAGTTCGCAAGCCGCCCGCATTTCCTTTGACCGATTACCTTTCCCACGGCGGTTCGTGTTGAAGCATGGACGCCCATTTATATCACGGTCTCTCTCTCTCTCTCTGTCTCTCTCTGTCTCTCTCACTCTCTCTCTCTCTGTGTACCGCACGGCGCGCTCTCTATGTGCATTTTGTACATAGAAAATCTCGATACACACACACACACACACACACATGTATACCTACATACACATATATAACCATCTCTCTCTGTCTTTATATATATATATCTATGTACTCGCACGAATATATTAGACGTGTATGTATATTATGTGGCCGTGCATTATGCGGTAATAGAGATGCCTGTAAATGTGTGTGAATAATATACCATTAAACGTTACCATGCTATATGTATGTCTATTTTGTATGCACGAAGAGAGAAAGAGAGGACAAGAAAACAGAGTTGGTGGTGGTGGTGTTGGTTGGTCGGCATAAGGCGCCATGAGAAATCCTTGTCGTGGGCGTGTGTGCCACATGATATGATGCAACCGCATCATAGAGCAATGCACCCCCTCCCCCCTCCCAACCCCTCTCTCTACGACCCCACTCATCGCGCTCTATATCGACGACAACGAAGCGATATCGGTCCTCGAGCTCGCTTCATCGATGATCTACTTCGGAGATATCGAACGCATTGCATCTCGTTCCAACATCTCTTGTCCCTGCTACGATTCTTGTAATAGTTACGCGGGCGTATATAGCTACGTCAAAATTTATTTCACATGACTAGCTACGACGACAGGCAAATGCTCGAGAGTGAGAGAAGGAGGTGATCGAGGGGTAAGAAGAGAGGGAGGCTGGGCGGGCGTTTTGCGAAACGGGTGCATGAGAATTATCCTTTTCGTCGAGAGAATCGTTCGCGATCACGTCCTATCGCGTATCTCCTCATCGTGATACGAGAGAACGATCGTTGCTCGATGAAACACGAAGAACGAGAAATATTTCGATAGATGGAAATTATACGGAACGGATCGATAACGATTTATCGATTACGAGTTAAAGGGTCGTCGTTTATTTATCGTGTCTAATCTTCGTTCCTAATATATACGATTTGTTATATTTCACAATAATTGCGTCATGAAGTTTCGTTAGGATCGAATTTAAAACAGCTGATAGAATGAGATACGAGAGCGACCCGTATTATCCGGAGTTTTCCGCCCGAGTGGCGATCGATCTTGCGCATGCGCGACTTCCCTCGGGTCCGGGAATACATCAGGAACGAATGGACGAGAAGAGGAGAACGGAAGTAAAGGGCGAAATCAGGATTCGTTGAGATCGATGTCTTTTTTATGATCACGAATCGACGATCATAATTTTATCGATGGAATTATTCTTTGCGTTGAATTCGATTCCTTATAATATGTGACGTGATCCGAGAAAAGGGACCTACGTGCCAAAAAATCAATTTTTAGATTATGCGTTATGCTATAAGTTTTTTAATTGATCTTTCATGTGGTGCGGTCAGAGATGTTTTATCTACATAGTTTTACAAGATATGTATTATTGAAAATTGTATCACTCAATCACGAGCATTGGTTTTTATTTCTTTAATCGCTTGCCGCGAAAAATTCCTATTTTGCCTCGTAGGTCCCTTTTTTTGGATCGTGTCACATATATTTCTCGATAATTGCGTCGGGTCAATTTTTCGTTAGAATCGAATTAGAAACAGCTGTTGGGATGAGATAAGACAATCTCGTATTACCCCGAGTTTTCCGTCCGAACGGCGTTCGCTCTCGCGCACGCGCGGTTGCCTTCGAATCTAGAAAAATTTGGACGTGTGGACCGATCGGGAGCGCGACCGGAAGTAATTGGTGCAAGGCCGATCTACGCGCGTAGAAGAGAGAATACGTGCGTATAAATTTGATCGCGACACGCCGAGCCCTCGTGCAGAAAGTCGTTAAAAAGACGAGAGCTAGAGAGAGAGAGAGAGAGAGAGAGAGAGATTCGAGGGACGAGGATCGTGTATCGCGGGTAAGCCGCGAAAAACGCCGTGGACACAGGCCGGTAGAATCGCGACGGGAGAGTGACGTAGACGGGGGAGACCCTCGAAAGCGCGCTACCATTGCAGAAAACTCACCAAGCCGTGTGTATCGCGAGCTCGTAGCGAGAGAGCGACGCAACCCCACCTGGGTCCGGATCAGGCGCGGCCTTTCCCCCGGGTCTATAAAGCCACGGGGAGACTACTCGCATCGTACATTCTCCCGGCGATCGTCCGTACTCACCCAATATTTTGTTCATCATGCGGCTACTCATACTAGCAGGTGAGTCGCACTGTACTATTTTTTTTCAACGTTTTTTTTTTTTTTTTTCTTCTTTTCTTCTAATTCAAAGATGATCGTTCGTCGCGAATACAAACGAAAATTTAAAAAAAAAAACGAAAAAATTCGTACGTTGCGCATGCGCGAGCACAAGGATTCGTCCGCGTATCGAGCGCGAATCGCGTGAAAATCGTCGATCGATCGTCGTCGAGTGCCAAATACGTGAATCTTTCAAGATTAAAAAACAAAACGAATTTCAAAAAAATTCACTTCAGTGTCGGAAAAAAAGTGAAAATTTATGCAACAAAAAAAAGCAAACTAAAATCTTCCTACATTTTCATTAATAACACAGTGCGATGCGAAAGTTTTTTTTTCCACGGCTACGAGCCGAGAGAACGCTGGAACGATCGTGATCGAGGACGTTTCCTCGTTTCGTTCCGACTCTCGATAATCGACGAAAAAACAAAATATTAAAAAAAAAACAATAACAATACCGAGTATCGTACTCGATAAAACTCCGGCCCTTTTTTTTTATACGTCGATTGCCACCCGCGAGAGAGAGGGAGGGACGATATATAAATTTTCGGGAAATCGAGCGCGGCTACATTTTCCGAGAGATACGAACCGGCCGGACGGAAGTCGCTCGCTCGAGAGAAGAGGGAGGGAATGGTAAACGAGGGTGGGGTGGGGGTTGAGGGCGATGGAATATGATGTCGGAGAGGAAAAGAGATGTTAGAGATCGAAATCGTGCATCGAAATACATATATATACATATATATATATAAGTATATATAACTAAAGTCAAGAGTAATACACGAGTGGTCTCTGGGTTATGTACACCATAAATTCCCTCGATAAAATTCGTATCTATTATTTATAAGTCTCCGGGCGCTGTTATGCCGATTCGCTCTACTCTGTCCCATGTACACTCGTAAACACACAAACAAACACACACCCACACACACACACACACACACACACACCCACACACACCCACACACCCACACACACACACACACACACACACACACACACACACACACACACACACACACACACACACACACACACACACACACACACACACACACACACACACACACACACACACACACACACACACACACACACACACACACACACACACACACACACACACACACACACACACACACACACACACACACACACACACACACACACACACACACACACACACACACACACACACACTCACACGCGCACACACACACACACACACACACACACACACACACACACACACACACACACACACACACACACACACACACACACACACACACACACACACACACACACACACACACACACACTCACACGCGCACACACACACACCCACACACACACACACACACACACACACACACACACACACACACACACACACACACACACACACACACACCCACACACACACACATACACACCCATATATATATATGTATACGTAAGTTGCTCGGGTAAACGATTACGATGCAGGCACGAGCCGTAACGTGTACCGCGACTACTTTCCTAGAACCCGAAGAGACAACAACGCTAGCTCGCGGATAGAGACAACGAATAAATCGGCGTGCGTGCACGAAATATGTGACACGAATTCGTACGAAAGAGAATTCTATACGTGGTATAAAAATTAACGAGAAAGGGGTTGCGGTGAGGTGAGGAGCGCAGGGGCGTGGGGAGGGGTGGTGGTGGTGGCGGTAGGGAACAGTCGACAGCGGTAAGGGGTAGGGGGTAGTGACCACTCGACCGGAAATCGCGTCACTCGCTCTCACTTTTTCTCGTTATTACATTTGTGGCTTCGAACGAGAGTAGAGAATAAAGAGGAAAATAAAAAATAAAAAATAAATTTTGTAAACAAAGAAACACGAGATAAACTCGAGCGAAGTTTGGTTAGCGTTTTTATTACGTGATTTTTATGCCATCATAATATAGAGTTGAGGGACGCGAGACCGTCTTGAATTCCTTAAAACCGTGTATTCGTCGCGAAAATAAATCGCTCGCTGGGACCGCGGGGTTTCGTGACTCTTGTCGTTTGCGGGGCAAACTCTAACGTTCGTTTTGCGAATATATAGATAGGGTTTGTACAGTACGTATGGTCGAGTCTCGCTTAGACGTAGAGCCAACTTCTATCGCCATTTTGCTAGTGAAGAGGGAGGGGGAGGGGCGGGAAGGGGGTCTTATACCGCTGGTACAGTAGTTTGGCAGAAAACTAGAGGGAACTTTCTCTCGAACGGGCGCGTAAATCGTCGTTATACCGGGGTCTCTTGTGTTAAAGTCCGCGGAGGATCATAAAATCTTTCGCGGTGTGCTCTCTCTCCCGCTTTTCTGTAGTGATTATACACAAATATATATATATATTTATATATGTAGTGAGAGGGAGAGAGAGAGAGAGAGATATTTTATATATAAAACGCCGCTTTTTATCGTTCTCGGTCCTCGTCTACGAATATATCGAAAAACTTTTCCTCGCTCGTGTTTCTTACGAATCGTCAATTAAAAAGAGTGCGAAAAGTGAAATAAAACTTACACTCGTCAAATATTATCAATCACTTTTTTAGATCTTCAATTTTTTTCGTACTATTTAACATCGAATTTTCAATTATTGTTAATTTCGTATCCTTCTTATCGTCGTATTTTCAATGATTTCTATTTTTGTCTTCTTCTATTTTTAAACAATTTTGCAAATAACGTACATTTGTTTTTCTCATCGTCGTATTTTTGATGAATTTGTTTCGATGGATTTGAACGTCCCGCCTGGGATCGAGAGTACATTTAGTAGACGGCAGAGGCCGCGAGGGAGTGAACGAAGGAACTAGAGACGAAAGAGCCGAGAAAGAAACGTTGAAACGAGGGCGGTCGCGAAATATATATCACATACGGGACTAACGCTATGTATTCGTTCGGATGTGTATCGTCTATTGGCCAAGCATTGCACTCTATATACCTACCTATCCGTGTGTATACACGCTCTCGTGGTTTACCGAGACAAACTTATACAAGAGTGTTTCTCACAAGCACGAGCTAACGTATATCTAACATATATACAACTAGAAGCGCATACACACAGGATTATATATATATATATATATATGTATATATATTTATGTATGTGTCTAAGCGTTCGGTCTGCGAATCGCCTTTCTAACCGGCGGCTGCACTAGGAACTTCTCAGCTCGCTCGTACGGTGTGTAACACTCCTGTGTATAGACACTCCACTTCTTCCTTTTCCTACAATCTGACACACTGGGCAAGGTGAAGGGGCTGGGGAGATGAAGGAGGGATGGGGTGGGGGTGGGGGGAGGGGGTATATTGGACTCTTATGAACACGTATTCCTTTCTGAAATGCATACCGAAAGGACTGTGCACAAATTTTTAGAATGCGCACACGTACGTACACACGTAAAGCGAAAGAACTTCTGGTATGAGCAGGCTCAAACTACCGTTACTATCGCGCACAATGTAGGCCGGTGAAAAATGTCACCAACTGGTCGGACTAATTGGATCGAGCTTGCAACTTTGTTGCATAAAACCGGGAATTTAAATTGAACACGGTTGATTCGACGCGGTAAGAGTCTTGCCTAAAACGATAACAAATTTTATCACGTATTAATAACACGTTAGAGATGGAGTATGATAATCGACGAATCGATAACGAGGCGATTGGGATTTCTTTTTTTTGTTAATAAAAAATATATAGATTTCTTACGTATTTATTTTATCTTCTAAAAGTGTCGATTGCTCGGATTTATTTAAATTCGATGAGAATATTGTGTGTAGAATAATATTGCATTCTCATAAATTAATGAGATTCTCGATAAAAAATAAAGTTATCATCGAGGAACGAAGAATGAGATAGCCGAGTTTTTTTTAATCGATAAAAAATGAGTTTTTTAAAAATAACTTTATCGAGGGAATAGAGGAATTATTTTTTGCCTCAGGGGGAAATGACGCGATATATAACGTGGGAGTGTATTCCAAAGTGGTTATTATAACGGACGGGGGCTGCGGAGGAACAGCCGAGAGGGAGTCGAGTGTGGGTGACTCGATAGTCCGGCGTATGTGCCGGTGCAATGAAACCCGGGCAATCGCAATGGTGAAAAAAGTGGTGAAGGCGGGCAAGCGAAAGCACACGGTACGATTGCTCGCAGTTTTGTGCATGTGCACGCTTACCGGGTGAATAGGAGAGACGGAAGTTGCCGAAGGACGTCGACGCGAGAGCGAAAAGCGAAAAGGATCACGCCAACGCGTCTATTTGTGTGTGTGTGTGTGTGTGTTTTTCGGAGCACGAGTGTGCTGTTCTCCTTGTTACGGGGATTAAATTCACCGCAGCTTGGTACTCACTGACCACGTACACCCGGATCATTCCCATTCACTCGACGATGCATAAGAAATAACAATAACAATGGATTCTCCGAAATTGCCGGCTGCCATAACTTTCCCCGTGGTTCGGTTTCGCTCCTATTTTCCCAAGGACGAAAATTTCCTAAAAAAAAACACAAAAAGATATCTTTTTTCATTATCAATATATTTTTCAAAATTGTAAAAATTCAAATTTCGAAAGAATCGACACAATTTGTTATTTTGAAAAATCTTCGATTAACAAATATTCAAAGTTTATCATTAATTATAAATATCAAAGTTTTCAACAATGTTATAATTTATAAAAAAAAATTAACGTTTCGAAAATGTTACAAGAACGAAAATATAAAAATTATAAATTATTCAATACTCTTCTACTAACCGCATGCACAATTATTTCTCCGATATTGCAAGCGATGGAAATCAGACCGCGATAACAGCCGCGTTGTTCGCCAAGAGATTGCACGATGCGTATGGATCTTTTGTCTGAAAACTCTCGCTCTCTAATATCCTTGATGGAATACTGGATATCGCGTTATACACAAATACACAGACACACTCGACGCTTAACTTCGATCATAAGAAAATGAAAAGCGAGAGCGAGTAAGTGGCTTATGTGTCGTAAATAGACTTGCGATGCGTCGAGAGGGATAAGTACATATACGCGGGAGAGTCGAGAGACCGGAACTCGTCATAAAAATCGCTCCGTTACAGTGCAGCGTATGAATCAATGCGGCCAAGTAGATAAGGTCCGTCTTTGTCAGACGGGGAACCCGCGAGTCTCGAAGTTGACGAGACTTACGCCTTGTCTCTTTCTTAAATGTATATATATATATAATAAATTCTTATACATATATACTAGATATATATATAATGCGCTAGACGCCCATTATAATCTTTTCACTTCATTAATCTCCGACTGTGAAAAATTCTCGTCCGATGAACCTTTTGCGCCTTGCCACGGTCATAAATCGTGCAATCTATATATATATTGCAAAGAAAATGAATAGAGCATGAACGGGCGTCGCATCTCGGTGCTATTACATCGTTGAGTATATGTTGCTATGTATATATAAAATAGATATATATATATATGTACATTGGTAGGAACGAATGATATAGTACGAATTATATGCGAGTAATACAGGCGTCAGTTGTATATACGCGTTCCGGAGCGAAGGAGATCTCTCGCGACGCTTCCTATAATCATGCGGCTCCCTACTGTAAAACACTAAAAGTCTAATACCACGGAGAGCGTTCGGTGCACTGGACTTTCCCATTTCCTCGAGAGCGAAAACACTTTCTTTCGCGCGAGATAGACGCTCTCGCGTCTCGTCCGATCCTATTGCGGCTGTTTCTACTGCGAACGCTGCCACGATGGCCGAGTTTTTATGGCTCGCGTCGTATGTATACACTTTGCATTTTTCACCGCTCTCACACGCGAGCTGCCCAGACTCGCGAAATTAAATAACCATAAATTGCTCTAGGCGGATAACGTAAAACATCGCGTTACGTACGGGTTTTGTGGAACGATCGATGATGATGTTTTTTTTTTGCTTTCTTTTTTGTTTTTGTTTCCTCGCTCTTCGGGTCAGAGAACTAATACCGATCCGATGTTTATGGAAATTTCGCTTCCTCGTTGATCAAACGGTTCTCGAAGTCGCGAGTGAGGATTGACGCGATTTGTAAAAAAACGTGTCGTAAATTTGATTGAATAATAAAACGTTCGTAATTATTTCGAATAAGATAATAATTTTTATTCGTCGCGTCGGAATTCATTCGTAATTTGTTATTTCGTCGCTCGTTTCAAACAGCCAGCACAATAACGATTTAAATATTTTTCGAATATAATAAGTTGTTTATAATAATTCGACTAGAACAATAATTTTTCGTCAGAGAATTTACTCATATTTTCATTTTTAATTGTATTAAATAAAAAATTCTTCATAATGATTAAAAACAGAAATAAATCATTTTCACTTGTTTTCACCACGGGCATTACTTTGTCGTACAAAGTCATGGTAGATTGTTTTATTTTTAATGCGAATGACTCTTGGATCATTATCTCTTGAAACGAGAAGGATAGAGAGAGAGAGAGAGAGAGAGAAAGAGGGAGAGTATGTGGACTCTTCGAGGCAAAGGTGCGACGCGCACGAGGGTTAATTAGCAAACGGATTAGTAACAATGAGAGAGAGAGAGAGAGAGAGAGAGAGAGAGAGAGAGAGAGAGAAGAGGATATTACTCAACGCGATCATCGCTCACCCGCGTATCCAAGTACAAAGACACACGCGTGCAAACATTTCGCTATTACTTCTCGTCGGGGTATTATTATACTTGAAAAATCGTACGTACACTCTCGACATTGCCCAACCGGACGAATTGCGTGGTCACGTGGATTCCCCCTTTATATCTATATACGTATGAAAAAAAATCGTGGAAGAAACGTGAGACGCGTTTCCTCTCGCTTTCTTTCTCACATTATAAATCTTTCATGACAATATACATATATATATATGTATATCGTACGTAAACCCGATATCAAAGTTAAATACGTGCGAGCTCAATATTATTATTATTATCGAATTATATTCTTTATCGTGTTTACGTATTAATTTTCCTCGACTCGAAGCACGTATTGACTTAACAGTGAATAATTATCATAATATCATGCGTAAATATTTGTTATATTAATTAATTAATTATACAGACATTTCGTGCATTAATATAATTATAGGAAACATATTTTTGTTAGAATGTTTATCGTCTTAATTAAGAGGGAATAAAATTATTATAATTTTTCGTACGGACATTCGATGTTCGTGGCTCGTGTAAAATATATAGTGGAAAAGTCGAGCGTTTCGGAGTTGAATGGCAGGTAGAGAGAAAGAGAGTGAGAGAGTTGTAGGACCTCGGATTGACCTATTTCCTATATCGTTGCGTAAGTCTCGTTGCAATATAACGGGACCCAAGGCTCGAGCTCTGTACCACACGGTTTATAGCGAGCCAACTCTCGCGGACAAAAAGGATTTCGAGAGAGTTGCAGGACTAGATTATCGGCTACGCGTCTTGTTGTCCGACGTTGGGTTCTCTCGTACCCGATGATTTCAACGTCTCGCGGAAAATGGACGTCGAACGTTGTAACCGTTTACACGCACGAGCTTTTTTTTTTTTTTACAAAGTCCACGTGTTTCGTACTTTCGCTTTAGAACGTTTCGTCGAAAAAAAAAAATTTTCCCACGTCAAAAAAAGAAAAAAAAAGAATTCCCACGAAGAAGGAGTTTCTAACAATCTTTTCGATCAAAGCCTACCAACTGTCTACAAAAAAATTCATAATTTCATTTCCGACGAAGAAAAAAGGAACACGTCACAAATTTCAACATCGATTATTCCAATCTTAATTCTCAAACTTGTAATATTACAATATTTCAATCTTTCTCCATTCACTTTTTTTTCATTGTACGAATCGATATAATTGATATAAAAATTGTGGAATGCGTGGTGAAAAAAAATTTACAGGAATTTGAATGAGAGAGTCGATCGAAAGAAAAGTGTTTCTTTTTTCAATCACGTTTATAACGCGCGCACACACACAGACACACGTGTAAGAAAGTATAAAGTAAGAATTGAAAGCCACAAGTCCGTTTCGCGGTTTCCATTCAACATCGAGGAATCTCGACCTCGTCCTCGCGCCGTCGTGTATTATCGACCAGCTGACTGCGAGAGCGTAAAACTTCTTCGTGCGTTAAATCGTACCGCCTTTTTCATAATCGAGTGAGAGTCCTACGCACGTACACATACACATACACAAATAGTCATACGTAACTATACGAAAATCCCATATATTTTGCGATTCCGTGAATAGACTTCGTACTTCGAATGTAATAATACCGTTTACCTAGATATTCCCGCAAGTGCGCCTCGACGTAGTAAATATAGACGTACTTATATCCGTGCGTTCACAGGCGCGTTGAGATTTTCGCACGGACGTCGAACACGTTACACCGAGTGAAAGACAGAGAAAAAAAAAAAAAAAAAAAAAAAAAAAAAAAAAAAAAGTCGAAAACCAAAGCTTCCGGTTCGCACGAGGGTTCTCGTGCGAGGGGGCGTGTCACACGAGACGAGCTCGATTCCTCGATCCTCGACGAGACGAGTAATATACTCCCGCCATTTATATCTGTACCATCTCCTGCTCTGATGATTATCGACGTAATTCCCGTACGACGTCGATTAAATTAATAACGACGATCATCCGAGAAATTCCGAGTAACGATGTCGTCGTAAAATCGTTATTAGATCGGATGTAATTCGATTTTTCGAGGATCCTTAAAGGTCCGACAGTCGGAAGTTTCGTACGAGCGTTTGTTTACACGATCGTGGTTAATTCTATCGTCTTTCTCGTTGTGGTCGTGGTCGTATTCGTGGTCGTTCGTCGTCAACCGTCGTTACTCGCGGCCCACTTGCAGGAAATGGACACCGTCGCACTGTCCTGCGGTCGGTCTACGCGTGAAAGTCTTCCGGTTTCGTGCGCTAACACACGCCAAGTAGATACGATACATACGTGTATATTATTGCGGCTATGTCCGTTTTTCAGTTACAATACCTCGACACACCACGTGCACACTCACTATTACACTTATATATATAAATATAGGTATATATATATATATATATTTATATACATACATATACATGTGTGTCTAAGAGAAGAATTGGCTCTCTCTCCCGATTCTTATCGAAGCGACGATTTATTATGGAACTCTCGCGCATGCCTGTGACTCGAGAACAATTAGATTCGCTTCAGCGAACATTGGTTCGGTTGCGAGAACGGCTGAAGCTTTCTTTCCTTTCTTCCGGGGAAGGTCCGTCTCGATATTACGGGCGACGTTACCAAGGTACGAAAATCCATCTTAACGCTGAGAAACTCCCAACGAGAAAGGATGAAATATCTATTTTTATATACTATATATATACTATATATATATATATATATATACGTAGTCTTAAGAAATAGACTTCAATTTCATCGAACCGGATATGCTCGAGGTTTTCTCATCAACGACAGAAGCTTTTGTGGCATCGGTGAATCGAGCGCAAAGACTCGATTAGTATACCAGCCATATCTATATATATATATGTATAATTGCATATAAAGTCGCCATTGAATCTTCGCGAATGAGATAGGCGGGAAGTAATCAAGAGAACGGAAGTTATTCTCTCAATTTCCGCGGCGTGGAGAGGGTTGGGGAGTGGGCAGAGAGAGGGAAGACGAAATAAGAGCGAGAGTTACCTACACATGAGTTAATTGAATTATTTGCCACGTGAGGTATGAGACAGGGAGAATGGTGTCGGGTACACCCCAGCGGAAATTCTGATCGGCGTCTTCTTTATCACAATAAATTTGATCGAAATTCGAAGAATTCGTCCGACAGCCGCTCTTTTAATTATTCTTACGGACTAAAGGATGTAAGGAATAATTGAATCGCGCATGCGCATCGGCACTCGCGTTTTTTCGCGTACGATATATTTATATATAATCGTCTTTGATGCATCGCGCGTGCACACAAATGCGCTGCCGCGCTCGAAGTAAATAGCCGAAACGTTATGGCGTGTGGCGCATGCGCGGTATCACGATTGTAACATGCGAGAGGGAAATATAAATAACTTGATTCTGTACACAGATTACTATCTCCCATCTCTCTCTCTCTCGCTCGCTCACTCGCTCTCTCTCTCACACTGTCTCTTTTTCTCTCTACGCTGATGGTGACTCTCTCGTACATACGTGTGGCACGCGCTTATGGCTCACGGTTAATTAATTATACCGTGAAATGCGCGCAAGAGAGTAGTGGAAGAGGAAGAGAAGGACGAGAGCTGGGGGTTAGTTACTCGATTGGCCGACAAACCACGACGAGTACCACGAGAGAACGTTTCACTACTTCTTCGTTTTTTTCTTCTTCTTCTTCTTCCTCTTCTTCTTCTTCTTCTTCTTTTTTTTTTAACTTCATTTAATTTTCGAGCCGAGAGAAACGACGAGATTACGAGCGAGAGTGGATTCTTGGGTACGAATCGGGGAACTCATTATAGTATAATTGACGGTTCGTAGAACGATAATATTAATTAAACTTTGGTCCCCCGTGTGTATCTTCCTTCGCGATGCAAATACGCGGTTTCTAAGCGCCCGCGCGCTCGTTAATTCGCGTTTCGTGTCGGTCGAGACGAGAATTTTCCACGAGAGTAACGCACGGGAATGTAAAAGAAAAAATATTTAATAGTTCGCGGAGTTTTTGTATTGCGTCAATTAAGCGAGAGATCGTCTCTGACGTAATGGCTTATACCAATTTTCCGTTGCAAAAAATCGCGAACGCTAGGTTTGCGATTTTTTTCGAACTCTCTCTCTTTCTCTCTCTCTTTCTCTCTCTCTCTCTCTCTCTCTCTCTCTCTCTCTCTCTCTCTCTCTCTCTCTCGCTATCACTATCTTCCTCTCGTTCTTTCCGTCCGTTCGTTCGTTTCTCTTTCGCTACGCGAGCACGTTTACTATCGTCGTCGAGGATCGTTCGCGCTCTGCGTTCATCTCGTCAAGACCGCACAGCCGGCGAGCTCGCATAATTGAACGCAAAACCCGCGTGGGAAAAGTTTGCCGCGGTCCATTTCGCGAAGCTCCGAGACGAGGTAAAACTCCGTTGCAAATGGAGCCGCGTAGACGCATAACTTTCCCCGCGCTGCTCTCGAACATCTCTCAGCCTCGTAACGTACAAATTAGCGCACGTGTACGCGGGTATCCTCGTGCGCATGCGCACATCGAAACTTGGTCCCTCGCGTCCCGTCGAACGCGATTGCATCGTTGCAACCGGGCGGAGAGTTCTCTCACGATCGGAGAAAGAGGGAACGCGACGGACCTCCAATCATCCCTATAGTTTTGCGTGGAAAATTTCCCAGAGAACGAAATAAAGCGGATGAGAGAGAGAGAGAGAGAGGGAGAGAGAGTAAATAATGGAAATTCGCTCTCACGTTCGACGTATTTCCGTCGATATTTTCCAATAATTACTCACCCGACTTACTTTTATCAATACGCAATGAGCATTGATAAAATCTTTCGCTCCGAGTAAATTTTCATCGAACGGGATGGATAGAATTAATGATAAATAAATAAGCGACAATTAATTTGCGCTTGATCAAAATGTTTTCAATGACGCAATCGATCGATCTTTTGTCCTCGTTGTCTTTTATTTACAGTCTAGTGACGATTTCGTTTTACCAATAGCAATCATTTACAATTATTATTATTATTTAATATTCTCATTCATCATTATTAATTCTAATTTTTTAATTTTTAATTATTATTATTATTATTATTATTATTATTATTTGCCTCGATTAATTCGTCCGTTGTCATGTCCGACAGGTTTGTTAGCGACCGCGATCGGCAAGGAGGCCGTATCGAGCGGGTCCGAGAAGCCGGCGAGCCCCGAGGACGTTGTACTCCTCGAGATCGACGTCAAGGAACCGGCGAAGAGATCGCCCGTGAGCGCGAGCGCCGTTTACGGTGCATCCCCGAGCCAGTACATAATACGTCACGGTGACGATGCGCAAGAGGTGAGAAAGCGGAAAATCTCGATATAACACGCGCTTCACTATTTTTTCGTCGCTCGCTCTCGCCCTATCTTACCACGAATTTTTCGCGATACCACGTCGCGATCGCTGTATTTACCGCGATCTCTCACTCAAATTAGGAATGCAAAAAAAAAAAGAAATTAAACAACAACAACGCGGATGAGCATGAGAAAATTCTCGATACACGCGCGCGCGTCTCTTATAATTCTTTGTCTCTCTCTCGCGTTTCGAAGTACTCGCTAAGGTTTTTTTTTTATAACGATCGCGATGAAAAAAATTCCCACGATCTCTCGAAGCGAATCGGGAAAACGCGTTCAATGTCACGGAATCAACGATCTCGCGATATTCTCTCGCACGCGTGTTTTATACGTCTTACACATTTTTTTCTCTTCTTTCTTCGTCTTGCGTCCGAGTCTACATTTTCGATGACTTGAGTTTTTTTCCCACCGTGAGGCTGCGATTCTTCGAGCGAGAGATTGTGTTCAGGTTATGCGTTCGACGCGTTTCCCACAAACATGCATCGTAGTTGAAAAATACAAACGTATATATATTTCCTTCGATGGAGATTTGCAGTGGTTGGTCGGGTGCTCGGCCGAGATCCGCGAGTTTGAGTCCGGCACGTCGGTCAGCCGTGACCATTGGCCGCCTATCACCGGGTACCCGCGCTGTCCCGCCTGACTAGCCATGAAGGAGAATTCTTTTTTTGCGTTTTTTTTAAACATTTTTTCATCTTTCTCATTTTTCTTGCTTCCCTTGCTAAACAACGCGATATATGTTTGTACAAGCGGTGCCGATCGCGAATTTTAACGCTGTTAGGATTTACGGAAGGCGCGTGTTCCTTATAACGATTTAGTCTCTCGCTCTCTCTTTCTTTCTCAAGATATATAAATGCATTTTCACAAGCGCATTTAGGTCTGTCGCAACGCTAGAATCATGAGTCGCACTCGTGTCAGTTATAAAAATAAGTGTCTACGTGCGGGGAGAGTTTATTCGAGAAAAAAAAACATCGACATTTATTTGATTCGAAGCAGTTTTTCTCACTCGGACGTTCGATCACCGAGTATTCGGGTGTCTGTAGCCTCGGGTATTTCCAGACTATCGACAAATCGTAGACATAACTGTCGAGTCGGCGTCGTGCGAATGTTCGAAGCTCGGAGAGCGATAGAAAGAGAGAGAGAGGAAGAGAGATCGTAAAAATACTTCTCGGTACATTATTTCCACCTTTCGAATCGGCACGACTCGTGAGTTTTACAATTCCACCCCTCGCGTCAATGAGGAACCGAGTTGCAAGGACGTTGGATAATTGCAGCGAACCTTCGTTCCGTTTCGTCCTCCTTTAGATTTTTTTGTTCTCTTTCCTCGTCTTCGCTCGAATTTCTTGGAATGTTCTTCATTGAGCGAAATCGGCACAAGGTTTCCCTCTCTCTTTCGTTATCGATACGGCATAAAAAATGCAAATCATCGATGTGAAAGAGGGCGAAACGGTTCAAAGATTGAACTTTTAGTCCCTTTCTCTCTTTTGTTCTTTCAAATCCGATCACAAATGCATTCGCTTCGAGAACTCCGTTAGCGAGCATGAAATTTATTTATCGCCGCATACCGTTGAATTGTTGTTAATGAATTCGCAACGGTTGCGAAAATGTAAGAAATTCACTCGTATATATAGTACCTATATATATATATATATATATTTGAGTGTGTTTGTGTCTGTGTGTATGTGTATGTAGGTAACTCGAAGCAAGGGAACCGAGATCTCGAGGTCCCAGGACCGCCACCCCTCCGATCGCATATTTTCCAATAGTCCACTATCCATCTATATATATATATTTCTTAGATCGCGTTTCGATCGCGCATTCGCTAGGTGCTCCGTTTAATGCCACGCACGCTTGCATCCATTGCATAATCGAAAACCCTCGACATATATATATATATATATATGTATATATACGTCTAGATATATACATATATGTATAATACGTGGATAAGAGAGTTCGCTCGCCTTCTAATCGGACAAAATGCTCGCCCGCGCGACCCGGTAGAACCGGTAAAACCACACCCAAAGACCCGCTCCATGCAGTTTCCAGCCGTCTGTCCTATGTGCGGCAATCACGTACTCCAAGAACCGTAGCAAGTTGCGACTAAACATAGATCCGCCCAACGTATGCACGCGAGTCCCTCTCTCTCTCTCTGTCTCTCACTCGTAAGGATCTCGATGTCCGAGACACACGAGCCATACGATTATTATCACGCCCGAGGGAGCTCTTTCTTGTTTTATATCGAAACACGCTCACTTTCTTGCTCGCACTATTCATATACGTATATAACGATATCGGAGTTAAAAGACGCATGGTGAGACGGCCTTGCGGAGCTCGCGAACACTCGCCGTTACGGCTGACTCATTATTAGAGCGGATTAACGCTCCAATTTTATACGGGGCTTGTAATATATAACGTATACTTATTTTTATATGTATATATGTATATACGTATATGTATGTGTATATGCATATGCATGTAACCGCGAGAAGCACGGTGCGTCGGCGTGACCGGGTCTCGGGCAACTCGATATCCTCTTCCTTCGTTTTTCTTTTTCTTTTTTTCATTGTTCTCTTTTTTTTCTTGTCGATCTTTCTCTCTCTCTCTCCTTTTCTCTCTGTCTCTTTTTCGATCGCTACAGTTCCCAACGGTCTTGTTTCCGGTCGTTATATTTGTTATGAAGATTGCGTAAAGTCAAGTTCGATCGAGACTGTAGAAAGTGGAAAAGACGGGAGTCGGCGAAAGCAGATTTCTAATAATGCGCCTGAACGTTAGACGTATATACGCGTATGATATTTGTAAATATATACATGTAGGTTTTTATGTTTGTGTGTGTGTATACAAATATGTGAAAACGTATATCATGAGCGGACGAGTGACTTTGCTAATGCGATGGGAAATTTTATTTATTATTAAAACGTTCGATCACTCTCTCGACGAAAAGAGTTTGATTTATTTGTCGTAATGACGATCGCTGCGCGTGCGCGCGTACCGTATTTATAATGAATTAGAGAGTCGGCACGGTGAGAAGAGTGCACTTTCGGTGAACACCTGTCCGCGAGACTCGCCTCGTACACGCGCGTAATTCTACGTATCTATGCGTAGAAAGTGAATTTTCACACATCACATACTTCGATCGATAATTGCAATCGCGAGAATAAATGAAAGAGGGAGAGCTCGAACGGGGAAATAATTTTCGTGAAATCTTTGACCCCTCTGTATCGGTCATTTTGTTACACGTGCGCAAATCAACGCTTTGAGAATATCCTGCGAACGGTTATTTCGAGTATTAATTAGTCCCGGGCGTTCCGTGGATAATTCCTTTGTTCCGGACATTTTTGTCATTAAATATGCAAAGGGCATTGAACAATAAATTGAAGGAATGAAAATTTACGCGAGTAGATCATGTGCACGATTTAATAATCGCATTGACGATTTTTCAGTTGGCTCCGGAATACCTGAGCTTCCTGGAGCAGTACACGAACGCGCCCGCACAGGCTTACTCGCCAAACGCGCAGGCTTACGCGCCACCTGCGCAACAGCCACGTACGGGACCTCCGCCGCGCAGGCCACTTCCCGCATACGCCAGGCAGCAGCAACAGTTGCAGCAGACTTATCAGAATCAACGAGTACCGGCGGTGGCGCCACCTAGGCCACGCTTGACTCTTCATCCTCAGGCACAGGCGCAAGCGAACGCGCAGGCCGATTACCAAGCGCGCCTGGATGCTCACAGTCGGGCGGAGACGCGGCTGAGCGCGGCTGGCACGCATGCGCCGGCTTACCAACTGGCGGCCGGTTATGGCGACAGCAAGCTCGGTACTTTCGAGCAGGAGTTGCTTCAGCTAGTATCGGCGAATCAGGCACAGGAATTCAAGCTTTCGGGAGGTGCTCCTAAGCAGCTTCTCAAGCAGAGCAGTTATCCACAGTACTCGCAGGACGTCCTCGCTTATCAGAATCAGTACGTAAAGCCGACCGTCGAGCCGGTGCAGGAAGAACAGTATCACGTTGAAACGACCGGTCCGAGATTCCAGCAGCAACACATCCCCGAAGCTTACGTTCCTCCTCAGCCTGCCCATTTGCAGTACCAAGAGCCTCAATATAGCGCCAAACCCGCTGTCAAGGCCTTCCGACCGTCTGCTCAATACTACGATGAGGCCCAAACCGCGGCGCCACACTTGAACGCTCAGGGTTACAGCGCGCAGCATTTGGCCGGCGCGCAGGCGAACGCACAGGCGCAGGCGCTCGCGTTCCAAAAGATCACTCAGGCGTCCCACGTGAATCATCAGCAGGCCGCACTCGAGCAGATCCGCTTGGTGGCTGAGCGTCACGAGCAACAGAGCGCCCTCGAGCAGATTAAACAAGGTGAGGCGGTGAGCGAGGCTGGAAGGGCGCAGATCGTGGAAGAAATCAAAGATCCGGAGGCTGCTTACAGGGCAAAACTGAAGACGCAGGCGAGAATCGAGGAAGCCGAGGCTAGGAGGGCTCAGGAGGCGCAGGAGTACAAGGCACACGCCGATGCTATTCTCGCGCTCCAGGCACAACAGCAGGCCCATCTCAAGGCGCAAGAGGACGCTCACAACTACGCTCTGAACTTCGAGAAGAACCAACTGCGGGCGCAGGCCCAGGCCCAGGCGATAGCAAACGCCCAGGCGCAGGCGCTGTACAAGTCCCATCAGCAGGCGCGCGCCAAGGCGCACAAAGAGGCGCAGGCTGCCGCACATGCACAGGTTGAGGCGCGCCGGCGCGATCCCGAGAACACGCCGGTCATTCAGTATCTTCTCCCCAACAGCACACCGTTGCCCGAGCCCAACAGTTACTTCACCAGTTCCGACATCCAGAAGTATCAGACCTCCGGCTCTTCCTATGTACCTCGTTCCGCACCCAGACCCACCGAAAGCTCGTCCGAGGAAATCCAGGCTCATCAGGTCGTCAATCAACCCCGTCAGGCCCACAAACACAAGATACCCCATGGCTCCCAGGCATCGACCTACGTCTCGCAATCCGGTCTTCTCAAAAAAGCACCGGTCAAGTCTCTTACGATCGAAGAAATCATCGAACAGGATCAGCTTAATTCGCCCCAACTCATTAGAATTCCATCCGCGAAGGCTCAGACGCCTCTTACCCAAGCCGATCTCGAGGCTCTCGTCAATGCCGGCTATACCGTAACTCCCGTGCCCGATGTTCATCGTCCGACTCAACAGAATTACCCACTCGAGAACACATCCGCTGGCTATTACGTGAAGAAACACAGTGCCGCCACCGCTCGGCCCGAGTACGCCTCGTACTCGGACCAAGCGCCGCGTCAGCGAAGACCGATCAGGAAACAGAGACCGATTTTGCAACAACACCAAGAGAGCGTGGCCGAGGGTAATGAAAAAGTCACCTATCTCGTGCCTGTCCAACAGGGCGCTTATGGAACACGAAGATCGGCTCAGAGACGTAGCCTAGTAGCTGAGGAATAAATAGCGGCGATATGTCGCCACCAACCTCTTTAGCTTTTGTTCCACGTGTAATAATCGTTTATTTACCACGATATTAATTTTCAAAGCCGATGACGAGATCGAGTCGTGACCGAAGCACGATACACTTTTGGATCGAAACGACGTACCACCAAACCGCTCATGTTTATCCGGGATTCACAATTATGGACGAGCGACTACCGATCCAACAAAATCATCGATCGTTTGTTATCCAATCGCTATCGAGTTATCGCTAGATTCATTCTTAACGGTCTTTCCGTTCGAGAGACGACTCGCGTCTCATGTTCGTAGCCACGTCCAACTTCTTTTTTTTCATCGCGACTCGTTTCATCGATCGTTTAATTGCGAATTATCCAACCGTTTTCGTCATATCCGATCGCATCCACTCACGACGCAGTACACACAACACAGATTTATACACAACACACAACATGTCCTCTATAGAATGATTATTATTATTAATATTATTATTTTGTATTATACCCGTTTACTTCGTGTTGTGGAGCATCGCGAGATCGGCAATCGCGAACAACCACTGTTTTTTGTCACTCGTCGACGCCCTCTCGGTCCTTCTCGCAGCGATGAAGATTCAACGGGGACGAGAGTTCATCCGTAACAAAAAAAAGAACGTGCACCGAATACTTTCTATCGCTCTTCCTCTCGCTCTCTTTTCTTCTTTCGCCTTGACCCTGTACTCCTCATCTTTCTCTCTCTCTCTCTCTCTCTCTCGCTCGTTGTCCCACTTTTGTCACTCTTTCGTAAGTATCCAGTTTTTTTTCAAGTATTCGTTGAACATCGATTCGTGGTCACGGGAGAACAAATATATAAATAAATATAGTTACGTGTATTTTCGAGGGCGCGTACCTTCATTCGCCGCAATCAACGGTTCAGCGAAATAGCAGAAAATGTCCCCGGCGCTAACGAGTGAGATGTTCATTAATTTATACTCGTTTGTAAATATTAGAGTTTTAACTAATAAAAATTGTTGAAAAATCCTTCATGGTGTTATTTTTGTGTCGTAATTTTTTTGTCTCGCAAAGAACAATTTTTGGAACAAGGTCTTTCTTTCGCACTCACCTCGAGTTATTTTTCTTGCTTTATTTTTCATGTACATTCCCGTAATCTTAATTCGAATACAATCTTAAATTGGACGAAACAGTTTATGATACTCGAAAGTTTTTAATTAATCCTTGGTGTAGGGAAAAAAAGGAATCGGCCATATTGTAATGGCGACTTAAAAGCCATTAGCCAGACTGCACGGAGAGTCGGAGAGAATTGGAGAGTGGCGTACCTTTTTAGTACAGGATGGAGAACGGCGGATTTGTTTGATTCTCTGATACAATTACCATGGAGGACAGGTCTGGTATCACGCGGAACAACAATATAGTGTTGCGAGAACTCTCTCTCTCCCTCTCTGGCTCTCCCTTCGATTTTGTACGCACGATAACAAAAAATCGTAACCTGAGGCTGTTACGAAATCGAGCAAATCGTTCAAATAATTGGATAAACGGTTCGGTAATTGGCACTTTGGTAAAATGCCAATGGCTTCAGCTGATGTCATAATTTCGTGTCAATATTTTCAAATGATCATTCTTGCTGAAAGATGCAGCATTCGATAACGCGAGCTGAGATTTAATCAGACTAAAAAGTTGTCTAGATTATCCGTGCTTTATTAAAAAGGCGGTCCTGATTCGGCCAATAATTCGACTTTGATCCGACGGAATCGCCAGGACCTTTTTGAAAAATGCATTAACTCGGCTTACGTTCGACCGATTTAGTTTTAATTGTAGTATTCTGTATCCGGCTGAAATTCATGTTATCAATGCCTGATTGCAACCCAACTGAAACCTCAAGTGTTCTAATTACTTTTCTGATCGGGAAGTAATTTATCGTTTGAAATCTCAAATAATATATAAATATGAAATTCGTATGGAAATGTTTACGAAGTTTTACGATTTTTTGGAAAATCTTATTAAATTTTATTCAAATTTATAACTTGTATGATAATTCTAAAAAATTTTAAGGAGTCTGATTAAATTTTTGGATATTTTACCGGAATATATCATGGATGGGATGGGATTGATGACCGTGATGGGAATACAGGGTGTCGATTGACAAAAAAAAATTATCCGAGCTTTTCTCGTTATTACTCGATGGAGGAAACGATTCTTACTTCACCGGAGCAATTCGACGAAACTGATAGCTCGTCGAGAGCTTAATTGCAGTCGACTGCAATTTTGCCACCGAAGCTCGTCGCAATCAGCGCGTGAGAGCTTTTCGAGTGGAAATTATTCGAAATCAGTGAAACGAGTGCGAGTTTCCCATCGACAATGCAATGTCTAGTTGCATCATTAAATATCGCTCGTGAGATATGAGAAATTCGCCCATTGGCAAATTTAAATACCGCGAGCAATTGAAATAATCATTATTTAATAATATTGATAATGTCAATGATATTAATAATATCATTCATAATAGTAACAATAATAACAACAGCAAAATATAATAATAATAATAATATAAAAGAGAATTATTATTACAACTTTAAAAAATTCGATTGAAAGTTATTACAAAAATTCTAATTTTATATAATTATTAACAAAAATTCACTCTCTTCGTTCGACTTTAAAAAATGTATAATAATGCTGCAAGATTTTCTTTTAAATGGAACGTAAAATGAACATAAAAGTTATTCCCGCCACACCCCTCATCCATTTACCTCGTTTCTGCATTCTGATGAAACGAGGACCAAGCCCTAAAGATAAAGCGACACGTACGAAAATCACCAAAACGATTTTGGCCCGAGCACGTTTCGCTCTCGGAGAAATTGTCCCGCGTAAATATGTGTTTGTACATCAGGGTCTCGTATGCGTGGCATTATTATTACAACCCGAGCTGGCCCGAGAAAAAGAGAGAAAACGAAAGATAAATTCAATTTTTGCAACCACCACAGGTATGCGGTAAAACGCCCGCGTGACCGTAAGTAGAGTAACGGACAAGGTCACTCGTCACGAGTGGCGGGAACCTTGCAACTAATTTATGGGATTTCGTTGAAAAAAATGAACAATAAAAGATCATTAATGGCGAAACACAGCTCTTTGCACCTTTTTCTTCGAAGCTAACGATCGATAACGTTCGATAAAATATCGCTTCCCTTGATTACAATTTTTTGCCTCGACTCACCTTTCGACCAAACTTTCGTTTCTCAATTTTCATGCGATTTCGTTGAATTCGATGTTTTTATTATGTTTTTTTTTTTAATGTATCCCGTATTTAACCGTTTCATTCGATCGAACGTCCCACGAGGCAAAACACGAATTAATCGACGGAAGCGATTGGCGCCTCGTTCAAATTTTCCTGCGGGTGTAAAAATGAAGGATGGTTACTCTCGTTACGAACTTGTAACTCCTCGTTAAATCGATGACACTCGCATTTATTCATGTCCTCCATTCGATTAACGAGAAGGTCCGGAGCATCCCGGGTACCCTGGAGGCTTCTCGCGTGCTTGGCTTTTTCGTTCGTTTTATTCCAGGCGAGTCCTCCCTCTGTCTCTCTCACCCTCTCATTCGTCTCGACGCAACAGGCTAATTATTCGAGGCTCGAAGCACAAATTCACTTAACGAGCGGGACCGTAAACGCAGACGTTCGGAAAAAAACACGCGAAGTACAGAAAAAAACGATGAAAATAAAGTCGATCGATTGCTCAACACATTTTCTCCGATGTGGTCGAATAAAAAACAACAGACAACGTTGCGACGATGGTTTTCGCGAGTCCTCGGCTGTCGGGACGTATGCCTCGTTTAATGACCGGTAATCAGAAGCAGCTCGGGTTTATGATAATGCGATATGGGTGGGCCTTATTACCAACGGTCCAATTCGAAAACAGCCCTCGCGATCTCCCTCCAGCTCCGGAGACCAACAAATTTTTTTTTGAGCAAAATGTAAGAACGTCGTGTTTGTATATTCTTACCGCTGCCCCGGACGATGAATCAAGAGAAATCGAGAGAGTCTTTTATATTCATCGTTATTCGCCCGTTGGCTCGGGAGAATTGACGCGGCAAACATTAATCGTCGTTGGGATTTATTTATGGGACTGGAGTCGAACCTCTGCGCTCTCGTAAATCTACATAGCAATGACTCAATCTTCTTTCTTGTCATCTTCAGACACGAGATGATAATTCACCTAAGTAAATAAATAAATAATATAAATAAACGAAATAAATGAAATAAATGAAATAAATGAAATAAATGAAATAAATGAAATAAATGAAATAAATGAAATAAATGAAATAAATGAAATAAATGAAATAAATGAAATAAATGAAATAAATGAAATAAATGAAATAAATGAAATAAATGAAATAAATGAAATAAATGAAATAAATGAAATAAATGAAATAAATGAAATAAATGAAATAAATGAAATAAATGAAATAAATGAAATAAATGAAATAAATGAAATAAATGAAATAAATGAAATAAATGAAATAAATGAAATAAATGAAATAAATGAAATAAATGAAATAAATGAAATAAATGAAATAAATGAAATAAATGAAATAAATGAAATAAATGAAATAAATGAAATAAATGAAATAAATGAAATAAATGAAATAAATGAAATAAATGAAATAAATGAAATAAATGAAATAAATGAAATAAATGAAATAAATGAAATAAATGAAATAAATGAAATAAATGAAATAAATGAAATAAATGAAATAAATGAAATAAATGAAATAAATGAAATAAATGAAATAAATGAAATAAATGAAATAAATGAAATAAATGAAATAAATGAAATAAATGAAATAAATGAAATAAATGAAATAAATGAAATAAATGAAATAAATGAAATAAATGAAATAAATGAAATAAATGAAATAAATGAAATAAATGAAATAAATGAAATAAATAAAATAAATAATGAATGTAAATGAAATAAATAAAATAAATAATAAATCTAAATAAAATAAAAAATAAAATAAATAAAAGCAATAAAATACATAAAATAAACGAAATAAACGAAATAAACGAATCGCCGAAGATTTCGCTGAAGTCTGTCCCGTCCGTTCGAAATTCAACAACTTTATGACCCAATGTCTCAAAAGCAGGTTGTCAGATCCGACGAAGATTATGCACGCTCACTTATCGTATCTTGGATCGTATCATCAAAAATTCAAATGTTCATCTCGTACATAACATATCGAGCAAACTTCCTTGAACGCTCGAAAACACGCGTAATCCTGTCGCCGTTTCGTCCCTAGAACGACCGAACAAAATTGGTCCACGCAGCTTCCCTCCCGATGTGGAAATATTGTTTTCTCTTCCCACTGTACGTTCTCTCGCACTCAGAGTTTGACGTTTAAAAAACGATTGCCGGATTACATCGACGATGCACTTTGCGCCGTACTTCCCGGTTGTCCAAAACGTTCCATCGTAAGGGGAGAAGGGCAGGAATAAATTTTTAATCCGATCGAAGCGCCTGCGCGTGGGCGTCAGGTCCGGGTGTTATTTTTGTTTTTCATTTATTTCTTTATCTCATTTTTGTTTTCTTCTCAGTTTTAATGCGTTATCCGACGAGTGGGTAAGAGCAGCTCGGAGCTGATGCGAGACGAGTTGAGAAATTATTGTGTAACCCGAGGCGTGAAAAAAATAAAAAATAAAAATAGACACGTAACTCTTGTTATAAAATTGTTTTGCTCTGATCTTGTCGCCTAGCGAATTTAACAGTTCGATGCACGCTCTGACACATTCGTATAAGTCTACTGGTTTGTTTCTTTTTTTTTCTTTTTTGTTTCTCTTTTTTTCGGACGAGCAAATGTTCCTAATATGCCTCTCACGTATTTTTTTACGCAGATAGCAGACACGGCAGTAAGTCTTTGTCCGGTCTCGGGGAGACACTTGAGACGCGTGACTTTTTACGTACGGGCGGTGTGCCTTCTTTTTCCTTTCACTGAAATTGGGGATAGAGACAGCGAGAGAGCGAGAGGGAGAGAGAAGGGTGGATGAGGAATGGACAAGGAACGGAGATATCGACGAAAAAGAAGAAGACGAAGGTGTGGTCGTTGGCCATACGGGCCCATTAGACGTGTCGCTGCCGCTACTCTTGCTATGTTAAATATCGAGATAAATATCTCACCCGCTCGCAGCCACCTCCTCGAAAATCACGAGCAGCGCTTCGATCCCAAATGTACGAAAGTTATAATAATAATTGCAAAAAAATTGTAAAAATTTCGCAATAATATTTATTTCATTTCAATTTTGTAAAGTTTTTACCAACTACGATCGAATAATTAATTCGAAGTGATACGACCTCGTTATAAATTCGAATATAAATTATAACTTTGAACCCATATTTTCGAAAATTGCGATAACGAACGAAAAGATTGAGAAAAGACATTTTAAAAAAATTAATAAATTTTGTAGACATTCGTCATCCGCAACTAGATCATTTTCGTTATCGAGTGAATCTATATATTAAATAATTTCGACAACAGTCACATGCGGAATTTTCAAAAATTGTCCAAAAATAATAAAATTTGTTGAATTAAAAATTTGCCACAATCGAACAATGTGCATTATACTTTTGAACACATTTTCGTAAAAGTCTTGATAACAGCTATAAAAAAACATTGCGAAAAATTCCCGAAAAAACAATTTTTAAAAATCATTCGAAATTTTTCACAATTCCATTAGCCCCGATCGACGAATGGTCATTATCTTTTCGGACACCACGCTCCCGAAAAAAATTCAAAAAATAGCTTTGCGCAAAAAAAAAATCTTTAAAACGCGATACAACGTTCCAATTTCAAAATTTGCCAGACTTCGATCACGACCGATCGAATAATTCGCATTATTCAAGAAACGTAATTGCACAATCGTAACGAGAAATCGAAAATTTCACGAGTTCATTCGTTCCCCGTTCGAACAATTTACGGTTCCTGTCGTGTTGATACGCGACGCGTACCGCATACCAAAATTTCCATTTCTCTCTCACTTTTCCTCCCTCGCACTGCCCCTCTCAACCTATGAATGACTGCGAACGGCCGTATCGATCGATCGATCGATCGATACGGCCAATCGTTCCAATCCCCGTTCGATAACATCTACATTGCAACTCTCCTTTTTATTTGTTTCGTTTTTATTATTGTTTCTCTTTCATTGTTTCTACAAGAACCGAAGTTGACAACGACGATCGACGACACTGCCATCGGAATTTCGCTCTTTTCCATTCGACGAAAGCATCGGTTCGATACCCGGGCACGTTTGTATGGAAATACGGGCGAAAGGATTATCGACTTTGGCTTTCGGTGAGTTGCGCGGGCGCACGAATTATTCGAAACGACGGTGAGTTGACGCGGAGCTCTTGTAATACACGTTGCATACGGGCACTCGTTTTTTTTTGCCGGACAAGGGGAAAATCGCGTATCGTCCGGTAACGTGCCTACGTTATACTCGAGGGCGTTTTCGACGAGAGAGAAACCGCCGGAACGTATTTTCGCGATTCAGCCCGACTGACGAGAGCGAGAGGGAATTGTGGGAAAGAGGGAGGAGGAGATGGGGGAAGGGGGGGGGGGGGGGGAGTTAACTTACCGGACGACCCCGGTCTTCGTTGTTGCACGGTGAGTTCTTGACCATCGTGCGTGTATACGAAGTCGATCGATTTCGTAACGCCGAATTGCCTGGCTGGAATAATAGCCGAGATATAACACGGGTTATGTGGCTCGTACTCTCTCGAATCTGCCGTAACGTACACACGCGGATATTCGACATCGTCTCGCATATTCGACGATAAGTACACGGACACATGTCGATACCATCGGTTGACCAAACTCGCTCGCCAAAACTGGGCCGAAATTTGAGTAATAACAGTTACGGTTTATGTCGTTGCGGCCTCGAAGACATCCCTCGCGAGGGACGAAGCTATAAATTTAAGGATTATAATTAAACGGTTACGATCGACTTTAATTTATTTACAATTTTTTTATTCGTGGGGTAATTTTTATCGATCGAACGATCGGTAACTTTATCGAGGTAGCGACGCGAATTATTATTTTCATCGGGGCGACGAGTTTGAGAGGGATAAAGGGCCGGATAAACCTCCAAGGTCTCGATTAATTGGCGAGATGTCGCTCGCGATAATTTTTGGGCGTGAAATGTTTCTCGTTTCGACGAGGCACGCGGGGTTAACAGCGAGTTTACGGGAGACGAGGTCATCTTGCGCCGCGTACGTCTTTCCTTTTTTCTCTTCTTTCGTCGCTCACTGCTCGACCACGCGGGGACTTGTTTCGAGACAATTTTACGAACGATATCGACATTTTTTTGAGTAATAATAATTTTGTTTAATCATCAGTTGGCCGTAATTGCGTTTTTAATGCCAGGACTGGTTAGCCCAACGAATAATTATTTTTCAATTATGATATCTATTTTAATTTCGAAAATAATAATTATTTATACGTTTGGAAATAAATTACAATAATTGTGAAGTTAATACAAAAATTTCGCACAAATTTAATAAAACTCTGCAAATAATAATAATTTATGAATTTGTAAATAATAAAACTTTGATAATTTCGAAATTACTCAGAATTTACCGTAAATTTAATAAAAATTCGAAAATAATACGAATTTCAAAAGTATCGGACGATAATAACAATTTTTAAAATAGCAAAAAAGGCAAATAACACGATACGAATTACAAACGTAACAAGTAGAGAAAAAAATTGCGATTTACGTTTGAAAAAAATTCTTTTTTCAAAACTTCAAGGCAGAACTATTATTCCAAAGTGACTTATTTTTCGAGGCTGCTAATTATTCACGAGAATGAAAAAAATTGTCCACGTCGAATATCAATCGACGTCAAGACGGAATAGTTGTTAAGACTAGAGTTGAGACACGAATACGCGATAATCCATAAATCGCTGCTTGGCCAAACGGCGTGTCTCGTCGAAGTCCGGAGGCTTTTAGTGAGCTCGGTTCGAGCGACCCAGTTTTGGTCGAGGACCGGACCGAGAGGACCGGGTGTCCGGCTTGCGTCCCGTCGTCGCTAGCCATCGCGCCCCGAAAATAAAATAAAAACAGGAGGGGCAATTGGTCGGGCATATGACGTGGGACTAGAGGTGAATAAAGAGGGGGAAGAGGTCGTGCATGCATATAAGCAAGCCTCGGTACACCTCGAGCTACAGTCTCACATTTCTCTCATTCTTCGTATTGGCAAGGCTCGTTATTTTTTTTACGCGAGCAATAAAAAAGTAATTCGATTCGTTCCTACATAATAATAATAATAATAATAATAATAATAACAATAATAATAATAACATCAATAATAATTATTATAATAATAACAATAAGAATAATAATAATAATAGAGGTTTGAAAGTTGTACAAAAATCTGGAGAATTTCCCATCGGAATAGAAACTTGCGTCAGGCAAAGAGAGATAGAGAGAGAGGGAGAGAGAGAGAGAGGGAGAGAGAGAGAGAGAGAGAGAGAGAGAGAGAGAGAGAGAGAGAGAGAAAGAGAGGAATTGTATCAAAAGCTTCACAAGGCGAGAACTTTTCGTCGACGTCAAAACTTTCGCCCGCATTCCCAGTCGTCTTTGGGATTCGCGGGGTGGACGGGCAAGACGGTGGTTGAAAAGCCGATCTCGATATCGAATCGGTTAAAGTTGCCCCTCGATAAGTAAGCAAAGAGAGAGAAAGGGATGGAGAGAGAGAGAGAAAAGAAAAAAAGCTCTTTGAAACTTTGACGGAAACTGTCGAAAGGTACTAAAAGTGGAAATTTCGCGACGTTAACGGTGGTTAGAGACTCGGATAAGGAGGAATAATGGGTCCAGGGAGGAGTGAGAGGAGAGCGAGAGAGAGAGAGGATGGACGCTTTTGAACACGGTCGACGGTATTTAGTCCCTTCGTCGTCGCGTCACCCGGCAGACTCGATCAAAGTTTTCCTTCCCAAACCCCCGTGCGAAAAGCTCAAAGCTCTCGCTCACTCTCACTCACTCCCTCTCTATCTCTCGGTTTACCGAGCTTCGCGTAATTTCAAATTATCGTCGTCAATCTCATCGTCTCATCGAGCTTCCCGGTTTTCAACACGAACGTTGTCTGGAGAATAGATATAACGCGCGTATATCCTTTTCGCAAGAGAAAACCGGAAGCTGCTCGTTTCCGCCCCAACTGTTTCTCAGCCATGTGCGAATCCCTGTACAGTAGAACTCTCTTGTGTACTCGTGTCCTCGTGGTACACGTGTCGCCGGACACGAAAATTGCTAACGCTCCATCCTCCCAGTAATCCTCGGTGATCCAAATCGAATCGACGGGACAGTTGATCGAATCCTTCGAACCAAACGATACGACATCCCTTCGTTTGTCCCGACTTTGAGCAACGATCGGAACATTTTCGAGTAAAGTAACTCGATGTCGTTACGTCGTGTCGTAAAACTTTTCAACGAGCAATCATATTTATCGTTTAAAAAAAAATCCTTTCTACTTTGTTATTTCTTTCAGCGTGTTTCAAGGATGAAGTTTTACGCGGCGATCGCGGCTCTCCTGCAGCTTGCCACCTGCAGCCACGTGGCAGTTAGATTGCCGTACCTGAATCCCGCTGGTGTTACTTACGTAAATAACGTTCAAGGTCAAGAATATCCGATAACTTACGGGACACAGGGATCGGCTTACCCTCAGCCACAGCCACTTCAATATCAATCGGCCATCCCCGCCAGTCTTCAGTATCAAAGTTCGGGACTTCATTACGAGCAACCCGGTCTTCAATATCAAACGTCGCTCCGTTACGCGGCGCCCGCTGCCGCGGTTTATCCAGCCAAGGTCGAGGCTCATCACGTTGGATACGCCACTGCTCAGGTACCAGCAGTCGCTGCGGTTCCATTCGTCAAGCACTTACCCACCGTCTCCAATATTCCGGTAACGCGTTACGAGGCTCATCATGGAGTCATCGAGAAACAGGTCGACGTTGCCAAGCCAGCGGTTTCCACTCGTAAATTTGAGGTGAGTTCTCCGTCACTGAGCGATTGTCGATGCGAATGATCGAGTGTCGGGACGATTGATTGTCGTACTAATTGGACTGCTAATTAGAATCCTCGAAACGTTTAATTATAATATTTATAATAGTGAGATGTCATCGTGTGTTAACGTGATATTATTGAATTAATTGAAGTAATTAATTGGAACTCGAATTGATAATTGCAATAATTAAGATAATTGATACGGTCTATTGTATAATCAAGAATTACTTAAAATATCGTCGAATATCGCCATGACCTAATTGAAATTATAGAGCTGATCATTGGAATTAGAATTAAAAATTTCGTTCGTATTGAAACAATCGAATTTGGAAAGAAATGAAATAATTTACGTGGTTTATCATAAAATCGGGAATTAATTTTAATTTAATTCAAAATTTGAATTCAAAATGAATTAAAAAATTGGAATAGTTGAACTTCTAAATTACAAGATCACATATTAATTGCAACATCGTCGAAATAAAATACAAACACAAATATGAAAATTGATATAACGATTCTCGGGCTCTTCGTCAAAAGGTTCGCAGGCCAGCGATCCAGAAGCAATTCTACGACATCGAGGAACGTGTTATAATACGTCCAGCAGGCTCGGCGCTCGTGGAACTCGACGAGCCGACTTCGAAGCTCCAGCGAGGACCGGCTGTACTGTCCGAATCGTCGCCTCTCGCGGGGACACCTTCTCCGTACTCTCATCAGTTCATTGCTCATGCGAGTCCCCTGTCATCGTCCTCGCCAAGCGCCATTCCGTTCGTCGCCCACTCTCCCGTTCACGTAACTGCCGCTCCGATAATCTCGAACTCTTCCGTCTCTCACATTCACAATCCCAGCCCCGTCACGCAAATCTCGTCCGTCGATGAGTCCGCCAGACCGGACGAGGAGTCCGTCGTTGTGGACAACGCCGATTTCCGTAACGCTCAATATCGCGACAGCGTCAGCCAGTCATCAAGCTCGACGAGCGGCCAATCGCAAAATTCGCAATATCAAGGAACTTTGTTCAGGAGCGCTCAGCAATTGAACGAGAATCAAGTGGCCTCGAGAAGTCAGAATCAGCAGTACCAAGATTTTCTGCGTCAACAGAGTCAAGAACAGTCTCAGATACAACAGAGACAACGGAACGAACAGCATGAACTAAACACGAGATATTCGTCCCCCAATGTCGTCTCAAGATCGAACGGGTCACCTCTGGAAACGATAGCTCGTTTCGCGTCTCAGCAATCCTACCCGTCGTTGCTTCCCAGCACGAGATCGAGTCCCGAGGAGGGCAGGTCGAACCAGCAAAAGCTCATCGATCTTTTGACCGCTAGGGGTGGAGTCGCAGAGGTATAATCACGTCACCAACGAAAATATTTTCTCAGAGTGGATTTTCATTAATTTTTTTTCTCAAGGACGTAATCTAATTGCTCCTCTACCTATCCTTTCTACAGGTTGGCTTCGGTCGCGATGGAAGCGCTTCGGCGATCGGCGAAGCCGGAAACGTGCGTGCTCGAGTTCTCTCGGCGACTCCGGCACCGGATTACTCCGAGCCGGCTGGTGAACGAGTCTCGACAAGGCGTGTCGTCGTTAGCAAACCCGTCGAAACGCTTCAGGAGATAGATGTCCTCGAGCCAGCTACGAAATTCGAAAGGATCTCCGTACATCAACCGACCCTCATTAAAACAGCTCATCTCGATCACGTTCAGGTTCACGGTTCGGTACCGGTAATCGGCAAAGCCCTAGCACCGGCAGTTGCTCATGCCGCTGTGCCCGTTTATCAGAAAACAATCACTCCGGCAGCTTATCAGTACTATCAACGTTGATAGACAAACGGATCTTCCCAAGTGCCAATGATCGTCGCGAAAGTTCGATCGACTCAAACCGATCGATTCGAATCTACGCTATCGATCGACCTCGAACAAAGCAACATTGTATCGTTTCGCTAAAACAATATACAATCTTATCATAGAAAAAATTCATTTTCTCTTCAATCCCGGAACAATTTTTATTACCGATTTCTAGCTGAGACGCCATCTAAGCGCTTCTTCCTCATTTTACAAAACGCCTCGACCGTACGTGCGAGCTCCTCCAGCGAGAATAATCGCTTGGTCTCTGGGGAATCGAATGGTCGCGCGTTAGCTCTTATATAGAAAGTGAGAACGCACACGCACACGTGCCCTAAGAAGACGTACGTATATATATGATTGTACGTATACAAAAGAACAACGAGAAAAGAGAACGCGTCGTCACGTAGACCATAAAGGAGCTCCGCACTTTAAACGAATGATGTCTGAGAATTGCGAGCAAGGTCACGTTCACCACTCTCGTCTCGTGTGTTATTTTTTATTTATTTTTCTCACGTCGATAAATATACCTACCGATACGATACTTTTACTCGAAGATCGGCGTGTCGCTCGATCTCGAAACGATTTTTTATATTATCGAAAGAAAGATAACGAGCCACTGGACGAATCGTTCGAGGATCATCGAATAATTAATGAATTTCATGGACTTTGATCGAACATCCGGAAACGTCGAGGGAGATGGATTCCGGCAAGGGCAACCGGTAAGCGCATTCTCGGGCCGTTCACTCGTTTTGTTATAGCGCCAAGGACGCAACATTGACCCCAATAACGCCACGTTTACACGAGATGCGATATCGAAAAACGTTCTTTCCCTTCGCGCGATGTTACTCGCGGTCGCTTCGAGGATATATCGGTATCGAGGAGAACGTCGTACGAACCGTGTGAACCGGTAAGATCGAAAGGAGGAAGCCTATCTCGATCGTCGTAAGGATCGAGCGCTAAGAGGATCAGAGAGAATTACCTCAACCTTTGGGTCCAGCTTGGGCCACCAAAACTCTCCGGTGATAACGTTCCGTCGAAGCACAAAGTACGGGAGCTTTTGTCGAGGAAGAAAAATTCTTTGCTGCTTCCTCGCTATCTTTTTTTCTCTCTCACAATATATATATATATCGTAAATTATAGCGTCGTATATACATACGACCCGATATAAATATATAGGAAATGGTAGGAGTCGAGCCGATCCGTGCAATATAGATGGGAAAAAAACGTTCTCTGTCGAAGCTTTCAACGCGAACGAGCTGACAAGAATCTTTGCTGCCCTCTCGCCCATCGCCCCGGGAGCATCTGAAACGAGAGAGAGAACGAGCGAGCTGGTCGGAGCTTTTCAATGAAAAATTGAACGAGCACAAGACGGTACAAAGCTTGACTCTGATGAATAAAAAAATTCAAAAAAAGACAGGAGTGAGAGGGGGATGTACCTCGAGGCTTTTATGCAGAGGAAAGTAATCCGATACGTCCGATACGCTTTCCGTTATTACAGAGTAATCGCTTTGATCTTACGCACGGAAGGTTTCTCGATTAATTCGTGCTTTCCCGCCAAAAAAAGAACGACGGAGGTTATGGAAGAAGTTTCGGGACGCCGGAGACAGATGGCGTCGCGCGTCGTTCGTCGAACGAGAGGTGAACGCCCTCTGTCTCAAGGTCTCGCGTCGATGTTTCGCGACGCAGGAAGTCGCGCGAAGGTCGTTTCGTTTATTTCGTACGGCTTATAGAACGAAGGATATTTTATGGAGGAAGTGCGAGGAGATACGCGCGCAAGGCTACGGGGAGAGCTACACGGTCGTGTGTAACCTCAGACTCGGTCAACGCACACTCGTTCTCACCTTCGTCTCTCGTATTGCCCCCTCGTGACCGTGCACGGATAATCGAGAGATCGGGGATTTCTACGGGGACGAGTATATAAAGGAAACTCACTTCGCGGGACTGCTCATTCGTCCAAACGTAAAAATCACACACACACATACAGACGCACACGTCTCTCGAGACTTCCGTTCACGAGACGATATTATCACTTGGTTTTCTTTTTTCATATTTTCTTCTTATTTCGTCAAATAAGAAAAAAGAAGAAGAAAAATGCGCTGCATAGTGTTGATGACGATCGTCACGATCGGCGTCTGCGGTGCAGCGCCGATATTCATCGTCGAGCAGCCAGCGACACCTTACGCCCATCCGGGTGTACTAGAGAACGACGCGATGGAAGACACCCTACCGGCCGAGCTGAGAAACAATTTTTACAAAGATCCGAGAATCGTCGCTGGCCTTGCCAAAGAATCTTGGCTAACGCCTAAAGAAACTCAGGTAAAATTATAAATCCTTCGTTTTTTATCTACATTTCTACATATTTTTAATAAAAAAATTTGTTAATTACTTTTAACCACGTTATCGGTTACAGGTGATCGATCGCGAAGCGGATAAAATACCACGCGATAAAATCTACGAAGTTCTCAACAACGCCGGATTGGCTTAGTGAACAAAGTTTGCCTCGCGAAAAAATTTCTCACTCCATGCCAATTTCATTCCCTCGTCCGAACATTGAGATATTCATTATTCTTAAATTATTTATCGTCGCGACAGTTTTGAGTGATTTCATATTTATTGTACATAGTATCGAATAAAATATTACCCAGTAACCGTTGTACGATGTGTACGTGAGTTCGTGTGTATTGAATTTGAATAATTTTCAATGGACCTGTCGTCGTCCCCCCTCGAGACCGTGACTGAATGAGTTTTCTGGTAGCAGTCCATCGTATAGGAATGCCGTATTACCTCGGAGACCGGTGAAAGGTCTACCCGAGTTTCCTTTGCTCGCATACATAAATATACGTATTTTACCCGAGATCCCCCAGGTGGATAGGCAACCCGCTTTGCACGAGCGTCGAGCCGGTACAGGTAGTCGAAGGGGTCGAATAAAAGATCTCGAACTAGAGCACCAATTCGATAAAGGGGAAAAATCCCGGTCTCTACAAAGTTACAAAATTTGAAAAAAATTTGAAAAAAGAAAAAACCAGTTAAAAAATCTTTATCAAAAATATTTAAAAAATTGGAAAAATATTCTATCGAAATATCGAATGATTGAAACGTTGTTTATTTTTGTTAATTCGACAAATTCTTTTTTTTTCGATAAAACTAGTTTTTTGTTGTTGTTAATTTATATAAGAGGTCAGGGCAGATTACTCGCCTGGACGAGAACGAAAGTAAACTGGCTCATCGTACGACGGACTCTTCTCCCCGTCGGTTATCCGTGTCTCTATGGAAGGAACACAGTTGACCACGAACATACAAGTAGAGATCTTGTATCATGCTCAGAAAGCCGTGTATACGCTGGTTGATTGGTGAGCGAGGGGGGGGGGGAGAGAGAGAGAGAGAGAGAGAGACATACATAGAACGAGAGAGAAGTTCTATCGTGGATTATCCACGCGTATCGGATATGTCTCGTCGATTTACGGGCAAACTGGCTCTCCTATCCTCCGCAGTGGGACGTATGTAGAGCAAGCAGGTTCACGAGATGTACTCTCTACTATATTACAGTATAGCACGGTTCAACGTATGTGCGCAATCGAGAGGGAATAGAATTCCAATATATATATATACACTTATATACACGAGATGCGAGTCAGCATCCTCTATGGACCGTAGATGCAACATATATATTTAAATAGCAATCTATACCGGTATGTTACAACGTACTCAGAGATACCGAACATGGTTTTCCTACTATAGTAAAATGGTAACACTGTTTCAGGGCTCTTCCCCTCTGAGTGGAGAAGAGGCTCAGCGTGTCTCTCTCTCTCTCTCTCTCTCTCTCTGGCTCTCTCTCAGTTTCTCGTCCAGTTGTCTCTCTCTTTCTCTCTGTCTCTCGGTTTCTCGTCCAGTTTCCTCTCTCTCAAACCGTATGGGGATGAGCTATAAATGCCGATCGCAACGATCCTGTTACCGTTAGGAGTCTCTCATCCTCGCTCGGGTAAACGATCTCTCGAGCGAGTCGAAAATTTCGCACGTTTCTAAACGCAGTAGATACGTCGTCGACGAGTTCGATTATGATCGTTATTATTATTTTATAACGAATAATCGTTATTAATTGATCAATTATTTGTCTTATCGTACGACAATGTTTGGCATCGATTAACTTTTCGCTCGTGTACGAGCTTACCTCGCGTGTTGATCTTCGACGTTGCAGGCGTTTACATACCGTTGTTTATCTTACGGGATAGATAATCAAATAGACACGAGAGAGAGAAAGAGAGAGGGAGGGAGAGAGATAGAGAGAGAGAGCGAGAGAGAGGCAAAGGTTATACACATACACAGGATGCTTTCGTCTTTGCATCTCGCGATCGTAACGATCCTCCTCGCCTCGACGCTTTCATCAGGACCGGTGAGTCAATTTTATCGAATAAAATATAAAATAATTACAAAATCACGATATAAAACGGAACACTCAAAAAAAAAAAATTTCGTACGCGAATCGATCTCCATCGATCGATTATTAATTAGCCTCTCGCGTATTCGCGTTTTTCCCATATCTCGATCAAGAACCAAATTGAATTTTATTTCTTTTACCTCGGGAAGTAAATTTCTCCGTGTGCCATCGAGGCAAAAATTTATTCGATTCATCGAAATTCGATATCCTCCCGGGTGCATATTGTTGTCGATTGAAAAGGAGCGTCCAATTTCATTGCCGTATTCGTGAACACATCGACGAGTGCTTTTTCACGTGTGCCTCTACCATACGTATAAATATACCGGAAAATTCGTTGAAACGTATCGAGTATAGAGCTCGATAGTACCGTGTGCGAAGATTAATCCGGATTCCGTTAATTGGGCGCCGCAGCTTCGACGATGGCTTGCCACCGCCATCATCGTTCCTCGATTGATCCACGCTCGAGTTACACAAGTCGCGGAAAATTGTGGTCGCGAGCGAGAGAGATTCACCCACACTCTCACTCTCTCACTCTCTCACTCTCTAAAGCGCTTTACCATAACCATGGCATGTATATTCGTCCAGTTAGTATGTATTATCTATCGCACCGAGCTCCAGCTTTGAGTACAATCTCTACTACTAAATGTATATATATACGTCGAGTCTTCGTTCTATGAGAGTAAGCGAGAGAGAGGAAGTGGGGGTGAAATAGACGAGAGGGGGGAGGGGGTATATACGCGCGCACCAACTCCCTCGATTGGCGCAACCGTGTACTCCACAGAAATGTGGAACATACGTGTATAACGATGTATTATTCCCGATGCCACGAGAGGAGATTCACTTTCTACGCGACTGACGTATAACTGCAGCCCTCATCTACACTAGGACTACTTACATAAATATATATGGTCGTTTATACATACGTACGGTTACACATGGCAAACTGCTTGCTGTACGTGTCTCTCGTGAACCATATCGAACTCTCCTGCGGATAATAAGTCACATACTTGATCGATATACATATCATTCGACATATATATATATATACAGGGTGAATCATAATGGGTGGACACCACTTTTTTATGGACTAAAAAATCGAGGGGCATTGTCAACCCCTTAATTATGAGATATCGAAAAAATAACAAACCCGTCAACTTTATTTTTTCATCCTCTACCTTTATGTTAATTTGCATCCCAATCGGTTAAAAACTCTCGGAGATACGTATGAAAAAATTACAAATTTGCAATAAATAATATGAGATTTGTTGCTATCTGCACCATTCTGATATCCAGTGTATAGTACGCGGAAAAATAAAAGTTGTTGCAATTTGAAGTTTTTTCATATCTTGTATTTTTATCCATTCTACAAGCATACCAAATGTCATCGAAATCGGCGAAGATGCATGAATGTAGTTGCCTGTCACTAAGCAGCTGCCATCTCTGGAGCGGTCAAGCAATCCAGTTGTAGGTAGTCGGTAATTTACGACGCATGGTAAATACCATCAAAAAGTGGTGTCCACCCATTATGATTCACCCTGTATATATATATATGCGAAAGAATCTTACGTGAGGTATAAGTATATGATTTTATGACGAATTTTGTGCATAATAGGTGAGTGTAATAAACGTTATTTATGACGTTTTCGATTTTTTACGATCGCGACTTGCTAGAAGCCGGTATAAAGTTATGACAGATATATTACGTATATTAATATATGCCAGATGTATAGGTACATATCTATGTATGTGTGTGTACAATTGTGTGTGTACAATTTAACATAATATTGCTCGATAGACGTCAGCGGAGATTTCGAAACGTTCGAGATACTTCGAGGATGCGCGTCGGGAGAAGTACACGGTGTATTACGAATCGAAGAATCGAGGGAAACGGGAATCGGATCGAGGCGAGGAGCGTAATATCGAGGAAGTGCAAAATTCATGGCTAGAATCCACGGTTGAGGAGCTCGCGGATGCCACAGGCTCGAACGGTTATGCGGGCCACTCGAACGTTGGTAACTACGCGAACCACCAAGAGAGTAATCGACGATCAATCGGCGGTCGCTGGCAACACGATTCCGTTCCCGGTACACCTGGTATGGATTATCCGAATCACGAGACCATACCGTTGACTTCGTTCACGTGCATGGACAAAGAGCCCGGTGGATATTACGCCGACGTCGAGACCGGATGTCAGGTAAAGATTAATCTTTTAGTCATGTCCGTTGTTACGATCGATAAATTTATGACTATTTAAACGCAACTATTGGTGATTGTTATTATTGTTACTTAACTATTGTTGGAAGATATTATTTTTATTTCGTCCTGGATTAAATAATCATTATGATACTAATCGATGGGGTTGATAACATTGTTATATTTAATAATAATTTATTGATAATTTTGTCGATAATAATAATAATAATAATCATTCCTATTGTTGCTGATATTATTATTGTTATTATTATTCTTAGAGTACAATTTCTTTGAGATTTTCTCTTAAAATATTCATTATATATCGTTGAGCAATAATTAATTATAATACGATATTGAAAACAATAATAATATGACTATTATCATTATTATTATTGAAAATTTCAGGTGTTTCACGTTTGCAACACCGGTGGTATGAAGAGTTCGTTCATGTGTCCACCCGGAAGTATCTTCAATCAGAAATATTTCGTCTGCGACTGGTGGTACCGTTTCGATTGCAACGACATCCTGAAGAATAATGAGAAAGTGAAGCAGGAAGATTTCCGATTATTGAGTCAGCCGGAAGTAATTTATGAAAAAGACGAGAACAAACCTGCGATCTTAGAAAAAATCGTAGAGACGAAGAATTTCGAGACGAGAGATAAAAAATATTTGAAAGATTCGAGAATACGCGATTACAATCCGCCGAACGATCTTTCGACAGCAGGCAGTGGCGAACGAGGGTCGGATCACTCGAGACAAGCGACGAGAAGAAACGACGAATCGTCGCGTAAATTGGTGAATAATGTTCGCGTCGATTCGAGGAAACACGAAAGCCGGAAGAGTCGGGGAAAAATTAGCGATAATGTCCCGAGAGGATTTTCTCGGGATCGAGACGAATCCTCGAGAGAGGAGAAAACATACAATCGATCCTCGCAGCAAGACTTGACTAACGATCTTGCCTCTTATGTAAATTATTCGTACTTCGAGGCAAAATCGAATAATAACGATGATTATAGTCATTTCGATAATAATAATAATAATAATAATAATAATTATGATCATAATTATAATAATAATCGCGGTAAAAATGAATCGAAAAACGATTCGAGGATTGAGATAAATTTCGGCAAAAGATCGAATTAACGCGAAAGCCCTGAATCCTTGAAGAGTATCGAACCGTAAAAATAAAAAGTTAAATTTCGTCAAAAATCATAAAATCGAAGAACGATTAGAGCGACAAAGCTGTCGAGAAGATGTAATCGCGATTGAAGAAGGGAAGACCCCCAAGCTGGGCGAATGAGAATAATCACACGGAACATCGATTTTCAAGTCGGCTGTAAAGGATTGACGACCCGAAAGATTTCAAGCTTGGCTGAATTCGTCACTCGTGTAGTCGTGTGGTAAATCCTCTCTCTCTCTCTCTCTCTCTCTTTCTATCTTTCTCTCTCACTTTCTCTCCCTCTCTCTCTATCTATCTTTCGCTCTCACTTTCTCTCCCTCTCTCTCTATCTCTCTTTCTCTCTCTCTCTCTCTATCTCGTAGAAAATTCCAGTATCTTCCCGAATCTCCGAACTATCTCCCGGGTGCACGTCGAACTTATTTCCCTCCGGTATAATGAAAACTCACGAATTCTCCAAATTCCGCGATACACCGTAAGAATCCTCGCGGTTAAAAACACATATATATATATGTATTTTCGTTTATGAAAATGATGAATTTTCAACGCAATTTGTAAAATCGCTTCGAGTATGTGCTTGCAGTACCGAGAACAAACCAGAAGTTATCTCGAGTGGAGAGAGAAGAAGAAAGAGAGAGACAGAGAGAAAATGGAAACGATCGGTCGTAGAGAAGAAGCGAGTGGGGAGGAGCGTCGTAGAAGGAAAACGGGTATAACGTATTCACATGCGCAGAGAGTGAAAGACAGAGAGAGAGAGAGAGAGAGAGAGAGAGAGAGAAGCAGAAGATCCTCTCGAAGGTTTCGCCCCTGTGGTTTATGCCCGTCTCGGTATAGTCATTAAAAGCATATTACAGGAATTGCAACGAAAATTGCAATTACGTGCCAGCGAGCCGACGTGCGAGAACAGAGATAAACCTCCCCCTCCCTCCTCCATTTTCCTTCCTTCCTTCCTTCCTTACTATCCAACGTTCCTCCATCGGCTCTCACAGAGTTCCAGTAATTCGCCCAATCTCTACGGCGTGATTAGGAATTAATTAACCCTATGGCGCCCTCTAACGGAATCGTCCCTGGCTGCTCGATTAATGAGGCGATGGAATCGTTCATCATAGCTTAAGCATCCCCCCTCCTGCCCCCTGCCCCCACCCCCCCTCTCGCCCGCGACTTCCTCCATATTACCGCTTTACCCCCACTCTTCTCCTATGGAACCGGAAATTTGCTCGACAAACCGTTAGATCGCACGGCGAACGTGTATATCTCCTAAACATACATATACATATATATATATACTCGTGTATATAACATATTTGCTTCGCTAATACTATTTGCTTTTGGGATTAGCCCTTCCCTCGCGTTTTGTTTGCACGTACCAGCACGGTTGATTGTTCTCGTACTTCCGTTAAGTACACCCGTTATAACGCAACGAGCCATATTTATCGCCCGGGTAAAGCGTAACGCGAACTATCGAAATTTGATTTACGAATATTCACGGTTCACGATCGATCGGGGGTGATATTGAATTTGTGTCTTTTTTGAATATTTTTACTTTAATTCTTTTTTTTACATTTTCTTTATTATTGTTTCGATAAATTCGTTAATTATTTAATTATTTATGAATAAACGACGATATCAAGGTCGGAAGTTGCAGGATTCGAAGATGCGAGATACTGCGTCGATCGATTATCGGCGAGATTCTTTTTTTCTTGATAGTATTATCGCGTCGTTCTCTCTGTATCGATGGTTAACGTTTTTTTTTTTTTTTTTTTTTTTGTAAACTTTCCGCAATTGAGAGTTTATTGACTCGAGCAGGGAGGCACTCGAGGAAAATATGCGGATGTTACGTCGAGAAAACGATCGAACGGAATTTTTCGATGTTCGAGGTTGTTTTTTTTAATCAAATGAAAATTTACTTTTGATTAAATTTCAACGAATTCTGCGAAAATTGAATCTTGGTGAAAAATTTAAGATTTATTCTCGGGCTTGGTCGTTTTACCGCCTCGTTGATTTACATTCCCGTGGTACGTTTAACGAATTTATACTGAGAGAATTTCTCTACGAAAGGCGCAGCGCCGACCGTTCGTCCACTCGCGACGGTTCAATTATCGGTTGCGAAAAGTTTCGAGTCGCTGGATGATCGCTACGGTGAGAAATTGGGCGCCGGATAAGATCACGCGCCTTCGATAAATCAATGTGTAACATCGCTATGTAATATCTCACACGCAAACTCGTCGTGTAGGTAATATAATAGTAAAAGCTTCCCCTCTTCCGCCGTCGGTACTCTTGCAAGATTTATAGAACTTCGATAACGATCGTAACGAAAAATCGACAAACTTTCAATAAAAATCACTTTTTCGTTTTCAATTTACGAAAATTATGATTTTTTTATCAAATATTCACAATTATTCGTTTCTATCGTTTCAAAATGGACGAGTATATCACTATGCATAATCAATTTAGAAATTAATAAACCAGTGAAGTATTTATAAAAATATTCCAATTACATAAAAATTGTTTATTTCCCCTCCAAAAACAAATTTCGCGCATTCCCTCCAACTTTTTAAATTACTTATCCGAATGAAATATTTTCTATCTGAAAAAAAATACAGGATTCCTTGCGCAAACTTCCATCAAGAACGTTATTTTTAATTAATAAATTTTCCAAAAATAAATAAACGTTTTTTTTATTAAAAAAAATTCTCAAAGTTTTTCATACATCGAACGAATATACATTTCTATAAAAAATATATATGTACCATTTATATATAAAATTACGATACGTTATCAACGATTGTGCGCCGTTCAGCTGCAAGCGCTCTTCGTTCAAGGTTGGCACTATCCATCTAGCGTCATTCGACGAAACTACTCGACGCGCGTTTAGTGCGTATACGTTATAGCGAGATACGAGCGCGAGAAAAAATCCTTCGCTCGATAAGGCGCGTCAGTGATATGGTTTTCCTCGTGTCGCGTACGAAAGACCCCGAGGCTGTGTGTGCACAGCATTATGTCAAGGCGCGGATGGGACCAAATCTTGGAGTTCGATCACCAGGAGAACGTAGAATTTCGAGCCGTGAAAGGTCACGCGTGCATTTTCTCGCAGAACGGAGAACACGCCATGCACCAAAGCACGAAAAAGCTGTTACACGAGAGCGCGCGATTAAGCCGACCATCAGGCCAGCGTGCGAGTGATTTGCCCTTCCTTGCCAATAAATATGACGGTTTATGCAACTTTATGGAGCGAGGCTACGCGTTACGAGAGTTTCAACGCCGAGCGAGATAACGAAATCCAAAAACCCACAACTTAAGATTTAATCGACTTGATTGAATTTTCCGTGAAATTAAAGACGATGGTCGAATCGAAATTCTATTAATTCGACGTTTTTGATTGATCGAACACCAGACAAAAATGGAAAAGTTCGTCCAATCGATGAAATACAATTTCTCTTACGATTGCGAATAATTAAATGAAAATTCTATTAATTCGCAATAAACGATTCGATCGACGAGATGAAATCAGAATTGACAATAAGGACAATTATTAATTAAAAATTACACATATTTGATTGTGGAACACACGGCAACATCAAACTCCCGTCTAAAATGAATTGAAATTTTCCTTCCGCTTGGAAAAATTACGTACCAAAAGCTCTTTTCCGTATTAAAACGAAGAAAAAAGAAAAAGATCGATCAAACTCAACCGCCGGGTAAACGTTCGCTCCGACTTCGATCAACAAGTTGTGCCCGCATCGGTCGGGCCCCGGTCGGAAAATTGCGTCAGCGATTTTTCCGTGAAGGCAAAAAAAAGAAGCGTGAGTTGCCTAGACGAATAAGGCTGGATAGAGAATAGAGAGAGAGAGAGAGAGAGAGAGAGAAAGAGCGAGAGAAAGAAGGAGAAGGGAGAATAGAATTCACGCCCTCGGCACGGATACGATCGATTTGCATATTTGGCGAGTCATCGTCGTTAAAAGATCGCGAACCTTGTCCTTGACGTTATTCCTCTTCCTCATTTATTGCACCTTACACTGGCACGTGCAGCGTTTTCCGTCCCAGGCGTTTGGTTAACATTGTCCTTGACGGCCCGGCAACAAACGCCACCAACTGTCCGATAATTATCCGGTAACGAGTGAGTAATCAAGAAAAACCACTGCATCGCCCATGACAATGCTGCAAGAAAAAAAAAGAAAAAACACACATATTACCCGCAACGATCGTTCTCGTCCGACTCGATTTTCTCGAGAAAACGCGAGAATTTTCATTCAACGTTCGACCGTCCAGTTGTGTCCTACTGCACTACGATAAATCTTTTCTGTCTCCTTTTAACTCATTCTCTCTCTCTCTCTCTCTGTCTTTCTCGTTCTTTCTCTGTCTCTGTTTCTATCTCTCTCTTTCTCTCTCTCTCTCTCTCTCTCTCTTTCGTTCTATCGTCAACGACTCGCGGGCTTTTTGCCTCCGCTGCTGCTGCTGCTGCCTCTAGTGTGTGTATGCTGGCTTGCATTTTATCTTGGCCCCTGTGAAATGCACTCACTTCAATAACGCAATCGCAATAGTTATCAGAATAGTTCGTTGCTGGCCTAGGCCTAGTGCGGTACAGAAAATGGAGCAGCGAACTGTGTCAGGTATGAACAAACGAAAAAAAAAGAACGGAGAGACAGTGGGCAAAACTACGCGTCGGCTCCGAAAGACTCATGCATCGTTCACTCGCTCGTGAAATGAATTGCATTCATCTTTCATCCATACATACATATTTATATATATATATAGATATATACACATATATATGTATATAAACATTTTGAGAAAATTTCAGTTGGCATTGAAGTATCGTTCGACGCGACATTTCCATCGCTCGCGAAAAACCCCGAGTTATCATCGACGATTAGCATTGTAACGTACGACGAGAATAATTAACAACTAGACGAAAAATCGTGAACGTGTCAACGTTTGTTTCCGTTCGAGGACGCGAGTGTTTCACGGCGTTCGTAAAATTTTGGGAAGATTCACGCAGATCGAACGTTGGCGGAGGAAGACGCGGAGACGGTTAACGCGAGAAAACTGAGGAAAAAATTGAACCGACGGAAAGCGAAGCGGTTCGAATGCGTTGCATATTTATCGATATAATTTCTTGATCGTTACGTGACGTTGCGTACATAATTAATGCAGTTTGTTATTCGCGCGTAGAATCGCGTCTTAGAAAAACTTGCGGTTTTTCCCACTCGCGAGCGTCGCGGTTTGTCGTCGTTACTCGTAATTTTCGCCGTTTTTTGAACTTTTTTTTTTCGTTGGTATCGTTTACTTTTTTTTCGGAAAATATCGCGGGATTCGTGGGTAGAACGATCGGATCGAGGCAATAGCGTCGGTGCGGCTGATGGTGGTTTTGGTGCGCGAGCGGGCGAAGAAAAAGCGCTGGACGAAAATAGCGCGAGGTTCGAAACGAAGTTATACACGCGTAACTTCTATCGAACGCTGCGAACTATTCGACCGTGGAAATGAAAATTTGCCGATTTGAAAATAATTCTACGCTCGAATCCGATCGCCAGTGACGCGCTCTATCAACGTTTAAAAGTCTCTCGAATCACATGAAATCGTTATCGTTTAGAATAAAAAAATAAGATAAAATCTGACAATATTTGTAATATTAATAATGTATTGATATTTTTTCATTATTATCACGAAACAATTAATTGTTAATAACAATAATTATAATATATTAATAATTTGTCATTATTATCATAAAACGATTAATTGTTAATAATTATAGGAATAAAAGCTTGAAAAAATTGACATATTATATTAATATATTATTATTAATATGACTATTATCATTGTCATCGTACCTATTATTTACTAATTATACGCATTATTCGCTCGATCCATCACCGAACGTTTCTCGCGATCTTATAATATCCTAGACTCTCCCTCAATTTATCTCTCTCTCTTTCTCTCTCTGTCTTTGTCTCGCCCGTAGTCGAACACTGCGTGCGCGATGCGTCTCGTCAGGCTGACGCGTGCGATGCGCCTCCAAGCGGTAAGCCTAGATTCTAGACGATCGTTGGTACGTAGGTGTGTCACTGGGTATTACGGCCATTGCCAGTAGACGTAACGAGACGACAGCCAGTGCACGTGTGTCGTAGACCGCGCATAAATGCACACACACACACCCACACACACACACACACACACACACACACATATTATATATAACGCCGGTGTACGTGTATGCGTTGTAGCACGTTACGCACTGTCCGAGCGAAGCTTGCATACATCTGATACACATTTGGATGATCCATGGAGGCTATCATGCATATACAGGAGAGAATTAATACAACGACGTTACTAGCTGGTGGTATTATACGATGGATAGCAGTGGGAAAGACTGAGAGGGATAACGTGGTCCGACGTGGATCATACATCACCTGTATAGCTGACATTGGACTCTGTCATTGTACAAGACTATCATCCATCCCCGCTCTCTCTCTATCTCTCTCTCTCTCTCTCTCTCTGTCATGGGAAATGTCTTCTATGGGTGACGCGGGCGTTTCGCTACCCCGAAACCTACCAACCATCAAGACTTAATGCTTCTATTGATATGCAATCTCATTGTCAAACTCTCGCTCTATATATATTTATGTAGAAGAGAAATTGAATTGATGGACCGATTCCATGAATGGACCGTTCGGGTTACTCGCCGATCTTTCAGCGGATCACGCTAAGACGAAACGTCTTATCGCGGGATATCGAACTATAGAGCCATGATGGAAATTGAAGAGGAATTACACGTTATATACGATATCATCGAGCAAACAACCCTTAGCTCGTATTTTTTAACGATTTTTTCTTCTCATCTCGAAATTGCTTTAATTTCTGGATTTTTTTTTGACATCGTTTCGATCTTTTGTCCATTTTCGTATAAACTTTGTTACATTTATATGAATTTTAGAATTACAATCGTTTGTAATGGGTTTTTTTTGTTTCTCGCTGGAACGCACGTGTAGAAATTTTGAAAATTTTTCAACCTCTACTGAAGGATTTTGAGAAGGATCAAGGATTGACCCTCGACGATGCTTTCGAGGAGCCTGGCAGTAAAGTTGGGGACAATTACATGTCGATCGTCATGAGGACCAAAGTCAGCGGTAAACGAGGAAACGGTGATCGTTAGTATGAACCGATATATTTATATCTCTTTAGAAATCGACGTCGACTCCCACGTTTTAATAATCAACTTTTTTGTTTGTTTCCCTGATCTTTCACGTTCTCGTTGTTCGTTACAACGTGAGCGAAGCTTACTGCGCAACTTTCATGACGAAACGATTTCCACGTCATCGTTATGTCGTCGATTACATACGTACCGCCGATTTGTTCTTAAACGAGGCACACACCTACATGAAATTGCTCCCGCGATTTGGCTCGATCGCGCCGAGATGCATATACGCCGATTCGGACGACATTATTATGGAGGATCTTCGCGATCGCGGATACGTCGTTTGCGAAAGAAGAAATCTTCTCGATCTTCAACATTGCGAAGCGGCTCTCAAAGTATTCCTATTTTTGTTTTCTTTCGCCGAATGATTAAACGATTTATTTCAATCGTTTGAAATTCCAATTTCGACAATTTAATTATTATTATTTTCTATTTTTATAGACGGATTTTACATTAATATTTTATTTATTGATATTACATCGTAATTTTAATTTATTTTTTATTTTCATGTAATTTCTAATGCAAAAAAATTGTAATTGTATTCAATTTATTTGTATTTTTATCATTATTTAGATTAATTTTTTATCGTAGAAAATTTTAATCTTAAATATTTCCGTTTTAGTCGTTTTATATTATGAAAAACTTCGTTTTTACGAATTATTTTATTATTTTATATTATTTTCAAGCGTTTGATTTTTTTTCGCAGGCTCTGGCGTCGTTGCACGCACGTTCGCTGACCCTCAAGCTCTCGAATCCGAAGGAATTCGCGACTCTGATAGAACCACTGAAGGAAGCCTTATTCCCTCAGGACGATGAACCAACGATGGGTCGTACGATCGACACGAGTCTCCTGACTGCTATCAAAAATTTGAAATCGATCGAAAATCCGGACGACGAGCTTCTCGACACGATCAAATGCGCCGAGGGTTACGCTAATCGTGCTTTCGACATCCTGCGCCAACTTACGATCGAACGAAAGGAAAAATACGACGTCCTGACGCATGGCGACGCTTGGAACAACAATATCCTCTTCAAACACGACGCAGACGGTCGCATCGAGGGGGTGAAACTTCTCGATTTTCAAATCGTGCGTCACGCATCGCCGGCTATCGATTTTCACTATTTCGTCTATTCGAGCGCACGTTCGTCCGTCATCGACGAGAATTACGAAAATCTCGTGAAAACTTATCTGACGTCGTTGGTGAACGAAATGCGCGTGCTGGGCGCGAGCGACGATGTTCTACGCGATTTGAACCTCGATTGGCTGAAAAACGAATTGAAAACATTTTCTTTGTACGGTCTGTTCACGAGCTTTTGGATCACCAACGCGATACTCGCCGAAGAGGATGAGACCATCGACATGGACACTCTGACAGCGGAAGTTATCGAAGCTCTCGAAAAATTCGAACCTCCGATTCGTCCTGTCAAAGTCGAAAGAATGAGGTGCATCGCTCTTCATTGGATGCGCACTTATCGGTAATAAAAAATTATCACGCGTGATTGCATGGAGTATGCACATATGGAAATTAGTCAAATTTATATTAGCATACAATAATTGTATATAAATGAAATTTTTTGTGTTCACAAAAAATTTAGCAAATTTTTGTGTATGATAACAAATTTTATTATCGCCTTGGCTCAAAGACCGTATTTTGGCCAACTGAACAAATTCTATTCGGACGCACCTGTGTGTCTATCTACAAAGAAATTTTTGATAACCAAATGATAAAAAATATTTTGAGTACGGTCAAAAAATTTTTTATCCAGTTGACAACAAATACGAATTTTGATCAACTGGATAATTTTGATTCCGATGGACATGTATGTGAGAAATTCTCGATAAACCAGTGATAACAAACAAATTACAGCGATAAAAAAAAACTGTCATCGACCTGGGTAAAAATAGTTTCGTTTTTGACGCTTGTAAACGTGCGGCCTATTACAAAAAATCCAATTACTTTTTAGTCAGGCTGAAAAATATCGTAACGACCCGCACGAAACGATCATAAGCGATAAATTCAAATCTAGGCTAGGCTATAAAAATATATACAGCAATATATATATTTTTTCTACCACGATCGCATTATTTAATATTTTTGTTACTCTAATTGAGGAAGCGCTCGGACCAGAGGTATAATCCCGTAACGATCCTTGTACGTAAAGGCATAAGCGTCCTCCCCCGATCTCCCTCTACGCTCGGCATCTCCTTCTCTCTCTCTCTCTTCCCCCGTTACATAATAATTACTCGTATGTACCAATCTACAGTGAGCTATATATAGTGCGAGTACCCAATGAAAAAAAAACACAAGAACAACAAAAAAATAAATAAATATACAATTACACAGAAAATATCGATAACCCGTAATAATACACGATTTGTAATGGAGAAAGTTGTGCGAGGGAGGTGAAGAATCGCCACTGAATGATAGATGCGGGATAATATTTGTTTATCGTTGCAGACTCGAAATTATATCGAGGCCAAAAAAACATAAAACGATATAAAATTTTTTGTTTTTTTCAAATACTTAAAACGGCAGTTTGAAAAAAAATAAGGAGATAAAGTACAAACGCGTACAAGAGCGATAGTTTTCCACAACGATCCGTCCGGTGTTGCGTTAATGCGAAGTGGCTCGACGAGAGCGCATCGTTATCGTCATTCCTCACCTTTACCGGGGCGAGCGCGCGCGCGCTCGCTGTTGCACTGTTACACGCTCATCGAATTCACATTTTGCTTTTGCCACGCTGCTGCCATCGCGCGCGTACTTAACGTTGCACAAATCGTGAATTATACGCGAGAGGCTACGTTGGAAGAAAAATATAAGAAAAAAAAAGAAGAAAAAACGAAACGAACGTAGATGAATTAATACTGTCGATCTTCTCGTCTCATTAAGGTCGACTCGCGCGACGAACTCACTCTTCGAATTGCTCGTACCGCAACAACGAACGGTCGAGCTTGCCTCGTCCTGTCAAATTCCTTATCGAATATTAGCGAGTACGAGAACGACGAGTAAAGAAAAAGAAAAAAAAGACATAACAAAAAACATATTAATAATGCGACGTGACGAATGTCTTATTTATTTTATTCGATAAAGCGAATCATTCGACGATTATTGCCATCGGTCGTTAAAAACTGACGCGCGCGCGCGCGATGTTCGTTCATTTTTTTTCTCGAGCAGCTACCGGTGCTTCCCAGGTTCTTAATTAATCGACGTCGTCTCGTTTTTTGCTTTTTTTCGTGTTTTTTTTTCATTCTTGTTTTAACGCAAACTTCTCGTCCACGTAACTTAATTTCTCTTTCCATTCGGCGCGATATCGTTACGAGAGTTGGTTCGTTCTCTGCGAGAAAAAAAATCTATTCCCCTTTTTGCTGCATTTTTTTTTCTTACAAATTTTGTTTCCTTTTGTCTTTCGATCGAACTTTTATCCTCGCTCGATTTCTGTCGGCCGAGTAATTATGAACCAAAAAAAAGGATACTCGAACATCGAACGAGAGCGGCACCCCGGCACGGAGCGTAATGCGTGGGAGCCAGCCAGACTGACGTCGCTTCGCTTCGTTGCGCGATCGAGAATCGCTCGATCGCGAACGATTCTCTCCCGAGGAGAAAAGAAATTGGAGAGGTAAAAAAACGTGCGACATTTCGATTCGCTGTGAACGACGTAGGAGAGAATCTCGAGGGGTTGAGACGATCTCAGGTCGATTCGCCCTTTGTGAGAATTTTGTGAGTGCGGCGAAAGAGCGATAAGGGTGGGAGGAGGGGGTAGATCGAAAACACCTTTCGACGTATGATTACGCGCCCGTCTATAAACTTCCGGGATCACGTGGATAATCTTCACCTCGATTACACACCGAGAGACCGACGGAGATATGTGCCTAATTGTCGTTCTTTAATAAGTAGGTCATCCGTTCGCGTCTCTAATGCACGGGCAAAATGCTATTTAAATCACCCGCGGTGTATCATCGAAGCGGTATTAATATGGTCGTACAATGTATACATATACTTATATCGCGTAATTGATATTTCGTTTTTCTTTTTTTTTCTTTTTTCGTTTTTTTTGTTTCTTTTCTTTTCGTTTGTCTCAAACATCGTGAGATCGCTCGTGAATTAACGAACGAGACTCTCAGGCACGATTGCGCAAGATCTTATCCCGGTAAAATTAGCCGGCGACCGACGTATCGTAAGATTGACGTGATTTTTTAAGTTTTTCGTTGACGACGTTTTTTTAAAGGAAAATTGTACTATAGAAAAAATCAATAGAAATATATTAAGCTTGTTTAATTCTTAATTATGCGAGTGGACTTTATAATTAATTATTCATAATTCTTTTATTTTATAATGATTTCTTTTTAAAACTTAGCAATTGGGTTTCACGAGCGAATAAAAATTGCATTGAACAATTACGAAGATTTTCACAAATTTCGACCGTCGACCAAAATTTCAACGACTGGCCACGAAACATCGACGTTAATTTACAAATTAATCCTATCCCTTTTGAAAAATCCGACCATTCAAAAAAGATTCAAAAAATCACTTCTTTTCCCGAATAAACGAAGTTTGTCCAAAAATAACGAGTTTTTTGTTGTTTAATTATCAAAAGTCGACACAAGTGTCGAACATTTCGTCGATACATGCGACACATCCTCGATACTCGCGCGTCGAGAGTCGAGATACGTCCACGGATGAAATAATCGTTCGAACGAAACTTTTACGTAATCGCGCGGTCGCCCGCATCCGCCTGCGCTATTAGTACCTATAGCAAACCCACCCCTTCCCACCCCCCCCTCCCACCCTTCCCTCTTCCCACCGGCCTAAAACTCCTCTCTCGCACTCCCGGGTCTTCTTCGTCATTGCTCCGAGAGAGATTACCGTACGTAATCTCGCGGGAATAATCGCGCCTGTATGCTCACCCTGGCTCATGCAACATGAACTACATCGAGCTGTCGCGAACTCTACGTGTATAAACGTATGTATAGCGCATGACACGTGTATTTATGTATATATATGTATGTGCTCTCGTCTCATCGAGCGTAGGAGCTTTCTTCGTGCAATATCAGCACCCGAGTGAAAGCCGGGTCGGTTGCTATATTTCCTCCCGTATATACAACGAGGAATGGTGACACAGCCGTAAATCTGGAGTTTCGTGAGAAGAGCGGCCCTTATATTCACTCATTCATCGTTTCACCGAGCGATTTCGTTACACACAACGTGCCCTACCGCGTATAAATATCATACCGCGGCGGGGCTAATATACAAGGCTCTTCCTACCTGAGATTTCGAGCCTCCAAATCCATCCTCTCTCGACAGCCTCTCTATTCGTATCGCGCATTTAGTTCGCGTACAAAAATATACATATTTTTTTTTTTTAATTTTTAAGGTAAACGTAAACAGTTGCTCGGTTCAAAAAGTAATGGTACTTTTTAATATGTTGACTCGTAGGTATATCGATCTATGGGAGAAAAAACGCAGTTATAGGGGAGAATGGGGGAATTGGAGCCATGTAAGGAAAAGTTTAAAAAAAAGTAATTTATTGCAGTAATTATTTATGGTTTTCTCTATTAATCAGTCTTTTGATAAATAAACTTTCATTTTTATGAAATAGAAACTTTCTCCTAATTGTTTAAGGTAGTGAAAAATTAAATTTTAAAAAATGTGTCTGTGGCTCTCATTACCCGACATAGGGGGTAATGGGAGCTAAGAACTAACCAAATTTAATAACTTTTTAAGTAAATTTTATTAATAGTAAATATGAACATTTAACATATGATAAACTAAGGAACATATAGTTAACCCAAATATAGCCTTTTTAACGCGTAGCAATTAAATGTAGGAAAATTAATATTTTCTTTGCTTTGATCTAGACGAAGCAAAGATCACAAATATAATCTTTGGGATCGTCACAATTCGAACACTCCGCATGAGCCCATTTTCCACAGGTTCTACAGCGTTACCATAGCTCGTTATGTTTTCCAACGTCAAAACATATCACACACTCATTTTCTTCATCTGAGTATTCAGGTAATGGCAGCCCCTCTAGTTCCCATTACCCCGTAGGGAAGCATTTCGAATTGAATATAATAATATAAACAAATTATGTTGTAACTTATTTTTTATACTTCCAAACCAAAGTACATGAACTAAGCTACCGAATGAACTCGAAAAACAATTAAATAAGAAAACTTTAGATACTTACTTTGATTGTGAGAAAAATATTTTTCTTATAACGGGAGGACGCAAAATACGTTTGTGGTCGTTGCCGTTATACTTGTGGCACTGAAGCAGCCATCGGCAGTCGCATGACATGAACGAAGTTTAATGAAGGCATTTTGGTTGTTTCGAAACATGTCGAGCGTTTCTAAGTACGTTTTTCGCGCTAGCTCCCATTACCCGCTAGCTCCCACTGCCCCGTTCTCCCCTACTTTTTGGCCAAGTGAATAATCTTTGTTTTATTATTATAAAATTGAAAATTCGTTGGAAGTTTACACTTTCGACTCGTTGAGAATCGCACATTTGATTTCTCGAAGTACGTAGGGGAGATGAGCCCAAAACGGGTAAGCTAAGGGAGGTGTTGAAAAAAACAGACTTCGAAACGAAATGCAATTTCTATTTTTATTCGTGGGAATGTTCAACTAATAAACTTTCGAAAATCATAAAGAAACTAATTCATTTTCTTCGATAACAATGAAAAAAAAAATAAATAAAAATTCTTCGAAATACCCGCTTTGCTCGTAGGGGGGGCCTAAAACGGGTAATGCACTGGAACTCGTCATTTTTGTTACATTTTGGACCACGTTTGGATCTTGCATGTCTCTTAATAGTGTTACACGTAGAAGCTTTTACTTCGTTTGAATTTTTCTTCATTTTTTCAACTTTTTTCTTGAAAGCTCTTACTTCCGTTAAATTCTTCATCACTGCGTCAATTTTTACCTTAGAATATTTTTTCTCTTTTTTTTCTTTTTCTCTTTGCTTGTCTTTTACGTTTTCGGATAGATTTATTTGGTGTCATTTCAGGTATAGGCCTGATTTCCCCCTACCCGTTTTGCCCGTACGCACATTTTTATTGTCGACGATTATACCTTCAAAATAGAAATGCCTGGAGCCCGCACCTTTGCGGGGATAAGAAGCCCATTACTAACGAGATCATACCATGCAACTTAGAAAATCTCATTCTACACCACCCTCGAGTAATCGCAGCTAGCATATTTCGAATTTTTTTAACGAAAGCAGCATAAAACTTGATTGTTGTCTTACCGTTCAACTGTTTACGTCACCGAAGCGAGCCGACTGACCGTGATTGGTTGACGGCCGGGACGTCGGTTGCCACTCATACATTCTCAAAAATACTTAAAATGCGCATTTCGGAAGGCCTACCCGTTTTAGGCGGGCTACCCGTTTTGGGCGCATCTCCCCTACACGAGTTTTTATTCAAATTTTACTTTTTTCCCAATTCGTCAAAATTTTTACTGACGCCAAAAGATATAAAAAACCCAATTACTGGGAAGCAACGTGTATCTGTCGTTCAATTTCTTTCTTGTTTTTTTTTGTTTCGTGTACATTCCATAAACTTCGCAAAAGTGTATAGAACGAATACGAGACTCACGTTTTTCCGGTAACAAAAGCTGAAAACTTATTTTGACAAGTCGAGGGACGTGCAAGTCGTATTAACAATTTAGATCGTTCGTGCGGTGCCATGGGAGCCCGAATACGAGGCGCAGAGAAAGTGGATCTCTCGTTTACCTCTCGCTCTATATATATATATAGAGAGAGAGAGAGAAACGTATAAACACAAATATATGAGAAAACGTGAATATATATACAATGGTACATAGAAGTATTTACCGTACTCCAGTGGTACGGTAAATGGAGGACGGAAGTAAGTATACCTACGAGATCTTTCGTGCTTGGAGCGGTACGACGAGAGAAAGAGAGAGAGAGAGAAACTCCCTCGGTCGTATTCTCGTGACCGCGCGCGAGTCTCTTTTCTCGCGCGCGCGGAGGCCGAGGCCTGCGCCGTGAGGAGCGAGCGGAGCAGGTCTCGTTCCTGAAACATCTCGGTGTCGGTTTTATATATAAATATATATATAAAGAGTTAAAGAGAAGCTCGATCCTCGCTATCACCTGAGACGGATACAGAGAGGAGAGAAAGAGAGAGAGAGAGAGAGAGAGAAAGAAGAAGAGCCACGAGAGCAAATCTCGGTACTCTCGACTGCAGGAACGAGTGGTATACTGTTAGAAAAAAAAACCAAGAAAAAAAAACAAAGTCGCTAAAAAAGCCACTCAGCATACACGGTTGCTCTCGCCTTCTCGTCGACGGGGACGCGAGACGATAATCCTACGGGCAAAAGGCTGACGGGCTTGCTATATCCCCGTGTAACTCTCGCGAGATCTCGTTAGTCAAAGAATACGTCGAGGGAGGCGATATATATCCGCGAATTACACGTCCCGCGTACAAGAGACCGCCGGGCGCTCTTTTATGTCTCAATTTTTAACGGTTACTATCTTTTTTTTCCTTTTTTTTGTTCATTTTTTTTTAATTCCGTTGAAAAGTCGAATAAAAATTGTTTCCGAGAGGAGAACGTTCAAAGTGAAGGAGAAAGAGGGCAAACGATTGAAGGAGTACGAAATTAACGTCGGTGAGAGGAACGATGAGTGAGTTATCAAACGGAGATCACACGGGCGAGATCTAGCCCCTTCCTCCCTTAACCCTCGCCCCTTTTCGCCTTCTTTCTCCCGGGCGGGTAATGTTAATTTGAACGAGAGAATAATTATGGACCCCTCGAAATTGCACGCTTCGCAAAACTTTGTAAATTTGCTTCGCGGAGGATGTGAAAGAGCCCGGGTAGAGAATTGGAGTAGACAAAATAAAAAAATAAAATTCGTTCACTTTTTCGCGTTGCGCAACGTCGTGGCGAATTGTTATGCATTCGGGATTTGGCAAGGACGTTCATTATATCGTTGGTCCGGCGAACTCGAGTAAAAGGCGTTTCGATACGCGAGGCATTGAAAATTTCGACAGAGGGAAAAGAGATCGCCGATCGTCACCTCTCGAGGCTCGTTTCGTCGGTATATAGGTAATGCAATCGTCGGATGAGATTTTGGTCTCGAGGTGAAAAAGAAATGAGTGGATATACGTGTGTTAGGACGTTAGAGAACGATAATTGTACGGTAAGTTGAGGTAAAATCGAGGCCTCGTAACTATCACCGGGCGAATCGGTTGGTCGAGATCGTTTTGCAGGATCGTATCGTAACGAATTCGACAGGCGAGAAATTCAATTGCGCAGGAGAAAAAATATCGAATTCTTTCACTATTTTACGTTTTTGTACTCGCATTTTTATAATCGATGGCGAATCCATTGGAATTTTGAAAATATCGATTCGATCGATCGATCGTTCAATGAGATCGATTTTCGGATTCGATGATCGATCCAGTTTTTACACTGGCGATAAATTTATTTGAATTTGAATAGAAAATAGTATTTGAAAAATATCGATCCGATCGATCGATCGATTTTTGCGACATTGATAAGAGGAAGTAAGCCAATTTGAATTTACAAAATGAATCAAAAGTCGTGAAAAAAAACGATCGACCCTGACAGATTACGATCGCCTCGTTGTCAGTGGCACGGAAGCACGGTGGTCTCTTGTAACGTTACATGTGCTATTTCCCTTCAGTTTCTCTCCTCTTGCAAACACGAGACGAAATCACTGTTTAAACAGTTTATTGGGTACTCGAACGTCTGTAAGTTGTTTTATCGCTCTCGTCGTTCACGTAGTACATGCTTGGAGGGCTGTTCGCACAAGTAAGCGAGATAGAGAGAGAGAGGGAGAGAGAGAGAAAGAGAGAGAGAGAGAGAGAGAGAGAGAGAGAGAGAGAGAGAGAGAGCAAGACAGGGAGAGAATAAGAGAGATCGAGTGCACCAAACATGCCCCGCGTTCTTGTTCGTTTTCTCGCTTCCAATCCTTATATCCCCCTTTAAAACTGCTGACTTCGAAGTTTTACCACCCGTCGGCACACCAATGTACCCATTTTCCTACCTCATGTGTGCACATGTGCATTCCCATATATACACATATACGTATATGTATATATATATATATATGTTTTATATGAGAATTTCGACGTTGTGGAGGAATACCCACTTCTTGGCTCTGTGTAGTATACGCTATCGCGAATAAACCGTTCCAAACAGGGCTATAAGTACGTATTGTACGCGATTCCGGATCGCAATTGTACCCTATACGACGTACGATAAACCGCGAACTCTCGAATTCGAGGGGCGATCGTAAAATAATAGACGCACTTCGCTTTTTTTATTTATTTTTTATTTCGAGTGTAAAATTCTAACGACGTTCGAGCGAGTCGATCGATCGGAAATTATTTTTTGATCATGAATAGCAAACTTGTTGCACTTACGCTATCAAAAGCTGTAACAATGATAATAATATTAATATTTACATATAATACTAAATTATTATTATTATTATTATTATTATTATTATTATTATTATTATTATTATTATACGTAAGTATAATAATAATAATAATAATAATAATAATGATTATTGATATTATTATAACTCTTGATATACAAAATTATGCACGAAGTTCCAAAGATTTATTCCCTTTTCCGAGTATGACTGAGACGTCTAATCGTCTTCGAACGTCGTCGATCGAGGTGCGATCATACATACAGTCTCTACCATACATATACATATATATATATATATCAATAGATATATATTCGTCTTGTCTACGTGTCATGTACACCGTCAGAAAATCACGTAGGTACACGAGTCTGCACGCGTCACGTAATTACCACCATTACCATCACCATTATTACATATACATAGACATATATACACATAATATATATGTATATATAATGAATGGCAATGATAAAAAATACTTATATCTTACGTACGCCGCGAAGCGCGCAGGATAGGAAAAGTCGTCTCCGTATCGGGAAAAAGAAAGTGTTGGATGTTCCCCGTGTATAGGAAAGGAGCACGCGTGCGCGTTATAATAAAAAAAAAAGAAAGCAAAACCAAAAAACAAAAGAAAATTGAGAAAAAATCAAGAATAAAAAGGAAATAAAGGAAAGAAAGCGAGTAACAAAAGAAAATCGCTAGCCAATGTCATAACCGCCGTGAGGGAGGACGACGATGAGAGAAGAGGCCGGGGACGTGTTAGGTAGAGCGACGAGTACGCGCGTGCATCGCGCGCAGGTCGACCTACGTACGAGTTGCGTAATTCATGACAGAGACACAAAGAGAGAGAGAGAGAGAGAGAGAGAGAGAGACGTTGGTCCCCGACGCTGCACGTCCGATTTAACTATATCTCCGCAATAATATACGAAGGATGCTGCGGTCGCGCGTGCGCACACGACGATCCCTATCGCGTCACAGCGGAGATCCTCGTTACATACCGTTTGGCGCTATCGCTCTTCGGCTATTACGCGTAGAATACTTATAGGTATACGCGTACGCGTATACGCATGCGCGTCTCGTATAATTTCCCAACGTAAGCGAGACCACGTGCGAACCTTAATTAAACACACCTATATAATTATTTACGTAAAACCGAGTAATGGACATGAGGGGCAGCGGGGGGTGGGAGACGGGGGGGGGGGGGGGGGGTTGGTGCGAAAGCTCATAATTTTCAAGATGGCGACCGGACACAATGAGCGTTTAATCCCGTAAGATCGCGTTTTAAATATCGATTTCAAAAGTTCGATAATCGATATTTTAAGTCGGCACGTTGGCTCTCGATACGAGACGATATAATATCAGACGCTCGAGCATGGCTCGTTCGTTCTCGAGACTCGCCTCCTCGATGCAACCGTCGAGTTACGATTCGCGTTATTCATGTACGGCCGCGAGGTCTTTCCTCGATTCACGATTGCCATAAATACACCCGGAATATACACATTTAGGTACGAAGTAGTATGTGTGTATACCGTATGCTTATTCTCCTTATATCCTGGCGGTAGGATCGCTTTTATACCGTGACGTATAACGTTGGGGAGAGGCGTAGATTATTCGCGTCGTCACGTCTCCTGAGCGGAGCTACGACCTGCGCTCTCCCATATTTATGTGTACATATATATGTACATGTGTGTGTGTGTGTGTGTGTGTGTGTGTGTGTGTGTGTGTGTATTGTAGTGCCACCCACGCGAACGGAGCATTAATTATTCACCTGCGTCCCGCGTGAAATCGAATTAAAAGGCTCGCGGTGTGGCACGTGCTCAAACCCTCCCTCTGTCTCTCTCTCTCTCTCTCTCTCTTTCTCGTGCAACATAACCGTATAATTCGCGAAACTTTGCGGTTGCGTCAGTCAGAAAACTATACATTATAATTGAATAAAAACGATTTGTCGCTAAACTCGTTTGATGTTTTTATTTAATGACGCTAGGAGCAGAAAGAGGACGCAGGTTGAAAGTTACGGGTTGTTTTTTTTTCATCAAACTTAAACAGCGTTAGCGAAAATATCCGATCTACTTCGAGTTATGGTTTTGGACTTTTTTCCTATTTTGTTTGTTGTTTATTAATTTTAATGAATTTTAAACGCTGTTATACCTGATTAGTCACCGTTTGACCTTTTGGTCCTATTTTCGTTTTTTGTTCGATTAATCGTATTCAAAAACGTTTGATTATTAAGAATTTTTTTATTTTCGTGAAAAAATTCTAATCGAAACGTCATTGGAATTAAACGTGATCTTGTCAGGATCGTTACGAGGACGAAGACGAAGATCGAAGGATATTTGCGTAGGTGCCGAGAAGATCGATTACCGATTTTTCACGTGACTTCCTTATTAGTCGCAATTATTCATAGCGACAGGCCCGAACCTCTCACGCAATTTGCCGCAGCCGCGTGATCATCATCGGTCTATACCTATACACCTTCGTCCATGATTGGATTCGAACACCTCGCTACCACGCACACCACAATCGAGTTATTAATAACGCGTATATCTTCCTTTCTCTCTCGCTCTCTCTCTCTCTCTCTTTCTCTCTCGTCGTCACTCTGTCTCGATTCTCGTCGGTAGTCGCAACGTTTCGGCATAATTTCCATCAAACTACTGTAACCCGATAACCAGCGTGAATTTACAACACGTTCAATTAAAAATCAATCGGTTCACCGTTCGAACATTAATTTATAGTAATACGCTTGCAATAAATCTCGCTTTAATTGAATTATCGGATCGATAATTCATTAATTATATTTTAGAGTTAATCTCGATAAAATGTTTAATCAAATATTCACTTACAGATTGAATTCATCACGATGTGTTCAACGAAACGAGAACAATCAATCCCAGTTTAAACAATTTTTCAATTGACATTTTGATCATACCGTCTTAATCGAATTATCGGATTCGTATTACACTTTTAATTAAATATTGCATTCGATTAAAGAGTGAATTAAAAATCGTACGAAATAATATTTAATTAATTATTCGATAAAAGTAAATTCGTGTCAGGGATTACGTAATATCGTGGCCCGGCGCGATCTAATAAGCGACGATAAATAATAAACTACGTGTCCAACGTGTTTTCCACGTCGTCGTGGCAGGTGCGAGAGAGAATTCCCCGTTGCTCGCACATCCCGCTCACCCCGGTACGTCGAAGAATGCGCGTATGTACAATTTCTCACGGGACGAACGTGTCATAAGACGCGAGAAACGAGCATGCACGAGTTGGCAATAGGACGAAATATCGTCGAGATGGAGCAGTGAGATTCGTGGTTCTGGACGAGGCAGCACCTCAGCCCCTCACCAACCAACTTGCCGTCGTCCTGGTCGTTGAGCTCTCCCGCTGTGCGATCTCGCAAATCTCCAGTCTCTTTATACTCTCGACACACGTGTGTTTGCCCCACGGTAGTAAAACGTGCATTATACTAATAATATTACATGTATATATATATAGGCTTTATTTCAGAGGGAGAGAGGGAGAGAAACAGAGACGGTGATGTCGAACGCGTTTGCGTAAACGCAAAATTGCAGCATCGTGTAACGAGCCAACGGAGACCTAACATGCCACAAGTTAAAGATTCATCTGGAGGGATGCGCAACCGTAATAATAGCGCTAATACTCGTATGAGAATAATCACCGATGCACGCAATCCGTGCCAATGTTGAACCGACAGGAGCTACTCCGAAACGTCAAATCATTGATATTTTATACATACTTATATATATATGGATAGGTTTTTATATATACAGGGTGTCTCAGAAGTTTCGGATCATCTCGTACCTGCTGGTAGCAGATGGTACCAGGAACTCACGTGCAAAGTCCGCACGCTCAATTCGCGATAGTTTTTAAATTAGAGACGATCTAAGTTGTACAATCAGAAAGCTAGAGTCTGCTGTGTTCGAACGCGGTCGAGAGGATAGTGACGCGTATCCTAAGTTTACAGGGATATCGATCGTCGCGCTCTTCACGCTATGGTAATGTGTGAACAAAGTCTGAACGAACTACGCTCGACGAGCTATAGCTCGTAGCCGATAGTTAAAGTTTCCAGTCTGGCATCGCGCCTGCGACGATCGATGTCTCCTGAAACTTCAGAGGCACATTGGTATCCTCTCGATCGCGTTTGAACGGGGCTTATCCTAGCTCCTAGCTCTTTGATTGGACAACTTAGATCGTCTCTCATTTAAAAACTATTGGGAGTTGAGCGTCCAAACTTTGCACGTGAATTGGCAGTACCACTAGCTATACGCAGGTACCAGGCGATCCGGAACTTTTGAGACACCCAGTATATGCATAGTATATTAGTTCGAAATGGAACTGTAGAGCGAAACGACCGGAGGGAATGAAAATAAGGCCGGCGGTGACTGATATACACGAGGCAACCCTCGATTCTTATTATGCCCGAGTTCTCATTCGATATTTTGTTCCCCTTTAATTAAACATTACATTATTTGGTTAACGGCTAATTACATATCTTGTCGATTCCGATGTGGGACCACGGGTCATAAAATGCAGGTGCACTATTATAAATTACTCATCGCGTTTGAAATTGTATACGGGACATTCCAGGCTCCATCGACCAAGCAGGAACTCCCAAATAGCTTTTCTCCGCACAAAAAAAGCAAATTTGCAGCTTTCTTGAAATTTCTTTCCATAAAATCATCGTATCATCAAACGGTCAAGAAAATTAAAAAACAAAAACAATTTTTTCGTTATACGTTGTTTACATAGACATTCCATTATCCATGTGCTTTATACTTGCGTATAATTTTTGCCCCTCGTTCGATGTCCCAATGACAACGACAAGTGACGCTCTTTAATGACCTTTACAATTCCATACTCCACTGGCCTAGTTTAACTCGCCAAACATAAACAAGGGACGGGACAAAAGACTGCAACGCTTCGACCACAAGGCGATGACGAGTTCCACGAACTCGTATTCCAACGCGCATTAGTCCGAGAGTTGACGATGACCTTCAATACTCGGAACATTTTGCGATGAACGATGCCCAGCCTTTTGCTCGCACACGCACGACCAGTCAGCTGTTGCAAGCCGATCGATAATTTGCCCCGTTCTCTCTGACGCGCTTGTCACACGTTGAGACAGGTCAAGACGTGCCTTGACACGCGGTGTACGACGTCTGAATTCTTTAACGATGTGCGCATGCGCATATGCGATAGAATAACAAACTTGCAAGGTCACGTGCTTTTTCTTATCTGTGACAGGATAAATCGTACATGCCCAAAAAGTCGTCACGTTGTTTACTAAACAAGAGACTAAGGGAGAGAGTGGTCAGTAGTATATACAGGACATGTCAGACAACGTCTGACCTCGAATTGCTTTTTCCCCTTAATTCATCAAAAATCGTTAAAAAAATTGAAAAATCGTACAACGTTTTTTTTTTCTTTCAATGTTACTCTATAATATATTAAAAAAAGAAATAATACGGATAATTTTCACAGCCTGCATGCCCAAATATAAACGATACATTCGAAAAGGCTAATTGAAAATCCCACGACAATATCGGCGATACACTAACCCCTCTCCTTATTGAGTACGAGCAAAGATCGAGACCAAAGGTATATGAAATATACATTCAGGTATTGGTCATCGAATCGACGAAAGCGATAAAATTTTATAGCAATATTTCTGATGCATTTTATGCCGTATGTCCTCAGCGATGCACAGGTGTGTCGACAAGAGCACAAAAAGAGTGACGGATTCGTCGCTGTGGACGAAACGCAACGTGTAGTTTCTCTCTCTTTCTCTTTCTCTCTCTCTCGTTCCATTAGAACAGTGTTAGCGCTTATTCATCTCTTTCTCCCGTTTCTCTCCATCACGCGAGAGAGGAATAATCGTGTACCAAGTTAATGGCTTTCCAAATAGCGTGGGCGCGCTAAATTCACTTTTTGCTAGATCAAAGCGTCTGTATTCTCTCATAGACCGAGAGAGAGAGAGTGAGAGTGTGAGCGCGTCCGTCCCTTTTACCATCCTCGAGCATTCTCGCCATCAGACAGAGAGACGGACGAGAGATGAGCGTGACGCACAATAATACGCGGATCTCTCCTCCCCGCAGCATCATCACTGACGATGCTTATGCTAGTTTTGTGAAGAATCGACCTGGCACGTGCATCAACTATGAATCACTTTTGCATCAGAAGCGCTGTCCTGCGCCGACGATGTGACGCTCACCGGTGTGCCTACGGCGCGTTTATTGCTAATTTACTCGGTAACGTATAGCGACCGAGCTCTGTTACATACCCCTTCTCACCTCTCTCTATCTCTATCGCTCTGGCTCTATCTCTCTCTCTCCCAACCCCTCGCTTCCTCGCCGCCCCAAGTATCCGTCCATCCAGCCTGTCGACCGAGTCCCTCGCGTTTGATAGAAAATGAGATAAATATTCTTCGTAAACGGATTCGATATATTCCAGATCTCTCCGTACGAACAATGGTGGGAAAATAAGCAAATATAAACGATGACGATAAATAAACTTTACCGTGGGGTGAAATCGCAACGATGAATCAAGAAAATAATCCCCACGTCTCGGTATTTAACGAAATTAATTTGCAAACCGTTAGGAAAGAGGCGAATTAAAAAGCGCGAAGAATTTGTTATTCATTATGATTAATCATGAAAATTACATTTATCGTGGAGCGATCGTGTGACCCAGTTATCCATGAACCCATCAAATTAGCGGTCAAATTTTGTCAACTTTTTAATTTTTAAACGTTAATTACAATTTTTTTAATTGATCAATATCTTTCTAGGGCAAAAATGTATTTTGCACAATTTTTCATTATTTCAAATCTCACCGATTCCTGGTAATAGTCCGAGGCGTCATAAAGTCGACGTCCTCGATGCGAGATCGCCCGAGTCACGACTCATCGTTTCGTTAGAGCTCTCGTGAGTATATTAAATATACACAAACGCGTTTACATATACGTACGAGAGATTCTCTATCTCGTCCTACAAAGGGAAAGAGAGAGAGAAGAAAAAAGAAGAAAAAGGACGAGTAGATAGGATGGATAGATACAGATGAGGATGGATAGACGCCCGTTGAGGCCACCAACGAGAGAGTTCTGTAACTCGTCCCCGAGTTACAGTCGAGTTACACGCTCGCAGCATCTTCTCGTTCGTTGAATTACCCCCGCGTGGTCGACAAAGGTCTCTCTCTCTCTCTCTCTACTACGCCGGTTTCAACTCCATCCTCTCGCGCACACTACGATCCTACGAGATGATTTATATTCCCATAGGAAAAGTTTTCTGCGGACTACCATGCGCGCAGGCCTTCGAAGACGAATACGGATCGACCGGCGACGACGACGACGACGACGGCGACGACGACGACGACGAGACGATGGCGAACGATCATCTCCGGGTATAACGATTCGATTGAGAAATTCAATAATCATTAAGTCCCATTATAGATTGATGTTTTTTCACGATACTCGTTCCTTCTTTTTCTCTTCATTTTGTTTTTCTATACGAGATCGAGACGGATCGATGCCTCGCGAAGCGATTGGTCGATGCATTTTAATTTCTTCCGACGAGTTGGTCTCGCTCTCTCGCTCTTTCCATCTTCCCTAAGCCCCCGTTCCCTCTTATAATTCCTTCCATCATTTCTCGCGATATATCTCTCTTGAAAGCGACAAGGAAAATCGCACGCCATGACACGGTAATAACACTTCTGAAGTGCCCGTGCGTGCCTGGAGTTCGTAAATCGTTCGACAAAATAATATCTTTTTCCGCAAATAAGCACGTATCGTTGCTTTTTTTTCTTCGTTTCTTTTTTCTTTTTCTTTTTCTTTTCGCGATTCGCAGATATTCGTTCGCGCAAGCTTAGACAAAGGGCTCGCGAAAGCATCCGTGAATGTTCGTTGTGTGTTTCGTGCCGCAATTATTAATCGCTTTAATCCCAGGACATACGTACCAGGGAAAATTGCACTGTGTAACTTACGTATCTGTTTGGGTATAACTATATAGATACGACAAATTGAGAGCGTTACCTTGAGTCCGGGAGCGGACGAGAGACTCCGGGACACCTGCCGTATCGGCTAGACGAGAGAGATATTTCGAATGGGATAACGCGGAGACCTTATTCCCTCCGAGGTTTATCGCTCATCCCACCCACCCGGAGGCGAGTACCTTCCCCCACCCCCCGGACCTAGTTTCGATCGTCACGATCGATCGATCCCTCGCTCCCGGCCACAGAAGGTCTACGGCCAGCCGGAATCAATGCTCTCTCTCTCTCTTATTATTTCTCTTTCTCTCTCTCTCTCTCTCTCTCTCTGTATCGTGGTTTCCACCAACGACCATCGCAGAGCATATTACTGTTACCGTGAACACACAAACGTACACAGAGAGTACGACGATATCAGACTCGAAAAGATCTTGAGGCTGACTCTCGCGAGAAGCGAGATTTCCCACGGCACTCTCTCTCTCTCTCTCTCTCTCTGACTTTGCCCACGGTTTAACAAAACGTCGCGCATGCGCTTCGTAAGTACGAAATATTAATTTTTTATTTTTTACTTTTTTTTCTTGTATATTTTTTTTTATTGTGACATGCTCGGTGATCATTCGATCGTTAACCCGTCGAATATCTAAAGAGCGCGCTGGCTATCTTGTGATATCAAACGACGGAGATAAAATCGCGATTAACCCCGGGGGTTAATCCTTGCGAGTGCGATAGTTTTCAATTAGCGGGAAAATATTCTAGCTTTGGAAATAAGACGAGAGAGAGAGAGAGAGAGCGTTTAAACGCGTACTGTCCTAACGAGATATGACACCGTACCAATTATCGTATATTATATTCGTACGATTTTGTGCCTTTTATCGCGGGTCGCTCCGCCGACGACAAAAGGGGAGAAAATTTATCCGGACGGCGCTGATTTAATTGACAAGAATAATACACGACGGTTAAATCAACGACAGCAACGGTTGATTGACCTTTCTCGTGAAACGTTTCTTTTTTTTCTTCTCTTTTTCTTTTTCGTCTCTTTCATTCCTTCTTTTCGCTATCTCGACGACGACGACGACGATGACGAGAGAAACGTGCCACTCGTCGTCTCCTTTTTCTAACGTATGCACGCAAATACAACACGATTTCACGATTCGTAAAAGCGCGCGCGCGGGAGAGAGATTTACGCGCGTCTCGCGTAAATTAGATATACGAGATGTATCTCGGTAGCCTACGCGAGACTCAACCCCCCTCGAGCTACTGAAACGATTGTTGTCCCATTCTCGATCCACTTACGTCATCGTATCTGAAACTATATATATACATATATACGCGTATCGACTGTTTGTACGCGAGATGGAGCCAGGTCTCGCGCATTTTTTCTTACCTTTCGAGAGCGAATTACACGAACCCGATTCGTGTCACATTCTCGGGTTACAGGCGTTGCAGGTAAACTGGCGATACGTTAAAGCCCCTACGATCGACGATCGGCTTTTATTGTTCCACCGGTAGACAGAACCAATGCGATAAGAAGCGATTAGAAGCGAGAATGCGAGAACGAGGATGTCGTGGGAGCTGTGGAAACGGGAAGGGGATTGATGGTCTCGATGAGTCATTCGAGGATCCGAGATCCTCGTGAGAAAACGCTCGCGATCGTTTTTCATCGCGTTTGCATCGAGACGGAGGGAATAAAATCGACATGACCACAGGATTTAGCGTTGAATTTATTGTTCGCATATATTTATTCGTCGCTTTGTGCGGGACGGTGTGGGTGGGGGTGAAAAAAAATCATTACGTCGATGTCAAGGGGTTAATTCGTGGAGATTCTTCGATTAAAATGGACACAATGAGTGTAAATGAATTCAGTTGGTGGAAGCTTGAGTATGTATGAATGTGTTTTCTATTTTCTTATTTTGGCGCGATCTACGATGAGATTGTATAGGATGGATTATTGCGTCATCGATAGACAGCGACGTCGTCGGGTGTATCGTCATTGTGATGATAATGACGCGATGCGTGCGTCCCCGCGAATCTCTACGCGATGTACGATACACCTTCGGAGTATCGTAACGTAGCTTGGGTTTATGAGTGTGCGTGTATAGAAATAATATAGCGTATTAGAGTTGTGTTATTTGTGTGGTATGTGCGAGGAGCAATAATCGAGCATTTTTCTGTAGAGGATCGTTTCATCAAAGCTCTAGGCACTAAGGTACGCGAATGTATAGTCTGTCGAATGCGATGGGTATATGAACTTTCTTTGAGAATCAAATTCTTTCGGGAGATATGGGAATGAGTAGGTAGAATGCATCGATCGATTATCTTTCTCTATCTTTAACTCGACTTGCGTGTGCGGCTCAAGGATGATTTGGCGTGTATGAAGTTAAAGGAAGATGATGAATACCGTCAATGGAGTTGGATATGATAAGAATTGTGTGTTTTTGTGGGATATGGGATAGATAGGCACGTCTTCGATTTGTTAATCCGAGAATTTGGCGAACGAGAAGGGGGTAGTTTTTCGATTTTCATTTGTTTGAATGGTGACGGGACTGTGATATTCATATTGTACGGGAAATGTCCGATTCCGTGACTGCCCTACAAATTCTTTCTCTTGGAAGGTCTCCGGACCCCCAAAAGTCAGGAAAGTAAATTACGAATATCGACTACCGAGACCTGGCGAGGGTCAAACATTTTTTTTTGTCCAAAACGTCTTTAAACCGTCATATCCGTGTTACACAGGAAATTTCCGACTCAGAAATGACCCTACAAAGTCCCTTTGAATCCAAAAAAATGTTGACATCCCTTGACCCACCGAAGTGTCTGCAATAAATCACGAATCGATCCTTGACGAGAGTCGAAAAAATTTTCGTCCAAAAATACTTCAATGGGGCGTTGTGGAATCGGAAATTTCCCGGACAATACGAATATCACATTCTTACACTAACTTCTTAGCAATTTTCTGACCAAAAGTCAAAAAAATCCGTAAATCTCCAGCCTTCCAGTCTTTTACCCAGATTCCAGTTATTTTCCGACACAATAACAGCTCTTTATGCAATCATCCGATATCAGTATTTTTTTCGATTCGATTCATCATTCGTTCGTGGTATATGCAGTTTTTTGCGAGTTGTTAATCGAAGCCTCGAGAATTTCTGTTTCACGATTTGGCCCTGACAGTCGCGAATTATCTTCAGCTTTGTTCACTCGCGCAATCCCGACCCTCTATATATTCCTGCAATTGCCCGTACTGCATATCATTACGTGAAATACTCACGAGAATAACAGCGAAGATCTAGTACACTTGTTTCACGAAGAACAACTTAATACCAACGAGAGTAATAACAATGCCCGATACGAGTCGTCGTGAAATTGGAACGTTTCACTTCGTGTCATCTCATCGACCGCTCTTGCGCATAAACCTCAAAAGCAAACCGACACGGTACTTTACACAATGAAAAACCAGCTTTGGCGCCAATATTTTGAAATATAAAGAAACTAACAAGAAAAAGGGGGAAGGAGGAGCAATCGTAGCTCGATTTGCGTGAAAGGCTTCCGCAATATCGGGTACCTTCGCCACGTCGAGTTATTCATGGAAAAATCGAAGAATAGCGGTAGCATCTCGCTTCGTAATATCCTAGTGACAGGACGAGCACTCGTCGCTGAAAATCGCGTAGTCCAAGCGGAATAATGGAGCTTCCCTCTTTTACCCCGCGCGGAACTTTATTCGCTCGATGAATCTCGACGATATTGCGAGAGTCGAGGGAAGACTTGAGAATAAAATAGAACCGAGTGAATCGTGGACGATTGGACCCGCGGCCGCGAAAATGATCGACAAAGAAAGCTTTTTTGAAAAAAAAAAGACATTCGGAAAATATGCCTTCGAGAACTTCTCGAACACGCCAACTAATAATTCTTCATTTATTTTTTTCAACGAATACTCCTTCGAGTCTTCTCGACCGTGTCATTGCAACTCATTAGATACATTGGAACATCCATTCTCGTTCTCTTTCTCCGCCCGAATCTATCACTCTCCACTTTCACAAATCCTGAAAATACTTTCTCGGAACGTGCCACGTACTACACGTGATTGCGCCATAGCGAACCTCCAAACATATCTACCGCGAGACGAGGTTATAAGAGCTGAAAAGGGAGGAGAGAAGTTTCGGAATTGGATACGTAACGACTGGCTTTACGATTCCTGTGATATCGCTAAGTGCGAGAATAAGATCGAGTGAGGAGGTGGAGGAGGAAAATGTGGAGCTCTCGGTTCTTCACGAGAGAAAATAATTCAACTGGAGAGGACTTCCATAGAGACGAATTATCTGGTGGTTCGATCGTTTCTCTCTCTCTCTCTCTCTCTCTCTCTCTCTCTCTCTCTCTCTCTCTCTCTCTCTCTCTCTCTCTCTCTCTCTCTCTCTCTCTCTCTCTCTCTCTCTCTCTCTCTCTCTCTCTCTCTCTCTTTTCTCGTTACTCACTCTCGTTGCTATCGGCACTCACGACGTCAAAACTTTCTCATAGAATACGTATATATAGATTTATATGTATACATCAACTCGAAACCATGAAGAAGATAAGGGAAGAGGTTACGAGGACATAGGATGAGTTACGGGATTAGTTTGCTTGACGACAGCCAAGTTGATAAGCTACCTCGACAAGCCGATTCAATAAGCTCTCAAGATCCATCATCTCGTTCACGCATGCGCCGTCAAGAGCGTAGGCGTAACCTAAGCGTGCCCGTTGACGCGAGATTTTTTCTTTTCATCATTCTTTTATTCGTTGCGAAGTGTTGATGATGTTAGCAAAGAAAAGAGAAAGACAGAGAGAGAGATAATGCTCGAGTGGATTTACGAAATGGTCGACTGGCATTAGGGCCGGTTTGGCGCCCAGTTGAAATAACTTTCGTATCGAGAGACCATTTTGAGTCGAAGCTCCGGGCGTTCCGCCATCTTGTACGACGTTTGCACGGACCGTATCGGCTAGAATCAACATCCGGGTAGCTCGAAGAGAGAAGAATGAACTTAACTTCGAAAGCTAGACAATATTATCCGACTTTGGTTCGAGGAAGAGGTCCTCCTTTCACGTGCCGGCGCACGAGTCCGGTAACTCCGGAGAAACATTGCTAATGTCTTGACTCACTAGCCGCCATGTTCTCTCGACCGCATGGCATAGGGGTTGTGCAGTCTCGCCATGAAAATTTCTCCCCCTCGTAAATTCTCGAACGCAAAAAGAAAAGTGAGGGAGGGGGAGAAAAAAAGCAAGGTATACGCGAACTTACCGGTTTTCACTTCCAATCGCCTCGCGACACGCTCCCTCCCTCGACCAATCCGTTCATCAACTAACTGTACGCCGTTTCTTTCACTGAGTCCAAAGGAACCGAAAAGTTTTCGGTGAGAAGAGAACCGAAGGACTTTTTGTTCTCGGCTGACGTCAACCTGGGGCAACGAGCCCAGGAGAGAGAGAAAGGTAGGGAATTTCATCCGAAAAGTTTTTCCCTCGCGCTCTGGCTCCTCGAGGCAACGAGGAAGTAAGAAGAAATGGGAAAATGTCGCTGTCGTACGGTGAGGAGCCGTTGGTGGAAGGGGGCAAGGGGAGCCTGGAAGAAAAGTATGTTTTTGCGTTCTCGCTTTATGTATAGACGAGAGGAGTTTCGAACTTCGAAACTCTCTTCCCCTCTCCGATTTTATATTAGATTTGTCGAAAGGATCTTCATCACGCATTCATTGTGATCGAGACAAAAAATGTAGTTACCCCTTTCATCGATAGGGAGATTTTTCAATTCTTATATTTTTTATTTTTAACGAGATTTGATTGTCCAGTAGGTAAGAATAGCTCCGGATTCGACTATACAGCTATATCTAATTGAAGAGTAAACTACCCCTTTATCACTGCTGTTATTATAATTCATCAAAATTGCCAAGAGGGTAGTTTTTGAATTTTGTGATTTTTTAATTTCTTATGACTTGTTTATGCAACAGGAAACGATAACCATAGAATATACGCGACCATATGTGAACATTTTCTTAAATAGAAAACTACCACCATTAAAATCCACCCTTATCAAGAAAACGATGGATTCTCAATTTTCTGATTTTTCAATCTCTACACTCTGATCATCCAACAGTAAACAATGGCTACGAAGAAACTCGGCTCTACAGCAACATCCCCTTGAAAAGTAAACTATCCCTTCACCCGATGCGTATTGTTTCCTACAGATGATCGAATCACCATTACGTCCTCCCGCCAACGAGAGGTCCCTCCACACAGCAGCAGGAGCAGCAGAGAATGAAGATGCCGAGAAGATCGAGACAGTCGCAAATTAAATTTATCGCTTGGCCAACGGCGGAAGGACCAGCGAGATAGATCCCGATTCGATTTCCACGTTTGCCAACCCTCCAGTGTATATTATATCGTCGACCGTGTTGTATTCGCTTCGGGCTTGAGTTTCCTCGCGACAAATCCATAAAATGTTTATATCTCGTGTCCGTACCAGGACGCTCGATCACTAGAGAGAACAGAGAAAAGACAGATAGACGAAGAACTAAAAGAAGAATAAGAAGACCTGTGAAGACCATTTCAACGTGTTTTACGATCTCGAGAGTATTACGAGCCAAGTATAGTGCCCATCCGCTTCTTCGTCTCTTTCGAGGATTTTACTAATATCTTCTCTTATATAAATGAAATATACCTATATATATATGTTTCCTGTTAAGAGGGGGAGAGGGTTGGGAGAGGGGCTAAAGAAATACATAGAAGATGAGAAATAGGTAACGATAAGGACGATCCAATATAACGACGACGATGACACTGAGACCTCGTCGGTGGTGCAATTTTCAAGCAGGAACGATTTGTTATATTCCCATTGAACGAGACTAACATCGAGACGAATTTAGAGTTAACACGACGTTGCCTTGTCTCTCGGCACCGAGGCAACGAGGCAGTGAGACAGAGGGAGAGAGAGAGAGAGAGAGTGAAAGAGTGAAATAGGGTGAGATAGAGCAAGGCTAAAAATCTTCGCAAACTGGACTCTATTAAGCCTGCCAGCTGTCAGTCACTGCAAGAGAGTGCTGTATTATTCTCTCTCGATTCAATACTTCGATTAAATGCACTCTCATCGTCCTCCTCCTCCTCCTTCATCTCCCTCCATTCCCTTGCTCCTCTTCTCATCTATTTTATTTACCCTCGCGCCGGTATCTCTCGTTGCCGCAATAATTTCACGCTACTCGGAATATATTTTCATCACGCAATCCACTTTACAAGAAGAAAACATCGTCGCTATTGCATAATTCGGATAAAGTCGTAATTGAAATCAATAAAACACAAATTGAAATTTGATCGAATCACCGAGCGATTCGCGTTGCAACGATCCTCGTTCTATCTCTCTCTCTCTCTCTCGCTCTTTTCCCTCTCGAACTACGCTCGTTTCGCATTCGATTCGTGATAAATTCGTAACAGACCGCGCGTTAAAATAATTCGACGGCCCTCTCAACCTCGCAACTTTTAATAACAAAGAAATGATGCTTCCGAGCGCTTAAAACGAAAAAAAACAACCACAAAAATCAACGTATCGTTTTTCGATCGCGAGGATTATCGATCGATAACTTTGTATCGTCGACGTAATAATACATCGTACGTACGTGAACTTGCGCAACAATTTTCCATACGTTACGTTGTGTTGCGCGTTGTGCAGCGTCTCGACCGCAGGCACAACGGTAGAGACGCTTGAGTCGAGGTGCAACCTTCCCCGCTCCCTCTCCTCCTTCACGCCGAAGATCAGATTTCACCCTCGCTCCCTTCACGATTATCCGCGTAAGATAGCCGATCGATCGATCCCGACGAGGCGAGATCAATAGCCCAATCATGAATTACGAGAATGCGCACGTGTGTATACAAACATATTTTTTATAAATTTTTTTTTATCGATAGTCAGCGATCGAGTCCATTCTTCTTCGATGCGAATATCGCATAGCATCGTCGACACCCACCCCCTCCCCCACCCACCCGACCTCTTCGTCTCTATGATTGTCTCTTTTTTCGAGCGTGAAACTTTGCCTCTCTCACGGGAAAAGAGGTCAATCGATATATGTTTCGCGCTCGCGTATCGACAGAATCGTTTGTACTTTGAGCCTGCCGATCGTCCATAGTTTATTAAGGCCGTGGGCCGTTGCCACCCGTCACGCGTTAAACGCATCACGTGACGTTATCGGGTCCATCGTAATGTTCGATTCTCTTCGTACATTGAGTTTATGTATTTTTTTACATTCTCTTGTTTAAATTTCGCGATAGAGCAATCTTTAGTTACAGTGAGATCGTCATTTTTGGACAAGGAACGTTTACGAAATCGTTCAGAGAGAGAGAGAGAGAGGTTGATTTTTGTGACAGTGGACCACGAAGATCGGATAATCTTGTACCACGAAATGTTCTTGTCGAACAGGAACTTCGAGATTTGATAATGAGTTATTGCTCGATTCGAGATTCCCTCGGGAAGTATCGACGATCACGGGTTCCTTCTTCACCCCCCTCCTCCCTCCTGCCCCCCCGTCTCATCCGTTCCCGCGCATGAATCGTATTGCGCAACGAGAGACGAGGTACTTCGGTGTATAGAGCGGAGGACGCCGCGTTTGACCAGCTACTACTCCTCTCTCATCTTCGCAACGCTCGAGCGAACTCTCCTCCGGTCGAGAACATCGCGGATTCTCTCGAGACCGAATCACGGTGGGTCAAAGGGAAAGCACGGGAACGATACGGCGGAAGCCACTTATGTCGGACGATCCTCCACTTCCCCCACTCCAGGAACGTCTAAGACGACGACGCTTCTCTCCCAAACCGATTTCGTTGTCTATACTCTCTCGCGTCTGTGTCTTGTCCATCTTGGCTATCGAACCACCAATTGGACGTTAAATTGTGTCTCTACTTATTGCAATCTCCGGCTAGAATTTCGTTTCGACGAACGAACACTCGTACGTTTTCATCACGGTGAGAGGGTCGTTTGTCTTTCTCTCTCTCTCTCTCTCTCTCTCTCTCGCTCGCTCTTTCTCACTATGTCTTTCTCTCGTCGTTTCTTCATTTATCGTTGCCTTTCCGTCTCGAACTTGACAAGAGCTCGAAAGCTCTTCCTGTTTCGGAGAATTCCCCGCAGAACTAAAGTGTCGAATTTCGTTTCTTCGTCCCTCGAGGGGAGAAACGGTTTTATGGGTTTTTTCTTGTTACTGTTTTTTTTTGTTGCGAGGAAGGCTTTTACGAGAATTCGCAATTCTTCGTCGAACTCGCGCGAGAGTTATCGGAGAAAAAAAAAGAATGACGGATCGACGAATGGACCCGGTGGCGAGGAAAATTTATCGCGACTGGGAATGAATCATTCGATTTTAGCAAACTTAAGGTTGATGGATTTTTTTATTTTTATTTTTATTTTGAGGATGCCGTGTTGGTTTTTGAAAATAATCGTATCGCGTCATCCTGCTCGTTTAATCAATTATTAATCTTCGTTAAATTACAATGAACTGTGACTTTGAGAACAAATTCACCATTTTTGCAATTTTAAGATTTATGACATTTTTCAATTGTAATTTTTGTTTCCGTGTTGTGTTTTTTTCGTATAAATTTGAGAATAATCGAATGACGTCGCTGTTCGCGACGAATCAAATATTGACCTTCATTAAACCCCCGAGCGTCGCAACTCCGCGAATTCGGCAGGAACGTTGTTAAAACACTTTTTAAAAAAATTAATCGAAACTACGAACGAAACCTCGAAATTCGTACATTTAAGATTGATTGAAATTTTTGTTATCCGTTTTTTTTTTCGTTCCCAGGAATCGTGCAAATTTTTCGAAAATAGTATAATAAATAATTGAATCGTGCTGTAATTTTTGGTCGAAACGAATATGAATTTTTATTTAAAGCGCCGAAAAGAACGATCGCGTCGCTAAATCCGTCGTGGAGGAGGGGGACGAGATATTAAATCCTCGCGAACGGGTGTACGACGGGTAAAGGACGAGAGGAGTTGCGAACGCGAAACGGAGTACGGATTGGCTCGACAGCTGTCGCGACGGGATGAAGGTGCAGCGATATTCTGCCGCGAGACGCCGCGGAGATGAGAGCGTACCAGATATTAAATTCTAATTTCAATAACCGTCGACGCCGCCACCGAAAGTAAGATGGAGTGAGAGAGAAAGAAAGATAAAATTCTCTCTCTCTCCCTCTCCCTCACATCTTCGAAGTATTCCTCCTCGAGAGTTCTGTTCGACTTAAATTTTTTTACCTCGCCCCATCCCCCCTCCCCTGCCCCTCGTCGCAATGTTACGTAAGAGGTCTCACGATGAATCCAGTCGCGACGATTCTTCGCTCAGATTTTTTTCTATCTCATCACAATAGAGAAAACTTTAGGAAAGCCGAGGCAGGGGAGTGAGAAGGGTTGAATGACAAACGAGACGATTCTGGCACCGGTGAAAAAAAAATCTGGCTTTCTCCGTGAAGAGGGTAATGAGACGGCTCTCGTCCCGAGGTTCGAGAAAAATCAAGTCTATCGCACGAACGTCAAGTACGTCGAGGAATCGAGCCAAAATTCTTATCGTCGTCGCGATGAAAAAAAACCAAAAAAACTGAGAGCTGAAAAATCGAAAAAAAGCCACGGGCGAAATAAGAAGAGAGTGAAAAAAGAGGGGAAAGAAAGCTTCAATGTTCGTCTGCCAAGCGTCAGGGGTAACCTTGCGTCCGTTGGACAAGCTCTACATCAACGAGGAAAAGAGCGATCACCCTATTTGGCACCGTCTTGTCTTGTCTCAACGGCGAACAAAAATGTCGTCGTGTGCGCGAGGAACGATGGCTTCATTCGTTCACGATTCGTACGAGCCACGGAGATCTAATTGCTCTTTCGCGACGGAGACAACGACGGAGATACCTGTGCCTCAGCCGTGGATTTTATGAAACGGTAGTAGGAAACGCGTTTTTAATCTACCTGAGACGCGAGAAAAAAAAGTGAGAGAGAGAGAGAGATAGAGAGAGAGAGAGAGAGAGAGTGAGAGAGAGAGAGAAAGAAGTAGAGAGAGAGCGATGGTCCGGCAACGAGTCTTGCAATTCTCGCGAACAATGGGAATCTCGAGTGTACATCAATTTTGTTTTGTTTCACTCCTTCCTTCTCTCTCCTTCCATCTCTCCTCTTTCCCGTTACGCGAATGAAAATTCGCGGTGCGCGCACGACCTTGCCACACTCACAAACGATTAATTAAGACCGGGAGACGCTCGTATTCTTCGCTCTCTTTCATGTAATAATATTAATAATAATAATTAATAGTAGAGGTAATAATAATAATTATAAGAATAATTGTATTGATAATTGCAATTAAAATTATAACAATGAGTATTACAGTTGTAATACTAATTGTATTAATAATAGCAAGAATAATTGTATCAACAATTGCAACAATAATAATAATAATAATATTCGCACAGAGTTTCGATATGAGAGTCAGACAGACTCGCGTCCTCGAACATTAGTACATCCCAGGACCTTGGCCCATTCTCACTTTTCCCAGATCGGACACGCAGTCCGGAGACGTTTCTTTTTTCCATCGTCTTCTTCATCCTTTTGGTTTATAATTTTTTTAACTTTTTTTTTGTTTTATTTAACTCAACCCTCGGTGCGATGTTACATTTAAAAAAAAACGATTCGTGGTTAATACGATATAGTGATCTATAATATTAAATTATAACTGACGGAGGTCCATTATAATTTTAAAACAGCGCATCGAACGATTTGACTCATTATGGCGTATTAATCACATATCGCTGATCGCGAGCTCGTTCTCGTTTTTTTTCTCTTTCGTACCGTGCAGCTCGTATCGCGAATTGGTAATTCACGAAAGACGATTCAGTGGAAGAGTAAAAAAAAGCAAAAGAATGAGAAAAGAACGCGCGCGGAATAATTTCAACCCACGAATACGCGCTCGAGGCGTCATTTTTCGAACGATGATATATAATTGACAGTTGTTACGCGACCTCGTAAGGCATCTTCGCGTCCCTCGATTTGGCGCCGTTTATCAGCCAAGATCATCGCGATCATCATGGGAATTTCGCAACGATACATATTTGTATCGTGCGAATTCTATAATCGTAAAACCAAAAGAAAAAATTTTAATGGAAGGAAAAAATAAATAAATAAAAACAAGAAGAGAAACGAAAGATAGAACGACGAACTCGAAATATCGTCGAACGAACTACCTTGGCCCAGCTTTTTCCAACTTCGAGCCCATAAATGTACATCCCACTTTTTTTTCGTATAACGCAACGTATCGTGGCTTGATACTAAGACGTCGAAATACAATGTCTCTCTCTCTCTCTCTCTCTCTCTCCCTCTCTCTCGCCACGAAAAAGAGAAAAAAAAACAGAAGTGAACGAACGAGAGCTACGGCGTTATACGGCGCGTTAATGACTTTTTAATTGTGCGTAACAGAGCAGCCGCGATTTTTTATTTTTTCCATCTTGACGCTTATATGCACGTACCATACGCTAAATATATTTTTTTCTTTCTCTCTTTCGCCGCCAGAGGGCTGTATTACGAATACGTCGAGTAGCTGCGAGCAATTTTTACAGTCAAAGACTGCTGCCAGGATAACGTCCGCTCTCTCTCTCTCTCTCTCTCTCTCTGTCTCTCTGTCTATTTTTTCTTCTCCCTCGCGAGAGGATATGTACTAGCCATGATGGAGTAAAAGCCACTCATACATCCACGTATAAACACGAGGGAAAAATTTATTTCTCCTATCTCTATGCACGCATCGTGCGGTTCCCTAGATTTGATTTATTTCCTCGGGAGTCTTGACTCTCGAGGTGTGTGTTTGTGTGTGTGTGCTCACACGGGTCACGGGTCGCAGATTCTCCCTCGTTCTTTCTTTATATACTTACATTATACCTATATTCCCATATTTATATACCTCTATAGATATTATTCATGTAGTCATAGAGGTACATAACGCACCAATACGTTGTCGCGCCCGGCGTATGTAAGTTATTTCACGACTTCATTCCGATCGTAAATGCGTTTACATTTTACGTGAAAAAAAGTACGAGATCGCGCGTGCACGGGTGCGAGGCTGACGAGGATCACGGGATGTACACGGGTAAAAGTGACGAGAGACTCATCCGACGTGATACGAGAGGAGGCTAAAAAGTCGATTGAATGCCCCCGGGGCCCAGTCGTCTATAGTGTTGTGTTTCACTCGCGTTACGGCATACGGGAAGTCGAGGCTCTCCCCGTATGCAACGTTTGTGCATCGTAGCCAATCAGAAGTTTCATCTAATCTAAAAGCGTACGCTTCTTTGCGAAACGATGATTTTGTATCATCGGGATAAATAATAAAGCGACTTTACGAGTCCCGATGTTGACACACTAGTGGAAAATGCAACGGGTAATTTTTTTTTCTTGCCCCTTCTCCTTCCTGGTAAGACAACGATGATTCGCGTCGACGCATACGTTCGATCCGAAACACTTGTGTATCGCACCGAAGAGAACGAGGTTGATCCAAATTAGTGATATATGCGTCAGAAACTGAAAGAAAGATAAAAAGTGAGACGACGATGCGACAGGTGATATTCGTTTTATGGCAATTTATGGCAAGAAATAGTTGACTTACGGCTGGTGGTGTATAATTATTAGTCTGCGACGAACTTTGCGCAGGTTAGAGGAGGGGGAGCGGCGCAACTGCGCAGGCGCGGCGAGCGCGGAGTGGGTAGGCCGCGCAGGCGCAGACGCGCGCGTGGTGCAGGGGGGTGCGCACCTGGACAGAGATTGATGACTCTCTCGCCTGTCGAGCGACGGACAATGAGAGGATCAATGACGGGACGACAAAAGGTCGAAACGACAACTCTTCCACGTCGCGCGACTGCTCCTCCTCCTCCTCCTCCGCAAATATTCTAAAATCGAGATCAGCTTACGGAGGCATCGATGATAATTTCGCGGGTTCTATTGTGTATCACGGTATCGTATAATGCGCATGCGCCTCTGCGCAAAGCCGCTCTGTAATCTACAAAATCTCCCGCGTCTTCTCATATGCAAAGCGTTTACAACGTCATTTGCTACACAAAACGATCGAACGGGCCCCGAGAACGTCGCATTGTGCCAATTTCAAAACCACGAAATAATCCTCAGCGAGCTAACCAACAAAAGAAGAAATGACATTTCTCAAAGAGATATGACGATGGCGATTGAATTTCACGAACGAAAGCGATTGAAAAGACAAAGTGCTGTTGAACGACGCATCGACCCACGTTCGATCCGGACTGACGCTGATCGACGCACGCAATCCCACGCACCATTTTAGTCCACGCGTCTTCAACCGATCTCTCGGTACGAGGATGAGTAACGCGCTCGGTCGAGCAAACTTGTCAATTCGTGGCGAAAAAAAAACAAGCGAGCATCTCCCTCGACGCCCGTCGTCCCGAGAGAGAAAAATAAATGACGAGGATCAGAGAGAAGGAGAAGGAACGTGGCAAGGAGAAAAAAAATAAATATAGAACCAGTTTCCAAATCCATGAAAAGTGGATAGCAGGTCAACGATAGAGCCGAGAGACGGATCGCACTGATCTCTGGGGGATTCAGAAATCTGCATAAGCCTAGGAGAAGACCCTCATCCCCGTTATCTCGAACGAGTCATTTATCCTCACGTACTACTATATGTATATGTACAGATGTTTTTTTTCTCAACCCCATTCCCGGATCCTCTCTCAAGTCTTATTATTCACTTATTTATACTTATACATATATAAAACGTCTGTTTCTATATACACATATATACCTAAGTCTTCTTATTATTCGACTACATAAATATATATATGTAGTCAAATATATATAAATATCGAATAATATATATGTGCAACACGGTAACCTCGTGCCCTCTCTCTCTCTCTCCTCTCTCTCTTTCTCTCCGGTTCTCGCAGCAATGAGATGACACTTGTCGAGATCGCGCGATGATCTCCCGATACGAATTCACTCTCGGCAGGGAGCAGAAACACATACACACGAAGTACGTGTATTGCCCCCCACAAGAGCTCGAAGCCTGCTCGGGCCAAGAGACCGTGCCGTTGCAACATCTGTATTATCCTACTTCGAACCGTACCGTTCGTGTGGGCAAAGTATGAAATCACCGAGAAATAAGATTGGGTCTTCGCCACATGCCCTCGTAAAAAATACTACATCGGTCTCTCTTAGGATTCTTCGAGATAATTTATCGATCGCGCAAATGGCGATCGAGAGGGAAAAAAACAACAACAAAATTCCCATTACGTCATTCCATTCCATTCTAGAACTTCGCGAGAGTGATGAATTAGTGCTTCGGGTATACGAATATAATCGTTATATTTTATAGATACCCAAGCTCGAGCGTAATCGATCGTTGAAAACTTTATTGTCGAATAAATCGTTTTGACGCCGCGTGGAAGAATTTGTCGTACATGCACCGGCCGAGCGAAACGAGCCGAAGTTCCGTGCCTGTTCGTTGCATCGTTCGCGGTAATGCGATAATGTGTGTTATATGGTCGTTTCGTGGCAGCAACATTGAAAGGAAACAACGCGGCGAGGGATCGTTTCCAGAGAAAAAAAATATACTCTGTATATATATGTATATACGGGCGTGCTCATAATACGTAAAATTTCTCTGGGCACGACCCCGTGAACCGTCTTTAACGCTTATAATGCAACGTCGCACGAGATAAAACGTATATCTTGTTTTCCTGGAAATAAGTGAAGAGACTTTTGGACCCGTCGGTAAAGAAAGAGAGAGGGAGGGAGAGAGAGAGAACGAGAGAGGGGGGGGCGGCAAACAGAGTGTCTCGCAGCATCAGAAAGATGAGCTTTGTGGAGTTTCTGGTTTTTAGGGTATCGTGCACAACGACTATACGGAACCGGGCACGTACGTCTTTGCCCTCTGAATGAAACGAAACATTCGCTCACGTACTAGCCCCCTTCTCCTCCTTCCGCTCGCGGTTTAACCCCCGCCCCCCCCCCATCCACCGCCCCATCTTCCTCCGCCCCGGGGTAGAAACACGTTAGCTTTTATGCACACTTTTGTCTGACGTACACATCGCGTGTTCGCGATTCTCGAGAGTCTTGCGATCTCGTTTGGTGGTTGGGATTGTCGCGAAAGAGCTTTTCCATTCTCTCTTACTCTCTCGCTCTCTCTCTCTCTCTCTCTCTCTCTCTCTCGTCCTTATCACTGTTACAGGCTGCTCGCGGGAGCCAAGCCACATTTCCCATTCTCTTTACCGAGCTTTGTTTCGTATCTCCCGGGCAAAATTCTCCATCACGATCTTCCCGTAATCCTCGAAAGAAAAAGAGAAAGAAAGAAAAGACAAAAAACCAACAAAATAACAAGAGAAGACAAGTAACGTTGACAAAAATTCCCAACGAAAATATCATCTCAACGATTTTTCCTCTACGTACGACGTAAGCTTTCTCCGAGCGTCGAATTTTCGCGCGTTATGGACACTTTATCGATCGAAGATCGTCGCGCGTGATCCGTCGTGAAACGCTCTGACGGAGCGATTATCGTATCGATCCTTTCGACGAGGGAGCGAGCAGCGAAATAGTCGAGAATTTGCGGTAGCTGCTGCGATCTTCTCCTTGCCCCTCTCCGCTGCCCCTCCACCCCCGCTCTCCTTCTCGCTAGTCAGGTCCTCCTCCCCCGCCGATCGCAACGTTCTTCGGAAGATGTTACTCTACTTGCGCTCCGACTGTTTCACTTTCACTAACCCCGCGCGCGCGTTACAGAGCGCTGTCCTCCCACGAACCGCAGCGCGTCTTCTCGTACCACCATTGTAACACATATATATTTATATAAACATGTATTGCCGCAGTGGCGTACATTGTTTGCATGTATGGTAATATGTATATACTTGTCTTTTTTCTTCGTCTACCCCCACCTAGCAACCCTTCTTCACGGGTGAAGTATATCTGCATATGGCGCAAAAGCGTTTTTCCCTCCCCCGAGAGGCCCTGCGGGGGTCACTTACGTCGTTGGTGAGGTCGTCCACGACGAGGTACAGGAGGGGAGACAGAGAGAGAGAGAGATAGAGGTAAGGCCCACGGGATAGTCAACCGCATCGAGATCCAGCGTCTCCTCCCTCCACGCGGATCCCCCCTCGTACCGCGTCTCTGTGTGTTAAGAAACCTCGGAACGTGTGTACGTGTATCATCCTCCACCATCAATCCGATTCTTATTCTCTCTTTTGGCTGGCGCGAATCTCGAGTGAGTTGAAAAGAGAGAGAGATAGAGATGTATATAGAGAGAGAGAGATGCTTCCTTCGCCGATGACGCGCCGGAGGACGAACGATTCGTGCGCGTCCTACGGAAAGCATCCCCAGCAGCCACGCTAAGCTACTCACCAGGCTGATAAGTACGGGCAAGTAGGAATCTGGGTAGGGGAAAAAACCGAAAGCATTATCGGGCGAAGGTGGTAGAGGTAGGCTCGGGGTGAGCCTTAACCAGGGGTATATATACACAGTACTACACCTCCACCATCAGTCACCTTCTCGACTTAATCCGCACCTTCCCAGTGTGTTCTTTCTTGGATTGGGAATCGCGGTTTTTGGTGAGTTTTTGACGCTGTTACTGTTCGTACGTTTAAATATTTTTTGTTATTTATTTTTTTTTTAAATCTTTTTTTAATTAAAATAAAAACGCGTATATTAACGTCGTTGCGAAATAAAAGTGATCGGTCTGCGGGATCGCGGTGGGATTTAAATATTTTGTTTGTTTGTTTTTTTCGTTCGAACTCGTCCACGGGTGATATTTGTTTCGGAGCAAATTGTCTATCCCGGTTCTACTCTCTCTCTCTGTCTCTCTTCGCTGTCTCAACGATTAAGAGAGTCTCGAGTATCTTGATTTATCGGAAACTCTTAACTCCCGGCTATTGACTGACTAATTGGATGATTATATTGTTACCACATGATAGATTAGAATCTTCTCGGCGGATAAACATGCATTAATGCCGCTCGTACGAAACGGCATATCGCGTATCGTCCAACCGTCATACTTTGTTGCACATCGATAAATCATCGGTGACTCTCGATATCGTGAATTTTATTTCGTGTACTTATTCGCGATATCTCGTCGAGTTGAAGCGTCGTATTTTACGTATTTTAAATAACAACGACAAAAAAAGAAAACACGGTATTCGATTCGGAAGTTGAACCATCGATGATTACAGCTTTTCACTTCACGGAAACTTTCCATTCGTTTGTTGTGGCAAACCGCGAGATGAGCGCAGCTACTTATAAAAAAAGATGCAGATTCGAAGAAAAAATGTAAATATCCGGGTGCCATTGACAATGCCGAGTCGAGAACGAACTGATGTCACGGTTACGTTGACGCCTCGCGACACGAAGTAATCGGGAAAATTTCATCGCGCGACGCGCGGCCACGGGAATTTCACATTACATATATTATTTTTGTGTGCGTGTGTTTTTTTTCCAGAACTTAAGACTTTAGGCTTAAGCAGCACCAACGAAAACATGAGACTGTGGCTGTTGTGGATGGGTGAGTTATTACAAAAAAAATGTATTATTATATTTTTGGTTTTTTTTCATGAAATTTTCCAATATTTTTCTATAAAACTAAAGTGACAAAAAATATGTTAATTGAACTTGACGTAAATCTTGATTTCCATTTTATTGAAAATCAATCAAACTACAGTAACATGAATGGAGTAACAAATTTTCAAAAAATCTTGAGACTATTATGTTTTTTTATTTCCATTTTACGAAGTCACTTCGATAACGGGATGGAAAAAGCTTGCTCAACGTGTAAATGGCCCGATCGTCAAATTCGGGTGACATTCCACTATAAATCGTTGCGATATGCAACGAACTCAATTTTATTGTTTTTTTTCTTTTTGTGACTAATGCCAATCGATGCAGTAAAACGCCAGGTCCCAAAGGGAAGCAAAATATACAGAACTAAGATCGAGACAGAGAGAGAAAGAAAGAAAGAAAGAGGGAAGATCATTTCGCAAGAGAGGGGTCGCGCAACGAGTAGTAACAATGGTCGAATTAAAAAGTGTCCGTGTACGTGTTTCTCGTGTGTAAAGGAGAGGATCTCCGGGCACGCGTGAGCTCCTCTTCGGCTCTCTCGCGCGATGTACCACACAAACACACAAACAAACAGCGCACACACACCGTTACAAGGAAGGACAAAGGATCTGTACGAGATACGCCGGAGAGCGAAAGAGCCTCGACGAGACTCGAACGGCCGACAAAATTTCGACAATTCTCTCGCCCTTCGTAACTTCCTCTAATTAAAATGGGTTGTAGATAGCAACGAGATTATTCCTCTTCTCCCGATATCGCGGGTGATTCGCCGCTCGCCGAGAGATGTTTAAAGAAGAAGGGAGGGGAGAAGAGCGCATTATTCTATGTGAAATGCGCGGGGAGGGGGTGTATACCAACGCGCAAAAGTAAGAGAGGAGTAGGGGGCCGGGGGTAATACCGAAGACTCGCACCGAGTATATCATTGTCCGACGACCACGAGCCGTATCTACTTCGGCCCTCCGGGCTATCCGCGCGCGTTCAACGTTAACGCCGCGATAGCGACCATCCTATTCATGCCTCCTACTTGTTGGCTGCAGCTCGCAGCTGGTCTCGAACGAATAAAGGTCAAGTGTATGCAGCTCGCCAGGGAAAAACGTACACGGATACCAATACAGACAGAGTCCTCGGGTATATTTCACGAAACAACGTTTTCAGACGAACCCTCGGCGTGATTCCGTTCGTTGCGACTAGACGCCTGTGGCGTTGCCCGTGGGCCTCGTCGGTGGCGATGGTAACCGGCCACCTCTTCTGTGTTGTACACTTTGTATCTATCTCTCGTATCAAACATTGCGGATCTTTTTCGCATTCTACCTAGCGAGGATCGCACTATCGTTCCTCGGTCTCGTTATTACGTAAAACCGTATGCGCTCGACGACTAGCCCACGGAGCATTCGCAAAATATACGTGTACACGTGTGTTGCGCCGAGCAAAATGCCGAAGTGCGCAACACCAACGAAACTGCCGAGACTCGTATACACGAAAGAAGAATCCATTCCGGAGGGTCCACCCGCACTGAAGATTTCCCAGGTGGAACGGTACAGGACGCTTTTTCTCTCGTATCTCTCGGTCCTGAAATAGCCGGGACCGGAGTCACTTCGTATATCTATATATATATGTAGATAGATAGCATACATATATATGTATGCTAGACAGTGCTGTGAGTATTCCCGACTGCAGTCCAATACACTTCGTGTGTTACGGAGATTACGAGTGAAAATTGTTGTAATCGCACGCACGCGAGGCCTCCATGAACATCTGTATATATATATATGGATGTGTATAGAGTGAAAGAGCCGCAGATGCTCTTGCTAATGCGATTGCTCGAATCTCGATTCTGGCGCTGCGTGCGAAGCGAACACAGAGAAATGGGTTTGAAAAAAAAAATTCTGTGACATAACTTTCCCGCTAATTAATTAGGAGCATTGTCGAGAGATCCTTGGAGTCAGAGATACATATATATGTACTAGAGAGTGCGGTGAAGTCTGTGAAGAAGTTCTCACACTCACTACAGGTGCGAGCATTCGCGCTCACCCAGACGTTTAAACGGCGACGAGATAACGTAGCTTACCAACACATGCGGTATTGTTCCTTTCGTAATCATACCTATACCATCGAAATGCGCTCCGGGAGATCGTCATTTTTTGTGTAATTTAATTTTGTTTTTAATGGTATTAATCAGCAGCGTTTTTCCTCGTCTCTATCTTTCTGTTTCAGCCGTGTTGGCCATTGCCCGCGCCTCCTTGGTAAGTTTTTTTTTCATCCTCGTTCATACTTGTTGTGTGCCAATTGGAAAATCGTTCCGAAGCTCTTCTGCGCGAAATATTCTCGCGTTAGCGATAGATTAAAGAGAATCCGAGTCGAAAGAACTTCGCACGCTCGCTCGTTGATGTTATAAGTCACACGAATGATTCCAATCGGCAATTAATCGGGATCACGAGATTTGTTTTCTATTTTGTTTAGTTCTCTACCGAGTGACCCGATTTATTTTCCAAGGTTCTTGTCTGAATATGGGTGATGCTGAATTTTGCGCGCGATACGTATATAGAATCTGCGGTCTTCCTCTCGATATTTTTCTTCGTTGCGTGCGTGCGATGGTCGTGCACTCAGCCAGAGGGAGAGTAACCATTTTCGGTTGCGCAATAACCAAGACGCGCATCTGTCGTTCAACCGTGCTCGTCTCTTCACTCACTCATTCGCGCAAGCATACCGGTGATCGATGCAATTCCACACGCTGAGAAAAACGAATAACGAATAACCACTACAGACAGTTGCAGATATAATTCTTTCGTATAACGACCCCGTGTACGGAATTCTTAAAAGAGTGCTCATCATTACCATCGTTTCTTGAGAAATCGTTTAAATTCTCTCGTGGAAATTACGAGAGTGAATCAGTTATTTTCTCGTCGATTGCACAATATATCAATTGAAATGGAAATGCTTTCACTCACTTAGGCACAAGAGGGTTACAGTTATCCCGTCCCGAGTAATCCCCTTACGCCCGGACGTCCATCTGGTGGAAGTGGTACAACGGGGCCTGGAGGCTATCCAAGCACTCCAGCGGACCAATATCCTACACCGGGCGGTACTGGAACGACTCCGAGTAGACCTGGTGGTGGATTCCCTACCGGCGGTCCCGGTGGTTATCCCAGTGGTCGTCCTGGTGGACAAGGACCAGGTACCGGAGGATATCCTTCGGGTGGGCAAAGCCCAGCTACGGGCGGTTATCCTTCTGGAGGACAAGGACCGAGTACAGGAGGATATCCTTCGGGTGGACAAAGACCAAGTACAGGAGGATATCCTTCGGGTGGGCAAGGACCTGCTACAGGTGGATATCCGTCGGGTGGCCAAGGACCGGCTACAGGTGGATACCCCTCGGGTGGACAAGGACCGGCTACGGGTGGATATCCTTCAGGCGGACAAAGGCCAAGCACGGGAGGATATCCTTCGGGAGGACAACGGCCCGGTGGTGCGCAAGGACCAAGCGGGGCTCCAGGATCTCGACCCAGCGGTGGGTATCCGTCAGGAGGAGGTGGTCAACGACCGTCAGAGGGATATCCCAGCGATCGACCTTCTATTCCATTTCCAAGTGGAGAACCGAGTCGACCGGGTAGCGGCGGATCGCCTGGAGGATACCCGTCTGGGGGAGCTCCTGGAAGTGGTGGATCGTGTGGTGCGGCTGGCGGCCAATATCCGAACTGTGGACAGGGTGGATACCCCTTGGGTGGACAAGGGCCGAGCCCGGGTGGTGGATATCCCAGTGGACGTCCTGGAAGTGGAGGAGCACCTGGTGGATATCCCTCGGGTGGAGGTGCACAGAGACCGGGTAGTGGACCGCGTCCTCAAGGACCTGGTGGCCGGCCTGGTGGCGACACATCCAATGACGGGTACCCCTCTGGCGGACCTTCTGGAGGTAGTGGATCATGTGGCGCAGCTGGCGGCCAATATCCGAACTGTGGACAAGGTGGATACCCTTCGGGTGGACAAAGCCCGAGTTCAGGAGGTGGATATCCAAGTGGACGCCCGGGAAGTGGAAGCGGACAGAGGCCGGGTGGTGGACAAGGTCCTCAAGGGCCTGGTGGTTATCCCAGTGGAGGAAGGCCCGGTAGTGCACCGGGCTCGCCAAGTGGGCCAGGTGGATATCCTAGTGGCGGACCGAGCGGCGGATATCCCGGTAGCGGCCAAAGACCTTCTGATGAGCCGGCAGGTCAAAGACCGGGGGGTGGATATCCCGGTGCGGGTGCACCGGGCGGGGGTGTAAGACCCACTGGACCTACAGGTGGATATCCCAGCGGTGGGCAAGGTCCCTCGGGTGGTTTTCCATCCGGTGGGCAAGGACCATCGGGTGGTTATCCGTCCGGTGGACAAGGACCGTCGGGCGGGTTTCCATCTGGTGGACAAGGACAATCGGGTGGTTACCCATCCGGTGGGCAGGGTCCATCCGGTGGGTTCCCATCCGGTGGACAAGGACCATCGGGTGGTTTTCCATCCGGGGGACAAGGCCCATCGGGTGGTTTTCCATCGGGGGGACAAGGTCCATCCGGTGGTTTTCCATCCGGTGGACAAGGGCCATCGGGCGGTTTCCCATCTGGTGGACAAGGCCCATCGGGTGGGCAAGGACCATCGGGTGGACAAGACGATGGATCGTATCCTGACGGTGACTATTCAGCGATTCCCGGTGAGCCTGGTGTCGATTATCCTATCTATGCCGATATTCCTGAGACGAGCTTCCGCTGCGACGCGCAACAATTCCCTGGTTACTACGCCGACGTTGAAACTCAATGTCAGGTCTTCCACATATGTGCTAACAACAAGACGTACGATTTTCTATGTCCGAATGGCACCATTTTCCATCAACAATTCTTCGTTTGTGTCTGGTGGAATCAATTCGACTGCAACTCAGCTCCGGGATCGTACTATCTGAATGAAAATCTCTATGACTATACGATTATGGGAAGTCCCGGCGGCGGAGTTATCGGTCCTGATGGAACATTTGGTCCTCCGGGACAAGGTCCTCAGAGGCCGGGCGGTCCAGGAGGTTATCCAGGTGAGAGATGCAAAAATGATACTGTACGAATTAGGCATTATCTATTAAATATCAAATAAATATATTATACTCGAATATAACAATTTATTATTTCTAACTTTAATTTAGGTCAAGGAGGTCAGCAACCGGACTATCCATCTGGACCTCAAGGTCCGGGATCTCCTAGCAGACCTGGTGGCCCCGGATATTTGACTCCACAACCAGGTGGACCTCAGCAACCAGGCGGACCTCAGCAACCAGGTGGATACCCAGGAGGTCAAACACCATCGGGCGGATATCCTAGTAGCCCAGGAGGACCACAAGGGCCTTCCGGGGGCCCAGGACCATCTGGAGGGTACCCTGGAAGTACAGGAAGACCAGGTGGACCATCCGGAAGTCCAGGATCACCTGGCGGATATCCTGGAAGCACAGGAAGACCACAAGGTCCTTCTGGAAGCCCAGGACCGTCCGGAGGATATCCTGGAAGTACAGGAAGACCAGGAGGACCGTCTGGAAGTCCGGGATCGCCTGGAGGTTACCCTGGAAGCACAGGAAGACCAGGAGGCCCGTCCGGAAGTCCGGGCCCATCCGGGGGATATCCTGGTAGCACGGGACGGCCGCAAGGTCCTGGCACCTCGCCCGGTCAACAACCCAGTGGGCCAGGTGGACGACCAACCGGTCCAGGCTACCCGAGTGGAGGTCCTGGCGGTCCATCGGATACGCCCTTCCCCTCGCAAGGACCCTCGCAGCCGGATCGCGAATATCTGCCGCCACGAACTGGATAATAACGAACGAATCGGACGAGCGAAACAAATTTCACGTAAGCGAATGGTACCCGCAACGAAATCGCAGAAAACAAAGCCACAGAATTTCGTTGTTGGTGTTGGACCTTGTATGTACATACGTAAATAACGTTAAATTGCCTTTTTTTCTTACCGTCGTACTAATATGATAATTAAGGAAACGACGACGCGCGATCCAGCCTAACTGTATCACGCGTCTTAGAACGGACATGACGAACGAGCAGGTGATAATCGGAAGCAAAATTAACGACTGAACGATAACGCAACGACCGCCGTATTAGGAAACATTTGGAAAGAAAAAGCCTGCAAGTATTATTACGTCAAGTATTTATTTATTCAGCTTCTTCTTTTCTTTTCCATGTAGTAGCCGCGCAGTTGAGAAACCCTCCCGTGGTTACCGTAGCAACGAGTTACCATTATCTAGATTACACGCCCTACCAGACATGTGTGTCGATGCGTCGTTTGTCGATGCATTAAAAATCCCATCTTTTCCTGACCCAGATCGTCCAACAGCATTCATCAACCAGTTAGATAACCCACCACCTTGCGCTAACTCTTAATTCTCCTAATTAAATATATAGCGTATATTACAATGTAACAACGAGCTACTATATTTTTGTAACAAATGGTTCGAGACACCTGTATGTGGGAGGCCATTACGTACATGTATTTTATACTCGAAACGAAATAAATGAATTCAAAAACACAACAACAACAACAAAAAATCATGAATAATCGCCCATGTACATGCTCTTCCACCCCATTATTCTGCAACGCGTTTGTCTCTACAGCAGCGATGTAATATTTAAGCTGCGGAGGTGATTCGTGCGAGATGACACTGTCAAGAGTGGGGAAAACCGAGAGTGAGAGAGAGAGAGAGAGAGAGAGAGAGATAGTGAAGTTACTAAAACAGGCCGTGTACTCTCGTGTCGGGCGGAGCACACACGCCTCGACTCCCTCGCCTTTCCCTTTTCACTCATTACTGTAATTACTGATTTCGAATTGTTTCGCCAGTACGACGCGTCTCGCGACAAGACGCTTCGCGGGAGATTACATAAAATAAACTGACACACGAGGGAATAATAATCGTGCGGATGATGAGACTCTTCGAGTCGTGAATTGCGTGCATATACTTTTTAATGTCATTGCACATAATAACTATATGGTTGCTTTGTGTTTTTATTTGCAAAATATCGTTGAATTTGGGTCTCGCGGGAGGATTCGCATCGCAATGAAAAAAGTAGCGAGCGAGGGAAATAAGAGTAGTTCGATGCGTGTACCACGCGCGATTGTCCGTTCGCGGCAGGCTTGAACTTACGACCTTGCAATTAACTCGGTTTCGTGATATAAGTGGCCAAAGCACGCTCCCTCGTTCGGTTCTTCGCCGATCTAACCGGCAATTAGGCGTGTACCTATTCTCGAAATGTGCGCACGGAACGATAATCCCGCGCTGCCTCTTCAACTTCTCTTCGCCCTCTCACTATCTCTCTCTCTCTTTCTCTCTAGTCTGGGTAAGAGCGTTACTTGACGTCCCCTCGTTCATTCGCTAGACCCAAGTGGTCACGTGCATTTAGCCGATGTGGATTGCGACAACCTAACTACTTATATTTACCTCGTGGATCGTCTTCGGCCCACCGATATATGTGACTCAGCCTCCATGAAAATGTACGTACCAACATCAAATGCTGCTCTCTACACCACGTTAATATCTCCTCGACCTGACAAACGAATGCACCCACCGCTCTTACCTCGTATACATGTACAAAGACTTGCTCTATCTCGATATGATCGAAAGTTCACGACGCTCTTTAACTGCAATTATTTCTCTCCTCGTTCTCTCTCTCTCTCTCTCCGGCTTGATCGAAGATCGGCGAACTCTTCGACGCAACCATTCTCTCGCGCATCGGTTCTGCACAAAGAAGAGCGTCAATGAAAGAGTAGAAAAAGGAGAATCGCCTCGTATATCGCGAGACGAATAAGCCCCGTCCGTATGCAAAAAAAAACATATCAGCGAAGCGAATCGTAAAGACCGTAAAATACATCGTCAGTTAGAAGTCCAAAGAAGACTGTTTTTTGTTGTTGTTTTTAAATTAAATAAAAAAGAGCGAAACGAGTGATTCGTTACGATCCCGATTATCGAGAATAGGAGTCCTGTATATCGTAGTCGATCGTATAATGATACATCATCGATCCTATAATTTTCATTCGTCATTCTTAAGCGGCGCCCTTTAGCACGCTCACTCGCACAACGACGATCTCGTACCACACGCTCATTCGTACGGTGCTTAACAATGTCGCATCACCCGTATCATCCTTCCTAGAAAAGATCAACTCTCCGCCAGAAAATCCATTCCATGACGATTTGTTTGCACAACGTTTGCGAACACGTTGCGTTAAAATGTTGTGACACACATTTATCCGGTTCCTCTTTCCAATCTCTCTCTCTCTCTCTCTCGAGCTCTTCCCTCGTTGTTTTCTCGCACCCGGATTACAAAACCCGTGATATTACTCCCTCTCGCAGACGTGGGAACGAATGCAATTATGATATGTTGCATACCGAATGGCATTTCTCATTGTACCGACTATTGCCGTACACCGGTATTTATACGCGAAAAGAAGAAAAAAGAAAAAAAAAAGATTCAACGAGGTTTTGATACGCGTGCAAGACGCCACGAGGCAGAACACGTTCGTGTCGGCTCTCGTTCGTTCGCGAGTCGCTCGGGCTCGTTACACGCCAGTACGAAGATTCGCGAAAACGGTCAAAATGTGACGAGCGGATTGACGGTGGCTTTGACGAGAATGATTATGCGTCCGTCGCACACGTTTATATACCCATAATCGTTTCTGTCGCCACTGAGAGAGGATTATTAGCCTCGTAATTCTCGTTACACACCATACCTTATTATATCTCTCTCTGTTTCTCTCTCCGTTTTCTCTCTATACGACTTGCGCCGCCAGAACTATATAATATTATATAGGGGAGACTGGGTACGGTTGTAACAGTTTTACGTTGAACGCTCATAACGTTGCAATTATGGTATATATGTGCGAATAAAATGGTACATATTAAAGACTGGATATTTGCCTTCAAGTAGAAACCACGATTAGGTGTCCATCTCTTTACGAAAATGAGATAAACGTTGTTTTATAAAACATGTGCCACTGTTACAATCGTACCCATGCCGGGGGCGGTTGTAACAGCGCTGGGGGTCGGTTGTAACACATCAAAATAACACACAATGCATCCAGTTGTATCACTTTTTTATTGAAAAACGCGTATTAAAATATTTTCCAATTACTTTGCTCTTGTATGGCACATTTTATTATTATTTAAGTCATATTTGTTTAGTCATATATAATCAGTCAACAACACTAATAAGATCAACATTGAAATAAACGACTTTAAACATTTTAAAGTAAAACAAATTAAGATAAATTAACATAAAAAGAGTACGCTTGATACAAAAAAACAATAAACAAATTAAATTAGATTTCTCGAGAAAATTTAAGCGTTTAAACATAGACCTATTAGTCGCAATTATTGCAAATGTAATGGTTTCTTGGCATCCAAAATATAAAGAATAATGTCATCAATAATTAATTAATGAATAATTAATTAATTAATTAATAATGTTACAACCGTATTTGCAAAAATAATTAGAATTGACGAGAATACGATTTGTAAATTACAAACATAAGCTACAAATATACAGTTGCTTGTTTACTAAGCTCTAAAGTTCAATAAGTATTTGGAAAATTACCCAATATGGAAGCTGTTGTATCAACAGTATATCAGTAAGTAATATCAAACCCAAATCATTAAAAATATTTACTTTTAATCGAAACAATAAAATGGATCTCTCTGCGGGCATCAGTTCTGTGAAAAGTATAGCGTAGCAGTTTTATGCATGTCGAGGCTTGACAGCCGCGCGTCTTTTGTCTGTCGTCATCATTTGTGGTGTTTCAACCGTACCCATGAAAATCGTTACAACCGTACCCACCTCGCTTTTTGTAATAAAACGACACACAGAGATGAGACAAAATAATTTACAGAAATAACAGCCAGTATTTTATAATCTCTAAAGTATAAAATGTATGTGTGCAAATACTCAATACGACAAATGATATTAATCAGTAGCTATATCGAAATGAAATTCATGAAAAATAGTTACTTTTGGTCGAAGAAACACAATAGGCCTATATTTAAGCGTATTGAGGGAGCGGAGCATGACGCAACACTGGACATCATGTTCGGAACTGGAATCTGCATATTTTGTCTCTTTGTATCTCTAGTCTACCGTGCATAGTTTCCAAGATATTTGAGTTGTTACAATCGTACCCTGTTACAACCGTACCCAGTCTCCCCTACGATGCTCGTTTACGACGCTTGCTTGAATTTTGCCGCGACGGATCGTTTTTAGCAGCCGGCAGATTCTTATCCTGATGTAGGTGATCTCTCTATCTTTCTCTCTCTCTCTCTCTCTCTCTCTTTCTCTCTCTCTCTCTCTCTCTCTCTCTCTCTCTCTCTCTCTCTCTATCTCTCTCTCTCTGACCATTACCGGCATTCTTCGTTGCAAAATAATTCATACAAATTACTTTTCTCGAACGCATCACAAGAAATATTTACAAAGTCTAAAGAGATTTCAGAGCGTGGTAAGAAGAAAAAAGAACAGCTTAAATGGATCGCCCTCTCGAACTCTTGGCGCATGGATCAAGGAAAATCAATCGTCCGGTCACGTATTCGCGATTCGTTTCACCGTAATATCCACCGTTGCTTGGTGAAATGTCGAGATCGTGTTTGACAGATCGCGCACAAACTCTGAAGATTCTCGTCTCGTCTGACAAAAAATGCCCTTAACGAACATCCTCGGCTCGTCACTCAGTTCCAATTTAGAATCGAGCCTGGTTACACTTTCAACTCGAACATAAAAAAAAATCAACTCTAGAATTCCTGTGAACTTATTAAATATCCTCTTAAAAATCAAATTAATCGGACCCACAGAATCCACAAACAAAAATTCAGATTTTCTAAATTGGCTTCATGAGAAAATAATTAATTTTCTCCTGCTACGTGGAATTAAAAAATGCCGACGCGTGGCGAAGAGGATTGTACGGTGACCGTGAAGCGGCACGTGCCGTGGGATAATCATATACATATAAATACACGCAGCAAGAGACAAGCCATTCGAAACGACGAGTACATGACGATCGACGGGCGTGTGTTGAGGCGGTGGTCAAGCGACCACCCGCCGAGAATCGCTAATGGATAACGCCGATAGAATCGTAGTCGTACCGAAAGCACGCTTCTCTCGCCCACTTTTCCTTCCATCATATCTCGGTCTCGTTCATCCACGCTCGTAAGTACCTATAACACAAACGCCTATCTCTCCGATACGACGCGAAACAAGACTCTCGCAATAGTAACACACCACGCAGACGAAGGCGTCGTATAGAAGAGATCTCAACAACTTTGACTCGGGCTATAAATCTCGATAAAACACGCCACTTATAGGTGTACACGCTCGTGTTTGCCAAACGTGTCAAGAGTGTCTTGTAAAACATCTGGCCGTAAGGTTAATCTCGGATTGTAAAAATTTGAAAGAGATCGTTTCGGTGATCGCGTGCTATTCCTAAACATCGATTTTCGCCACCGGAGAAACGCGTCGATCGGTTACGTGTCTTTTATTTTTATTTTTTCAACGATCGATTTATTAATTCGATAATTGAAAATTCATTCACAGAGCTCGTATTTCATACGTATTCAACGACTTATTTTCATCTCGATCGGAGATTCGCGTGTACCGATCGATCGGCGCGATTTAGCCGAGTAAACCGAGCAACGCTTCCGATATTTAGTTCGAACGAATCGCGAGCACGCGCCTCGTATAGTTACGCCAATTCAATGTTTTGGGCGCGTTCCGTTTGCTTCTGGCAAGCGTCTGTCTAGTGTAACTCCCCCCCCCCCCTCTTCCCGCCCCTTGACGATCGAGCGTTAATTGCTTCGAGTAAATCCCACGCCGGTCCCGGATCGTTAATTTTCCCTCTCTCTCTCCCTCTATCTCGAGTGAGAAGCTGCGATCTTACCCATGGCCTGGCCGTTTTCCTACCAAGTACGATCGTCGTACGTAAATTGACTCTGGACTAACTGCGAAACGATCGCGTGAAGTACAAACACGAAAAAAGATAAACGATACAAGACAAAAAAAAAGATCAATTCGGTATCGACGTACGAAATTTCTATGAACTTCCGGTATGCTCTTAAAAGTGAACAGCGTTCTTTTTCGCGCGTTACAATGATTAATCCACGAACGTTGTAGGAATATCATATGACCGCTTTTGGTCTAATTTAACGTTAATCGAGCGTTCCAACGTCACGTGTCTTCGAGATCGTGACGATCGACGAATTCGTATGCGTCACGGACGACAAAAACGCGTTACGTACAAATCGCACGATTTTATAGGAATAAAACGTTTAAGAACCCCTTTTAGCCAAACTACTCTTTCTCCAGGGAGTCGAAGGTAGGGATGTCGTCTGAGATTTTACGAGCGAAACGGAGAAGTGGAGCGAAGATGTATTTCGATATTCTGGTGTGCGTGTGTGTGTGTGTGTGTGGGAGAGGGGGGCTGTTAGTGTGTATTATCGACGAGTACGTAAAGTTCGACGTGTACGTGCATAAGGTATTATACCTGAAAACCTCGTCCTCTAGCTCACGGGCTGGTTACGCGGGCTCGAGCCATTCGTCTAAGATGCGACTTTCTTCCAACAATGAGAAGAAGAGAGAGAGAGAGAGAGAGTGAGAGGGGAAGGGGGCGGGGGAGAACGCGAGATTTTGCTCCGCTCGAACGCTTTCTCCCGTTCCATTACATCTCTCGAGATTCGAACGAAGAAAAGTGTACATAGTTAAGTGGGTGCATATAAACCACGCGACGTTGGGCGCGAGAGTGCCCATGAGTGCTTTCAAATTCTAAAGAAATTGTGTTCCCGTTTCTCGATTCGCGTATCGCGCCACTTTACCGAAATCACGTTTTTTCGAAAATTAATATTCTTTTTTGTTCTCATAAATTTAAAAAAATTCTTCAACGAAAGAATTTACGAGCGACAGATTCGAAAGAGGAACATTTTTGTTTCGTTATTCCAAAGGCTCGAAGGCAGGATGAAGCTCATTTAGTATGATTTATTATTAATTATTGCGACAAAGTATAATCGACCGAGGCAAGATAATTTATTAATCTAGAACTTTGTTATTTTAGGAATTGAACGAGGGATGGAAGCCATCTAGCCAGATTATTCTATTAAGAATTTACGATCCGAACAAAAAGTATCCAAGAAGAGGTAAAGTCGAACAAAAGTAAATTGTAATATCAATTTTCAGGAATTGTGAACGAGAGATTTGACCTGGTTCTTCCGACTAATACCATGTGTTGGTAGATTTACCATGAGCAAGAAATCTTAAGAGGCACATCAGCGAATTATGTCACATTTTCATGTGAAATTGTAAAGGTCGGACGAGGGTCGTGTTCGATTTGATGTATTCATTACGATCAATTGATTTATTTACGGTCCACTTAACGGCATTAATTTTGTCAAACGAAGTCGAGCGTCAAATGGGTAGAGGAGTACGGACGAGGAGAAGAGTGGAGGATATCGCGGTAGAATCCCAAAATGTTCGGTCAGCTTTGAAAGCATTCCGAATTTGATGAGCCACCGAGAGGAAAGAGAAATATATACCTATCCGCGACGCGGATAACTCGTCGTCGCAGCCCTGCCAGCGAATGAAGAGGTAGTGAGAGGAGGGGTGCTTGGCGAGGGTGTTTCGGACTCATGAATATTCAAGTGTACCCGCGGACGCTTCTGTGTTCAACGTGTGCCACAGGCTCAATGATCGAGCTTTCCCCGGCATTTCGAGATAGAGAGAAGAGGGAGAGGGGGTCAAGGGGAAGTGAGATAGAGAGTGGAGAGGGCGGAAGAGAGAGAGAGAGTGCGGACTATGAAGCGCACACGCGGTAGGGCTTATTCCCTCGATTAGGGCATCGCCACTGGTACTCACGGTGCGAGAGAGCTTCATGCACAAAGTGGACGCGAGAGTATTTACCACATGAACGTGAAGCTCGAAGTTTGAAACCAAGTTGGATTAATTAGATGCGCAAACCACCATCGTTGGTGGCCAAATTGCACGTTCTTCTATATGTAGAAAGATACATATATCTATCTATATATATGAGGATATATATTTGCGGCAAACTCTAGTCCGAATAAGTCTACTACGAAACGCACCCTTTGTATCGCTCGAACTGTAATACGTAATTTAATTGCCGTATGCCCCACGGGCAGTTAATACGACAAAGTACCTCTCTTATCGTTGTACATATATGTACACACTAAAATGGAGAGATATTTACGATGCCGATGATACGAGTCCGAGAATCCATTTAATAATAATAATAATAGTAATTTTGGCGTAGGAGTGTTGGAATCATAATGATAATAATATTAACATTAAAAACAATTAAAATTATTAACTCAGTCGTTGTTTTACAATTGTCGTTATAATTGTTTATCGTTTCGTATCATTTCCGTCGCACTGTCCATCAGATTGACTAGATCTGTCATTAGTCGACGAACAAAGGACGAAAGGGCTGCGCATCGTTACGTCCACTCGTAACTAATAGAACGACCAAAAGAGTGTTTGCGCTGTATGTATCAAAAAGAGAGAGATAGAGAGATAGAGACAGTCAGAGACAGAGAGAAATAAGCGAAAGGATTATAGCCGCATAGTGCGCACTAATGGAAATTGCATGGTAATTCATTTAGCTCGGGAGCGAGAGGCGCGATAGTTTATTCACGCTTCATTCGAACCCTAACACATTTATCGAGGGCAGCGGCAGGGAGGCCGGAGATACGAATCAAATAACGAGACGAGTATACAAATGAAAAGGAAAACTTGTCGAGAGAACTCGATACGCTGATTGCTATCGTTCCTCTCGTCGTTATTATTATTTTTATTCTTATCATTATTATTGTTATCATTTATATTTTATTTTTATCATTATTTGCTTTTTTTATAATAATTATTATTATTGTGGTTATTATTATTAATAGTTGACAATTTCATATAAAAAACTATAATACTAAAAATAAATAATGTAGGTACGTAATAATTACGGCCACGTAGAAAACTGTCTAGTTCTCCAAATTGCCGTTTTTCATACAGATGCACATTCGCGTTGCACCAAGTTCACGAGGCTAATAAAAAGTTATAACGTACCGGGGACAAAATAGGGCATATGAATTACCCGCCACACTGGGATGCTCTTTCAGTCCGATAATTCACTTCGAAGTTTTTGCCTCCGTTCTCACTGTCTCGCTGTATATACCTAAATATACGGTAGGACCTAACGTCGGCTTTCACTTGGTATACCACGGCCCACACGTAGCCCATGATAATTGAATAAAACGTCTCGAGACTAGCTTTGAGAAGATGCGAGCAAGAAAAATTGAAATCTTTGAAAAAATAAACTTTTTTTATCTTTTTCATTTTTGAAGTTTCGAGCCGTCTTTTTCCGACCGAACGGAGCATTCGTATACCACGATGGAAGAGAGGTCGAGAGAATCGTCCGCCCTCACAAGGATGGGACGTGTTACGGGAGAGGTCACGATCGTTCTGTAACACGATCCCACCTCGAGAGAGCTAACTCGGCCACCGGAGATGCGCGAGTTCGTTCGCGTCTATGCGAGAGAATTTACCCCGGGCCATAAAAGAAGTACCTACTATTATTATTTAAGACCAGCCGACTTTCTCCCCGATTCCTTGGGATTCCTTCTCTCGACGTCGACGTGGTCGTCGTCGTCGTCGTCGTCGACAACGACCACGCGGTCCCGCGTTAAATACGATTCGGCACGTAATCGATTTATTCCCAATCGAAACGACGTTACCATGGCGCTGGAACTTCCATGACGGTAGGTACTAAAAACAAAAATGTCAGACGATAAAAAAATGAAAAATAAAGAAAAAATATTGGAAATGTATACGCGGTACTATAAAAGTTGGTAGGAAAATATAAATTCGTGAGATGTTCGACTAGAGACAACGATGATCCTCGTCGACATACATATCGATATCGTCGCTTAATATGATCGGTAAAGTTGCGAGGAAAGTCTCATTTTATTGCTTTCCTCTCGTAGTAAGAAATGAGAGAGAGGGAGAGAGATGAGAAAGAGGAACGGAGTGGAGACATTTTTTATTACGAGAGTAAAGGTATAATACATACATATATATATACGAAGACGAAGCGATTAATTTGAGCAGACTCCACGGCGCTCCTCTTTTACTCCTCCCCCCTCCTTGCACTGAGACGATCGCATTACGCGCACACTCTTCTTACACCAGAGATAGGAGCTAACACGTTCAATTCCAGCTGTGGCAGTGGCTGGATTTAACGTAGATCGTAAATTTCCAAGGAGACGAACACACCCATGGTACGTGCAATGGGAGGAGGATTTTAAAAAATTGGAAAATTTGCAGATTTTTTATCTCTTGACAGATAAATTGTTGGAGAATGAGAATGAAGATATTATATACATGTTCTTGTCGCACGTGGAATTGTGAATTTCGCAATGAAATGTTAGAGTGCAACCTCGATTTTTCAAATTTTGTTAGAAAAAAACCTAAAAATTCACTTTTTTCGCAATTAAACCGAGAAAATCGATGTCATTAATTTAGATAAAAAAGAAATTTCACCCTCCCCCTGACGTCCAGATCGTCGGGAGTAGTACTGGACTTCCGGTGCTTGGAGTCGATCTAAGTCATCGAAATTCGCTGTCATCCGAAACCAAAACATAGGTTGTTTGGGAAAGTGGAAATTTTATGCACTTGCCTACAGCAAGAACACGACATTCTCGATCTCGACTTTCAGTAGTTTGTAACCAAAAATATAAAAAACTTAAAAATTTTTAGTTTTTTCATCCTTCGACCGATAATTTTTTTTAGATCCGGAAAGAAGTTGCCACGTTTGTGTTCTATGAGAAATTTCCACTAAAAGCTGAAAATATCCATCGACCGAGAATATTTTTTTCCGGGTGATCAGTGTCGAGTAAGACTTTTTGCTTTGGACCCGCGCAATTATCGTAACTTCATTGGTATCCCGCTCATTTTTTCTACGTCAAGTCTACCAGAAGAAAATAACGACGTACGAGCATCGAGATGTTCATTCGCGCTTCTCGTTTCGGGATGACTGACATTTAACCGAGGCGATACGATGGAATTCTTGAAAATTGCCCATCTCCTCATCGCGCTATGTATATCGCATCCAGCCGGGCATTTCTCGTTCTCCAGCTTCCTGGTTGCACAATATAACGTCTCGGGGAAACTCTCCAACATGTCTTGCTCGCGCGAGAGTATACGCGCGGGAATAAACGATAGGCTCGTATTACACGGTTCGAGTCGTATTATCGCGGATAACGTGAGGAAAAGGGGCATAACGAGACTCGCAATTACACGTGTTGGCACCTCGTTGACTTCTCGAACGCGTGATAATCACATGGTCTATTATCATTTCTAATAACAACCTCAAAATAATGTTCGCCCATTTAGTTAATGATTTTTAAATAGATTGTTTTTTTTCGCGTTTTATCTCGACTTTAATTACTCGTCGTTAAAATAATTTCTCAATTAATCACGTCCGTTCGATTTAACGAATTAACGAAGACACAATTTTGGAAAATTTAGACCAGAAATTTCCTGATGTAATTCGTAATTACCCAACGTGTTATCCCGCAACTCGAGTTAATTGCACAAAATCACCTCGAGTAGTTGGAAGAAAAAACAGAGTTTAACAATCGCGCGAACGTGCGAAGTGCGGATTTTCTCATCAATTGAGTCATTGAGCGCCCCAAGTGCGAGTCTCTCGCGGTATGTGAACATTCCACGATGGATTCTCGGCATTCCGGGCGTGCCATCGCATCGATTCGCGTCGCCACATAACTCACCTCTGGACGATGTCCATCGCTCTTCGAGACGATACTGCCTTACGTGTGTGTATTACCTCTTCGGAAATACAATCACGTCGCTGCAGCTAAGAGCAAAATCCTCTAAGATGAGTCTACGAGGACTGGGAATAAATATGAAAAAAAACTTCAACATCGTATATTGTAACAAAACCCACATAATTTTTTATTTATTCACATTCTCTGTACAAACATATTTTACATAAGAAGTCAGCGTATCTAACGTCCCGACTTTCTTCAGCCACGCGCGATTCGGGCAACTTTTTTCGCTTTATCGTAAATTTTTATTTCTTATAATTTTTTTATTTTGTATTTTTTATTATTATTTCGCTCTCTTTTTCTCCCTCTCTCTCTCTCTCTCTCTCTCTCTCTCTCTCTCTTTCTACGCGAACACCTCGTTCCTTCATTTCGTTCAAGAACCGGGCGAGAAATAATAAATGATACGTTAGGAATGTTGGATACCTGAATCGAGCGTGGGAGTTTGGGGAAGTTTTTTGTCCGTCACCATTAAGTATCTAGAATAATGTTGGTTCTCTCTCGGGAACTCGAACCGTAGATGAAGATCTCCCTCGAGGTGAGCGAGATACGCGTTAGCCAGCGTTCAAAGTGGTTATCAGGTCGAGCAAGGGAGATAGAAAAAAAGAAAAACCGTGAGAGGGTCAAATTCGATTTTCACTTCCGGTACAAGAATTATTAGTCTCGACTTGACAAACGCTTACTCTCTCTCTTTCTCTCTCCGTCTCGTACATTCGCCATGCAGACGCAAAGTTTCTTACAAAGTACTTCAGATTCCTTTTATTTCTTGTCAATGTCCCCACTTTAATATTTTATATACAAACGAATAGGTAGGAGGGCGAGACCGCGTATCGAGCGTTTTTCTTTGTTCTCATCGTTGATTATACGATGGAAGAGTCGACAATTTTTGTCACTTTCGTTTAGTACGTATTCATATTCGAAATTGTTCTGTTTCGTTTAGCAGGAAACGATAACCGTTCTCGATAAAACTAGCTCGTCGTCGTCCACGACGAATGATAATTCTATTGAATTTGTAATTATAGTAATAATAACAATAATAATAATAATAATAATATTAATAATAATAATAATAATAATACCTATTCGCGTCGTGACGCTCGTTCATAAATATCTCGACGTTCTCGTCCCGCCATTAACCGGACGAATTAATTAATTAACACAATCTAAATAAACTTATCCGTATCTCCCAAATGTTATAACGTAAAAATTGTGCCCTAATAACGTATATAGTAACATCGAATGATTGCTGGCCAAGCGCGAATAACGATTCGTATTTACCTCGCTGAGAATCAACGATTTAGCGAGTTAAACGATATTTGAAGAAAGAAAAAACAAAGAAAAAAAAAAGAAAAAGAAAAATCTTGCTCTCATCGTCGTCAACGAAACAAATCGGATTGATCTCGGTCGTTTTTTTGTTCGGTGTCTCCCTCGTTTCTTCGTAAAAGCTCGACTCTCCGCAGGCGGAAAATTGTCGTGATGGAAATACTTTTCAACCCCATTTTGCGGCTATCGTGTAGAGAGACCTGAGAAGTTCGAGAGCTCTGGCATCTGACGCCGTCGTTTCGTCGCTGGAAAGTAAATTCCCGCTCTCGGCCGTAGCGATATCATCGTTCTTCTTTATCGGACTCGCTGGCGACGTTTCCTCGGACGTGTTCTTGAATCTTCGTCCCTTTTTGCTGCGAAAAGTCGTCACTATCGGCTCTTCCGTCGACGTGCTCGCCACCATCGTCGTTGTCGTCGTCGTGGTCGAACTCGGAACTACGGTCGAAAAATCGTTCTTACCGATCGGTAGATTGAGCCGATTTATTCCGGCAATGAGGTCACGCGATTCCTCGGTGGTAAATTCGTTAACCGGCATTCTCAAAAGCGCATCCAGCAATTGTTCCTTCTCCTCCTCCATCGTTTTGTTCATCGGCCCATTGCAATGATTGATCAGTAGTAGAACGAGTTGACGTACGGTGGCATTCGTATCGGCTTGTTTCATCACTTTCATCAATGTGTTCGTACTGGTTGTGTTCAGCTTACCGAACATCTCGTGTGCCCTCGTTATCTCATTGCTCCTATCGTTGATAGCGATTCCGTGCTTTGGTCTATTTGTCAATTCTCGATCGATGATCGGCGTCGCGAAACCTTCCTGACGCGTCACAATTTTACCGTCGCTGCTCGTCGACGTCACCGATGACGTTATGGTTGTGGTGATGCTCGTGTAGATCGGCGATGGCGTTCCCGTCGCCACACTCTGCTCGTCGGCCGGATAATTCGTTTGCGGCAATAAAGTGAACGCCGTTGGCGAATCGTTCTCGCTCTGACCGGTTGTCGCGCTGCTCGACCATTTCCAAGGTGAAGAGGGATAATCGAGATTATTTGTGTTGCGCGACGACAGACCGGAGCTTGTTGCATCCGTAACGAGGCTTTCTTTATTTTTCTTAACGCTATCAACAATTTTATCGCTATTATCGTTATTGGCGAAGGGTGACGGAGTTTGGGTCAATTCGGTGTAATCGAGGGTTGATAGGTCGAAGCCGGTGTCGCGCGGTGTACCGGAAACCAAGCCCTGGTTTATTCGCTTTGGATCGACAAAAACGGTGCTCTCCCATAGTTGGGTCACCGTTGGCGAGGATGTCCAATGATCGTTCAATTTCCGATCGTTCTGACGATCGTTATTGTCGCCGACAAACTTCGTTCCATCGTCGGCGTTATTAGCGACTGTCTCGAAGCCACCGGTCGTGTAACTTGTAAAAGGCTCCGTCGTTCTCGATGTCTGGACGCTCACGATGAAATCGGGACGTTCCGTAACTTCTTTCCGATCGCCAAAATCGTTACGATTCTTGTGATACTTGGAATAAATCGTGTCCGCTGTAACAAGAGACTCACGATTGTGTGTCGAGGCCCTCGGGGTTGTCGTATCGTAGTAACGAATCCGGAAGGGCGCAGTCAACGATTTTTGAGGATTTTCCTTGCCCGCAACGCCGTCGCGTTTTCTCTCCTCGTGGGTGTTCAAGGAATTCTGCAATTTTTTCGTGTTATCCGGTTGACGAAAATTCAATGGCTTGCCAACACCCGTGACTACGTTGTAACGTTGCTTCGAAACATCTTTGAGCTTTGCAGTTTCCGTACGACGAGTCTGAACGTAAGTCGCAGGGGTAGAAGAAGCAACGTAATTATCGTGAATCGGTGTCGCGTCGAAAGGTTTCACATTTTTACCATAAGGCTCGTACGTACTCGTCGATTGGCTGTTGTTTTGAAAACCACCGATTTTGTTACTAGCGCTGTCGTCGGTCGGGAAATAATTGTCACCGTAGTCACCGAGACGATCGTCGTTGACGCCGCCATCTGGTGCAGTGGTATCACTAGGTGCGCTCGCCTCTTCCGGATAATAAACACCACCTCCGGTTGGACTGTTGTTCAATTCGTTTCCACCATTGGAAGCCGTGGCAAATGCATGATTTACTTGAAACGCAAAATTATTGGCGGGGCCTGATTCGTTGGAATTGTCGGCTGACGTCGACGGTGTCGTGTAATAATCGCCGGAGGTCGTGTAATATTCCTGTTGGTTGAAAATTTCAGTAGTTGCAGGTGGATCTGTCGTGCCGGGATAAACTGTCGTCGGTCTACGACCTCTCGGTGGCGTCGTATCGTCCGAAAAATCCAACACCTCGTCTTTTTCCTTGGTGACCGAAGGGTAATCCTCCGAAGTCGTTGGAACAAAAGTCGTAGCCGTAAATCTTTCCTCGCCGTCGCCGATCGTCGTTGGCTCGGTAGGTCTTATCTCCGTCAGTATCTTCTTGAAGGTATCGGGATCTTGAAGATAGGCGGACAGAGCGTGTGTAAAGACTTGAGCAAGTTCGCGAAGTCTCGTACTGTTAGATTTACGCGCACCGTCAATCGGTCCCTCGCTCTGTTGAATATCCAAATCGTCCGTATCCTCGTTCGTTCCATCACCCTCGAAACCCACCTCGGAACTTGAATTACCCTCGAGTGCGTTATTGAGATTGAATAATTCAGCGTATGAATTGATCGTGTGCTGCGTTAGAATGCTCGTTGGTAATTCGACGCTCGTGCTCTCCTTAGAAACTTTATTACGGGTCTTGTCCCGGTCGTTCGTGGTTTCCGTTGAATCGGACTCGGCCGCGGAATCGGTTCTGCTCTCGGCGGTCACGTCGAAATCGTCACCGGCAGTGGCGAAGTAGAGCGCGAGAGAATGGAGCGTCGACGGTCCCGACGAAGTTGGTATGTGCAAGCCGCTTCTCGTGTTGTTGCCGACTCCCAGGATAGTTGGCACGGTACCGTCGAGACCTCGAAGAGACTGGATCATGCTCATGGCGTGTTCTCGCTCATTCACAGGACGCTCCGAGAGACCGTGTTTCTTCGCGAAATAGGTCGTCGTAACGTCCGACTTCTTTTCCGGCAGATAGGCCGCACTTCCGCTTCGCAGCCTGCTGGTGGGTCTAGCCGACGGCGATGGCGTCGAAACTCGAACTTTACCGAGGCTCTTAGCGCTCGAGGCGCGATAGAAGGAGCCCGTCGAGCTGTAAGCAGGCACAGTCGCGGTATAAGCCGTTGGTTTCGCGGTCGTGCTCGTCTTCGTCGTCGTCGTCGTTGTCGTCGAGTAAGCGTAATTCTTCGTAAATGGCAAATAAGGACCAAGCGTCGACATTACTTTGCCCTGTTGATAAGTGAAACTAGTGTCATAGGGACTCAGAGTCTTTCCAGTAAAACCTGTTGAAACGACAGCCGTTGTTGATCTCGACGGTTTCTCGGTAGAAGTGCTTATGGAATTTACCGACTGTCGATAAGTGCTACCGGTTCTTGGCGTATTCTTCCCCGTGGTGCGTGTTTGCTGAGCGAGATTTTCCAGACTCTTTGTACCGACAGTATTCTGATCGACAGTTACGTCACGATAATTCGCCGATGTTGTGACGTGAGTCGAACTCGCGTCGGTACGACGTACGGTCGATTCGTTTATCGGCTCGGTGGTCACCACGGAGTTTTGCCTGTACTCCTGCGACTTTGAGTAAGGTCTCGACGTAGTGAAGCCAGAAGCTACGGACGAAGTCTTGTAACCGCTCGTTTGAACCTTGTTGCTCGTATAAGCCTTAGCGTTGACATAAGTCCCGGAAGTGATGATCGTCGGCGTCGTATTCTCGTAAAAATCGGTGCTCGTTGTAAATGTTTGATCGTTGGCCGTTGTAAAAGTTTGATCGTTGGCCGTTGTAAAAGTTTGACCGCTGCTGGGTGTCACGGAATCACGAGGATAAACCTCGGTGAATATTTCCGTATTCGTCGTTTCCGTGCGACCTTGAGTCTCCGGATAAGAGGTCGTGGTACGATAATCAAGATTATCGGTATAAGTGGTTCGATCTTGATTATTGCTGGTGTAGTAATCGGTATAAGGAGCGGGGGTAGTCGTGACAGTGTCAGTGATCGTCGAACCAAGAGTGGTGGTGTCGTAGTCGGTCGACGAGTAGTCGTTACTCGTTCGGGGCTTGTAAATCGGTTGATAGGTAGGGAATGGCAAGGAGGCCGGTGGTCCAACGCGAACTCTCAGAAAATTGCCAGTCACCTTCTCTGTACCCGAGCTCGTCGTTATCGATTTCTGACGAGGCCTCTCCGTAGTCTTCTGCTGTACTCTCGACTTACTTTTATTGTTGTTGTTGTTGTTGTTATTGTTGGCATTGTTATTGTTATCGTTGTTATTCGCATTGGAGTTACCGCTAGGATTATCGTTGAAGTTGTTGTAGTAACTGTTGAATTGACTCGAGCTGTACGCCTCGTTGAAGCGATTGCCCCGATTAGTCGCGAAAGCCGCGCTCTCGGCGAGTTGCTGATATTCCCTTATCGGGCTGGAAGTGCTCGTTCTGAACGTCGTAGTCTCGGTGTACGATGGTGTTACCCGGTTGGACGTTTGCGTTTCGTGGACGAAGCTCGGAACGCTACCGCTCTTGGCGAAGCTCGAACGCTCGTTGTCCCCACCTCCTCTACCTACGTTACGACTAGAGGATGAATAATCCACCGTCTGTTGATTGGAACGTACCGGCTGCTGTTGCTGATTATGATAGCTGTTCTGATTCGATCCCGTGTATCTGCTAGCTCCTCGTTGTTCGTAATTAAAGTGACGCTTCGACTCCTCATTCACGCCACTCTCGACTAGCTGATTCTGTTGTCTGTCGACGGGTCGATAATTTCCACGATCCGTCGTTGTTCTTCCCGAGGATTGATGCGTTTGTTGCTGATACTGCTGACGACTCTTATTGTTGTTGACACTCTGGCCATTATTCGTTACGTCTTGCGACACCTTGAATGCATTTCCGGTGGCCAGCTCATTTATCTGATTATACTGATTGGGCGTGACGCCGTTCGAGCTGTAAATCTGATTAGGATCGAAACTACGTGTCGTTGATTTGTATTCCGTGCTCTGGCCGCGTTGTCCAACGCTACCTGGTATAAGATTCTTATTCGGCGTCTGACCGAAAGGATTCGTTCTACCGTTTTGTCGACCGTTGTAATTCGTATTTTCCGACTGATAATAATTCTGTCCGTTGACGTTATCCTCGTTCTCACCGCTCGTACGATGAAATTCCGAATTCATACGTTTCGCGTCAGTACGTTTCCGCTCCTCTTCCGCCAATTGTTCGGCGCTTTGCTCGTACAATTCCGTCGATTTGCTGCAATCGACCTTGAACCACCAGTCGCAGATCAATTGTGATTGTTGAAAGATCGTACCGTTCGGACAGAGAAACGAGATCTTCCTGCCGTTGTCGCATATGTGGAAGACCTAAATGGAAAAGAAAAATCAACAAAAAGTAATGAAAAATCAGGATTCTTTTCTTTTTTTTCTTTAAATTCGCAAAGAGATAAAATAAATTTTTTAATTTCGTACTTGACAATTCGTCTCCAGATCTGCGTAATAACCGCCTTTCAAACCTCGACAGCTGAACGCCGTGGCTGGTATCGTCGTGAGTGCCGGAAAGTCAACGCCTGGTTGACCCATGACACCTGAAATAGTTACGATCAAACAGGATTCGACGAAGATATCTTGCCGCAAACTACTCAATCCTCTATCTTTCAACAATATTCCAATTTATTCAGTTTTCTGGGTTAATAGCGAACATGCTCGTTTTGTAACTAGCGGTTAATAGTGTCACATATAAATGTATAGATCACTACGAAAATAAAGAGAAAAGTAATGAAGCATCGTTGGATAATATTGTTAGTATACCAGCGCCCTTCAGCCAGTCGTTGAGAAGCTCCTCGTTCCCGAAGAATACTGGGAGAAGAAGAACGAGGATGCACGAGAGGAATTCGTGAAAAAAAATACATAAAGCCTTGAGTGGATTTAACGACGTATCTTGATTCCCCCTTCAACTTTATATATATGTGGCCGTTCGCGCGAAAGAGCCCGTTTCGTCAGATGGAAGTGTCGGGGGTTTGAGGAGAGGTTCACTTCCACCTTTATTCCCGACTCAAATGTCTGTATTAAATTTTTCCAAGTTGAAACAATACAGAAATGAATAAATTTTGAATAAAAAAAATACAGAAATTCTGATCGTTAAATTAAAACAAAAAAAAATAAAAATATTATCTTTGTTTAATATTCTATTTCATCTTTATAAGTTGAAACACGTCTAAAACCCGAAACACCAGAAAGATCGAGTTATCAGTCGCGACTACGATCCTTACGATTTCGATTTGATTTTCGTCTTTCGAAAATTTAACAAAAATTTAAGCCAACCCCCGAATTTTCGTAAACGCGACTTCTTTCAAGCGACCGGCCACGTATCGGCAATGCATCACGATCCGGTTAGTTGTAGCTGACGTTAAAAACCTTGGTAGACTTGGTACTCGCCATTCTTCTCGGGCGCTAGTCGTTTGACGACGGTCTTCAGCGCCTCGATGTCCTCTTCGGAAGCCTCAAGGCTGGCCAGATCAAGCTCGGTCAGGAACTCTGGTAGTCTCGCTCTCTCATCGTCCACGGAACTCTGCGTGAAACAAAGTCGGAATGGAAAAGTAAAAAAGAAAAAGATAAATTTTTTTAAAAATGAAGCAAATCGGACGAGGCCTCTTCAATTAGTACGATAATCGCGTGAAGTACGGGAGAAAAATCAAAAGGACGTTGACGAGCTTGGAGTGGGAAATGTGAATAGCGGCAAATCCTTTTATCCCGTTGATGGAGGATCTCTCGCTCGTGAATAGTGGGAAATTACGGATATAGCGAGAGGTAGATGGATGCTGCTGCTGCTTGGTCCAGCCGGGGGGTAAAGCTGGTCGAGAGTGAGAGAGAAAAAGAGAATAAATAGAGAGAGAGAGACGGAGGGACAGAGAGAGAGAAAGTGGAGAGAGAAAGAGAGTGAGAGTGAGGAGAGAAAAGCGAGAGCGACACGACCGAGGAATATAATGACCAACCGCGGTAGCACCAGGGCTAATTGGTCGTAAGAGTTAACGAGGAATAGTGCGCTAGACGCTCTGTCAACTGTCCAACGGTGGTAAAGGGGATAAAAGAAAGAGCCCCACCGGCCGAGTAAAAAAACGTACGAGGGAGAGAGAAGGGAAGGAAGTGTCGTCCGGCTCTCGCGAAATGGCTCGTGATAACCATTACGCAGGTCGTCCTCGGTGGATCCCTTTTTTTAACCAAGTGCTATATATTGTGACGGGACAAAAAAAGAGAGAGAAAATATATGAAACCATTTGGAAGCGAGTTAATCGTCGACCTTTCGACTCCGAACAAGAACCATTGAGAAAATAATTCCTCCGCAAAGATTCGCGTTTGCCCGTTTGCGGAAAAACTCGCTCGGTTTTGGTGAGACATCTGAAGTCTCGACGAAACTCGGCACGGTAGAACGAGGGAAGAATGGGTCAAATACGACAAACAAGTCCTAACGCCGCCTCCCCCCTCCTCCACAACCCTCTCATTATCGCAGACGTCGACGTCGTCGGGAATTCAACTGTGGTCTCCCTCTCTCGCCCCGTTTAGTACTTCCATTTTCCAGTTTCACCCCTCCGAGACGAGCTTAACCACCCTTGGCCCTTGCCACATAGCAACGGGCATAACTGCTGTTTCTTCCGGGTGGTAAGGTTGATTAACGGTTTTTCCCACGGGAAGTTAACCCTTTCCACGACTCTCTCCTTCCTTCGCTAAATATTTCACGGGATTACGAGGTTCATCTAACGCGCGTACCGTATTTCTGATTTTACGGACGAAAGAGAAATGGTGCAGGTATGGACCGTTTGAACGAATAGAGCGTTGGGTCACTTTAGATTTTTTTTCGGATTTAGTTTATTTACATACCTAGTTGCCGAGGGTGAAATCAACACTTGAAAATTAAATCGAACCTGGTCCATTTGGTTATGAAAATAAAAATAAAAATTGCATGCATCGGTCATTCTACGGTGGGTACGCGAAGCAACATTGTTACGCAGAATTCTTCACCCTCCAGAGGAGATTTTTGCTTTTTATTTAAATCACTATGCTGCGAGAACACCCCTGAAAGTTTGACACTGATCCTCGGCCTAGAATGCGATCCGGATCCAGTTTTCCGTAACAAAACAAAAATACTTGGGTAGAAAAAGAAAAATTGAATTTTCATTTAAAAAAAAGATGATTTAGGGGTTGCACGAATGGACCATTTTTCGTTCACTACGATCCTCCACTCACCGGGAGAAATTTTAACGTTTTATTCATGTTAGCATAACCGTATATACCTAGACAACCCCGTGAGTTTAAAGCTGATTTATTCAAGTCCCCGCGCGATTTCCTTAAGTGATCCATCCGTGCACGGTACCTCCTACATAAAACATGTGCCCGAAGGATATTTGTTGGCGAAATCCGAACGCGCAAAAAGGAAGGCTACGAGTGCGATCGGGTTGCCGCTTTGACGCGTTTTTCAACCCCTAAATCGATGATACGCTCGAAGGCAATGGACGATATATAGAATTTGTTCTATGTCGAATCAAGAATTCGCGAGAAAACTACCCCCAATCGCGATCGATCCGATGAATATATATTCGGCATATCTACGAAACCGGGTACGTACGTGTCACGGTATTATTCGTGCGACATCGTACTCACCCCCATCCCTCCCCTAACCTCGTGTAGACGCCCGAAGTCCCACTCGGCAATTTTTCCCCATTGAATTATTCAACGATGACTTGTGCTATATAACTCAACGTATCTCTGCTCCCTCGCCCACCCCCCTCTTCCCTTTCGAACGATCCAACGAGTGCGCCTGTAAACCGTGGCGATTCTCAAAAGTCGGTCATAATTTCGAAACACGATTTTCGTCGACCCTTCTGTTTGTTCGCCGCAAACCGTTGGTTTAACATAAACGAGGTCGTGTGTACAAAACAGTCGAGGATGCAAAACCGGAAAGCTCGTATGATCATTGTTAACGCCGGGGTCACGTACGTCCGTCACCGCGATGCAAAACCGTGCAAATTTCCAAACGAATTTTCACGATATTATGCGCATTGTCGACCTCTCTACCCCATTTTCCTCCCTCGTTGCTGCCAATGGCGTTTCATTCGTAGTGGATGAATTTTCCCGCTCCATTTATCCTGTAAAAGCTTCGTGAGCGAAGAACATAAATGAGGCTCAAGTTGTATTGGTCGTAGTTTGAAAAATACGGAGGCTGGAAAGAGAAAGAGAGAAGAGAGAGAGAGAAAGGGGGGGGGCGCTTTGTGCACGTGTATAATTAAACCCACCAGCATAATTAATGCCAATCGTTTTGTGACGCTCTTGCCTCGTTCGCGGTTCGTGTACACACGCTGCGCCCCTCAGCCGCATTGCTCAGCCGCTGTCAGCTAAATATCCGCTCGTTGCTAGAGACCGATTAATTACTTTATGCGCCTATATATATCTGTGTGCGTGTGTGTGTACATAGATACCTATGAACCGTTCTATTATTTGACGAGATTATCGCGGGCGTTTATTTTTTGAAATTTGTTACAACGAGGAGAAGACGAGTTTTCACGGGTTTTTCACTTTTTGACTGTCAAATTATAATGGCCCGAGAACGAGGGTGTAATATTCATGTTATATGAGAAAATTCCGATGTCGCAAAAAACTGATAACGACTTTTTGGAAAAAAATAGATTCTTTCAAAGCGTTAGTGTTTAAAAACTCAGGATTTCGGATAGGTGGAGGGAACGAAATTTTTTGGTTTCGTCGATAAATATTTCATAGGGAGGTCGCGAAATCGTCAATTTCTCGTACAACACGAATATCGTATTCTCGTTTACGGTTTGTTACGGTTGGTCGGTAAAAATGCGGGAAAAACGTAAAAATTTACTTTTTTAGCGACTATTATTCTAAAATTGTTATATAATTACCAAAAAGAAATCCTCACTTTTCTCATTTCCATCAAGAACTCGAAAACAATTTAAAAAGAAAAAACAAGAATACTCGTTAAAAATTAATGAAAATTTTCTTAATCACTTTAATTACCGAGTCTAGATGTATCTCACTCTGTAAAACTAAGATTTTTCATAAAAGAGATAGCGACTTTCGCAACAAAAATAAGAAATCAATCTTCAGATTCGTAAAACCTCGAAGCGAAAATAAAAACAGCACGTTTAAAAAAAATGAAATTTCGGACTCGCTATCGATCGTTCGTAAATATAATAACTTCTAGAATTGAGCGACTCGAAGTATTCGCGTTAATTATTTTTATCGCATGCGACGAAATGTAAGAACAACGGGCAAATCGAATCTTCCGTGGTGTACGACTCGGTACGGTTAATCGTGAAATAAATCATAAACGCGTATATACGCGAGGCGTTACTGTACGATATTTATATAGCTATAGACCGAGTTCTCGTTCAGCACTATTCGCTCGTAGAGCGTACACAAATTACCCGATGTACGATATGGCGAAACAGTGACGGTAGATTCGAGGAGTTTACTCCGTTGCATATCCAGTTTCTCGTACGGAATATGCAATTGCGTGTACTATATATCCCGTATAGTGAACGAAACTGCGAGGATTTAATTAAATTGTTGGATGTGAGAATATACTGTAGGGCCCGTATGCAAACTCACCGAGTAAACGCGTATGTACGTAGAATTCGCGTGGAGTAACTATCCGTTTCGTACGAGAATCAAGTCGGTCAATTATTTAAATAATTACAACAAATCGACGATCGACGGAATTTTCTTTAATTCATCGTCGAAAGACATAAAAAGAAAGAGAAAAAAAAACAATAATTTATTTCCAAATAGCAAAATAGTCAAAAATTTCATTTTTCGCGACATTTCGCTGATTTACGAATCGCGCCACTCGCGAAACGCGGTGCGCGTTGGGCCCATCCGACGCGACGCATTCGCTCCAGTTTCTTCGACGCGTGCGCGACGGGCTCAAGGCCCTCGCGGCTCTCTCGCGCGCCGGTACGGGACGAGCGCGCATGCGCGCGGGCGCCGAGAGCGAAAGTAGGATTCTCCCGCATGACTTTTGCTTTTTAAACGTATATCGGTATATGTACGAAGTTTATGGAAGACGGGTAATGTCGATGCGCGCAATCGTTCATACACCAGCCCGTGCGCGTTCTCTTTCCGCCACGCTCTGATGCAATTCGCCTCTCTCATCTCATTGCAAACTCGTGCATACGCCTCGTGTGTACGACCGCTCTTATTATTATTATTGTTATTACAGCGAGACGAGAGTACGTACGCAGACGAAGGAGCGTAATCGCGTGATTTTTTAATTGCTAATAATAAATATCAAGAGATTTCCGTCAGAATAATCATTCGTGTGTATCGCCGCCTTCGTATCGCCCCTTCCCGGGGGCGTTTCGCGGTTTACGTTCGATTATGATAAATGAAGAAAGCCGGGGGAAGAAATTGTTTCCGTTTCGTAGCCGTTTATCGGAAGTCCGATCGTAAATTAAAAAATCGGAATAAACGTAAGATATCGATCGATTAACAATATTTCTTTGAATACGAAGAGTTGAACCTTTTTCGTTATCAAATTATAGCCAAAAAGTGTAACTCTGAATTCTTATAAACAATTTTTTAACTCGATTTTTTTCATTTTTGAACGCGTTAGTGAGATATTTGATTGGAAATTAAAAATAGAACGGGAAAAACGGAAATCTGTTCACAGTATTTACCAAATTCTTTTTGAAATATATTTTTTCCATCGCTCGTTATTTTATCTTCGACGATGTTTTTTTACCGGCCATTTTGAACGATTTACGAACGAGCTCGAACTATTATCCACTCTACTACGTAACGCATCGTAGACATTAACGAAATTGCACAAGTCGATCTACACGGACGACCTGGCGTCTCTCTCTCTTTCTCTTTCGCCCTTTCCAAGTTTTCCCTCAAGTATTACCTCTCGACGGACTTTGACTTCTCTCCTTATCTACCCTGACTATCTCTCTCTCTCTCTCTCTCTGTGGCTCACTGCCCGTTTGCTCGACGGCTAGCGAACCATGAAACCTCAGCACCGGAAGTTTGATTGAATTTACGATTCTCGTTTCGTGATTGAATCGCTTCCGCGTGGCGGTAAGTTCGTCCAATACGGAAGATTGACCTCTTATCATCGTCTCTCATCGTCGGCAAAATAAATTCAGTCCCTCTTCCCCTCGCCCTTTTCTCCGCGCGGCCCAATACCAAAATTCCTTTTTCATCTTCCGAATATTTCGAAAAAAAGCACCTCGCGACCAATTTTTGATCCGTAGAATTGATAAGGCAATCAACGTGACAAAGAAAAAAAGAAAAACCCGATTGATATACGATTTTGACCTCGGCTTTTGAGCCCTCGGGGCAAATTTATACCGTGCGAGCGGTGGATGTGCGCCGGTTGGAATTTACTGTGCGATGAAAAATCGAGAGCACGCGCGCCACCAACGTCAAGGGCGGTAGGGCGGTATAGGGAGGGCAAAAATCTCTCGGTGCTCTACCCGCGAACCGTAACGCGAAACGGATTCGTACCGGCGTGAAATATGAGTTAAACGTTCGTTAAATCGATACGGTCACGGGTCCGCACCCTCGCCCCTCCCCCCGTCCCTCATATCTGTCTATCGCTCTCTCTCTCTCTCTCTCTCTCTCTCTCTCTCTCTCTCTCTCTCTCTCTCCCTCTCTCTCTCTCTCTCTCTCTCTCTCTCACACACTCTGTCTATTCCCGTCCCCCTCTCTCTCTCTCCCTTACTCTCACTCTCTCTTGCTTCCAAATATATACAAGTACTTATATTTCTATTGCCTGATGCCGAAGACCGGAATCGCAGATAGGGCGCATCGCATATCGGAGAGCAAACCGGACGAGCTGGCGGTGCACATCGTGTTACACATACACCCATCTATATATATATATATATATATATATATATGTATATTATCTTGCACAACTTGCGAATCCACGGTTGTATAACTTCCGTTGTAAACCCGAAGCTTCGTCGGACGAAGTGCGATATAAACTGACGACATATCGATGATTCTCTTTTTTTTTTATAGGACAAGCGATTTGTTCTTGAGACAAAGGAGACGAGGGACGAGGAAAAAAATAGAGTTAATTATGTAGCTGATTGAAATTTCACCACGTTCGTTTAGGTACGAGAAATTAGAATAAAGAACGAGAACACGGAGGGAGATTTTGATCAGTTAATTATGATGACCTACGAAATGCCGCGAAATTTGTCATTCCCGCGAAACCGTCTGTTTCAATTTCGTGTGTGTGTGTGTGTGTTTTTTCTATATCTTTCGTCCGAGCCCGAAAAACGGGCGGAAAAAGAATTTTAAAAAGTGGTCGTGAGATCCGGACGGGAGATTATCGTGGATCGTTTTAAATTAGGTGTGTGTTGTACACGTGTGTACATTAGTCGAGGTTGTTACCGGGAACAGTTGTCGGAGTGACGCGCCGGTACCGGAGAGCGCCACCAGGCGCGAGAATGTAATCGAGGCGTAACGGGGGTCGGTACAGTAAGGCTGTGAGATAAGCACGAAAAAAAATTATATATATATATATATATGTATGTGTGTATGTACGTTTATATGTGTGTCGTATGTAAGCCGGTCATGTGCGTTTTCTCGTCGAGCAAACGCGTATCTAATGAGCCGCGTGGTCGCACGGAATGTTCCCTTATACGAACATATACAATATATATGTGTGTGTGTGTGTGTGTGTGTGTGTGTGTGGGTGTGTGTGTGTGTGTGTGTGTGTGTGTGTGTGTGTGTGTGTGTGTGTGTGTGTGTGTGTGTGTGTGTCTGTGTGTGTGTGTGTGTGTGTGTGTGGGTGTGTGTGTGTGTGTGTGTGTGTGTGTGTGTGTGTGTGTGTGTGTGTGTGTGTGTGTGTGTGTGTATGTGTATGTGTGTATACATGGAAGTCTTCATCCGGACGGAATTGTCAGGAAGTTAAAAAGAGAGCTGCCTCTAACGAACTTTCGGAATTTCTAATTTCTTTTCGAACCTACGTGTATATTATATTTATATTATATGTATAATATTAATGTTAGAACTATATTAATTTTAAAAATATGTAATTTTATATTTGTCAAATTGCTTGAAAATATTTTTGTCGATGTTTGTTAATTTCGAATTTTCAAAAGCACTAATTTCCGTTCGAATCTACATTCATATAATATGTGTGTAAATATAAATATAGGTTGAAAATTGGAAATTTACTTTAATTTATTGTCATTTGAATTAATTAAAATATAAACAACGAGCTTCTTAATTTACGTCTTTTTTAATTTTACTCTCATAATTAAATATTCTCAAAATATTTCGCATTTTTTTTCCCAAGGGTGAGTGGGTCTGAAAAAAAAGCCGCGATAAAAAATGTTGAAAAGGAACAAACGTTCGCAACATTTCTAAAAGACAGACAATGTCGTGTATCGAGCAAGTACATTTGTCGTTTGTATATACTCGTGTGCTCTGTGTACGATTTCTTGGTGAATCGAATTTTGTCTCTCTAGCTCACGTTCACTACCATTGGGCAGAGAATTGTGGATGAGATGGCAAACTCCACATTGGTGAAGTTTGCCATCTCATCCACAAACGACAATGTCCCGACGAGCTTCGCTTCCGGCACATAGACCTTCTCCTCCTCGCTTACTCGAGCGAATCCTCTTCCTTCTATTTATCTATATCTATATATCTATTTATCGCTCTCTCTCTCTCTCTCTATATATATATATATATATATATATATATACACATAGGTATAACACCACTGGCAGGAAAAGCTGCAATGCACACGTACACAGCTCTTCTTACAAGCGCCTATACATACGTACGATATATATTTATATGTATAGAGAAATATCTCATGAACTGGAGTACGGTCGAGAATCTCTTTCCCCCTTTTTCCCTCTCACTCTCCCACCCTATCGCTGTCTCTCTCTCTCTCTCTCTCTGTTCGGAAAGGTGGTTCAGCTCACGATCCCACGCACGCATTGTTCCGTAACAAATTCCGGCCATGGTTTACCAGTACGTAACACAAATGAGCGTAGTGTTCTATACTCGGTTCCCGTTGAGCTCTGATCTCCTCCATAGACGAGATACTCTTCCCTTGCGAAGACTCGTGGCATAAACTCCCTTCTGGTCCTACCTATGATTATTGTTTTACCTCGATATATGTTTTCATTCATTTCGATTTTTTGTTTGTTAAATAAATAATGTGAATAACGGAAATTGATTAATTAATCGATCGTTTGATCGATACCGAAATTCGGCGATTACGATTTTTATTAATTGATCGATTAATAGAAAATGGCAAACAAATTAACGTTTCCGATATTTATTAATAATTTCAATAATGAAAAATCTTAAAAAATCAATAATCACGCAAAACTTAATTAATTAATCGTGAATCATAAAAATTAACGATTATTGGCAGCTCGAGGAAGGAGAGATGAAAGAAAAAAGAAATTTCTCGTTATTGCGCGGGTGAAAATCGCGTCGAATCAATGCTATTATGCGAAACGAGGAGAGAGAACAGGAGAGAAGAAAAAAATTCTGAATGATCGTGCATGTGCACCAGCAGCCGTTTACATAACCCTGGCGTCCCCACCATTGTTTCGACAATCTGATTCGCTCCACCGGAAGTTCGAAGCTTCACGCTGCATGTAAATTTTATACACACATCGACACACGCACACACAATGTTGTCTCGTACGTATGTGAGACAACATTGCGGAGTCTTCTTCCAAAACTGGTTACGACTATATCGTCGATTCGCTTGTAATAAAATGCATCCTCGCGTATAGTACGGGATAACGACCGGTCGATATAACATTGCTCGTCGTTGGCAAAACGACGCGAGTTCCCGTAACTCGTCGAAAATCAAATGAATATTCAGCTATCGAGCAAATTTTATTTATATGAACGTTTTTAGTGGGAATAAAATTGATACTATTGTGGCCCGTCGATTGGTTGTCGCAGTCATGAATACGTGCGATATACAAATATGTAATAATTTTTTAGGAGGAATAGGAATCGCACGTGAAACGTAAATATGTTCGTTATCGACTCACCCTAGATTCGCAGTAACCCGGCCTCAAAACGAATGCGAGACCTGAAACACAAAATTACACATTAATATCATAGATTTTGGTGTTAAATGACACCCAGCGCAGATTTACGTACATCGAGAGATTTTTACGATATGATAATTGAAATTACAGCTTAAAAATATTTCGTGTCAGATTGTGGGTAAATCATTGTAAATGAGATTTTGGTTATAACTTTTGTATTCATATTTTCATACATGGCTCATTGTGGGAATAAGAATTCAGAAAAACTAACTAATCTTACCAAATAATAAGAAGCATATCAATTACAAAAAAAAAATTATAACTGAAATCTCAATAATTGTGATACAAATTGATTTTTTAAAATAAACATAACAATTGTTGTATTTAACTCTAGAACAAAAACTCAATCATTTTGTTCCAAGATCTTTTGTTACGATATAAAAATAAGATAATAATAAATCAAAGATGAGTACAAAATTAATGAACAATAAAAATACGAAAAAATTTGCAACAGTTAATTTCGAACGATAACGCAAACTCGCAAATATTACGAATATATCTGACGATAAATTGAAAGAATAAGTGGTTGGTTCCACGAAGACGCCTCGCACGGATTTAGGTCACGGTGCACCTGGGAATTCGATCAAAACCATCGTGTATTCGCAGAATTCTCGATCGTGGAGACACGACGCAACAGTGTTAATAAGCAATAATATTTGTGCAAGCAATATAGCAAAGCATTAGCGACGGAAGCCATTCGCACGGTAATTAGATCATCGAAATAGTCGGAGTGTCTCGCGTAACCGAGACACTGCAATTAGCGGACTAAAGTAGATCAGGCGCGCGCCATCTATCGTCCGCGAGTTGCATCGCTGTTGCGCGCGCACCGAACAAAGACGAAGGCGAACATCGCCAGTTTCCCGAGGGATTCGTGAAAGTGGGTACGATGAAGATAGGAAAATAATGATAAAGACCCAAAGAAAGATTTTATGAAAGTCGCTCGACGCTCATGAGCGGAAATGTCCTCGGAAAGCTGAAAGAAAATGAACAGCTAGGAAAAGAGAATCTAGTACGGAGAAAATGAAAGAGATAGAGAGGGGGAAGAGAAAAGAAATGAAAAAAGGATTGAAGAGGACGGGTCGAGGGACAGATAACGGCATAGAGGTGCACTAAAAGAGGGAAAGGATTAAAGGATCCTCGTTGAATAAAAATGTGAACGGTGATGAGAGACAAAAAGAAGAAGAGGCCGAAGAAGAAGGCGAGTGGCACTCTTAATCGTCACTAATTGCCACCGAGAGAACGACGAACCTTTCATTATCCCCAACGAGAGAACGAAATTTATGCTGCTTGTCTCCTTTTCCATGTGCACATACTCGTAGACGTATATATACATAGAGACTTATACATATACATATATATATATATATATATATATATATATATATATATATATATATATATATATATATATATATATAATTATATATTATTATATATATATATATATATAATTTGACGTCCATGTCATAGCCGTGTAGAAGAAAGGGTTCGCGAGCGTGCCAAACCAGCGAATAAACGTTTCATCCTCTCGGGACCAAACGTGACTCTTTTGCACTTCGGGAAAGCGTTATTATACAAGTAGAAACAAAACGACGATTGTAAGATCATGGAAGAACGAGAAAGGCAGAAGGGAAAATTGAGCAGTGTCACACGCGCCCGAGTAAGAGTTCCCCGAGAATCTGCAGATTTACCCCCCGGATCCCGGTGAGAGTTATGCATAACTTTGCCATTCTCTCGCTCTATTCCTGTGCAAATTATATTTGGTTATTATTGTTATAATAAACGCTCATCCTTTGTCTCGTTATGTATACCCATGAAAAGCCGAGCGGTTCGACCTTTGGGTAATATCACGTGGAACGAATCACGATCAAATCCAAAAAACGTAATTAAAAAATGCATAAAAATAACACGAAAAATCGAGGAAAAAGAAGATTAAAAATAGACAATAAAATATATAAATTATATAATGTAAATATACATAAAAATAATACTTACAATTGGCCAAAAATGGAATGGCAAATTCGGTCGAAACATAAATTATAAAAAAAACGCATCGCTTTTTCGAACGATAATTGGACCCAAATCGTTGACGTTTTAAGGTTGCTTCAGACTTCGGATGCCTGTCGGTGCAATCTGTACATGCGAGTAAAATTGTCGTGTCAGTACCAGTCCGTGCCGTTGCTGTTACGTGACGGTCCGTGCCGTATAATCTGAAGGAGCCTTCGATCGAACAAAAAAGCAAGACACTTCTCGGCGCTTAATTATGGTGATGTTCGTATCAATTACATTCCACCCTCGTGCCCTTAACTTCGAGCAATTTCTCGCTATTCACGAAACCGCCAAACTCTAGTGACACCCGATGTATATACCTGTATATATAATGCTAGCGATATAGAGACCTGCCTTTCAGCAATATATATAACATATAAAGCAAAGTTTCGTCGTTGCGCCGTTAGAATCGCATTTATGGGAATTCCCCGATCTCGTGGCACAAGAGGACATCTCTACATGAATTCCTCGCCTCCCACACGGAGCGCGCTTTGGATCCGGCAAAAGGGACCGCGAAAGGGAGGGTGGTGAACGGAGGCATAGCGCAAAGGAGAAACGCATTCGCGGCACTGTAGTTTCGTACACCTCGACCAGAATGGATTCGCGATTCTCTGTCCAATGGCAACAGCACAGCGACAAGGACAAGGACCAAACCAGTCCTGTGTCTTTCTCTCTCTCTCTCTCTCTCTCTCTCTCTCTCTCTCTCTCTCTCTCTCTCTCTCTCTCTCTCTCTCTCTCTCTCTCTCTCTCTATCTATCTATCTATCTATCTCTTTCTCTCTGTAGCACGATCGCTCGTGTTTCGAGTCTCAGTTTCCTTCACCCCTCTCTCGATACCCACCACCTACAATCGGGAGCTACTGCATATTGGATTCGCCAAATTATTCATGAAACCCCGTCGGACGTACCTAATCGCACCAACCCACAATATTCTGTTCTTCCTTTGGCCTCACTCCCCCCTTTTCCTCTCTATCTTGCTCTCACTCGCTTTCACGCTGCTGCTGCTCTTTTCATCTCTCTTTCTCTCTTTCTCTCACACTCTCTCTTTCTCTCGGTCTCTCTTTATTTCGCTTTCATTCACGGCGTATCGTGAAACTGTATACGTTAAACTTCGTTCTGTCCCGGTGGTATCCGTATCAATGGTAACGAGATCACGAAAATTCACGGTTGACGGTGCTTTTGACGCGCTGCGACGATAATCGGTGGAATGGTGGAAGTGACGGGGTTGCGTGAAGAAGGAATAAAATAAATTCATACCAATATCCCCGATATTAGCCGATTTTTTTTAGATTTTCGTTGAAAAGTAAATAACATTGAGAAGTAAATATTTATACGAAATGAAAAAAAAAATAGAAAGAAAAATGACGATCTAGGAAAAAAAAAAGTTTGAAAAAAAATTGTGTCCTATCTTTCCTTCGAGGAAAAAAAGAAAACAAAACAATTCTAAACCAATAAATTTGATTATTTGCGTCGACTACCGGAACCTTCACGGTGGACAAACAATCCCGTAAACTAAATATTCATCGAGAATAAAACGAAATTAAAAAAAAAACCGTTACGATCTAGGAGGGAAAAAAAATCTACGGTGACTTTTTCCCCCAAAAAAATATGAATTCCGCGCATCGGCGTTACATGCCCCGCCAATTGTCATTCCCACGTTCGAGAGTCGAGCTCCCGACCTCGCGAACAATGCAAGAACGCACAAGAGCAAGAGAAAAAAAGAAACCCCAAAAAACCGTCAAACGAACAAACAAATGAAAAAATTCTCGAATTCACGTTTTTCGACATTGACGAGACACAAACGATAAAAGGTATTGACCAAACAACAACAACAAAAAAGACAGAGAGAAAGAGAGATCGAAGTATAAATAGCGACCGTTACTCTACACGAGAGAGATCTCTGCGTCGTGAAAATGCAAACGATCTGCACAACCTCTACCTATATACATATACCCCGCCTACACGTGTATATTCGCTCAACACGGTCATCCCACGCGAGAGAGAATGAGAGAAAGGACGATACCGTGATTTTGATAGATCGTTCTCAATGTACGCAAAACGATTTGCGGCGAACCGTAATAATTTCGTGTCCTTCCAAAATCGGCATTGACCGTGCCACATATCGTTTCGTCTATTTGAGAATCGTAAAACTTTGATCGATCGTACATTAATATTTGCTTTATCGCGCGACGCCCTATCCACGATGACGAATGGTCGAACGCACACTCGTGCCGATGAAATATGACGATAATTCTCATTTCACGGAAGCGGGAAATCTTCTCGTACGTCGATGTACAGCGAGTTGGAAGAGGGAAAATATTATTACGGTTGCGTTTACGTTGTATATACGTGGGAGCCCTCGTCGGGCCATTACGCACGTCGTAATACGTAGTACTCCACTTCCGCGCGATAATCAACTTACTACTTCAACGTCGTAGCACTATGCCATTACTCTCGTGAATTTACGGGACTCGCCTGAAACGACGGGAACTCCTCGTCTCTTATATATACATATACATATATATGTTTGTGTGCGCGTGTGTGTGTGTGTGTGTGTGGGTGTGTGTATGTGTAGAAGAGAATTTACAAAGCGAAGAAATTGACCAAAGTGCTACGACGCTGGAGGAGGACGAGCTCCGCAAGAATTCGTAGTAAGACGGTCAGTTTCATCCAACTCTGTGAACGCCGCATAGACATATAGCTATATATGTTATATATACGCGAAACTTGGGCGACCGCATCGTCGTCCTCTCTCGTATAGTCCGTTGTCAGGCAATCCTTTCACCGTCCCATTCAGAGGACCCAGGGAGAGATTTGTCGTGATAAATCGAGTTCATTTGTCCTCGCCAAGGGTCACGCATATACAGGAGGACCAAAAACGCTTCTGTTCCCGTTCTCCGGCAAAATTTACTGCCCTAGAGAGAGAGAGAGAGAGAGAGAGAGAGAGAGAGAGAGAAAGGGAGAGGAAGAAAATGTTGTTTATGCTTAAAGACGGTAAGACCGAACACTTAGGTGTTTTTTGTTTAATTCGAGTTAGTCGTTGAGGGAAATAGGGAAGTTCATTGACCTTGAAACTTGTCTTTTAATGAAAGACGCTTAAACGCTCGGGGAAAAATGGACGCGTTGGCTCGTCATTCGGGAAAGTAAATGTTTACACGTTGCTCGGACGCGTCGAGGGACTCTCGGGTGTCTTTCGAGCGACCTCCGCCGCTTGCGCAGTCAACGTAGAGGCGCGAAGATGCACGTACATACACATATATAACATATAACTATATATATACATACTAAACGTCGATTTAAACTTTCACTACCAACGCAGCTGTTTCCGACGTCATTTTCGCGAATTATCCCGCTTATTTATTATAATGGTCGGTCTCGTGGTGAAATTTAGTACGAAGGAGTGGCGAGAGATTCGTCTTCCGTGGATAAATTTGACTGAAGAAAGACAGGAAGAGAGACTCTAGGGGAAAAAGAAAAAAAATTGGGTAATAAGCAACGAATCTCTGGGTTGTTGCGAGAGATACGTCCCACAAAGGAGATTTTCTGTATCGTTGCCTATCTCCGGGACCGCGGGTCAAAGGAAAACGAATAATAAAAAAAAAAGCGAAACGAGTGGGAGGGAAGAGAAAAACGATCTTGCCCTCGATCGAGCACACGGCGAACGCAACGTCGAATGATAGAAAAATATTTTTGTCCCGTTCCCTTTCAATCACATCCGATTCCACTCTTCGATAAACTCGTACATTGGAAATAAGCTTGTCCCATGGCGAAACACGAGTAGCACGAACGAATAGGAATATAATACCTGTGTGGCATGTTGATAAAAAAACATAAGTATAAGAATATAAAAAGAAAAGTATCAAACACGCGATCGATAATATTACACACGATATGTCCATCACGTTACGATACCTATTCAAACATCCCAATTACCACAGTCTAATGACTAGCACGTGCCGGCAGGTGTATCGACGATAATCGCTGTCGGGTAATACGCGAGAGCCAGCATTCCCCTAATGCACCGACCGACTATATTATAACCAGCCGATACAGTCATACACGTATTTGCGTAAAAGTTATATGGTTGACGTGGTAATATTACAGTTTGTCGGACGTAGATACGTACATAGGTGTATGGAACGTTCCGTGTTAATGTCGACCATCGCATCGACTCGACTCACTTGCATTTAGCTACCGATTTTTTCCACGACTATACCGAATCTAACCGACGCTAGGAAATTTTTTCAAATTTTTTCCATCAATCCTAGGTTTTTGATAATTTTATAAACGAAATGAAACGTTTTTTTTACAAATTTGTAAAAGCTCTGTTTATGTTTTAATAATAATTTAACTAATAAATGATGATGGGAAAAATGTGAGAAAATAGGAAGCACTTTTTAGATCTAATTCGGTAATTATAATAAGTCTGGTCGCACCTCGGTCGAGACAGAGGAGGATGCTGATGTAATTGGTATGGAACGTCCCGTACGTACACTCGATAGAAACGCGAAGTGATCGTTAAGTTTATAGCAGCCTGAAGCCCTTCGAGATCATTCGGTTATTATGTCGTTACAAAGTTCCTATCATCTCGTTACATTGTCGTTTGAGGACTTTATCATCATCGACCATAGCACGTCGTGTATTTCGGGTGTACGGTTAGTTTATGGGGGTGAAACTACATGAAATGACCGCGTGTGCTTTTCAGCAATGCGTCAGTTTATCGAGTTGGCGATGAGCCGTTACATATTTTCTCAAAAAATCGAATAATAATAATAAACCAAATTTGAGTCTGACCAACGATCAAACATGTTTACGCCTTCGATCCATTTATATTTATCCTAATTAATTTCCTTTAAACTCTGTTTCTCAGTTTTTAACAAACGCGATATTTACCAAAAATGTTTTACATTAAAAAATTTCCAGTCATTAGCTAAGAAACTACGTGTGAATCTGTAACGTCAATGTACTCGAAATTCTGTAAGTGTAACGTGGGACTTCTTGACGAAAATATCTCCAATATTCGCGACTTTCTACTAGCACCTTAACATAGAAATGAAACGCAATTTGATCCGTCCGAAAAATACTATTTAATTTGGTACAACTGAACAATTATGTGCAAACTTAGAAACATAACATTTTATTTTGAAATTTGCATTTCTATATAGCATTTAATCAGATTAATATACATATAATGTTCATAGACAATAATTAATTAACATTATAAAATAATAAATTAGTAGTTCTATCAAATATGAAACATTTCAAAACATTGTGGAATACGTAGAGGAACTAGACACTTTTTACACTCCCAAGTTGTTTCGCTTCTCATATTATTTTTGACGCACACATGTCATCCCTCTGCAGAATGTTCTTTTTTATGTTTTCTCTGTGACCGAGTTGGAGACTCATTTTGCGACGATTAACGACGCAAACGGTCCCAATATTTTTTTTATATCATCACAGGGGTTCGGAAAGGAAAGTAATGGAAGAAAAATATCGGAACATAGAGTGCAGTTTCATTAACTTTATCAAAATACAACCATTACGATATCTTAACAATATTTACCAAGTACACTTTTTACCTCGAAGGTAAATAAAAATACTTATAATAAACAATATTTGCTGGTGCGATGTGTCCAAGTCCAGATCTCGGTTGAGACTGCTCATAAAAACTTAACCTCCTATTTTATTTTAACATTCTTATTCCTAAGAATTAGTAGGGGTACACTGCGGGCACTATTTTACGAGGCTGCTTCATCAAATGCCCGTTTTAGCGATAGGTTCGAGCTCGGCACCATAGGGTTTGTTTCCATTGCAGGTCGGTCGAATTTCTCACTCGACAGAGAAACATGCGATCTCTTTTTCAAAATGAGAAACATGGTCTCCCTTCGCTGTTCCCTAAGAGGCAGAATGATACTCGAGATTCAATGCACATATGGGATTTTCAACAGTGGTCGTCAGGTGATCTCGGCAATAATAAACCAAAAGGTGGTAGATGTTCATTGGGTCCATGAACAAAATCCCAGAACTGTATGTGGTATACGGTTGTTAAATTGCAGGCTCGTCTTCTTCCAATTAGTGCATACACTTCCTCCTCTATACGTGTATAGAACCAATACCAAGCTGACACGGTAGCTGTCGATTTACGGTGTCCCGTAAAACGTTCATTTTACTTTCCAATTCGACGTTCTAAAGAGCTTCGAAATTGTCGAGAGAAAATGAAAACAAACCGCATGTTCGATCGACGAAATTCGTATGGTCGGTGAACGTCAACACGGGGATAATGTATTCGAGAATCGTCGATGGGTTAAACGCGAGATGGAAACCGAGCGAGTGTAAACACGAGCGCAAACGGTATTAACAACGAGACGTGAACGTAGCACTGACGCAACACGCACTGGCCGTTTCGTACTTTATGCTTTACGGCGAGAACGGTCGCATCGAGGATTCGACGGAGACACGGGGTCGCCGTCCAATGGTCGAGCTCGCGTAACACGCTTCACCGAGCCAACATCGGTCCTAACTCGTGACACTTCGTATTCGCGTTAACCGTGCATCCACGCGATGACAACTACGATCAGAATTTATTCCTCTTGCGTATGTATGAGACGAGAAATTACTAATAATAACAAAGCATTTGAACAATGAAATAACGAAATAAACAAAATTATAGGATTTATAACCAAGAACCGACACAACGCGTCCGAAATAAAGCTTCGCTGGTACTCGCGAGATCGTTCTAACCCGACCAATGAAAGCTAGCGAAACCTCCCATTGGCTTACGTTGGACCAATGTGTATCCAGCCTTTCAGCATCATTGCGTCACAACTCTGCTGGTGCTGCACTCTAGCGGTCACTTCTATCCCTTCTCCAAGAGTGATTCGCAGAAGCCCTACGAGTCCTCGGGCTCTCGCAGTGGAACAATTGTCGGATAAACACGAAAAGGCCGCCAGTGTTACGATGCATGCATCCTCTTGTTTTCGATACTAACACATACAACGTTTCAATAATATTTGTCCACTATTGGCAAACCCCCGATACAAAGCCAATCATGAGATTGATAATCACGACCCATACAACCTTCGCGTGTTTTCCGCAATAAAGACTCGACACGTACGACCCTTGTTTTTCGACATTTCAATATGGCGTCACCCCTAACCCGTCCGTTTTCTCGCGTTGCATCTTATCGCAATTTGGTCTCGCTCGACTGTAAAAAATATGACCCTTTGCCACTGTACCGTTTTGACAAAGTATTGCCTATTATTTAATTACGACATATCTTTTACGTCCGCACAGGTGAAGCGGGGCCTTCGAACGAGTGTCGAGGATGTTTACAGTCGGCCTCCGACGGTCGTTGCATGTCCACGAGCTCGACGAAGATCCTTGACTTTTAACGTCCGTGCTGTTAGAAGATGCCACGACTATCCCACGCTTCGTGCTGCCAGCGACGGTCGGGACGAGTACGAATGTTTATTTCAGACAGTCGCATCTCCGATTCTTGATTGTATGAATGAAGCTCGAATGACGCGAAATTATCTAATCGACGAGGAATCCGCGCGTGAGCGATAAGAATCTATGATGAGTCATACGCATGCAGATACGAATCTCACGAGTCAAGAAACATAGAGAAATATTAACGGGGAGGATAAATTCGTAGACCGGGGAAAACTAGGGCTGACAATTTTTTTTAGAGTGAGAAAGTTTCATTTATAAAAGAATGTTATCTATACAACTCGAACTAAATACTTTCCACCATTCATACCTGCAGTTTTTGTTCAGAAATAAGTAAATGGTAACGTGACAATTTGCCTGATTCGGCTCAATGGGTTTCAGCCGAATAAGGCCACCTGCGTGGACCCGAGTTCTGTTCACAATTGTTCAAACTCGAAAATAACACTACATTCATTGTACTGCAATTTTTTGATGGTTTTCCACAGATTTTTAAAGTGGAATGATCAGTTTTCGCTTTTTTCTATATATAACCCTTTCCATTTTTATTCACAATTTTGAAAGCTCCCTCGCCATCGCTCTATCCGAATTATTCCCGAATGCGATATAGCGTTACAATCCAATCGTCAGCCTGTTCAATTTTCTCCTCAGGTACAAGTGACCCCTTGACCCCCTTAATAAAATGAGCTATCGATGTGTAAAAGTGAATGGTAATCGAAAAATCGAAAGTCTTCGATAGATCTATGTACAAACTACTTTATCTATATCGATGTTCACATTTATCATAAAGTGAAGATGTTTCCATGAGATTTTCGATGTTTTCCTCTCTCGCGGTTTGAAGTGTCACGACAGCAAAAGTGTCACCCCCCTCTAGCCAATAAATCAGAAACGTGACGATTGATTAAAAATCGAGATGCAATCTTTCAGGAGAATGGGACACGATACGGTATATTAAAATATAAATGAAACTAGCCAAGGACATCTCGTCGAAGTGTCGATGATCCGAGATCCTCTCGGTCGATACAGCATCCGCTAGGATACACCACGATCGATGTCTCTGCACAGCGATGCAAGCGTTGTACAACGCGTCTGTAATTATCGGCACGTGCGATGAAAGCATTACACGTACGACCGTACCTTCGGAACCTCACGAGGGAAGAATAAGAATAAAACCGGCCTCCCGGCACAAACTCCAAGTAGGCTCGTTTCTCGGCGCGGTATTTTGAATTTTACGCTACCTCCAGTGAAGAAAGAAAAAACGTAATTACATCCAACAGCCACGAGAGCCGCTTCGAGAACTAATTGGCCGGTACTTCGTTACACTACAAAGCTGACCTACCGAGCGGTCTTACATACGCCATCTCGTTGAATTATTTCGTCGAGACGAGGACTAAAAACAAAAAAGGCAAAAGAGAATTTAAAAAAAAAACGAAAAATTGAACAATGCCTCGCGTTCAACCCGTATGAGCGGATCTCTTTCGTCATTTGCCCGGTTAGGCGCGAGTGAGGTCATCCCGCGAAGATTCTCGAGGCGAATCTTCTTTCTTCGATCGTAATGCGTGGATGTAAATGTAAAGTAGGCGGATGGACGTTACGGGGGAAATCGGACGAAATAGCGAGTGGTCACTGGGGCATCGAGGTCGTGGTCGTTGTCTCTGGGTATTAGTTCTTCTCTTCTTTTTTTTTGATTGTTTCACGCTCGGTATAACACGCACCCCGAATTCTTCGTTGCTCGCGAAAATATCTCTTGTTCGAGGAGCGAATACCCTCGTAGCTCGTATCGCTATAATGAGTTTCTGTGCTTCTTCGTATCTCGGCCTTGAATCGATTCTACGATTCGAGAATAACCTTCGCACGCCTCTTTTTTCTCGTCGCACGCGTCTAATATAAAAAAAATTCGCTTTTAGGCCATCGACGCGAATTCGAGGGAAACAAAAAGTAGAATGCTTTCTCTTTATGATCGTCGTTATATGCCGTATCGTGGGATGTCGTATCGTACGATTACTTACACAAAAGAAGAAGGATTTTTGGACCCATCGTGTAGGCCGGCCCGCGCCCGCCGCTCCTGTAAAAAAAAGAATTGCCAATAGAAACGATCATAATTATAATCATGAAATTCGTTAATCCTACGATTACATAGTACCCGGAAGAATCGTTAATCCCGTACTCGAACGAGCAAAAAATAAGTTGAGTTAAAAAGTAAAAAAAAAGAAAAGAAAAGAAAACCGGTTTAACATAAATGCAAAGACAGTCGGTCGAGATCGTAACGATATTCATGCGCGGAAAGGTCGCTCCTGCTCCAAATTATCTCCGTGTGTATATAGAGCCTGAAAGCTTATTAGAAATTCATCGCATCGAGATAGAGAATCGTATAATCCTCTCGCGGACGAAAAGAGCGGTCTTTTAAAATATCGATCGCTAAAGGATTATGCAAGCGAGAATTGCTCGCACTGTATATCCTTTTCTAAGTGTAATACGTGTACGGATTTTGTTATGTTCGATGGTGCGATCGGGACGAGCGATAGACGAGTTTTGTAATAATTGGACCGAATACCTGTTCGTCTTCGTGGAATAGTCTTTTCGAGCTTCCGTCTCTCACCGAGCCAAAGATGTATTCATCATCGCGTATTTCGCATCTCGAGACCAGCGAACTTCGATCTGATCAACTTCTTTATGCACAAATTATGCAATTAATGAATTGATCGCGATTTCGTGAGAGCCTCGTAAAATTTAAATTGGAGGACGAGGAGGAGGAGGAGAGAGTGGGAGAGAGTATTATACATAGCGGTAGAATATCTGAATAATGGATGGAGGCTTCTCGAGAGACGAAGCCTCGAACTTCCTGAAAGCCGAGAGGAGCCAAAGTCGGTCTCGTCTCTGCTCTGCCTCATAACACTCGAACTCCTCCTGCCCCCAGGTTTTTCTTCTTTTTTTTTTGTCTTCGCGTTACCGATGACTATCTACACGAGACACGAGGCGTTTGCAGAGTGTACGAGCGTGCGAGAAAACAACGTTTTTGTCTGTGGCAAATTACTCCCGGGTGGCTCTTTAGATATCGGGTAAAAGCGTGAGAAGGAGAACGAACTCAATCGCGTCTCCAATCTGTGCTATACGATATTATTTATTATTCTTTATTCTACGATTAATTCGTAACGATTTTCTATTCTCAGATGCGAGAAAGTTGAACAAAAAGAATCGAAATTTTGGAACGGATAATATCGAGGTTTTTTTATTTTTTAATTATTTTTTTTGTATTTTTTTTTTGGGAATACGTAATTTTGTTTCTCGATTAACGTTCGCTCATTGGAAAAACTGCGAATTCGACGATAAGTCTCACGCGAGAACTGCCATATTTATTTTAATCGTTATGAAAAAATAAATATTTTGACAACGTGAAAATATTACGTTGAATTCTAATAAGTCGCGCGTTAATTGTATTTTATTCACGGTCGTAAATTCACTCGTCATTATTTAAAACGTATAAATTTTACATGCCGAGCCGTAGGTACACATTTGTCTCGTTTCGCAGGAAAAGTGTCGAATCACCATCGCATGATTCCAGTCTGATAATTTTAACTGCCCCGCGGAGACGCGAAAAGTGTTGCTTGTTCCCGGTCATAAATCGGTATATATATCTACGTAGCATCGTCCACCCAGTGACAGTGCTACTGGGAGATATACAGGGCGAACCATTTTAAGTATTTTCACAAAATGCGAATGTCAAAACATTTCTACAGCCGAAACGAACGCTGACATTTTTCAAAAAAAATGTATAGAAACTGTGATAAAATGCAAACGAGCCAAATTCGATTTTCAAAAAATAAAAGACGATTTTTCCATTTTAGCAAAAATTTCTTGCGAGCTGTAAAAAAATGTTGTTTTCGTTATTATCTCTAAACTCTTCAGACAATATTTCATACTTTAGTTTCAGAATAAACGACAGACTTTTTATTCGGGATTACGAAGCTTTCTTCGCGAGAAGGAAGAGACTGAACGATCACCATGAAAAATAAAAAATGAGACAAACTGTAAGACAGTTGCAAAATCGAGATCCACGACGTTCTTGAACTCGTCGCGTCATACTCTGGACGTCACGAATATTCGAAACTGTCCGTTTCTTTCGTAAAATATACGAGACTTCACGAGCAACGAAGAGAACGGGGTAACGACGAAAAAGTATCCAACTTATCCATTCGTCTCGTCTCGGACACAGCGGAAATTCTTTTCGTTCTGCTCGCGCCCTGTACGAAGCATTCACGCACGAGCGAGATGGGACGAGCTTCTCCCGAGAATTTACGACTTAGCGCCAACTTTTTTTTCCACCGCGACGAGTCGCTGCCAACGTTTCGAGAGAAGAAAAAAAAAGAGAAAATACTAGAGGAAGATAGACAATTCGAGTGAGAGAGAGAGAGATGAATAGCTTCGCATATTCATGGCACCGTTCGCGACAAAACCGAGGGAAACAGCGTTATGTTTTTCAGTCAAAATTAACGTTAAAATTTCAACCGAGAGACGAGAGAGCTTCGAACTAAAAATGTTTTTATGTCGCATTTTTTTGTTACTACTTTTCTCTTTATTTTTCCTCGTTTTTGGATTATGCGCGCACTCCAGTTCCTCGAGCTTGAATAATTCAACAAAGGTCCAAGCTGAGTGCGTGTAATCATGACCTTTGCTCCGATTCAACTCGCTGAATTCTTTCGCATAATCCAATTACGAGAAAAATTCCGGCGAACTTATATCTTTTTAGTCCGGGTAGAGAAAAGCGCGTAATAAATATATACGCGCGGTGGAGAATTTTCACCAGCGTCCGAGTCCTGATATTTCGCGCACGGTAGACTTCATATAATTGTGCAAAGAAACAAAACATTTTCCCTTCGCATAGATTTTCATAACGAAACCCTCTCGTTCTATAACGGAGCGAAACGTGCGAGTAATGAGACGCAAATTCGCGCGAATAGCTCGGAAACGTATGTACCAAATCTCTCGGACGGGCGAGTGGGTCAAACGCGCGATAAAAAAAACCAGCGTCGGTGAAAGAAATAAAAGAATTTAGATTAATCTCATCCCAAGGAAGATTCGCGAGATTCGTTAAATTGTGTTCATTATTTATCTCGTTCTCTCACTTTAAATCATTTATACATACACACGCGTACATAATTAAATTTAAACGAAGCGGAATAATTAATTATATATTTCTCATCTATTTTCATTTTTTTTTAAACTATAAAATTAATTCAAAGTTTTCAAAGTCTCGTTGAGAGATACAAATTTGGAAGTAATCAAAAAGTACGTTATTTAAATTCGAAATAGAAAGAGCCTTTAGTCAGTGACCGAAATTTTACGTGCGATGTCGTATCGCGTACGAAGAAAGTATTCGAAATGAATTTTTCTTTTTAATTCATTTATCTTCAATCTTGTTCCGGATACGAGACCGAAGAATACGATATAATCGATAAAATAAATTGAACGGTCGAAGCTTCCCCCCCCCCCCTCGCTCTATCCCTCGGCACATCCTCTGGTTTTCGTCGTAGCTCGCACCTTGATCGACTAATTTACGAGTAAAATTAGTAGGTTCTGTACGACCCGGGTCGCTAGACTTCTCTCTCTCTCTATCTCTCTCTATCTCTCCCTCTCTCCCTCTACCTCTCTCTCTCTCTCTCGTTCCAATCTCTCTAATAGGAATAAACAGACGCAGAGACGTGCGGACTCTCCATTCGAGACCGACGTGCTAATTAAGCTTCTGTCTATTCAGAGAGAAATGGAAAGAGAGATAGAGTATACGCCGGTGCGACGGTACACACAATCCGTCTATAGAATTGATAAGTTAATTATCGAGCGAGATCTCTACGAGTTCTATCACCTCGGTCCAGATAAACTCTCGCTCTCTATCTCTACCATCAGTTTCTCTCTCTCTCTCTAGTCGTCTCTTCACGAATTGCACCGAAACTGTGACCCATCGGATATCTTTCGATTTCTCGTCGACTCAACGTTCGAGCTCGAGAACAGATGAGGGGAGAGAAAGGTTTCATTCACGAACAATTATGATTGATTATAGTCATTATATCGCTGTAATACGAATTTCATTAGGGTCATCGATCCTTATACGTATATAATATAATAGTTCGATAGAAAAAAAGCGGTACGTTTGACGAGCGACAATGAACAAAAATTGATGAATTTCATTACCGCCCTTACCATGACTTACAATTAAATTCTCGAAGTAAAGGACGACGCTATTGTACTGTATCGTTATTAAAAAAGCTCAAAAAAAGTGCGTTCTCATCGATATAAAAAAAGAAATAAAAAGAGCGCGAGTTAAAAGTTTCGTTCGAGTTTGATACGTGCCCGAAAGTATTCTCGCCGCTAAATATTCGTTTAACGAGAATAAACGTCAGCGACGATCTTCCCGTTATTTCGCGGTATTACCAACGTGACGACAGAAAGTTTTTTTCGAATTTACACTTCCCGCGCGAAAGAAGAACAAAAGAAAAAGAACGGTGAGATAGCGAAAGAGAATTATAAAAATCTTGGCGAACGAACGTCATAATCGCCCGAACTTTTGTCACCCGAGATCTTTCGTCATTAACGTATAAAAGAGGGATCGTTGCGAAATGAGAAAATTAATTTTGAAACGGACGCATAAACTTCTACGTTCGGATATAATTTATAAGCGTAATAATAGAACAAGAAAAAAAAAGAAAAAATAAAGATCATCGATGTTTTCGTATCGATACTCGTTGGGCAACAAAAATAAACGAGATCGATATGAATAATATCGAGCTCGGTAATAAGCGTCAAAATTTTGAAAATAGAAAAACGTGATTGAATCGTATCGGGGTATCGAGAGTGGAGAATTTGCATTGGAAATCGCGACGTGGAGAACGTCGAGTCGGAGATAACACAGCGAATGGTTATTTGGTACAATTAGTCGCCGCGATATCGAGAAATAAGAAATTAATTAATGTTTCGAACTTTATGGCTAATTAATAAGCACGAATTCGTCCAGAGATCGATCGATATTCGACGTTATAGAATTAGTATCGATGCATCGGTAATTTGGCTCTCGACTATGAAAATTTCACTTTCGCTCTTCGTTATATTTATTATCGTACGTTTTCTTTCTTTTTCTTTTATATTCTAATTTCCATACGATAAATTCAATTAAACGGGAGTTAGATAAAAGACTTTCGTGGCGAGGATTGTAAGTTTTATGCTCGGTGCGCTGAAATAGAACGAGAAGATGGGAGAAAGAATAAATATACAGTTCATCGAGCGATCATCGAGGATCCCCCCCCCCCTTCGAGCAGCGTTATAAATCCAGTGAAAGTGTAAAACTCTAACTCCGCTAGGCAATGCTCGCGCGCACTTGGTGCCCCGGGGCTATTAAAATAAATACAAGTAGATTTTATATATATATATATATATATATATATGTATAAAGTGTGCACACTATGAAACGAGTAATGATTGAAATATGCGTGAAAAGTAACATCACCGTCGTAATCTTAATCATCATCATTATCATCGGAGTCCACGAGAGAGCGAAAGGGAGAGAGGGAGAAATCGTCGGCGAATCTTCCGGCTTGGAATATTACACGACGATCTCTCGGATCTGTCCCGATTCGATCGAATGCCGTTATAGCGTGATTCATATCGAGGAAGAGGTCGATCGTTTACCGTTTTTATTTTTATTTTTTTCATAACGCTCGAATACTATTTTCTTTTTAATGTATAAATGTTGAAAAAATATTGTTATTTATAAAAAAAATTGCATTTTTCGCGAATCGGCTCGCTTTTATTTCGTAATATTCGTAACTTTCGTAACGAAAGACAAATTTGTCGAACGACTCGTTTTTCGACCGACTTTTTGTTATTTAACGACGTTCAGCGACGTTTCGCGAATACGTAAGCGCGCTTTAAAAAAATCCTGTCACGTCGGGAAGCTCGATGAAAAAAATGAAAAAAAATATATGCATATATATTGTAAATACGAGAACGAGACGATGACTTTCTCGCGTGTGTGGCAAATTTCGACGAGTTTTTACGACTCGATATCACGAATACGATGTTACCGGTCCGATGCAAATTGTACCTACACGATCGCTTATCGCGCCTTCGACAACAACGTATGAAAAGAATATTCAAATTTTTATCTCGTTCGTGTCACATCGAATATCATATTTTTCTTACGATTGATAAATATTTTTAAAAAACAGAACGTATTCGAATGGTAATTAAGGTGGCGCTAGTTTCGAGAAAGTATTTCGTGTTGACCGATGTCGCAGGATTTTCCTTATCTGGTCATCACTGGACAGAGAACCGAAAAAAATAGTATGAGAGAGAGAGAGAGACAGACAGACAGAGATAGAACGATGGATCATCGAACGATTGCCTAATCTAGTATTCCAAGCTCTCTCTCTCTCTCTCTCTCTCACACACACACTTTCTCTCTCTCTCTCTCCGAGTCTCGTTCACTCGCGAAAGTGCAATATTGGTCGAACCACTATAGGCTGATTGACTGCTTGATATTCGCCTCTCTATGCGAATTTATTGCCAATACCATATCGCACCCACACTCGTGCCTCTCTCTCAATCGCTCTCTTCGTCGGCGAGCCAAGTACACCACCGGCACTACCAACCACTTCAACTTTATTACTAGTATACTATTATCATATTCAATTAGGCTCGCGTCGAAAAGCCTCGAGAAAATCGATATTCGAGATTGCGCTCGTGTCCCACGAAACACGTGGATCTTGTATTACTGTATTACGATAGCCCGACGAAGAGACGAGGGGATAAGGACAGGTTGAAAATATAAATATAGAGCGCTCTTGTGTATAAAGTAGTTCGGGTCAAAAGTTTCGTCTTTATATTTATCGAGGGTATAGGAGCACCCCGTGCCGAGAAAATAGTTTTTTTTTTTACGAAATTGAACAATACTGCTATGCCACGGTCGCGTTCGGTGACACGTATCTGCCTCGATTTTAAAAAGAATCGCGAGAAAACAAAGTGGAATAAATAAAAATATCTTCATAAATAACAAAAAAAAAATCATTTTTCCAAGAGTTTTAAATCAACTTTCGTGAATTTTAATAAAAATTTCTATCCAATTTTTATCACAAACAATTGGAATTAAATAAACTAAAAAAATACACATTTCGAATTTTCCAATAAAATCTTGTCAATGTATAATAAATAAATATTTTCAAACTAAAAAAAAAAACAATTGTAAAAAGAAATTACATTTTTGATATATCGTAATAAAATTTCGTATTTTTTCCATCAAACGACTACTTGAAAAAAACTAGATCGTCGCGCGATCCCCCCCAAAAAAACCGTTAAAATTTTTATTACGAAACAACGAAGAGAAAAATAAAATAAAAACGATGTGAACTTCAACAGTGACCATCTCGTAGCGAGTCATAACGTTCGTTTATCTCGGTAATGTGAGAAACGTAACGTGCCACGAGTGACGTCAAACGCGTCGCCGTATGACGTTGGCCCCCGCGATTCATTCATAATTCATGCGGAAAACCCTGGTCTACTTACATGCCCGTCCCATAACTTATCCCTTGATAGAGAAACGGACGCATGGTAGTTTACTTACGGTCACGATACGCTATTATATATACAACGTCGGTAGCATTGGGATAGGTCGTTCCTTGTACAAAGCCAGGTACATACACCGACGGTATCAACCGAACAGCTGGTGAGAGAATGAGCGTGAACGAATGACGAAGAGAGAGAGAGAGAGAGAGAAAGAACGAGTATCTGGCTCTGGAAACCTGCATGTTATCTCCTGAAAGCCCAGTGCACTGGCGACTTATGAGTACATATATATATATATAGCTCGTGAACACGGGTATATCTACTCGAATAAAGGTGGTGAGACCTGCACAACAGTAACCGATATTTCATTCACGCCTGTCTCGCGTCGTTGCTCACCGCCAAGAGCACTCTCCAGGGTCTTCGGACTCTCTCTCTCTGTCTCTCTGTCTCTCTATCTCTCTCGCTCCCCCCTTTTAGAAGTTCAAGTGTCCGTAACGCCAGTTCAATTCATCAAATTTTATTGCCCGCGGTGCCATAATACGCAACACTCGCCTCGAATATTATTTTCGAGACGTTTCATTCTTCTTGGTCCAAAACGCGAACGAAATATCGCCACTGGGTTATTGTAACGAAACGAGATAAATGGTAATGAAAAAATAATAAAAATAAGAAAATTGAATGTTTTCGTTGTATATTATTAACAATCCTGTTAATATTACAAACGGACGACCCGCTTCGAGTTCGCGGTTGGTCGAATAGTATTTTTTTTTATTATCTTCGACCCCCGACAATTAACAGCCACGCGACTGAGTCACCGTGATAAATAAGTTCAGCCGGTTACTACGATGCGAAGCATCTTTTTTCTTGTTATTATTTTTTTTTAAATTGTTTTTATATTGTCTCTGTCGCAATAAATCTACGAGATTCGTCGCAAAACCGAGAATTTTCTACGATTTACGACACGGAGATATATTTTTTAATGAAAATATGCGAATGGTTGAGCGCAAATAAATAAATACTATATATCGTTGTTTGTCACTGTTGCAAAAAAACATCGATAAAACAAGGTACATATCCTCGTTTCTACGTTGCGAAAATAATTGCTCGTAACGAAATTAAGTTGTTAACAAGAGCGTTACGAATGTACGACAATATTTGCGGCTCGTAATTATACGAATTTTTAAATATTTTAACGTCGTCGACCGGATGAAAACTTTGACGAAATGTATTTTTATTTATTTTGTCTTCCCAACAGCACAAATTTTCCCTATTCGTCAGGAAAAACCAAAATTTATCGTTATCGATAGTGATTTTTAATGGAAATATAAAAAGTAGTGTATCGAGGAAGTTGAACGCAAACTATCAAGACGAAAGCGTAGAATCGATTGTCACCATGGTTTTGTGATACACGAATGGCAAATGCACGGTTCATCCAGTCGGGCACTCGTGTGTAGCAAGGGCAATGGGAGGGAAAGAAACGAGAGAGAGAGAGATAAAAGATTAGAGAGACTGCAATAAGCGTGATGCATCGTGGAGTCACAAGAGGGTGCCGAGTGCATCGACCGGTTCTTGCTCTCTCTCTCTCTCTCTCTCTCTCTCTCTCTCTCTCTCTCTCTCTCTCTCTCTCTCTCTCTCTCTCTCTCTCTCTCTCTCTCTCTCTCTCTCCGTCGCCGGCCTTTCTAAAATCCGCGCGCAAGAGATGCGTCCGGGTCGCGCGGGGTCGAATTCATCGTCGTCTCGGTCGTCATCTCGTCGCACGTCCTTCCACAATCGTATATTCGTCCCATAGAAATCTTACAACGTCGTGGCCTCTGCCTAGCTACGATACAAGTGAAACTCTCGCTCTGTCTCTCTCGACTTCCCGGCTAAACAGAAACTTTCGATTTCATTCGACGAAACGTATTCATTGATAAACCAATGAATATAGATGGTGTTTTTTGCTTCCTACGATATCCAGTTTTTTCTATATTGTTTTGTTTGTTTTTTCTTTTTTTTCTTCGTTCACGATCTTTCTCCTCGTGCCTTTTTTTCATCTTCCATTTTATTTATTTTTCCATCGGGCTAACCAGAAGATGCACCGGTAAGGAAATAAAAGCGGTGGCGAGAATAGAAGTGGAAAAACATAGGGGTTAGTAGGGGAGAGGGAAAATAAAACGAGAAACGTGTGGTTTCTATCCTTTCTCCCCCCTTTATCTCCCCCCTTTCGCAGGGTCCCTCGAGGAAAAATAGTCGAGCTTTTCCATGGTACGACCGAGGGCTGAATTTTGCTCTCGTCATCTCATCCGTCTGTCTCTTTCTTTCTTTCTCTCTCTCTCTTTTCACCGTTTTGTGATGCAAATATTGTTTGCGTTGCGTTTACGTGAACTCGCGTATCATCCCCTCCATCTCTCACTCTCTACCTCACATTTCACCCCTCGTTTCCACACACACACACACCCGCGCACACGTGTTCACGTAGAGATTCGTGGACCACTATGTCGTACCGGCGAAGAGGTAGACGGGATAAATTCATCGCATCCGTTCTATGCGTTCGTACAGAATGTTTTTACACCCTTCTAGGCACTTTGTCTCCCGACCCTTCTATTTGTCACTCTCTCCTATGAAAATAGCATCGTTCCTGAGAGAGATAAAGCTCGCGGGTATCGAACGAGCAACGAAACAAATCCAATTTCTTATTTCGAAATTCCCAAAATTCTTACGACCCTCGAAACGCCCACACACAACCCTTTAATCCCGGCAACCACATGGCTATAAGATTTTAATTTCAAACCGGTTCCAATCAATCTTGCTCCACAGGGGAAATTAATTTATCGTTGATCGATTCTATTTGATTGAATTTTTTTGTTCTGTTTTTTTGTTTTTCAAGAGGAGAAGAAAATAAAGAACGGTGCGGAATTCGCCTCTTCCATTCGCGGAGAGACCGGGATCTTCTATCAAACCCCCCTCTCGTCTCGACTGCAGAGCCGCGGTATAATCGAGGAGGATGCTTTTTAACGAGGCTTGCGTGAATAATCGCTCGTGGAATTTTAATGGTCTTTCGAGAGAGACGGTGAGTAAGAGAAAGAGAGAGGGGTAGAGAGGTAGCGCAATTGGCACAGAGTGGAGCAGGTCGTCGAGCGAACGAGCCAAGAGAAATGGCATGTAAATTCAATGAGTCCGAAGAACGATGCATATATAGATATACATATAGCTATACGTATAAATATGTATATATGTGGTAAGGTAAGAGTGGGGAGTGAGGGGTGAGGATCGAAAGAGGAGGGGGGCAACCTCTCTTCTGTCTCCGCTCAATTGAACGATGCAAATTTCGATCCGTTCGAAGGACACTTCCGAATAATGGGAAGCGCAAGATCGGGTTGCCGCGGTCCGAGGGATGAGAAAAAAAAAGTCTCGCTGGAAACGTGTAATGTTCACGAGGCAAAACTGAAGCAGTTAATATTATCATCCCTGTAAGGAGAATATTGTCAATCGGCCGCTCTGTGAACGTGTTTTTGTCGTTTTCTCAAAGATATTATTCATTGGAGATTTTCATGAAAGACATTTTTGTCATTAAATTCGAAAATTCGAAAATTATTGAAAAACATGGGAAGAATATTGGAATCGCTAACAATTTCTAGATTTTTTCGTATTTTCAATGACAATTTGAAAATTTGAATTTTTCTTTCAAATAGTGTTTTTATCGAATTTCGAGGAAACCTTAATTCGACGCTGCTTACGAAAACTAGCATGTTTCAGATTTCTTACGAAGAGAAGCACGTTTGATATCAGCGCGAAAACTAGCATGTTTCGACTTTTGACACGAAAACTAGCACGTTTCGATATTTACCGCGAAAACTAGCATGTTTCGGCTTTTGCCACGAAAACTATAGCATATTATTCGGACATGCCAGTTATCACGGCAGAAGCCGAATCATGCTAGTTTTCGCGTCGAATATCGAAACGTGTTGGTTTTCGCGGTGAAATTAGAAACGTGTTAGTTTTCGTAAGAAATTTGAATCGTGCTACTTTTCGTAAGCAGCGTCGAATTAATATCTTTATTTTGGGATAAATCAAGAGGCCTAAAAAAATATTGGTCCGATAAAAACATAAACGAAAAAGTTGTAATCAGTGAAAATTAAAAATTCGAAAATTGCGTCGAGTCGGCGTAAAACTCCCTGTACACAATAATAGCAACGAGATAGGTAATACAGCGAGTACGATACTTATTGCCCAATGGCGTATATTGCCTCCTTGCCACTTTTCCGTTCGCAACTACAAATATAAATCCCCCGTCCGTGCGTCTCACGACCGGAAGTCGAAGACAAACGTAATACCCCGCTCCGTTAGAACGAACTAATTAATTAACTTTGTCAGCAACTACGAGCGTTCCTTCTATCTTCGTACTTGTTTGTTTTTTTGTTACCTTTTTTCCACCCCCTCCTCCTCCTCCTCCTCCACCTTCTCTCTCCCTTGATTCGTGTTTCGCTGTATTCTTCGTTGCAGGCCGGTTGTTTCACCAGATATACTCGCTATTTTCCCCGGGTACCGACGATTGCGCCCAATAAAATTGGAAAATATCCGTTGAAAGCGAGAGAGAGAGAGAGAGAGAGAGAGAGTTTCCCCGCTTCCGTTTTCCGCTCTTTCATTTGTTCGGCATTGCAACGGGTTCTCCAATAATTGAGAGAGCTCTACCTCCAACCCCTCTGCCCCCGTCTCCCTATTCCCTCTCAACCCTCATCACACTCTACCCTCGTCGCAGAGAGCGAAAATCGTGCGCTGTGATTTGTATCCGGCTGTGTTTACTTCAACGAGGCTATCGCTTTCTCGCTTCGTAACGCGAACAAGAGAGAAAATAGACGCGGAGAGGATGTTTGCAATAAATACGTACATATATATATATGCATACGTCATAAAGCAAATAATTGGTCGCAGCTTTAACGAAATTCTCAAATATTTTCGAAACGCTGAATGTACAGTACGTTTTAATATAATTGTACGAGAGTTAAATTCGTCTAACGATATTTCATTAACACCGTTCAACCCCCCAATAAATCTTCTCCACGAACACAAAGAGCGAGAGGTAGAGACAAAGAGAGAACAAAATTGTTACATGTAAATTTTAACGACCCTTACCGGTATTCGTAACTAAATTATCGCGAGGAGAATAAATTCCAAAGGATCTCGAGACACGAAGGAGAGAGATATCCTCTTCGAATTGCGTAAATAAATAAAAAATATTAGTAAATAATTATACCGTTTGGAAATTGACGAAGGGACGAGGGGGCGCGGAGGGGTTGAAAAAGAAGAACGACGGATTCGTTTACGCCCATACACGCTTGCTGCACTTAAGGACAGCCTCAATATTTCGTCACGACTCACGATGGTAAATTCTCCTGTCTCATTATTGAAGGGCCTTTTTTCTTCTTCTTCGTATGTCTAATTTTTTTATTTCTTTATTATTTTTCTTACGTTCTCCCGGATAAACCACGGTCCGTTCGGCTCTCTCATTACGAAGTAGGCACGTTGAGACGCTTACGAGCGCGCGCGCGTTATAACGACGTACGTTCCACCATTTTTGTCTCGCTCGCGCTCCCGAAATGGCGCCGGTGGCGCTCGGAATTTGGGGAGGGAGAAGCAAGTGCGCGAGTTGCGCGTCAGGCGATATAACGTCACTGAACGAAGGTAACATGGTCATTATGTTTAAGAATAGTACGGTTAATGGATATGTGTCTCACCCGACAACTATAAACTTCTCGACTGAAACTCGATTCCATACGAAACCCCTCCACACCCCATAATTATTATTTTCGCGTCTACGTCGTTCTCGTTCCTCTTATTCGTCGTCGTCCTTGCCGGGAAGAAGAGACGTTGACTCTCGCGTTGAAATTTTCTCTCTGTCTTTCTCTCTTATTCTCTTTTCGTTCGCGTGTCGAGAAGTTAACGAGAGCCACTCTCGTTATATTCCTCATCTTCCATCCTGTGTTTCCTCGATTAATCAGGTGGTATACCGGCTCGGCTAAAGTTCCGCGTCGGGACGGAATCGTTGATCCGATTCGAACTTTCTTTCGTAACACGAGAGGAATCGTCGATCGCTTTCACGTGGATATTTATGTATCTTGACCGGTTCGTCCATGAATTATCAATCGAAACCCTGGTTTTACCGTGATTACATACGGCGGAAACGTCGTTACGTCCATTGACAACGAGAGAAGGTAGAGGGATTAAAGAGCGAACTCTCGATTTTGCTTTTTATAGTCGTTTTTTGTTTGTTTTTAATTGAAACAGTTCATTCACCCAGAAATCTTTTTTGCATCGAGTTTATTTTTTAGTCGTGGCGAATTTTTTAAAAATTTTTTTTACTCCCGTCATAATTCAAGATATTTTTTCTTACCGAAGTCGATTCGAGGTCGAAGACTAAATTTACCATTTCTGTCAACTCGAGCACGGGTCCGATCGAATCGATTGATTTTCAATATTCGCAATCAATTTTTTCTAAATTTCGAGTGTAAATATATTCTTGCAAAAGCTGATAATATTTCAAAACTATAAAACGGCGAAATACAAAATAGAATACAATAACAAAAAAACCAATTATAAAAAATAAAATTCATGAAAAAAAATATATATGAAATAAAAAATATCCAAATATTGATATTCATTTTGTCGTTAAGAATAAATTATTTTCCGATAAAGAAACATTCACGTTTCCCGGTGGACGAGCGGGCCCGCGGTATCGGTCCATCCGCTAAAGATCCGACGGTATACCCGCCGTGAAATTTTATATCGCATCATCCCCTCGGGTGATACCCCATTTTCAATATCAAATTTCCATCGAGGCTGTGAGCAACGTCAAAGTAGAATATGCGACTCACAGTGAGCCGTGCCGGCATGCTGATGCGCGCTGGCACTCCCGTGTGTTCGAGCATAACTGCGTTCAGCAATGCACTCAAGTCCATACCTCTGTTGAGATAAAGGGAGACAGAGACGCTAATCTCGTCCGACGTATATGTCCTGGCTCGGCAAAGCCACGAACAAGCAGCAGGTATCTCTCGTTGCTGATGCTTCTGGTGCTGCTGCGGGCGCCGGCTCTTCATGTTGGCGCATCGAGGAAGAGAGAGATAGAGGGAGAATTTCCCTCGCTCTGACCATTCCCGCAGCTGTCCCGACCAACTTCGTCACGAAATATTTGAAATATTCGAGCGAGCCATTCTCTCTTCCTCTCTATCTCTCTCTCTCTCTCCCTCTCTCTCATGGATTCGCACGAGAAGCCAGCAACCATTTTCCTCTCTACCCCTCGCGCACATTTCCAATATCTCTCGGCTCTCGTTGCGTCACGAGAACCCGATGCACTTGTATATTGAATTATAACTCTGGCTGTCGATCATCCTTGATGTTCGATTCCACCGTTTCTCTCTACGCCCCCTCACCCTTCTTCGTCCTTTTTCGATCGAAACGCTATCTTGGCTTGTCTATATTCATTTTTACCCCTTGTACTTCCTCGACTCTACTGTTCCAGCTGCTCTGCATATTTGTATCTCGTGCAAATACGAGGTATGTAGAAATACACTGGTTTTGCCAACGTTACGTATCTCGTGTATTCGTGAAATTCGTGCGGACGTACATTTTGGTCGGGGGATGAAAAAATTTTTTGTACGATCGCGACAAGCACATACTTTTTGCTTTATCGGCCAATGTACACTTTTTCGTTACTCGTATAGCTTTTTCGAAAATATGTGAGTCGAGGATAAAAAAAATCGACGCTGGAGTGGGTGAATGTTTTTTCCCGAGCGAGTCGGCTATTTTGTTTCGTCAAAACCCCTCGTAAATATTTGAAACCTTGCCAATTTGCAATATTCTCCATTCGGGATTTTCGTGATTTGTTGACGATTTTTTTTAATCCACCTGTTTCGAAAATATTGTTTTTTTGTTTTTATCGAAGCAAAATATCACGAGGAAACTAGGACATGGGAAAAAATGTAGGGAGACTAAAATTTGTCGTTTTTTATCATATCATTTATCATAAAAATATTGACTGTAATTAAAATACCAAATCTTCGGCACAGTTGGATTGAAAATGAAAGAAATTATTCATAGATTATTCTTTCAACAAATTCCCAAAATTCAAAGTTTTTTTTTGCAAAAGAATGCCTCGTTTCTCCTTACGTATTGAAATAAATCAATCACTTGTCGGACTCGATTGAAAAATATTGTATTCTCTCGACATACACGATTGGCCCTTTGGCTCCTACGATCAAGCCGAGCTCGAACTTTCAGCGAAAGAAATAATCTCATTGTTTTCCAATCGACGATTTTGATAATTGAGAAACTTGTCGATCGAAAAGACGCAATGTATAATAATTTTTGTGTCTTTTTACAAAACTACATCGGATTTATAATTTCAACTTTGCGATATTCCAATTCTTTTTCATACAAAAAATCGCTACGTTCAATCTCTTTGGACGTCCACCCGTCTTTCGGCCGTTGCCGCGAAACACTTTTAGTTCGCTCCCAATGTCAGAAAACGTGCGGGGGTTTCCCGTCACGTCCGCTTCGCGCCCAACCACCGAGCTACGTTCGCATTTCCCTCGTTTTCGTTCGTTCCCTCGTTTCGTTCGTCGGTGAAGCGCGTGCACACGCTTCTCGGCTCTTCTCTCTGCTCTTTCTCTCTCTCTCTCTCTCTCTCGCTCTCTCTCTCTCCCTCATCTCTCCTTCGTGCATTTGAAGAAGCGAACGAGCGAGACCGCAATTCTCTCTCTGTGCTTCGTACCAAGGCGAGAAATTGCACCATCGCGCGCACTCGCGAAAAACCTCCCTTTGCTCTCTCGGGCTACATAACGAAATTTACTGGAAATATATAAATATCCAAATATAAATATGTGTGCATTATCGCGCGTAATATTCGAACAACTCTGGCAAAAGGTAATAGCGTTATTATATTTTAATGATGGACCGGCATATAAAATAAAAATACAGGATTTTTGTTATTTATTGGACGAGCCAGAAAAGTGAGTCTTGTTCGATTCTATTTCTCTTTTCTACTTATTTTGTTAATTGTGATTTTTTTCTATATCACGGTTTATTTTTCGTTTTGTCTTAAGCCATAAAAATGACCATTGTTGTTCACTAGCACGAATATTTATAGCCGTTTTATCATTAGCCAAGAGTTACATTCGCTTAAAATGGATTTAGTTTCGGATAGGTTCGAATAGTCACGTATTTTCAAGTAGCAAAAAACATAGTGTACCTACTCCGAGGGTTAAAAGCCATGGAGCGCACGTGACCACCCCAGATCGCTGCTATCGCCTCTCGTGGCAGGAATTCCAATTAATCGAGCGCCCCCTATGACTATATACATCATACGGCCGCAATATGGCCGCTCATACGTGTTCCACACCTCGAATTTTTGTTCGTCGTTAATTCTACAGTTTTTCAATGAATCATTGCGAAAAAAAATCAGGATATGTATTAAAGTGGCAGGCATGCGCCTATGTCATAATAAATGATAACAATTTCGAGAGTAATTAATAATAAAATCAATTTAACGAAGCAAAGTTCGTCATGGCGAAACGAATATATGTCGGAAATTTGACAATTAATTTTGCCCGTGAGAGAAATATTTTCGACATAAACGAGAGATTACAAGAGTTGTCATTAATGTTACGTTCCGTTACGTACGCTTAATCATCCATTTCCATGACATTTATTATACATCGCAGTTTTATTTCTTTCCACGAATGAATATCAGTTTGTAAATTAAAATAAATATGTCAAACGTAGTCGGGTTGATCCACGGACCGAGTAACTTCGATATTATGCGTTTTATTTTCGTCAATTAAAAGAGCGAGGTAGTAAAAATATCTCTGAATAAAAAAGTATCTCGTAAATTTCTTTATCAATATCGATCGTCCCAAAGCCGGCACAATATAACATCCGTTCAACGATGCAACTATATATACTTATATATTGCACAACGTACAGTAATACTTAATTTTAACTGCGTAAACTTCAGAAACGGAAGGTTCGATCATTTTTAAACTTTCCCCGGATAAACGCTACCTGCACCGGCCGAGAAGAGGCCATAACATTTTTTTAAGTTCCATCAAACTTGTATTTTGTTGAGATGCTCCCTGTGTACCTCCTTAAGGGATCGCCGAACCGTAAAATAATCGATAAACGAACGGAGAAGATTTCTCGTGACGCCGGGGCTTCCGGAAGTCGTTGTCCCAGTCGTCACTTTCCTTTAATCGTTAAGATCGCACGGTGATTTACGCGAGAATCCCGTCGTAACTGCGCGTGCTATAGATCGCGTCGAGCAGCCACCGGTGTTATACCACACGAATGCTCACACTCGCTCGCAAAAACGAACGAACAACCAAAAAAAAAACAGCGAGTCTTCCACGTTCGTGCTCATTCACTTTCTATCCACGAGTCACTTCACCGGGGCTTAAGCGCGTTATGTATGGCAAATATAAATAAATTCTCAACACCCGAAGCGTCTAAACAAGCGCTCCGCACTCTCAAGTAGGTACACTCTTGATTTTTTTCCGACTGAAACGATTCACTCAAATGTTTGGAAAAAGAATAAAGTTCTCACAGAATTATAGTGATAAATTTATCAATATTCATTACCGAAGAATAGTTTCTCGAATTGATGAAAAAAAAACAATGCTAAAGAATATTTTCTCCAATTAACAAAGAGAAAACGATTCTCAAAAAATAATATCACAAAATTTATCGATATTCGTTACCAAAAAATATTTTTCACGATTTATGACTAAAAATCCTTTTCTCTAAATTAATTTGTCCCAAAATGGGTTCGAATAGTTATTCGTTAGAGAATGAGAAAACGGACGGTTCTAATAAAATTCCTTCCCGCCAATATCCAATACTTTTTTTCTCTCTCTTTACTCTCCTGGCTCCGTGTAACACAACGAAGCTCAATCTCCTTCGTGAACACTCGACGATTTTTATTTTTCTCTTCGAGAAAATAAAAAGAGAAAAGAGGAACGAACTCGTCGTTTTTTCATGACGCCGCGGGGCGGTGCTGCAGTAGGGGCGCTCTAAAAGATGGATATATACCCTGTGCCATTACCGATAATTGCATTTTTTCACACTTTTTTTCTCTCTCTCTCGCTCTCTCGTGGACGTCGCCATATACACGCACACGTACACGATGGGACCTTCCTCCACCCTCATCCCAGACGGAAGTGGTAAACGTGCTAAGAGGCTACGGTGTAACTCTGCTACCACTCTTTACCTCTCTCTGTCTCTCTCTCTCTGTCTCTCTCTCTCTGTCTCTGTCTCTCTCTCTCTCTCTATCCCTCTCTATATCCCTCTCTCTCTGGAAAGAAGGGTAGCGGGTGAATAACGAAAGTGCCCGCCAGACCTCTTGTCGTTGTGTAACTCGCTCTAGTATTATTATATACGGTATACTTGGCGAGTACATGGCTGCGTTGTCGTCTGGGAGTGGAAACGACCACGTGAGAGAGAGAGAGAAGGAAAGAGGGAACCAAGGGTACTTTATTGCACCAATATAAAAGTGTTGCACCGAGGAAACTTTGACCCAGCTTCACTCTACCTGCAGTTCCCCCTATGCACATATATATACATATATGTGCATAAGGGGTATATATATATATATATATATATATAGCTGTACGTGGTAAGAAGAGAAAATGAGAGAATGAACAAGTCTGCCATCGACTTCCTCTCTCTCTCTCTCCCTCCCTCTCTCATTGTCTGTACTCAGCAAACCCCGATTAATTTGGGCACCATTCTCTCCCTACATAGTTCACGTTTACCCCGTACCTCCTCTAGAAAAAGCGATTCGAACATTTCTCAGCTCAACTCGCAAAGTGTTTCTCGCCACGAATCTCTTTTTTTCTGACTAATTTTTTATTTTCTATTCGCTTTCGATATTTTTTTCTTCGTCTCTTCGCGTTCGATTCATTTTTTGCAACCCCACGACCTTTCATCATACCGAGGTCACACACTCGTCTACATAGATCGAGCGTACCTATTTATTACACGTCCCACACCTTATGCGAACGAGGAATCAATTTTGTTCCTTATTTTTGTTTTTTCTTTCTTTATAATAGCGCCGAGTGGGAAACAACCTCGACGTTCTATAATCATATTATTTCATTTTTGTCTTTTTATTTACGACCCTCGGCTCTACGAGAGATTGAATTTTTTTCCAATTTGTCTTCGTTAAGTCAACACATGCATTTTTTATACTCGACGCTTACAAGAGAAAGAGAGAAAGAGAGAGGAGTGAGAAATCGAGCTCTTTATTTGAGAATCCGAAAGTTCTTTCTCTCTCTCTCTCTCTCTCTCTCTCTCTCTCTTTCTCTTTCTTACTCTCACCCTTGCTAGCTCCCTCGATGTAACGCACTCTATTGTTTGTATCCGCGTCTCTCGCCGAAGTGGAGTAGAGGAGGAGATACATTAGTATGTGAGAAGATTCTCGCCGAGCGGAAGAACATCCGAATACGTAACCGCTCGGTTGCCTCGAGACCATAATCATTACGTTCCTGTCTTCCACGACGTCCTTCTCTTTTCTTCGGCATACAGCGTCACGACTATACATCTATATATATGTATATAAGAATTTACTCTATCGTGCATACGTATGCACAGAGACCGGGATACCAGAAGAGAGCAGCAAGAGGTTTGCGCAACGTGTCCGCCGTCGGGGTTCTCGTCTCATTCTTTATGTATATATATATATATATATATATATATATATATATATATAGATATATTGTTGTATGTATACATGTCTATACAGAGTGCCAAGAGAGCGCGGGAACTCCTCGACGAAACTTTGTGTTACTCCTAGCTACAATCTCAACGAGACACTCATCTTCCTTCTCCTCCTTCTAGCATTAACCTTTATATATATATATATATATATATATATATATATATATATATATATATATATATATATATATATATATGTGTGTGTGTATGTGTGTGTGTGGGAGGGGGGGTGTACATACGTATTATGTGTATATATAGAAGTTACTTTTCTTCTTTTGGCCCAAGCTATCGCGCTAACAGCTTTTCTTATCATAGAATTTTTCTACTCAACGAATTCGATCTTTTTATCAATCTAAGTAATCTAAACTATTATTAAAATATTTTTATCATCTTTTGTTTCATTGAAATTCGATTTCTTGAAATACGTATTACGAAAATTTGTAAACTTTGGAACGGGAGGTTCCGATTTTTTTTTGGATTTGTTTTTTTAAACTATGAATTTTTGAAAATTTTGTTACTTTGGGGATTTTTTTCATTCTCGTATCCGAGGTGGCGGTTCGTTCAAATTTCCGGTGTTCCCGTAGGTGATGGGTGCCGTTAAAACAATTTCAATGGGCACGATAATAAATGTATATTTGTATGAGTAGGTATTTCATTCAGGAAATGGTTATCTCGACGCCAGAGGGAGTAAAAACTTTTGTTCCAAGATTCGACGGGCGGGCCGAGGGTGTAGTCTTCTCGTCTGAGAAAATAAACTTTCGTCCCTTTATCGTCGTAAAGTCAAGCCCCGGTTCTACGTACACGGTCCCGTCGTTCGTCCTAACTTAACTGACGACGAGTCGCCGAATTTCAATCGCGTCTCCGTCCCATTTGCTGAACTCTTACATATATATAGGCCACGATGTACTCTCGTTCCTCTCTTCAACTACTGGGAGAGCCATAAACCGCTACAAAGTAGTAGAAAAGCACTTGCCGAGAGTAAAGGGACAACCCTGTGCCCTTGCCTTGGGCACGCGGGACTTTCGGCGCCTTATCGCTCGCGATTTCACGATCTTCCGTCGCGTCTTGCTGGCGCCAACCAACCCCTACCCCCACCGTTTTCTCACATCAAGAGCGAATACGAGAAAGGGAGGGAAAAAGAGAAGGAGGAAAACAGTATCTTTTTCAATCTTGCTCGTTCTCTTCTCGAGCTTATACTGCTGCTCTCTCTCTCTCTCTCTCTCTCTCTCTCTCTCTCTCTCCGAGCTGGCCCCGATGGCATTTCTAAATTTGCTATTGCTAAGTCGCTGCCTGTGCTGTGCATGTATTTAGCGAGGATTTTCAATACATCAATGCGGCTCTCTCACTTTCCTCATCAGTGGAAGATGGCGCACATTCGTCCGCTTCTAAAAGTGAAGACGCCTCGAACACCCAATGACACGAGACCCATTGCCATTTTACCTGAGCTCTCCAAGTCGTTCGAACGAATCATCTTCGACCAGATTTCGAGGTACCTGGCGGCAAGAAACTTTTGGGACCACAGGCAGTCGGCATACAGAAGGTCGTTTAGCACTCAAACGGCCTTGTTGAGAATCACTGATGACATCCGGAGAGGCGTCGATGAGAGGATGGTGACCATCCTTGTCCTCTTCGACTTCAGCAAGGCGTTCGATACGGTTCCGCACTACAACCTCCTGAGAAAGATGAGATTGGCAGGTCTATCTGACACCGTTCTAAAATGGTTCCACTCATACCTATCGGGAAGATCCCAGGTCGTATCTGATGGTCAGGGCGGGTTCTCGGAGGAAATTCATTTGTCTGCTGGTGTGCCGCAAGGCTCGGTTCTGGGACCGCTTCTATTCTCCATTTACATGAATGATATCGGCACGAACTTGCAGTACTGTGACCATATCATCTTCGCTGACGACACGCAGATATATCTTCAATGCTTTCCGTCGGAGCTTAACTCTGCGATCGCCATGATGAGGCATGATGTGGGCATCGTCGCCGGTTTCGCACAGCGAAATGGGCTATCGCTTAACATTGATAAATCTAAAGCGCTAATCCTTGGGAGTAGGGCCTACGTCTCTGAAATAAATCTGGCTGGGATCCCTTCTATCGATCTTGGTGCCCTTAAAATTCCATATGTGACCGAAGCGCGAAATCTGGGAATAGTGATTTCCTCTGATTTATCGTGGAATAGTCAGGTTGCTGCTGTTTCCCAAAAAGTGCATGGTGTGCTGCATAAGCTGAAATTTCAAAAGGGGTCACTCAGTACTGACGTGAGGATTATGTTGGTATCATCGCTCATTCTCCCCCTTTTCGATTATTGCTGCCTTGTATATCTCGATCTCACTGAGTCCCTGAACAGCAAACTCGAAAGGCTACTAAATTGTTGTATCAGATTTATATACGATCTGCGCCGTGATGCATCGATAACGGAATATCGACGGAGGCTGAACTGGCTGTCTGTGAAGGGTCGGCGGATGTATTTCCTCGGCGTGTCCATGTACTGTGCACTTTTTTCGAGTGTGCCCCAGTACATTAGCGACATCCTGCCAAGGGAAGCCCCTGGGGTAAGACGGTCTGCCAGGCGCAACGAGCTTGTTGCATTCGACATCCCCTTACACCGTACTTCAACGTTCCATCGATCTTACCGGGTCTCAGGTCCTATCCTATGGCATTCTTTACCTTACAATGTTCGCACGTCTACGTCTGTCGAAGCATTTAAAGTCAGGCTACGCAACCACCTACTTGAAACCGATGGGCAGGCTCTCTAGTTATGTAACAGGTAGTAAGCTTAAGGGTATAACTGTTCACCGATACTATATTATACTCTATTACTATTACTATACTACTCAGTTGCATTGTGAACTATTACTATTATTACACCATTCTTTATGCATTATTGTTTGGCCATCGTTATTTCACGGCGACTATTGTTTAGTTTTTGCTATAATTATTTTTATTTTTATTTTTGTTACGTTTATTGTATTGATTTATTTTATTTTTGTTATATTGCTTGTTCGGATTTATTGTAAAAAACGCGCGACCTATAATGGTATATTTGTCAATGTACGTATTTGCGGTCTGTGCACTTACGGTAAAGTCTTGTTGCCCCATAGCTCGCTAGGGCAGAATAAATAATCATCATCATCATCATCATCTCTCTCTCTCTTTCTCTCTTTCTCTTTCTCGAACCGCATCTTGCAAAAACGAAGAAGGTAGGATTCCATGAGTTCTCTCCGCACCGTGTATATAAGTTGACCGAGGGAAGTTTGCAAAACTGGCAAACGTCGGGAGAAATACGTCGCTACGTTGGCCGGATGGAAAATCAAGAAACGAGCGGATGAAAGAGAGCATTAGAAGGAGAAAGAGGCAACGGGAGATAAAGAGAAAGAGAGAGAGAGAGAGAGAGTATTTCTAAGATTGGAATACTTCACTCGAAATGCGCGACGTGCTCTCAACTTCCGTTTTCACTTGTCAAAGTGAAGATCTACCCGAGTGTCTTCTCTCTTCCAATCTCTCATCTCTTTCTCTCTCTCTTTCTCCCTCTCTTGTTCTCTTGCCTTTCTCAATCCGCTTCACGGGAATATTTGATTGAGAGAAACGAGACTTTAAACGTCAATGTCTTATCGTTGTACAAAATTGTGTGTGCTTTTTCATTATACAAAATTATACGGAATTCCTTTTGCCGCAAATACGAAATGCAGGAACACGGAATATTTTTATTAAAACGTTGCGGAAATGAATTTTTAATTCATATCGCGCGCATTTATTTGAGCTTTTTCCCATTTTTCATTCCGATATTTATTATTCCAAGAATTTTCTGCTTCTGTACGAATTAACCGGAATTTTCATCCAACGCAAATATTTCCACGCTCGTACGTGGAAAATAAATTTCAAACCGATGTGAAAATGAATTTTTTATACGAATTTTTTTCATTAATAAATCCCCTAATTCTTATGAGAATTTTCGATATTCCGTAGCAATCGCCAGCAATGTTTTTCCGACTTAGGATTTCAACGCGCAAATGCGGAAGGAAAAATCATAAATCCGATTATTTCACGAACTGTGCGTTTTCGCTCGAAAAAATAAATTAATAAACGTAGAAATCCCACGATAAAACCGCCATATACATCTAGGTGTGGTCGTTGTCGTTGCGGTTTATTTGCGAAAAACTCGAGAAGTCCGTGAAAAGTCCGATGCGAGTAAAGAACCTCTGAACGCGCGCGAGAGAGAGAGAGCGCGAGCGAGCGACGCCAGCGCCCCCGGGGGGCACCGTTATGTACGAAACTCCTTGGACCACGAAACGGGTAGTACGACAGAAATCCAAACAAGAATTGCTCCCGAGAGTAGTAGCTCTTGGCTAGATGCTTTCTCTCTTTCTCTTTCTCTCTCTCTCTCTCTCTCTCTCTCTTTCTCTCTCTCTCTCTCTCTGTCACCGTAGGACGAACGACTCGAGCAAAGACCAGCAACCTTAAAGAGAAGCAAACGAGTCTCCGAGTCAAGGTAAAAGTGCCTCGGGCACATCTTCGTCTCCTCTCTCACTTCTTCTTCTTTCTCCCCCTCAAACTTGAGTAAACTTACCGAAGAAGGAGCTTATTCACCGTAAAGAAAGAAAGAAAAGAACGTAAGAAACGAAAAACTTAACGAAAACCAAAAAAAACGAAAGACTTATCGCCCGAAAAGTTTTTTTCGCGCCCTCGAGTATCGTTTCTACGATTTGGATATTTAATGTCGAATGACTCTTTAATGTACGACGAAATCTAGTAACCTACCAATTCTCCGATAACGACGTATTTATATTTTCCCACGGAAATAACCGGCTCGTCGGTGCTCTCCCTTATCACGAAAACCTCATCGATCCAATGCCACGCGGTTAACGACATATACAAATATATGTATACGTATCGAAATAGGATTATTAATAGAGTTCATACACCGTTGTTCGCAATGCAGCTGCTGTTATTCGATAATTGCAAACAAGGTCGGTTCTCTGCCTAGCCTGACTCTACCCCTCTTGTCTCACCCCCACCCCCACCCCGCCCGTCTACGTCTCTCGACCTACCGTTAACCCGGTAACCCTGGTCTATGGGAATGAAACACTCTCGCGTAGGTGTGTGTGTGTGTGTGTGTGTGTGTGTGTGTGTGTGTACACATCGAGCAAATGGAAACGGGATTGCTGCCTAGTGCGCGATTTATACAACGCGAGTCTCTAGCATTATGCATACATACGTTTATGTATATATAGGAACTTGACAGTCGGTCGGGCCCATCGCGGAAAAGCCCGGTAGCCCAAACATACCCGTAATGTATAACAGCACCGGTAGCCAACTGCATTGAACGTGCGCGGCGTTGAAACGTCGCTCCAGTACTATATAATTTCATAGCTATCCACGAGAGATGACTACGTCGAGATTATTATGTATGTGTACGGATATATATATACATTGTATATATACAGGTTTAAGTAATAAAAATACCCGAGCCACTGACGCCTAATAAAAAATAATAATAAACGTCGGACGTACGATAACTTTCGGCTTTATCTCGCCGTTTCGAATTTTCATTCCTCTTATCGTTCCGTTCTTTTTTTTCATTTAAATTCTTTCATGACATATCAGCGTTGACCTATTTTTATGCGATAAAATAAATAATTCAGAAATGATCAAAAACGTGAATAAAATCGATTTTTCTTGGTTGTTTTTTGTTTTTCTTAATTTTGTTGACGTTGACGTAGGAATGTCGAAAAAGCTCGAAAATGCAGACAAGAAAAGAGTTTCATCGCTAATCCTTTCAGGACATCCGATAAATAATTTTATTTTTTATCAAATTGAAGAAACTGTGTATTTTCTGTTTCATTAAAATCGAACACTTGTTACGTTACTTCGGACCTTGTCAATTCGGACACCCAGTATATTCTCTTTGAAATGACACGTCCGTTATCTTTTCCAGCTTTTCTCCCACAAGCCACCCGAATGTTTTCCATCCCCTTCAAACGAGGCTGCAATCGGATATTCGCCAAAATCTTTCTACAACGTCGAGAGTAACGAAATCTTTTTTTGAAACAGGTACACGCACGGATATACACAAAATATATACTCATCATGTCACATACAACCGGTGTACGATGTAATTGTAATTATGTCACTGAAATGGACCCCTCACATTTTAATATCTCATTGAGGAACACGCCACGAATGTATTGCGCAGAGTGTTCACTTTACAACCACCACGACTGGTATAATAAATGCATGGCCTAGCCCACTCTTATGTATATATTATATATATATATTCTATTGTATATATATATATATATATGTGTGTGTCTCTCACTCGCCATACGTAAATAGAATTACTCACATTAATGACAATAACACACTCCCGTAAACGTGCGCAAATAATAGAAATATTAATTACCGTAATTATAATCCATCTGCGTTGCCCCTGCCCCCCTCACCATCAGCCCCATTTTATTATAACGTTCGTTGAAATGCATTTCATTCTGTAGCGACGCAGTGAGGTCGTAATTGTTACGCGGTCCTCGGGAAAACAGTGTGGTTCACCACGCCTCTATACTTCGGACCTCTCGTACATCGAGAGTGAGAGAGAGAGAGAGGAGGGGAGCGAATGAGGATCGTAAATTCTCTTGACGCATACAGCGTCGTTAGAAGGAGAACGAGCAGAGGGATGAAGAAGAAAAAAAAACGAAAAGGAAAGAACAACAAAAAAACAGCAACGACGAAACGGTAAATAATAATCGAGGTTCATTATCGGTAATTTAGCAAATGAACTGGGCCGTGTAACTACGAGGAGGGGTTTTCTCCATTCGGGCGGCGGCTAAATGGAGTAATCCTTCGTGACGTTTTTTGCTCCGTATTTTCCACGGTTCTCGTCACTCGTCGTTTCTTGCACGTACACATTAAATACATACATTACACACACACATATATAGATATATGTTAACGTAGGGCGTGTATAGACGCCGCGAGAGTCTCTCTTTGGCACCGATATACAGTTAATAGTGGCCAAGGCACGCGAAGGAGGGAAAGACCGGCTAATCGCTGGTTATTCGAGCCAGAGGCAACGATCAATTATGACTGCATGCACTCCGGTAGTAGGACGAGTAAGAGAGGTGAGGAGGGAGAATTCGGTGAATAAGGGGGCAGATCGAGGCCCGATTCGCTGACCACATCAGAGACCATCCAGTTCAACCCCTCCCTTTTCTCTCTTCCACCCCTTACAATTACAAGTACTAATCGAGGTATCTCGTCTTACTGCGTCTATCTGTTAGTCTATGTCTCTCTGTCTCTCTCCCTCTCTCTCTCCCTCTCTCCCTCTCTTACTCGTGCTCTCCTGTAATTGTCTGTGATTCCGCATTGTCTATCGGTGCGGAACTCGGGTTGTCCATCGGTCATGCTTCGAACGATTAGCCGTTCGGCCCCGCGCACGATCGCTGCATCGATAGACACGTGACCTCGATATATATGTGTGCATATAAATATATAGATATATCGATTGAGAATTTGTTCTTATATTTATATATATATTTATATATTGTGTGTGGGAGAAAAAGGTAAAAAAGAAAAAGTATGTCTCGAACTTTCTTTCGAACAGTGCTATGGGAAAAGCTCGAGTGGCCGTTGTAACGACTACTGTGTGTTTATTAGCGAATTCTCATTGCAACATATAATATACGATAGGCCTGTATACACGTATATACATACATACACGCGCATATAAGTGTGTCGTAAAGGGGAAAATTAGTTTGCTGCGCGAACGTGAATATAATACAAGTACGTAAATATTTATTAAACGTTAAACTGTCGCGAACGGTTACTTGCGGCGTTGAGACGATAAAAAGATAATAACGAAAAAATTGTTTAACCATTTAAAAAAAAAAAACAATAACAGATTATTCCTCGTCGAAGAATATTTTCCGACTCGTTAATCGCATTCATGCGCGATACTTCGCCGCTGCCTATTATTCTCCCCCTGGCGCCTTTTTAACTATCGAAAATAATTCTTCGCGCGGGAATAAAAATAATTGACTACACACGTTCCCGCGAGTCGATATATCGTTCGACCCGTAGGGATCGTATGAATTCTTAACGTTCCAACGTGATACCGCCGTCCAATTATCGAACGTGCACTTTTTTTTGCTTCCGAAAAAAAAAAACATCCCCCGTTACAGGGGTTGATTATTTTTCCTCCATTTTCTAAAACGAAGGAAAGGACAGAAGAGGATCAAGAGGTCTAACGATGCTGGTAAAAAATTGTATGGTAGAAAAAAATTCAATTGGAATAATTAAGCAAGCTACGAAAGCTTAAGGCGAGAAAGAGAAGTGAGGGGGAGAAAACACGGGGCAAATTTACCCAATGGAAAATTTCTCGGAAATGTATGCTCGCTGTTTTGCACAGAAAGTGCGATTACGAACAACGTAGCTTTTAACCGCTTTATACAATGTTCGTATACATTTTCCCGTTAAAATCGTGAAATTCTCAAGGTGAACGCGAATATCCTTCGTACATTAGGCATGTACTATTCCGTCTCTCTCGACCTCGAGCTCGAGCTAACCGAATCCCGCTGTAACGCTGATTATGGATAAGATGTTAAAAAAAAATCACAAAAAAATGACAAAAAAGAACAATATACGTCGCCCGTCCGGCACAGAACGTGGGGAAAAATTGTTGTTTCCGTTCATAACGCGTAATATCGAGATTAAAGCTCGCGAACGTTTTCCACCTGAATTTAAATTGCAAATTCGTTTCATAATTCCCGACGTCAGCGGGGCGGGAAACAACGGTGCAACAATCATCCAACGCATAGCGAATTTTCCTTCGTTGTCCTGATGGTTTTCTCTTCTTTTTTTTTAAATTTTATTTTGAATTTTTGCGATCCGTAGAAAAAAAATCACGATTCGATCTCGCGATTCCCAGAGCGTTGCGAGCGTGTATCGAAAGGATTTTCAATTGTATTAACCCCCCCCCCCCCCCTACCTTCGCCCATTCGCTGCGCGTGATTACGATCATCGCGACAAGCAATTAATCGTATCAAATGTTCACCGTGCGGACCAATTTAGCGAGTTATGGTGTAAAAAAAAAGTTGAAAACTCACGAGACCAGGAAATGAAAAAATTACATGTTTTTTTTTTTTAATTAGAATCTATCGTTTTTTCAACGGAGATCGGTCGCGAACGAACGAACGGAACATTTATATTTAATTCGTCACAGAACAATTTGTTTTACGACGATATTTCTATGACTAATATCATATTGAGTCGATACAGTGTAATTATGCTAATAACACGTATCGAAGCCCCCGGGGCGGACGATCTGACGTTTCGAACCGGCGAAAGAAATTGACGCGAGCCTCGTGATGCGTCTATACGCTCTCTCACCCGTCGAAAGTTATTTTTCGTCGAGCTCGTCCATGGCGCGGGTCGAATAATTAATCGTAATTTATGAATAATCGTTCGATAATTGGCTAAACGTTGGAATAAGAGAGAGAAAGAGAGAGAAGGGAAGTGGTATCGAAAGATTGAATACACCTTTCACGATCAATTTTTCATACGTCGCGATGCCTTTTCACACGATCTTTTGAACGACGATACGTCGTGTTACTTCGATCGAATTAATTTCTATTTATTTTGTTTCTTTTTTCCTCTTTCTTCTTCTTTCGATTTCTCTCCTCGTCGTCGATGCAATAGTCCTTCGACATGTTTATAATTTCGAGTCGAGTCGCGCGATATGCACGCGTGTGCGTGAAATTTATTCGGGAATTGTAAATGAAGCGCCCGAAGTAGATACAGCGAGTACAGGACGGACCGAACTCTCGGGGGATTTACCGCGGCAATACCCGGTCGAACTCGTTGAAGCCGGAATTATTAATAATTTCCCATGGGAGTATATCGATACACAATGCAGATATCGAAATGTTTCTGTTTGGGAATACGGCAGGGGAGTTGGATAGATTTTGACCTGGCTTTGCCGAGTAGATTGACCGACCGAGGGTCGAAGCCTGGTTACGTACGTTTGTTCGTATTTCTCGTTAAATATAAATTTTTTTAACGTTCATCATTAACGATAATTAATTTGATCAATGCTTTATTTATCTTCTTTTCTATTTTATTTTTATTTGAATTACGATGAGAGACGAGCGAAAAAAACTTCCTACACATCGATTTTCCGCGGGAGTAATTATTTTCATGATTAAATAATTTAAAAAATCGACGAACTTTGAAGGTTCTAAAGTTGACATTTTTTTTAATCAATATTTGTTGTTTTTATTCATTTTTATTTCGATTTTCTTTTTTATTCGAATTCATTTGGAATTTTTCTTATTTCTTCGGTATTAAATAAGTGAAATACCGTTGTCCTGAGAACGATGGAAAGATTCATTCAAACGAAATAAAAAGATTTTTAAAAAAGGCAGATTGCAATTATTTCAATGCGGGGATTAAGTCGACGATCGAGCTTCGTTTCCACCCAATTCATCTCGAAGCTCCAACGTAAATTTCTTCAATTTACGTAATTCATAGGGTCGTAGAAACGTTGTCTTGTAATCTCTCTCGTTGCCGAGACGTTCGTTTCATCGCGGAAGCTCTCGTTCGACATAGAAATATGCATACCGAGTAAAAATGCAATACTATACCCAGAGATGGACCAAAGAGCGAGAAAAAACTTCTTGGAAAAAAGCGCGAGCGATCTTTGCTCGTTCGTTCGATAAAACACGTTTCCTCGTAGCCAGGAATGAAGAAATTCATATTTTCCTTCTTCCATCAGTAGCAAGAGGTCCGGCGTTTACTACGAATATTATTGAAAAGCTTCTTGAAACCGAGATCTGAACAAAAAGTACCAAAAAAACCAGAAGAAAAAGTATCAAAACTAGAGCAAAGAGTGATAAAAATAAAACGTTGCAGTTAAAAAAAATCGTCTCTACTTCACTCGAGTCTCCGAACGCGTTATATCGTATCGAATTCTGGTACGAGACAAATATTCCCGGTGAAACGTGCCTCGGGCCATTCGATGTCATGCTTCGTTACTTAATAAACCGCCTAATACTTCTCAACGCCTCGATTTCGTAATTTATACGATAAACCTGGCTTGAGCGACGTTGACCCTACGTTCGTTCCTCGAACCTCTTATAACTCGATACGGCCCTAAGGTGAGGAGTATAATGCCCGAGGCAACTTTTTTTTTCTTACCTCGCACTACACAGTATCATCGCAAATTGGCTTACACACGGTCAATGATCCATTGATCTACGATTACGAAAGATTTCATCACGATCAATAATACTTATAACAAACTGAAGAAAAAAAAGAAAAAATAATCTCTGTAATTCACAGAACGATCAAGTACATAACTCGATTATGCGTCATTGAGACAAGTCATCGTGCGATTTTCGTATCGTACGGTAAAACTTGTATTCGTCGAAAGTTTCTCGAAGTAAAAAGCGCGTTGCAAGGTCGCGGTCGTCGCGATCCTCGTCCCGTTCGACTAGCGATTTTATGCATTTTACGTTCTTCGATCGCGAGATCGTTTCGCGTTGAAGATTTAAATATTATTTTTATCTAATATATACAAACAATTTATTTAATCGCTGGTTCGAGCTCATCGAGCATTGGCAATTACGAACTACGAATATCCTAAGTCCCTCGCGTATTAGCATTTACACACACACACACACACGCACGCATACTAATGCAAAGTAGAAACTCGCCCGGACCCGGCAGTTAGCGTATCAACGACAGGAACGAGCCAGAATTCCATCGGGTATATATGGATATCCACGCATCGGATACGTGTACCTACATACTTACGTGTGAAGCACAGTGAAAGGAGATTCTCTGTTGGCGGAGCATTGGACTCTCGCAGAAAATCTCCGACGCTGTGACTCACACACTCTAAGAGAAGAAGAAGAAGAAGAAGAAGAAGAGAGACTCGTGTCTCTGGTTCTAGAACGTTATATATATACAATGCTGCCAGCAGCACTCGGGCTATACAGTACTTGCTAACTTAATTAGAGAAGTCGAGAGAGGGAGAGAGGGAGAGAGAGAAGAGAAGGGAAGGGAAGGCGCCGGCACGTCGCCGGTGAGAACTGTCCCCGGAGTTTCGTGTTTCCGGTCTTCTTCCTCCCTCTGTGTTATATATATATGCATATAAGGGTAGCTATATGTATATCTAATGTGTCTATCTCGCAGCGTATCCACCGCAACTGGAAATGACTGCGTGAGGTTTATAGCGACCAAACGATGTATATAGATAATACTCTCTCTTTGTCTCCCTCTCTCTCTCACATACACTCTCACCCTCACTCGGTCTGTCGCTATGATGGTCTCTGGTAAGTGCGCCAAGCTTGCGACTTCTTTGTAATGCTAATACGATAATTATTCAACGAGAGAGAGTAAGAGAGAGAGAGGGAGAGAAGAGCGCGGTTGGCCGCGACCGCCGAACCACAACCCTTAGGTATAACACGGTCCTGTCGAGCTCCAATTCATCCCTTTCAGTTACCGTCATAACGCGAGATACGAAAAGAAAGAAAAAAAAAATAAACAACGAGCGACGATAATACCGGACGAGTATAAAATGAAATTTAACGAGGAACGGAAAATAGATATTTTTTATTTTTTATTATCCACTCGGTTTTATTCGCTTCTCGTATATATACGCCGGTACGAAAAAAGTTCTCAAACGCGTGAGAGCGCGTTAGGTACGTACGTTTTCGCGTATTCAGACGAAGGAAAATTTGATGCGCGACGCACCGGGGAGTAGATCAAAGCGAGAAGGGAAAAAGTAAAAGAACGTGTTCGCTTTTTTTTTCTTTTCTTTTCTTTTCTTTTATAGTGAACAGAATCCTCTCTCTTTCTGTCTCGTCGCCGTTCATCTCGAGCCCCGGCGTGTCATAAAAGCAATTTTTTGCCGTCCGACTACAAAAATTCACCGTCGCCATTACATTTTCTTTTTTTTTGTTGCTTTTCTTCATTTTTCGCTATCTCTTCGGTTGTTTAAGAACGCATCTTTGCTTTATCTCTCATTATCTCGATCCGACAGCAATACTATCGCGACTCTCGTTATCAACAATTGCGCGTTTTGTTTATCTCTCATTTGCACGAGAAAAGAAAGAAACAAACAAAAAAAAACATACGCACACAAAAATCACTTAAAGCAGAAAAAAAGTTGACGTAATCGGACGGAAAATTGTCGTGGTACAAACGATCGAGAGACGCGAATAGCGAATAAAAATTGTGCTCGCTTTATTTGCCTCGTCATTGCGATACGAGATCGCTCCTACGCACGATTCAACCCCCTCCCCCCACCACCCTCTCCATCTCCCTCGTTTCGTGACTGTATATCGATTATCAACAATGGCCTGTTCGACCATCCGTTCGATGCACGTTGTGAATTTTCGTAGAAAAAAAAAACTTTATACATATATTCGACAGCTCGTTAGCTCGTGTCGATGTTACCGAGGCATCGAAAACTGCTTCACAAAGGACTATGCACCCGATGAATATATATATTCCATAACTGGTTATACAGGGACGATGCGTGTGCACGTCGTTCGCAAAATAACAAGCGAGAAACGAAATGATCACGCACAACCCTATCCACGTGATCGAGCAAACCCCCTTCTCCTTCTCACCCCCGCGCTGTCACTCTCTCTCTCTCTCTTTCTGTCCTTTGCATAGCTGTCTGTCTGTCTGTCAATTTCTCTCTTCTCTCTCTCTACATCTACCTCTACCTCTTTCTGTTTCATTAAACGAGACTGCGAGGGAGAATCTCACCCCCGACGAATATTTCATACCGGAAATGCCGATACTACGCTCGCCGTGATACGACAGTCCTCGAAGCACGTTGCGATAACGCCAGTCTGATTCATGGAAAAAATCGCAAGCCGGCTATTAATTGGTATATTTTTTTTTCATTGTTGTTTTGTTTTTTTTTACTGGTACAGACGGCACGCGATATAAATGATTTTTCGTTGTTTCCTCTTTTACGAAATTGATACGGGGTTTCCGAGGGGAAGAAGGGTCGAGGGGGTTTGTTTGTATACGTGGAAAAAAAGCATTAAAAAACGGACAAAGTAATCGTTAGAGAAAAATATTTCAATGAAAGCGTTAAATAACAATGGTTACGGTATACGGTCGAGAGAGAGGATAAAGAATCGATCGGCCTGTTTCTCAGCACTTAACGGAGCGAGAGAGAAACGACCACTTTGTATATCAACGTATGTATACATATATATATCTTTATATATCTGTATATGTAATATATATATATATATATGCAGAGGATATGGGCAAGAAGAGTGTGCGAGAGAGGTGCAACGTAGCCGGAAAACTGCGAGAGAATACGACCCCCGACGGAGATTTAAAGCCGGCCAGCTACACATATATATGGACCGTTTCAGTCTAACGTCGAGTCCCATCAAATTAATTTGTCATTTATTAGAACAATTTTTTTAAGAGTAAATAAAAATTCATCAATTTCTATTTTTGTACGTATCGACACTTGATTTATTTTTGAATCAAAATTTTGAGACGTCAAAATTGTGATATCAATATTTGATGTTTCATTAATTTTATTTCATTGCAAAAAATAAATTGACAAAATTTTACTTTGTCAAGAATTGATTTATCGATCAATCTAGTCGTTTCGAGTCGAGACAAATTTTATAAAAAATCTTCGCGTCAGCCACGGGTCGAATTTTGTTTCAGTCGGACACGGAACGCCCCATACATTCAGTATATTCGTGTATTAGCCTGGTCGCGAATTCTTTGCTGATGCCACGCGCTTTTCACTCGAGAGAGTAAAGGATTCTCTTCTCCCCCCTCTCACTCTCTTACTCACCCTCTCTCTCTCTCTCTCCTTCTCTTTATCTCTAAAGGGCGAAAGGGAGGAGGTAGCAGGTATTATATAAGTACTCCGCCGGGCTCTGATAAAGTGGCTCTTCGGGTGATTCAGGATGACAAGCGGTAAAAGCTCCGAGTGCTCCAAGGACTCTCGTCCAATCCGACGCGTCATCTCATCTCGGACTTTGGCTTTTCGACCGAGAATCCCTTCTCCACCCATTTTGACGAAAAACCATGATCGTAAATTCCACACATTCATACACGTAACATCGAAAGTATTCGAGAAATGTGCGCTGCGCTATATTTATCGTCAAAAAAGAGAAATTTAAAAAAAAGAATGAAAGTAGAACGAATATTCGTAAAATTAATTTCATCGTACACGTTTTATTTATGAATAATTTTATCGTTCGGAAAAATTTCGTTCGGTGATCGATTTTTCACGATTCTTCTTTTTGTGACCATTTTACTGGCACCAGAGCAGGAAGTGGAACTTCTTTGGTTATTCGGGCGAAGTGATAGAAAGTCCGGCGTCGGACGTCTCGCGTGTCATAAATTCTCATTGTAACGAGCGCTCCTCGATCTTCTTTGAGCTTCTCTCACATGTATGTGTGTCTGTCTTTGTGTGTATATATGCGCGCATGGTTTTTGAAAGACAAACGGGAATTCTGCGCGAAAGCTCTCGTAGAGAATCTACCGTAATTCGCTCGGTGAATCTCTGACCATGCAGCGATTTAGAAATCCTCGTGTTCGAGAACGACTTCCTCTTACTATCGCTCTCTCTCTCTCTTTCTTTTCTCTATACCTCTCTATCTCGCCCTCTCGCTCTCTCTCTCTGTTCGTCCCTGTCTTCCGTTCTACGACGCTTCGTTATCCCGGTAATGGAAACGTTCATTGCGACATATATATCTACGAAGGAATCTAATACTAATCGTAAACCTCCGAGCTAACTCGCGACCGATCTAACGGCGAGAGATAAAGAGAGAGAGAGAGAGAGAGAGAGAGAGCGAAGGATCGAGGAAGAATCAGTAGATTCAGTCGTGTCTGGTCAGACACGCCCGTCTTTGCCGAGCGACCGCAGCTGCGACTTTAGCTACGATACGAACAGCAATCCGGAAGTATTCTTCGTGTTGATATTTTTTTTATTCATAAATTATATATTTTTATGCCATTGTTTAATGAACAATTATATAAATAATAAGCATACCACATTTTCATTTTTTATCAGACAACCGTACAAGATTAATATTCAGTAACGAATAATATTAAATAATGCAATTTTTACGTTAAATAATGTAAAAATATTCGTTCTCATTTATCGAATTATAGTTTAATATTTGTAATTATTCGTATAGTAATTAAAACTAAATAATTTTATTTAAAGAAACAACAAAATGAAGATTTTCAAAGTTAAATTATTAAATGTTATTATTTATTATTACCATTATTGTTTATTCATAGCTAACGAATCATTAAATTTTCAGCCGTTAAAACACTGAAAATTCTGCGATAACGATCGACGAATTTTTATTAATAGAGAATTTTTTTCTCCTTATTCAACGATTATTTCGCGAGCGTAAATTCCCCGAAGGTCGTGAATTAATCCACTCCGAAGCGTTGGCGTTGACGATGAATACGTCCCGTACGATAAAAGGAAGCATCCCCGGACATTCCGTCCTCAATCGCAATTTTTTTTCGCTTAAATATCTCGACTTGCTCTTTTGTCCCCGGGACAATCTTGATGGACGTATATTTTACGAGAAAACCAGGGACGTAGAGTAGAGAGAGAATTCCTCTCATTATCATCGTTGCAACGTACGCCGCGGGTCTTCGCACGTGTGCGCAAGGGCGTACATATATGTATAAACGTCTGAGGCTGCGATGGCTCTGTCAGGCTCAATCTTCGAGTTTCTCGACACTCGGAAGCCGCGAGATAGTGAGACGAAGAGAGAGAACATTCGAGTGAAAACTTTGTCGTTCGCAGTGGGAACTTCCTTCACGATCTTTTGCGTCGTCATTCTCGTTCGAAGCTCTCGATATTGGGAATTCCGGGAACGCGCGGGTAGCTTACAAACCTACGGGGAGAATATAGTTAAGCCCTGACGATCATTACTCCAAGCTCACCTCCTCGTTCGTCTTACCTGATATACATATATATATATAACTCTATATAGTATATGCTTTATATATAAGAATGTAATGTTAAACATAACGAAAATTGATGCTCCTTCATTAGACCCAATATGGTCCAGAACATGAGAAACAAGCTCCGAATTTCTCGAACAATGGGAGCCCCGTGCTAAATAGAATTGTTATTGGAGAATAGCGAACGTGAAACGTGTCACAACTTTGTTTCGTACAAAGAGCTTTCGCTCCTCCCCCTGCCCTTCGACCGGCTCGTTTCGACGAAATTCAAGCGTATTTTCGTTTCTACGAACGCGCACACCTCGCCATGAAAATTAATTAGATATCGTCTCTTCTTTCGTTCATTTATTAAAACTTCCAATTTACAAACAACAAATTTACGAACAAAAAATAATAGTCCACGTTTCATTCGCACCGGCAATGAATGAAATCAAACCCCCCGTGCGGTTGGTAATCCGAGAAGAAAAAAGATGTACTCGAACGTATGGAGTTACTGAAATTTTTTTTTTCCATTTTTAAAATTTTTGTCTGTTTTGTTTCTATTTCTGCAAAACATACGCGCATAATTCTGCGCTTCGTAATTGCAATTAGCGTGATCCTGACGAAAAGTAAACTTCGCAATGCATTTTCAATGAGATTTGGGACTCGTAATTGCAATTAGCGAACGGAAATAATGCGTACTACGATAATACGAATTTATACGTACGGCAGACTTTCTCGCGACGAATAACATTACCTACTCTATCTCGTGTTCGTCCTTTTTTTTTTTTAATTCTACATATTTTCTATCTTCATTTATTTTATTTCTCCATTCTCGTTTTCATTCGAATGAATTTTTTGTCTTGCATTTTATTTTATTTTTTCCAATGCCGTTAGGGAGATGACGAGATTTATATTTCCCTGTCTATCGCGACCGCGCGAAACTATGTCGAATAATAAAGTCGTTATATAAATATAAGAGAGATGTTTATTCGAAAAAGAGAATTGGAGCTCTCGGTCTCTGCCTCGAGATACAACGGGCTCGAGCGCTCACCCCCCCCCCCATCGCCCCTTTTACCTGATAATAATTACACACGTACAATGTACATAGAGGCACACTCTCGCGAGCGTGAGAGCCATTTTTCTGCCATTGTTGAAGAATAAGAAAGAAGCCGGCTCGATGGAGATCCCAGTAACAAGTCCGAGGAGAAGCACACAGAGTAAATAAATATATATATATATATATTTTTTTACGCATACACATCGACGAATAGGCGTCGATGTGATTTCTACAGCCCACTTTTCGCGCCTGAGAGAAAAAAATGGGTCGTCTACCACCTTGCGCTGTGAGCTATACATATGCATCGCGTGTGACTCGTTACACAATTTTTCATTCGCTGCACGATGGCTCCAGGAATTTTCGCTCGTGCATGTATAACTAACGCGATGTACGTCATCGTCATCGAAAAGGAAATAATGGCATGCAGTAGCTTTCGTTACACCTCGAAACTGTGAGAAATCGTTGAATTTGTTTCGAGAAAATCTGGAATTAATTCTTTTTAATTTTTCATCGAAAAACGAATCAGAAAGAATTATTCCATGACGATCGATCGATTTCCGGTTAAATCGATTAATCCGACCAGCTCGAGATACGAGAAATTCTCGAGCGAATATTTTCTAATCGAGAAATAAACAAATATTTATTTCAAGTAAACTTTTCGTCGAATCGATCGATTTAATCGGCACGAATTTCACGAGATTCTCGAACGTATTTATTCGAATCGAGGTAAATAAAAAAATGTGTCATCGATAAATCTTTCTATCACGATTCGTTCGATTCGCCCTGCACGAACGAATCGTCCCTTTGTTTGGAGAAAAATTCTCCGTTTCCGGCGGCGTGTTGTGTGTCTAGGTCGGACGAGATTGATGCGTTTACTGACATAATCTAGACCAGGGGTATTATTCGAGCTCATCAGTCGATCCCGTTCCGATGAACGCCCGCGAATGCTCCAGGTGGGAAATCCATTCATTGCAAATAGCCCCCGTGGACGAGGTACAATATAGAAACCTATATATATCTCTCTATATAGATCCCTATAATCAATATATAGATATAGATATATGTAGTTATATATCAGTACGTATAATAGGACTATGTTCGAAGGGATATGTATACACGCCCTACATATATACATAGGTACATAGCCACGGTGCATATCAGCCAGACGATGGACTGATACCCTCGTTCGAGAGAGGGGAGGAAGGATGACAGGAGCAGCATCACAGGGATGATCGCTCTGAGGATTTACCCCGGCAAACGTGAACAAATTGGCTCCTCTCACCTCGAAAATTATCCTCCTCGCTTTCACGTCACGTTTCTGCGTACGACGTCGCGAAATGACGTATGTATTACCTCGATATCGTAACTACTCGATAACATGTGAGACTTTTTTTTTTTTACATCGGAAAAAAGATTTTTTTGTCAATAGTCGTTGAAACGTTCCCGGACGAAGTTTAAATTAAAAGCGTTCGCAAACGTTTTTACTCGGCGAACGTTTGCAGAAGCACGAAAATCGTGAGCGAATACGTTGCCAGGGACGTACGAGCATTTTGCAATTTTCATTACGAGCCTTTAAATTAAAAGCGTTAAAATTTATAACGAAACTATCGCAGCGCAAAACCACGAAAGGGGTGGAGCAACGTGCGAGTTTCTGTTTATATATTCATCTATCTATATATATATATGTATATATATTTTGGAAACATAGAGAGATGGAGAGGATGTACACGACCGCCGACTAAACGGTCGCGAGCCTCAAAACCCGTGTAACATTCGCACCCGCGCACTAAACAACGCCCTCATTCACACCGATATATATGCATCGTGCCAGTACGATTGTTCTCTGGTACACGGACTCTTGTATCTCCGGTTGACCATATAATCTCTGCGGAACAACCGGAAACACGCGATGTCCAGAAGCGGTCGTTTATCCAGAGCGCGGCACTTCTCGGATGTACGCAATGCGTACACACCCCTTGGTTGACACGGAATACAACTAAATCATGCGTTTGGCCCGCACGATTTCGATAAAGTTTCACCCGGGATTAACGTATAACCCAAAATCGCGAAAGTAAACGCTTTTGCTCGCGGGAAAATAAATTTCCTCGATTGAAAATAATAAATAAAAATAAAACGACTGTTAATAAACTCTCGCCTGATGATTACCATGCGATTTAATAAAATAGCGATATACAATGTGCGAAAAAGGGAAGAAAAAAGAAGGAAGAGAAGAAAATATTTGAGCAAAGTTACGTCGTCGGGGGAAAAGCTCGACGAGCGAAGCGCCAGTGCGGCGGGGGGCGCAGTAGTACAACCTCGCGTATGGTCAGACGCGGAAGCGCTCGCCTCGTTCGATCCGCGATGATCGTGACGCGATACGAAGGCGCGAAATAAAACTTTTTCGAAACCGCCACTTTTCTCCATCGTTCGCTTGTTAATAAAAACTAGTCTCTCGCGCGCGTTACGAGCGAGACAAATTTTTTTCATTTGTTTTTTTATTCGTTATTTAGGTGAAAATTGCGGTACGAAGCTTCGAAAAAAAAAAATTCGCTCGTGTAAATTAATTAAAAAGTGTCGATCGTGCGAACGAGACGAGAAATTTTGTCTCGTTTCGACGAAACAAGAAAAAAAACATACGAGAAGTTTCGTTCACGAATATCGTTTCTCTCGTCTCGTTTCGTCCGATGAAATTTGTTGTCTGCCTCGAATACTCGGGAAAATCGTCGCTCGTAGGGTCACGCGCGACACGCTTTTCTCTATATATAGAAACTTTTCGTTTTTCCACGTATTTTTGTCTCGCTTTGAAAACTCTCGTCCCTCGACCCTCTCTTTCCCTCGAATAGCATTGAAACATCGTTTTTCGCGGTATACGCGCAACGTTCGCGCACGCGATGCACGAGAAAAACGCGAAAAGGTTCGTCGCTTCCACGGTGACGGAAACATGTGTTAACATCCAACCCTCTCCCCCTCTTACCCTTCTCCCTCGGGGGTTAACGAGAAAAATTGCGAGTTAGAAAAGTCAAGTATGTGCCCAACGAGGTTAAACAAGTTTCCTTCGAGAAAAGTCTCGCAACATACTTTTCTACGTAGCCAGGCGCACATCAAGACATATATATTGTATATATAAATATATATGTTTATAGGTAATGTTTGCGATGTCTATAGGGTTTAAATTGTAGCAACCAAATTTTTTTTCGCGCGAATTTTTTTCTCGCTTTATCGAAGAAGCATCGCTAAAATGATATTCGCGAAAAAAAAGCAAAAAAGATAAAAAATTACTGACCGTTTTGACGAAGCTGCCAGCAGGACACTCCGCGAACGTCCAAAAATCGAAGAATCCTGATGACTCGTGGTCGACTTCGTCAATGTGAAAAACAGGCTCGAACAAATATTCGGAGACAGCACGTGGCGCACCTCTCGACGTCCGTTTTAATTTAATCTCAATATTCTTTATCTCTTATCTATATTTATGACAATTTTTTTTTTTAATTTTTCTCTGTCGTTTTCGTTCAAACGAGTCCTCGCGACGTCGCACACGCGTTAAACGAGCCGTGAACTTTGGAAACGAGGATAAAAACGGGACGAAAACAAAAAACAAAAAAAAACAAAAAATTACTTTGAAATTTTGTCGAATCGTTTGTTTGTTTTATTTTATTTTTATTTTTTTTTCGTTCTTTGCTCCTTCGGTCGCGTGGCCTTTTTTTTCTTTTGATTTCCTGAATAATCTCGTATCGAAGTCTAGATGAAGAAAAAACGTGGCGGAGGACGATGAAAATTTGATGATACGACAGGACACGTTGCGAAGGAGTCGCGGCACAATACTGACGGGTCGTCGCCGCGGCGTGGAAACCTCATGCCGCGTTCGCCAACTCTGCCTGCATGCCCGTTGCCTCCACTACGTTCTCTCTCCCCTTTCTCTCGCTCTCTCACGCTCTCTCTCCTTCTCTCGCTCTCTCGTTTTCGGTCGTCTTTCTCGCTCCCACCCGCGTTCTCAACCCTCTCACTCGTTCAGATCCCGGCGCCTCGCACGATATACTCACCTCCCCGGCGCGTTATACCGCGCCGGTCCGCCGTCGAGAGCTCGACGATCCTCGCTCTCTCATCATCCTCCTCTCGTTCGCACCACTCGCCTCCACCCCTTCCATCTCACTCTCTCTCTCTCGTTGTTACTCTTCTATCTCTCTTTCTCTCTCTTTCTTCTCATGTATTCTTCATCATAGACTCTCTCTCCCTCTCTTATCGGCTTACCGACACAAACTCCCTCCCCCCCCCCCCCCCCCGCCCCAGCCCTCCATCCCACCCTTCCCCCATCCAGATCTCTCTTTCATTCTTTTGCCTCCGCACAATTTTCTCTCTGTCTCGATCTCACATTTTCTCTCTTTCTCTCTGTCTCTCTCTCTCTCTCTCTCTCTGTCTTTGTATCGTTGCGAGGTACTCACGTATGAACACACCGAGACTTAAACACGGTCTTACTCTCACTCTCGATTCTTTTCTTTTCATTTCATCCGTACAGAAACGACGACGAGGACACGACTACGACGACGAAGAATTCTCTATCCGAGTATAAAATCGTGATTTCAATATCCCTGAACTCTTTATCCGTTAATCATCTCGTACGAGAGAAGCGCTCGAGATCTGCGAGATTGGTAAAACGTTCATTGAGATTCAGGATCACGGTAGCGAGATCTAAACTCGTTGATAACGTTGCAAACGCACACGCGTCTTAGACACGTGCGCGCACGTACGATAAAAATTATAACGACTGAGAATATAATCGCGTCGGAGCTCGATCGGATTTAAATAAATTTTCGAATCGATTCGTCCAGTCGTTCCCTCGATTCTCGATCGCAAGTAGAAAAAAATAAAAACGAACGAGCGAATAAAAATAAAAGACAGAAAGAAAAAAAATTGCAACAATTTTGTTTCTTTTTCCCAAACGAAAATAATAGAGTTAAAAATTAAAATAGAAATTGATCGATAGATCTTCCCGGCAGAATAGATCCTCGTTAGGTCGCGGAATATGAACGATGCCATCTGCCGCCATCGTCAAAAGTTCTCGATTTCTACGAGCCATTAATCGTAATGAGACGTATTCACGATTCAAAGAGTGACGACCGAGAGAATAGGGAGAATAGGAGGAGACGGGGTGTTAAGAGGGTCAATGGTCGCAAATTCTTAGAGAAATTTTGCACGGACATATATCTGTCCATACATAAAAAATTATAAACCGACAGTCTTGGGTATGATGTTCGAAACAAAATTAACGTTCGTACCGAGACAATATACCGTGAGTCGCGCGTAGCCCCCGGGGCCCGGACGTGCATCTGGTACGTACGCGTGTTCGCGCTGTCATCCTCGTTGTACGGGGGAGCGCGATTCGCGTCGCGCTTTTCATTTTGTCAATGACTAGATTCTGAATCAGCTCCCACGACTGTTCGACGAATCGATGAATCTTTCGCGTTATTTCTACCTGCGAGAAACGAACTGGGACATCGATGTACACGATCGTTTATTATTATTTATTATCGTTATTATTATTATTATTATTATTATTATTATTATTATTATTATTATTATTATTATTATTATTATTATTATTTGTTATTATCATTATATTGCAGTAACGTAAAGATTGTTTGGAACAGATTATCATTCTGTCTATTCCCAATAGTATCCGGTATGCGGTAAAAAACGAACAGTTTATATAGGTACTTACATATATATATATATATATATATAGAACTAGGTAGTTACAAATCTTACGATATACAGCATCGGAGCATAAACGCTCGGTTAAAGATCGTCATCGAGGCCAAAGTGGCTCCGGAGCAGTGTATCTCGGAGGCAAAATGTTCATCCTCGATTTCCCGCTATACCAACCACCACCCCCCCCCCCTCCCCCAACCCCTCCCACCACCACCATTACCGCTCCGTACAATCGCGCCTTTACTTTCATCTCCAATATCAGGCTTCGAGCGTATATAACCAGCTTTATAGGCCTCTAACACCGAGAAGCCTCGAGCTGTTTCAAGACTGAGCTAGAAGACAGCGAGAGAGAGAGAGAGAGAGAGAGGGAGGGAGGGAATCTTTACCCCCACTCTATTGACATCAGAGAGAGGTCATCGATGCCGCGAGACGACGATCATCCCGATGGAGCTTGCCCCCCCCCCCCCCGTATACGGTGGACCCCGCGATCCACAGACGTGAGAGCGAGAGTGATCCTCGGCCTCGGGCCTCGTACACGATGTGTGTCTTTCCTTCTTCTTCTTCTTTTCTTTTTTTTCAGTTTCTTTCTTCGTGCCGTTAATACTACCGTACGTTCGACTCGCATGCTTCGGTAGCTTCGTAGTTAACGTCAATGACTTTTTTATTTTATTTTCACTTAGAGTGTACGGAGAAACGCGCGCATTTGGCTGAAATGTAAGAAGAAAATATAAGGAGGCGGCGAATTGCGAATACGCGAGCATCTTTGCTATTGAGCGATCGAGCATTCGCGAGAAACGTTTCGTATGCAAGAGGAACGAATTTTCATAAATTATTTGACTTTTTGTGCACGGGCAATTTTTTTCGTAGAATTGATATTTTTTTATATTTTTATTTTGAATTTTTATATATCTTGTTTATCACGCGGGCAATTCTTTTTATGGAATAAAATTTTTTTATTTTTCGTGGGTTTTTTTATGGCTTAGGGGCAAATTTATAATTTCCAGTTCACTTTGTTTTCTGACCAATTAATTTCACGATATTAAAGCACTTTACAAATGTTTCACGGTGGTCGGGCTGTACCACTTACGTATAATTGATGAAAAGAGTTTTAGTCTCTCGTTGTCGAGAATTCGAGCAGTAGCGGAGAATGTTTCGCAAATTTTCACGAAATTCTTGCCATTCGTACAATTCACGTTATTCTCAACTGGAAGATTGTGTCCGAACGTCATTTTAGCATTTTTCAAACGTTTTCCACGTACTTTCTCTCGGTACAAATCCCATGAAAATAAAAAGAATAAAAACGACCGAAATATTCCAAGAAATATATTTATGAACCGTGGATAAAATAAGATCTATCAAACCGAATACCTTATATCTATATACACAAAGGACACACATATATACCTACATATGTATAAAACTCTCTTAATCTCATCCCTAAATCTTCGTCCTCTCTTTACTTCCGCCATTATTTCTCTTCCTAAACGTGAATCGTGTGTGCGTGCAACCCCCATCCTTTCTAAGAATGTCTACCCACATTTCTTCCCTGTCCTTCTTCCCCAAAAGATACGAAGATACGGCGACCCCTCGAGGGGCGAGAAAGGAAGAGAGAGAGAGAGCAAGCATGGATAGTTGATCGTAGATCGAGTCCTCCCACTCTCTGTATAACCTGTCGAAGCTTTTGGCCAATTCTGCTTCGCGCTATATGCATATATATATATATATATAAAAGCACAGCCTCTTTCTCCGACGAAGAGCAAAACTTGGACGATAGATTTTCGTGCACGTCGTACACGCGCGCCGCCCTTTCGCTGCGAGAAACGAGACCTCTTTTCCCCGTTTGCTCTCCTACCACTTTTGTGGACCGAGTTTTCCCATTGGCGATTGTACCTCTGTCTTTCTGTCTGTGTGTCTGTATATATATGTGTATGTGTATGTGTGGGTGTATGTGTTTTGGCGATGTACGAGCGCGACGCTAGTAAATTAAAGTCGGAAAACGCGCTCGCGACGGAAACTCGCCGCTATGTACGTGCCGTTATTCCGTGTGGACGGTCGCGCGAACGGGAGGGTTGTGCCACCGAGAATCGCGAACCGGCCAAAAACAGAACGAGTGGCACTTTTTGAAATCGATCCTGGGGAAAAATGGGATTGGACCGCTTAAGGGCGTTATCGATGAATCAGTGACCGGCGGCACAAAGAAAATTGAAAAAAATACGTATTATATTTATGTAGGTAATATTCGTTTTAATTATTTTATTCTAGATCGACTTGTTGTTTTATTTGACAATTACTTTCGTTTTGATTAGTTGACAAATAATAATTATTATTTTATTTCATTATTATCTATAATACTTTTATTTTGTATCAATTATTATTTTATTTAATAATTCTCATTCGAATATTTCATTTTATAAATAAATTACGAAAGTTTCAATCGACTGAATTAAATGTAACGTTCGTTGATCCGTTCTGAAATTTTTTATATAGTTCGAAATACCGAGAAATTAATACAAATAGGGATATGATCAAAAATATATAAATATTAATTAAATATTAATAATCAACAGACTATATATACATGAAGCTACTCGTTGTGCTATTTTCAATCAAATATACACACGTGGATGCTTCGAAATAGCGGAACGCACCAATAAATGAATTACGCCATCGTCCATTAAGCCTGTTTGTCTCTCTCGGGGTCAATTTTGCAATCCACTCTGGCGTCGTTCGCGCTTAATACCGTTGACATGAAAAAAACAACAATAAAAAAAGAAACATAACACTCACAGACATAAAAAGTAGATTAGCAATGAAGGATCGAGATGAGAGTTTATCGAGCGAACGGGCGACGATAATAAGCGAACGAGTCGATTTCACAAACGGATCAGGAGTCTTAAATCATGGAAGCTCATTGGTCCCGTATACGCTTAACAAATATCACCGATCGGCATATTTTTGACCGAGTTACATGATTTATCAGGTCGATGATTTCACGGACGAAATTTCAAATGCCTGTCTCGCGTAACGTTCGTAGCGTAATGGCAAGCCATTAAGGGGCGACCTTCTCGGCCGGATAATCTCCGTGTGTAAGAAAGAGATAGAGGAACTCCCCTTCCCCATCCCGCACCTTCTCTCATCCTTAAAATGGCCGAATAAAAGAATTATTAACGCATGGTGGATCTCACTCGGACCGGGACACTTTGAGCAACGCGTGAGATATATATACGGATCGAGCCACTCTCCGTCGTTGGACACTCTTTCGATATGATTTTACATATCTCCATCTCTCTCTCGCTCTCGCTCTTTCTCTCTCTAAACCGGCCCACCCGAGAATCCGGCTTACACCGACCAGTAACCCCGTGAAATTTGTAGTTCGCGCATGAGATGTGTCCCCCGCGACTCTTTGCACGCTTGCCTGATCATTGCCTTAAGAATTAAAAGAAACTAAAAAAAGAAAGAATGAAAAAAAAGTATAGAAGTTGCATAAAAATTCGTTTTTATTGTGCGTTACGGTATCTTTATTGATATAAACACCGGCCACTGCGGCACGGTGCGCTGGCAGGTGAGCTACTATTACGACCACTGAGAGATCTATATATATGAATGTGTGTGTGTGTGTGTTCGTGATGTATAACGTCTTTTGGTTGAGTAATAAAAATGTAATCGAAGGAGTGTCTCGCGCGTGTTACTCGCGTGTGCGTACCACGGCCTTGATACACTGCCCCGAGAGCGAAAAAGGAAACGAGGGAAGCCATCCGGTTTCCGTCCTCGGCCGACTTACCCGAGTCCGTCTCTCGGTCAATCCCTCGAACGTTGCGGTCTTTTAGCTTGTTTCTTTTCTTTTTTCTTTTCTTTCTTTTCTTTACCCGAAACAAGATCGACGATAGTACGATCTGATACGTATCTCTCTCTTTCTGTCTCTCTTTCTCACACACACATACTTTGAGACAGCGAGTTGGATCGGACGATTATTCTTCGTCTTCGTCTCCCTTCCGGTTTCTTTTCCGCCCTGTTCTACGTCGAGAAGAAAGAAAGAAACATACTTTTTCTTTTGTAAGAAAAACAAAAATATCGCAACTTGGGCTTCTCGCTAAAAAGCGCAGCGCATTATTATAATTAAGGTCGCGCGAATTTTGACTTCGGTCGAATTAAGACAATAATGAAAGATCGACTTTTATTGAATTTTATCAACAACAAAAAACAACATTTTCGTAAAAAATAAATACAAAGCAACTCCAGCTTGTCGACAAGAGGCGTGACGAATTCCCACAATTATGTCGTTCCCAATTTCAATTAGTTCCAATCGAAAACAAAATATCGATTTTATAAAAAAAAAAAAAAAAAACAACGAGGTATCCCTTTCTTTTTATCAATAGCTTGGGCTTTGCTTCTCGTTGTGAAAAATGAAGCAAAGAAGCTGAATCGATTTCCTTCGTTCGAGCTGGCTAGAGAGAAAAAGAGAGGGAGAAAGATTGTCGATACGAAAAAAAAAATGAAATAAATAAATAAAAAAAGCTCGGTACAAGAGACAGGCACACGGAGGCCAATTGAGAAATGGGCAGAGGGCCAACCTTGGTGAACCATATCCTAGCGAGATGCAGTTCTAGGCACCGCGATATATATATATACGAGTATACGCGCACACACACACAGACATACACTCACACAGTAAACGCACGGAGAAAAGAGATCTCGCGCTCGACTTTGGCCCAGGAGGCAGGCAATCTCTCTCGCTCTATCATTTATTTTCCACTCGCGCTTTGGCGCGTCACCCGCACCGGCAATCGGCTTCTCTTTTCCTTCTCTCTTTCTCTCTGTGTCCCTTTTTCTCTGTTTTTCTCTCCAGAAACGGCTCGTATCCGGTCGAAACTCACGGATACCTATCGAACCTATCAACCTGCAAAACCTCCCCCTACCCTCACCCTCGTGTGCTGCTTCGTTTGCCGCGAGAATCGAGAGAGGAAACATTCTACTCGAATGCACACACGTGACTCGCTGTGTTTACTCGCCTACCTTTTTTCCTCGACGAAAAATTCTAGACTTCTTCTATTTATATAAATTTACATATATATATGTATAGATAGATTGCACGTTCGGGGGTGAATTTAGTCATTTTTGTACGAAACTTCTTCCCAGATGTTTCCCACATTTTGCCAATTTGTGGTTACCACATCAAAGCACTTTTCTATTTATTTCCTGTGAGCATTATTTTTTTTTCTTCGGCTTTCCCCCCTTTTTGAAAAATTCGGTCGTAGAGAAATAAGAAGTTGAGAACGAGCAAGTTCAATTTCCTCTCGTCAATTTTTTTAATTAAAAAAAAATTCATTAAACTCGTATTTTCGAGAAATAAATCAAGACGATCTCAAGAAACGACTTTGATGATGATAAAAAATGTGAACACTATCGTACTTCAAGGTCAAGGCGAAAACCCTCTAATTTTCTTTCGTCTCTTTTGTGAATTAAAATCAAAATTTTAACAAAAGACAATTAAACTCGTAAATGGATAAAAAATGAATTCGACTTTGTAGAAAATATTTCAATACGTGTTTGCCCCCCCTATACTGACATATACACGTGTGTACGTTGACAAGGCGCAGCTTCCGACGAATCGTGCCAACGAGTGATTGGATTTAAAATTTGATCGACCTAAACGAAATTATATACGCTCGAGACAAATTGTATCGTCGTACGCAGTCGGCCCCATATATCGGCATGACCGACTCACCCTCTCATTTTCCCTCGTGCGGAAAATACAAACTCGCAACGGACCCGATCTAATAACGCGATCGACTAGATCCGATTTTCTCGAAGAAAAATCGTAACAGTGAGTTTCCACTTGGGTGTCTTTTCCAACGAAAAACAAAATCTATCCGATGTCGCAATTTTTCGATGGAATTTTTTCTAAATCGTATAGAAAAAAAATGGATTCGATCGGCAACCGATCGATACGTACCTACGAAAATATAAAAATCGACGGGGTTAAATTATCGACGATTTTATTTTTATTTTCTGTCGCACGTGCGAACTTTTGATCCGGTCAAGATGCGAGCGAGCACGTACCGTGAGCTCGTTTGTGGCAATGTTATACGTATTTTCTCTCACTGGATCGTATTTTCTGCTCGAGAAGAAGTCCGCGGAGTCGACCGGGGAGCAAGAACTACCAGGGCGATAACGGGATCGGTTCTCGCACGTTGCACTCCGGCTTGTACGAGCCAGTGAATTCATACACGCGTTATATTACCTTACCGGAAAGCTCCTGGAAAGAGAGATAGACAGAGAGAAAGAGAGAGAGAGAGAGAGAGAGCCATTAGGGGGTGAAATAATGGAGAAATGGAATCGGGCGGAAGCTCACCGAGACCTCAAAACGTTTTCTGGCTCCTCCTCCATCAGCCAGCCCCAATATTACTTCGGCCCATACGCGAATCTCGCTCGATGTCGACCCATGACCTCCACAAATTCCTCGAATCGCGGATCAACCCTTCCCCCTCGATCGCAAATTCCCCATCGATGTTTTATCTCGTTTTTCTTATCGTCGATACGAATCTCCACTTGTCTGTTTTTATTTACTCCTCTTATTTTATTCTCCGATAAAATACCGACGCGAACTCCATCCACGTTATAAGAAAAATAAAAACATGGACGAAAGAAGAAAAAAAATGCCGATAAAAATGTTGAAAAATATTTAAGGACTTAACAGGCGTTTAAATTTTAATATATTTTTATAAAAAGTGACCCGAGCAAATAGGAAGCTTATGCTTCTTACGTTGAATAAAACTGAGCAACTTTTCTCCCTCCACCTTTTCTTTATTTAAACAGGATAATATAATATCCTCATTAGCGAACCGTAAAGAGCTACGAAAATAGTCTCAGGCACCTTTGTTCGATTCTTCAAAAAGCTCTTCACTTATTCCCTTATTCGTACCAACCTCTCGTAGCCTTAATTACACCATACGCCTTTACTTCAATGCATTAACGAGAAACTTATTCTCGACTAACGAAACGAAGTTTTCCCTCGAAAAGTTCGGAGGAACTTTTTCCGACCCGACCTTTCGCCGAGTCCGGTGCGAGTAACTCTCCCGAGCGTCTCTTGCAATTACGCTAAAGTAAGTAGAAAATGCGAAATGGTCATTGGCATGGTACATCGCAGTGAATGGCAACGCGTACGACTTCATTGCTGCTAAATTTTTCAAAATATTTTAGTTTTTTACGACGAAAAATAGATTTTTTTTGCTTTTTATGAAATATGAAGAAAAACTGCGAGTAATGAAGGGAGAGTCATGGGGGGATGAGGAATCCGCGAATTTTCGTCACGTTCTTGTTTCTGTGGTGAATCAGAGGAGAAACGACTGTTGACGCCCCAAACGGCGCCGAGAAGCCCGGCCCAACACTCGGGAATTACCGGGTATTCCGGACCGTGCGGTATTCATCGCATACATTGTGAAATAACGTCTCGCGGTTTTTTTTTACTACGAAGACACGGCGAGAATCATAAAATTGCCACAGCGAGGAGCTAAGAGAGTCGAGAGGATCGAGAGTCTTTGCTCGAAGACGTACATCGTTATTTCGGCCGATAGTCGATAAAGTTTGAAAAATCCAAAACGAAACCATGATTTTCTAGTTGTACGGAGAATTTGCGGTCGACATAGGCTCTGAGAGCTTGAGAAAGGATTAAAATTCAACGGAATGGAATATGTGGCCAATTTCGATGGTATCACGAAACCTCCAAAAATTGACTTTTCCCAATGTTCTACCTCCGTTCTCGTTAGTCCGACAGAAAATTGCACGAATAGCTTTTAGAAGAGCTCGTCGAGCACTCGTGAACCAGCCAAGGAACATCCTGTTAGCTCAATTTTTGTGGCCATGGCGGCATTTCGAACATCGCGTTTTTCAGGACCCATGGGGTGGGTTACGTGAAAAAAATGGCCTAGGATGGGGACAAATTTTTTTTTGCTCCGAATCGTCTTTATATCATCATATTCGTGTTACGCGGGAAATTTCCGATTCCGAAATGACCCAACAAAGTGTTTTTGGTGAACAAAAAAGTTTGACCCCTCCCAGACCCTCCAAAGTCAGGAAAGTAAATTACGAATATCGACTATTGTCATCTGGCGGGGGTAAAAATTTTTTTTCATCCAAAAAGCCTTCAATTGGAGGTTACGGAATCGAAAATTTCCCGCGCAACAAGAATATGACTCTTATAATCTTGATATATTGCAATTTACGAAAATATTCACTTTTTCGACCTTTTCGACTTGTCAACTTTTGTCGAGCGTTGCTTATCAACCTAATCTCTGATAGCATAAAAATGAAAAACGCTTCGCGACTAATTTCACGTTCCGTCACTCTCCGACCGAGAGTCCAAAGAGCCGTAAGATGGCCCAAAGTTAATAAAAAATTTCGTCGGATTTTCAACAACCCGAAGAGGAAAAATTCTAGTTTTTTTGTAAAAAGAAAGAAAAATCGTCCGCGCTCCATGTAAAAGTTTCTGGCTACCCGTCGCTCGATCTAACAGGCAAAAGAAATCCAAAACGAGACTCGCAACGTGAGATTTTGCACATTTTCCTATTGATTTTTTCATTAATCACCCGAAAATTTTTGCCAATCACAAATCATTGCTTGATAGACAAAAATTCTCGGCGTAAATCACTAGAATGGTGAGACGAGGAAGAAGCAATTGCAAATCGCGAAAGCGTCGACGAAAAAACGGCTTTATTTACTATTACCTAACGGTATTGAAAAAAATGCCAAACTGTCACGTAACCAAGGTCGCCCAAATCGCCGGCTGCCATTGGCAAAAGATGTCCGACGAGGACAAATGTAAATACGCGAAAAAAGCGAAGAAACAAAAGAAGTATTCGTGAGACGTGAAAATCATGAAAAAATCGCAAAAATTCCATCAAAATAATGACAAAAATCGTATCCAACTTTTTTGTTACACCCCTCTGTACGTTTTGTAAATTTTATTATTATTCACGTATACACCAATCAAGCTTGTTGATCGATTTATTCCCAAAACGAAATCGTAATTATCGCGGTCGAAACGACAGAATAACGAGAGAGAGAGAGAGAGAGAGACTGAAAGAGGACGGATGAACAAATGCGCGGGAAACATGAAAATTGAAAATAACTAACGGGAATCCACGCGTTTCCAGTACTCGGTCTCGTACCGTTTCATCAGCGAAATGTCGATAGATCCTCGTGAATTTCTCGTCGCGGTCCCTGTCACGCCGAGACTAGAACCTCGTCGTTCCCTGGTAATACGAATTGCCACACGCCAACAGATCCTTCGTCGCTCTCAGTCCGAGAGTAAGCGAGCGAGCCAGAGAGAGAGAGAGAGACAGACAGACAGAGAGAGATAATCCTCTCGTCATTGATTGCAGCCGCGGCAAAGTTCATCCCGGTCTCATCAATAATTTCGACCTCAAAGGGCTAAAAAATCTTCACCGAATCTCGTCGCAATCTTCCCATCCTCCTCATCTCGTTAATTCCAAATATAATTACGAATCTCGAAATACGAATGAATGGTTTTTCGACTGGAGCTCGATTGTAATTCACATTTTGTTGTTGTTATTTTCTTCTTCATTTTCTTCTCCCTTTTTTTTCATTCGCTCACGTTGCATCTCCCCCCGATTATCTTGTTGCGATGCAGGATTTTGCAAAATTCTCTGCGAATAAGATACTTATCCTTCAATGACGTTGCAAAATTTATATATATACATATACATATCTATGTATTTATGTAAATATTTATATATATATATATCTTCGTATTTGTATACTCGAGTCAATTTTCTTTTTGCACTGACAGTGGAATTATTATTTTTATTTTTTTGTCTCTCGTATTATGTGTATCGTTATCTCGATCGTCGGGTACCGGCTCGTTCCGTCTCTGTAACAAGTGCGTCCGTGCCACTCGCATCCATAGGAGAATTCATGCGAGAGCAGCGATCTCTGACATCTCTCCTGTTTGCTCTCGCCCTCCATGCCCCCCTCACCCTCACTCTCTCTCTCTCTTCCTTCCTTTTTCACTCCAACTCTTTGTTTTTTGGGTCAAGAACGTAACGAAATATTTTTCTGGCAGAATTGCGTTTGATGGAAGCGTCTCTATACGTACGTATATACAGAGAAACATATACGCTCTTTTCTTCATCGCGGTGTCGATGCTCGTGTCTATATAACTTTTGGAACAATAGAGATAGATAGCTACGCGCTTACCGTATACTCGCGTGGCGTAATTCCCGTGAGCCCGGCATTCTTCCTCTCCTCCTGAGAAATTTTCCTCGGTCGAGAATATCAAGGCTGATCATTCAATTCGACAAAAAATATGTACCATCAGTCGTCGTATGGCTTATCAACGAAAAAAACGAAAAAACTAGAAAAAATCGATCGAAACAACGAAAAACAAAGAGACGGCTGATTAATCTTGCGAGTCGAATTAAATCCGACCATTACGTTAATGTTCCAAGAGTGGAATTTGCGATAAGCGATAATACGCTCTTAAGGAGACTCGGTCAATGTCGCATTAGTCGAGAATGGATTTATTTTTAAGGCAATTTATAAATCCGTTCTCTTCTAAAAAAAAAAAAAAAAAAAAAACAAAAACAAAAAGAAAGAATTCAAACTCATTTTTATATCAAAATAAAAAGCAACAATCGCACAAAACGCACTCGAGGCCTGGGAATCTTTCGAAATAAAAATAGATTTTTCGATAAATAAATATTTGATATATGAAAAAATGGCAACGTCGCGTTAGACAATTTTAAGTGTCACTTTGTCGAAATTGGCCGTTTCGACAATTGGCATATCGCATTGTACACACGCCGCAACCGTTTCTAGTTAATAGAGAATTCTTCGAGCGTCTCTTTCGTCAGAGCTGCACAACGCTACTTGAACATTCCCTCTCCCCCTCCCCACCGTCTTCATCCCTCTCTCTCTCTCTCTCTCTGCCTCCGTATAACGTAATCGAAGCAAAGAGACACGCAAGAAGAGAGCGTCTCCTCTTCTCCGTGGACACGAGACACGCCGGTAATTCCTCGTATCTTCGGCTCCTCGGTGAATCCATTTTGGATAATTAGGGAGAAAAAATTTTGTTGAAAAAAAAAAAACAAACAATACAAATTACAAAAATAAAAATTAACGTCGCGTTTTTATCGTCGTTTCATTTGGCAAGCAAAAATTCGATAATGTCGAAGTTACAATGGAGAGAAGAATTTTTTTTCTCTTTTCATTTTCGTAAAAGTCCAAATGAATAATTCGGACGTAATACGTTCGGTACGACACGACGAAACTCTCTCTCTCTCTCTCGTTCTCACCAAAAGCGCGCCACACGTCGCAGCGAACAACCACTCCGTACCGAAACAATACAGCAACAACGCACGATCGTATACGAGACGTACCCACGAGATAAAAATCTTCGTCTCCTCCCTCGTTCGCGCCTCGGTGAAACTTTCGTTTCTTCGTTCCTTTTTTTTCCCTTTTCTCTCTTTCCTTCCTTTCTTTTCATTAAAGAGAAGTACGAAACGAGTGAAAACAAAAAAAAATACAAAAACCGGAAGAAAGAAGGTTTTTCGTCTTTCGAAAAGAAATTCTTACTCTCGTTTCTCCCTTCGTTCTCTCTCTCTCTCTCCCTCTCTCTCTCTCTCTCGCGTAATACCTCTTAAAATTCGTTATTATCATCATTATGTTCCTGCGATCGCTCACCACCGTGCTGTTTCGTGAAAATTATATATTTCGTCACTGATTCTTTCAACCGACCTACCACCTCCTCGACCCTCGTCGCGTCTCTCTTCGCTTAACATTTCTGTGACTCAATATTAATTCACAGGTAGCTATATATATAACGCATCTTATAGTTTGATGAATACGAAATAGTCGTTGGTCTTCCATCGTCGCGCAACTATAACGAATTCCGACGACGCGATTGTCCGTAATTTGTCGAAAGAAGATGAAACGCTAGAAAAGAAACGGTAGAATTCTCGTGATCCTTTACACCCCCTCCTCCTCCTCCTCCTCCTCCTGCCGTCCCTCCCTACCCCTTCTCGTCAAGACGCCCCTCATTTTTTGCGGTCCAGGATGGTGCTTTCACCTTATACCACCGAATATATTTTTTACGTATATATATATATATATATATATATATATATGCATATTGACACAAACAGCAATGGAAAGAAGCTTGGCAACAGCGAAGGCGACACGCCCGCTACGACAGGCTGCTTCCTACTTGTAATCCTATTATCCGATCTTTGCAATTTCATTTTATGGCTCACCCCGCTCAGCCATTACGAGGGTGATGCGAAAAAACGTCGGATAACAAAGATCGTTCGACCCTTCGGTACCTAAGGAAGTTTTGCGCTGGAGAATTTAAAAAAATTCAGAAAAATTGTTATGCATTTTTTGTTATGAATTTTTATGGATTTTTTTCATGACGAAGAGAAATCGTCGATTTGCCGATCGTTCGTTTTTAAGTCTTTATTCGGTTCGTTTCAATTAGCCAGTTTTTTTATATTTTTTTCATGAATTAAAAATCGTTCATTCGACGATCGATGATTTTTCATTTTTTATAGCGTTTAAATTCTCAAACTTTTAATTCGATTCGAATCAACGTAGTATATCGTCGATTTATCGACGAATAATTCTCGATTTTTCATCCTAGTTACTTTTCATTGTGCAATATTTATCGAATTTCAATTAATCGAAAATCATCGACAGATCGATAAAATTTAATCGCCGATCTTCAAACGTCGTACGATATCGTTCTAACGACTTTACGCGGTAGCTCCGTTCCAATGGAAAAGAAACCTAGAAATCGACCGTTAAAATGGTAACAGTTACGCTTCCTTATAACGCTGTCTTTTTTACGCCGATCCGTAACGCCGCGTCGTTCTATCGTTCTCGTCACATTTTTCGTTGATGGGGCCTCGATACGCCGGTACCTACGAGCGTAAAACGTAACCAGTCTTTGTAAAAGAATAATTTATACGGGAGCGAGAGTGCGTGCTTCGCGAAGAAGATTTAACGACGCGTGGCATCGATCAAAATAACACAACTCGACTATCGTTATTCTCCTCGGACGAGCTCGCGTATCGCCATTAACGCGAGAAATAGCTGTGCGATAATGCGAATATGTGAGAGAGCAGAAAATATTATATATATATATATATATATACATACATATATATATATAATATTTTTTGCTAATATATACATATATATATATATATATAAGCCCAGAAAAGGAAGAAAGGACCGCCGGAGTTTCGTAGATGCGAGCCGATGCGCCGCATGACGCTACGCTCTTTCCAGCCGGGGCACTTAAATGCACCGGGTGTGCAAGCTTCTCCGTCCTTGCTGGGTGGAAGAGTGGGGGGAAGAGACGCCACCGCGAGATGTGCGCGAAGCCTGCGCGGAACGTTTAACGTCCGTAACGTACGTTAATCCGGGCTCGTTAAACACGCTCGGTGCTTTATTAGGCACCGGGAACGATATAACTTGAAATATAATTAATATCGCGTACACACGAACCCCTGATAGGTGACAATTTATTCGTATTAAGTGACCTCTTTTGCAGTTTTTTGCTTTTCTTATCATTTCGATTTTTAATATTTTTTGTTACGAGTACAGAAAAATGCGTGTATCATGAATTAATTATAATCAATTAGTCGACGCTTTTGTTCATTTAATTATAATTAATTTCTAATTGATTTTAATTATATTACAATTTTTTTTACATTTTCGTTATTCTCGATGATAAATCGTCCCGATTTTTGTACTCCAGAGAATCTTTCGCGAGATCACGAGCACGAAATCGTGCTCCCGGTGTTTTAAATCGATTGGAAAACCGAGAAAGGAAGTGAGACGCAATGTCGTCTTCCTGTTCTTCGGGGGTCTTGTTAAACGGACGGGGAAAAGAGATGATAAAAAAAGGAAATGATCGAGAAACGTGTATTCTCGCTATGGTATTAAACACACGTATGGAGATTTGTCGCGGTGATTTCTCGCGGGAGAGAACGAGACAGAGAGATAGAGAAAGAAAGAGAGAGCGCTAATGGATGAGATGCACGCGTCGCAGGACGAAATAAAAAAAATGCCGACTCTCACGAGAGTCGGTTAGTGATACTTTATCGCCGGTTACACGTACGCGACGTGTGTGCGTCCCTCGTAACGGAGAATCGCGACGAACGACAAAAATCGCTGAATCACTTCCCGAGAGAAATATACTTCCGGTATGAGCTTCGTATACATAAATATATATGTTTGTATATTTATATGCAGTGTAAGATCGAAAGTGAAGACTTTTCTTGTGACAGGACGTATAGAACGAAGAACAAAACGAGTTTTTACAATTTGTTTTTGGTGAAAGTTTTTAGGTTTTTTAAAAAATTGTTTTATTGACAAATCATTAAATTACGTGTATTTAAGATATTATCTCGTACTAAATGGTAGCCATCTGAGAACGGATGTAAATTCTTATTTCGCCATTGTTCTTTTTGAATTTAGGGAAAATGATGCAAGACGCGTGAGAAAAAAGGATTTTAATCAAGATTCATCGAACGCGTGGCTTCCGAACGATGGAAGTTGATCGATTTTCTAATCGACTTCAATTATCGAAAATAATTAAGATTAAAAATTGTATTTTAGATAAATATTTTTGTAAACTCGAATTTTAGAAAAATCTTTGTAAAAATTCAAATTTTCTTTACCCACCGTGATGCGCGACACCTCTGGACTTTTCATTCTTGATACAGTGACGATTAATTATCGTACGATCAAGGGGCAGGCTCCTTGAACTAATTTCTTTCCATTCAAACGAAATTTCAAAGCGAGGGAGAGAGAGAGAGAGAGAGCGAGAGTGAGAGAATTGAAAAGACAGTCAGGTGTGTTTTATGTGCGCGCCCGTGTGTGATGTGATACGAGTGAAAATCATAATAGCCCGGAGAGTAACGTGAGAAATGGAAGCCACGATAATTAGGGTCCCGAGAAAGGCGCTCTCCGAGCTGTCGCGGTTCGACAATCGCGGTCTGCGAAGAATAGGTCTCCTGTCGTTGCCACGAATTAATCGCTCTTTGAAAATAATTAAAACCGTGTAAATATTAATAAAAAAAATTAAATTAAAAAGTACGATCAAAAGACAAAAAGAATCAAAAACAGCTTAAAGTGTCAAAAAATTTAATTCGCAAGTTTCAAACTCGTGTCAAACGTTCGATTTATTTTCGCAGCTTGTGCGACAAATTTTTACTTTTTAATTTGCATTTTTTATCTATTTTTTATAATATTTGTTTATTTACTTTGTAATTTTATTTTTTATTCTCCACAATATTAAGAACATCGTAGGCAACGTTACGGAATATTTTTTTCGCGATAAGAACAATGAGAATCGAACGAACGATTTTGAGGGGAGGAAAAAAACAAAACGGAAAAGAATGAAAAAAAGAGACTCGAGCGTACGACTCGCGTGTACGTGTAATACGACAATCGTTCGTCCGGATCTTTGAAAAACAATGGTGCTTTTTCCCGTAGAAATCACGTAACACGAGCAGTAACGCGGAGAGAAGGAGCGAGAGAGGAAGAGAGAATGTAACAGAAGGAACATGGTAGCCGAGAGCAACACATCCTTCCGGCATTTTAATATTCAACCGGATAGAGAGAATGGAATGAAAAAATGCGCGCAAGACTCAACCGGGGAGCCAAGAGATACGAAAGAAAGAATATCTCTTGTGGCACCAACAGTGAGACCGAGAAAAAACGAAAAAAATGAATTTATCAATCCGTCGGACTATTGACCATTCGTACTACTTGACCGTACGTAACACGTAGTTATTACTACTGGTAAGACTGTAATTAAAAAAAAAATTACCATGACTTTCTGATCGATCTAATATCTTGTTCGCACTTGAAAAAATTCGTACATGGTTCGAGAATCGTTCGAGACCTCGCCAAGTTCAACTTTATACCGATCGACGACGAATATCGACTTGACCAAAAAGTACCCTCGTTTCTTATACACAATCGCATACGGCATTCCTCTTGAAAAAAAAACAAACGCAATTACTTTTACATCGAGCGAATAAATTCGAAAATTTAATTAAAACAAATTAAATTCTTTTAAAAAATGTGAGAACAAAGATCGAAAGCGGAAATTCCAATTTCAATTCTCGTGGGTTAATCCTGGGAAAAGAGGGAGAAAAAAAAATCAAAGTATACGAGTGTCTCGAGAAATAGAAGAAAAAGAAAAATCGCGCTCTCTTTCGAAATCGTTCGTGTATCGAAAAAGTAGGAAATAACGTGTACTACGTATATATACATATATTAAATAGATAGGCAGCATCAGCGAGAAAAGAGATCAAACGGCACGGCTGGAACAAATCCTGGATCCTCCTACCGAGATCCGTGCCCGTACGGAATGGTAGTCACGAGCTCTTCGTAGCTATCCGGTAGGTCTGGTCGAGGTACATCAACGGTACGAGAGAGACGAAGAAAAAGAGATAGATAGAGAGAGAGAGAGAGAGAGAGAGAGAGAGAGAAAGAAGGCAAAACCCAGCGAGCAATAACACAAGAACAGTAGGGTGGGCACAAAACCGCTGCGGTCTCGCCGCCACAGGTCGTAGGTCGAGATGCTTTCACCTGGAAACTTTTGTTAGCCGCATCTATGCGCATCTAGCCCCCTCTCCGCCCCTTCTGCTCCTCTCGGCGTCACAACCTATCTCTCTGAACGAAGAAAACTCTCTGCAGACAAACGCGTCGCATTACTATATTATTATTATTATTATTATTATTATTATTGTTGTTGTTGTCGTCGTTGTTGTTGTTGTTATTATTACTATTGTTATTACATTTTTTATTAGCTAAAGCATTAAATATTTTATTATAAAAAGTCCAAAAATCACAATTATAAAAACCACAATATCGATTATTCGGTATGAAAAGAAAAATTAAAAAATCATCTTTGCTCCGAGAATATTTTCTTTACGTGATTTATTATTATTCATTTATACAAATTTTTCAATCAATATCTTTTTGCTAAATTTCTATAAAATGTGTGTTTGTAAATTTCTAGGTGTCAGCCCCCGGATGAGGATAAGAAGACGGTCGGTGCACGAGCCTTTCGAAAGAACTTTCGACAAAATAAGTAAATAAATAAATAAATAAATACAATTTTTAAATCAACTTGATGCAGCGCAAGACAGCGAGGAAACGAAGATGACTGATATTTTTAACTCGTCATGTCACGGTATACTTGGCACTCGGTGAAACGAATATTTAAGAAATGAAGAGTCGGCGAGCCATCTGCGCCGATCACAATCGGTCGAAACGACACGGGTTGACAAGAGGAGTCAACGATGAATATCTCAACTCATCCTTATGTCCCGCATGTCCATCTTTCTTCCTTTCTTACTTTTCGTTTTATTTCTTCTTTTTTTTTTTTCTTTCCTTTACGTTTCTTCTTCCTCTATCGTTCTTTCTCCGTCAGTCGCCGGTGAGTCGAGAGGTCGAACAACGCGAGATCTTACGTTACGAGAAAGTATTTACGGAACGCACTCGACGTCTGGTACGTGGAATACACCGAGAGTCAGCGGGAGGAGGACTGTTCCTCGTCGAGTGATTAATGATCGAAAAATTCAGCGGCGTTACAGCAGCGTTCGACTTGTAACGAGAAAAGTGTCTCGTCTCTCGTCTCGCTCGCGCGTGTGTCGTTATCTATTATGCATTGTCACGAGTCAGTTTCGTGTACTTTTTCTTTTTTTTTATTTCTTTTTTTTTTCTTTATCTTTCGACAATTTGGCGGACGTCGTGTCAACGTCGTCGTTAAAATTGTTTCGACGCGAGATAAAAAAAAGTATCGTGAGTTTTGAACGAATTTTTCCGAACGAAAAAAAAAACGTTTTGGAAAATTTTGGTTTTTGACGATGGGATTCGAAGAGAGATGGGTTTGGAACCATTACGAACCCGTCGACGGGGCGAGAGAAGACAATTTTGAAAATTGACATTTCTTAAATCTGTCGAAATTTGGAAAAATGAATTTTATATTTAAAAATTTTTCATATATTGTAATAAATTATAAAAATATTAATAAAAATTGAATAAGCGACGTAAAATATTTCTATTGATATAAAGTTATTAAATTATTAAAATGAAGTAATATTATTTTCGATCGTGAGACTGTAAATATTCATTTTTCACCATATCGTCCACAATTTTGTAAATTATCAACAAATTATTAAAAATAACAAAAATTTATTATTTTTCTATTAATTATCTATTAATTTTATCATTATTTATTATTCATAGAATTTTATAATCATTCGTTTATTCGTCAAATTAATTATTATTCATTTATTTATAATAATATAATTAGCAATGTTAATCGTATCCAGCTCTCGATCAATTAAACATACATGCACCGTATCGAATTAATTCGAACCGCTCAAAAAAAAAAAAGCGCCCGAGGAAGTACCCAACGCAATAATAGACCAACGCGTGTAATCCGCAACGAGAGATTTTTCGATTCGTGAATCTTCGAGACCGATACAAACATGACCTTTTCTCCGGGTATTTATGACACGATCCTCTCCCTACCCTCGTGTTCTCTCTCGCCCGAAGGAATTCGCCAGGACTCGCCTCTTCGTCACGACCTCTGTCACGTTTCATTTATTTATTTATTTATTTATTTATTCTTCTTCTTATTATTATTATTCACGATTTTTTTCCAACCGATAACAAAAGATATTTCCGATATTACGCGCGAGTTGTGTCGGCCCTCCTCTCGAAGAATTTACGAGTATGACATCGGCGTGAAAGTGTTTTCTCGTCGTTTCTACATCGCGATATAAATATAGCTGGTAATAAGGTGTAAAAGCGTAAGAGAAGAGACGATCTCGAGCAAGAAGGTAATTCTTGCCTGCAGGCCTCGTCGAACCATATGCTCGCTCGGGATACAAGCAACCTTTGCCCTCTTTTCAATTTTTCTTCTCGCTCCCTATTTTCTATTTTCTATTTTCTTCCTCACCAGGAAGCTAATGGACCTAGGGCGTGCGAACGATCGAATCCCCGATGAGTATTTTTTCCCCCTTGTAAACAATCTTTTTTTTTCTCTTTTCCTCCCATTTTTATTTCATTTTATTATTTTTCTCCCAGAGAGAAAGACATTGACGATAAAGGATCATTTTGTCGTCGTGGGTGATCGAAATATCGATATCGTTTGAGACGTGCGATACGATGATTAATCGACCTTCGATGATTGATTCTCCATCGAACGTTATCTCGATCACGTAATTAATTTTTCCATCTCTTTTCTTCTCTTTTCTTTTTTTTTCTTCCTTTTGTTTTCCTTGTTCTTTTCATCCTCATTGTTTGGTGCAACTCGTCCAATCATTCGGCTCGATATTGCGCTTATTTCTTTGGAAGGCTACGGGAGCAACGAGAGATCACGAGGTCGTAAAAACGAATTGGGCTCTCTCGAAAATTACATATCGTTTCTTTCTTTCTTTCTGTCTATATCCCCCTCTCTCTATCTCTCTCTTTCTTTTTCATCGATGATTTATTTTCACTGCTACATTCTCGTACGTCTTCTTATTCTTTATATATATATTGTGTACGATTTTTTGTATTATGTATAATGTACTTACAAATAATTTTCAAAAAACCGAACGATGCGAGAACGCTGCAGCAAGCACAGATTAAACTTAACGATCGGCTGTTTGTATTATTTATCTTTGTTTCATTCTTTTTATTTTATTTTTTTACTTAGATTTACGTTCGTTAATTAAATCCGCGATTTCTTACGGCTGCTCGCTCGTACTCGTCGTTACGTGTATTATTGACTTGCCGTGAGGATCTCGACTACACGCGCTAACCAACCTCGCTACAATTTACAAATATTTTCATCTCTTATTTATTTCATCTCCTTCTCTCTTCTTCTTCTTTTTCTGTTTTTTTTGTTCTTCTATATTTTTATTTTCTTTAATATTAAATCATTTAACATTCTCACGGGTATCGCGACGTAAGAGTCGCAAAGAGAGGGAATTTATCGTTCGACGATGAATATTCAGCGACGAGAAAAATTTGCTCGAAGCTGGTTGGCTCAAGTTTTGGGAATTTATCAAATTTTTCCAATTTCTTGTTTTTTTCTATTTTCTTCTTTCGCTTCTCGTCATTATCCCGAGCCAATGTTCGCGACGTACTCGACGTTTGAATTCCAACTATCGTTTTAAAGCACAGAAAAATTTCCAATGTTTTTATCAAATTTTTTTTTCACCATTTTCTTTACTCGTCCTTCAATTATTTTAGCCAATTTTGACAATTTATCGACACTATCGATAACTATCGTCTACGTGGTGACAACGTTACGCGTGTGATAAGAAGAAAAAAAGAAGATGAGAGAAGACGTAAGCGCTTGGCCGCGATAAAAAACTAAATAACGACGAATAGACGCGCTCCTCGTTCACGAAAATTGGAATCTGATCAACAGAAGCTAATCTTCTCCTATAACGTTCCCTCGTACATTCTTTTATTTACCATTATATTTTATTCACGCTCTGTTTTACGTTTCTCTCGTCGATGTCGCGAGGGGACACGCTGCTGGCAACCGAAATCCTTTTTTTCTTATTTAAATCAAATATCGTTCTTCCTCGCGTGGCCTCGACAACGATGGCGACCAATTCGATTTATATATTTATATATATAATATAATATAATATATATATATATGTATATCTGTACAGTATAATAGCGTATATACTCGCCTCGCGGCAAGATTATTTTTCGTCGTCGAACGATTTATAATCGTCGGACCGTCATTATCCCCGCATCGCCCATATTTTTTCCGTCATCGCATTTTTTTTCGCATGCTCTTTATATTCAATAACTTATGTATCTCTCTAGCCTATGAAGGAGTACAGCTTTCTTACTAGATTAGTTAAGGTTCTCTGATAGAGTATGTATATATATATATATATATATGTGTGTGTGTGTTTATATATATATGTATATACGGGTTATACACGTAATATTGTCCTGTTACACTTAATGACCAGTAGGTTTGGATTTCTCATTAATCTTCAGCTTCTTCTTCTTTCTTGATTTTACTTCCCTTCCCTTGGATGGGAGAATGGGTACGAGGGACAAAAATATGAACAATAGTCGCCGGGGTTCTTATCGAGGGAGAAAATTCTTGGTGATGAAAATATTTGGGAAGAATGTTATCTTTCGCATTGAGAAAAATAATCGAGAATCGGGCTACGACGAATCGACCTCGTCTAAGTTAACGGTGCCCCTTCGTTTATCATTTTTCTAATTATTTTGCTTTGTTCTTTGTTACGTCTTATTTTTTTCATCGTTCCAATTCATTGTGCGCGATAAATCATAGCCAAGGAATAACTATTCCGCCTCGATCTGTTCTTGTGCCCGTCGTTTTACACGTGTTGTGTCGCTCCTACTTTCTCGTTATTTCTAGCTTTTTTTGAGAGAGTTTCAACGCGTTTCAAAGACTACGATTTTACGAAATAAGCACTAACGACTGTTCGTCGTTAAACGAAGGTCTATTCGTTCGTCACAACTAGACTAAAACCTACCGGTGATGTTTTCACATATTTTTTTTTAGTTCTGTTATCGTCTCGTTCGTTCCCTGTACCAATGTCTTTCCCATGAAATTTTCGCTTTTTCTTTGTTGGTTCGTTTGTTTTATATTGTTTCGTATCATTTTGTTTGATATATATTTTATAATGCTAATCGTAATAACGTCGTTTCGTCGTTTCTTGGTCACACATCGAGGCAAACCGATTATGCGAAAGAAAAAAGAAAAGTTGCACAAGTATAATACAATTATTCGTAAGCTCGACGTAAATTTCTAAATGCCATTACACGTCTGCCCGTATTAGCAATGTATATTTTACAATTTCATTAAAACTCGTATCATCATCTTCCTTTTGTTATTGTTGTTGCGATTAATGTTTTTTTTTCTTCTTTTTTCTCGCTTTTGTTTCGTTTCGTTTAATTACATTCGTTCGGCCGATCGTCCGATTATAATCGATTCAATTATACCCGATTCACAGTTCGATTGAAGTTAAATACAAAAAAAAACGACACGAAACGCCTCTCGGCCGCGTTGCACGAACGATCCGTAACTGCTCGAGTCCGAACGGCCCAACGAGACGAGACTACAATTATGGTATTAACGCTTAACGACGGTAATAATATAAATAATAATGTTTTAAAAGAAAGAAAAAAAAAGAAAACGCAGTGCGAGATACGCGGATCGTGTTTGAAACGTCGAGAGCCGTTATTCTCATTTTTACTCATTTTTTTTTCTTCATTCTTCTCGATTCACCGTTACGTGATACGTCTCGATTATCCAAAAAATTGTTTTACTACGAAATTGTACAATCGAAGATTACGTAGGTAGACTAACACTGGACGCTTCTTGCTTCGTTCGTTTCTTCCTCTTTTTTTGTTCTTCTCATTTTTATTTTTACGTTTTTTTCCTCTTCTTTCTCTCGCATTCTTTCCCTCGCTCGTTTCGAAATTCGCTCGCTCTTTTTTGCCCGATTAGCCCGAGCGCCTTCCGAGGATGAAGAGGAGCAATTCTCTCGTATGAATCGCACGCAAGTCACATCCACCGACTGAACGATTCGCGCGTATCGCAAAAAACAAACAAAAACAGCAAGAATTAACGCAAACGCGTAACGCGCGTTTCCAACAAAAAACAAATTTCTCGAATCATTAAACATCCCAATCTCTGAATAATTCATCGCCGAGATATATCTCAGGCACGCGATAAGCGTCTAAAAAATTCTCAAAGCAAAAATTCGCGCGATCGGTAGCTTCTCGTATAAAATATATGATTTACGATTGATCTTTTTCGTCCTAGTTCCCCAATCGGCGTCACAAAAATTGTCTCGTGAAAGTTTCAACGGGTACCATCGTAACAGCGCGCTCGTACGAACGAAACCACGTCAGTTGTTACACGTAGTGCAATCGCGATAACCCGTAACGACGATCGTAGATTCGCATTATTATTTATAATCGTATGAGTATCGTAGAGTCTTAATGTTTTCATCTTTTTTTTGTTTCCTCCTCTTCTTTCTCTCCTATAACATGAATAATTAACGCACTAACTAATATACGTATATATATATATATATATATATATATACGTGTTAATATATATATACATATAGCAGAACGATACAATGAAAGAACATTGATGACATTGGGACTATCTATTAATTAATTCTTTCTCTCACGGTCTTTCGCGCTGTTTTTGTTTCCTTTCTCCCCCTTTCTCTCTCTCTCTTTTTCACGCATCTACATAATTATTATTATTTTATCGCGTTTAATAATTGCATTATTCGTAGACGATTCTTCTTGTACATATCTATATCTTATATACACACACGTTTTTTTTTTTTTTTTTTTTTTTTCTTGCGTATAATCGTTACAATATGTCGTTCGCGTGATATAATCGTTAAATTATTATATAATACTTCAACGAAGTGTGTACGCGTGTCGCTTATTATCCATCGTCCGTAATCTTTCATTCGTTACATTGGGCAAGCGACTTAATCCCTCGTGAAAAATGAAAACGGCAACGGTTAAGGCAAAATTAATGGAAAAAAAAAGATAACGACGAAATGGAAAAAAAAAAGAAAAAATATCTATAATGTACAACATGGATATGCTACGGTATAAGACGAATGATATGGAGTATGTGTATGTGTGTGTGTGTGTTCGTGTATGTATGTGTGTGTACGTGTGTATTTTTCTTCATTCTTCCTTTAATCGTATTCCGCTCTACTCGAAACATTATCACTCGTCGCGCACTCCTCTTCGCTCGCACGTAAACACTGGCGATCGAAAAGCTGTTACGTTTTTCATTTTCTTTTATCTTTTTGTTTTCATTTTAAATCAATGATATTTTGGGACGATACGATCATTCTTACTCTTCTGCCGTTGTTTTTAATAAAAAGAACGAAACAAAAAAAAACTAACAAAAAGTAACGAAAAATCGAACTATCCTGCAGTTACAATGACGAATTTACGTCTTTCTATCGGATATCTCGAATATTATATATCTTTGGCAAGCGTTATAAGTTTCTCTCTTCCCTCTTTCGTGCTTCCATTCTTCTCTCTCACTTGGTCAACGGAAAAAGAAAAGAAAAAAAAAAAAAAAAAAAAGAAAACGTAACGACACCAATGGTACGTTTTACCGAGGAGCGCATTCCAAAATTCTCGACTACCATCTATATATATATATTCTTATATATATATAGTTTATGCATACAATATACTTCATTTTTTTTTGTTCGCAACGCATCGCACCCTTTGAACCGCTCGCACTCTGTTCTAAGCACTATGGGCCATCTTATTACAATTTAAATCTTTTGTTTCTTATTATTTTTCTTTTTTTTTCGTTTTATACACAACTAGGCGGGAACCTAAAAGAGACTCCGATTTGCCGCTGCAACGAGCCCAACGAGACCTGGAATATTCGTCGTCCCGTTCGACTCGTACGGCATGGCTTGAAAGTGGATAATAAGGCAGGTCGAAATATATATATATATATATATGTATACATATTATCTAAACGGACATATATATGTATATATATGTATAATATAAACGATAAAGAGGAGAATAGTTAATGAATTTTTGTGTTTTTCTTTTTGTTGGGGGGGGGGGGGGGGGGGGGGGGGGTGGAGGAGGAGTCGATGAAAGAAAGCAGAGCCCATTTTTTTGCATATAGGCATATTACACAGTATTTACAAAGATAGGTGCTCCCACGTCCTCTCTCTCTCTCTCTCTCGTCTCGCAGTTACGATTCTATTCCTGAAACAAAAAATACAAACACATCTCGTTGTAACAAAAAAAAAATTAGATTTCAATTTTTTTAAATTACTTTTTTTTTTTTTAATGTACAACCGATCACCCGATTATCGTGAACAAGGAGATAGAGAGTAGTGTGTTATCGAGCTACGAGTCTGCGTTAATTACACGGTGTTAAATGAGAGCGAGATAAAGTGGTCTACGTCGCGTTCGGATATTTACGAACTTGTTCGAAATTGTTTTTTTTTTCTTCTGTTTCTATTTCGTTTTTCTCGTTCGTTCGCGTTTCGAATCGGACACGAACGAGTGGGGATTTTTGGTTAGATTCGTGTTAGGTACCTAGAGATCCTTTCACAGTGCACCAAAGGGATCGAGTTGAACCCCGTTACCGGACGTTGGACCGGTCACGGATTGGGCCTGTTGCTGCTGCATAGGATTTGGACCCATCATCGGATTCGCCCCGCTCATCATCATCGGTGCTCCTCCTGCACCCGTCACGATCATCCCAGACGCGGCTGGATCACCGGCCATAACGCCCATCATCGGCATCTGACCGTGCATCAGTATGCCCCCCCTCGGCATGTTTTGCATACGCTACAAAACATCATTGTACAAAATCGTATTTTATGAAAAATCGAATTATACAAAAATGTCTCGGGAACGATTTTATTCACGGAATGTCATCCACGAATTTTCTTTTAATCAATCGTCGAATTTTTACGAATCTTTGATGGAATATTTGCTTACCCAATTTGTTATCACTTTTTGCAAATTACCGAATTAAATCGTCGATTATTGACACTACGATTCCGGATTTTTCGTCAGACTCTGTTCTACGTTTCGAGGCGCGAGTCAACCAAAACTGTCTTCGCACTCAACGTACAATGATCTTGATCGATCGTAATTTATGTCAGAATTTTTCTAAGAGTCGATAATAATTCAGAAAATCGAAATCACAAATGTAAACATATTTTTTAAATAAATTATGGATCAAACTGGGAAATTAAATTAATCAAATAATCGATTTTTTCGTTTTTAGAACAAACGCCTGAATTTTTACAGATATGATAATAATATAAACATTTACGAATGGTAAACGACAATGTTTAGCAGTATTTTGAAAAAACGAGAAAAAAAGTACGAAGTTAGAGAAATAAAAACGTGATCGACAGCAGAAGATTCCAAGTTGCACGAGAACAGCGTTCGATCGAACTTTTCGACCGGCTGACTCGAACCCCCAAGACCCAGTCGAGAGTTGAAATACGAGTTAGTTAGTAGACATTTAAATAAAATAAAAAAAGAGAAAAAAAAACCACTCGAGGCTTCGAGCGTGTCGACACACGAGCGACGTCTGTGCGATATGTGCAACGTAAAAAAAGAAAAAAATATGAACCACTACTGGGACAATGTTATTCTCTCATAAAAAAAAATCCAGAAGAATCTTCACCACGGGCGAAGTGAGAAAGTGTGCCGGAGAGCGATAAACCCGGTGTGATCAGGTCGAGACTCACCAACGGTGCGCTTTGAGAGGAGAAGTCCAAAGTGGTGGTTGGAGGGAGTTGCGTCATTCCTTGGCCCTGTAACAGCCGGCAACATGCCATATGCCATGCATGCATCACTCAAAAAAAAAAAAAGAACTAAATATGCCAATTGGTAACTCAAGAGCTCTAAACCGCGACTATATTTTTTACAATCTTTTAATTTTTTCCTCTTTTTCTCCCCTACTCTCTATCGTTTTCACGATATTCTCCTTTTTGTCTCCCTGCTGCGAATAGGCCACTACGTGAGGAGCTTGATGAAAATTTATTATCCATCTACCGGGCGGTGCTCGAACTAACGGTGCCGCAGTCAGAATTTTGTTTCTATCTCGAGATTGTACTTTATAAAGGGTTAAAGGGGACGTCAGGTGACGATAAAAGCGAATAGAAAGTGAGTAGTTCTCGGTTCTAACAACAGTGCTGGGTGATGCTGCGGCTATACCATATATACAGGGTGAATTCTGTAAGGTTTCTCAAACGGGATTTTGGTGCAGATGGGATCATTACAAACAAAAGTTGCAAATATACATTGGGGATATTTTTAATAGTTTACGAGATATGAATATTTAAAGTTGATCGAATCAGAGCGCGCCGAGAAGCGTTGGAGCCGCCCACTCTCCGCCCTAGCCGTACATATAGCACAGTTTAGAGCGTTACATTTGGGATCGCAAAATTCAGAGCAGTCAATTATTATTATTTTATTACGCAGTCATTTTTATTTAGCGGGCTCGGCAAAATTCAGAGCAGTCAATGCCCGACAAATAAAAATGACTGCCTAATAAAATAATAATAATTGACCGCTCTGAATTTTGCCATCCCAAATGTAGCGCCCTAAACTGTGCTATATCTACGGATAGGGCGGAGAGTGGGCGGCTCCAACGCTTCTCGGCGCGCTGTGATTGAATAAACTTTAAATATTCATATCTCGTAAACTATTAAAAATATCCCTAATGTATATTTGCAACTTTTGTTTGTAATGATCCCATCTGCACCAAAATCCCGTTTGAGAAACCTTACAGAATTCACCCTGTATATATTTATATTATGTATATATAGTTTCTGTATTATGGTAAGCACAGAGCAGGGAAAAAATGTGTCGTTAGAGGGGATTAAAACTTTGCGGAACGTCGATTACGTACTTACGAATCATTCGTGCCCGAAGACTTGTTTCGTGTGATTAACGTATGTTTATAGATAAAAAAAAATTGATTCCTCTAGATTTCAAGGGTTCGTTTGCAACTTTGTGCAAGACCTTACCATTGGACGATATCCCGCACCCGTGGTTGCCGCCATCGGCTGAGGCGTCCAACCAGCTTGACCACCCGTTTTCGCCGTATTCTTCGGCGAGTTCCACTGCATGCTTCTGAAAAAAAAAATTATCGATCGATATCTTGTTTTTATCACAAAAAAAAATTGTCTTAAATTTTTGTTTCTTCCAAAATATAATTGAACGTACTTGACTTGAGGCTGGGCGCTCTTGTTGATGGTAAGATTCTGCGCGAGGCTCGCCAGACTGCTGTCGAGATCCCCGGTGAGAACTTTGCTTCCAGCGTTCGCCGTCGTCGCCGGTTGGCCCGCTGCTGAAACGTTATTAGCTCCAGACACAGTGGTGGTTGCGGGCATCAGCACTAAGCCCATATCGTCAAAACCTAAGCAACACCTACATTAGCCAAAAGCGATAGCCCCGGTTTTCTTTTGTTTTACGTTTTTTTATTTTTGTTTTTTTTTTAGTCGCCCAGAGAGTTCGACCCGGCTCGTGCGCGCGGCGAGTAAGCCAACGAGGAAGAGAGTCGCGTTACCAATCTCCCCAACCGTACCCAACCCTTGCAGGAAGTGATCAGGTATTTTATCGTATATTAAATATTAACGACCAACATTATGCGATGACGATGTCGATGACGATGATTCGTGATGATTGTTTGTTACGAGCAAAAAACAAAAAAATCGTTTCATTTTCTTTCGTTCTTGTTTTCGTTTCTTTTCTTTTTTTTTCTCTTTTTTTCTTGTTGTTTTTCTTTCTTTCTTTCTTTTTTTGTTCTTCTTCTCGGTGCTACAATATGGACAAGTCGTTTGTACAGGAGTCACGTATCTACGATCCAACAAATACGATATATATATATATCTCTATATATGTATATATATTTAGATGAGAACAACAGAGAGGAGTGCGGCTTACGAGCTAAAACCCGAGATTCTTTTCGATTTTTTTCAGTGTGTGTGTTTTTTTCTTTTTTTTTTTTTCATTTTTCTCGGGAACAAAGATATCGTAAAGATTGGAGCCGTAGCGGTATTACACGAATTATATAGCAGGCTAGGTATAATAGGTGTTATATAGCACGATGATATTTTCACCTGATTCATACATCGGCGTTTCGGCGGTAAATACGTTTCAACAGTCGTAACAATATATATAAATACATATATGTATAAATGCATATATATATTATATATATATGTATATATACAACATAAAATATAAAACGACGAATACACGAAATATTCAGCAAATACGCTCAAATTACGAAGCAACGTCTCAACGTTCGAACAAAAACGAGTATAGAGGGTGCCACATGGTTATTATTATTATTTTTTTCCATTTTTTTGTTCACTTTTTTTTTTTTTTTTTTTTTTTTTTTTTCGTATATAATAACATCGTGTAACATGGACAATACTTTAGTTTTAACAAACAACAACAACAACGAAAAATAGATAAAATTTATCGACCGATGGTTCGTACGTAGGGTTGTCGTCAAGTAAGAGACAGTTACTCAGTCAAGATCGTTATTGGGATAGAAAGAAATCGGTAGAGCGGTAGATAGGTAGATATAGACAGGAGAGACAGATAGACTTTTTTAACAGTATATATGTATATATATACATATATACATATATGTACGTGTATGTATAAATACATATGTATATAGGTATATATAAAGTATATAATCGGTGCACAGACGAGTGACGTAGAAGTAGAGACGATGCATGCAAACAAGCGGTCAATTTAGCTGGTTCCCATCACCTGACATTGGTTGTTTTGCCGGAGAGCCGTATCCTACGGGTACTTGGGTCTGGGTAGGAATCTGAGGGTATCCCGCGTTCGGTCCGGCTCCCATAACGGCCTGTCCAGTGCCCGCCGCCATCGCTAAACCGCCACTCGACATGTCGGGCATCGCGAATCCTCCTCCTGACGATATTTGTTGTTGTTGCTGTTGCTGCTGTTGTTGTTGTTGTTGTTGTTGTTGTTGTTGTTGCGAAGCGATAGTGGTTTGTTGTTGGGACGGTTGAACGGACGCGGCGGGCACTGGACGCGAAGGAGACCCGCCTAGGGCCATGCGAATGCTGTCGTTGAGATCGTCGAAGGCACTTTTGTTAGCAGCGCCCATGTTTTGTCTACCGCCGGGCGAGGATCCCCCTATTGCAGGTGACATAGATCTCGGTGTTGATCCATTAGTACCGACAGATGGCGCGGGAGGCGGGGGTCTCGGTGGCGGCGTTGCAGTCGACTTGGCAGTAACCATTCCAGTGGCCGAAAATGCATTGAACGTACCACCGCCGCTTTGTACAAAATCCGTACCGTCAATGTTATCGGTAGCTCTTATCATTGCAGTCTCACCCCCAAAGATATCCGCCTGTCCGCCATTGGCACTGAACAGGTCTCCTCCACTGGCATTTGTACGGAACTCGTTACTTCCGGTATGGAACATACCGACGTTCGTTGCCGAAACGTTTACGGTCTGGGAAGGAGGACCGGAAAAGTCGTTCATGAAGGGATTAGGTACGGATCCAACCGATCCTGGGGCGGCAGCTTGCGCAGAAACGTCACCATGGTCAATACGTTAGCCAAGAATTATCACGGAAATGGAAGGGTAAACGCGAGCCGCGATTTCGCGAAATTATTATTCTTTTCTTTTCTGTTTTTTTTTCTTTTTTTTTTTTTCGTCTCGACCCAACCTAGCCTACAACTCCGGTTTTTTCTTCTTTTCACGACAAATATAAACGAAGATTTATGCTTTGTGTGTGTGTAGAATGTGTGCACAGAGAATTGACTCGTACCATTTTATCGAAGATTGTGAATGTACAAAGAGTAGCGCTCATCGGTAAATATATATTGTTTTTTAAATATATATATATATATGTACCGAGATCGATAGAGAAAGAGAGATAAAAAAAATTGTGAGAAACCATCGGTGTGGTGAGATTATTAATATTATACATAATCGTGCTGATTTAAAGCTCGTTTAACAAACCTATGGACAAACCCACTTCGAGGCCTCTTAAGCGGTTAAATTTAGAGCATTTTAATTCACGAAACAAAACTTACCCGCCTGCTGATCCTGTCCACCGAAGACCGACGAGAAATTGTTATCTGTAACAAAGTTATTACTTGCCGGTGGTCCCGCCGCGAAACCTACGAGAGACAAACAAAAGAAGAAGAAAAAAAGAAAAACGAAAAAATACGTGCTTTAAATTTTAAAAAATCAACTTTCCTAGCATCTAGAGTACTAAAATTACGAGCTAATTGAATGATCAACGTGTGTCGTAATAAAGAAATCAAAATCATTGTTTTTTTGCTTGAATTTTTAATAAACGTATAAGAAAATAAAGAAAAAACGAAAGGTAAATTTACCATTACCGTTGGTCATCCACATATTGTTCTGTGGTTGAGCCGGTTGAGCTGTCGCAGGTTGGGGCGCTCCGAACATGTCGGCGAAAGGATTTCCTGCAAGCTGGAGCAGGTCATCCGAAGCTTTCTGAGACTGAAACGTATTTTGGGAATGTGCGTATGGACGGGGTCTCGTTTTCACTATTAACGCTGACGAGACAATAAATAATCGTCTCCTCGTTTTATCCTGTGTACCATCGATTGTACACGAAGCACTCTCTACCCAATCGATCGCGCTAATTCCATATTTCCATACTTAAGGTATTTCCATAGGTACAGTCAAATGAAAAGTTTCTTTTTCTAAGTTTATCTCCGTACCATATGATTTTTAAGCTTAAGTTTATTGAGAAAAGTTGTTGAAAATTCATTCAAGAACAACATACTATAAATTCAAGGTCATCCAAGGTGACCTATACTCGCTACGTACGTTTGTAAATCATGAAAAATAGTATCTTAGGATTTTTTTAAAAAAACTACGGGATGCTTCTCTGAAGTATTATAAAGTGACATGCAAAATTTCAACAAGTTTCACCATGTAGAAGTCGAGATATTTAAGATTGAAAATTGCAATATTTAACACGTACTCTTGTGGGAGGGTGCCGAAAATTGTGATTTTTAATAATAAATATCTTGATAACTACACGGTGAAATGACTTCAAATTTGGCACACGTATGTAGATCGTATCAAAGAAGGCTTGTGCAAATTTTCAACGAAATCCATAATAATTTCCATAATATTCTTGTCATAAAAATATAATAATTTGCCAAAAATCATTTCAATCGATACAACTCAAATGAAGAATTTCAAAGGCTTCAAAAGTCTAGACACTGGAGCAAAAGCGTCGATAGAGAGTGCTTTTTGATTATACAATCGACGTTGTAATATTATTACCTGAGAGTCAGCAGCTGCAGCCGAGCCAAAAAGATCGACGATCGGTTGATTGGCACTTCCGGTCGGTGAGCTCAGGAATGGATTGGTGCTCGGACCACCGGACGGTGACTGTACCTTCGCCTGTTAAAAATCATCGGCGAAGAAACAACGTTATCAGTGAATCTTCATTAAATAAAAGAAAAATAACGTTCATCGAACGTATATAAATGATAATGATTCACCTTGTACTGATTCATCGCAGCCTCTTCCTCGGCCAGGGCCTGCTGTCTCAGAGCTTCGTCGATGTGTCCATTTCCGGTCTGATCGAGGCGTGCGTTACTGGCTGCCGTCCCAAACGCCGTACTGGTGGAAGACAGGGCGGACACTCCCGACTTTACATTCGTTCTATTGCTGCTTGGGCAATGATAGGGGTTTTTCGGGTTTTGCGGTATTTTATCATACTCGGTGCGGATGGAGGAGCGACCGAGTGTAAGGAAACGGTAGGCCGATCGGGATTTAAAGGAGGACGCCGATTCGAATGTTGACGAGTGTCGTAGTAGCGGTGGTCAGACGAGAGAGAGAGAGAGAGAGAGAGAGAGAGAGAGAGAGAGAGAGAATATTTTTGATATTGAGAGAGTGTGAGAGTGAGAGATAGGAGGAGCGACAAGGACCGTTGATAATTGAAAATAAAGGAAAAGACAAACAGAAAACAAAGAAATTGTGTAGTACGTATAGATGCAACAATGCGCAAAAAATTGTATGTACAGGATGCCCGAGTGTTCTCCGAATGTGTAATTTTCTCTTTTCTTTTATTTTTCTTTATATCTCCGAGAGTGTGTGTGTTTGCGTGTGGATCTAGAGACAATCGTGTATGGAACTTTTGTTTATTCGAGTGCCTTCGACTCCAAACGTGCAAATACCTCACGTGTATCTATAAATTTTTCAAAAATACTACACAATTGTATTATGATTTTTACGAGTGCTGGATGTATTTGCCTCGGCGACTAAACGACATACTGATACTTCATAGCGATTCACCACACACCCACACACACACACACACACACACACACAGACAGACACACCAACGAATAACAAGTGCCACGAGGAATTGTTTTTTTTTCTCTGATTTCTTTCTTGTTTTTTTGTTTTTTTTTGTTTTCAAAACATCACAGCGTGTACACGTTACGATGATAATCGATACACCAACGCGACGTTACAAAAATGAGTGCAAAAGCTTGCGCGAGATACGCAAAAAAGTATTCTCGCGCGACATTTACTCGGCGTTATATGAAAAGGGAAAGAAAAAAATGTTCTACTCGAAGACAAGATGTCCTCGCGAATGTGAAAATGGATATTTTATCGCCTACTGCTACTTGTTCTGTGTGTGAGTGTGTTGCTGAGGAGTGACCAACGTTTTACGCTCTCTCATCGACGACGAATAAACCGTAATAACGAAATAATAATAAATTATAGAAAAAAACGAAAAAAAAAGAAAAAAAAACAAATAATATTGATAAAAATTGAAAAGAAAATCTACGATAGCTGCTCCTAAAACGATACGATACTGGAACGAAGATAAAAAATAAAACGTTTATACGTGTTTGTCCACCGACGACGAGACAAGTTGCGAATTTTCGAGGCGAGAAAAAATAAAAATTCAAATATACAAAAATATATACGAAATGATATAAATCTCGATATTAATGTTTGTATACAATACCGAGGCGGTGCGATGAATCGAAAAGGTGTAGAATCGGCGAATTTTGGATTTGAAAATAATGGCCAGATTTCATATCGATGAAGAAAACAGTATGAACAAATTTTCATATCTATTTTTCTTTTCCTTCTTCGTCTCTCAACTCGCAAGAAATTATTTCTTTGAACTTTCATTCGAGGATTATCGAAAGTGTTTCAAATAATGCGTGAATACGTACCTCGCCGATTGAGTCGGTGTGTTGGCCGCGGAGCCTTTCTTTCCTTCCAGGGACGCGAGATGTTGCTCGAGTGCGTCCAACAAACTGCTCGGTGCCTGAAAAATGTCGTTTTTTTTTCAAATATAAAAATACCCTATCGTCACTTTGATAATTAGGACAAAACGGTTACCAATACGTTCTTTAAAACGAATCGACTAAATCCTAAAAAGAATTCTTTTTTTTTTTTTTTTTTTTTTTTTTAAATTCATCGTTCTCATAATTAAGAGAAAAATTTTCTAAACGAAACGAACCTTCGTGAGATCGGGAATATCACCCTTGTCGATGCCAACGTTCTGAAAGAAAGATACAACGAATAAATTTGTCGCTCTTGAAGCAAACGGAACTTAAAAAAGTGAATTAAAAAGAAAAACCGACCTCCGCAACTTTGAGAAATTCTCCGACGCGATCCATTCGTATGAGAAACTTTTTGTAAAGATCCAAAGCGTCCCGGCATTGTTTTTTATTCATGTCGAAGTACTTTTCTGCAATATGAAAAAATGAAACGTCGAAAATTTAATCTCGGTGATTAAAAGAAAACGAAATTAACGTTTCGATTAAAGAAAACGACTAATAATTACGTACCAAGAAGATTTATTATCCCGTCGTTGTAGCAAGCGAAGAGCCTTATGAGATCACGAAACAGAAGCATAAAAGCCATACTGATAACGCCGTTGGTGAGATCGTTGGCCGTGCAATCGAATTCGAGAAGCGAATCCAGCTGCGCCTGCAATACCGGCAGAGTCTTGAGAAGTTTCTCGGCGTTCATCGTTCGCAACGTGCCGTCTTCCTTCCTGAAAATAAAAACTCAACGATTAAATCGTCATCGTTGCGTCGTAACGAAACAATAAAATAAATAGAAGAAAAAAAAGGAAAAGAAAAGCCTCGATAAAATTCCTTCGAGTTAAGGTAGTCCTATCGTGGATGGGGGAATACAAATTTTATTCCCGTTTTTTTCCTCAAATTCCAAGTGTACCGAGCGTTTAAATCCATTTAGAAAAGTTGTTGCAAATCGACTAAAGAACAACATACTCAAAATTCAAATTGATCCTACGTAAAGTTTACTCGTTATATAATAAACGAAATTATGAAAGTTTTTTCCATAAGATTGTTATAAAAAAGTACTCGAAGCTTCTTTGATGTCATATAAAAATGTGTGTAAAATTTCAACAGGCTTCACCGACCAAAAAATCGAGATACTCGTTGTATAATATTGCGTTATTTAACACGGGCTCTTATGGGAGGTTACGAAAAAATGACGATTTACAAGAATAAATATCTTGATTTTTGAGTCGATAAAGGCCCCTGAAATTTGACACGCGTGTACATACGACATCAAAGAACGTTTCTGCAAATTTTCAGAGAAATGTAACGGAAACGCTGTAACGATAGGGCTACCCTAAACAAGAAGCGAGCGCCATGCCACGTGCTCGAAGCGCGCTCTCCTCGTTACCGACCGAGTCGAGTAACCCCGAAAACGAGTAAAATAATCCAAGACGAATCGTAACGATTGGCTCGATGCCAGAGCGTCGATCAAGAATCGATTACGACGTTTTACGGTACGTACCCTCGTTTGACCTTGCAAAAATCGAAGGCCACGCTTCTGTAAGACATCGCTTTCTCGTTGAGATATTTGGCGTATCGTCTGATAAACGGCGACATGTCGTACCCTAAAAGTCGAATGAGAAAGAAAACAAAATATATTAATAATTTTGATAAAATAAATATTTGATCGAATTTCGATCGAGAGAAAAAATTAAAAAAAAAAAATTTTGTCAATTCTTTCGTGGACAAAGTCTCGCTCGGATGCGAATCGATCGACGATGTTAATTTCTCGGAGCGAGAGAGCTCGTCAAAATTCGAACATCGTAAAATCCAGGAATAAATTAATTGGCTTCGATAAAGTAGCAATTTATTCGTCGCGCTCGATCGAGCTCGATGACCCACGTGGACTTGTCCCGATCGATTCGCACATTCGCTCGCGAAAAATGAAAAAAAAAATTCCACCACCACGTGCAAAAGCGAAAATATCGTTTAAACATATTTTTTGTTTTGTTTCTTTTCTTTTCTCTACCACAACCACGAAAAAGTAACGAAACACATTCCCACATGAACCAAACGACAGCCACGAAAAAAATAAAAAATCATAATTCGTTTGAATTTAAATTTAGACTTGTTTTTTTTTTTTTTTTTTTTTTTTTTTACTTACCCACCCGAGCTCCGGCTGTTTTTCCATAAGCGTGCGAGTTTTTCGAGGGGAGAGAGAGAAAGAGAAAATATCATTTGCGGGTTAGTCGATCGTATCGTTGAATTGTTTTGTTTTTCTTTTTTTTTCTTGGTAAGAAAAAACAATTTTTTGTTTCGAAAAAAAAGCACACACAACGAAAATTTATTGTTGATATTTTTTCGAGAGTTGGTTGGCACGAGTAACGGTTAGTATCGATTGTTAGTCATGAGTTCACCGTTAACGACTCTGCGGGGGAGGATCACAATCGCGTTTATGTACAATCGGAATTACGTGCTGAAAGTTTGTTGCCTTTTTTTTATTATTATTTTTTTTTCTTTTCTTTAATATTTTTGTTCTTTTGACAAAGCTTGTGGGAGGATTAACGATGGCTCGAACGTTATAGATTTGTTTTTTTTTATTGTTTTTTTTTGTTGCCCAATTTATTCACCTTGTACGCCGCTCTTGTCGAGAAAATTGCTGAGCTGAAACGTGCTGTTGCTCGAGGCGAGATACTGGGTAAACCTCTGTAAACGAACAAAAAAAAAAAAGCAGACGATTAGTTTTACGACTGTATCGATTTTATAATTTATTAATTTATTATTCTTCTTTTTTTAATTTTATTGAGAATCATTTTCTAATTTAGATTTTCATTGTTTTAAACTATTTTTTAATTTTAATTCAGACAAATCGAGAATCGTGAAAGTTTTCTAAAATTCGGTCAATTTATATTTCATTATTTTTTAATTATGTGACATTATTTCAGAATTTTCAGAATTCTATTAAATTTTTTATACGCATTATTCTTTCTTTATTCAAGATTAATTTCACAAATTATAAATTTTGCTATTCTAATTTTATTAATCTCTTTATTTTATCATTGTTTTATTTATTAAATCTGATCATTTTCTCATTATTTTCAACCTATTATTTTTTCTCGCTTTAAAATTATTCGTACAATGAATTAATTAATTTAAAAAAAAAACATATTTTAATTAAAGCTCCGTCGCTCAAGATTTATTTTGAAAAATCTGCGTCGAGCAAGGGGAACGAGGGAGGAAAGAAATCGTAATTGAGAATAATTTTCATCACTTGCCTCGTTGCCATAGCAAAGTATGTGATGTACGGTTATCAGTGCCTTGAATACGACGGTCCAATTCGTGTTCTGGGACCTCTCGATCAGGTGATTCGCCAGCTGTGGTATCGATACGTTCGGCTCGTTCGTGCAATGTATCAAATCTGAAATAAAATCGATAAAGGAATCGAATAATAAAAAATAATTCGACAAATTTTTAAATACTTATACTCGATAAAAATTTTTTTTTTAAATTCCACATCATGTATCGAATAAAAATCGAGAAAAAAAATGCCCATAATAATTTTTCGTCTCGTTCTCTTATCATTTTCATTTTTTTTTTCCTTCTTCGACACAAGAATTCCGGGTTGAGGAACGAAAGACGAGTCATGGTCGAGGATCTCGTTTAAAGAGAAGACCATTCGGAGGAAATTTATTACGAAGAGAGAAATAAAGAGAGAGAGAGAGAGAGAGAGAGACGAAAACATCGACGACCCCAACGTCGATTAACATTGGCCTTGATTTATATACAGCTGTTACTATTATTACACCGTTTCGAGTCGACGAAGGATGGGAGAATTTTGTTTGCATTCATTCTCTTATCGCCGTTGCGAAATCAATCGTGCTTTCGTTCTCGGACGAAGTTGACGAGTGAAACGAGAATTGGAGAATGATGGAGTGGCGAAGGAAGGGCGAACGAGAGGCTAATTAAAGCTTTCGACACCCCCCCCCCTCTCTCTCTCTCTCGCTCTCTCTCTGTTTTACTGATAACCACCAGCCCCTTTCTCCTCGCTCGCCATGTAATTTATAACTTTCTCATGCCTTCGGACAAAGTCTCGTTTTGGCCGAGACACGTCGGATTTTCGTCGAATTTAATTTATTCCAACGTACGAAAAATTAAAATTTCATCGAATTATTTCCAATATTTGGAAAATTAATCAATGTTAATGTTTCGAAATTCTCATTTTTTCGAAATACAATTTATCCAAAAAATTAAAAATTTTTAATAAAATCATAAATTTTCAATTTTTTTCCAAATATAATTTAACACATACTTTTGACTTTTGTTTTCATGATAAATTTTCGTCTAATCACTGATTTTCCGAAACGTAAGAGTCAGGAAAATTTGAATTTTATCTCGTCAAATCGTCGATTCCGAATTATTCGTCAATATTTCTGAATTACTTTATTTTTCATGCGAAAAATTGTATGTCGCGCGTGGTGTTTGTCACCCTACCTACCATTTCCATTCTTAAATGAAATAAAAGTCTCGTCAATAGATATTACGTAGGAAAATACGAACGGTAATAACAACAACAACAACAATAATAATAATAATAAATAATAATGATAATAATAATAATAATAATAATAATAATAACAACAACAACAATATGAAGAATATCACGAATGGAGAGAATGGAACGGGGCTGCCAATCCGCTCGTCAATTACATCGATTTAACCCCAACTGATTCGACCAAGACCCCCTTGGCCCTTTTTCTGTCCCCCCTATATATATATTTATACCTATCTATCTATCTATCTGTCTATATATACGACGTGATATCTCGATCGTTCCACGAAATCAAATTCGGCATTTATCTCCCTCGGTTCTATTCATGGAGATGAGAAGAAACCCGCGACCTGTCGAACGTCCAAACATCGTGAACTACAAAACGTCACAAGCTTAAGTCTATATTTGTTATTTTTTTAAATCTTTTTATTTTTGTTAATTTTCAACTGCTTCAGTCTATCTTTGTCTTTTGTATAATATTAGATTAATTTTAGGACGTATTAGATGTAAGCGCTTATACGACATAAACAATTCTTTGTATCACTCTATATGTAGCCCCATAGCGTGCTAGGGCCTAATAAATATACCAATCAATCAATCAATCTCTCTCTCTCTCTCTCTCTCTCTTGCTGACACGTGGCATTGCCCATGCGACTGCTTCGAGACGGAAACGAAATAAATTAAAAACAACAAAATTCAATCATAATTTTGATCATCTAATTAAAATTTTATATCACGTCAATATTTCGTTAATTAATTCATTATAATAACATTAAATTTTCCATCGGCTTAAATTTTGTTTTATTAATCAAACTATAAAAAAAAAACATTCTATTTTATCAAATTTACACAAAGTTACCAAATTTATATTTATTTTTATAATAACAATTATAATTCTAGAGTTAAAAATACAATAAAACTCGATATACTCTCGTTACAAAACATACGAAAATTATTTATCAAAATTCAATTATTAAAATCGGCGCGTCAATTTTTTGTTATTTTTATTTTACAACCCGTATTTCGATGTTGTTGTTGTTGTTTTTTTTTCGTTCGAGTTCGATCGCGTCGAATCGATCTCTCATATCGAGAAGGAGCGTCAACCGTACGCGCTGACCCCTGAGTGAGATACCGGTGACGAGAGAATAAACGGCGCGCGCGCGCGAGCGTCAAAAGAGAAAGAGAGAAAGAGAGAGAGAGAGAGAGAGAGAGAGAGAGAGAAAGAAACAAGAAGCTTTCTGGCACGTGGCCTTGCCCCGAAAGCGCCGATCGAGTTAGCACGAATACCAAGAGTCGAGCTACTCTTCGTCTTCTTCTCTTCTTCTTCCTCTGGTCTCATCCTCATCCCCCACCCCACCCCGGTCCACTATTCACCCTTTCCCCTTTCCCCTCGACGCCATCGTGCCTTCTCGGCCAAATCATGTATCGGGTTATCGTACGTTTGAGATATAGCTCTCTCTCTCTCTCTCTCATGGATGATTGATTTGATTGATTTGATTTATTTTTATGCCCTAGAATTTCTTTGGGGCAACAGACAATTCTTACAATAATGCTTATAACTTATTTATCAAACTACTATAACAATTTCTAGTAACTTCTAACTTATCCAAGAAATTAAAATAAATTTAAACAAATTTTATATAAACAGATGAAAGAAAAATGAAATAAATAAATATGGATGAGAGAGAGAGAGAGAGAGAGAATGAGAGAGAATGAGAGAGAAAGAAAGAGAGATAGATAGATAGAGAGAGAGAGAGAAAATGAGAGAGAGAGAGAGAGAGAGAGAGAGAGAGAGAGAGAGAGAGAGAATGGGAGAGAGAGAGAGAATGAGAGAGAATGACAACGAGCCAATAACTATAGGTATATAGAAGTTTGTCGTCTGCCGTTGCGATTCCTCTGCGAGAGTCCACGTTGCATCGAGCCCGATGACTCATATCCCGGCTACCGCACGAAAAAAAAAAAAACTTCGCTGCGAGTTCCCGTCGAGCGATAACGCTCGAAGCTTTTATATTGTTTTTCTTTTTCCTTTTTTTTTGTTTTTTTCAACAATATATTTTTTTTCTCATTGAAAGTTTTCGTATTGATCGAAATCTTGATAATTTTGTGATTAATAAATTACACCGTGGTGCGAATAAATTTTGTCGCAATTTCGATAAATGATTTTTTTTTATTTTGTTTAATTTAATTCGAATTTGTTTGTATTCGAAATTTTTGTTTTTTCTTCTTTTTTCTTTATTTTACTTTCTCCAATGTAAACGAACGAGCGAAACGACGAAACGAGCCGTACAAATGTACGAACGCTTCGCGATAAAAACGATTATGCTGAACTCGTAACGAAATTATAATTTTTTTTTTATCGCGAAAAAGTGGAAATATTTTTTTTTGTTTTGTCGAGACGTGAACCCGGTTCGAAAACGTAACGCCTCGAGGGTTTGTGCATTTTCATCGAAGAGCGAACGGGGATTTTTTTTCACTTTTGCCGAACGCGGATTCTTCGTCGATGACTATCGGGACACGGCGCACCTCTGGTCGTACTCGTCGGTCTCGTTCGTGGAAATAATAATCTTTCTTTGTTCCGCGTCGTCTCATTCGAACGGAATTTACGACCAGAATTTGAATTTATAACGGACGATATTATAACGTGTAAATATTCGACGTGAACGATAAACGTGAAATAGTGATAAGCCATTATTAATGGTTTGATCGATACGTAATATCGATCGAATTAAATTTCGATTAAATAATCGCGAGGAAAAGAAAAATAGCAAAAGCGTAAATTTTTCTCGGGTATTTTATTAGCGAGATAAGTCGACTGTCGTTCAGTCCGAGGGTAAGACGTAAACTTTCGATTAATATTAAAATCGTAAAAGTAGGAAATCATCGATCACAATTTTATAGATAAATCCTGTCGAAATCTCGATAACGTTTCAATCGTACAATTTATTCGTCATGACAGACAAATTACAGAGTGTCCCACCTTAAGGGACAGATTGTGGTTGATATTGTCGCTTTTTTTAAGAAGAAAAACTTTTTCTTGAAGAAAAAGAAGAAAAAGTTTTTTTTATACTTCAATTTTTCTTTAATCATGAATGAAATTTATCAAATTTATCAAATCTATGAAATTCATCAAATTTGTTAAATTTATTGAATTTATCAAATTTATCAAACTTACCAAATTTATCAAATTTATCAAATTTATCAAATTTATCAAATTTATCAAATTTATCAAATTTATCAAATTTATCAAAACAATTGCGTTTTTCAATGCGAAAGTTCAGTGATTAAAATCGCAAGAAAGAGTGCAACATTGATTTTTCGTATATTAAGCATTCGGGCAATTCGTTGCAACGATTTAAAAAAATAATTCTTAACCTTCGTTCATCAGAACTGTATTGCGTTAAAAAAAATATTTTCCTCGCCCTTATCGCAACGACGAGTCCCGAGACGATACGCAACGATAAGATCACGAAATGGACTACAACGTACGAGACTCCCCGACGACTCGACTTTCCTCGTCGTTTCGACGTGCGAACGATTTGGAAAAACGTTCGTAATCGCGAAACTACGCGAGACCGCTGACTCCATCGCCTTTAAGTATTGATCGAGAGAACCACCCCGTGTCTATGTGTGTGTGTATACAACATTACGCCTCGGACTCGACGTCAAACCCACGTTTTTCTTTTTTTTTCTCCGCAACTTCTGTATTCCGTCATCGTTTTAAAAAAAGAAATAAAAATCAGGTCGATCAAGGCACCGAAGAGAGAAAAATCTCAAAATTGTTTGAATTAGCAAACAATGAGAAATTTCAATTAATTTTGGTTTTTAAAAAATTGGGGAAAAAATCTGCAAATTTATTCATTTTTATTAACGATTTTTTTTTGTAATTTTTAATTTATTGTTTTTTGATAAAATCGTCAGATGGTCTTATATTGGGGGGGGGGGGGATAAACGATTCATATAGCGAACTCTTGACGCGCGATGCTCAAGGGAATGAGATTTTGATTTGATTTGTTTATTTATACCCTAGCGAGCTATGGGGTAATGAACAGAATTGCCAAGATCGTGGACAATGCAATCTAAACGCATTTGCAAAACCACAATTCGAGCAGTAATAAAATTATACATGCTATAAAAAAATAAAAAAATAAAATAAAACTTAATATAATATAAAGAATAATAACGCGGCAACGATATGGGCCAAGGCACTGAAAGGGAAAGAAATAATTGAGGAAATGTGTGAGGTGATGAGACAGTTCGAGAAAATAGCCAATAGAAGAGAGGAAGAGAGGGAACGAGAAGAAGAGTAAAGTAACAAACAGAAATAGCAGGGGATAAGGATAAGGAAATATAAACAAAAAATGTAAAAATGGGAAAGGTGTAAAGAAGGGAAAAATGTAAAAATGATGAAGAGTAAGAGAGGGGTATGTAAAAGCTCGCAAGGGCGTGCAGGTGGAAATGAATACTACTACTTTTATACTACTATAAAAAAACAATAAGAAAAATAAAAATAAAAAAAGAGAGATTTGATTGATTTATTTGATTTGGGTTTGCAATAATAGAATTATCCATTCTATAACAAACTTAATATAATATAAAAAAAATAATAAGAAAAATAAAAATAAAAAAAGAAAGATTGATTTATTTGATTTGAGTTTGCAGTAATAGAATTATCCATACTATAACAAACTTGATATAATATAAAAAAAATAATAAGAAAAATAAAAATAAAAAAATAAAGATTGATTTATTTGATTTGGGTTTGCAGTAATAGAATTATACATGCTATGACAATCCTAATATAATATAAAAAAAATAATAAGAAAAATAAAAATAAAAAAGAGAGATTTGATTGATTTGATTGATTTGGGTTTGCAATAATAGAATTATCCATTCTATAACAAACTTAATATAATATTAAAAGAATAATAAGAAAAATAAAAATAAAAAAAGAAAGATTGATTTATTTGATTTGAGTTTGCAGTAATAGAATTATCCATTCTATAACAAACTTAATATAATATAAAAAAATAATAAGAAAAATAAAAATAAAAAGAGAAAGAGAGAGAGAGAGAGGGAGGGAGAGAGAGGGAGAGAGAGGGAGAACCCCTTACCATGATTCGTTCTCGTTATCTCTATACCGATCTATCCTGATGAAGAGACTCTCGAGGGTGATGGTCGATCTCCGGCTTACGTTATAATACACAACGAGCCTCGTACCGGGAGTGCTCGGCAGTCGTTCTCTCGTTCTCGTTAGCTCTCTCCGTCGATATACTTAAAAACCCTTCGGACCTATCAACTCCTTTATCAAATCGTGCTCGACCGATTTCCGAGTGAAAAAGAAAATCATAAACGAACAAAACTAAAAGTCCTCGATCGTTCCTTCGTAAAATCGTTCAAGCGCAGAAATTATGTTGACTCGTTGACAAAAATAAATCAATTTAAAATAAAACAATTTTATCATTCACAATTATTTCAACAAAACGAGGATAATTATTTATTTCGTCTTATCATTATTTTTAACAAATCCCACATTTTTCCATTAAATACTCAAAAAAAAAACAGTGAAATAAAAAATCTATTTCCAAACGTATTTCGATTTTCCAGATAAATTTTGTTATCCACAGCTCTCTATATTTATTATAACAACAACAAAAAGCGAAACGAACAAATTTTAATTTATTTAATTCACGAATATTTCAGTGAAAAATCATAGCCAAAAAAAATTGCAATTTTAAAAATTAATTATCGTTTTATTTTAATTAACGTCGATGCATATTTTTCTAAGGGTTGAAGAAAAGCAGAGGAAGCGAGAAGATAGATGAGCGTACGCGTATGTAGAGGGTAGGAGGGGCGAGAGCGTATCGCCTCTCGACGTTTCACTCGGCGCTGCGCCGATGCAAAGTGACGTCGAGTGGCCATACGGTGCTATCTGCTCGCTTGTCTCGAGTGGACGAAGCGAACGAGGCGAACCCGAGAGTACAATCGACCTTGCCAGCCTTCCTGTTCCAATTATAACGTATGTGCCGAAAGCCAACCGCGATCTTTGCTCTACGTATATGTGCGCGAACACGGACGTTTATAGAACTCGCTCTTTTTTATTTTCTTCTTCTTCTTCTTCTTCTTTTTGTCTTTCTTTCGTTCTCTCGTTCGCGTCGCCCGACCGCACTGCTCGTCTCCATCCTGCCTGACGTTTGGCAACGCTTCCTCCTTCATTTCACCCCGAGAAATAAACCGCGACGAATGCATTTTTGGCCCGTGGACCTCGAACGAATCGAGTCCGTTGGCAAAAAATAATATTTTAGACAAGTTTAATTTCTATGAAAAATTCAATATTTATTTATTTTTAATTAAAATTAAATATTGGACGATATTGATGAGGATGAAGGAAATACGAATGAAAAATTGAATAATCGATAATGCATTGTCGATCGTTTAATTTATTCGTCGATTTAATTAATTTAATCGGTGGATTAATTAGAGAGAAATAAATGTCATCGAGGGATAATTATTAAATAACGAAGGAACGAGGAATCTCCAACGACGATACAAATTTCATTTGCCGATTGGATCGAACGAGAATAATTAAAATTCTAAATTTAAACGCTTTACAAATAAATTAATTGATTAATTAGATAAAACGCGCAATCGAGGAATAACGAAAGTACGAAATTACGTCGTCGAGGGTACTAATGTCGTTTCCCCAATCGCTCGAATTAGCATAATTCAAATTCTCAAATAAAACAACGTAAAAATAAAAAGTAGAAGAAAAGTTCAATATTGATTTTTCGTATTACGCGAGGTTGGAATAAATTTTCCGTCGGCCGAGGCGAAACGTGAGACTCTCGAGTTATGCAAACAATGTTAGAATAGAAAATATAGTCCCGTCGTACATTTTTTTTGCACCGGCACGTTTCTTCGCCATCGTTTGTTTTTTTCTCTCCAATATCCGCTCGTCTCTCGCTCGGACTCTTCCGTCTCCCTCGTTCACCGTCCTTGGTGTCACCGTCCCCGTCTCTATGACCGTCGTTCGGCCAAAGAGTCACGGTACACCGTTGCGCGAGGGCCCCACTCGCCGCCGCGTACGCCGCCAGCGGCGACAGAGGGAACTAGAGAGAACGCTCTCGGCGTACACCACGCGCGGGTTCACCGCGTGGGACGTTTGCATTATACGTGAGTCGTTCACCTATTATATTATACGGTCGGTTTTATACGCATTTTCACACATACACACATAAACCAGGAATCGAGGCTCTCTTCTCTCTCTCTCTTTCTCTCTCTCGTCGAGGCGAGAAAATCTCTCGTAACGTGGACATGCGCGTCTTGCTACGATGAATCTTACGATTGCGGCCATGCTTAGTGTCGTATACGTCCACGCTTCCCCGTGCAAAACGTGTGCCCCGTGAGATCGACGACCAAGTTTCATTCTTCAATTCTTTTACACACGATTGTATCTCGATTTTTTTTACCCATGGATAATTGCAATTATTTAATGAAAAAAAAAATGTATCCAATTAACGTATGAAAAAAAATTGTAATAAAATTTACATATGAGAGAAGGGCGTGAGAAATGTTATTTGGGTTATTGCCAATTACGCAAAGCTCGCTAATTACACGGAGTCAACGATATTGGTCGTTTTATCATCGAAATTTTAACATGGCTATAAAATTAATTTTAATCGATTGTTTCACTTTTTTTGTTTGTTTTGAGGTCGTATAGCAGACGAGTCCCAGAGGTCGAATCATTTATCGATAAACCACCTCTGTATCCGGCTCGTGTTGCTAAAGTTTTCTCGATAAATCATTTTAAGTATCGGACGCGTTTTATTTTATGTTTTATTTTTCAATAGGTACCGCCAACTGTTTTGCGATAATCACCGCTGCGCTGTGATGAAAAACAGTCCGAGGGGTGTGCGCGCATGCGCGCGTACCATTCGCCACAATTTTATATCTCCGTACAGTAGCGTTCAAAAATTCTAAATAAATTCTAAAAAAAAACTTTCAGAACGTATAAATTCTTATCTAATTATTTTTTTATCCCAGTCCTAACATTCCCTACGCGTGATAATATATTAAAAACAAAAATATATTAATTTCCCCTCTTCCTAACAAAATCTAAATTCGTCTTACAAAAAAAGATTCCAAAATATTTATTTCCTCAAAATAAATGTTATTTCATAAAAAAAAAAGATAATGAAAATTATGTTTTTTTTTGGTGTTGTAAATTTGAAGAATTTATTTTTGGAATAAAAATAATTATTGAAATAATTTATGAAACGAGATTTATTCGTGAGTCAGCCTGTAGGAACGTGACATGAGGGGGCGTGTGCGCGATAGCGTGTTTTGGCAAGCTCGATAGTATTTCGATACGAAAAGCTGCCAGCAGCCCAGTACGCGACTCGTGAGACCAGAGCCACCCGTTATTCGAGAGGAGATATCGAATTTATACGGAAATGAGAGCAACGCGTCCGCGGCTTTTCAACATTTAGTCCCCTTTTTTCGCTATTATTTTGTTTTTTTTTGTCGCGATACCGATAATCCACCTACGAACGAGAGATAAGCTCGTGATCCGCCCATTAATCCAACTGATATGTGGGAGACCTCCTGGAATTTTGCCCAATAGATAAATCGATCGTGGAATTAAAAAACAAAATTTATTCGATTATTTCGTTGGAATTTAATATTTTGGTTAAAGGGAATTTTTTTTTAAAGAAATAACCTTTGATCTGAATAAATAAGGGAGAAGAAAAATTGTATAGGTGCGATGGGATCGGTGAGAGAAGTTCGAGAAGTCACGACCTCGACTTTCACGAGGAGCGAGACACGTTCCGGAATATCGAAAGAATAAGTAAAAGTAAGAGAGAACGATCAGGCGAAAACGAAGTTTGATATGTATCTACGTTATACGTATAAGGTCGGTTTGTACGATAAAAAAATTTGAACTTCTTACAATTAGGGACGTCGATGGTCCAAAAATGGGCAATGGCTTCCACGACTTTGGATACGTCGAGGGGTAAATTTTCTTTTTTTTGTGAGAAACGATTTTATTGGGAGGGTTGAAGCATCGTAAATTTCGCGTACAATACGAATATCGTATTTCTAATTTCGGTTAGTTGCAATTTATCCATAAAAATGCGAAAAATCTTGGAAATTCAGGTTTTTCGTGCTTTTGACCGATAAATCGAAACAAAACGGGATTATAAATGTGATATTCGTATTGTACGGGAAATTTCCGATTTCGTAACCTCCAATTGAAGACTTTTTGGACGAAAAAAAATTTTGACCCTCGCCAGGTGCCGATAGTCGATATTTGTGATTTACTTTTCTGACTTTGGGGGGTCCGGGAGAGGTCAAATTTTTTTTTCACTAAAAATACTTTGTTGGGTCATTTCGGAATCGAAAATTTCCCTCGTAACACGAATATGATGATTTAAAGACGATTTGGAGCAAAGAAAAATTTGACCTCATCCTAGGCCACTTTTTTCACGTATCCCACCCTATGGGTCCTGAAAATCGCGATTTTCGAAGTGCCGCCACGGCCACAAAAATAAAGCTATCCGGATGTTCCTTGGCTGGATCTCGAGTGCTCGGCGAGCTCTTCAAAAAGTTACTCGTGAAATTTTCTGTAGGACGAACGAGAACGGAGGTAGAGCATCGGGAAAAGTCCATTTTTGAAGGTATCGCGATACCATCGAAATTGTCCACATATTCCATTTCGGTGAATTTTAATCCTTTCTCAAGCTCCGAGAGCCTATGTCGATCGTAAATTTCCCGTACAATAAGAAAATCATGGTTTCGATTTCGATTTTTCAGGATTTATCGACCTTAACTAGGTAAATCGTTATTTCGAGTTTTTTGCGTTTTTCTCCTAAAGTTTGTGAGATATCGGGCAAAATAACGTCATAATCTTCATCAGCGGGAAATTTCCGATTCCCTAACCACCCAACAAAGTCATTTTGGACAAAAAAAATTTGACCCCCCCAGGTGCCCATAGTCGATATTTCTAATTGACTTTCCTGACTTTGGGGGTTCCGAAACGGGTCAAAATTTTTTTTAATCAAAAACACTTTATCGGGGTCTCGCCCAAACGGAAATTTCTCGTATAATACGAATATCACACTTCTCATTTCAGTTCATTGCAATTCGTCCATCAAATATCAAAAACCCTTGAAAATTCAGTTTTTCGAGCTTTCGACCGACAAATTAAACAAAACAGAATTATAAATGCGATTCTTATATTTTTATTAGTACCTCAAGCATCGTGGAAAGCTTCCCACTGAGGAAGAATTGTTCCAACGACGAGTTCTACGACATTTTCTCCACTTGCAATAAAACAAAGAGAGAGAGACCAATGAGAAAAGTTCTCGATCCAAGAATCCCTCTGATTTCATACCATGCCGCACCACAACCCATTTATCTCCGTCTCTCTCCCTCTCTCGTCGTTCCACTCTCTGAAACACCAAGTCGTGATGAAAATCGTGAGTTGGAGAACCGATCGAATCGACTCCGTGCATTTGTCTCACGACCAGCACCTTTGGGGACTTGGTTAAAAAACGACCGAGCTCCTTTAATTCCAACTCTGAAAACTTTCCAAGAATCGCAACGAGAAAAAAATAAACGAGAGAGTACAGAGGAGAAAAGAAGGAAAATAATAATGTAACGTGTGGTAACACGTGCCAATAACGGAAAGAGGAATTCTCGACACGCGAAAAATATATAACACCGTCCGTTGCCGATACGAGATAACAGACGCCGGCTCGTATCCGCCCCAACTTTCCGTTCTCGTTCACCAGCGCAGTACCTCATTTTTATTTCATTTATACGCCGGATGAGAAAAAAAAACATGAAACGAACCAACGTCGCATAATATTATTTCTTTCGATAAATTCCGACCGTGACGAAAACAATCTCGCGTTCGAGTACAAAAATTCATATCGATCATTTTATTTTCTTTGCGTCTCGGAAGGAAAATGATACAATTATAATCGAGATGGGAAAGGTGTGAAAAAAAATTTTGATAAAAAATTCGAGACAAAAGTAGCTGCCGTTTATTAATTTATAGAAACAGATCTCACGTTTTAATTAAAAAAAAAAATAGCTGTCGTTATTTTTTAATTAAAAAAAGGCAAGTCTCATTTTTTAAATCAAAAGCAGGAGTAATTTTGCTAATTAAAAAGAAACGGGTATAATTTTTGTTAATTAAAACGAAAATCCTCTTTTTTATAATTAAGGGAAAAAATCGCGTGTCTCGTCGAGAGAAAATATTCCAAAAATTTTTAATCATAATTTTCAGAGATAAGCCATTTTTTCTCCACGTGGAAGTCGAGACGATTAAAGTCCACGTGTCGAAAAATTCGAGCGAGATTCGAGCGGATTTCGATTCGCCAACTTTTATTATTATTATTATTTTTATTATTTTTTTAATCGAATTAAAAAGCGATATATCGCGTTATTCCATCGTCCATAAAATTTACGAGGGAGCTTCCACGTGAATATATCGTTCATAATAGGCCATAAAAACTTTCGTGAAAACCGTGTCTTTCGAGAACCGGCGGCGTTTCACCGCGAGGCACGCAAACCCATTAAACGTCGTTCGAGTTTGCCCAACTGTACGAGGTGGTTCGCTGATGCCCGCAACTACTGCTGCTTCGCTGCTTGCTGCTGGTGCTACGCTCCTACTGGCGGTTAAGAGTCACTAGACTCACGGTTGCAACGCGAGAGAGCGAGAAAGATTTGTATACAACGCGTGTAGGAAGGCATAACTCCCGGCTTTTTCACTCTCTCTCTCTCTTTCGCTCTCGTTCGCTTTCTCTCGCTCTCTCGCACTCTCGCTCTCCTCGCGAGAGCGAGAGACGAGCGAGGGTCGTGCCTCGGTGACTAGAGAGAGAGAGAGAGAAAGAGAGAGAAGAAAATAGAAAAGGAAAACACAATACTCGCAAATCTTCGAATCTTTCGTTATTATTAAACCCAACAAGATGGTGTACACACGTGTTTACACGCAGAGGTGGTCGAAGCTCGGTATATTTTGTATGTTCTCTTTTTTTTTCGTGTGACTCACGCGAAATAACGTTCGGATCGTCGCCAAGGGAGCTTCGAACGCGAATTAAATGAAAAAATTTCAATCTCTTATCTCCGTACGTGCGTATCGTCCGCATTTAATTCTATCAGTTGGTCGGTCGAGTAGACGTTACCAATAAGAAATTAAACACGCCGTGGCTCGGCCGGGGTTTACGACCGAGCTATGACTTTGTCGCATTTTATTTTCACACTCGTTATATTTACAAATTGTCGAGCTCTCGAGCGACAAATATAATCGACGAGACGTTTAATAAATTTTTTAACGTATCAAACGTTAAAATGGATATTTAATCTTCATAATTATTATCATAAATAATTATAAATATTGAAAGACAAATTATGAATATAAATTTATGAATTTTTTTTTTTTTTTTTCATAAATATTTTTATATCAATTTTCATAAAAATACTTTTACGAAACGATCCGAGTATCGTCGAAAAAAAACAAAGTCGCTCTCGAATTTTTTTTTCCACTTCTGGTCGTTTTCTCGTATGCAAATCTCCGCTTCCTCCTTTCTCATGTTTTCTTAATTGGCGTAAAATCAAACGTTGATGCTCGAGGTAAAAATCTTCGCTCTCGATTTTATTCCCGATATTACTCTCTCTCTCTCTCCCTCTTTCTCTCTCAAAGTCGGCCCGACGATGAGAACGATATTGATTATTATGATTTTCAGTACGTATATTCGTATTATACCGCTAACTTCCACTCGCTCGTTTGCCGAGCGATATGCACCACTGAAATTCCTACGAGAGCGCCCTCTTCCCCCACCGCCACTCGCACTCGGCCCCCACTCCACTCCTTCGCGTCCACCTCGCGCGCGCTCTCTCCGCGCGCCGCCTACCGCCAATAAGCGGAATTATACATGTGTAACGGCGCTCTATATATATAAGCGCGCGAGGCACAAGGCAGGAGCGAACCGCACGAAAGTTGCATGCGCCGGGACAGCGCGTTCACTTTCGATCCCGAGTACGACTCGAGGACGAGACTCTCGAGAGCGTAGGCTTTTTATATTTTACGGCGCGTATGTATATGCATGAATGCACGGAGAATTGTGAGAATTCCGTATTGGTAATTGCTTTGAAACGTATATATATCCTTTAATTATTACCATAATGGTTCTTTTAACGTGGATTCTTTTTTTTTATTTTTTTTTATTCATCCTTTATTTTACTTTTTTCTCGTCCCTTTGAGGAAGCTTCGTGCGACGAACGAGCCACGTCGAGCTTTGTTTATTTTTTGGTAGAATTACTCAAAGTCGTGCGAGAGATTGAATGAACGTGGACAAAAATCCGATTAAAGCGCACTTTGTCCGATTCGCTCGTTAACACGCGAACGATTTTTAATTTTTCTCCTTCTTTTTTTCAAAAATTAATTCGTTCCAATTTGCACATTTCTGCAACTTGTCGGGCTCGAACTTTGATTAATAATAATAATATTTATAATAAAAAAAAACCGCTCTTCCGGGGACAATAATATTTATAATAAAAAATAACTATTATTATACAAATGCGATACAGGGAGATTAGGGGGAATGCGAAACGGCTGCAGCCGTGGTCGCGAATAAGAATGTCGGAGGATAGGTTGAATGGAATGATTGCAATAGTTGTGTAAAAACCCGAAGAGGGTGTACACGTTAAACTCCCACAGTACTAACTATTATTATAATAAGAAAATAATAATAATTATAATTTTTTTAAATTATTATTATTATTATTATTACTATTATAAAATTAAAAAGAAATCAAACATCCTCTCGAACCCTTAATTCATCAATTTTCCCTTTATCTTCATAAACAAAAATTGATCCTTGAATAATTCAAAAACAACCCCCCGCCCCAAAAAAAACAACCCCGCAACCCCTTAAAAACGAATTATTTCGTTTAATTCGTAATTACACTGCAAACCGGTTGTCGAGAAATTCGCGAAACGCCCAATGAACGCGAAACGATCGTTATACAATCCTCCTCTCCCCCCTCCCCCTTAAAATTCAATCTCATCTTAAAAAAAAAAAAATTTTTTAAATTATTTAATAAAAAAGAAAAAACGAAAAGAAAAAATGTCGAAGAAGCGAAAAAACCTTCGCCACATCGAGCGAACGGCCTTTCGTTTGAATTATCGAACCGATTCTCCAAAGAGAGGGGGGGGGGGGGATTTACTTTCTCCTCGAAGACCGCGTCTCTCCGTTCGCCGTGCAGTCGCGAAAGTAATACGACGATAATAAACAGAAGCGTAGACCGTGATAATATAGAGTCGATTTGGTGAATCTCGCACGATGGTTATTACGCGTTCGCGCCGGTTGCGCGATCGCCGATCGAGAAACCGCGAGTCTTCTGTCTCCTTTATTCTCCCTCCTTCACGCGCACTCGACGACGCTGATCGACGCTACAGCGCGGCCCTGACCTCGATCTCCCGCGCGACCAGTGAATGAGATTTATTATTTCTCTTTCTCTCGTCTCCCTCTCGTCGAACGAACGAGGTTTTTTTTATATCGAGTCTTCTTCGATCGTAGGAGAATTATTATTACTTTTTTTTATTGTCGTAGGGTGTAATACTGATGAGAATTTTTTGAGCGTAAGGGTGGGGGTGAAAAAGTGCGAGAATAACGATAAACGCGAGACGAAGGAAATTGGAACGCGTCAGCATCGCACCCGGCCTGACAACGACCTCGAAGAACGCCTTAAAAATCGATACGAGAAGCAACGAGAATTTTTATTTTGTAGTAGGTGACCTGGGGATCTTGACGAGGGGAAAGATTGAGACGTTTGGGTCTTGGCTCTGGATCAACGAAATTTTATGTTTTCTGGAGTTTTTTAATTTATTGTGTTTTTATTTTATGGGGTGGTTTTCCTTGCACACCCTTGTAACGAGGGTTTTTTACGAGCTTTGAATTTATTGTATTTTTGTTGTTGTTGTTGTCTTGGATATTATTATTTTTTTTTGTATTTGTGGGCGAAGCGTCTTGACGCTGATATTTGAGGATCGAGGATCGATTTGATTTTCGTGGAAATGTCGCGGATCGATAATAATTGGAACGATAATTTAAGAATTAATTAATTCGAAACTGCGAGAATTAATAGGTTGATAATTAACGATTAAATATTTTAATTGAAAAAAAATGATTTTGAATTTTTTTAATAATTGTTTATCGATGACACTCTTTACTCGCAGAAAGTTTCTTTCGATAGAAATAATGTTTTACTCTAATTAAAAATCTCAATTTTGTAAAACAAAAATTGTATTTTAAATAATTTTATATCGAATTAACAAATTATATAATCGAATGAATAATTATTAATCGAGGATACTAGTGATTCGCATTAAATTCCTGGCAATAAAAAGTAAATAATTTTCTAGGATTTTTGATCGTCACATTGTGAGAAAAAAAAATTGGACGGAATTATAAGATTGCATATATCTATAAATATTCATTGTATACGTAAATTGGAGCAAGTGCGCGCAATTCGTGGCGCCCAGCCTCGTCTCTCTCTCTCTCTCTCTCTCGCCCTCTCGCTCATCCATTTTCTCTCGCGAGAGTGTCCTCCCTCTCCTCTCGCTCTCTAACTCGAACGCCGGGAAAATCGATAGGGAGAGCGGCGGAGCACACACACACGCGCGCGCGCACGCACACACACACACTCACACACCGCACCAACTTGGCTTCCCGCCGCTTCGCATTTCTTCCTATTTCACTCCCATATGTAAGTACTCGCCCTCCTTCCATTTAACGTTTCCTCCCTCGCGTCGTTGCCATCGAGTCGCCAAATATCAAACATCGCAAAGAAAAAAAACAAGTGGAAAAGAAAAGAAAACGAAACATAGAACATTTTTACGACGTAGAAAAAGACATTTACGAGTGGTCGTAGTTGAAACGAGGAAAGGACCAACGGCCGGTCACCCCGCGACCTCGATGAACCGCACGAAGGAAACGATTGACCTCCTCGCTTGCTACTGCTGCTCCTACCCAGTGATGACCTTTTTCCATCCCCCCGCCCTATCCTCCTTGTTTCTTCCATTCTTTCACGAGTTATTTTCGATCTGCCCTAAATCTCTTTTCCCGTTTTTCTTGTCATAAAATATTTCGAGGTTAAATTGCTCGCTCTTCATCTTTCGTACCAATTTACGGAATTACTTTGGACCGTGTTGAAGTAAACGAGGCGAATATCGCTGTAGACTTTAATAAACATTGATATATATATGTTTACCGAACAGTATTTATCTCGGAATTAATACATATTATAATTATTTAGTGTTATTGTGAATTTTGATCATATAATATAAGCATATGCTCAAAGAAAGTGTCAACAATTTCTTGCAGTATCAGTTACCAGTAGACATTACACGAGAAATTACGTTCCGATCGTGTTACCAGCGCCCTACGGACGACAGGTTAAACTATACGTAATACGTACGATACATACACAATATATAGTTTTCGAGAGAAAGAGATTGTCAATCGCGCGCGGGTATAAGACCGGCGCGTAAAGAGCAGGCGAAGATTGGCCGTTGGTCGAGACGTGTCCAAGCACGGCACACGGGATCTATACACGCTGGCTAGAGAGTAGAGAGAGAACCGGTTCTTTCGAAACTGGCGTCCACGGACGTCTCCCCCCCCCCCTTCCCCTCTGTCTCTCTCTCTCTCTCTCTCTCTAGCAGTGGCTCGAAAGTCGCGAAATAACGTTGAGAGGGTTCCCTCTGTAAATCTCTCTTAATCTCAGTCCTAATATAGCTATAGTTATATATCTTTATGTATATATGTGTGTATATATCGTTGAAACAACATGGCTGAAAAAAAGGGAAAAGGACTCACAGTCGAGATGTTTTTTCTTAGGTCCGATCATCTCCTCGGTGGTGGCTTTGCATACGGACTTTGCAAGTCCCTGACCGGCAATACTGTGCCTAGCAGCCAGTAGTCTGTCGTTTATCGTCTGTCCCGCCATCCTTTTTTCACGTGTGTACGTGTATTCGCGTGTACGTCAGTATTTGTAATATACCGGAGCCGGCTCGCCGCTTTACTGCTCCTATCCACCTTCCTGTCAGACGCAGAGAGAGAGAGAGAGAAAGAACGCACGGAGTGTTTTTCTACCCCGCGCCGCGCGCGCGCGCCCACGCCTCTTGTCCTCTCGCTTCGTTCTCTCGGCTGTACGAGCTCACTGCCTCACTCCCTCTCGCTCTGTATGCTCCGTTGATAAAACGTAGGGCACTGGCTAAGACACTCCGACGCGCCGATCGACCGGCCTGTCTCTTCCTTCCCTCCCTCGCTCTCTCTCTCTCTTTCTTTCGCCCTCTCACACTCGTCTTTTACTCCTTGGAATACTGCGATACGTAGCACGCGTGAGATAATGCACGATACACGTTAATAAAAAAATTTGCGACTATGACACCAACACCTCGACACAATGCGCACCTTCTATTCACAAAATCACTGTTACCGATCGTTAAACCGTGGTATATACGTATATACCCGTATACGATCGTAATCGGACGCACGCGTGACGTTCGAAAATCAACCGGATCACTACGACGACAACGTCGTTCAATACCGTCGACGAGTCGTTCGCCGCCTCGCCCAAATAACCGATGATAAGTAGATGTACTTTGTGTTAACGACTAGCTCGTCTCGTTCGTTGCCCCACGACGTGGAGCGTACGGAACGACGAGTTTGCTGGCTTATTCTCTCGACTCGAGCGAGAAACACACACGAGCACCCGATTCGTTTCTCTATCAACTAAATACCTGTCGCGTAGAGCGAATGCCAGATTTCTTTCACTTGGCCGATTCCTGTATCGCTGTCTTTGTCCGTTTGGTCAGCCCTTAACGGGCTCTCTCGCACTCTCTTCTACCCTTTCACTCCCCTCGCACACCCTTCTAGGGATGTCCCTCGCGACTCCCGTTTTTTTTCCTCTTCCTTCACTCCGCGGCGTTTGCCTCGCACGAGAACCGGCTGCTCTGACGGTTATATATGTATGTATATATATCTATTTAATATATGTGTACTTTCGAGATTATCGCAATCAGTGATAAGACGGCCACGAGTTTACGGCGATTATTTTTCTTCTACGGACCACGAGATATATCTCTCTATCTCTCTCGGTCTTGGGCTTCTTGGGGTTATTCGCGCCCGCGTTTAACAGCTCAGCTGTGGACGGACGACAGCTCAGAGCACACACACACACCGCGCCGACGGAAGGCTCGCTGTCGCTGCTCCCACGACCAGCGAAAATGGCCGACTCTCCTCGACTGTGTCTGCCTCCCTCCACGCGCGCGCGCGCACCCACCGCGACCTGACCAACCACCACCAGGAACTCGCTCTTTCTCACTCCCTCTCCCTCGGACACGACGGGAATCTTCTGACCCACACGCAGCGACCCCTCCACCCGCCCAATCCCCTTACGCCCCTCTGCGGTGAGACAGCGCGGCTCTCTATGACGTCATACACCCGTGATCAAATGAGTGTCTGTCTATTTAAACTCGTAGTACCAAGTCTGCGGTGTTAATAGCATCGGAATCCACGTTTTTCCTATAATCTCAATTTTCTACGCACAACGATCGAACTCGATCGTCCGATCAACAGCTGATCGCAAGAAGCTCTTTAATACTGATAACGTAAAATCGCCTGTCGAATCCCCGTGTGGTTTGAATAATTCAAATTAAACGAGGTAAGCAGCTAGTCAAGTGCAGAAAACACCAAAATGGCGATACTCATGATTCGCAAACAACAATCAACGTGAGAGACGATTTATCTTTCTTATGTCCGTGGAATAAGTTGACACCATTTTGTTTGTTAACTATTGGATATCAATAATGAGTAACGGTGTGAGAAACGTGATACGACAAAAGGTATCTAAAAATTACTTACCGTAAACATGTACCGGCATAACCTCACTTTTTTCATTAACAAACTGCGGAAGATACTTTGGAAAATAACAAACGCATTACTCGAACATTAAACTCGATCCAATGATATTGTAGCGTATTATTTTTTTTTTTTTAGATCGCACATTCTCTTTCCAATACATCTCCTTCAAAAGTCGCCGAGATATCGGCGAATTTGTATGTCAAGTGCGATGCGAGCACTGGCAATTTTACGTTTTCTCTACCCCTGATAAAAAAGGAATATGACATACTGGGCGAGGCTCAAAATATTCTGATGAATAGTAGCGATGAATTTACGGACATCCATCTGAAATCCGACGGTACCCCCCTGGTTGATTTCAAACTTCCCAGAGATACGCTCGTCAGAGAAGTATTGAACGCTAATGTACACGGTCCTTCGGCTCCGTGTCTCCTTCCGAATGGTCAAAACATAATCATAGAATACAGTTCTCCCAATATGGCAAAACCCTTTCACGTGGGACATCTACGTTCTACGATAATCGGAAATTATATAGCAAATTTATACAGTTTTCTCAACGCCGATGTAAAAAGAATCAACTATTTGGGAGACTGGGGAACGCAATACGGTTACGTACAGTTGGGACTCAAGATGCTCGATATATCGGACGAGGCTCTAAAAACAGATGCGATAAGACAAACGTACGAAGCTTACGTACATGCGAATAAAGTCGCTCAAGACGATCCGGACGTGGCTGAGAGAGCGAGAGAGATTTTTGAGAATTTAGAGAAGGGCGAAAAAGCGGGTTGGGAGAAATGGAAAAATCTTCAAAAATATACGATCGACGAATTGACAAGAACGTACGGAAGATTGGGCGTTAGATTCGACGAGTATCATCAAGAATCGATGTACGCTTGGAGTAACATCGGCGCTGTGATAAACGCAATGGAGAAATGCAAACTTTTGCACACAGACGATCATAACAGAAAAGTCGTGGCTCTCAACGAAAAACGTAATGTTCCAATAATAAAGAGCGACGGTTCGACTCTATACTTGACGAGGGACATAGCCGCGGCGATAGATCGTTACAAAAAATATAAATTCGATTTTATGTACTACGTGGTGGAAAATGCCCAGAACGATCATTTCACAAATTTAATCACCATACTCGAAAGAATGAGGCAACCTTGCGCCTCTCGTCTAAGTCACGTTAAATTTGGCAAAATACGCGGCATGAGTACGCGACGAGGAACAGCTATTTTATTAAAAGACTTTTTGGACGAAGCTCGCGACACCATGCGAGAGAAACAGAAGAACTCGCTGAGTAGGTGGTACTAACACGATTCATCGAACTTTGCAGATAGAAACAAATACCTAAATAACTCAATTTCGCCGATCGATAAGTATAATATCAATTTTCAGCGACTAAGGTATCTCTCGACCAGGACGACGATAGTTCCGATACCCTTGGCATATCGGCTGTTATTATTCACGACTTGAAACAAAAGAGACAACGCGATTACGAATTTAATTGGGATGTTGCGCTTAACGTGAGTATTATCCTATGCAAGAAGTTACAAACGTTACTCGAGCGAAAAAAAAACAACAAATAACGACCGATTGTTCAAGATAATTCAACGACGACGTAATTATCGTCGAAAAATTATCTTTAATCGTTCTTCGTAAGGAAGATCGTCGCGCAAAAAAATAAAAAAATACTTCGATCCACAGATCAAAGGCGATACGGGCGTGAAATTGCAATACACTCATTGTCGTCTGGTAAATATCGAGAAAAATTGCGGTATCGCATTACCGAACGATTGCGATCCGACGCTCCTGAGAGAACCGATCGTGAATGATCTCGTGACGAAAATTATTCAATTCGACGAAGCCATCGTCTTATCTTATCGAACGTTAGAACCGTGTCATTTGGTCAAATATCTCTTCGAATTGAGGTACTCTTACGAACGAATAGAGCGTGAATTATAGCGACGTTTTCTAATTAATCTTTCATTGCAGTCACGTCTCGAACAAAGCAATGGAACAGCTTCGCGTCAAGGATGAACCGCACGACGTTGGATCACAGAGATTGCTCCTTTACAGAGTTACGAGGAACATTCTCGCCAAAGGAATGAAACTCCTTGGTTTACGACCTCTGCATAAAATGTAAAGAAGAAACGAGAAAAAAAATAAAACCCCCCAAAAAAAGTCTGTGCATAACGAATAAACATTGATAAAGATTGTTAATCCAAGGTAATTTTTTCGAATTGATAGGTAATCACTCGCTCCAAATCAAATCTCTGCCATAATCGCATATTTAATCTCGGTAACAACTGGTACTATCGTTCTAGCAACCTTGAAATCTCATCTTCTCGTGTTCTTTTTTTTTTTTTTTCCAAATAATCCAAGACATACGATGGTTGTGATAAATGATCGCGATAAATTCTTCGAGTACACGCCGATCGACGAATTACCCGACGACGTAAGCAGAGATCAAAGAATCGCGCACGATCTCAACGCTTTTTCCACGTGAACTTTCGTCTGGCTCCTTCCTGACCGGGCTTCTTTCTCTCCTTTCGTCGGACGTCTCTCGTCAGCAGACCGGCTTTAAAGAAACACAAAAAAAGAACGATATGAATACAATTACTGCTGAGTCACGTAAAAAAGTTTTAATAACGAGTAGCGAATAACTGGGAAATTGACGAATCGTCGAGAATTTAATGTTTATCGAGTTTAATTCGACTTTTATTTTGTCCCTTACCGATTCTCATTTTCTCGACGGTATTGATATCGACGAAGCTACGAAGAGCCCAGGCGATTCCAAAGCGTATCGCGCCCGATTGACCCGTGAATCCTCCATGCTCCACAGTCGCTTCGACGTCAACTTGGTCTTGCATTCCCGAGAATATCAGTGGAAATATCACCTGGAACAAATTAATGAAAGATAAACACAAATTTCACTAACGAACCAGAAAAAAATGTCTCGAGGATCGAAATCGTCGTCCGAAAGCATAAAAATCTGTTTACTCGAAGAACGAGGAAGAATGGATGCTCACCAAAGTTTCGGGGTTGATAAAATCCTCAATGAAATTAGATTTTAGTATTAGAAATTCGATGAAAAAAAAAGGTAAACATTTTTTTTTCGCAAATTTCAACAGTTCTGCTGCAATTGTCTCTCTCACACAATATTTTGTTTCTCTAGGCAAAACATCCAACGATACGCGTTCGACACGAGATATCGGATCGCAGCCATCCGCGAGAGAATTTTGTGCCGTACTTTGGAAAAGTTTCTCGATTTTACGGACAAATGACTCGGTGTTACTTTCATCTCGCTTCTGTAAATCGTATTTTTCTGCCACGCACACTCTTGTCCCACGGGCACCGTTCAGGCCCAATTTCAACTACGAAACCAACACCATTCATATCTCTCTCTCTCCTTCGAGTCTCGTAAGTATGTCGGATAGTACGCGATTATTATCGAGCAATTGTTTTCTAATGAGACGCAGATCCTCGGTGTTCGAAGCCATCTCGAGGCAGATCTTATCGACCGACGTGTGCAACCCCGAATCGTCGTTGTGCTCTTTCATCCAGGCAACGTGCTCGTTGAGAGTAACATCCTCGTCTTGGCTCATCGGTACGTTTCTCTGTGCAACCTCGTACGCGGCTTTTAAAATTTCCTTCGGCAAACGTTTTTCCAATGGATTCAGTGGCTTCACGACCAATACTTGTTTACGATTTTCAACGTCTATGTCGTGATCGGTCATCCATTTGCGAAATGCGTAAGGTATCACACCATTGTGAAGTACCATTTCCGTAAATAATATCATTTTCGTCTGTCTCACTAATTTAGTGAGACCAGCATGATTTCGCAGGCCTTGAATGTCGTGCACGGCGATACCAACGAGCAGATTCATTAGTATAACGGTTACGAATACGATAAAAAGAGTGAACAATATTTGGGAACAGACCGAGAGCGGATGGTACAGTACGAAAGGTCCGTCTTTGTCCTGATCCGCTTGATTGATCAAACCCTCAAAATCCAATTCACCTGCCATCATGGCGAGTACTTTGATAAGACCGGTGAACGGATTATCGAACGACGGTTCACCGACGAATATAACGCAAAAACTTATGGTGAAACCGATCAAGAGTCCGGAATAGGCGAGCAACAATTTCGCGAACTCGAACTGTATGTGAGTAAACATAGCGACGTAAGTGCCAAAGGCAGGAAGTTGACCGACCATAAGCATGAGATTCGTCCACGCGCATAATATAGCGAAAGCACCGACGTAATTCTGCCAATCGTAAGTACGTCCCGTGTAAACGAAAGACGTAACGAATACACTTACGATAACGACGCAATCGAGAATATTGTCGATACACAGGAAGTACTGCCTCGCCGATTTGTACACCATAAAGCCAAAGATTTTACGCGGTATCGTCAAACACGTGAGTAACAAGGATAGATACCACTCGATCTCGATCACGGTCTTGCGAAATAAAAAACCCGTGAGTCTCTTGCTGTTGCAAACTTTGGTCGCGCCTGTGTCCTCGTGATTGTAACATTTGTAAGCGAGGGCTGTTAGCACGTAAGTCGTCATACACATTACCGTCAGAGCGTATAAAAATATTCTCATGAGATAAAATTTACGTATTTTTTCCCATTTAAGATGGAGAAAGGCCATTACGAGAGGATGCGAGAGAAGATCCTTTCGACGTTCTTGCACGAATGTATTGATGAAACTCGTCTCGCACGGATTATTACTGGGAAATAATAGATCGAAGTGAAATCTCATTTCGAATTCACGATTGTGGGGCACGGGACGTTTTAGACGAATCGAGGCGTCGAGACGACGTCTAAATACGTGCAAAGACTCGGGTATTTTTCTCAGTATAACGTTCAGTGCCGAGAGACCGGCATTCGTCGTAGCACTGACGTCCGCACCGGCCCAGATCAAGCTATCAACGCACTGCGATTGTTCGTTAAGTGCCGCAATGTGGAGCGGCGTAAAGCCGACCTTGTCACTCGCGTTTACGTACGCGCCGTGTTTGAGCAATACGTCGACAAGCTCGACGGACGAGCTCGTCGTCATAACGGCCAAGTGCAACGGAGTTCTGTGCGCTCGATCGACGGCGTTAACGTCGGTACCGGCCGTCTTCAGGAGTGCCTCGACGCACGAAAAAGATCTCACGAAACAGGCCACGTGCAACGCCGTCTCGCCGTGATGATTCTTCAGCGCGACACTAGCGCCACGTTCGAGAAGAAGCATCGCGACTTCCGGTGATCTTGCTCTAACGGCCGAATGTAGAACAGGCTCGACCTCGGGACCGTTGCTCGTGTGCATTATCGCACCGTTGTCCAACAATAATTCAGCGGCTTCCCGGCAATTTCCAAAAGCAGCGAAATGCAGTGGAGTGTAATTACTTATCGAGCTGACGTAATTGACATCGATACCACGCTCTATGAGATGCCTGAGACAAGCAACGCTACCCGAGAGACTAGCGGCTAAGATAGCGTTCATACCGGTACAAGGCTCGACGTAATCGATCCTCGCCCCGGAAGCTTCCAGTTTTGGCAATAATTTTCCCAAGCCACGGAAACACGCCCAAACGTAAGCGATATTCTTGAAACGTTCTTGATAGCCAGGCGCCGGTAATTCCATTTCCGGTAAATCGCCACGTTCCATCTCGAGCAATATTTTCATCTCGCCGACACTCACCACGGACCACATGGCGGTTTTGAGACTCGTACCGTTGATCTTGGCGTGTCTAAGCGCCTCGAGATTGTCGAAAAAGAGACTCTCGTCCACGGGCGGTGGTTCGCCAGCGTCGATCTCCCGAGCGTATTTACCACGCGAATCTTCCGTCTCTTCCTCGATGACGACCACTCTTTCCGGCAATTCATCGCGTCTCGGATATTTCGCCGATCTGTACGTCGACGAGAGTCTAACGGAGAGTGGCTCGCGCGTGCCGGTATGATCCGTTAAATGTCCCATGGAATAATGCCTTGGCCGAAAGAAATTATCATCGCTCTTGGGTGGACTCGGTGTCTTCATCTCGCTCGTATCCATCGTGTCTTAGACTTTTCACGCGTGTTTATCAACGCGCGCGATTATACGAAATTGTCGTCGTACGAGAATAGTCCACTCTGCATGATTGCAACAGTACCGCGCGAAGACGATGATCAAACTACTCGTCATTCGCGTTTGAGAATAATCACTCGAGACGGGAGGAACGTTTTTCAACCTATTGCCGAGTCCCTCTCTCTCTCTCTCTCTCTCTCTCCTCCTCCTCCTCTTTCTCTCTTCTTCCTCTTCTTCTTGCTTCTCTCCTCGACTATTTTCTGGTCTCTAGCTCCCTCCTAAATTCCCTCAAACACACGTTCCCTCCACCACTCGACAATTTTCACCTTACGTCACGAATACCTCTCGACTCGTTCAAATAAGTCCAACGTTACCTCGCGTCATTTTATTACGGAGATTTACGATTAGCGTTCACGATTTAAAATAAGGATGCGAGGAATAAAGAAAAAAAGCGCGCTATCTCACTCCGCGAACCGCTCGAACAAGAATGCTCCTCCTCGATCGCGAAACGCTCCTCTTGTACGAATTCACGTATCGCCCTTCCTCTCTTCTGGCTCTTTCGCGCGTTCTCTCCTCCGCTCCCTCACTCTCGACGATTTAGACAAATTTACATAGCAAGTGGCGATATTGCGCGAGTCTCTCTCGCTTCAACGGGTAATATTCAACGATACGCGTTCGAGACTCCCGTTACACGTACTTTTTCTTCCTTCTCGTTCTGTCTTTGTTTTTCTTCCCTCTCTCGGTAACCCGAATACGTTCGAATCGGTCGCGACGAAATTGCCCGCTGATAAACTTCGAATTAAGCCGAGAGATACTTTACTCCGCGTTTTTTTTTCATTTTCTGTTTTATTGTAGATTACGATCGCTGTCTTGAGACAACAGCTATGTACTGGTAACTCGACGCGAAAGATAGTAATCCAAAAAAATACATGCAAGCTGATTTTTGTCAATCTTATCGACGATAATGTATATCGTCGAACTCTCGAACGATTACGTGATTTTTTAACAATATCTCCGCTGAGAGGTTTGAATTTTGGGCAACACCTAAGTATGTATTATTCCCTCGTGCGTGAAAGTGATGTCACGATATAATCAATGTCGTCTAATCGTTGAGCGTTTGCGAACTCTTGCACGTATTAATTTTTAACGTGCTTTTTTTCATCGTTGCAACGCTGTGGAGAATTCGTGATCGCTAATTTTCGTTAATCGACGAAATATCCTGGAAATTCTTGGAACTTTCGAAAGTAAATTTTGTACCGATCGATGTTGAAATTCTAGGAAAAAATATCTGTCGAGGCAAAATTCAGGTTTGGATTTTTGTCGTGTTCTTACTTTTTTCACACAGGACTCCGCCGCGACGGTCAGAAAAATAAGCTTTTTTTCATTCACTTAATGGTTTCTATTCCGATTTAATTAAAAATATATTATTCCACATACATTAAAGTAGATTCAAGTAAATTTGTATTGAAGAAAAAAACAAATAGTTGAAGGACAATAAATTTATACAAAACAAAACCATCAAGTGAATTAAAAAAAACAGTGAGCTCCTGCCTTAAAGAAAATCAAAGTTTTGCGACAAAAAAATTGGAGCTCGCCCGCTGAATATTTTCAGGACTTGAAGCGTTATATTAATTCTGTCGAAAATATCTATTTTCCTAAAATTCGTCGTTTCCATAAAATAAAGAAGCAATTACTGCTTCAAACGATTTCTACGTTCAATGACTCGCTGCTTTCGAACTTCAGTTCGATAACTTAAGCCATTCTTGAAAAAAACGGGTTTTTGTTTTCTGCAAGTGTGTCACACCGATGCAAATACACACGGACAGACACACTCGTCCATTTTTCTCAAAATAATTCTCAGAGTATGTAAAATGTGTCGAGTACTCTGACACGAATATCTCTCTCTCGTCAAAATTAATCAGAAAAAATCATTTTTTTCGGTTCTTCGGTTCACTGGTTTTTTTATGCAGCCAGTATCATTCCGATCATCGTTCCAATCGTTCAATCTCCCATCCGGGCCTCGAGGCTAGTCTTCGACCTTTGACTCGTATTTTCAACTTCGTCGCACCATCTCGGCAAACATACGGAAATCAGTGAGCAACGTAAAAAAAAATCTCTCTTTACCAAAACTCACAATTTACGATTCGTCCCAAGTCAGTCCTGCTCCACTCTGAAATTAAATACTCCATGTCGACAAAATAATCGCCAATGTAGTGACAAACGTTTCGCTGATAACAACATTTTCCAACGATCGATTGTGTCACCTTCGAACAAACAATGTTGGGGAAAAAAAGGAAAAGTAATCCACGATCGGCCATTGAGAATTTCGAAAGTGAAACAACGACGAGGTGGCCTTGAAGTATTTATTGTTTATGTTTTAAGTTTACGAGTTAAACGTGACGATGCGATATTTGTCAACGTTACAAAGGTTCCACGTACACGCATCGTTGAAATTTCGTTGTTCGACTCACGCTCGTGCCACGCGTCACGAAACGATCTTCCCGTCGGATATTTAATATTCCAACCGAGAGTCCAACTGTATAATAGGAAATATTTGAGTCTCGATGAATCTGAGCACTCTGGCTTGTAACTCGACGGGACCAACGCGTATTCCTCAAGGATAACGCGTTCACGACGTGTCGCACGGATCTTTGTCTTATTCCCAAATCATTGGTATCCTTATTTTCGTCCAAGACAAGGAAAGAGAAGTAACCGAAAGAAATTTTACATCCCATCTCGATTCCCTCGATTTTACGAAATAATTCGCAAAAAAGCTTTCCAACGTACGTGACGATTTCGCGTGTGACAAAACTACAGGATTGTTTTTTTCGTACAATGAATTTACCCAAAATGTCGAAATTTCATTTTATTTACTAAAACATAGGACAACGTCGTTGGTAAGATCGTTGTACGTCTCGAGTATAAAAACTAAACGTTTATTTTGAGGGAGGGAATAAGCCCCTGGTAGATTACAACGATTTACTCATAAAATAAAATACATTAACTTCTATGTATCTATATACACGTAATAATGATTCGTTACGATTCGTTTCGTACGTTCGGACGGTTAATACCGGTTGCACCGTTCGCGAGAGCCCTGCTCCGCGATCTTCGTGCTTCGTTTACGATAAAATTAAATATCATATAAAAATCACATTAAAATATCGACGTTCGTGTTTTCCTTCGATTTGCAACGATCGTCGTTTATCTTCGTTCTTCCAATTATTCGCTCTAGTTCTGGAAGACACTATTTAGCAGATCCCTAAATATATAGTTTGATTCTCATCTCGTTCTATAAAACAACAATTAAAAAAAAAAAAAAAGGTTGAATAATAAATTCGTTTCCTCGCGGTTGATGATCGATCGATCACGCTCTTTAGGTTCACGCCTCGTTATCGTCGATCTGCGGATTGAATCTCTTGTCCATCGCCAATGTCATGGCAAGATCCTGAATCAATTTTCTGTTATCCTCGCAGATCTTAGTTAGATCGGCAATCTCGTTAGCGAGACGAGACTTGGAGTTTCTCATGTAAAAATCGCCGATATTATCGTCGTACTCAAAATTGTTGTCGGCACGTCGAATCGTGGAACATGCGTCGCTCTTGCGATAAACGTAACTATTGCTACGTTTGCTCGAGCTGTTGTAAGCGATGAATTTTCTGTCTCTGGCGACGCGATAAGCCGCTGCCAATACGTCGCTCGGTAGTCTGTTCTCCCTTGGATTGAGAGGACGCACGGTGAGAACTGCTCGTAGCGGCGAGGGTAGTACGAGGGTCGTCCATCTAACGATTTTCATGATTTTGTTAGGCAAAAGTGCGAGCAAAAGTGCGCTCTCGACGTCGCATATGAGTTTCGTTTGTCTAACGAGCTTCGCGAGACCCGCCGTTTTTTGCAAACCTTTAATATCGTGCACGGCAATGCCGACGAGTAAATTCATGAGTACGATCGTTACGAAGAGTAGAAAGAGAACGAAGGACAGTTGGGCCGAGACTTGTAGAAGTATCCAGGAAGTACTGCCAACGTCCGTGTGACGACCGGCGTCCTCCTCACCGGGAAAGAATAATTCCTCGAAATCCAATTCCCCGGTCATCATAACGAGAACTTTAATGAGACCCGTGTGCGGACTGCTGAATGATTTCGAGCGTGGAAATATGACGCAAAAGCTCGCTGTAAAACCGACGAGTAGACAAGCGTATGCGAGCAAAAGCTTGAAAACTTGTGCCTGTACGCTCGTGAACATGGCGACGTAAGCACCGAACATTGGTAATTGTCCGATCATCAACATTAGATTACTCCAGCCGCATAATACCGCGAAGGCCCCGACGTGACTCTGCCACGTGTAAGTTCTTCCGGTATAGACGAAAGACGTCGCGAAGACGCTCAGTATGACGCACCATTCGACCACGTTTTCCGGCTGCGTGAAGAATTGCCTCACCGATGGATACGTCAATATACCGGTAGCTTTCCTGAAACCTTCGAGAACGGTCAGTACGACGAGCGAGTACCATTCGACCTCGAGAACGACCGGATGTCGATGAAAAAAGCCCTTGACACCGGTAGAATTGCCACACAGCGGTACGCTTCCGTTTCCCTTTTCGTCGAATTGTCCGTGCGACTCGTTGTAACAATTGTGAGCGAGGGCCGTCATAACCCAAGCTGTTAATACGAGAACGTAAAGTAGATAGAAGAATAATCTACCGACGTAATATTTACGTATCTTCTCCCATTTGAGATGTAAAAATGACTGACACAACGGATGTTCGAGTATCTCCTTGTAGCCCTCTTTGACGAAAGTCCCGAGATAACCGATCTCGCCCTCGCGACGATGCTGTAACAAAGGATGAAAATCGAGTCTGAGCTCCATCTCGCCAGCGGCGGAACTCTGCTGATGTAGCGTTATCGAAGAATCGAGACGTCTTTTAAAAACGCTCAACGATGTTGGTGTCTTCCTAAGTATGATGGACAACGCCGTGGTTCCTCCTCTTGTTCTAGCGCTAAGATCGGCACCGTGATGTATAAGAACGTCGACGCATTGCGAGAGTTCGTTGAGCGCCGCCACGTGAAGCGGCGTGTAGCCGTACTTGTCGGCCTTGTTAACGTCCGCCCGCCAGCTTATGAGAAACTCCGTGACGTCGTAAGCGAGCAAAGATCTACCGAGGGCAAGATGTAGAGGCGTACGACCGTCGGTGTCCTCGGCATTGACCTCGCAACGCTCGCTTCGCAAAAGTATCTCGACGCAATCGAGAGAATGCGAACGAGAAGCTAGATGCAACGCGCTCTGTCCACGATGATTCGGTGCCTTGACGTCGGCGCCTTTGTCGACCAATATCTCGAGATTGTCGGTGCATCCTGCTTCGGCGGTAATGTGAAGAGCGCTGTCGCCTCTTCGCGTGGTAAGATCGACCCTGGCGCCAGCCTCGATCAGTGCAACGAGACAGGCCGGATCCCCGTGATCGGCAGCGTGATGTATAGGCGCGTAGCCACTAGCGTCCAAACGATTCAACGAGGGATTATTCGGGGCTAGAAGCTTCACGACGTTCAACGAGTTGCTTCTCGCCGCCGCGTGCAATACCGTCTCCTCGTTCTGAACCGATTCCTGAGAAATCTCTTGCTCGAGAAAGTAACGAGCTACCGTGATCGCATTACCAAAAGCAGCGTAATGAAACGGTCCGTGAACCCTCGTGGTACTCAAGGAAGCTCCGTGAGAGAGGAGATAACGCACGCCTACGAGACAATCCGAGAACGAGCAAAGATGAAGCGCCGTTATTCCTCGTTCTTCCTCGGCGTGGTTGACGTCAGCACCGGCGGCTAACAAACTCGGCAGAAGATCGTCGCGCGCGAGTAGACTCGCCTGTAACAAAAGTGCGTTTATCTCGCGGGGCTTACAAGTCGCGAATATTCTCTCGGCGTTCTCGTCGTCGATCTTGCCCGTCTCGAGATCCTCGAGTAACTGCAATTTACCGCCCACGCGTCTCGTGTGCTCGATCACGATGCCGTTCAGTATGTCACGATTGACCGGCAACGAGACGTTTCCCTCGTCGCAACCGGAACTCTCGCTTATGCACATCGAGTAACAGTGCGGCTCTTCGATCGGCGGTGGCTTTCCATAATCCATGCAGTGTTCCTCCTTGATCCATATCGCGTCCTGACTCGGCTCTTCCGGCGACGACGACAATTTCTTCGACGCCAACCATCTCGTCAGTAGCAACGACGCGTTCGGACGATACTTTCGGTTTTCCGGCGTCGGTAGCGTCTGATTTTGCATACCTAAACTTCGCTCGAGTTGTACTCTTTTGCGTGGCGGCGGTAATATCGGCACGCTACGACGTCTATCGTCCCTGAAGCTCATCCTTCGTTGACCCGACGATTACGAGCTCTACATGGCTGAAAGAAAAAAAACGATACGATTAAAATCATGTTAAATCGTCGACAAGTGTTCTTCGCAAGAATATTCGTATTATACATTCTCGTTGTCGCCACCATCGAATTTTCGAATGTATTTTTTTTTATCAGAATTCTTTATTTTATCGCGTCCGAGATCGAGAACGAACTCGACCACCGGCAGACTGTGCGATGAGTCAATCGTTTCCAACGAAATTCTCCTCCTTCGCGATTATTCTTTTTTATCGCTGATACAGCACGGTTGATTGTTGTGTGTTGTTTTTCTTTTTTTCGTCTTCTTCTTCTTTTTTTTTAATTGCACGAATTCCTAAGTACTTGGTGTCGAGAACGATTGAGATCGGAGATGCAAGAGGATCGTACCAAGGTGCATGATCAATTATCATTGTTTTATGTTGTATAACGAGGAATGAGAAAAATAATATATCCGCATTGATGAGCATTTCATAACCGGTTCGAGGCGGTCGTGTGTGGGGAGAAACGATCACGGATATGTGCGAGCGACCTTCGAAAGTTTGCGGTATAACCTGGTGTCAAACAGTTGTATAGACACGACAGTATAGAAATACGAAAAAATTAGGCGTTTACAAGATTCGACAAATATCAAATTTGTGCAAAAGAAATAGGAGAATATTTTAATCGCCATGCTGTTTCTTTTTTTTTGCGACAGCGAGGAGTCAGCTTTCTCATTTTGATCTTCACCATATAAAATAAGTCTTGCGAATGAACGAACGACTCCATAATAACACAACCTGTCCATTAATCTTACAAGATCCTTCGACTCGAGACGTAGAGTCAAAATGAACGTTTTTAGAAAGCTTCAAATATTGAAATTTTTATACAAAAGCTTTCCTCGTTTCTCTACGAACTGAACGATTAATCGTGCTGTACGATGATACATTCGTCTGGAAAATAATCTAATCGATTTGATCGAAGAATTTCTATGTCATAGAAGATATTTTCTTGAAGAAAATTGATAAATTGTACAAAGTTAAATCGAGCGAAGAAAATTAAGACTATTTCTGTCGATAATGAGGGAGAGAACGAGGGGAGACTCGTGATGATAACAGCTCGTGGTTCACGAGCAATAATAGGATACCGTTGGAAGAAACTTTTCACGGTCGAACGTCAAATGGAACGAGTCCTTACGAGAACAAGTAGATGATGACAATTGTAAAAGGACAGAGACAGAGACCGAGAGATCTAGAGATGTTATATATAAATATCGGACGATACGAAAAGGTCGTCATAAACCGGTTGCAAGAGCTGGCGTTTCATCCTGGCGTCAAATGGACAAAACGTGAGCGTTTGACGATCCAACCGAGGAGAGCTAGGAATGTCAAGTGGAAAATCGTGCACACAAATTGCCCGAGGACGGGTCACCCGTGGGCCTCTGTTTCTCCTTCTTCTCTTGTATGCGCCGACATACTCGACGAGCGCGATCACGAGTAAAGAGAGGGAGAGATGCGAAGTGATACGACACACCGTATAACTTCGGCTCAACACCGAATCTCGCTATTGACACTATCGTGAGCGAGATATTAATCCAGAACAAGCATAGTTACTTATTGACGAGAACGTTCGACCGATTGTCCTAGAATCCAGTCTTAAAGTACCAAGATCGTGTTTCTCCTCTGTCTTTTTTTTCGTGTTTTCTTTTTTTTCTTTTCTTTTTTTTTTGAATCTGTGCCGATAACGAAATTGTTTTCTTCTCGATACATATTGTTCTCCGATGCATCGATGGATCAATAGACAATCGCTCGTGGATCGTAAGATTGCTCTCTCTCTCTCTCTCTCTGTACCGGTCGTAGCGAATCGAAACGATGCGAATCTTTGTTTTTCTTACGATTCCAAGACAAAGTCCCTCGTGTCAATTTCATATCGAAGATTTGTCCCTGCGATATCAATTAATACAAAGAACAGCGTGATTTAACAATGTATAAAGAGTGATAGATAAAAATCGTTTCAACGACGTAACGAAAGTCACCTTTTGCTTCTGGATTTTTGCACGTGAGAATTCTCACGAATCACGAGATTCGACGATGACCAGACTCGGCGTATAATTTAACGATCGTCTGCGATTTATGACCCAACACACCTTTCCTTCGTGGACGAATGAAACTTCTGTTGGCTCATTTGAGTGTTCTCCAAAGGTCGATTATTTTTATATAGGACAACTCGATCCTTCACCGATCTCTCTCTCTCTCTCTCTCTCTCTCGATCTCTTCCTTTCACATATCGCCCTTTTCTTTTTTCTTCCCCTGTTTAATATTCCTCCCGAATCGTCTCGCACGATATTCACGCGAGTTTCGTTACGATGTGAATTCGCGACGATAATTCCCGCACCGGTTACAGACACTGTTGACGATCGACTGGACGATTTTTCGACGTTACTATCCCCTCCTCTGTCTTCATCTCGGGTGAGAGACGAGGCGACGATGACGGAGACGTCTCGGCGTATACCACGTAGCCAATGGGAGCTCGCACGATGACGCGGAATCAAAGCTTTAAAATCTGCAACCGAGAGGTGTACGAAACAAGCGAGGTACTTGATTATCTCGCGCAACAGTTCGCTGCTTTCGATCAGATACGATACTCGTCTTGAGTGGTTACTTCGACATTATATTTTTCTATTCCTCGCTGTCTTCTCTATCTATATATCCCTCTTGAAACTCGTATAGAGACTTATCCGATACTCGATCCGACAAGACAATGGAAAACGTATCTCACGACTTGTTTTAATATTCTTCTCTGATACGCTTATAACGATTACGTTATTAACATTGTATTTACATCAAAATAACGAATATTCACTTACCTATGACTAACGTTTCTCTCACTTACTCGCAACACTTTTTCAATGACACTATTTTTTTTTAAATACACTTTTTAACGATTCTGAGAGAATTTTTCACTGTTCGATGGAATTATTTTCCAATCAATTCGACCCGTGAATTTATGACGAAGCACGTATGAAAAAATGATAATTTTCGAAATATTATTAATTTCAACGATTGTTTGAAAATTTGCCAATGTTTATCGTTGATTAGCTTCTCGGGTGTTAAATTAACACACCGAAATATGTTAATGTTAATTTCAACAATGTGTCACTGACCTGTTCTCGCGACTGAATGTTATGGAAGTACCGGATATCCTTGCCGTTGATCATGATTTTTCCAGATCCATTGCCGTACACGGTCACAGTGGCTTTTGCAGTTTTTCGCTTGGAATCCTTCACCGTTATGTAAGGTCTTCCTTCGGGCGTGTATTCCAACTGAAAGCGAAAGAGATAATGAAGGAATTGAAAATATCGACAAAGTTAGAAAAAAAAAATTTCTCGTCTCGTTCGTGACTCACTTCCGGTATTATCAAATTTTCGGTAGCTAAGATCCGCATCTTTCTCAGACTCATGATAAAATCTTTCTTCTTCACGGAGTGTGGATGCTCGGTCAATCGATCCATCGCAGCGATAAATTTGTCGTACTGAAATCGAAATACGTCATTATTTGACCTTCAAGCGTTAAGTATCGCGGAATTAATCGTAATATCGTTGTATCGACGTACTTCCTCGTCCGAAAGTGTTTCCAGTGTTCTATCCTCCAATTCTTTCTTCGGCAACCAGTCCGAACCCATCAAATTACTGGGAAAATACAAATCGTCGATTAAACGGCGTATTACAAAATCTGAGCTTTTGCGTTTCATTCGTTCATTATTCTTTAATTACAACCGGTAAAACTCACATTTTGTCGTCTTCGCGCGGAAGCACTCCGTTCCTCAACGCTTTATCCTCGATATCGTCCAGTTGCTCGATATTTTCAACTATGTCCTGTTTAATGAGAAATGTTTTTAAAATATCGAATAATTGTAAAGTTATGAGGGTAACGGATATATATTCGCTTACGTAGAGAATATCATAATAATTTGGCTTGCACGTGTAAAATAATGGATGGTGAGGTCTACCGCTTTCGTCGAACTGAGCCGCTTTACGAGGAGGAAATATTTTTTCGGGCGATTCCATTATCGGTCTCGCCTGTTTATCGAACAGACCGGATGGAAACAAATATCTTATAGACGCCTGAAAAATATCAAGGTATTATATAAAAATGAAAAATAAATTTTACATTATTTATAACATTATTGTAATAAACTTCGAAATAGTGGTTCGAGAAGAAAAAACAAAATTCTAAAAGGACTTTTTAAAAATGTTATTTTCGTGAGATTTTGGCAAAATTGATTGCATTTTTTTATACTAGGATTGATATATTAAATTCAATAATATTAATATTTTTTTGTAATTTTATTGGAATTTTCAGCTACTAAGATTAATACTACTAGATTAATGAAATATCGCTTACATTCACGTCATTCTGGCTAAAAGTTTCCGGATTTTCACCCATCATATTCGCCAAGTGGCGCTTTCCTATTTGATATTCGGTAATTTCTTTTTTCATGAGCTGATCTGGAACATTACAAAAACATTTATAATCAGTCGCATACGAGTAAAGGAGCGTTAGGGTTTGCGATATCCAATAAATCGATTATTTCTAACCATATTCTTTGGCTCTTTCCAAATACGCTCTCATAGCCTTGCTCATCTTTTTCTTAGGCTTCTGTTCATCCTCGCCCGTATCAATGACAGAATTTATATCAACGGCGTACGTCCTCGTAGTCAGGAACTTTAAATCCAAGAAACACAGGCATCAACACACTAGTTTTTATAGGTTAGGAAGCCGATCTTTTTTACTCCTATTATCCTCATACATTGAACACGGACATGTATTAATAAGATTATGTCTGATATACTTACTAAATTGTGATTAATCCTCGATCCAATATTTGTCTGATTACCGATATTTCGAATAACATTTCGTACATTTGTTAACCGCGACAAAATCACGGCCGAACCGGAGATCGCCATTTTGACGAAAAAAAAGTTTCCCAAATATTGCGATAGATGGTGGAAACGTCGATAAGATAGATCGCGATGTGAGACACAACACTTGACAGTTGTAGAGCACGATAAAAAAACGACGCATGCGAAGTGCAGAGACGAACGAAAGCTTTCTGCGTGTATATACTATATATGAATCTAGTCAATGGTACACGTGTTCCGGCAGCATGATTTTTCTCGATCGAAATGTAATGAAAACCGTGGTGTAGTTATGTCGTTCGCAGTGAAGACATTAATAACGACGATATTATGTCGATGTACCATAACTGATAAACCTTTCGAGCAAAGTCGAGATGAAATAATTTCCTTGTGCAGCAAACTTGGTTAATCGGTGGGGGAAGTGACAGCGCGAGTGATTGTGTGAAATTGTGTGTATACCCGACAGAATCCTTGCATACTTCGGCCGAGCGTGCAAAAGTGAGCTCGTAAAAGTCGCTCGTAAACCGTAATCAACGGAATAACAGCAATTTCGATTAGCCCAGTTAAAAACTATGCCACCGCCGATTGCTTATTTGACTCGAAAAGAATCGATCTCATCGTGTCATCGTTTGCACAGGTAAACATACGGCGATTTTCCATCTACTCGAATTCATTCTCTTTACATTACACGTATCGCCGTACGATCGTCCTTATGTTTCAGTCCACACTTGAGCGATGATGAGAACAAAAGAATTTATGGAAAATGCAACAATTATTGGGGTCACGGTCACAATTACACGAGTTAGTTTATATTATTATTATTATCATCGAAATATTTTACAAAGTTATTCGAACGTTCTAGACAAAAACTATTTCGCTATTTCCCCATTCCGCAATAATACAAAGTTACGTAATTTCAGTCGAAGTGACTTTACGCGGTCCTGTCGACGATAAAACAGGAATGGTGATGAATATTTCCGATCTGAAAGTCCATATGAACGAAGTCCTAATGAATCGTTTGGATCATAAAAATTTGGACAAGGATGTCGATTATTTCAAGAACGTTGTATCGACCACGGAAAACGTCGCTATTTACGTATTCAATGAAATTCGTGCGCTCTTGCCAGATCCAAATTTGATGTACGAGGTTAAAATTCACGAAACTGACAAAAACATTGTAATTTATCGAGGAGAATAAAATAATTCGCAATTTTTCATTACTTTCGACTTTTTTCAAACCCGACGTGCTCCTTAATTCATAATAAAACACGACTGAACCAGAATCGTTCGTTAATCGATGAAAAATTCGTGCAAACAATGTGTAAGTATCGCTTTACACGGAATTAATTCGATAAACGTCGTAATCAATAAATTCATGTTTTAAACGGATTGAATATCAACAAGTATACGTATATGTTAAAAGAGGTGGGTCGAGTTGTAGAAACGCGCGCGCATTTATAGCGAACTCTAGGTGAAAACGATGGTGGAGGAGGAGGGGGGGGGGGGGGGGGGGGGGGGTGGACAGAGGATCGATTCGCAAGTTTGCCTCGCTAGCAAAAGAGCCTCGCGATGAGGCAAGAGTAAGTGAAAAAAGCATATCAACGAGACAGACCGGGCTTGTAACGACGATCAAAAACGTGGGCGTTCTCGTTTCGCGTACGTCGTAGCGAGCGACGTAAAAGTGTACGCAAGTTTGCCGTTGTATATAGTAGCCGGGTTAGGTACACGGACGTGAGACTGTGTGAGAGGGATAGAAAGGGATCACGAAAGATGCCCAACATGGCAGCCGGACCAAAAGACAACTTTGCGGCTCTACGACAACGAAACATGACATCGCGATAATATCGGTTGCTTCGCGTCAGCATTATTCGTGCTCGCTGCGTAGACGAGCTTCGTTCGTTACGTACACACGGAGCATAATAATAATAATAATATTGTCGATCGAGTGCGATGGAAATTCGTAAATCGGTGAATAATGCCTATGAGATAACGAATCGTTGAATCTCTACTCCGGTGTCTCTCTCTCTGTTGCGCCGAGGAGTGGGAGTTTCTCGTGCAATAGAGGGGGAGATTTATCGTGGTGTGGTTAGTTCGGTGCGCGGTACGCGCTTGGGATATACGCGCGTATCGCCGTGGCGGCTCACGAAACACATACACGGCCGTCTCCACACATCGACCCACGGGTGCAGCGCGATTTGAATTCCGTAACGGTCGTTCTCCAAGTAAGTGGCAGACGACTGTACCCGCTGTGTGTTTTCTGCATCAAATTTCAACCTCTCGAAAACACTACGTAGTGCGTTTCTCGTGATATTATTCCTCATCTAACTGAGTTTTCTCCTATTTCTCGTATATTATGCTCGTAAAGTAGAATTTTCTCACGGGAAATTGTGGTAGTCTTTCGTACAGTGTGTGCTTTTCTATGTGTGTATGTGGATCTGCGTGTGTGTGTGTGTGTGTCTCTCTGTTGCGTGGTTGTGACGAAGTGTATCGGGAGGGGTTGTACAGGGAAGAGTCAATATTGCTCGTTCACGGACTAGCGCTTGCTAATTATCCCGTTCACCTACTATCGGACTATAGTACATACACCAACACTTATGCATCATACCACTTATGTCAGGTTGCCTGTCACATCGTTGCTCCTCGGTTTCGGAGCAAGACACGACTGCACTATGGAGGACTCGGACGAGGTGCTCGTCTGTGCCACGGAATTTATTAAAGGTAAACTCAGACATTGACTATATATATCTACTCTCCATTGTTTATTATTGTCGGCATCTTCCTTAATAATGAAGCGATCTGCTTTTTTTCCCGTTAAATAACAACCTATACCGACACAAACACAGTGAAGTTGGGTATGCTCGGAAAAAAAAGAAAACAACAAACTAATTTTAAATAATTTCCCAAAATATTCACACCAGAGTGTTGGAAATGTTCCAATAAGTGAAAAAATTGTATTTCGTAGATAGTTTGCAGGAAAATTCGTAAATTTGCGTACGTTATTATTCTTTATTCCAAATAACACAATACTTTTTTACATTGTAAATAAATTTGTTTCTCGCATTGAAAAAAAAAACAAACAAATTTCTAACTAGGGAATTCAAAAAGAGAAAACAAACAATCGTATTTCCGTTCCATATCAGAACCTTTTTGCTTAAAAAACATTGTGCTAATTCGTATCGACGTCCAATTTTTCTTTTAATTACAATCTACAAATAAATAAATAAACAGACTTGTTCTCAAACCGTTGGTCCAAGATCGAGTAAAAATCTCATCATCTCGAAACATTCAACCTACGAGTGACTGTTTTCACAACAAAAAAAAGGGAGAGTCAAGGATTATCGTTACGAACGATGAATACGACTTCTGTCTCGCATCGTCAATTCGTACTTGCGACATTCTTGATCGACATCTTGATTTTACGCAGATCTATTACATTAATTATTTGTCTCTGTTCCGATAGATCGTCTTTACTTCGTGACGCTGCAGACTGGTGTACAGCCAAAGAGTACACAGGACACGCATTATTTCTGTATAGACGACGAGCTCGTGTTTGAAAATTTTTACTACGATTTTGGACCCTTGAATCTGGCTATGCTTTATCGATATTGCTACAAAGTCAATAAAAAGCTGAAAGCGGTTGCTCTGAGCAAGAAAAAAATATTGCATTATACGACCCTGGATCCTGAGAAAAGAGTAAACGCTGCGTTTCTCATAGCCAGTTATTCAGTAAGTACGAAACGTACGTGAATCATTATAATCTCATAGTTTTGCATAGTTTCAAGATAAACAACGAATTCTCACTATTTTCACAGATATTGTATCTCAAACGAACGGCTCAGGAAGCTTACGAACGTCTCGTCAATAGTCCAAACAGTCCGTCATTCGTTATGTTCAGGGACGCTTCTATAGGTGCTCCGTGTTATCAGATATCGCTCAAAGAGTGTCTCGGCGCGGTCGACAAGTGTCATCGTCTAGGTTTCTTCAATTTCGAGGATTTCAACGTCAAGGATTACGAATATTACGAGAGAGTCGAAAATGGTGATCTCAACTGGATAGTGCCGGGAAAATTTATAGCCTTTTGCGGACCTCATGCCAAATTGAAGAACGAGAACGGTGAGAGCAAAATTCTTCTTCGGAATTAATAATTCCTTTTTTATTCGATCTTTATTGACTTTTGCCTCGTATTTCAGGCTATCCGCTACACGCACCGGAATCTTATTTCACGTATTTTAAAGGCAATAACGTAACGACGATAGTCAGACTGAACAAGAAAATTTACGAAGCGTCGAGATTCATCGAGGCTGGCTTCGATCACAAAGATCTCTTTTTCAAGGACGGCTCGACGCCAACGGAGTCGATAGTACGACAATTCTTGAAGATATCGGAGAGCACGAACGGTGCTATAGCCGTACATTGCAAAGCTGGCCTCGGTAGAACTGGATCGTTGATAGGATGTTACATAATGAAACACTATCATCTTTCCGCCCACGAAACTATAGCTTGGATACGAATATGCAGGCCGGGATCGGTTATTGGTCATCAACAATTGTGGCTGGAGGAGTGCGTATAATATCGTTAATCGTTAAACATAAAGAAAATTCCGATTATCCAAATTCGCTAATTTTCACCAATTTTTCTCTCTCTCTCTCTCTCTATCTACGAACGTTCTTTGACGCAATTTTCCATTGGTACATTCTTCAGAAAAGAGGCGTATCTGCATTCTCTCGTGAAGGAACCTTTACGAGCTGAAAATGGAAATCCACCCCACGAATACGGGATATACTCGAAATTCGGTCGACCGACAGGTGCTTCTTCGTTGTCGGTAGCGAGAAACTCGGGTCTCGTGCAAGATAAGGTATCCGGGATAATGCATCGCGTCGATGGTATAAGTCTCGAGGATTCGTCACCCACGACAAGTTCCGGCGGGTCCGGTAGATTCGCCCTGTTGACCCAGGGCGACAAACTCAACGAGATCAAAATAAGGCGCAGAGGGCTGCCGTGCAATCAAAATTACGTCGGAAATTCAACGGGACAATCGGCAGTGGTTCTGTAAGTATCTCGATTCATTATCGTGATTTTAAGAAAAGAACCGAACCATTGAAAAAAAACACACACACACACACAAATCAACCTAAAACGAAACGTGCAATAACGGATCGATAAATCCGATTTACGAGATCGCATTTTTCGAAGGTTATTGCCGTGCGAAATGGCCGTTTTTTTTATCATCACACAAATCATCGTCACACCTCATCTCATTCGAATTTCAGTCCGTACTTAGGACTTTTGCTGCAATCGAGAAACCAGAAAGGCGCCATTACCCCATTAGTCGGATCGAAAAAGGATCCGAATAAACGTCTCCTTGCGCGTACAGCCACGACAACGATCGTCAAAAGGTCCGTCTCCCTTGTATCTCTCTGTTCTTTTTCTCGTTTGTTATTATTCTTTTTTTTTCCTTTTTTTATATCTCTCTCTCTTTGAAAAGAAGAAAAAGCTTGCCTGCCATTTTCCAAGGCCATTTGTTTATTATTTGGACTGTTCTCTACTTCCTCCCTTACACAATCGTATACGGTAGCATTATCTCGTAGCATTTGATTCTTTTTTTTTTTTACTTTAGTACGACTATTCTATCTAATTAACGAGGCTCGTCGCTATTCGCTATTGGCATGTGGTCCACTCTTGGAAATCTCCTATTTCTTTCCTCATCATCGTCGCATCATAATTAGCTTAAAACAATTTGAATCCACGTTGGATAAAACTGTGTCTCTATCTACGTATTGTTTTCTTGTTTCTTCCCGTTCTCTTTTTTTCTATTTTTTTTTGTAACTGACAATTGTAGAAACGGTCGACGAGTGAGCGGTAACTGTAAGCCATCGTCGTGCTACGTTAGGCCTAAATCAACGACGCAGCTACACGCCGGAAAGAGCGTCGTACCGACGAGTCTCGTGAAACCGGTGACGGTAACGAAACCCGTGACAAGATCCAGCGTCAGAGGCGACACTGGCTGCATCGCGGAAACGCGGGCTACTATATCGTCGACGAATCACGCCATACAGCAGACACAGCCTGGAATGAACATGATACTTAGATCGGCCGATCGTGTCAGCCGATATAGCACTCTGAGGCAGTAAGTCCCAATTTGCAATGTTTGTATTAAAGAATCGAGCATCCCCGACGAAATTTTCGTTGCAAAAAGTCACAAACACGAGAAACGAAAAAAAAAATGAGAAACGCGAGAATACGCGCATTTCTCGCGCGAGACTATCTCGCCGAGTAATTTTTCGTTTTTTTTTCTTCTTTTCTTTACACTTGCATCGAAAAGTTGCGTTTTTAACAACGGAATTGTGGAATTCACCATCCGGACGCTTCACCAAGACGGAAAGGATCCGAGATATTTGTGTAATTTTGAACTTTTTTCTTTCTTCATTTTCAACAATTTCGGGTCTTCGGGAACTCACGTTATTCCATGCATGCCTGCATGAAAATTCGAGTGACACACACACGCACACACGCGAACACGATCGACGACTCGAGCTTCTTCTATCTACTCTTTCGAAGCGTATTTCGTTACTTTCATCCTTGTATTCTCTCGTATCCTCTTATACTTTTCACAAAAACAAAGCTTTCGTGAAATTAGTGCTTAAAACAAAACAAAAAACAAAACAAAAACACCGGTGTGGCACCGGAGGTGGCTAACGAACCGAAACCTGTTTGCTTTTGTGACTTGCAGTGCGCGCACGACAATAAGTACGAAAACAACATTTATCAGATGATTAACCGATATTCTTAGTGGTGTTGGGGAGGGAGGATCGATTAGCCATACGCCATCTCGACAGCGAAGAAGATCACATCGTTTGAACCCCATCGTTCAGTGAGAGAGAAAAGAGAGAACAAGAAAGATTAAGAGAGAGAGAGACGTAACGATTACCAGAGATCCTTCAGGATTTAAGGATCGTATCACTTGGCGATTATATATTAATCTCCTCGTCGCCTAAGGAGTAGAGGAGGGGAGAGGGAGGGAGGGGGGGGGGGAGAAGGGCTTATCACTCGTTTTTACTTTGTGCTACATCATTGTTAATTCACCGAACAAAATATATATATTATATATATATATTGTTCGACGATATAGATCATTTTACTGTTAATGCTCGATGGTTTTTTTGAGGTAGATGAAAGTAAAAGACACACAAACTAATAATATCTAAACTAAAAATCGGCCGATTGGAAGTGCATTTATAACTGTGATCCACTGCTGTTTGCTCGTCAGCCAATAATTCTCGCAAAACACGAATCCTCATTCTCAACACTTTTCATCTCGTATAGATCTGTCCTAGTTTGCGTTTTTTTTGTTTTTTTTTTTATTCACCGCCCCCTCCACGACCAAATCAAATTACTCGCTTGTACGAATAATTTCGTAACACATGGTCCAGAAAAATTTTGCTGTTTTTTACACAAGAATACAAACACACAGATGCACACACACACACACGCGTACGTACGTACGTAAACAGAATTCGTAATCATAGACACGTAGATTTTGTTATATTATTACACTCCCGAGATAGCGATCGCCCTACAGTGGAAAAGCGAAAGGGCTGATGACATTAGTATGATGATAACGATGGTGATCATATATATATCTATATATATACAGTTATACTGTGAAAGATACTTTTTTAATCCAGTGTTGCGTCACGATTTCGAAAAAAAAAAAAAGAAAACAATTTAATTTCGATATTCTGTTGATATTTGAACGAGCGGTGTATTTATTTTACCGTGGGCGGGGGAGAAGAACAGATATCAAGAGCGTTCTGCACCGTTCACGAACAGATCGAAGTTTCTTATTTTCTTACTCTTCAGAATTTCTTTTTGATTCTTTAGAACTTTTTAGCCGTAGTCTTCCTGGCGCAACTTCGCTGTAGATTGTATATAGCGCGTATAATCTGTGAATCTGTCATTAAAATATATAATTATATACGTGTAATGTACGAAAAAACAAAAACGACAAAAAAAAGAAAAAAGAAGATATAAAAAAAATAATTATCTCGAGTATTTGGGCCTTATTGCCATTCTCGATGAAGCTAGTAACGAATACATGAATTGTGCAAATAATTATATGAGGGATAGATAAGATAGTTTATGTTGGGATCCTCTTCTGTGAGAGAGAATATCACGACGACGATCGAGTCACCGAGTTCACGAATGTGCATTCTTATGTACCTCGTTAGTTACACGCTTGGTTGTTTTTAATTAACATATACGCTTTGTCTAGCGCACTACGAGTGCCCTTTTATCAAGTTCTCACTCGTTTTTAACACTAATCGTTTATATTATTATTTTTTATTTCATCGCGCGTTGTCGGTGCGGCGGTAGCAAGGCAAACTATAGAAGCGATTGTCATTTTCCCGATATCTATATACGATCGTTTATTTTTACGTTGCAATATCCGCGATCACGACTTAATATCCACAGTATTTGTTTTTTTTTAGCGATCATCGTACAATCTAATACGTAGGAAATGAGAAAAAAAAATGTGTCATATTTCAGTGGCTTTGAACCTTTTTTATAATCAATAGAGATGTATGCCCGAATACGAGGTATTCGGACTCGAAAAAAGCGCACTCGTTTGCCTCGGGCAATGAGGCAGAGTCTGGATCAGATCCATATCCTCATTGCGTCGTTAAATACAAAGAAAATAAATGAAAAACAAATGTTAGACGAATATCGCGTAATGAATATATGTTCGAAAACGGAACGACGCATCATCGAGAGGCTGTAACGCGCTTACCAAGGCGCAACTACGTCCGTTTATTCTCTGTTAACATTTTGTCAATTTTAATAAAAAAGGAAAATCACACACGCACCCATATGTAACGGTGACTTGCGATTGAAAATGCCAATTGTGGAGAATATCAGAGACGACGATAATACGAAAAAAGAAAAATAGATTTTATTGTATATACAAAATTGATCGAGTATGAAAAACATTTTATCGTATTAAAAAATATATTATGTACGTTGCGAGAGCTACCCAGTGACTGGCGAAACCGAGCTGCGACCATTTTTCAATGGTATGCTCGTAACTGTAGCCGGTCTCTTGAATCTCCGAAGTATCGAACATCAGACCGAGATACGAGAGATGAAAGATCGTGCAAGCGGAAAAACAGAGATTCGTTAACGTCACCCAGCAACAATTTGTCGTATTTTTACCGTGTAAACACTTGTCCGCGGGACATCGTTTCGCCGCTATACAAGCGTCGAAAGTTTCCGCGAGAACATTGCGCAATTGATATTCCCCGTATGTATAAAATCCAAGACTTAGAAGTACCGCGGCCAATTGGAAGTTCAAACCGTGAAGTAGAGAACTCGCGAGATAAGTAAGTACCACCGCGCTGAATCTTCCGAGACGTCTTCTCGCCGGTTTAAAAATATCTGTAAAATTAGTAGCGTTGTTGGATTTTCTCTTTAAATAATATTCACGAGAATAACGAATGATTATAATTGTCGAAAAAAAAAATCTACCGACATAGTTTTAACCACGTGTGCATAGGAATATTCCAGGAAACGACGACCTGGACGAGAGAACGAGGTAGCTCGATCTCCAAAGGCTTGGCGATCGTTACTTGAGACAAAGGATATCCTCCCAATAGCAGAATCGCCGATGTCGCATAAGTTATGAAGTAATGAGACGTTCGAAACGCAAGAGCGTCTCTGTAGGCGAGAAACCATCTGAAAGAAATATTTCACATTTGTCGATTCTTTAACGAGACTTATTGCAATAATGTTAAACTCTCGCTCACTTTCCTGCTTGATCCGTCAGTATCCACCGAGCCCAACAGTTCGAAATACTCAGGAAGAAGAACGAGATACAAAAGTATTTCAAACTCGCGACGATCGACCAGAAATTCTGTGAATTACAAACAAAAATCGACGCATCTTTTTTTAACCCAAATTTTTTTTGGATCCAATATATCGTATGATATGTTTGAAATTTTACCAATGGGTTTCGCAAGCTATATAAATTGGTGTAATCTTTAAAAGATATCCAAGGTCCAAATAGTGACGTCGCGGCTCCGAACATGTAACCCAGATATTCCAAAATTCCGGGTACCTCGTCCAATTGAATTCGGTCCGTTGCGATACTCACCGCTCTCATGGCAATGATCATAACGACACCCCGAACTTTGTGCCAGGATACAGGGTGCATGGAATATTCACTGGACATACAAAATTCTTGAAAATACTCGACAAGCGCGTCTCTGGATTAAAAGGTGTTTACACGACTGTACAAGCTGGTACGATGTAGAATCGATCGGTGCGTAAAATTTGCATTTGATAAAAAAATATTTGATACTCTAAAAAACAATTGATTGTACGATAAGTCGGTTGCGCCAGTTTAATGAAGTTCACGCGTTATCCATGCTTTAGACGAATTCCAAGTTTAATCGTTTAAAATTCGTACGAACCTTCTTAACAATAATACTCAACTGTGGGTAAAATTTGAGAAAGTTGTACCGTCTAGAGATCGTGTTATTTATTGTCAAAAATCGTATTTTTTCGTAACTTTCCATAAGACCTCGTGTTAAAGTTGCGATTTTAAACCCGTTATAATACTATGCTCAAGAATATTCACGCAAAATTTCCAAAAATTATCTTGGAAAAAATTGTATCCGATGATTTTGCCGTTACTTTGTATATACTATTATGATTATGGCGCGTGAACCTCGTTAAAAATAAAAATATTTACCAGTAGAAAATGATGAATAAGGACGGTAAGAATGTTTTCAATCCTCCCTGATACGTTTTTGGCAAGTGAAGACACGCGTAAGACGCAGCTACGAAATATAGCGTTAAATAAAAACATTCTGGTACGTAATGTTGTATCACACAGAGGCCGATCAATACGGAAAGGCTATGAAATATTCGGAGGGATGCGTATCCTGAAATAATAATGATTTTAATCGAAATACTTCGATGGGATTGCTTCGTCGAAGATGAGAAGAGAGAAATTCTTACGATTTTGTGCTAGCAGTCTGAATAATACGGAAGACAGTAGCAAAGGTAAAAAATACTTTGCGGTATCGTTAATACTGGGTGTAAGACAGTAATTATAGAGTTCGGTGAAAGTTTCGCCGGGTATTTTTTCGTAATATTCATCGTACTCGTTTATCTGATGATCGTCGCAATCATCGCAATCGTCTTCGTCATCGTAGAATAACAAAGAATCGGACGCCGGCTCGTCCATCATTTTTGAAGAGTTTGAGCTGTCAGTGTTTTACGAAACAATATATGCCACTACGAAAAATACTACCGACTTCGTCATTCCTTTAGCGATACGAGGCGACCGTAATTATTACGATAAAATATTATTTGGCTAATATCATTAATTTATATTATTATTTTATAGTTGTGTTGTGGAATTTTGCGACAGTTGACACGCGACGAAGAGACTGTCCGCGTAATAACAAGCCTTTAAATTGCCACTTGTTAACATTCCGAATTTCACAGGGGCCCGATACTACTTAATTCAATTAGGCACTCATCCCGATTTGTTTTTCCGGATTATTTTTATTGTTATTGACAAGAGCGTCCGAATATCAAGTACGCCGATGGTATAATTTTACCGATAAGTAGAAATTCCAAAACAAACAACATCGCTAATGGTACATTCCGGATCTTCATTTTTCTACGAATCAGAAGTGAGCAGGGAAATTTGTCACGCTTGGGGAAAAGTTGAAAGCAGAGATTTGAGGGGAGATGAGAAATCAGCGATTAGGGGCGAGATCAGCATCGCACGGCAAACGTTGAAACCTCGAGAGTTCGTTTTGCGACATCTGAGCGGCCAAAGGGTGAACTATTTTGTACCCACGTTAAGTTGGCCACAAGCTATGCTAGTCTTTGCTGCAATTCCGTAACAAAAACACTATTGCTACGCCACCTGGTGTTGTAACTTGCAACGCGCTTGCCGCTCCATCTTTTAGTTTGGCGCCATCTGAAGTTGCGTCATTGACGCAATTCGGATATGCAGTAGAATGGTGAAAAAAAGCCCAAAGGTTTCCCGCCGCGATTTATCTTTCCGCTTTACGATGTATATTACACACTTGTATCTTGTGTCAGCTGTGAATGTGCCATTTGCTCAGAATGCATTACAAATGCGATTATAAATCAGAGTTTTTGTCGCCGGGCAAGCTGTGTTTCGTCACTGTAACCGCGAGACACATTGAAGTGAGCATTTTTCGACATGACGGGTTATCTTGTGCAACACTTCCAGAAACGCAGTGCGTGTTCAATATCGTAATTCACAACTTGGCAAGTATCAGTGATCCATTATTAGCATATCAAAGTACACGTCCGTTCGATTCGCCTTAAAAGTTTATAAAACGTTTTGCGGGAGTTTATTAAAACGACAATGATAATCGGGACCGTGTGCTGATTTTCGTGAATGCGTTCTTGACAAACACGCACGTGCACTCGGAGTGTCATCGAACAGTTCGTATACACGCATATATTTACGTGTCATCGACATATACGCTTCGTCGTGTTGATACCACACGCATTGTACACACAATGTTGTTAGGTTATGATTTATTCATTATTTACTTGAGAGTGACTGAAATCGACTTATACACGTGGATTCTTCGTATACGATTTCACTAATAATACAAAAACAACATCGACGCTAAATGCAAAATAATATTATCAGCCTCTTCCTCGCAAAAGTAAATAACGCTGTCCACGTATCATGGACTTCATGTAGATAGAACCGTTTTATTAAAACGAAATCATGGACAGCCCTGAGAACGAGGTAACCAAAGTTCCGAATTTGCCACTATAAAAAAAGAAAATTTGTATTTAAAAAAAAAATCATAATATTATCGTTCCAAGGAATGCCTTGTCTTGGAGGCCGCGACGGTATTCCTTCTGATGAAAAAGGGCTTTCCGATATCGCGTAATGTCAGAGCGCAGTGGATACTCGAGCATCTAGAGACTGTTGTGCGTATACAGTTTCCAAGCGTAGAAAATGAAGAGGCGCCGGAGTTGGAAATCGTTTCGGTCCTACCTAGAAGTCATCCGGCTTCTTGGAGCATCGAAACGAGCCATTTGTATCGGTACAAGGTCACAAAATCCACCGGAGTCATATTTCTCGCTCACAAATATCGGATCGTACTTTGCTTAGATCTTAGTCCATCCTTGGGGACAGTAGTAAGTTTCGAATTACAATAACGATAAAGATGATTCGTGTAAAAAATCAAATGATTGATAACTATTATTCATATCTTCCAAATAATTACAGGATATCCAACATGGAGAAATTGTTATGGATGAAGTTTACATAGCGACGAAACGTTTTTTAGAAAATATAGCAAAGCCAGTGAGTATTTTTCTCGTTGACTATGTTTAAAATTTTGCTTGGACGACAAGCTAATTTCTCATGTACGAGGATAGTTTACGGTTCCAGGTAGCAAAAATCGTCCGATGAGACCAGAAATTCATGTGACTGTGATAGTGCACACTCCATTTTTCACCAATCCTGCCCAACAGGTTTTGGTTCAAGGATGGCTGATAAACACAGAAAATGTCGATTATCTCCTGCAATTTATAGAGAAACAATTGAATCTTTTGGAGAAAAAAATCGCTCTCGTGACGAGTATGGCTAATCAGCAATTAGAGGCCATGAAAGCCGAGAGCGATCAACTTGTAGGAGGACTCTTTGAGGAAACCGGTAGTAACATGGGAATAAATGGTGCCGGTTCCATGATTAATATTACTATGGTCTCTCCCGAAGCGAGCTTCATTAATATGCTACGATATGGGATGTTGGCGCTCGCCTTACTGCCGGAACACAGTTGCGCTCGTAAGAAAAATATATAAAAAAATTGACGAATTTTTCATTATATTCTTCGATATTTCACGATAAATTCAAATTATAGATTTGGTGGTAATTTCCGACGGTATCGTCGGAGTAGCGGATATTCATGTTCTCGATTCTGTAGTTCAACAACTGCGCGCGACGACTGTTGCATGTAGTTTCATACATCTCGGTAGCGCATATCATCCTCATTGTGCCAACGGTCTCGTGCCGTATCAAGATTTGCTGTGTTTCATAGCTACAGCTACACTCGGTACTTACATGCCCATCGTTCCACAAGTTGTACGTTTTTTTAGTATTTCTGCTGTTTCCTACAATTTCCGAATATTTCGAACGATTGTTAAATTATATTTTCTCTCGTACAGATACCCGCGTTCGGTGGCGAGATGAACATGTATCATCGAAGTTTTCTCTGCTGGCAACTCTATCGTAACGAAAATTGCGAAAATTCCGCCGGTTTGAACGTCTGGCGCACTGGAAATTCTCTCTTCTACGGTCACCAACGACCTCAATTATTGCGTAAAAAACAAATCGACGACAAGGTCACGTGTACACTGAGTAGTCTATTATGCTGTAGATTGCGCGATGGTTATCTCATAAAGAGAGTCTCTATTAGAGATGGTTTTCTGGAAATTTGCTTTATACTACCGTGGAAAACTCATGTTTATCTGGAGTATCTCACCTCGACCGTTTGGCCCGCTAAATCTCATGCTGCAACGAATACCATACAATACACCATCACCATAGAAGGTAAATAAAAAAAACCTCGAGTTAATTTCACTGTATCCTGACATGGATAAATCGTGATTTATCGCTACTTCGATTATGATGTACAATTATAATTTCTTAGCCCCGTACGAATTTCTTCACGACATTACGTGTCTTTCGAAGAAGCCTCTGAAGTCTCAGTATCGTCAAAGCGTCGTTTCCCGTTTCTGGTCTACATTGGCGGCGCTCACAGAAAACGACAACATGCTCGCGCACTTTAGTTGGTTTCCCGAGTTGGGCTGGACCTGGTACAACGTCCCGGATACAATTAGGAGTGGAATGCCAGTTTTTTATTTACCTTCTTATCCCTCTGCCGCGAACACGATTCAACTGAGGTGAGTTACTTATCAACGACGAATGTACAGTTTAAAGTGACATATTTCTGACGCGCCCCATAATAATAAATTTCTCGTTGCTCTTGTTATTTCGCAGCGAGGCTGCATGTCCACAATTCGGCAAGATTTGGCAACCAGTTGTTTCGTTAGACCCTCAACAGTGGGCAAGATGGATGCATTCGCAAAAAATCACTTTAATTCTTTCGCACGACAGACCGCTTCCGCGCTATCTTCATCAGGCCAACCAGAGCGGAAGATTTCAATGCGTTCAGTGTCGTCAGGCCGCGGCTGTGCTCTATGCGATGCTGAAGAATTGGTCGACGTTCGTTCTCGTCGAGAATCACACCTACGTGCAATTCATCTATCGGGAGATCGAGAAACCGCCGGTATCGTTTTCCGTGATACGAATTAATTGCAAAGCTCTCTGCGTCGTTCTGAACGTCGCTTTTTCCGGTGGCACAGAGGGCGTAGTTCGTCACAATGTCGTTGTCGATCTTCTCGAGAGACTGTCGAAATTGACACTGCCAAATCGTCCGACCGAACAAAACGAGATACCATGTTGCACGATTATTCACAAAGCACTCGAGAGAATTCTCATTCGATACGAGCGCATGCCGACTGATCTCAATACCGTTATATTTCCCGATGGTACGCAACCCGTACCGACCAGAGGAACGCAAATTCTCGGTGGTGTATTGACGACTACACTGTCGAGATATCTTTATCACAGTCGATGGCTCTGGAATGTGAAAAAACCGGTCGTTCAAACGATCCCGGGAATCGTACTTCCGCGACTCAATACCACGGCGATCGCCAGGATTCTCTCGACGATTACCAAGTAAGCACATTTGACAATTCTCCGGTTCGACCGCTTGAATCCTAGAGAATAGATTTCTTTCCTTTTCCACTGTAAAGGCTTTTAAGAAGACTGTCGAGAGTCTTACTTGTGATAGTTGAGATAAAAATAGGATAAACATAAATAAATTATGCATCGATCGATGAATCGATACACACGGGGTAATTTAATGCCATCATCCGCAGAATGCGTTTGGCAGAAGGTTTCAGCTTCGCTTATTCATCGGCTGGCATAATAAATATGGTAATGGAAGTACAACTACGAGGATCCACCGAGAATTTTCATCCGTGTACAATTCAATACATTCTATTTCCACCTCACGTTATCACGAATCCAACTTTAGATCGTGACACCGATTCGGACGAGGAGACCGACGAGGGTACGTAATCTATTCGTCAAGAAATTTCTATCGCAACGAGATACGGAGAGCTAGAAATAAAAAAATTATTTCAACGTTTTAGGTACGGCCGATGGCGAAGCCGGGAACGAAGACAACGAGGGTAGCGGAGATTTTCAGATAGTTACGGAAGTATGGATCGAGCCGCAATGCGGACAGGCAAAATTGCCCACGCAACCTACCGCATCGTATATGCACACCCTCGGCTATCATCAGTTGCCAGACGCGGTGAGTCAATTCTCGATAATTATTTATTACCAATAACATCGTAGATCTCGATATTTCTATTTTTTTTATTCGTTATCGCTCGTGCCGTTGCATCCGTCGTCGTCGATCGCGGCTCTTATTTCGAAACGCGTGATTGATCGATCGAGCGACGAAAGTTCGACGGTCATACTCGTCCGGCTTCGAATCGATAAGATTTTCTCCGTATTTTTCAAAAGCCCAAGCCTCTGAAACGCTGATAAGATATCTAGGATCAATACTTGCACAGACGTATACACGGTGATCGAGAATCTTTATGTTCCTTGAACCCGTCTTGGCTGATCGAGAAAAGGATGATGATATTCGAAAGAAGTATACTTTTCTCGAAACATTTTTTTTCTTATCAATATTACGAATGGTATATCGATTAAAAGTCATGAACAAAGTTTAAGTCGATTTAAAAATTAAATTATAGTGAAAATTAATTAACGAATTTGGTTGGCAACGGGTATCGATCGAGACTTATAAAAATAATCGAATGTCCGATCCACGAATAATAATCATTGCGATAAATTTCTTTCGGAGTATCGATCGCGATCTACGTCTGTAAAAAAATGATAATTTCGATAGTTGAACGGGGCTCGAATTCTGATTCACTGTGTATACTGATTATCCCGCACCTTTCACGATTCCAAATTCTTATCAGCGTATCCGACAAGTGAATTTTGCAATTCGCTCGAGTTTCACCTGTATCTCTGTGAGTTATTCACCCACGGTGCGAAATCGAGCGTTTCGAAGGAAAAATGGATGGACGATCGTCTCTTCGACGAAATCATTTTTTTTCGACGACCTTCTCTTCTTCTACCCCGCATATAACCACGGGTTGCTTATCTAAAGCGGGCTCTGATATTTCTTCTCGTAATCAGAAAACATGAAAAAAAAATAACGATCATCCTCAGGTACGCGAGGGCTACGAGGCGTTTTCTGAAGTGGTTTATTTTGTCGCGCGGGGGCTTCTATGTCCATTATCTTACTCAGCAAACATTGGTCAGAGATACCGAGGAAAAAATGTGTGCGTATGTTATGTCTGTGTGTGTGTGTGTGTGTGTTGCTCTCGTCATTTCTTTCACTCTCCAATGGCCTCGATATAATTCGAAATTTCTTCGAGGGAGCAACGAAATACGTCAAACCCCTTTGCCGTTACTTTTTACAAGACGTGCTTCTCAACAGGTTCCAAGGATTTTTCGAGATTACCAATCTTTGATCTCCGGAGTGATTGTTCTTCGTCGAAAACTTCGTAAAAGTTGTCTCAACTACCTCGCATACGTCGAATCTCGAGTGAATTGGACAAGTCGAAAAGATCGTATCTGAAAGCAGACGATAATTCTAGGTGCCACGATACCGCGATAGACGCCGTCGCGCTGGTGATACAAACCGATAACATCGCCGAAGACACTCGCATCATGCACATCGCGAACTAAAACACTCTAAAGTCTTTTGCTATTGCTTGCAACGTAACGAGGAAAAAGTTTTTTTAAGAAAAAAGAAACGGAATAATCGTGTAATCTATATTCGCTACGTTATCTCAAATATTTTCATCGGGGTGTCGATTGACGAGAGAGATATCCCCCTCTCTTTTGTCGACGTTACCTTCTCGGTGTACGTCTCGTTGACGGTATTCGTCATAAACGATCGGGGATAAAAGTAGTGCGAAACACGACTCGATAAATGGCAAAAGCTTTTTTCACATCTTTCTTCGAAGACGTTCCTTCGTCTCGAATTGCGAGAAGAAAAAAGAGGAAAGAAAGAAGACTAGATCCCTCGATAGAGCCGCAAAGCTATCGATGAGAAAATATAGACGAGTCGTTCGCTATCGTTGTGATATCGTTGGATAACGTGGACGAAACTCGGACGGTGCAAACAATCGATTCTACACGGGCTGAGTTTTTGTCTTTGCTCGTTCTCTTCAAATTTGAAGTGCAAATATCCGTCTCTGGGCTAACGGCCTTTTGCAACACCACCTTTGTCTTCCTCAATCGCCAATCTACGCTCGCATTCTTCGAACGGATTATAACAATACGATTGCCCGAAAAATCCTCGTCGCAGGGATTGGTCGCACATACGTTTGTCTCGAGCTCGCGTCGTTATCGTTATCAGGGTGGGGCTTGGATATCGATGAGAGACCTAGGACGGGGTTTCCTATCGGTATCTTTCTTTCTTTCTCTCTCTCTCGTCTCCAGGTATATATAGGGCCCAGCGTGTCTCTTGGGCCTGTTAGTATATCGGATTACCTTTTTTTGTACACCGGGACCGAACTCTCCGAGGCCAGTGTCTCATCTCGGTTCGTGCTGCACGCACCTATTCGTCTTTCCCGTGATATCCAAAATCACGGAAGAGAACGGAATATATATTGGAAAAAATAACTTCTGGTTAATAGGAGTGAAGACAGCGATGACTGGCTCCGCTATCACGTTTTTGGTCAATTCGTTGCATTTAGTTGTGTTTGAAGGTTTATTAATTTTTTCTTTCTTTCAAAGATCATCGAGTATTCGAATATACATATATAGATAGTATATACAGTGAATGAAAAAGTTGGAAATCAGTCATCGGTGTGTCCACTTTCCTAACTTCGACCACGAGTTTCGGTGTTTTTGTGCTTGTCGAAAGAAAACGGCTCTACTCGTCCTCGAAGTTTTCATCGTTTCGCTGATTTTGTGCCAGGACGATGAGATTCATCTCCTCGTCGTATTTTCCGTTCGGCCTTGAGTTGGAAGTGAAGATTTAGGCAGTGAGTTTGATGCTCCACTTTCTGGGTACTTGTCAGATCTAACTCTTCCAGCTCAAGGTGGTCCGGCACATCGTCGCTCTTCTTCTTCTACCTCGTTATCATCTTTACCGTCTCGAACGCGTTTCGTTTACACCCCCGATCTGAAGGGTGAAGGATAAGAAAACAAGATCTGTTATATCAGGCGTCATGGTTCAAGTGGAGAAGTGGTCTCTACGCTTCGTTTTAAAGTGAGATTCAACTCCTCCAACTTATTCCGGGCACCTTCGCAACTACGAATCTCGATCCCTCGGGATAATCAACCACGGACGAAATTTAAAAAATAGATAAAATCTTTCTATACGATAAATTTTTATCATACAAATGTAATATACGAATTATCTGATACGAGCTGATAATCGACGACGGATGCAATTATGTACGAAATGATCACGAATGTATTTTAATGATTAAATGAAAAGTTGTTAATAGGCTCGACGAGAATAAAAAAAAGATATGCATAATTAAACTTGCAAATATTTTCTTCATTCATTTCACCAATCACAAAGCCATCCGACAAGCAATGATGACTCAAAATGTTTGCTTGTTGAGAAAGCGTGTGATTTGTGAAATATATGAGAATGCAATGTGCAAGTTCAACTTGCATTTTATCTGATCTCCAAAATGTGTGTGTTTATTTTTTCTCACGTTTGATTAAGCATGTTGTGGCTTGATAATTGTAAATTAGAGCGACAGTTTTCGAAAAATAAAGATTCGTTTGAAATGTTTGGTCCTGAGTAATTGAATGAATATAATTATTTGTCAGCGATAATAAATTATGAAAATCATATTCTACCTGCTTGTTTAGTTTCTTTATTGTGTATGTTTGTCGCAGATATCATTGGTCGACGAAGAATGTATCAACGCTCTTCTTACGTTGGAACACCTGAGCCTTCTGAGTCAGGTAGAACCGAGCGAGAACGGTGCTGATATCAACAACGGATTTCAGTATCCAGGCTCTCAATACTGTCAGAATAATGGTCGACTGTCGAGCTGCAGAAATACGAGGCAACCCGCGATATCCGAGGGTATCCTCGAGGGTTTGCCCTTCACCGATCAGAGAATCCATCCCATGTTTTTTAATTTCGATACCCTGAGCATATTGCCGAAATGTCATCAGGCAGAACTTCTGTACTCCATGTTCGCCGATGGTTCGAAAATATATATTAGTCGTCATGTTTCTCATCTTTGTTACCACTGAGCGATATGATCGATTAAATTCTATTTATTAGCTCCAAATTACACGGACGATGAGAGAGACGATGCCAATAGCATTCTCATGGAGATATTACTGGATCACATGAAACGTCTTCACAACAAAGAACTCGTACTCAGCGATAGGGAATCTCAGAGATTCACGGAAATGCTTCTAGCAAGACCTCGCGACGATGGACCATCGTTACCATTCTCCCCGTTAGGTGAAAATTTCTATTCATGAAACGATGATAAGACCGGATGCATTCAGGATATAAATATTGCTCCGTTACTCAGACTGACGATATTTTTTAGACGAAAAAGTACGAAACGGGATACGTTGGAGATGCTTCGTCAAGGGTGTTAGTGTGACTCACGTGATCGTCACGATCATGCCAGCTTCCGACAAGGACGTTAAATCAATGATGTCATCTTGCGAGAACGACGACGATGTCGGGCCAATTGACAAAACCGGCGATCCACTCGAAGTTATCACGCCGATTCGCACTATAATCGACGAAAGACCAAGCGATTTCCTATTCGGTCCCGAAACTCCGAGAAAACGTAAATTGTCGCATGATTTTCGCGCGGACGCTTTCGAATCGAACTTTTCGAGTCGCACGACAACTGCCGAGAGCACGCCGAAAATTGAAAGACGTCGTAACGTTCGTTCCAGTAGTACGAAACCACGTTTGATATTACCGGTTTACGTCTACGACTGTTCACTCTCCTTACTAATCGAGATATTAGTCAACAAGGTACAATCCTCGAAAGTCAAGGATACTTACGAGGATCATACGTTTACTCTCGGCGAACAAGTTCGCGAAGAGTATATCAATCTAAAAACTGGCGGTGATGCGAAACCCACGTCGCCGGAGCCGAAGAGCGAAGATTCCGATAATCTGTCGAACGGTAAATGCCCTAACGACGTTAATTTGGTAAAGGCTCCTTATTTTTTTTATCAACGTTCTTGTACGTCTTGTATACGTGACACGTTTGATTTTTCAGATCAACGGAGTCTCGTGGAACATTGCAAATTACTCAGCCTCGCTCATTGTCACTGCTATGTCGTCGCCGCGTACAAATCTCTAGCATTACAATTACCGCTCTCGTACGAGGATATGGAAGCTGCGGTTGAACAGTGCGAGGAAGCACTTATCGAGATAAACATTACGGATTATTTACAGACGGTATGCAGACATCTCGGTGGTTCGCCAAAGGACGAATGGAGCTCGAACCTCTTGAGTTCCGTATGCGTCGATGCTCAACCGTTGCACAATCTCATAAAAGAAAAATTTCGACGTATAATAACCGTAGCGTTCGAGCCAGTACCAGCACATCCTGAATTTTATTACTGCTCGCCGTCGCACAATTCCGATAGAATGGTTAGAAAAATCTTGCGTATAACTTGCGCGCGTATCACTGATAGACGAGTTGAACGAAAGATTGTTACAGGATCAAATGAAGTATCAGAGATCCGACAGCGAGGACGATCTCGAAGGTTTTACCTTCCATTCCGAGACGATCGACTGCAAAATGGACAATCCTACGGGCAAAGCGAATCAGGTTACAAATGCTACGTGGCCCGTTACGAACGTACCCCATGACGATACCAAGAGACCCTGTTACGACTCTACCGAATCGCTGATAAGCGAGCTACGCGAGGATATCGGCAGAACGAAGGAACAACCGCTGTTTCTACAATTGAGCTGTTCCGTTCACGTTAGATCGACTCTCTCGAGTACCCCTGTTAAATTAGTGCCCACGTGTCTCACGGAAATTCGTGAATGCCTTGAGGAATATCACGCGTGCAATTCCGACGAACTTAAGATAACTCTCGACATAATATGTCTCAATCTTCCGAAAGAAGTATTGGAGATCAATCTCGAGCGTGGTAATGCTCTTAGAACGACGTCGTATCGTAGCGCTTCACCAGCCGGTAGCGCGCGTACCGAAAGCGAGAGCAGTCCTGGCAACGATACGCAGATCTCCGAGAACGAGCCCGTCAGAGAAAGAATAGCTCATCTGCCGTTGCATCAACATCACGCGATCTCAAATCTAACCACGGAAATCGAGTGGCTTCTCAAAGACGAAACGGCTACGGCTCTTCTCGACAAGTCACCGCCAACCGAGGAAACTCTAAAATTTGTCGCACAGCACGTTTCTGATTCCAACGATCGTCCCAGTTGTCACAGGGACAAAGTACCCTTGCACTTTGTCTATTCGTCGATAAATAGCTCGCCAAAGTTTGACGAGGAACTAAAGAATCTTCAAATCGATCGTTACTCCATCCAACAAACACCGAGCTTTTTCTATTTGGTGAAGAATACGACAACAACCGAGATTGATTTTCACGAAGAATCCGGAAAGTCTTTGAAGAACGAGAATGAGGAACGAACGGATAAAGAGGATAAACGTGAGTTTGAGAAAAATGTAGAGTTACGGTGTCTGTTCAATCTCTATGAAATCCACTAATTTTACGTATTTTTCATAAAAACAGCGGGCATGTACATAGACATTGACGACCCTGCGAGTACGTCCCACGACGCAAACAGTCGAACTAGCAAACAAGACTCCGGTGATCCACCTGGCTGTAATTCAGAGATTTCGAGCATAGGCGATGGTCATCCCGGTACCGACGATGGCTATGAAGGTGACAGCAGCAATTCCGAGGATGATTGCAACTGGCTAGTCGATCTCGACGAACGTAGAACTCTTTTACCAAATTTCTGGCTCATTCTTCAAGTCCAGGACGATCACGTTGATGTTTACTTCCACTGCAGGTTCGTAAAACTCCCCCATTTTCCTCCAAAATTACCGAATAAACGATTTTTCTCGTTTTTATTTTTAATTTTGATATCAATTTTTGTTTTAAATAAAATAATCTTTCACAGATTTCTTGAATTCGTATCGTCCGAGGTAGATCGATATCGTCAGGTGCAGAAAATGGTAGTAGCTCAAATAACAGCGATATGCCGTCGAGTCAATCAGTATCTGTTGCTCGAGAGTCTTCATGATACGAGGAATTGCGATATTTTGTTGGAAGCGGAGTCGCACGATGATAACACGTGGCGTGGTGAGTCGAGTACCGAGTCAAGTGGATTAGTGCCGAGTAACGAAAACGGGGTCAACACGACTCCAGGAATGTTTCGTTGTCCCGGTGTGTGGGAAGTGACGTTTTATCTTCATCCTCATTTAAAAACTGGTCCCGGACGTTCCGGACTCTCGAGAGGGATCAAAGCGTTGCACGGAGTTCTCACTCGTTTCTCCGTGAATAATCGAAGCAACATGTTCGTTTATCGCGAAAACAAAGCCAACGTATTCTATCTGCGTCTTCATGAACAGACGAGCAATGGAAAACCGCTGCAGAATAAATTATCGGAGAGCGACGAACGTTTGATGGTGTCGCGAAGTAGCAGCGTAGCGTCTCTGTCGCAGACTCGAGCCACGAGTCTACGAGTCGATCACTCGAGAGTCATTGACACGAGGCCGCGAGTCAGATCTTTCGGTGAAAAAGATTCCGACTATCTTAACAAATCCGACGACTCGATAGTTCTGGTGGTACATGGAATATCCGAGCCTGGTATGGAAATTCGACGAGAATTGGTTCAAGTTTTGCAGAACAGACTTGACGACGCGGTACTCGAAGTACTATCGGTAATGCTCGCTCGTAATCCAATGTGCAAGCTTACACCTGCCGATGTGCACTTTATACAAAAACCCTACAGATCACCCGAGAGCTATGTACAACTTTCCGTCCAGCCTCATTGTCTATCCCACATGGACGCATTGGCGTTTTATCTACGTCAAAATATTCTACAATTTTTGTACATACCCAAATATACCGATCCACGGGCGCACTATCATCTTCAGGATTATTCGCAACCGGAAGGTTCGTGCCTCAGAGTAGCCGAGAATGATATATTTCTCTACAATCAGAGTCAGTCGAGCGGCAGTCGTGGAATAGCTTGTATAGCTTTAGCCATAGCCGATTCGATCGTCGACGAGGCTGCTGCGGAAAAACGTGATTTTCCAGCTTTCTTAAGAATACGAGACTTCGAGACGATCGTTTCGACCTCGGTGTACGAGGGCGAGAATCGCGCATCGTCCGTGCCCGGTGCACCGATAGAATTTCGAATTTGGAAGCAGGGAAGAGTCAATCTCGAGACTCTCGTTGATAAACTGCGCGCGGCTATAAAACACGCGACTTGGGATCTCATAACAGAGTACAATCTTCTGCCAACTGCTCTAACGACACCAGTTCCGGTCGAGGATGATAATATTCACGAAAAGCCTGAGAACAAAGAGGAGAAAGATTGCGAGGTAGACTTGAATAGATACGACCTCGGTGAAGAGGGAACTTTGCACGAAATCTATCACACGACTCTCGCTCACTGGTTTCAATTCGCTCTGGATATGGGCGTATCGTCCGTGAAGAAACACACGGTAAATCTCCAACACAGACACTCGATCCCTACCACAGTCAAGGAACTGCAAAATCTCGTGCGTGCCAATGCCCCTGACACTTCGACTCGAGCCTTCGTACTTCGTAGTCGTCAGCCTTTCGTCGTCGAAGAAGTGTTGCCAGCCGAAGGTTGGTTGACTTTCAATTCAACGGAAGCTTGGACGGGCGATGAGACCAGACGAACTACCGTTGTTACGACCGACGGTTCGGTTCAACCGCTCGTTTACGTACCTTGCGACTTGGCCAAGGATACTCGAGAGACTTACATCAAATCGATTCTAGTCGGGCGAAATTTTCATCAATGGAAATCGACTTTTGGGAAATCTGTCGAGCCAGAATTGCTCGTTTCAAAAGGTATTCTACCGTTTTCGTACGTGAATACGATTGAATGGAAAATAAACGATCAGAAATGGAATTTACATTCTTTGTTAACATTTGTGAAATATTTTCAGACCAGAAACTGTTGCAGAAGTTCAATCCATTGATACAGGAAACGAGATTTATACCGAGGCAACGATTGCTTCTAGCCAAAGTGCAGAACGATAATGTACGAATAAGTAAAAACGAAAAAAAAAAAAACAAGAACGAACAAACGTCCCGATAACGTTGAAAGTATTTGAAAAATTGTTTTCCATCTTATATTAATCGCATCAAATTCTCTTTTATATCCACAGTTCGTTCTGTACATGTACAACTGGTCGAAGGAGAGATCCGAGAAGCTTATTAAACAAGCAACTAATTTGGGTACGTGGCTATCCTCGAGATCTACTCTGTTTACCAATATAATCATGCAGAAATTGGGGATATTTCATCACCAGCCGATTCAGCGATCTTATCACAGAGATGAGAGCGGTTCCCAATTGTGTCAGATCACAGACATCGAGAGCCTAACAAAGTTTCCTCATGTCGATGGCAAAGAATGGTCACGGACGGGTAATCGTTCTCAAAATCCTGGCAAAGTCAACACTGTTCAGCACACCTGGGATCGCGTTGCAGGTCAGGCACTGAGAGATGCAAAACCAAATCCTCATTATCCACAGAATATCGTTGATCCTGTGGTTAAAGCTGCCTACGATCTCCAGGACGTGCATCATCGTGAAAAAAAGTCCAAAGGTACAATTATAACAATACATCCTTATGATTTTCAATTTGATCGAGCATATACATTTTTTCTTAAAAATAATTCTTTATCTGGGAGGAACCATAAGATAAAAATAAAACTTGTATTTCTTTTATTCTTCAGAGGAACTCACGAGATTGTATGCAATGTGGCAAAGCCGAAGTTCCGCACCGAACATTCCAATATCGTCGATCAATCTGTCCGCTTTTAAACAACATTCGCGTCTCATTCATTACTGTCATACGCCGCTTCTCTTTCTACCGCAATGGAGATTACAATCTGCAGCTACGCGAGATCATTCTTTGACCCCGGTTTCGATGGCTTTTCCATCTACTCTCGGACAACAGCAATTATCGCAACAAAATCCCTGGAGATTCGGAACAGGAACGAGCAGCAATGACAGTGTATTGACCACTTGGCATCAGGAACTCTGCGCGTCGATGCTATCCGAATATAAGCAGTATCTTCAAGTTTTAGGATTCAATCCTGTGCAAATTGACGCGGTACGACAGAAGTAAGTTGAAACGCCTTTTCATCTTTTTGATTACCTCGTTTTTATAAAATACTTAATCGACAAATTCGTCTGTTACAGCGAGGGAGAGCAAACTAATAATCAAGCCTGTTACCTAAAAAAATCGATGCTCGGAGGTGTTCTTCTCTTTGAAATTAATCTCGCCGAACCATTTTTCATCGTGAAGCTTCGTATCGTCGAATGCAGCCGGCTTCAAACGAAAGCCAGTAGTGCTCTAGTCAATCAGGCAATTATAAACCAAATTTATCGACGTCGTGCGTATTAACGTATGTGAGGGGTAACGATTGTTTTTTGGTTTTATTTTTCGCAGTTCATGCTGAGTTTCGTCGATGCCTGTGACAAGATCAAAATTAATATGCATCTTCATTCGTTCACGTATGATTTTCATCTTCGTTGTATTCACTCGTACATTGCTGGTACTGGCCAATGGTCGTTGCAGCACGGTTACCATCTCACACGTTTTCTCGATGACTTCGTCAAATACTACAGCAAAGCTCCGAATTACGCGAGAAATCTCGTGTGCAGTGGTACGTTGTCTTCCTATATTTTTTCACCCTCGTTACGGTCTCGCATAGTGTGTACGTGTTTTTTTATAATTTTTTATTTTCCTCTCAGATGTCGTGACCGTGAACAATCTTACAACGCCGGCTCATACTCTCTACTCGTATCTTCTCTCCCACGAGAAAATCTACGGAATGCAAGTCTTCGGTATGGGGAACGAATCTCTCGATTCCCGCGATAGTGAATACGTTCTCGTTCGTCTACAAAGTACACCTCTAGTCAGTTATTGCGATGCTCAAGATACCAAGTACACGGACGATTTTGACGTTGCTCTGATCGTATCGCGTCTCGAACAGCCGCCTCACATTGAAAAATCCGAGATTACCTTAAAATACTATCTGATGTTGACGAGCAAGAGAGAATTGTATCCCAAGAGAGAAGTCGAGAACAACAAACTCGGCAAATTTCGCACTGTGTACAATGTTGCAAAATCCGAATCGAGTTCACACAGTGATAATTGTTCCGAATCAAATTCAACGATCCAAAGCTTGAGTACAGTGACGGGAAAAAGTTCTACAGTCGCGAGTACGTTGTCAGGACTCGACGAGGGTAGTCAAGAATCGACGGATTTCACGAGGTACGAGAATTGCCGATCGGAAGAGGAGAGAGAAGCCAATCAAATTTCAGCACCGACACCACCACCGGTACCGAGCTCGCTCATACAAAACGCTGTAATATCTTTGATTCCTGATGCTGCGACATCTTCTCATCCTGTACAAATTCATCAGGAATCGATTAACTATCTTGGCTATTACTCGTCCCACGAGCAACTCATGCAACAATTGATAATAACGCAAGCTCGGGCGGCTCGTGAACATATCACCGATATGATAGAGCGTGGTACTCTGCACTGCAGAACTCATCTACTTTGGAATAAACTCTTGGAGAACAAAACAACGATGAGTTATGCGGAATTCATGGAACTTCGTTTACTTGCGCGCGTCGAGTCTCTCTCTTCTCTCGACTCGAGGCTCGATCCTCTCCTTAATCAACCGATTGCTTGGTATCAAGGACTGGCCAAAGTTTTGCAGAACAAATATCAGGAACATCACAAACAATTCAGCACACCCGATGGCAGTGTTACGCATCATCTTATTCTTCATCCGAGCTATCTGCAAGCTTTCATGATGCTCACGATTGATCTTCATACTTCACGAGGGGTTAGTATGCAAAATTGTTTATTCATATGTAACAGGTTTCTGAACTTTTAACGAAGGGAAAACTGTTGTAAAAAAATCGAGTAAGCAATCAATTCAAAATTAGTTAAAATCATGTAACATTTGAATTTGTAGTACGACGATTAATTCAATTGGAACGAAAAACGAAAACTGTGCAAATTAGGAAATTTCCACATTGCTTTCTCGTTGCTCGGGATTAGTTACAAATTTTCCTGTAAAAGACTGAATATTCTAAACTCTGGGTTCCACTTTATCGCACATGGAGTATTATTATTGAGATGAATCAATGAAAAAGAAATATGCAAGCTGTTTCGACATGTCGTTAATCTTTTTATTGTATTTATTCTGTTCAAGGAGCTTTATGCGGTTTATCGAAAATCGGCCGAACTGGCGGTAACACCGTTTAGTGTAAATGAGGTGCACAGTCTAGTCGAGGGATTCGTAAATGCCTGTTGCTTTCACTTGTGGATTGGTCTTTACAGTCAATAATCCACAATCAATTGCGCTGGCGACAAACAAAAAGAAGAATGGTCTTACGTTACGTATGTTAATTCTTGTAAATCTGAAAAATATATATCTATATTTTCTTGTTATCAGACGCACATTCTTAGGCACAACAAGGTACGACATATGCAGGTGTTAATGTTGAGGCATTTGTGTGGGCGAAGGAATGTGGAGACAAAACGAGAGAGCAAAGTGTTTATAAGAGACACAACATTAGTTTATTTCGGAGATTCTTAAGCAACAACCTCATAACAATTTCCAAAGGGGACCCCCACAGGTAAAGCGACATTATAGTATGTGGCATTATCGTTATCGAATTATCGACCACTAGCTTCTCTTTCCTTCCATCGGTTTCTCTTCTCTTATTCGTCTAATTTGGTGGATCGTGATGTTCGGTTCAACTGTAAACTTTATTTAATTAGAATCGAGGGGAAAAAAATTACAATTTTCTTGTTGTTTTTTTGTTTCGTTTAACATCACATTTCGAAAGATTAATATTAAAATGATATTACTTAAAAAGTATTACTATGCATTACAAATTAGTTATAATTATTAATACTAATAGTGTACAACCATACATCTGTCAGGGACAGGATACCGTTCATAATGTGGATATTGTTGTTGCTGTTATTCTTCTTGTTTGTTTTCTTTTTCTATTAGGCTCTTCGCTGTCTCGTTTAGTTAATCTTCATCGTTCACTCAAATTTGCACTCACACATCCATTCGCTCGCTCGCTCGCTCTCTCTCTCTCTCTCTCTCTCTCTCCCTCTATCTTTCTCGCTCGTGTTCCAGTGACTTTCATTTCGCTCTTATATACTGCCTTCAAGAAAAAAAAAATGAAGACGCCTTAGTCGTTGATGATGGTGGTTAATGATCGTCGTGGTCGTGTCTCTTTTTTTCTCTTCTTTGACCGGCGTACTACTGAAGCTATCGAACCGGATACAATGCGTGAGTTTGTGTTTGTCACTGATCAATTTCAAGTGCAGTATATTACATTTTGTTCGGCTTATAGTAATTCCTTCTTGCTCACTCAATCATGCCAAAGACGCCTATTTTATTACATTTATACGTGACCTTATTATTTGCTTTCTTTTTCTTTTCGTTTTCTTTTTTGTTTCACCTCTCTTACACACGCGAAATTTCAATTAAATCCTCGCATTGCGAGGCCTCGCATATTCATGAATCATGGTTAAGCTCTGCATTATCATCGTGATTCATCCTTGAACAAAATAAACTCTGACATTTCGGGATAGCGATAGCGTCGTGTGAGCGATATGCTCGGTAAAATTACACCCTCGACTGGTTTTACATTATAGTATATATACATATACACGCGTTTGGGATTATGTATATAATCCGATCCGATTTTGGTCGTGCGAGACCCGGTGGAGGGAGCGATAGTCAGCCAATTTCGGCCGTTCGGCAAGTTGTTAATTATTCATTGTGTTTTTATTTCGCTCATCTTTCGTCGATATCTTGACGGATCGGAGGGATCTCTCGCGGCTTGTTTACGGCGCACGAGTTTGCCCGTTAAACTCAAACCGAATGTAACAATGCGTAACAATAATTACGGTTTGCTGCTTGGTTCTCTCTTTTTCTCTCTCTCTCTCTCTCTCTCTCTCTCTCGAATAACTTCGTGCGTTTGAATATCATTCTTTAATCGCTATTTAGGCAAAACCGAAGCCCTCGCTGCACTCGTGTATTGCCTTAAGTAAATTGCTGCGCAGCTTGTCGTATGTCTCATACACCGGCAAATCTAGCTGATTGAAGCTGCAAATGACGAATCGCAACGAATTAGTACAAAGCTTTGAGTAAATTATTATTCGTTCGATCGGATAAAATACGAGTGTATTTGTGTATCTAATTCGTGTACTAACCACGTGTGTGCCGAAGGTAGACGATCCGTCGACCGATCGTCTCGGTGGATTTGGAACTTCTGTACACCATTCATACCCTCCAATGCCCCGAATCCTTGCAACGGCACCTTCGACGTACCGGTAGCGAATTGCAAAAATTTCGCACGATCGGCTTGATCGAAACCGCGCAGAGCACGCCAAAACCATTGAATCTGTCGTAAACGAAAATAACAAGAGTCAAGTAGAGGCTTTGAATTTCGTAATTCTTAGAAGCGTCTGCATTTTTTATTCCTTTCTTACCTGTAACGACGTTGGAGTATATCTGTGATATTCTGTATTCGTCCTAAGATCCTCGATGTCGACGTTCGGCAAACCGCTGATCAACAGTTCGAGCTCCTGCTCGTTGAATATCGATATCAGCCGTTTCGGTATTATATCGTAAAACCCGTCTAAGAATGCGTTTAGCCTGAAAAACATCGTGATCCGTGAACAATCGCAATCGCTCGGATCGTACCAGACGAGCCGTGTAATTATAAAGTTAACAAACAAAAACTCACTGCTTGCGTATCGCACCGGTCATTTTCATCTGACAAACCAGTCGTATATATTCGAGCTTCGTTTCCTCCGTAACGACGATGTTACGTCCACTTGGTATCAAATCTCGCACATCGTTGACGCCGAATTCGTTGACCTGTTACGATAGTTAGAAAAATGACACTATTATTTTCAAGAAAACGGGGACAAACTTTTTACAAGAGGAAGAGAAATGCGATTTTAAATGCGATCGTTACCTCTGCGGAGAAGGTGAGCTCGTATCCGAGTTCGGATATATTGTGCTCAGTTAGGTATACCAGGCCTTTGTAGAAACTATAGTCTTCACTCTCCATGTCCGTGTGCTTAACGAGTATACCGAGAATATGTTTGTAGAAACTTCGCGTGAAGTAACATTCCAGCAGTTTGTTGTCGTAAATCGCTTTGGCTATTTTCAATTTGGATAAAAGTATCAAAGATAAGAGATAAAACTCAAACAATTCGAAATAGCAAAGTGAAAGAGCTCGAACCTCGTTCGATACGTACCAATAACACGCCCAACGAATTTGTAATAGCACAAATGATTCGGATTGCAATGGGACGAAGAATTGATCATGTACGTGACACGATCACCCGGGCTGACAGTAAACAGAGCGTACATAGGATTGAAGATTTCCCTCGAGATAATGACGTACCATTCTCTAAGTAGACCTCCAGCATCCTGTCCTTCTTCGCCTGAACACCGATTTCGAATAAGTGGCGTATGATATTGTATTCTCATTAAAATGTCCATATATTCAAAAGTACGTACCTTCAAACACGATGTAAAAACGATTCTTCCAATCGTCGGCATTTCTACGATGAAGTTCTCGGAACGAGTCCTCGAAAACGTGACTTCTGCGAACGTGAACAGCCAGTTCCTCCCTTCGTATTCCCTCGTCCATTCGTTCAAGCTCGGTTCTGAAATACCGTCTCTTGACGTCGAAGTCCAGGACTCTTGTATGATCGACAAGTACCGAGAATGGTCCATCGGCAAGATGGGTCGTAGTTTGCCGAAGTATCTGATTCAATACTGTTCTGTGAGTTTCTGTAAGAAATTTCGTTTCATTGAGAATATTGTCGTAATAGCGAGATGGTGGAATATCCGAGTTAAAACAGAATTAAACTCACCCGCAAACTTGAGGAACTTTAATTGATCGGACGGTAAGGCCTTTTGAGGTGTCGGTGTTATGTCCCAGGACGCGTTGCTCGTAGCTTCCGGTTGCGACGTACCCTCACTGTCGGAATAAATGGGCGAGACCGGTGCCATGTCCGGAACAACCTCGCGTGTCTCAGCATTGCTCTCGTTATTGCGTTCGCGGGATGCTGTGCTAGAGGACGAGTGTACAAGGAAGAACGCTTCGACAGCTGGCTGCAGAACAAGGACGGCGTGATGATCGGGTGTATGTTCAAGTTCCAATAGACAAGCGCTAAGAGTCTCCCAGAGATTATCGAGCACGAGACTCTCGCTGAGAAGCGGAAGAGCCGGATTATCCTCGTCGTTTCGCGAAAACGTAGCTTCGGGAGTTTCCGTCTGTGCTGAAGTCGCTTGCGCTGTGTCCATCGCGAGATTATCGCCTGTCGCGGTTTCTTCGGCGACGGTGGTTTTTTGAGTTTGTCCAGGCACCGCTGTTTCCATTGCCGTTCCTGTTACGCTCGGCGGTCGAAGCGTCGTTACAGCTACTGTCGTTGTTGTCGTTGTCGTCGTTGTCGCAGCTGCCGTTGCCGCAGTTGTCGCAGTCGCTGTCGTTTCGGTTTTCTTCTTGTTCGCTAAGCGCACCGCTTCTCTTATCTGTACAATTACTTTAAGTATCCGTAAGAAGAACGCCTGACTAGATGTCTTGCTGACAAGTGCACTCATCGATGGTAGCTGAAGATCTGTGCCGGCTTTTACTTTACTCGGAGCAGTCACGATAACACTCTCGTGGGTAAATCTGTAAATAACAATAAACAAAGTCACGCATAACGCATTTCGTAATAATGAGAAAAATGGAAAACGGGAAAAGGAAGAAAATCTAAATGGAAAATACTGTTTTACCTATCAAGTAGAATCCCTCGAGCCGAACCACCGGCGCTCGTCGAAGGTTGTTCCTCGAGTGAGTTTCTTCTGCGCAACTCGCGATTCAAGACTTGAAGCTCCACCATGAGATCGTTTATATGCTCGCAAACCATATTCGCCAATTCCATCGCTCCTTCCAGCAGCAGCTTAAGAATCAACTGTCTCGTTGGGTCCGGACAATGAGAGAGATTGAGAAGAAGTGCGGTTGCATCTTCGAGTCCCTCCTCGGAGCAGCTTTTACTCGTCAATACTTGCACAGCGAGACGTAGATGACCCTCGGGTGCGGCAACGCTTTGCTCCTTGCTTGGTTCGGTCTTTTTGTTTTTCGCACTTTCCTGACGACGATACGAGTTGACCTCGGTAAGGCCGATCGATATCAACGACAGTAAACGAAGAAGCTTGTCGGTCAATTGACTGCTTCGCCTTACGACTGACCAATGAAGCATCGATATGAGTTGACCGAATGCGGAAGCTTCGAAAGACGTCAGGCCTTGTTCGGGCTCGATACCCAATGTCGAATTCGAGTGTGTTCTTGTAACGGATTTGCCTTTCTTCGAAGCGCAAGAATCGAGCTTGAGCAGCATGTCCCAAAAGTCTGGTAAATCGCTCTTACCCGATTTCGTCGCTGATTTTGACTTTGTACCAGTCTCCTCTTTACTAGCTCCGCCATTACCGCTAATCTCTTTCTCCTTGTTCTTTTCATCGTTCGTGTCTTTCGATTTCGTCGGTACGAAGTAACCCGGAAAACTCTTGGCGAGTGATATGAGTAATTCCAACGTATGTCTACAAACCGTTGGAGCTGCCTGTGGATGTATCGCTATTACGTTGCCCAAACGATCGGACTTTTTGCCGCTATGTCGGACTACGTGGAAAACGTTTGCGCGACAGCCAAGTGCCGCGTCTATGCTGATGTTCAGCCATGATTGCAAGTTGTTTCTCGTTTCCGACAACTTTGGAGAACTGCAATTTCACGCGATGCAAAACAATCGTGCGTTAATAATTTCGAGTGAAATAAAATTCAACGGGCGAAAGATCTAAACGAATAAGCCAAGAATAACTCACCAATAATCGATTGCCGGATGTAATCCTTTCCTCTTGAATTTACCCGTAAAATCGGCCATTATTTCCTTATTCTCGTCGTTGCTTCGTTCCATTATATTGAGCAGAGCTTTCACCACCCATTCTCTCGTACTTCCGTGATAACACAAATTTCTGATAACTCGATGAAGCCTGAGTGTGTTGATCTTGGGTTCGTCGACGAAGAGAAGAACGAGAAGACACGCTATTGACTCGTGATCGAGAAGTTGTCGACCGCGCAATCTTAAGCCAGCGCTCTGATGAGCTATGCTCGTTTCACCGCGAGGATTCCACGAGTGCCATTGAGCTCTCTGAGGCACCGAGTGAATAGAATAACGTGTACTTCCGCCTCGTCCTCTGCCATTATTTCTCAGTATACTCGAGAGAGCTGTGTTGCCTTGACTGACCTGACTAAGAAATCTCTCTTGCATCATGTGACGATTTCGGGCTTCCCACTCGCGACGCAAATTTTGAGCTTCCTGGGCAAGATCGGGTGGTAAAACGGAAATCTGGGATTCTTCCATATCAGCGAGAATCGCCTGTCTCAACGAAGGCTGTAGATTTTGGAAGAAAGCCGCTGCGTCAACGGGATCTTCGGGATTCGCTGAAGCGGCCGCGTGCCGTTGTTGCTCGAGACGCTGTTGAGCGAGAACTTCCTCCTGTATCGCGGGTGGAAGAGCCGCGAGAAATTCAGGATTGACCTCTACGGGTCCGGTGAATTCTTCGACAACGGCTGGTTGGGTGCGCTGTCGTATTCTTTGAAGACGCAGATGTTCGGCGATAACCTCGTCGCGCATCTCCTCAGGAAGAGCGGCCAAGAAGGAGGGATCGACACCGTCGGGCAATTGTAGTTCACCGCTCGTTTGCTGCTGCTGTTGCGGCTGTTGAGACTGCTGCGGTGTTTGTGATGTTTGTTGCGGTTGTTGTTGAGTCGCTTGCGAAGGTGTTGCAGAGAATTGTGATACTTGAGAAGGCTGCTCCGACTGCGTGGGCGTTGCTTCGACAATCGTATCGTTGCCCTCGGAGGTTGACGATGTCGGATCGTGAGTGACGACGTTAGCGTTACGCTCGCGTCTCGTGTGGTCGAGTGCCAAAAGCCTCTGCATCCAAGCATTCGGATCTCTCGATCCCGCGGCTGTCTCATCATCAGCCGGTTGAACAAATTCGCTCAATAAAGGCACTGGCAACGGACTCGAAGTTCTGTTACGACTTGCCTCGTCCGTTTCACGATTTCCCAGTCTTCGCAATCTCGTGGCTTCCTCCGCACTAGGATGTAGCACCGAGTCAATTATACTCTCGGCAAGCTCTAGCGTCGCATTGCGACTCGCGAGCCGAGGATCTCGTACTTCCAGTGGCTGATCTTGCGGTGGCGGCGGTGGCGGCGGTGGAGGCGGAGGAGTGGGTGTCCGTTCGTCATCATCCTGAACCGTAACTTCCATCTCACCGGTGACTTCTAGAAGTGCATTGTATTGGAGGTTTTTTTTTTTCATTAGGGAGAAAAAAACGGTACAAGTTTTCTCTACAAAAGAAGAAAAAAAGGAGAAAAAATAATTCGCAGTTCAAATGTCTTACCGATAATGTGCCCGTCGCGATTGGTCTCCTGTCGGACAGTCTCGAACGCGGCTTCAACAGCTGCTACGAATCTTCTCGTGTCATCTCGCTGCATTATACAACCGGTTGGTCGTTGCGGCTGTTCGGTTGGTATAAGTATCGACGTTCCAGCTAAGAACAAAAAGTAAAATGGTATAAAACTTGTACAAATCTAAATCACGGAAATGCGACCGAGAAAACATTTGTCCACGTACATTCGCCATTCTTCGGTGATTCCTTAGTTTCTTTCGCATCCTTTTCGCCCTCTTTCTCGTTACCATGTTGTTTCTTACGTTTCTCCCTACGCTCGGCCAATTCGGCGTTTCGGCGCTTCTCGAGTCCCGGCACAAGCTTATGCACGACACCAACGCAACAGTCAGGCTGCGAATCACCGTCGAGAAGCTTACTCTCCTCGATCCACCAGTGCAAAGCTGTTGGTATATTGTTGAGTGTCGCGGCGAGACTCGGTCCAAAGAGATAACCAGATTGATCCTGAAGAACAGAAAGGCGTGACTATGATCGGATTTTGTAATCGCTCCGAGAATCTAATTATAAGAAATATATAAAATCCAAGAGTTCAATGCACTCACGACAAAATCGATCTGTTCCTCTTCCTGATTCGCGAGAATTCCGAGGGTATTGTCCATCACGACAACACGAGTGTCACGGAAACTCGATGCGAGGACCTGACTCGCTGCCAATGGCAGAGTCTGCGCGGCTGGCACCAAAAGTCTGCGAAACATCATTTAACCAGAATTTAGGTGTAAGACAAATAAATAGAAACGATATTATCGATCAGTCGCGTTAAATAGCCGCAAAAATTATGAACCTTTGTAATATAACAGGTGGATTGGGACTTCGTGGATTTGGCCATTGAAGATATTGAAATCTGCGATTGCGAAGAGCTCGTTGAGCACGCACGCTCGCATTGTCCAGACTACCCTGAGCCATCAGAAGTGGATGAGATCCTAGGCCTGAAATTTTCGTCAAGTTACCAACGTGAGAATGACAAAAAAAACACCAAGTTGCATTAAAAAAGTGCACGAAAAGAAGAACAGAAATCTCGTTGACTCATGTTTACCATTGCTATCGGAGACGGGCTGTAAATCATCGAAAAGTTCCTGGGGCAGAGGGAAGCTCGAGCTCCAAGAGTGACTGGGCCTCGTCGAAGCCGGTGTCGTAGCGTTGTTGTCCTGATTTTGATAATTTTGATGTATCATGAACACATTGCCATCTCTTTCGGTCGGTGGAAGGAGGCGAAAAACTCCCTCGGCCACGTCGTCGTACAAATCGGCACCCTCGTCCTCGTAATTCGAAGAGCCTTCTTCCTCTTCGTCCTCTTCTTCCTCGTTCTCCTCGCCTGTTGAATTCATAGACGCACGCGCTTTTAAAAAAACCATTGCGAAATACACACTACATTGCGAAGCAAAGGGGGTAAAAAGAAATTACCATCGTCCTCCTCTTCCTCTTCTTCATCCTCATCGTCGTGAACCTCGTCCTCGTTGTCCTCGGATGGATCGCCGTCTGAATCCGAATCCGAGCTCATCAGATCCTCCTGATAAACGACAAAAACTCCAGTTACGAAACATCACGGTACGTAAAGAATCATATTAAAGATACGTTTTAAATCACAGAAAGAAAAAAAAACTTAAAAAAAGATCAAAGATGCGTCTCGTAACTCTTACGGTCGTGTCGCGAGTTTGATCAAAGTCATCCTGAGCGTCTCTCATCGCGAGACTCTCGTCATCGATGTCCATTGGTCTGTGAGGTCGCGACGTTGGTTCTTCAGTCACGGCCGAGCCGTCTCTGGGGAATAAGACACTGCTGGATTATCAACACTGAATCTTTGGCAATAAGAATTTGGAGATATGGCATACACGCATTTTATTTCAAGAATCAGAGTAGCATCGTTACCTCTCGAGAAGCTGATCCATGATATCCTCGAGAGCAGCTTCGTCACCCTCCTCGTGTACCTGATGACTCTCCGACGTTGGCTCGAGACTCTCGGTATTCAACGATATATCGTGTTCCGTATTCTCCGCGTCCTCGTTAGCCTCTTCGCCAACGGCGTGTGTAGCGTCCGAGGTCGTCGTACCGGTCTGATCGCCGATCGGCTCTTCCTGTGCCATGCGTATCTTCGGTTTCGGCAATTTGTTGTTCACCGTACCGGGCATCGGCTGATTGATAATTCGCGAGAGTGTCTCGAGCGGTTTTAGTGCGGCATTTATCGTACCTGCCATATTAGGACTCGATAGATCGAGACTGTGCGGTATCTTCGCCAAATCCGTTATAATACCTTTTCTCAGCATTATACGAACGATATAATTAACGTTGTTGTATTGATGAACTTTGAGAGGCGTGCGCAATTGCGTCTGCGAAGTTGGTGGACAACTGTCGATCATCGTTGATATGAGACCTATGAGCAATTGCAACTGAGCGTGTTTCTCCGAGCTTTCCGGAAGTGCAAGGGTACGCGTGAGAGCAGCTTTGACCTCGGTAACGAGAGTCGTCTGTGCCTCGGGTGAATGATTGCAGGAAGCTATCGCGGCAATTAACATGCGTGCCATGCTACTGCATTGACGATCGCCCGAATTTTCCGGCAATACCGGTAATAATTTGTCCAGCAAGAAGCCAAGTGCCGTTATGCCTTCGGGCACTATTTCGCTCTGTCCTGCTCGGTAAGAATGCTCGGCAATGAGATTCGCCACGGCACCGTACGATCTTACAGCTTCGGCCAGCATCTTCAGTATAGCGGATTTCGGCAGAAGAGGTTTCTTCGCTTCTTCCGGTTCGAGTTTTCCATTATTGACATAATCGGGATAAATCTTAAGTGGCGTTATTTGATCATCGTCGTCCAATGGTCCGTTGGTCGATGTCGCACTATTTCTGACAACGTCGCGCCTCGACGTGCTTGCCGCTGCGGTACCGATGGTCGATGTCGCTTGCGGCGTGGTTATCTTCTTCTCGGGACTTCCGGTTGGCGAACCCGAGGAGGCGGCGGCGTCGTCCGGAAATACCGGTACGGGCTTCACGAGTGCGTTCAAAAGATCGTGAATAACGTTTATCGAGGTCTCCTCGATCATTGGCATGGCCGATGAATGATTCGAGGGTAACGCCTTAACGACGAGACTGTTGTCAACCTCGTCGCGTTTCAACACGCCGATATCGACGCGCAGTATACTCTCGCAAACGTCACGATAGAGTTCCGGATCGCGACAGACGGCGCTGCTTATCTGTCGCGTCATGAACAGTATCTCTTTGTAAGCAGGTGGAATGTTATGTTGTGTACGCGAACGCACGACTTTTTCCATAGCCAAACGGAGAGTTCGCTCCTCCTCGATGGTGTGACGTATCAGAAGAGTACTTAGACTTACGCAGCCGATGAAACTACTGGCTTGTGTCATGTCCAGCAATAATTGTACCCCACCTTCACGGGCGAATACCGCGGCGTTCTTGTAATCTCGCGTCAGACGAAGACAAACTTTCATGAGAGCGTGAAGAGCATCGCGATCGACCGGAATAGCGAGAAGTTTCACGCAAGCTCGTACGATACTCGGTGCTATGCTCGGATCGAGTCCTTGTACCACGGTATTGCGTTTTTCCTCGGTCGGACTCTCCTCCGTGTCCATATTAGAGTCGGAGCCCGAGCTGGCATCCTCGTTGTTGATTGTACTGTTGAATTTGAAGCCCATTGTTATGGGTCGTCTGTTGTCGCTGTCCTCGTTGACTTGTGTCATGCAGGAGAACGTTATGAGATAACGTCGTCTCGAGCACGTTATTCTAACGCTAGGCTCGCCGGCCCAGTATGCCTCGTTTATCAGTCTATTGTTCGACGATGAATAAGGCATCCATTTTCCCGTTGTAAGATCGAACCATTTCCATATGCGATTCGTCACTTTGTGCATTATCTGCTTTCGTTGCGTTAACACGGCAACTTTTTCTAAACGATCTATCAGCAACAATAAAGGCGCGAGCCATTTAGGTGTTTTCGTCACCGTTGCGTTCTCCTTTCCATCCTTAACGTTCTTCTGCTTGTTCGCCGTGAGAGGTCCTTCGCTGACGACCAAGAGACGCACGAGTTTGTCGAGAGTCGAGCAATCCTCGACAATCTGTGCGCACGGGACTCTCATCTCCTGGAAAGTACCCTCGAAGAACAGGGTGTAGAGATAAATACGTCCGGCAACTTTATTGGCCTCTTCGCACTCGACCAGACGCGCACCAGCCGTCTCATTCTGCATTTCCGCAATACCTATGAGATGATCGACGAGATCGCCAATTTCTCGTATCAATTGGCGCAGCATACTGTCGCGCCACTCGTCACCGTTTCTCTTCGTTATCGTCACGAGAAGATCGCATATTCGATAAACCGTATCGGGCATCAGATCCAGAAGATTGAGACATTGCTCGAGCGCACTGTGCGTAAAATCATCGATCGTCTTTGTAATGGTAACTTCGCGAACGGGCTCTTCCGGGGGCGCTGCTTTCTTCGGATCGGCATCACCGAGAGACATCGCGATAGCGTGCATTATCTGATCGTCATCGACGAGCTCGAGATCCATTATAAGTCCTTGAGAGTTAGTCTCGCCAGTTCCGGGTGCATCGGCGCGTCTAAGCGTCGCTGGATTCGTAAGCAAATAGTCAGTTGCCTGTTCGAGGGTCATGGTGTGTAACAGGGCCTCGAAACAGTGAGCTCTGCTGAATCCCATGTCCATCAGTTGTCGAAGATGCTCGGGATTTACTTCGGGCTCGGTCTCCTCGCGACGTTCGGCAGTTGCCGCTCCCACTCTCGCGGAGGGTGTCGCGGTACTGCTACTGCTTCCACCGCCGGCAGTCGTCGCAGCCGCCGTCGACGTGCCCGTAGTCTCGTCGCCTTCTTCCTCTTCCGTGCGTTCCTTTATGATCTTCTCGCCGCGCATTATGTGACGCAAGATCGAGAGTATCGACTCGGTCATACGCGCGCCATAATTCTTGAGCGGCTTCTTACCCCACATCAGCATAACAGCCTCAAAAGCTTTCTTGTGCACGTCCGTAAGATACTTGAGCGGATCGAACGATCTGTACGCGTTGTAGTTGTTAGTGCACTTTGGCAATCCGATGTGCGGCGAATCGAGTATCGCCTTTGGATTTACCATTTTCTCGAGAAGCATCAGCCAAGCGTCGAGAAACTCGCCCGTACCGTCCGGTAAATTGGGATGTTCCAATCCCTCGGTAAGCGGGAATTGTCCACCTGCCGAGAGGGCCCAGCGAAAAGTCGCGAAAAAAGCGTTTTGACCGCCGAGTTGAACGAATTTCTGGAGCATCAGGTGATAGGGATGTCGCTTCTCGTCGAAGAGCATCGGCGATGTAAAACCGACCGAGCATATGAGAAACGTGAGCTTGAATTTTGGTATCGGCGATGGTGGCAATTTGTCCCAGGATAAACCACGCGTGAGAAGTATATTGAGAGCGCACGCGACACCGCGAGCCGCGGAATTGGTGATCGCGGGCATAATCGGTATTTGTTGACTTCTTCGTTGTCTTATCGGCGAGCCCATGCACAGTTTAACCAGTAAACCGAAAAGTTCAGCCAGAGCGCGTCCCAATCTCGACGAAGCACCGAGCAGAGGCTTTATGTACTTTAACTGGTGAGTATTTGGTGAAGTTCTGTCCGACGTACTGGTGCTCGGTTTGTTTTCATCGATTTCCATCGATACGGGCGGTGGATCGGTGGTGAGAGCTTCCATAGCCGTTGTCATGCCGTTACTTCCCATATCAGCAACGGCGATCGTTCCTGGCCAAACCGAGGTTTCCGCGCCGTCTGTTCTCAGCTCGGGTGGCATCAGTTTCTCCATGTCTTCCTTGCCAAAGTCACAGCCAGCGGGTATTATATCGTCGCTGCACAACGCTAGAAGAAGCGTGCTCTCCCAAACGAGCGACATGTAAAGCTCCGAGAGCCCTTGGAGAACGGTCAATCCGAGATCGGAGCCCCAGTGATTTATCGACAAATTACGCATTTCGCTCTGACTCGTGCGGCAAACGTGAACGAACATTACTACGTAGCCGTGAGCAGCGTTCATAGCATGAAGTAGAGGTGTCGCCGTGTCGCTCGTAAATGCCGTCTCGAGATTCGGCGCAGAGGCGAGTTCGTGCAATAAAACCGAACCACCCGGTGAATCCATGTGATTGTGAAGAGCTTTCAGAAGATTCAGTACCTCGTTGAGCTGCGAAAGACCGGTTTTTAGTACGAGAGGCTCGTGAGCCAGATTCAAGATACTCTTGCACACGGATGCGACCGCCTGTGCAGCTTGAGCGACTGGATAATCAACCGGCAAATTTGGCAAGCCGAGAATCGAAAGTAACGGTACGAGACCCTTCTGAGCGACGAATTCGCGGCAATGATCGTCGGTCGAGTTGTTGCTGAGTATAGCGTCGAGAAACTTCATGACGTTATGAATATAATCGACAAGTGCAATCGGAGTTTTCTCCCGTGGTTGAGGAGGTGGTCCGGGCTGAGCCGGCGACGGTGACGGTTGTTCCTCTCTTTGAGGATGTGAACTCGTGCTTGCCTCTTCCTCATCCTCTTCCTCCTCGTCACTGCTACTTCCTCCGCCACCTCCACCACCGCCGCCAGTATCACCGACACCGACACCCACCGATTGTCCCGAAGATTGTCGATTGCTCGTGCTCGCGTTTGACGGTGAATTCTCAGATTTGCCAGCGGCTCGCCAACATACGTAACGCGGATCGCAACCAAGCACGCACAATTCTTCCAAGAGTTTAATTATCGCTGCCATCGCGTCGGCCTTAAGACTCGGTTGGTGTCTCATCAATTCGTCCATAGCGTTACCGAGATTCGAAGCCGTGTCACCGAGAGGATCGGCGCTACGACGACGACGCATGGCTGACAGATAAACGGGCGATAGGAGAACGTTGAATACTCTTTCGAAGGGTCGTCTCTTCGAGAATGATTCGAGACCGCGAATATTTAGACACAGAGCACTGAACACATTGGGCAATGATCCTAGAACTTCTCTAGTAGCAGGAACCTAGTGAAAAAAATGAATGTATGGTATCGATTAAACGTAAAATTGGAAATATTGTAAATAACGAATTAATGTTTCCTCTTTCGTAAAACTTACGTCTTTGATGAGTAGAGCGTGAAGAACAACCTCGGTCAAGCCATTGTCCTGTAGCGACGAGAGCAAAGAAGGTTCTTGAAATACGTAAACAGTAACGACGTCGGTAGCGAGTAGAAACAGCGAAGGTCCGTAATATTCGGAGTTGCTTATAATGTGTTTCAACGAAGATGGCAAAGTTCCCTCCATCACGTGCCTTATACTGTCCGAGAATGCTGGATCTTGTATCGCTTTCTTGAGAAAGTTTAACATCGATTTCAAGAGCGCGGCTCTCTGCGGCAGACACGTTTTGCCGGAGCGTGCAGCGGAAAAGTCTTGCTGCTGCTCGATTTTCGTCTCGGTCTTGGAATTCGTGTTCTCGTCCTCGGAGAATTCCATGGGATTCGAAGCTTCCTCGTGCTCGGTAAATCCTTCAGCAGGCAATTCCGTGGATGGTCCAGCATCCTCGCTGCTGTTTTCCGTCGTGGTTTTCGTGTCTCTGACGGTCTGCGGCGCGTCTTGTACGGGTAGAAGATTCGGCTCGATCTCAAACGGCTGTTCCTTCTTGCAAACATTTATCTCCATGTCGAGTCGATTAATGAAACTTCCTAGACCACCGTGGGCCTGAAATCCTTGCATGTCTATGTTCGTTATCAAGTCTATAACTCGTACCGCCCGGGTGACGAAAGTTATGTGTTCTAGCTCCGTTCCCGGCCAGTTTATCACTTTCAGAAGACTTTCCATCATTCCGCAACTGACGAGAGCCTCGCCACCAGCCTCGTAACTCGCGAGATGATACAAAAAGCTGAACAGAGCTGTGGCAAGCGGCAATGGGAATGGCTGACCGTCCGGCTGAGGTGATGTCAGAGTGGTTATGCACGTACGAACGAGTACTGGCAAAAATCCGTGATACGAACTCGCCCCAGTCACATCGATAATCATATTTAAACGAGAACCAGGTTTCTTAGGGAAATGAGGATTGCGATCAAGATGTATTATGCTCGTTAAAGTGCGCAATGCCGCGGCTCTAATCTCGACGAGATGAGGATTCGGAAGTTCCAATAGCTCAACGAGTTCCTCGAGCAAACCAGCGTGAAGAAGGCTGTGCGCGTTTTCCTGCAATGCGTTACTGTAAACGAGCACGGAAAGGGCCTGGAGACGCGCCTGCACGCACTGCAGGCGTCTTCGATAGTCTGAGAAACTGTGAGCCAATCTTATGTGTGTCAATAGTGCCATCTGTAAGAGAAGAATTAATACAAATTTCGGAAATCTCAACGAGCGAAGATTTTGGACGATTATGGAGATCGAAAATCTTTCGAACGTACCTGTCGATCGGGTGGCACGTTGTAAACTTTCAACAAATCGTTCATTATCTGCGCTGGCGTTTTGCCAAGTTTATCGACGTTCTCGATGTGTATGTAAGTAACGAGATTCGTCAGACTCGTTTTCTTCGCACTCGTTGCTCCGGGGTTTGGTATTGTCGGTATCGTAGTTGTCGTAGCGCTCGCAGATACTTCCGTCGGCGTTGCATTATTCTCCGCGTAATATTCGAAGTGAAGAGTCGTTGCACTTGCCGGAAAATTCTGAAACGTGTACAGAATCCAAGCGTCGATGAGGTTAAACATAATTCGGAGTTTATTGGTCATTAACGTTAACAGCTACATTTCTATCAGGCCTTACCTTCTCCGGATGTTCCTTACAGCAGTCTGCCAAGCCAAATCCATTCTCTTTACCACCCCAGCTCTAGAAAAAAAGAAAATATATGAAACATAATAATCGATGTTTCATCATATTTCATCATTGATGATGATGAGAGAAAAACAAACCTCGGCCAAGTGAGTAAGTCTGCTCAACAATGCCTGTTTCTTCTCGTTGTTCAAACGTGTTATAAAGTTGCTTCGTTTACTGAACATGTAGAGAAGATTTAGTACACCGAGAACAACGTGCATATCGCAACTCGACAACAGCGTCACCAGATGTTCCATACTGTTGTACAAATGGCGAGAGAACGAATGCTCGATGAGCAAAGTTGTAAAATGAAGTACCCACAGGAGAAGTTCTTTGGCCTGTAGAAAAAATAAATAAAACCTTTGGTCTCGACGGTTACAAACGATATATAATCGAAAGGTTTCGTACTAACCTCACAATTTTGTGGTAAATCGCAAGCGAGTTCCCATGGGTTATCGGGACTTCTCGCGACTGCCTCCTCTAGTATACTGTCGCTCAGATCCAGCACATCTATCCAATGAAACAATTCGCATTTTCCAAAAGTCCACGCGTCTATCTGTTTTAATTCTTCCAATAACTCGGTGTGAGAACAAGATCTCAGCTTGCTGATGAGTCCCTGACATTCCGCAGGCTACGCAAAGGTAACGAATGCTTATTAATCGTGCTACGGAAGAAAGTCTAGCGAAGTTAAAAATTGTCGGGAACCTCTCGACTTACCACGTCAGAAGTGCACTTCTTCAGTCTGCTCCTGTCTATCTTCATCGTGAATGATTTCTATTCGGTGAAATGAAACTAAATATAACTGGAAAAAAAAAGGACAAGACACGGTTGAAAATCCAAACTGCCATGCCAGGATTAATGTGACGAGTTTGAAATTTACACTCTCGAAAATTATTTACTAAACCTCGTGTGATTCAATCCCGTGCACAATAATTTGACGGGATAAAAAAGAATTACTTAAAGACGAAAAACTTAGGCTATGTATATCACCGATTGACGTTAAAATCACGAAACGCGATTGCCAGCTTGGCACGACACATATAAAAAATGGTTGAAAAGGAGAAAAAAAAATGAAAAATATCTACGATTGAGTCTAATCTCCGTTGCGTCACGCGCACGGAACGATATACTCACATCGTTGCGATGCATACGCGTGTACCATCGAAAACACACATGGACATTTACGACGTTTCGAGAACAAAGCCGCAGCGTTAAACGCGAGCGAGTTTTGACGAGTCAAATTGCATCGTCATCGGGTCGAGCGACGACGACGACGACGACAACTACGGGGTTTCAGCTCCTGTTATAACCTAACAGCGCTCCGAGAAATTCGAGAATGAGGTAGTAGAGTCAACAACAAAGAGAGCTGTGAGACAGAAGAAAAGTCACGAAAGGAGGAAGGGGGAGGGGGATATTCGCGACTATCGCAGGTTATTCACCGTCCTTTTTCTTGTCTAGAAGTGTCCTCGTCGATTAAATCGCCCGCTTCGATCGGGACACGGCTCAAAATACGGTATGAAAAAACGTTTTTTGCGGAAATGGCGGTTATAAAGGAGGGCAAGAGTGAAAATCCGAACGACGAGGAACGTCTCGAGCGCGAGCCACGGTGGAGGGAGAGACACGGCGGTACAGCGAGTGAAAGAGAGAGAGAGAGAGACAGAGAGGAAGAGAGAGAGAAAGAGAGAGAGAGAGAGAGAGAGAGAGAGAGAGAGAGAGAGAACGAAAGGAGGAAAGGCGAGCAAGGAAGGGAGAGGGAGGGGGGAGCCGTGTCGACGAGCGAGAGGGAAGATAGAGCACACGATGCTCCCCGTGCATTATACTTATGATGATAATAACTTCGCCGATCTTCTGGCATTCATTTTTCCCCCGCTTACCTAACGATTCCCTCGCTGTCTCGTGGATCACCGACGTATCGCTTGATGCTCACAATTTTGTCGTCGCTCGATTCTAGCCTCGTGTCCTCATGAATCCCGATGCACTCGTCAGGAATGGATGAGCCACTCGTAACGGGCATTGCGGCCGTCGAACGGCGTTGTACACGATAAACTAAGGCAGGGATACGACACGACCTGACCACCAGCGGTGGTGCTCTCGTGCAACCCACCGTTTCACTTAACGGCCTCTCTGTCTTCTCTCGAGATATATATATATATATGTCCGTATATATACATATAATACTACGTACACCTCCGATTATGATAATTAAGAACGAGCTTAAATAAGAGTCCTCGCGAAAGCTCCGAAGCCTCTTACAATTGTTCAAGCGTATCTCGTTCTTCTTGCACACACGATCACAACACTGACCCTGTACGCGCACTTCCTCTATGCCGTTCAGCGCCAATCTGACCGCCGATCGTCGCCATTTTAACCGTGATGATCCACCACCACACTAAGGCGACACCGACACCAATGCGGACTATGTACCGTACTAATCTTACCAACACTGCTGGGAGAGTTCGCGCGAGAGCTCACAGACTTAATTTTTTCCAACCTCTAGGCACGATGGCCTGCAATTCTAATTAATTTCTTCACACACGACACATCCCTACAAAACTTAAAAAAAAAATTATTCTGCCGCACGGTAACAAAACTATCACACGCAAATTCCTTAGCAAAAATCTCGATTTTAATGAAAATTACGACTCACTGATCAATTGTGACGAGTGCACTGCACTTTCCCTCTCTCTACTTTGATTAATACACGAGGCGAAAATGCACGCACATCCTCTCGCGAAGGAAGACGAATGCCGTGACGGTGACGAGAGTTCACGTGTACATGTGTCCGTGTGTCTCGTATCTACTGGCGCGCACTCTTCGTTATGCCCGAGAAAACATCGCGAGACTCGACGCGCTCTTCAAAATTAAAAAAGGTACAACTTCACGTATTATCCCCCGAAGCGCATTCGCACACATACCTGCCTATGTCATAACGAACGCTGAACTCTGACTCATTGTTCTCATGAAGTATTTCTTTTATTATAAGCGATTCGCCGGTTTCTCGCATATTATCACTAGCACCTCTGTGTGCAAGCGTAACTAACGTTTGAGATAGGTGAATAGGCGTAAATTCGTCATCTCCATTCCACGTGTTTCATTTCGCCGTCAATCACTTTTTTAAACGGATAATGTAGGAAATGCGAAATCAAAACAAAAAATTTATTAGATTATACTTTGATAAAAATATATTTCAAGAGTACAGAAAATGTTGGCATACTTTCTATCGATCGCTCCAATTTGGACGCTCGGTTTCTAGAATAACATCGACGAGCGATATTTCATCGCCAAGAACATAACGACTTTTCGATTTTCGTAGAGAGCCCAATTTTTGTTTATCGACACCGTGCAAAATTGTGTGAATCTTCTCGAGTAACGAATCAATTTTATTCGCATAAATCGCTCCGTTCGTCTCGTATCGAAGTGCGCCAGGACTTTTCACCTCGATCAGACGATTTATGTATCGAGCGATATTCACTTCACCGGAAATTTCTCGATTTCCCGAATATTTCATAATCGGATCGATACCCATGGATTTCCAGATTAGTTCTATGCTGAAATCCGGTTTTGAAGATACGAATTCGCGACAAAAATTCAACAAATTACGATTTTCCTTGTTCACGGAAGAATGCATGTAAATAGCGACATTCGTTTGCAAGCTAAGGCGTCCTAGTCGTAGCAACGTTTCCAGAGAATACGGAGGATACTTAGGATCGCAGAATATAACGACTTCTTGGTGGCCCAATGGATCCATCGGTCTTGTAATTGGTTTCTGTAATTTTCTCCCTAGGGAAACTCTCGGACCGGTTCTGCGAAGAAGATTGATCGATGTTGGTCGATGCTTTTAGCTCGATACTCGTACGAAGGACAGACGATTAAGAAATTCAATTTTCAAGCTCGTTTCCGTTTCTTTTTTTTTTTCCCTTTTCCAGAATAAATTATAAATACCTTATGGGATTGGAAATCGATATTTACTTTTCGAGTCGACAAACGGGATTGTTGTAGACCATCTGAAGATCAACCTTCGGTCCAACGAGATCCCTTATATTGTTTATATTGTATTTAATCATCGTCGGTCTGAAAAACAATAACGATACATTTTTCATAAACGTGGAAAAGTATTTTGATGAAACGAGAAGAAAAATTATGCAGTTTCGGAGTTGAAAAAATCTTTTACCGCTCTAGCGACAAGCCCCAGGCGATAACATTGACATTTTCAGGTAGTCCCATCGGAAGCAACATCTCTGGCCTGAAAACACCGCTGTTACCGATCTCGATCCACTTGCCGAGACCCTTGTGGAAACAAAAGATTTCCATGCTCGGTTCGGTGTAAGGATTGTACGCAGGTTTAAATTCGAGTTGTTCAATGCCGAGTTTCTTGAAGAATTCGTATAAAGTCCCAATCAAATCGCCCAGGGTGAGATTGTAATCGGCTATTACGCCCTCAACTTGATGAAATTCAGCAAGATGCGTAGCATCGAGAGTCTCGTTTCGAAAGACCCGATCGATACTAAAGTACCGTACGGGCTTAAATTCCCCCTGTAAATTCATCAAGTTCGAGAATTATTGCAAAATTTGTTTCCGATGTAAAAAAATAGTCAAATAATTTTTTTTTCCATCATTGATGTCTCATTTGTAAATAAACTAACGTACTTCTTGCATGAGTTTGTGAAGCATCCGAGCGCTCACGGCGGTCGTATGAGTTCGCAGAAGATTCTTCTGTGCCTCTTCAATTTTCCAGTCATAACGATAGCCCTGAGATCCATAGCCACCTTTACTGTGAACCTCCTTCACCTTTTCCAAATAATCCTGAGGAAAATTGTGACTGGTTCTTGGTCCTAGAAAAACAATAAAAACGATTATTATATTATTTATTATCATCGAGAGAATTTAGGATCATCGTATTACGGGATACGAAGAAAGTGTCGTGAGCATCGCGAGCAGGATGCTGTTGAGGCTGGAAAAGAGCATCGAAATTCCAGAAGGAGCTTTCCACAAAATTATTCGTCGGCATCTCCGTGAATCTACGGAATTATAAATAAAACTTCTGTCGAAAGAACATTTTTCGATGGTTTTGATACAAATGCTCGACGAGTCTTACCCCATTTCAAGAAAAATCTTTCTGAATTCCGTTCGTACTTTCAATAATGGATGCAAATGTCCGACCTCGAGTGCCGAACCAAGAGCATCGAAATTGTAAGGCTTAAACTTCTTTTCCTTCCAATTACCGCTCGTCAATAGATCGGCCGTTAAATCGGCTTCCTGCTTTTCTATTTTCGTACTGAAGTTCGGACCTTTTCTCACAATTACGCTCTTGATGATTCTGCAACGAGAACGAGTCATAAACAACGATAAAAATCCTATTTCCTTATGGAAACTTACACCTCTTGTAGCATCTTTCTCTTCTTGTATTCTATTTTAATATTGTCCGGAACGTCTTGAAGGTTTTTCATATGCGCTTGAGTCGTATCCTCGATCGACGGAGTGTTTCTAGCGAGGTAAGGAACGCCATCTTTCTTCGATAGTTTTATCCAACCAGCTTGAAGAGCTTTGGACACTCCGACCTTGGCATAAGGCAGATCTTTCATTATTGTAGATTGCAATATTCCACTCTCTGGAATAGCATTGTATACCACAGCCTCGTGACTACCGTTCTTTATAACGTGCTCGCCCTCTTCGGTGGGTTCCCATCTTCTTTGGCTTATTTGCTCGACCAGGACCATCTGTGACAAACGCTCTCAACTGTACTAAATAATAAATTCAAACTCGCATATAGCATTTCAGTCGTTTTCAAAACTATTGATAATTTCATCGACAAAACCTTTTCTATAAAGGAAATGACTTCTGGATTTTGTCTTTCTCACGAAAGAAGCATTCTATATGGGTAAAAAATAGAATGAACAAATATAAAACAGCGGATTTGCGGCTATATCCCTCTGCGATCTATCAAGATACTTCTCGAAACATTTAAAGTCCCATAATGCCTTGAATCGTTCAGTAACAACACTCTTAAATAATGATTTCGAGCCTTTATATCACATTGTTTGCTATTTAGCCGGCATCTAAAATTTGAGAATGGTTACTCAACTCTTTATCAAGTATAAATGTTTAAATGGGTAAGGCCATCCACCCTGTACCTCGTGATGGTAATCACGGTTTGTTTTTAAATCGACAAACGGAAGCAAAAGTCTCCAAATAAATATAAGCCTGTTCCTACATCGTTCGTAGATGCGAGCGTATTCCCTGTATAGTACAACCACCAGGACTGCCGCAATATTTACTCGCGACACTCCTTGTGCTGTACGCGAGTTCATGAATCGGTCGAGGAAACTTACGTCCGGCAGAGTCTGGAGACTCTTGATAGCTCCGATAATTTTCTGATGATCATCATCCACGACACCCACCAAATCAAGAGAATTGACTTGTTCGTGAACCGCTAAATAATCCAAAACTCGTTCGACCAATTTGCTCGCCATACTTGACTATAAGTGCATAATCTTAGAGCCTCAAAATGAACGGTAACAAACGTTACTCTCAAATACTGGCAATATGCTGCAAATTAAGAACAAATTTGATCATCGTATATACTTGGCTGATTGTCAAATTTCTATGATTTTCACGTTGTTGAATATTCTTTACCTGATTGTTACGTACGTAACGTAATACTAAAGATAGAACACAACCGGCATGTGCCTATGACAATTACCATTTATTGCGCTCTATAAAACATCTGTATCGACAATTCTCCACGTTTTCGATTTATCAAATAACCAAATGGCGCCATCTACTGGCCATCGTTGTTTTTTTTACTATTTCTCAACACAGATGGCAGCACCGTTCGCTATTCAGGCCGCGTGATCAATTTAAATCATTTTTTTATATTAATGTTAGTGTTATTGCAACAATAACACCAACACTAAGAAATTATATGATTCCAAGAATAAAAATCGGCAATAAGGTGATGATTTAATGGATCCAGCTTGATCACGATGATAATGGTTGCAATTAATGTATGTCACATTATGTTCCAAATTTATTTCATACTTCTCAAGATCCACAATGTAACCTGTTTCTCTTCACAAAAGACTTCTACTAATATATATACTTTATGGTACAATTGTATTTTTTTACACGAATGGCCAGGAAATTGGAATGTACCGGATAATCTCCAGTTTTGCTAAAATACCTGCGTATTCATCACGGAGACATTATTGTGTACTTAGTATCCTGGTGAATATAATCGAAAGCTTTCAACCAAGTACAATCAATCGATCAACGCCCTAAATTAATTAAAATCAATTAACATCTACATCGTAATCGTAATTTCAAACACGTTCGATATTCGAAACTATCTCATATCAGATTAAATCGGCTATTTTCTCACTCTCGACCATAATTCAGGGTGAGATTAAATGAATTGAAAAACCAGCTACGGCAATCAAGTATCTGTAACTTGTTTAATGATAAAGGAGAAATCAACTTAACATAAATTCCGCCTCAACAATATACATTATCGAACAAAGTACATTAATGGAAACATCTTGGAATTTACACACTGAGAGATGTTCGCGTATTCATGTAAAATCGATGACCAGAAAATAGGAAAGTTAGAACATAGATACACGCCGCGATCCAACAGTTGTATGCGTTTTGTGTGTAACCTCTGTCTACTTCGGTGTAAAAAGCTTCCGGAGTTGCAAAGACTTTGCCCTCGAGGGGCAAATCCTCAATGAGTGCCACACTTTTCACATAGAAGAATATTCCCATAAATAGCTGGAAAATAAAACGATGCAACATCTGTAAATAGGTCTAATACAAGCATTGATCTAAAATAGGAAAATGGTACAATGAAAAATCGAATAAAAATATTCTACAAAGTACGACAGTAGTTTCGAGGATTGAGTAGAAAATGAGCCGAAGTAACGAGTTGTTTTGGGGATGAAAATAAGAGTATCCAATAATTGACGATCGAGTATTTGACAAATCGGGTCCGTAGCTCGGAACATCAGTTGATCGCTTACCAATTGGACGATGCCCCAAACGGATAAGATGAGGCCGCAAAGGGCATATTTCGGACCGCAAATCTGCATTGTGCTTGCGGAGAATATTCCAAAAATGTTTCACTTATCGCCGTGATCTCGAGTTATAATTTTTCTTCGGAGGATTGATGATGAGCGCGAGGTAAGATCCTCTCGTTACGCCCCAGTGTACGATGGTCATATGATTGCAGTCGATCGATTCGATACTATCGCCGTGTTAAAAGTTTCTAGCGGCTAGTGATTAATTTTTTGTTGTTTGGCGACATTGACAATAAAAAACCCTATAATCGAGCTGAATTCTAATCGTAATTGCTTTTACGCTAATTATCTAAAGGAAACGTTCTATTTATATACACTGAAATAAACACAGTATAGGCACGACGTCACAATTCGTCGGTCACGTACAGGGGAAAACGTCATGATTGAATGATTTGCTTCTGTGAGATCCTTGCAATGTTGCACAATGAGAGGAGTTTGATATAATCTACATGTAATACGATAAAATTGCCGTTACCAATAGTATATCGACCTTGGTAATGTTCGTAAATTTTCAAATAACGATTATCGGCCATTTCGAATTTTCTAAATGTCTGGAAAACCGTAATAAAAGCGGAATGTTTTTTGCACGGGTAAAATAGAATACAATTTGAAATTTCTATTACACACGTGTAATAGTGCAAATGCTTCAGTACTTCATCGTTAATATGGAAATCTGATAATATAGATAATTTTAAAGAGTAAGAGTTTTATCATAGGGATAAACTGCGCTAACAGAATTGAATATTTTAATTCGATCGACTGAATTGCCGCGTTAACAAATTGACAGTGAAACGAGAGAAAAGTAGTGGTAGCGACATGATTCATACTTCCTGCTGTTGTCGGCCCTGATTCATGGGACCATGGTTGACCGACTTGGTTAGTTCGCGACTTAGCTCTTCTGTCTTTGTATTAATCTAATCGGCAATATTTCAACGATTATTCGTCACATTGGCAAATTAAATTGAATTCGCAACAATGAAATAATCTAAAGTCAATATTTTCTTGTATCTATTTCCGAGCATCTCTCGAACGTCGCAGTCGTTGCTTCCCGAACGGAGGCTATACGCTCGCTGTTGGTGGGCTGTGTTTTTGACAGCTATCCCATGTATAGAGTGTACATTCGTGCAAATTAAGCAACCATAGTTCGACCGCTTAATTTCCTCGATCAAGATTTTTGTTCGAATCGAAAGTGTGCTTAGCTAGTTATCGTGAACCGTTCGCGTCGTATTTTTCTCAATCTGTTCGTATGTTGCAGTTAACAGCGAGGCCAATGCCAGGCGAATTGCAATGGTGGAGAACTGCTTCGGCAGCTCCGGCCAGGTATGTTTTTATCACGAGTTATTAAAACTTTCTTTTTACGATTGTAACATTAAAAACACGCGAGTAAAAGGCTTTACTAAAAAACAATAAGAGTTATAGAACATTAAACAATTTCTACTAGTAGCGAATGAAACTGCATGCCTCGCTCAGTGCTGCCATTTCAAATCCTAGATTTACATTGGAATCGTATCCTGCGACCTCAAAAGCTCGAAATGACCATTTTTGTTCGATTTAAATACCTTTTCGGCTTTCCATTGGCCTATATCCAAGACTTATCAAGTTCCAAATGTTGACCTCGAATTTGAAATCTGTGACCTCAATAACCTCCAGGTATGAAATATTATCGAAATTGCATAGTTTTTTATCATTAACGGTAACCATATCTACGCTGCGTTTATTAATATCTTGATTTTTACCGATTACAAAATCTGCGATCTTGATAGCTCCCTTGTATCGAACATCGTTGATAAGAATTTAGTTTTTCTCTGTCTATCGTATCGATATTATCATTTTCAATGTTGAAATTTCAACAAAATTTTATAACGTTTTTAGTCTCTTGCCGTGCCTGGGAGAGTCTTGGTGGGGGAAGGTGTCTTGACAAAGATGTGCAGAAAAAAGCCAAAGCCCAGGCAATTTTTTCTCTTCAACGACATATTGGTGTACGGCAACATAGTCATCAATAAGAAAAAGGTGAGTCATAGAAAGCAACGAAATTCTATATGCATATATATATAACATACATATTTCTTCGAACGTTTTCATTCTATGTGATACATTGAGTAATTTGATCTTGAAAATAATAAACAGTATAACAAACAACACATTATACCACTGGAGGAAGTGAAGCTTGAGTCATTGGCGGACGATGGACGTAAGTTAAGATCGAGTTTCATTGACTTGGCCAAGAATCTAGACACGCTAGTGCAACAGAAAGATTTTTTTTTTCTTTCTTTCTTTTGCCCCAGTACCGTCGAAGCATTTCTCTCGCCACTGACTAACGTTGGTTCGAGAATCGTGTATCATTGTATTCGAATTCCCTCGTGAATTATCGTTGTTTGTAGAGTTTCGAAACGGGTGGCTCATAAAAACAGTAACAAAGTCGTTTGCCGTTTATGCTGCTACCGCAACAGAGAAACAAGAATGGATGGCTCATATAACAAAATGCATCGAGGATTTGTTAAGAAAGAGTAAGCGCGCGATATTCTTATTTTATCGTCCTTTCGATTATTTGCGTAGAAACATTCTACCAATGAATTTTTCTATTCTTAGGCGGCAAAAAGCCTGTCGAAGTTCATGCAGCGGTATGGGTTCCCGATAACGAGGCGACTATATGCATGCACTGCAACAAGACACAATTTACAGTACTGAATAGAAGGGTAATATAATCTAATCGCATCTCGAAGTATTCGGTACGAATCGAAAATTACGTGTAAATAACATTTTTCCAGCATCATTGCCGACAATGCGGAGAGGTGGTTTGCGGCCCGTGCAGCAACAAAAAATTGATTTTACCAGGACAATCGAACGGAAAAGCTGTACGGGTTTGTCTCCAGTGTTATGACGCGGCGAGCAAAGTAAAATCGTCGTCACCAACCACCAACGACAATCTAAACAATACCGATCAACAGCGCAATTCCGCGGATAGCTCGGGTGGCGATAGCTCCGGCGATGACGAGGACGGCACCAAGGAAGAAAATCACGATGAGGTACGCGATACTATAGGTTTTAAGAAATACAGAAACATTTCGAGACTCGACTTTACCAAACGATATTTCTTTTTTCAGCCTAAATTCTACTCGACCCTGGTTCGATGAACCGCTCTAGCTGATCATCTCAAGTAAACGACAACAACAACAGAAAGACTATAAATATTATACAGACGATGTATTTTTGGAGATATCGCCCACATTGAAGTCTGTAAACAAGATTATCGCAGTCTCAGGAAGACGATATTATTTTTTTTTTTTTTTTTTTAAACCACGTGTCTACAACGAAACACGAGGGATCTATAATTGAAACTTGCAAACATTTGCATGAGAGATATACATACATACACATAGTCTTAATCGCCGAGTCTTTAAAAAATATTATTAATTACACATTTATTCACGGATGGTGCGACAAAATTGACAATTTTTCGATCAGAATTCTAAAAACGTTTTGTATTTTTACAAAACCATAGCCCGTACGTAATACAAACAGATTTTATATTCACAATACTTGGAACGTGGGAAGTTTTTTTTTTTTTTCTCGTATTTTATAAGCCGACATGCCAGTTTGTGCCTTGTAATTGGATATTTTGTATGCACTCGTTTCCCTACCGAGAGACAAAGGTGGGAAGAAAAATATTCTCAAGGACTTGGAGAATTGACGATACGAGAATTTCGTTTAGAGCGAGATCCGTCGTTTTTGTCCTTTTTCGACACGAGTTGTTTGCCGAAAGACGATATCGAAATTTCAAAGAGTGTATTTTGCATCGAACATTTGTATCTGTAAATAATTGAATAATCTTGTACGAAATAACATGTTATTCGGAGAGAGTAGTTTTGTCAAAACTTAAAATGTCAATTTTATCATTAAAATGTTTAATTGTAATTGTCGAAGCTCCACGGTCAACAATTATGCGTTCTTCTCTTAGGCGAGGATAAAAAAACAATGTCTTGTATGAGTTACATAAGATTATTATTATTATTTGTCAAGATATTAACGATAATTTGTAGATGATAATTCTACCAAAAAAGTCTGTGCTCTCGTCGAAAGTGAGTTTGTAAGTTCTGGCATTTATTGCCTTGTCCAGTTCGAAACGCTGCACTTTATTTGTGTCTTCCGGATAAAAACACTGAATAGCTGTTAAACTCTTCGAGTCTCCTCCAGCTTCTACGCGACAATCTTTCCCAGCAAAGCCTCCTTGAAATTGTATTTCTACGGCAGATAAAGTGCATTCTTCTTTGAAATCGATAATTATCCACTGTGGTGAACCCTGTATAGGAGTACAGAAGATATTTTTTAATTTGAAAAGAATTTACACCTACGTATGGTAAGTACCTTATATATCGCAATATAAATCATATTTATGTATTACATCGAGCGATATATAGATATAATAAGCATGCATAGGTGTTAGTTCCGAGTCGACCGCAACGAGCGCTGCAATCGTTTGTGCAGGATAAATCTTATTCGCAACAAGGAACTCGCCGAATCTTACCGAGTCAGAATTCCAGCATGTCTCATCACAGTCGTCGTATAAAAATTTTTTGCCGTAACTGCGAACTTCTTTATTCAGAACTGAACTAACCCTGCAAAGACGAAGAATTTTTGCTGAGTGTACGCTACGAATGATTGACGTGTAACGTCTAGTTCTGGCGAACTCGTTCCTCATGTACTTTATATGCAACAATTATAATTCTGCCTTACTTACCGACACTCGAATGGTTTTTCTTTCAACAAAGAAAGCATTTTCTAAAAACTGCAGAATCTATTCCCCGGTGCAGGACCCGCGACTTGCGACATGTGGCGAACGTGTATTTTCTATTTACGAATTTATAAAACGGCGATGTGTAGATAGTAGCGAGCGATGGTCACGCCTCCACGCAGAACAGCGGTGAATTACGGCAAAATAGATTGTCATCGTCACCTATGTGATGTTGGCCGGGTAAGAAACGATTTTTATTTTTAATTTAATTTTTTGTCTGCTGCTTGATTAGTTCGATTTTGCTAAAATCTCGTCCTTCAAAGGATGCCAAATGTTATTATAGATTTTGCGACTCCATAGCCTTCTCTATTCTTTGTCTCTCCTTTCATCGTCCCAACGAAAGTTTATGAATCCAAGTGTAGATTTCATTCTTATCATGGGTCGCTGCATAAAAATTCTTTTTTATCCGAGATGCGATGGCGAGTCTAAATTCGTTGATTAGACTTTTTCCTTCTTCAGTTTGAATAATCAAAATGGATGTCTTGACACTTCGCACGCACAGGTAAACAAACGACATAATTTCGTTTGTTTGTTCGATTGTGTGAATAACGTTACGTATTTGGTTGATGCGATTATTTATCTAGATTGGTACATCTCGATTTGAAAGGGGCTCCACCGAGGCCATCGTACTTCGAAAAGGTTCGCGAATATCTAAAATCTTCCCAATCGCGTTTGCTTCTGCCTGTAGTTATACGTTATTCCTAATGAAATTAGGAAATGAATTCAGAAAACACATAAACCTCATATTTTTATATATTCGTATAATTGTTACAGATATTCCCATTATTTAAAAAATGGGGCGCTACGGGACTTCTCATAGAATGGGAGGATACTTTTCCCTACACCGGAGAATTAATGCAAATAGGAAGCAACAATCCAGCTGGCATTGCAAGTGGATATGCAAAGCTAGACGCCCATTATATCTTATTCTGGGCTGCAAAATACGGTTTGGAAGTAGTGCCGTTGGTCCAAACTTTTGGTCATCTGGAGGTGAAAAGAAATTACTAAAAAAACATAAATATCTATCCAAAATTACACCCAAATACTAATGAGAATTTGTTTCGGGTCAACCTCACGTATCGAATCTTCCTCTCTATCGCTTTTTGAAAGATCGCATACATTAATTTACTTATTAATTTATCCAGGAAGTATTTATTTTCTCACGCTCACGATTATTATTTTAACAGTTTGTGCTGAAGCACGAAGAATGGCGATGTTTGCGAGAGGTTGAAAACTTTCCAAGTTCTATCTGTCCGTCGAATCCAAGAACGATGTCATTGATAAAATCTATGATACATCAGATAGTATATTCTCATTGGGATATAGAATATCTGCACATAGGTGGAGACGAAGTCTGGCACATGGGACTATGCCCAATGTGTTCCAACAGAGTTAATTCCTCAAAACATGGAAAATCATCGTTATACCTCGAGCACATACTCGCTGTAGCCGAATTCATAAAAGAGGCGTATCCAAAATTGAAACTAATCATATGGGACGATATGTTGAGATCCATAGAATTACAAGTTTTAAACGGTATGTCCATACGAGAGTTATTATCGTCCCTTAGGTTTTTGACCTTTTGATAAAATTAATTGTACGTTTTACAGAGTACGACATCGGTAAATATGTCGAACCGATGATATGGCATTACAATGCGAGAGAAACGTTCAACTTGCCAAGAGATAAGTTTACATATGTGAAATTTTTATTGAAATATTACATATAATTTCATTCATATTAATCTTACATTCAGTTATTTGATTTTACAGACTTGTGGACCAAGTACAGCGCGATATTTCCTCATCTGTGGGCTGCTTCGGCGTTCAAAGGTGCTACAGGCTCGAATCAGCAGATTCCGGTGATAAGTCATCACATAAGCAATCACGATCGATGGCTCGAAGAGCTGAATACTCATGGAATAAAAGCTCCCGAATTTCGTGGTATTGCCTTTACCGGATGGTCCAGATACGATCATTATGCAACGATGTGCGAGCTTCTACCGACCGCTATACCGTCGCTAGCGATGTGCATAAAAGTCTGGTTATATGGATATTCCGAGCAAACGCGTATCGAAGTCGCGGAAAGTCTAGGATATGTCGATTGCAGATTTTTACCATTAAATCCGCAAATAAGACCCGTAGTTATGCCACACTATGGGCGATATCCAGGCTCGCAGGTGACCGAAGGAATCGAGTTGTTTCTTAACGTGAAAATTAAATATGAACATGCCATCAATAACGAACAGTAGGTAGAGAATGTGGAGAAAAATTCATACGAGTTTAAGATACTTTTTCTCATTGTCTTCTATTTAATTTTTCGTCGCTAGAATAACGTGGTTGAATCCATGGCAAGTGGCTAACAACTATACAAATCCAATGCAGCTCCAAAGTCTGTTAGCTGCATTTTCTGAGTAAGTTTTACTAGATCGAACGATATTCAACGAATCTGCCGATAATGGAATAAATTAAGAAATAATATTCGTCGAAATTCGTAGATTACTGTCCGAGCTCTCGTCCGTGGAGGGATACTTGAAAGTGCACATGGAATCCGTCTTCTTTCCAGCGATGATAGACGAATGGATGGGCACCCATTTGCATCCAATGAAAAACCGTCTCACGGAACTCAAGCAAACGGCAGACAATCAAATCAAATTAAATAGCAGAAGTTAAAAGATTTTCTTTCAATTATATCGCAATATTGCACAGCACGCTACGAAACTAATTAGAATACACTCTTAGAGCTCAATAATTAATAACCGGGCACAATACGTATCCGCGTATAGTTTTATATATATTAAGGAAAACGAGAAAAACGTATTTTGATCAATCCTCATAGTTACCAAAAAAGATATCTATTTTACAAGAGTGAGAGAGAGATTGATTGATTGATTGATTGATAGTTTTCAGTATGCCCAAGAATAACTACAGGGCAAAAAAGAGAGAGAGAGAGCAATGTAGAAATTCGTTTGACAATTTAGCATTCCGTAATGCAGAAAGAGACTTTCTTCTGTCTGTCGTCTAGCACGAATCATGCGACCCTGAATAAAGATAACGAGATGAAAAACTCAACTCGTTTCGATTTGATTGTTTTTGGTTCTATATAACTATCTTCAACGCGATCGAAGTAATCAGGTGCGAGAGAACACGTCAGTAGTCGTTTGACAGAAGGAAAAATGGTGTAAAAAACATGAAGTTATCATGTCAACACTGAAGAAACGAGACGAACAGGAGGCGTTAAAATTTGATAAATGCTTCGAGGAGACTCTGGAGCACGCGAGACCTCACATTCTTGCGTTGAACGATCCGAGCGATAGCCAATTGTGTCGTTTATGGCTGCAAAAACTGAGTCGTGCCTCGAGCCAACGATCTCTGAGAAATCGCTATTTGTGTGAACTCTGCAGTCATCTGAAATCCGGTCATATTGGTGGGATATTCAGTAAACCACCACAAAACGGCCATCTTTTGCCGTTAAGGCAATTGCGCGAGCATAGGGTAAGAGATGTCTCAGCAAAATGTCTAAAAACTATTTTCTTTTGGCAAATCATTTTTATATTTGTTTGCTTTTTGAAACTCGAAGGTCGACGAGAGTTCATCGTCGAGCGAACTTTCTGACACGAGCGGTTTTGTTCCTCACAAAGTATCAACGACAATCATGAAGCATAGAAATAAAATTGGTTCCGATTATCCGTCTACTGACTCTGTAAGCTCGACCGACTGCGATCGTACAAACGCTGAATCTCCCACCGATCGCTACGAGGAAAAATTAATCTCGGATAAGAATCGATGGTTGTACAGCCAACGAATTGAAAATGTCACTGCCGTCGTTCACGAATTACGGTCCGAGAACGAACGTTTAAAACAGGATGAATATTATTTTCGGGAAAATTGCAACGGTAAAGGAAATTCCGCAAATCTTCTCTCGACGATCGACCAATTGACCGGAGAAATCACAATGTTGAAAACAAAGTCAGAATCGATAGAAAACACGATCTTGGAAACAAAAAAATATTACAATTATAACATAAAAAAATTTTATCAAGGGTCCTCGAGGTGCAGAATATAAAAGAGATGCTTGAGAAAAATCATCAAGAAATCGTAGATCAGTACAAAAGAACTATGACGAGACAGTATAACGAATTGAACGAGCGACTGCACGAGGCTCGTTGCGAAAATGTGGAACGCAAAGAAAAAGTTTCCTCACTGAATTCTCAATTAGAGAAAATAAAACGTGAAAAGGTAAATCGGTGGAGAGCGAAGACTATAAATATTTACAAATTTGAAATGATTTATTTTCACAACAGGATGAAGAGATAAATGCGATCGAACGGAATTATAAGGAACAACTAGAAAACGCTCGGATTAATTATGAAACTCTGTTGATCGAACGAAACAAACAGTTGCAGCTCAAAAATGATATTATTGCTCGGAAAGAAGCGGAACTTGCTTTACAAGACAAGATTGGCAAAGACGAGATTGCATTATTAAAAGATAAAAATCACGAATTGGAGGAAAAGCTTCAGACCAAAATCCAAGATGTATTTTATATTCGACTACGATTTGCAGAATATTCAAGATATCGTAGGGAATATTCTTTCAAATGAAATTATTCTTCCTAGGAAGGTAAGCTACATTCCTTCTTGAAGGAACAATGCAGCTCGATAAAGGAAGAATTTATGAAAATGAGAAACGACATGGAAATTGCGACGCGTACGGAAAATCAGAGTCTGTTCGATAAAACATGCTCGCTGAAGAAGGACATAATGAATCTGGTGAAATCGAAGAAGAAATTGAGCATAGAGTTTGAAAATAAAATCTCTCGCGTTCTCAAGGTTCATTCTATTCTTACTGATTTTTATTCAAGAACGACGCACGTAGCGATTTATTCTTAAAATAAGGGAAAAAACGCGTTTTATACGATTTGAACAGACGAAAGAATTGGAGATTCAGAGTTTGCAGCTACAGCTTCAGGAACAACATAGCGAATTATCGAGTAACCTGAGTGCGGAGAAACAGTGCGAATTCGATACTTTCGTGAGTCATCTTGAGAAACGTTACAAGGAGCTTTTGGCTGCGACCGATGCGAGCGCATGCAAGCAGCGGAAAAATTTACTCAAAGTATTAAATCCCGTTTTAATCGTGGGAAGAATTAAAAATACTATTGTTGAATGTGCGTTCAAGGAGTTTGGAAATTTTCAGAAAATAACGTTGCTGGAAGGTCAAATGACTTCGATGGAGAATAGTCTCGTCGAGGGAGACGATATAATCGTTTGAGACTGTTTGATAATTTTGTACAAACTTTTTATGATTAATAATTTTTATCATTTTTTTTTGGCATTGCAATATAAATCTGAACTAAAGTTGGCTGGCTACGTTTTTTATCAAAAATAGTCGACGCCGCATGAGGAAAACATCGGAAAGCCCAGTTTTAAGGTGATGTGAAAGGCCCGGACGAACTCCGACGACGTCGGCATAGTAGTGAACTTGCGCGCTACGCAACACCGCTAGATGGCAGTGCATGGCCCAAAGTGCGAAGCCTCGGCAAGAAACGATAATCTCCAGCCAAATGCAAGTATTGCGCCGCGAAATAGACGGGATCAGGATGGATCATGGATTTTCTCCAAACTTTGCACACTTCTAGTCGTCCATTAGAACAACATAATGTGCAAGTAGTAAGGCGTACTACTCAAGCGTTTTCGAGAAAATCGCAAGAGAAGTCTTCCGCGTTCAATATACATGTATACCGGTGCGTTGCAACGGTAGTCGATAAGTGGTGACGGCCGAGTGGTTAGCATTCGTGTTCCGTAATCTCTGGGTCTCTGGATCGAGTCCAGTTTTCATTTTTTTTTAAATTATATAATTTTTACAACATTGGTCATATTATTTCGTAAATATTACGACTCAAACTCAATGAAAAAAATATGTGTATTTGTATGAACATGTATTGAATTGCCGTTGTTATGTGGCTGTTTACTAAATTTTATTATTAGAACAAATATCATATTTATTATTATCGAGAAGTAAACGATCAAACGCATATAGTTTTCTTGAAAATGAGAAATCTCTTCCAAACCAGGCTTCGAAATACACGTATTTTTTCATTATATCGCCTTTCAATTTTAATATATATAAACAAATATGACCAGTGTGGAAAAAAAAGATAAAATTGGCAAAAAAATGATCGGAACTCGATCCAACAATTGCGAAACAACTCGACCACCACCATCTAACGATAAGCCTGCTCTACACATTGGACGAGACGTCTCGCCGAATGTCTCGGGCGGGACTCGCCTCTCACGAGACATGAAAAATATGCCCCTCCGCACTCTTTTGTTGCACAGTTGATGCCTCATCTTTTTTTATTCGTTATAAGTGTAGAGGGCGATCTCGTCTATGGACACGAGACTACCCGAGATCCCTTTGACTCGTGTCAAAAAAACCGACAACGGACCGAGACTACACGAGACGGCGAGAGGTGAGACGAGTCAGCCCTCACACTCTCGTATTGACCAACATTCGTTATGTCTCGGCGAGTGTGCAGAGCCGGCTTTAAACTTGCAACGCACCGGTATATATTGGACGCGTAAGATTTATCTTCCTATTTTTCCGAAAACGCCTAACAATAAGTAGGCATTATCGCTTGCACATTATGTTGTCCTAATGGATTTCTGAATGTATAAAAAGTTTGAAGAACATCCGTAATCCGTACGTCGTGGCCCCCTTTAATTTAAGTTTCATATGGTCGACTAAGAATCGATAATTCTCGATCGAGTTTCGACTCTGCTAGTTGCATTCGTGAAGCGCCTCCCTTCAGTCAAATGCACATGTGTCAAAACGTGTACATAATAATACGGGGTGAAATTTGCGACCACGTGGTGCATCTCATGTTTCTTATAGTTTCGCTCGGCGCGAAAAAGCGCTATCAGCGCTCGAAGTTTCGCGAGGGAGAGGCGGGATATGCACGAACTACGTACACAACCCCGCTCTCCTATACCAATTGCTATTATCGGCCTACCCCATGTTATTTGCGGACAAATGCCATTTATGTAATATTGCACGTGTAGAAACGTGCGGGTACTCATTGTGTCCCATTTTTCATTGTCTAGTGCGTAAAGACCACAGTTTTTTGATTCGAACCATTAATAAGTCAATAAATGCAAATCTGCAGCCAAAATTACCACGTGGTAACGAAATCTGTGAATTTTTGAGCGATTTTTGAAATTCTGCGACATTTAGGCTACGTAGGACTATCAACTGTATAACATACTCAAATTTCAGCTCATTCCGTTCATTAGTTTAGGAATGGCATTTGTCCGCAAAATGCATGGGCCGCAGGGACGGTAAAGAAGAGCTATCACATCACCTTAATCTGAAAAATGCTAATCAACCTTCAATAGGAGGTTACGGAATAGGACATTTCTCGCTGATGAAGATTATAACGTTATTTTGCCTGATATCTCAAAAATTCTAGGAGAAAAACGCAAAAAACCCCGAAATAACGATTAACCCACTTTAGGTCGATAAGTGGCACTTCGAAAATGACGCGGCGAAATTACGACATGAAGTGAGGTATATGCGAAATTTCTGTGTGATTTAACACATTTTTATAGCGACGCCAGCGACGCGAGTAACTGGGGGACGGAACTACAGAGGGGACTCGATTTCTCGCTTCAATCGAAGCAGAGGCATATTCCTTCTATAGGCATATTGTATTCTGTATTCGATACGAATACTGTATTGTTATACTGTATTCGTTGGACAGTAGCAGCAATCGAAACTTGACTAAAATCACAAGGTCATTTCCCGCTGGAAGTTTTTCTCCGTAATTTTACCTATTTCGCAAACATCACGGAAAACTTGTTTTTTTTATACATAAAAAAAAGCTCAGAGTTGTTAATATATCACTGCATAATGTTTCCTCATGGGAAGTTTTTCTTGGTAACGAGTGTTACATTTTGTTCATTCGCAAAATTGCAGTCTTCATTTGTTTGCAATATATCCGATTTCAATTGCTCAATTCGTCTTCAACCAACAATTCAACATCCAATAAATAATATGAATAAAATTTGGAAAAATAAAAGTGTTTAACTAACTTCAGTACCGATGTAAATTACGATAAATAAAGAAAAGTTTCATTACGAAAACATTTTCATCGAGTTATGAAAAAATATCAAACTATCGGAAAAAGAAAAAGTTCGCAAAGTAAAAATTGGTCGGCCAAGTTCACATTGTTCGTCATCATCACATCGGTGAAATCTGGCGTTATCTCTGTCATAGTCCTCGAGGTCCTCGATACATGTGTCTAGTGCAACACACGTTTCAAATCACACGCTGTCCAAAAACAAGTAAAAAATGAACATCAAGAGGAAACTACCAAATATATTATTAACTGGTAAATTTTTCGCTTATGCCGCAAGGTCATGATCCGTAGAAAATCCTTGTAAACCGTCAATATATCCTCAATATTTTTTCGGACAATCTCCACAACCGAACCCTCGACATTTCCCATTTAAAGAAAATTTTATAGCACGGAATCTCTCAACCGTATACGAACGGTTGTCATTCGTTCGCAAAAATAATTAATTATACCCATGGAAAAATAATCGCACAAATTTCAATCGCGCCGATTCGTGTTTCACGTCGACTTAACCACTCGCGTTCCCATTATAATCTCTTGATCGGCGATTCTTTGTGGGACGTGTTCAGGTACTCCGGGCGTTGGAAAGAGCACATTGGCGCGAAGACTCGCCGAGAGCACAGATCTCGTTTGGCGCGATGTCAGTAAATTGGCGTTGGAAAACAAATGTTTAGAAGAATACGACGATGTGTACAAATGTCCCGTGCTCGACGAGCGCAAACTAGTCGCCTGTATGGAGAGATTCATGGACGAAGGAGGAAATATCGTCGATTATCACGGCGCCGATCTCTTTCCCGAACATTGGTTCGACGTTGTATTTGTTCTCAGAACGAGCAATACGATACTTTACGATCGTCTAACCGCGCGCGGTTATCAGGGAAAGAAGCTCGAGGACAACATCGACTCTGAAATATTTCAAATAATACTCGAAGAAGCGAGAGAATCTTACGCTCCTAAAATTGTTCACGAAATAACTAGCAACGATCAACAACAGATGGATCATAATGTTGTAACGATATGTAGCTGGTTGGAACAATGGAAAAAAGATAATCTATAAATTTATATAATCGATCGTGTTTTTTTTTTGTTTGTTTTTTTATATCGTACAATGCCATGATTTAACGAATTGTAAGGAACGAAGCCGTGTTGGAAAAGGGTTTTCACAACTGTTGTTATTATTATGTACATTCGATTAAAAGCTATTAACGTAATAATTTTCTACAAATTAACCCGAGTACGATCGATCAATCCGTTATACCTAAATCCTGTTTGTAATTCTTCAATCTTGCCTGTAGACTTACATAGTACTTCATTTTAACGAGTATCGACTTTCCTGCTTCTATGTCATTCTTACGAAAAGCGTTCGAAACTTGCCTGATAAATAAACGATTGGATATTAATCGATAATTTTTGCATCGTTACAAAGTACGAATGACGGAAATATTATTACTTCGACAATGCTTTCAGCGTTGCATTATTTTCATCGATTAGTTGGATTATCTTGAGTTTATCGTTAGAAGCTTCCTCGACCTTCTCGTTTATCTCCATTATTTCCATGAGAAATTCTGGATTTAGATTCGTCGTACCCTCGGGAATGGACGAATTGTTTAGTTTGAGAATGTACAATCCACGGTCTAAAGGATCGGCGAGTGTATTGTACGCTTTGTTGATCAAGGATGACATGTTTTCGGATATTTGTTTCTCTTTCTGATAAAAAGAAAATAATGAAGAAAGTAGCGGTTCGTTAGGGAGATCGAAGATACGCGACGAAGAGAATTATCAACCTCTGTTCTATTGCTGAATCTATCAGGGTGCAATATATTTTGGAGATCTCTGTATTTTCGCTGTAAATCTTTGCTCTCGATATCGTAGCTTTGATCTACACCGATTACTTGAAAATAATTCAAATCGTTCGGTGGTTCTTGCAAAGCTTTGCACTTGTTGCAAAAAAACTCGGATTTGTGAGGATAATTGCATTTCCAACATTTGACTGGATTGTCGGTCGAGTATAGACAAATCCCCGTGAATCTCCTCCGAGATTCTTTGCTTTTTTCTGTACACTGATTGTAATATAACCTCTCATAAACACTCCGACGACACGTAATTTGTGGAACGGTTTTGAGTGCTAGGTTAAGACTCGAAGCTACAATTCTCAAAACCATTTTTAAAGTGGTGGTTAATCCATAGGCACGCACGGTTCGTCAATAAAAACTAATAAACGACGGACCACGAGTGATGCGAACCGGTTTTCGGTGGTACAATACGAACGATTAATAATTTCGGTGGGGTAATGAGGATCGCGACAGTTTTGAGATGATACGAATGAGAATTATCTTAACAATTTCGAATTGACACACGGCGAAGAATATGTTAGTAGGGCAATATGAGTCGGCGTATATCTCACGTGTAATACCTTATAATTAAATACCTACCATTTCCAAGCGCAGCATCGAAAGCTCCTCGTAACTGCGCAAACTCGCGCATAGGGAAGGTGATGTTTGCGCATGCGTGTCTGTGCGTGTCGTGTTGTACGTCGCGTAAGAAAAGATTATAATGAAAATATACAATAAATACACATGTATTATATATAATAGATGTTTAAGCAAAAGCCAACAACGCTTGATTGGTCTTATTGCAGCTCATATATATGTATCGTGGGTTCGTTTAAAATGTCTCTCTTTAAACTTTTCTTTTAAACTTTCAACTAATATTTAGTTGGCACTTTTCATTCCGACAACTTCTAAACACACATGCACGTGCTCTTTTGCTCATTCTCCTCCCCGATTCAGCATACGCAAAAAATGTCCACGTATTTTGTGTCCGTGTATACGAGAAATTGTGTTTATGTTACTTCTTTTAACATATTATTTTTGTCTATCCCCCGCGACTTTTTTCTTTCGCTATTACATATTGTGTGACAATAGTAGAAGGCCACGAATGTTCGGTGGAAAGTTTCCCGTGATATCAATAGAATTGGTTTCCTTTCCTCTTACTATTCAAAGTTCGGTGTTAGGAAAAATGTTTTTTTTTTTTTCGTCTTCTTCCAAAACACGCGATGCAAGCCGAATGACGAATATCGCACGAAATTCCTTTCAAGTCGTCGGGTCAAATATTCAACGTCTCGCAATAATTCTTTACAATAATAATAATCGTCATTATTATTATTAAGGAAGATCCGATGAAAACGAGGCCGCCATTACAAATATCGTTTTTTTCTTCTTCTTCTTCATTTGTTTGTTTCGTTTATCACATATAAAAGTGGTTCTTTTTGTTTATACTTTATCCGTCGTAGTGGCGCGACGATAGCTCTTATTGATTACCAATGCAAACGATTCACAAAGTAAAATCCAGTAAAATCCATCTCGCTCGTTCGATCAGTGACCGACAGACATCTCATTTCCGACGAGAACAACCTTTTGTGCACGTGTATTTTAATAATAATGAACAAATTTGTACGAATCGAGGAACGCACGAGTGATAATTGATGCGGATGATTGTCGACACCTCGATTATTTTTCTTTAGTCTTGTTTTTTTTTTTTTTCTTTTTTTTTTTGTTAACCTCGTATATACGCCGGCTAAGGATTTAGTTGAGACATACGATATTACTGATGAACTGCACGATCGCACCTATGCGAATATATAATTTGTTTTTTCTTTCTTTCTTTTCGTCTGTTTTACACGTCAACGGAAACATCGCTTCTTAAATGATGATTCGCCGATCACAATGATATATATATACATCAATATTATTCGTACATTGATGTATGTATGAAAATTTATCCTCACATCGCATGAACGCTTCGTCGTTACGTGTACACGAGTAATTAAGAACTACGGTCGTACAATCACGAATTGGTCTTGTATTGTTGTAATAACTACGGAGATGTACGAATTGAAACGTCCTAGACCGATTAAATCTCAAAAGACGCGTAAATTAAATTGTACGAATCGCCCCCCCCCCCCAAACAAACACACACAAGGATCTAAACAAGCTTACGCGTATTACGATGAATAAAAAACGTAAAGCACGAGTATCGATCTATCGATCTATCGAAGATTACGTACATCGCGTTGAAAGCTCGATCGTTGAAAATAAACGATCCCTCAGTTGGATCGGCCGCATCGGGATTTTTGCTAAATTAATGGGAAAATTATACGATATATCGTACAATTTATAATCACGAAAAGAGAGAAGAATCGCGTATTTAAAAACTTTCGTTAATAACTCGGATTTTGCACACACACGACGTAAGAACTAAATATAGCGTTATCTTAATTCTTATCATATCGTAAAAATCGATTACTTCTTTAAGAAATTCGGAGCGTGTTTGCGTGAAAAATTGTTAAATAATCTACGGGTTAACGGAGAGCGCGTGTACGTATCACAAGTTTGGGCCATAATTATACTTAAATTATCATAAAAGCGCCCTTTCGGAATCGACGAACGAAGCGGCTTCGTATCAATTTCACATTAAACGACGGCTGCCTTTCTTTTTTTTTCCAACGTAGAATTATTTTCTTTTCTATTTTTTCCCTCTCTCTCTCTCTCTCTCTCTCTCTCTATCCTTCCCAATAATATTACATCCTAAAACTTGTCTCTCGAACGTCATAAACTACTATGCATATATCGGATGAATGAAGTTTTACTTGAACGTAGATCGATGAAATATGTAGTATATCACTTGACGTTAGAGATGCCATCACAGAAGCAGCATCCATTCTTCTCCCGATCGCTAAATATATATACATATATATATATAAACTGCAATATATATATATATATATATATATATATATATATATCTAATACATACAAAAGTTATATTGCGCTACTCTCATTCGTCCGAGACGTACGACACGGAGTAAAAAAGAAATAATAACGATAATAATAATAATTATCGACGTATCGTTTAAATCGTTACGTACAGAGATCAACGATAAGATCGAGCAGAGTCTGAAAAATGTATTACGCTATGTAATACTAGCGTCTTAGCCGAAAAAATATTTCAAACTCTATGAAATATAATGTAAATTGTTCTAATCGTCGTCCAAGAATATTTCGAACGCGTTCCCTTCGCGAAACAATATAATATATAATCGCGTTAATCCTTCTCTTTTACGAATGACAAATAAAAGCTTGTTTTTTTTTTTTTTTCTTTTTTAATCCTTATCGGCTAAGGAATCCTTTATAATATCGTCCTTGGTAATGTTCTGATTCATTTGATCGTTCTCGTACTCGACGAAATCGTCGAACAAACTTGGCCATGCCTCGGCGTCGTCGTAGCCACCGAGATCGTTGCCGATTATTTCGGCAAAATTGAGAAACATGTTCCACGTGTCTCTCGGTATACCGCGCACGTGATGACACTCGAGAAATATTAGCCATCGCGCGAGTAACGGTGGTTCGCGTATCGTGAATACCAATCTCCATAGAACTATCGCCATGTCCGCTGGTAATATACGCTGACCGGATATAACGTCGAGACCAAAACGAAATGTGAAACGATAGAGATCCTTGAAGAGATCGGCGTTAACGGTAAGCTCCTGTACGATCTCGGGTAAACGTCCTTGTATACCGCGTACACTGTCGACTCTCATAGCTTTGAGTCCAGTTACGAATTCACGTCTCGTGAATTGACACATTTGCTCGGCGTCGAGTTTCCATGCGAGAACGAGTACTTTGAATTCGTCCGGTGATAATTGAAGATCATCGCAGAGTCTCTCTATACCGTCCGCTAATATAATATCCTCGTGAGGATCCTAGGAACGTTGAAGGAACGTGCGTGTTTGAGCAAATGTGAGAATTAATATCGAGAGCGAGGATAGTAAAACGAATTTTACCTTGTACTGATCGAAGAGAGCGTTGAGTTTTCCTTCGGATGGTTCTCTCTGCGGTCTGGTGGATTCTTGAGGAGCGCCAATGACGTTCGAAGTCCCGGAACGACCGAGAGGCGGTAATCGTGCGTAAAAACCACGCGACAAACGTATATTGTTTTGAATCGGCGGCACGGAGCCGCAATTATCGGATCCAACGTTATTCAACGTCGACGCGTCTACGAGCTGCAATTTCGTGTTACCGTTGATTCGTCCGTCCATCGAGGTTAGACGGCTACTGCGAGGGCAAGAATTTGCCGGGAATAGACGTCTTAGCTCCATAGTCTCTAAAATTCGATTTTCGTTAGAAGTTGGCTTTCTCTCGACTCGCTTAAATTAATTCTTGTTTAGAGCGATCGATACGTAGCGTTACTTTTGAAAATTGGTTTTGTTTGTTAATTGTTTGGTTTAAATAATTACCGTCTTTAAATTCAGGCACGTTGGATGGATCGGTGGTAGTCGGCGTGGCAGGCACCTTGAAACAGGACGAGCAGTTTCCCATTGATGATGTCTCTCTTACTGACCAAGCGAATGATCCCTTGCATCGGTGCTACCTTCCGACCCGATGATAATATTCACCCAAATTTCTTAATTCTAGGTACACACGCGTTTTGGCGTACGATAATAACGACGAAGGTTTTAATCACTTTTTTTTACCTTATGAACGAATCTAATTTTTTCGAGTCTCTCGTGACGTCGTCAGCCTCGTTCGAGGCTTCCCCCACGAAATGTTTTCTCCTCGTAAGCTTCATCAACGCGAGGCTAGAAACTCCGATTTGTCATTTTTGCGGTACAATAATAACAGTACAAGCTTTCGTATCATTTCTCTGTCTGTTCTCGCTCCGTTTCTCCTCGTGACAATTTCTCGGTCGTTCACGACCAAGTTTCACTGTCATTTGTCCCGTGAAACAATAAATATCATCGTTCTCGGTAACATTTGGCGATTAACGTTAGAATGTAAAATAAGTCGTCGTGTCCGTCGTATTCGTCGATGATATTTTTGTATATTATGTTTGTCGTGGATTTCGTGGAGATTTCGTAAAATATCACTCGGATCGCACACACGCGTTGCGATTACGATTCAAGCTTTCGTAGCGTTACACACACACACGCACACACACACATATTCACCTCACTTTTCGATAGCCGGACGTGACAATTTTTTTCAATACGATAATTTCTTCATCGAATTTACACGAATGCGTTTATTCTTCGATCGATCATTACTCACAAGCTCCAAAAGCAAAACATGACCGAAAAAACCCACCCCCCAGCCCCGTCGTCGTTGTCTTTACCCTCGACGAACCGTCCGCCACATCTGTCTGTTCGTCTCTATCTCTCTCCGTGCCGAGTGTGTGGCCAGCAAGCGGCACGAACCCGAGAGTGTGACGGTGACGGGGGATTCGGTCTGATCCCTAATGGGGCCTGCACAATGTACACGACGTACACGATCGCAGCTGTTGCTTCTGCTGGTGGTGCTGGAGAAAATCGCGAATGCAACGAGCATATGTATTTTTTTTTCCTCGTTTATCCCCCCCCCCCCCTCCCGGCAAACGATTGGAACTTCTTTTTCCGTCCTTTACTTTACACGTGACTTCCGCTTAATCGAGAAGTTCAAGAGGCTTTTACTTTTGTGACTCGTGCACTCTTCGATCTCTCTCTCCAACTTATATACATATATATGTATGTGGTGGGCCTAATATGAGCCAAGTGTGAATTAGCTCTTCGATAAAGTGTGCAGAAGATACGAAAGATTATCTCGGGAAATATACCGTAGGCTAGCCGAAACGAAAAATGATTCATAAAAATGGGAGAGGGAGATGTGTGGGTATTGCAGCGCGGTAATCTTATTTTATCACACACACAATCGGCATACGTACAAAACAACAGAGGGCACAGCTGTTTGTTCGTATTATCTCGAATCGCTATCCGAGATTGTAGATTTCTTCATTTCAACGAATGTACGTGTATGAAAAATCATCTATTGTACATCATCTTACAATCATCTTCGTTTCAACAATAGGAATTGAACTTTTTTGTTGACTGTGACTTTCAGACTAAAAGCAAGTATTACACGTACATTCGGTCTCGTAGCACGGTCCACGATCTGTTAGAAATATTCTATTGAAATAGAACTTACGTGGCGATCCACATAGGTCTCGTATTTATCTAGTACGCGTATCTACCACCTCGTCTCGTATGTGTTGCACTCCATTGCACGAGTGTATGTATTACATCGACGCCATGATGGGTTTACCAACACCACGAAATTAATGCATTCGAAGTCTCCGTATCGTCTACATTGACACGAAAAAACAATTCGTAACGTTACATGTCTCACGCCTAAAACTGCAGTGACGGAGAGGTGGTTCGCGATTTCGTGCATTGTGACCGTTGAGATCGGGATTTTATCGCGGAGAGGAGAGAAAATAAATAACGAAAAGATTTTACCCATGTAACGACCAGAAGCAGATGCGGAGCAAAACGAGAGAGAGGAAAAGACAGAGAAAGAACGATAAATAGGAACCATCTACGAAAAAAGTTTCCATGTTTTCTTAAACGAAACATCATTAAAGTCACAAGTGGTGCGACGAATTCGAGTGCAAGCTAAAGTCTTTATAACCAAACATTTGCTATCATGTCAATGGCGTGTGGACTCGTAATTTACGATCAAAGAGAGTACAATTTTTTCGAACGTAGTGAATAAAAATGGACACTCTTACTCGTATATCCATGGAATAAAGAAACAATCTTTTCTCCTTTCTACGACAATTCTCTCGATCTCTGAACAACACCGTTCTATTTTTTTTCCACCTTTATTTCCAACCAACGATTTTTTCTACCAACGTAAGTACAAACGTTAACAATTTTTCAGAAAATCAATGATTAATTGAATATGTAGATTCGATTCGGATCGTTGATTTACGAAAATCCGTTCTTACTATACGCCTTAAGCTTCGTTTAAATTAGTGTTTACGACGCAAAACATGTGTTTCGCAGATGTCGGGCGAGGAATACGATAGCGATATGGACTATTCGGACTCGGACTGCGGCGACACCGGTTACGAGGATTATTACAACATTCAGCCGTGGGGTACCGAAGCTGACAACGACGTCGATCCCGAACACAATAGAAGAGATCCTGAATACGCCATACACGATTGTCTAAGAGTCGAAGAGGTCGAGAGACTCCTGAACGAAAATGTTGAAATACTCAGCAACAGTCTTCACATAACTCCGTCTCTCGCCAAAGTTTTGTTACACGCCCACAATTGGGCTCTTCAGGACATCGTGACGAAATACAGAAACAACGCGTCCAGTCTTTTGATCAATTCCAAGATAAAACCTTCTCATCCGCCCGATTCTGCTTCGGGTTCGAAAAGTCAGAGAGGAGGACAATGTTCCGTTTGCGTTAGCGTTTATACCGCCGATAAATTTGCGACTCTCACTTGCGGACACGCCTTTTGCAAAGACTGCTGGTGCATGCACTTCGAAGTTCAAATCACTCAGGGCATTTCCACCGGTAAGAATATCGTTGAAGATTAAAAAAAAAAAATTCATTCGTAAAGAGATTCATCGAACGTTTAACGAATATCGAAAATTTTATCGTATCTAGGAATTGGATGCATGGCTCAAGATTGCGAAGTTCTCGTGCCAGAGGATTTTGCCCTATCTCTATTGACGAAACCGAATATGAGGGATCGTTATCAACAATTCGCATTTCGCGATTACGTCAAGACTCATCCCCAACTGAGATTTTGCCCCGGACCAAATTGTCAAATAGTCATGCGCTCGAAAGAACATCGAGCTAAACGCGTAATGTGTCTCTCGTGCAAAACAATCTTCTGGTACGTTCTCGAAAATTGAAAAACGAAAGAAAATTGGAAAAAATCGAGTCTTACGGTTATTTATCGTTTTTTAGTTTTCGTTGCGGCATGGATTATCACGCACCAACCGACTGCGGCACGATCAAAAAGTGGCTGACGAAATGCGCCGACGATTCGGAAACAGCTAATTACATCAGTGCCCACACCAAAGATGTAAGTCGAGAAATAAAAATAAAAAATCAATTTACTTTGTATGAATTTTTCGACCAAAGAATTCTCTTCGTTTCAGTGCCCGAAATGTCACATATGTATAGAGAAAAACGGTGGATGCAATCACATGCAATGTTACAACTGTAAACATGAATTTTGTTGGATGTGCTTATGCGACTGGAAAACACACGGAAGCGAATATTACGAGTGTTCTCGTTACAAGGAAAATCCTAACATCGCGCACGAGAGCGTGCATGCACAAGCTCGAGAAGCTCTGAAGAAATATCTTCATTATTACGAGAGGGTAAGTTTGCTGACGCTCGATAAAATTTAACGAGAAAAATACTAAAACCTATCGTTAATTTATTCTAGTGGGAAAATCATAGTAAATCGTTAAAACTCGAGGAACAAACACTGGAGAGTATTAAATCGCGAATAACTAAGAAGGTCATGAACGCCAGCGGTACGTGGATCGATTGGCAGCACTTGTACGCCGCTGCATCGCTTCTGGCACGCTGTCGATACACTCTTCAATACACGTATCCATACGCGTATTACATGGATCCTGGTCCACGCAAAGAGCTGGCGAGTACAAAAATATTATCATAAATTTGCTGATTAAAGTATTAATTAACCATCAAAAGTTAAAGTTTGTGAGTCGTGAGGGAGACTAAACAAAAGCGGTTTTTACTCAAAAATATGTTTATTCCATTTCGTTCATAATTCATGCAACGAGAGGCTAAAAAGCCACGATGGGTTCGATCGCTATTTTTCTTATTTTATACGCTGATCGTTATTCTCGCGTAGTTCGAATATCAACAAGCTCAATTGGAGGCGGAGATTGAAAATCTGTCTTGGAAGATCGAGCGCGCCGAGACGACGGATCGGGGCGATCTCGAGAATCAAATGGACATCGCGGAGAAGCGTCGAGTTACTTTGCTCAAGGATTTTCTGGAGGTAGATTGAGAAAAAAGAATTTTTTTTTTTTTAAGAATAATAGTTACATAAACGATATCTTAGCGACGTTTATTTATTGGAAAAAACAAATTTTACTTTCGATCGTGTTTATCTTTATCGATGCAGGAGGAACCACGTGTATAGTAATTTCTCGTAACGAAGGAACGAGATCGGTCCGGCTTAACGAAGCTAAACATAAAAAAAGGAAGGAAATATATAAAACGTCCAATTCATCAGTGATTTTTTAATCACACGATCGGTAAAAACATCGAATTCGAATTCGACATGACACCGGATGATTTCACTGTGCAGGAAAAGGTATACATATATTTATTATCCGACCCGCGCTCAAAACCAGCGAAATACGTTAGAGAAAAACACCACCGCTCCTCCACTCCCGGATCAACGATCACATATTTTACCTAGTCTAGTAGAATTTCTATATACGATATAAATATAATTGTCTGAGCAATGCTTCCTCCTCCGCTCCCCTTCATCCCAAACTCACCTTATCCATGTGAAAGAAAAACGTGTGTTTTATGAATTGGACGCTAGGGGGACAAAAGCACAACGATCGAAATCGCGAACGATTCGTGTTGGAGAAAAATGTGCGAAAATGTGAATGAAAGATACTTAGATGAAAAAAAAAAAAAAAAAAGAATCGTGAAAGGGATACGATTCTCTTTCACCCTCTCACCGCAAGTATTGTTAATTATTAAGACGTGTTATGTATTAATAATTATATATTACACTAGCCAACATGATTATTAAATTCTGTCAGCCCTAATATACGAACGATGCGAGAATCTAAATTGTTAAAATTGCTAGAGGACGAGCGCATAACGAGCAATCGTGTAAATACATCGTAATTTAATGAAACCGAGAAACAAAAACGTAATTTCAAACGAATGTATGCAGCGTATAGTAATTTTTAAGGGTTGTGTGACATTTTTTAAGACTCTAGGGTATACGTTACGATTTAAGCAACGATCAAACGAGTCATGTGCGAAGCCGTATTGGGATTAGAATTATTGCTTTTTTTCCTGTTTTTTTTCTCTGTCTCTCTTTTTTTTCTATCGTATTTAAATATTAACACCGTGGCCCAAATCCTATATTCCTCGTCACGTCCGATCCTTCGATATAGCTAAAGCGCATGCGATTTGAGTTAATCAAGTCTATAGAAGATCATGATAAGAATTTTAAGAAACCTCTTGTTGGATAAATAAAAAAAAATATATAAAAAAAAACGATATGGGCTCAATGAGTAATGGAAATTCGTCGAAAATCCGAAAGCATCGTTCCGTCGAACAAGTGGCGCCATATCGAAGATCGTATAAATATCTTTTTTTTTCGATAACTTACGCTTTATATGGAAATTGATACGAGATATGAGATAACACGAATTGTTTTGTGAAAACGTTTGATGTCCGATGTATCGTCTGCAATGGACAAAGCTGAATGATATGAGAATTACGCAGAATTTCTTTGAAATAAAAATAAAAATGTTCGAATTAATTCGTGAACTTGTCTCGAGCTCGATGCTTCTGATGAGATATAGATCGATCGAGCGAAAAATCGAGAAATCGATTATTTCGATAATCGTATTGGAAAGGGTTCATAACAATGCACAACTGTTTCATTCGCATCATCGAGTTTTTAGATATTCCTTTTGTTACAGAATTTTTTTTTTTGTGACTGACGTTGCGTCCTGCCTCGTGTACGTTAAATACAACACCGGTAGTTCGCAATCTCGCTCGTCTCAAGAGGAAGAGAGAGAGAGAGCGAATGCGCGGGAAAGGGGGGGAGGGTCAGGAGAGAACAGCTTTTGGTCGCGACGGTAGATGGGTAGATTTTCGATCGGTGAGCAAAGAGAGAGTTGCACGCAGAGTTCTGCACTATCAGTAGTCCGTGGCACAAGGAACATTTCATCAGACATACGAACTCTCGGCTGTGTTTTGCGCGTGTGTATATGTGTGTGGTGGGGAAGACGTACTCGATTGGGAGGCGATTATAGAGCGGGTTTAGGTAGTGGTGCGTGCGCGGCGCCGCATGACAGACTACTCGTCGTCGGCGCGCGAGGCCTGTCAACAGCACTTTGGGAGTCGTCGGAGACGAGAGTACACTTGCATTACTCGTTCTCCACGGTCGTTATTGCTCGTCTAAACTTCAACGTTTCGTATCCTCCCACCGGGCATCCATCGCTCGATAAAGTCTCGACGTTTCTGCATTAAAATCTTTAAAAGTGCAGAACGTATTTGTTGTCGCGGCGACGCAATGGCGATGGGAAAGGGTTTTCGCGTTTACGAAAAGCTCAAACCGCCGAGTCCTCATTCGTTGATATTGGAACATCGTAATCGCAAGGACACTGTTCTCTTCGAGTCACAGGCAGTCGCCGTTCTGTGTGAGTTGTGCCCGGCAATTGTTTTCTTTTACTTTGTTATTCACAATTATTATCCGTAATTTAGTAATTATTCCCGATATCGATGATGAACCTGGTACAGTAATAGGATGATCTCAGAGATGGCAATGTCGTCTGGCAAGGGTTGACTCAACATTTTTCTCCGATTTTCTCGAGTAATCGAACATATATTGTTAAAACATTTTGTTCGCGGTTGATCCGGTCTAATCGTCAATAAAAAACGAACTGCGGAGATTGTCGTCCCTACAATAATTCGTCGATTATAATATTAAATGCTTAATTTTCTACAGCCGTCCAAGAGACCGAATCTCTCAAGGCGCAATATACCAAGCTACTCGACGCTTATGGCTGTCTCGGTGTTTTACAACTCAACGCAGGAGAGAATACATTGCTGTATCTCGTCCTCGTGACCGGCTGTTTCTCGGTTGGCAAAATCGGTGAATCCGAGATCTTCAGAATCACTCAGACGAATTTCGTGCCGCTGCATTACACGCAGGGAAACGAGGACAGAGTCTCGGAGGTGAGAAAGGTTCTGAATTCGGGAACTTTTTATTTCTCATGGTCGTCCGGACAGCACGATGCTCTCGATATTACTCTGGGAGCGCAGAGAAGATGTAAATCCAGTATAACCGATAACAGATTTTTCTGGTGAGCGATAGTAAATACAATAATTCTCATATTACGAATTTAACAACGTAAAACAGAAAATTGATGTAACGAATTTTTTTCCGATCATTCAGGAATCGCATGCTGCACATACATCTACTGAGGTACGGCGTGAATACGTCGCACTGGCTGTTAAAAGCCATGTGCGGTAGCGTTGAGATAAGAACCGTTTACGTCGGACATAGGCAAGCAAGGGCGGTGGTCGTATCGAGATTGAGCTGCGAACGTGCAGGCACTAGGTTCGTATTCGCTAATCGTCCGATGTTTGCGTACACAGATAGGCACTGTCATCACTCGATTATTAGAAATAGAATCGACCCACGAGGCACGAGAGAGAGAGAGAGAGAAATAGGTAGTGATGCCAAATAAAAAAAAAAACAGATTCACTGTTGTAATATTTCGTTTCTTACAGATTCAACGTTCGGGGGACGAACGACGACGGTCACGTTGCAAATTTCGTCGAGACCGAACAAGCGATATATCTCGACAACGAGTTAACATCTTTCGTACAAACTCGAGGTTCGGTCCCGTTGTTTTGGGAACAGCCGGGCATACAAGTCGGCTCACACAAAGTCAAAATATCGCGTGGCGTCGAGACCGCAGCTCCGGCGTTCGATAGGCATCTCAGTCTGATAAAGAAACGTTACGGTCAGCAGGTGATAGTGAATCTTCTCGGTTCGTCGCTGATCGGTAGCAAAGAGGGCGAAGCTATGCTGAGTCAGATGTTTCAAAGACGTCACAGTCTTTCGCCCCACAAGGACGTGCCTCACGTATTGTTCGATTATCATCAAGAGTGTCGCGGCGGTAATATGAAAAATCTCTCAAAGCTCAAGGCAAAAGTCGAGAAATACTTGGACTCGTATTCGCTCTTCTACGCAGTCGGTAATAACGTGATAAACGAACAGATCGGTACGATACGTACTAATTGTTTGGATTGCTTGGATAGAACGAATTGCGTTCAAACATTCTTCGCTCTCGAGATGCTCGCTAAACAGCTCGGTCTTCTCAAACTAATGGACAAACAACAGATGGTCTCGAGATTCGAGGAGGTCTTTCGTCAGATGTGGATCAACAATGGCAACGAAGTGAGCAAAATATACGCGGGTACGGGCGCTATACAAGGAAGCTCGAAGCTAATGGACGGCGCGAGATCAGCGGCAAGAACGATACAGAACAATCTCTTGGATTCGAGTAAACAAGAAGCGATCGATATATTATTACTTGGATCGACATTGAATACCGAACTAGCCGACAGAGCGCGTCTTTTATTACCGTCGAACATGCTTCATGCACCACCGAGTGTTCTGAGAGAGATGTGCAAGAGATACAACGAATACGTTGTACCGACTAATCTCCGAATCGGTATAGGAACTTACAACGTCAACGGTGGAAAACATTTTCGTAGCGTCGTTTACAAAGATCTCTCGCTCTCGGATTGGCTGCTCGATGCACCGCGACAATCTTCCTGTAAGTTATCGAACGATAAGAAAAATTTAGAATACAATTTTAGCCTCGGGAATATTAACGAGAATATTTCTTATTTTTAGCTCTCGTCGCGCCAGAATTCGACAACGTGCCCGTCGACGTTTTTGCTATAGGATTCGAGGAAATCGTTGATCTTAATGCAAGTAACATAATGGCAGCTAGTTCGGACAATGCAAAAGCCTGGGCCGAGGAATTGCAAAAAGTTTTGTCACGTGACAACGAATACGTTCTCGTCACGTATCAACAATTGGTCGGCGTTTGTCTCTATATGTTTATAAGGCCCCAGCACGCACCCTATCTTCGTGACGTAGCTGTCGATTGCGTCAAGACAGGATTGGGCGGTGCAACGGGTAACAAGGGTGCAGCGGCGATTCGTTGCGTTCTTTATTCCACCTCGTTTTGTTTCGTTTGCGCTCATTTTGCCGCTGGACAATCACAAGTCAGCGAGCGTAATGCCGATTACGCGGAGATAACGAGAAAAATAGCTTTTCCCATGGGCCGTACGCTCAATACCCACGATTACGTGTTTTGGTGCGGAGATTTTAACTACAGAGTCGACATGGACAAGGACGAAATGAAGGAGATGATCAAGAGGAACGAGTTCGATCAGATAATGCAAAATGATCAATTGAGGGTGAGCGTACGATGGTTCGATCGATCAACGAGCATCGCAGTGTCTATTATTTATAATAAACAATCGAATGATTTTTTTCTTCGTATTACAGACTCAACAGGAACAGGGCAACGTATTCAAAAATTTTCTCGAGGGTCCGATCACTTTTCCACCGACTTACAAGTACGATCTCTTCTCCAACGATTACGACACGAGCGAGAAATGCCGTCAGCCAGCCTGGACAGACAGGATCTTGTGGAAAAGACGAAAACAAGTTCCGGATATCGGTAATGTTTGAATTAAAAAGAATATAAACAAAAATTCACGTTATTCCATATTCGCAATTCGTATTAATTCCGAGAATTTACCAGTAGATTCGCCATCGGACTGGAATCCGGGCCGTTTGATACATTACGGACGTGCGGAATTGAAGCAAAGCGATCATAGACCCGTGATAGCGTACGTGGACGTGGACGTACACAGCGTCGATCCTACCAAGCGGGAAAAGGTCTTTCGCGAAGTAATACAAGATCTCGGTCCACCGGACGGTACGATAATCGTAAAATTCGAGACGGAGAACGACGAGACGGACGGTGCGTTCGACGATAGTTTCATGATGGCACTTTTGCAAGATCTCTCGCACATCGGTGAGGTCATACTCGTGAGGTTCGTCGGTGAAACTATATGGGTCACTTTCCGCGATGGCCAATGCGCTTTAGCGGCAGCGCGACGAGGTATGACCCAAGTGTGCGGTCAGACTCTAAAGTTGACTCTAAAATCGCCGAATTGGCTACAACTTATCGAGAAAGAGATCGAAATATGCAGCAACACGACGGTGCCTCAATTCGATGAAAATTCACCGACGAAGAGTCCCGTACAGTGTTTCGATCATCTTGAGATCGGTGACACGGGTTCGGGACGAGCGAGTCCGAACGGTGGATTACCACCGCCTAGACCACCAGGACCTCCCGGAAGACCGTCCCAACCGCCGAGAAGTCCAGCCCGGGAACGTCGACAAGTACCACGAGCTGGTGTGATAAGTATAATGCCGAATCAATTCAACAACGCTGTGAATATGCGCGAATCGCAGGGTGACGAGAGCGAGGGAACTAGAAGATTATCACCCGAGTCGGCTATTTACGAGGAAATACTCGACGAATCCCCGAGTTATCCGGTACCAACTCGACCACCACCGCCACTGCCACGTCCGGAAACGGCTCAGGATTCCAGTCGTCCTCCGAGCTCCGTACCTCCTCCTCTACCGCACAGACAAGCTCCTCTTCCACCGCCTCAACATCCACCACCGAGTCTACCTCCGCTCAATATGCCACCTCCCGTGCCAGCAAGAACGACCGGTGGACCGCCGATTCCAGCGCGAAATCAGACATAGAATACTCTCCCGTCTTCTAGATTTACGGACCTTACTGGACCTCTGCTTCTCCCTCGGTCATCGTCCTTGCCAACGATCCTTCGTGCTTGCCAATGAGCAAACGACTTTAACAATTACGACCTTAACGCGAGAGGTCTTTTCGACGGATTATCTTAATTAAAATAGTCGCGCGAGAGATTATATTCTGCAAGTTTGACGAATCGCAGTTAGGGCTTATCACATTCCACGTATATGTTAAACGAGAATTTATGAGAGACACGATGTATTCCTCCGCGAGGGCGAGTACGTTACGTGTACTCTGTAAAAATTGCACCTTAGTCAGTTGTAACTTCGAACGAGGCCAGTTCCTAAAAAGAAGCAAAAGATTCTCATCGCCATTGTGTTTTTTTTTTGCTTTCACTCTTTCCTTTGGTCGATATAGTTTGATAGATTTCTTCCGTAAGGTGTCGAGAGAGCGAACACGGTCGCGGGACTCGCGTGGCTGAATACATAACAACAACAAAAAGAAAGAAACGAGGATCATTAATTGACTTGGCAATTGTCGATTCGCGAATGGCAGCTCTTAATCGTCGTCGTTGCAACAAGGTATACATTAATAATCGAATATGTATATTCGAGTACGTATTCTCGATGTATAAATTGAAAGAAAACAAAAAGAACATGACAAACGGTATAAGCAATTGTTGACCAATCGTTGTAAACTTATTGTATGTGGCACATACGATGTCCTGATTATTGTTGTGAGATAATACACGCACGAGAGATAGAGGGAGAGAAAGAAGTGCGAGAATGTTATGGAATATTAGAAAGTTATGAATGTTGACGAAGAAGAGACTCTAGACACAAAAGTAAAAAAAAAGAAAGAAAACATATGAAAATATTTATTTTGCAATTCTCAGCGTGAAAACAGGTAATGTCTGTAAATATAGAATACTCTTCGTGCGCGAAGAAGGGAAAAATAAAAATCGTCAACGAAGATTAGACGGTCTATGAAAATATTTCGGATCAGACGCATGAAAAAGAGACAAGAAAACAGAAGTAAAGAATTAATAATGAAACGTTGATAGATGAAGAAAACACGCGATCGAAATAGTTTAGCTTTAAGGACAGCAAAGTTTCGTCTCGCGCATCGCCAATTGTACGCCAAACGGCAGGACCGTTCGTTTAGTCGCGCAGTAGTGTAGGATTCGTCGCGTTACGTCGCGAAAATACTAAATAAGTAATAATAATGAAATAATACTGAAAGCTGAGTGGTTTGGAATTGCAAGAGCCCAGCAAAAAAAAAAAAAGAAAAAAAAAACAGAAAAATGTGCTACGCGTATACTCGCGAATTGAATTATAAAGAATTGTTGTGGGAAACGTTGAGCAACGTAAATACGCCCTGGTAGCACACGAAATCATGACACATCGTGTAACTTGACGTGTATTATATGTTATGAAATTTAAATAAAAATGAATTAATCATTATCGAAATAACGTTGTTCATCGCCGTCGAAAATACTCCGTTGAATTCGTCCTGCGGGATTGAAGGATAATCGAGAAATTATTAGAAACACCGAGAAAAAATATTTCGTAAAAATGAATTTTCTTTTACCTCATGGCAGTTTACACATTACGTCGTTTGTATATCGTTCTCGTGTACAAAGAAGAGACCCACGAGTGTCATGGAACGGTGATAGTACGAAGAACAAAAAAAATATATAAACTTGTATATTAAAATAGACACGAGCTTCAAAAATTAGCAAAGTACAAAAAACGAATTACACGATGAGTCGGTCTCCGGTCGAATGATACACGAAGATCTAATTTTTGTGTGTATGTGCGCGTGCGTGTGTGTGTGTGTGTGTTTCCGAACAAGTTATATACAAAGATGCACCACTGGATAAACAAAACTTATCATTTAATGATTAGTACACTAAAATGTGCATTTATAAAAATACGTCGGTCGAACAAATCTCGAGAGTTTGCGCAAGGACGGAAAAACCGTGCTTCGATGAAACGCATAAAAAAAAACGACGCGTCGCAAGATTTATAGCAGGACTTATTTTTACAAGCGCTCTATAAGATAGAGAGATTGAGAGAGAGAGAGAGAGAAAAACGTATCATAATTATTTTATCTTTTGGACATTGTGCTCTCGGATTACGTTTCCTATACTTTATTGTCGTGTCGCGTAACGTCGCGAAAAAATACTTTTCATTTATTTATTCGTTTTCATCTCGTCGCGTGAGAAAAAAAGAAAAGAAAATGCACGCCTTTTCCGCGTAGATTTACAATCTCGCTTCGCGACGATGCGAAATTACGAAGCGAACGATGAGCGATTCGCGTTGAGAACAAGAGTATTTTGTTTGTTTTTTTGTTGTTTTTTCCGTTTCTCCGACGAGAATCACGAAAGAATCAATTCTGCGAGTCTTCGCGCAACTTCGGCTCTTCTTTCGGTTTGTTTTCTTCCTCGAACTCGACATTCAACTCAAAAGGCCGCAGTTGCTCAGATTATTTTTAATAATAACGTCCGTAACAGCGTCGAATACGAACTGTATATTGGACGTGTCGGTTGCGCAAGTAAAATGCGTGTAAATCTGTTTCTGATTTTTTCGTTTGTTGAGATTTTCAAATTTGCGCTGTATGTAAGATGCGCATTCGTCGTACGTGTTGCCACCCTTGTACTCCGGGAAACATATAGAAAGCGGTGATCTCGTGATTTTTTCCTCGAACAAATCTTTCTTGTTTAAGAATAATATTATCGATGTTTCGACGAACCATTTGCTGTTGCAGATCGAGTCGAAGAGCTTCATGGACTCGATCATACGATTCATTTCCTCGTCCTCGGCGAGTACGAGATCGTAACCGCTCAGAGCGACGCAAAATATTATAGCCGTTACTCCCTCGAAACAATGAATCCACTTTTTTCTCTCGGAACGTTGACCACCCACGTCGAACATTCTACAAAATAATTTCAAAATCTCATTTTTCCTTTTTCAACAATTTTTTTCATTACGATTCGAGATACTCCAAACGTTTTAATACGTAAAATTTAGGTTTCTGAGACTGACGTACTTGAAATGTAGGCCCTTGAAGGAAAATTGAGTTTCGACGATTCCCGTTGTTTTCACCCGGGTTCGCAGAACATCCTGCTGTGTTGGAATGTAATTCGTTTGTACTATACGATCCAGAGCGTTCAGGTAATACGCAGCGGAGTCATTCAGTTGATATTCTCTGCTACGTGTAAAACAAAGTTGTACACCAGCGTCCTGCCATAATCTTTTCATTAATAGCGCCAGTTCCCCAGTTAGCTCACCCTCCTCCGCAGCCGACGCTAGGGTGAAGAATTGCCGGGCTGTGTCCTATGACATAATTATACGCACACGGTAATAACCCAGGAGATATTATGATAGGGCTTCGCTCGTATAGGGATTTTTTATTTTTTTTATGTTCCGTATCGAATATGAGGCAAAATAATAACTCACCTCTTTATTGGGATCGGCGAAATCTATTCTAAGCTGTCCCATAGCCCTGATAATCGCCATGAGGCTCTGTATAGTATTGCTGTATACAACAGGTTTGTACTGTTCGCATTCTTCCTTGCTGTAGCCAGTTTCATGAATTATTTTCATCTGTTTCACTACCGTGGATTTTCCAGATTCTCCCGCACCTGAAATTAACGATGAAATAATTGAATACACGAGCAATCGATATTTGACTTTTTTTTCACATCGTTTTCCATATACTCTTTGCACGTTTTTATATTCGTGTTATAACACAATTTAAGTTTGTATTGTTTTTTTTTTAAACTGAGTTCATTCGAATTTTTCAAAATTTCGTTATGGAAAATACGCGATTGCTCGAGAATAATATTGCACAATTATATTCAGAAATGTATGAAACACTAATATCGTGAATCATTAGGAGATGATGATTCAGACATCAGCCGCATATTCGTACTATATACATATATATATATAATGTATAGGTATATACTACGATGCTATATAATTGATGAGGAATCTTTCCCATCGAAAATTTTCTCGGTAAGCGGTGAAATTGTGGCATCGAATGTTTCATTGGAAAAGACAAGATATCTCAATGAAGCGTGCCAGGTGCAACGTGCTTAATGTAGGGTACCGAACGTTCGAGACAGGAAAACGGCGAGGAATGCGATCGTTTCGTTTTACTTCTCTCCCGTTCTTCGTCCACGAGCGCGTACCGAGAAAATCGACGTTCTCATCTAACGAGAGCACGAAATATACGCGTTTTCGCGAAATATACGTTTTTTCTTATCGAGCGTTAAAAAAAACAAACGATATCTGCAAAATAATACAAAACTTACCGAGTAGTAGTAGCTTGACCTCACTCGCGGCACGTTCCCCGTCCGCACGTAGGTCCTTGTCGATCTTTTTGGACCTCTCGGCGGCGACTTTTTCACCGGTCGTGCTAACAGCACACCCCATCTTTCACTGATTCGTCACGATTCGTAGCCACTGTATAAACACCAGTACTGCACCGTTTGTAAGAGGAAACTTTTTATAATTCACTCTCCGACGATAGTTAAAAAAAACGAACTATCGAATGAAAGGGTCGCGCGCGCGCACACACACTTCTGACACTTGTTGCTTGTGGGGCTTGCACTCTCGGAAGAGAGTTCCACCGCCCGAGAGCGAGAGAGAGCGCACGCACGACAGCAGCGGTGAGAACGGGAACCGCCCGCTGCCCCTTTCAGCAGCACAATCCCATTCACGCTACACACGCTACAAGAGATTCTCGCGTTTCTTCTCCGCTACTCCCGTTCCAACTTCCAACAGAACCGGCTTAGGTATTACTATACTTTCTTTCACAACCGATCGGCCTGATATGTCGTTCTACTTTATTCCTTTCTTGGTACGTTGCATACGTCGCAACAACATAATCCTTTCCCCGATGCGAGCGTCTACAAAGCCGGTCGATTTTTCACTCAAAGTCCAACTTTTTTCAATTTCGCTTTTCAAACTTTTACACCTTTATACGTATATCGACGTGTGCGCACAGAGCACGGCGCGCCCATAGACTCTCATTTTACTTTGGGTGACGCGCGCGCCTCGATTCGCGAACGCTTCGCGTATATCTCTTTCCCCCACGACTGTCTGTACTGCGTGGCTTGACCGCTACTGTTGCTGTCGCGTATAGTGTGGCGTAAGTCCGTTGCTACATTTTATGAAATATTCATGTATGTCGTGTGCGGCGAGTAAAAATAAAAAGTATACGACACGTGCGCATGCGCGACGAAGGAAGCCATGTTGCTAGGAAATCAAGATGGCGGTCTGTCAAACAGATGATCGGTTGTTTATCCGAGCCGAGGGTTTTAGACGCGTGAGAACTTCATATTTTGAAAACATTCGACGATGTTCCAACTATTGATTGTATACAAATAGTGACGTTCATAAAAAAGTGCGTTTATGATATTTGCATGCCCGTACAAATCTGTCAATACATGTTTGCGGAGATTCGAAACTTATTTTATCGTTTTCTACTAAATACGTGAGTCATTTGACAGACGACATATAGCTATAGATGCCAGAAGGTGTTCACGCTTGAATCACGCAGTAACGGGCGCATGTATATATATATATATATACACGTATGAATATATAGATATATTTATTGGCGCTTTTGAACCTCTCTCCCCTACGCCAAATGTTAAAGATGCCGACAGCCAGGAGTGTCGCTTAGGGTGAGAGTGTGTCTCACCAGCTCTCCGTAGCTGCGTTAAGCGTCGAGCGGAACTATTCGGCGTGACGAAATCTGTCCAGTGCCTACGAGCCGCAAGAGAGTTGGGCGTGTATGCGTCGGCGTGTAGGTGATCGCACACGGTAGAGAAGTCATCACATCGCCAGTCGCACCGCTGCTGCTCGTGAACGAGGAAGCGTTTTTTTTTCTTCCCGTTCGTATATTCTTTAGTCGCTTTGCGTCCGCGGCATGCGGCAGTTCGCGAATCTTCACGCTCGTACGGGTTCGAAGCGACGCGTTGGTCCGAGTTTTGTCGTATCACGGTATTAAATCGACTAAACAATCGAACGAATGTTTGATAGATAATTAAAGAAAATTATCGAAAGTCGTTACGACACCTGACATATCGTTAATCTTAAAAAGAAATCCATTATTCATTTCGAATCGTCGCGAACGATCCAGCACGAGGGCCAATCGGGAGAAAAAAAAGGTGAGACCACGAAACCTCCTGACTCATCTAATTATTCGATGTGCACGAGAAAAAAAAAGATTAATACAAAACTTTCCGATAAATTCGAGTTTCTACGGAGTCGCGGAAAGAGAGACGAGTATTTGTTCTTGGCACGCGGCGTTAAGAGTGACTCAGTGACTTCGCGTCTCCTCGGTCGGAGATAATAAATTCTTTTAATCCATAAACAGTCTTATAAGTACCGAAGCTACGGAGTCGAAACGAGAGAGTGACCGTGTTCATCGTCGCGATCGTGTAGTGTCCAACGTATTGTACCAAGATACGTTTCTAGCGTGATATACAGGCTTTTAAGTGCCTGGCAACGCGAAACAATCAATCGGAAAACAATAAATCCTTTTTCACCTCGCCCGTGTGTGCCTGTCGCGTATTCGTGTGCGCGTGCGTGCGTGTGTGTATGTGTGACGTGTGTCTCCGTAAACTCGTGCTCTAATTTATAAAACTCGCTGTGCCGGGTATTCACGAGTGTAGCGCGGTTCGACATTATCGTAAGCAAAAATTGAATTATCAAAATTCTTGTTCAACACAAGCGCGCCACTTCCGGGAGAAACCGCGGGTCACGGTAACACCCCAGGTATATCGTACCCAATTGTACATATGTATATAGATAACATTAGCAGCAGCAAGAATTAATAGAAACGTTTGCTCTCTAAATTCACGATTGTTTGCAATTTGATTGAATAACGTTCTTTTTTTCTTCTTGTTTCTTTTACCCCGTTTCTTTTTTTACTCCTCGCTTGATTAATTATTATTCGTTCTCCGCAACCATGCGCAATCGATCTTGATATCAGCGGGTCATATTGTATATGTATACACGTATATATGCGCATACGTACGAGGCGTTCTTCGCGGAATGAGCCACTTTTTTTCGTTATCCACATTCACGTCAATTTTCGGAACGATGTTTATCGGTCGATTTCCCCAATTTTTCATATTCCAATGTTTATACAATTCGTACCTACACCGATCGACGTAAATTTTTTCAAATTTCTTCCGCCATTTTTTCGTTTTATTTTACGTTATTAAATACTTTATTAAAAATTCCGAAAAAAAATCGAGATTTCGCCGTTTCTCACCCCAAGTTCAACGTTGCTCGACCTATCTTCGAGCTTTATCGATAACTCGAAAAGAATCAACGTCTCGTAAAAATTGTTTACAATCGATATCAATCGATATTATCATTTTTCTTTTATTTCTTCGAAAGCACCGTGTATTTTTTCATTAATTCTAATCGTGTATTACGACATTACCGTGATCGCAGGTACTTCAAAAAATAGCGATAAAAAAAAACTCAATTCGCTTATCTTCGAACTCATGTTTTACCCGCGTTGTCGTCCACCTATAGCAATATAAAAATACGGACAAAAAAAAGTTCTATATATAAAACGTCGTTCCCGGCTAAATTGTCGAGGTATAGAAAACGTTTGAGAAATTTTCTCGAAATGAAGAAAACGAATTGCTAGCCTCGAGTGCCTCGTATATCACCGTATTATCTACGGACAATGGAGATACGCTGCGAGCGTTCTCTCGCCCGATGATTTAGCGCAATATTCTCGGAGAAATAAAAACATCAATTATCGGTGCCCGGAACAATCGTCGCTCGCACCTGTTTCGGCGGAGCTCGTAAATATCGGTCCCGGACGGAAATTGGCCCCGGCGTTGTCTTTCGAAATTGATTAATTCTCGCGGATCGGGACAAAACGAACGTAAGCCACCGGCCAGACAATTTTCGTGCGTTTTTCACATCGTAACGGTGGAGCGGTGAGACGGGTCGGCGGTGGCCGCGCGGTCGGGCGGGAGGGGGGGGGGGAGTAGAGGGCGTGCGACGGCAAAATGCTTTGGGCGGGTATTTATGAATTTCGCGCAATTCGCGTAGCGTAACTCTCGTAGCCCAACGGAATTTAAATCGGTCGATGACAACCGCGCTTGGATGAGTTTGCAACGAGTTTGTGCGAATGTGCGAGATAATAAACAATAATAAATAAAAAGTATAAATTATAATAATAAAGAAAATTAATGAAGGTTAACGATGATAATAACAATAAGTCGTAATAAATATAAATAAATAAATAATCATAACAACAGTACAAATAAAAATTATAATAATAAATAAAATTAATTAAACTTAACAATGAATGGAAATAAAAATAATTGAATAATAAAAATTAATTAACTATGATAATAATAATAATAATAATAATGAACGAATAATGATAATAATAATGAAAATCGTTCGATCGGATAATTCGATTAGTCAGTCGCCAGCTTTATAGTCTTTAGTTAATATTTTCGTTACTTTTGAGTTAATGATTTTTTCCAGACCCCCCTTTATCACACGCTAAGCCGTACGAGTGTAACGTACACTATCGAGTCGTTCGTGAGACACGCACACACACACACTTTATCTCTCTCTCTCACTCTCTCTCTCTCGTGAACAATAAACAACAGAGAACGACGTATATCAGCGAGCAAGCTTAAAAAAGCAAAAATACGGAATTCAGAGAAAAAAAATAAAGAAAAAATATTTCCACATCCTCGCTAACAATAAGGCTCGAGCAAACTCGGACGTTTTATACGAAGCGTGCTTGGGAAGAGGATTTTTAGTCGGAGCGAGATAGAAAACGAAAACAAATAAAAAAAATAAACAGAGAAAAACAGAGAGGAGGAAGAGAGAGAGCGAGAGAGAGAGAGAGAGAGAGAGAGGCGAGGAGAAAGGGCTTTTCATCAATGCCGAAGTCGGTGACTAACTGGAAATTTTGGAGGTCTCTGAAATCACTACGTCTTTAAATCAATCACCCAATCGTACGATCGAATTTCATCGCTGCTAAATGAGCAAGAATAAAAAAAAAGAAATCAAAATGTTGCACTCGTCCGTTTATAATCGCTACCCCTCGTTGATTCTCCTTCGCTATCGCTTCGTCGCTACCACCAAGTCGCACGTCCGACCTGACCTAATTACCGCAACATTTTTAGCTTTGCGTAATGTTTTTTTATTTATTTTTTTTTTATATAAAATACACGTATAAAAATGATTTATTGTGTAATGTAATAAATTGTGGACGGGGTGTTTGCGAATAATTCGGATGTAGATAAAATTATGTAGTCGACGTCAGGACGAACGAGAGGCTTTTTTTAAAATTTTCCTACGATGAAAATTGACAGAGATATTAATTCGCAAAGTTTGAAAGTTTGAGCCAATTATGGGAAACTTTCTGGGGTTGAGTGATCAAAAAAAATTATTCTCTTTTATCCCGTCGACTCGTCGTTCGTTTATTAATAATTAACTTGTGGAAATTTTCAAAAAAAAAGTGTAAAAAAAACGCCGAGAGTGGGACTCGAACCCTCGATCCTGGGTTTTGTCGATAGAGCGCTTTATGGAATTTTTTACTCATAGCTCAAACTTTCAAACTTTGCGAATTAATATCTCGGCCAATTTTCATCGCAGAACAATTTTAAAAAAACTGTTTTGTTTGTAACGACTTCAGCTATGCAGGTATATTTTTTGCGTTCGGATAATTCGCGAATACGCTTTATGTTATATATTACATTATATTGTAATATATAATTTTTACACATTTTATATGTTTATATCATATGTATGTTTGTATATATAAAAATCGTTACATTTAGCTGCATTGCGGTGTTTCATTGTACATCCATGCACCGCGTTTCTCGTCATACTACGCACTGCGAGCATACAATTAGCATACACGAATAGAAGAAAAGAAATATATGTCATGTGTCATGTGTATATAAGGAATGGTGAAACGATCGTTGAATCTGTGATCAGAGATGGGCACGATACGAATTATACAAAAATTATTGCTCGACTATATTTATAGTAAAAATTAAATTTTCTTATTTTTTGTTGTTGTTTATATTAGAAGAAAAAAATTGTGACCATCTTTGTTCTCGATTCTAGGACAAAAAATTGTCGATACGAATTTTAAGAAGCTAAACGCGAGTCTTTTCCAGGAAACCAAAGCGACTGAACAAATGTAAAAAAAAGCAACAAGCTCAACAACAAAATCAGCAGCAGCAACAACAGCAGGAACGAGGATTGAGAGATCAACAAGAGCGTGAGAAGGAAAAGAAAGAAGAGGAAGCGAAAAAACAGGAGCAGCAAGAGTCGCAGGAATTTGGAAAGAGAAAACGTTACGATCCATCTTTGGAAGAAGGAACGTCCAAAAAATTGAACGAAAACGTTAAACGTATTTCCGGGGCAAAATTAAAGCCGTTGACGATCGCTACCGCCATTGTGAATATGGAACATCCGATATCTTGCAGAATCGACGGACGTTTGCCGAAAGAAACGCCGATCACCGAGGATTACGAGATCAGTAATCACGTTCTCGGCCTCGGTATCAATGGAAAAGTTGTCCAGTGCTACGACAGAGAGACGAGAGAAAAATACGCTCTGAAGGTAATTTTCTTTTCTCAAAAAAAAATGAAATTTATGAAATAAAAATTTCCCCTTTTTCCCCACATTTTTGAGTGTTTATAAATATTCGTTCGAGCGACAGTAACGTTCTCAATATTGTCTCTCAAAGCGCACAATTTTTATAATTTGTTTTATTTACAAATTTAATCGAAAAAGATGTTCTCGAGAAATATCGGTTTGAATTTAACCGCCCTTTTCCCACGCGCATGCGCGGTCCGCCATTTTAAGTGAAAACACGCAGGTACGCGGTTTTTTCAAATATTTGAAATATTTCGGCGTTGGGAAACACGAACGTTTTGTAATTCTTTCGCGCATAACAAAGCTTTCTTCGTCAGTATATTAAAAAGAAACAACGTAGATCTATGAACGAGAAGTACTGGCGCGTTTTCAAGGGTTTCGGCGTATTATTTTTCCGCGAAGTTTAAACTCGATTCGTGAAGAGCAAACGTTTCGATACTGAATCACTAAAGTGTGTATTGTAACGATCCCTGCGGTTGGACTCGATGCGTACGAGAGAGACGGTCAGTCCAAGACAGCGCGAGAGAGAGAGAGAGATAAAGAAAGAAAGAGACACAAACAGAGAGCATGCGCAGTGGGAGAAAAAGACGTAGAGAGGGCAAGAGCAAGGAACGACGCCGAGAACCCCGACTGTGAGTTCGGCTCACGCAAGAGTCACCGGCTATTTATATATCGGCATACTATTTCTCATTCAACGTTACGGTACGTCGACGATCCGACTTATTCTCTCTCTTTTTTTTTATTTTTTATTTCAATACATGAAAATCCGAGGCGATGAAAAAATCACAAAAATATCATTCCAAGCCAACAAAAGTAAAAACGAAGCAAAATAATTTAGAATAATAATGTTAAATGTCTGTAATAATTGTTTTTTTCTTTTTTTACTTTTTCATAATGACTTTAATGGATTTCGTAGCAACGAGAGTTTCGATAGTCGCTTGGCCATCGAGGAGAAAAGTTAAATGGTATCGCTAATGGATAGAATCATCGACGTATACGGCGACCGAGCGACCGAGGACGCTTCAACGATGGCGGCAAAATTTCAAGCGGCGTTACTCGTTAGCGTCGTTGAGCGCAGTAAATAATGAACGTTTAATAACGAAAAATTTATTAAACGATCGTTCCGGCTTCGTATAGCAAGCTCGATGATTATTTTTGCACGGTACCGGAGGAAATAATTTTGCGAAATACAATTTTGTCGTTGACAACAAAGTTATGGAACGAATAGAGAACGAAAAAAGCCCGGTTGGCCGTTGCAGAAGCCTGAGACCCGATTTATCGCGGAAATTGCATCGTGGCTGATGTTAAAATTACGTTGCAAGTTTTAGGTATAAAAACAAAAAGAATTAGAAGCGGATAACTCGAAGGAAAAATTAGTAAAAAAAAGAAAATAGGAAAATTCGATGGTAAATTTTGTAAATAAAGAATAAACGTTAAATGACGATTGACAAATTGATATAAACAAGAGGAGAAATAAAATTCTGGGGAGAACAAATTTGTAAATAATGAGAAAAAAGAAAGAAATTTCGCTCGAAGAATTTTTGTAATCGTTATGAAAGCCTAACGTCGTTAAGAGCCTTGTCGATTCATCGTGAAAGTATTTGAACGGGAAAAGAATTATTTGAATTGAAATATTTGTGAAGAAACTTATTCAAAAACTATTTTTAAAAAAAACACAAAAAAGAAAAAAATCAATTGACTAAGCGAATAATTTTTTAACGTTTGTTTTCGAGACTGTACCGAGTTATTTTCGAGGAAACGGATGTTACTCGATTCGATCGAGTCTTTTTTTTTTTTACAAGCGTTTAAAATGAGAATATGCAGACACGAGTTGGAGAAGGTCGATCGAGGCCTTTGGCGAGAAGGGACCTTCGCTCGTACCGAGTTCGTCCACCTTACCAACAACAAAAAAAAACAAATCCGGTATTTTAGCGATTTTTGGTTACAACTCTCTCTCTCTCTCTCTCTCTCAACGATCGATACCAATGAAAATCCGATCGGTAAATAATTGTTTGATCTTTTTGAAGAAATAGATTTTTTTTTATAACTTCCACTAATGAGTTAACGGATATAAATAATGCCGGAATGCCGAACGCCACATTCCTCGCTGGCGTTGACGAAGGTGTTAACTCGAACCGAGGACGCCAAATAGCTTGGTACACCATCAAGCTCTTGGAATCTTTTCCGTGATGTCACACTCATGTTTATATGTATATATATATACATCAATAATACAAGACAGGAAACGATAACGTTCGGCACGAGTGCACGTCTATCTTACAAATTTCCGCTAGAGCTTGTTCAATTCTATGATGTGAACACGTTTGATTGATATAGGTAGAATTAAATAGATCGAATGTACATTGTGGTCACGTACTACGTGAATTTTATGATTTGTTGCCGTGGGTGTTTTTTCTTTTTTAAATTTGGCGCCTGAAATATTGAAAAAACTAAGATTTTTTACGATTTTTTGACTTTTGAGTGGGAAGTTTTTGAAAATGGATAACAAGGGTGAGAATATTGGTATTGTAGGGAAAAGAAAAATTTGGACTTCCGGGAAAATCGACTTCCGGGACTTTGAGTCGGTCGAGGGGAGGAATATTTGTATTCTTCGTTTATGGAATTGGAAATTTCATGTACAATACGTATATCTTAGTTTGAATGGTAAATTTAAAAAACATTCTGGTTTAGAATAAAAAATAGCAAAAAACGTAAAAATATGGATTTTTAAATTTTTCACCGGTAAAATATTAAAAACTGGGAAATGCAACTACGATACTCGTGTTGTACGGGAAATTTCCGATTCCGTAAGACCCCTATGAAGTCTTTTTGGAGAAAACAAATTTTCGGAAAAAGAAAATCGACTTCCGGAACTTTGAGTCGGTCAAGAGCACGAAATTTTTTTTTCCTCCAAAAACACTCTATAGGGGTGGTTACGGAATCGGAAATTTTCCACACAACACGAACATCACAGTGCCGAACCCGAATTAAAAAATTTTCCTCATTAAAATAGGAAAAAAATCTAAAAATACAGTTTTTTCGATTTCTCACCAACAAAATATTAAAAACCGGAAGTGCAATCTATAGATAAATAATATTGAATCCGCGATATAACATTACTCACTAAAATTGTCAAAGGTGCGAACTCGAACCAAGAATGAGAAGCGATAACCTACGAGCACCGAGCTCTTTAATCTTTTTCGTGATATCACACTCATGCTTATGTATATATAATATAAACACACATCAATAATACAACACAGGAAACGATAATACGTTCGGCATCGAGTGCACGATCGTATTAAAAATGTTGGCCAAGATTCGTTCAATTTTCTCAATATAATTTCATCGTTCGATTCCAATACCTGGATCAATATTTAAGGCAAACAAGAGTCCTCGTAGAGGCGAGGGAAACATCCACGAGAGATACTCGTGATAGACTTCAAATAAATTATACGACATTCGATCAAAATTTTATAGACGCTATAATCATAAAATTAATTCCGTCGCATTCAATTTCAATCGATAAAAATTGTTCGCGTGATAAAATACAGTCCAATGGGATTAAGAAAATATAAAATAAAATAAAACAATTCAAGGGAAAAAAATCGAATAATTAAAAAAAAAACGAAGGAAAAGATTTCATTTCGAACGGATTGAAACGCGTTGGAAATGAGAAGCGTCTCGTTAACCAAGGTCGTTCTAAACGAGCATTTGCTCCGCGGGAGCAATTCTTGGAGAACTGTTAAGGCAATCATCGTTTTCATTCTTAGGTTTTCTTTTTTCTTCTTTTTTTTAATGACAAAAAACAATTGCTCATTGCATTTCCAGGTACTTCACGACTGTACAAAGGCCAGGCGAGAAGTTGAGCTACACTGGAGAGCCTCGAATTGCAAGCATATCGTTCAAGTCAAGGATGTCTACGAGAATACGTACAGTGGCAACAAGTGTTTACTCGTTGTCATGGAATGGTGAGTCATGGTGTATCATATGGCAGAAACCCAAAGACAACGGCTTAGAGAGAAAGAGAGAGAGAGAGAGCGACCGATAACCGAGAGTATCAAATTCCCACGTGAATAATTCACCTGTACCCTCATATCGTATCACTCGAACGAGACTATTAATTTTCCTCGAGATTAAATTTTAATCAATAAACCATTATTCCAATTTCAATTTCAGTATGGAGGGAGGCGAGCTTTTCCAGAGAATACAAGACAATCAGGACGGAGCGTTCACGGAAAGAGGTAAAAGATAATGAAGAAATTCATTGAATTAATTAAATTCCACAATAGGTGGTAATGCAAATCGTTCTCGATGTTAAAGTCGTCGGGACGAATTAAACGAGAATCGTTATTTCTTTCGTTGAAGAAACTACGGTATTCCCTGTAAATTCGTATTATGTCAGATTTTTTTCACTCGACGTCAGTCGATTCGCACGACAAGTCGGAAAGACTTTGACTAATAAAGAAACGAGAATACCCTAGCGGCTTATTCCTCTATCAATAAGGATCGTACGCACGCTTGCTCGACGCTGAAGCGAGCACGAAACGCTAATACGAATTTTATACATATATAGGGTGTCTCAAAAGTCTCGGATCATCTCGTACCTGCGGGTAGTTCGCGGTGTCAAGAATTCGCTTGCGAACTCTGCGCGCTTAATTCGCGATAGTTTTTAAATGGGAGACGATCTAAGTTGTCCAATCAAAGAGCATGCCTTTGAAGTTTAAAGGGACGTCGATCGTCGCGTTCTTCGTGTTATGCCGGTGCGTGAGCAAAATGCTGTTTGATCTTGCGCCAGCGACGATCGACGTCTCTTTAAACTTCGAACGCACGACGATATTCTCTCGATCGCGTTGGAACGCAACCGCTTCCAGCTTTTCGATTGGACAACTTAGAACGCCTCTCATTTGAAAACTATCGGGAGTTTAGCGTGCAAACTTCACACGTGAATTCGTGACATCGTCAGCTACACGCAGATACCAGGCGATCCGGAACTTTTGTGACACCCGGTATATCGTACGGATCGTATATTCAACGAGAGACTATCGCATGACTGCTCTCGATGATAAATCATAAGAATCGCGTTCGACGAGGATTTATACGTCGTTTATATATTAATCTAGCGAGCGTGTGATTGTGGTAGAGGAACTAAGGATTAGATACACACGGATATATCCATAAATACATAAAGATACGAGGAATTTTTTTTCACGCGTTAAAAAAAGCATTTATTTCACTTTTCAAATTTACTAAATATATTTACTTACGTTTTATTTTTCTTATCAATTGTTTTCTCCTCTGTTTCAGAAGCTGCACAGATAATGCACGAGATCTGCGTGGCGGTTAAGCATCTGCACGACATGAACATCGCCCACAGGGATCTCAAACCCGAGAATCTGTTGTACTCGAAATCCGGTGGGTTTTTTTCCCCTCGCGTTTCTCTCGTTGTCGCGTCTCGTTTATTTTTATCCCCTTTGGTCACAACATCGGTCCGGATTTAGAGCGAACGCTTACATTATCGATGATTCGACTATTTATTTCGATCGGTAAAAGAAAAAATGATCGAAGCTTCGTCGATGATTGAATATGTTTTTTTTATTTTTATTTCATTTTCGTCATAGAACGAATATTCTTATCGATATTATGGAAATAAATAATCTCTCTCGTTGCTGGTTCGAATCGATTCGCGCGAGTAGGAACGATTCTCCCGTAGCGGAATGCTAGTGGGCAGAGCGAAGAAGGAGAGACCGAGCATGGAAGCAGAAAATCGTTCGACGCTCTCGTCTCGTCGACGAGTCGCGTATTAATTTTCTTTACGCTCGACGAGCCATGGCCTCGCGCGTCACGGCGCTTTGACGAACGACGTACGGAACGTAGAGGTCTCTGTGCGCATTATTTCCGGTCTCTCGACGTTCATTTTTGCCCTTTAACAAAATCGAGACAAAGATCGTTGAAAATTATCGTTTCGTCATTAAACGTTAAAATTCAATCTCCACATAAAATAGAAAATCTCTCATTATTCTTAAAATACAAATTTGTTTTTCGTATTAAAAATAATATCAATCGCTTCCCGATAATTATGTCGTGAAACAATCTTTCGTTGTTATTTGTTTTTTTGCCTCGAGAGAGTCAGCTTTCACGATACGCTCTTGCTCCATTTTCGATGAATGACGTAATCGAGAATGAGAGGAAAGCTGATAATATATATAGGTGAGATAGAGGAGAAGAGCAAGGAAGAGTGGGTGAGCGAAAAAGACAGAAAGTAAGAAAGAGAGAGAGAGAGAAAGAGTGAAGTGCGTGTTTGCTCTCCTCGTCGTCGTCTCGTTTTCTCGTCGGAGTAGAGCTCTTTCGATGAGATATCTTTAAATAGCCATGGGCTCATCATCGGGAAGACCGAGAGACGAGAGTAATACCGTTCGAGTCTCTAGGAAGGGTGGGGGTAGGCCCAGGGTTGGAGGGAGAGTCAGAGAGAGAGAGAGAGAGAGAGAGAGCAACGAAAGAGCGATAAATGCAATTTTCGAAAATATTATGCATCACTCGTCGACAGGGGACAGAGCGTTAATGCGTTAACGAGAGTCACACCTACCACATACCAGAATGTCTAATGTCTAATATCTTCTATTTTCTTCTTTTTCTTTTCATACAGACAGTCGAGGGATTCTCAAACTCACGGACTTTGGCTTCGCGAAAGAGACGCATTTGAAAGACACGCTGCAGACACCTTGCTACACTCCCTATTACGTTGGTGAGCAAGAAAAATGTCGAAATTTCTTCGCTACGTTCGATCGGACGAGAAATAAAAAAATTTGCTATTATTGATTGAAAATAATTATTGACGATTTTTGCGCACGAAATAATTATCACGAATTTACGTGAATTTAATTTAAAAATTTTTTTATTACAGCGCCCGAAGTACTGGGACCCGAAAAATACGACAAAAGCTGCGACATATGGTCTCTCGGAGTAATTATGTACATTCTGTAAGTAGGAGAAGAAAAAAATTGATTACCGGCACTTTTGCATTGATAGAAACGTGAGCACGAGAGACAAAGTTGTTTGTTTGACAAATGGCGTACGAAACGTGTATGAATAACTTTCAATCGTAACGCTTCGTCGAGGTGTGAAACGGAATGGAATAAAATCAATAACGAGAGCGTGGATGTATAGACACCTGGCGTCACCTTGAAACACATACGACACGAGCGCGTTCGGTCTCTCTGTTAATGAAGGAATTTCATGTCGAGGAGGGTTTTTGATTTTTCTTAAGCATTCGTATTGACACAATTAATCAACGCGTTATCTTCGATAGTGTATCTTATGCACGATAGACGATAAAGCTGAATGAGTCGTCTAGTTAAAATGCATTGATAACTCGTAGTTGGATTAATAACAAAAAAATGAATTAAATGAATAAATTAAACGAAATAAATAAAATCAATGAAATGAATGAAATCATTAAAGAGAATAAAAATAAAAAATAAAAGATGACAAATTCGGGTTTGTTATAATGATCGATATTATTTCAGATTGTGCGGCTTTCCACCGTTCTACAGTAATCACGGTCTGGCAATATCGCCGGGTATGAAGAAGAGGATCCGCCTGGGACAGTACGACTTCCCATCGCCCGAGTGGTCGAACGTAAGCACCGAGGCGCGTGATCTTATCAAAGGAATGCTCTGCACCGACCCCGCCAAGAGATTGCAGATCGAAGAAGTTATGCGCAACAAGTGGATCGCGGTGAGATAGAGCAAATCTTTTTTTTTTTTTTTTTTTTCGTTTCGCTTATTAAAGTATTCGCAATTTATTTTTTACGAATTTTTTCCTCGTAAGAACGGATCAACGGATATTGATTTTATTTATACAATAAATTGTACAGAAACACACGGAAGTGCCACCGACGCCATTGCACACCGGTCGAGTATTACGCGAGGGTGAGGAACTTTGGCCGGAGGTACAGGAGGAAATGACCCGTTCGTTGGCGACGATGCGAGTCGATTACGACACAGCGGGTTTGAAACAGCTCGATCATACGAACAATCCTTTGTTGAACAAACGTAGACGAGCGAAACAACCGGTCGGTGGTTTACCGACGGCACAGACGACGAATCCAACCGCGGCGTCCTAGGAACGCGTCTCGTCGAGGTCGACCGACGAGATTACCAACAGCTGGTCAATATTCATACGCAGGTTTTTAAGCCTGAGCGTCATAACCGTGAGACTCGTGTTTTGACTGTAGCGCGCGAGATCGAACGGGAGAGGAAGAAAAAAGACGCGCAGCGCGCCGGTGTGCGCTTCAAATTTCCCGGGGAGCGACGATGGTGGCGCCGACTATCGGCGATTCGAGTAACGACGATAGTAGGGCAAATCGAGACCGCGAGAGGGCGCGCGATAAGTTTTACTTGGAACGCCGAACGTTCGGGGAAGGCTTTTTTCTTTTAGAAAGCTTTTTAGAAACGAATATCGATGCCCCATGACGGGGTTAGATTTATTTTCTTTTAAATTACCCTTGAGCCGTCCAGCTTTTACATCCAGCGTCTTAACTATTTTTATCATGATTATTATCGCGCGCGTCCCAATATTCGTCTCCGAATTAAATACCGAGCGAATTTTAAACGCTGGCGGAATACACGCTATTCTACTTTAGTTCGGAAATTTCGTGTATTCTCATTTTTTTGAGCCGAATTATTACACTATAATTATTCGTACGGTCCACGTTTGCATCTTATATTATTATTATTAGGCCTAAGTCTAGATATTTAGCTAAAAACATCTTATCGGATCAGGTGAGGTATAGATGTTATATTTTTTAAACGACCTTCTGACTGAGGCTGAGTATATATATGTATGTTTACATATATATCAAAATATTTATGTATGTATGTAATATATACATATGTAAGAATATTTGAGGAGTCATTTTTCCCCGGAAGCTAATTAACGCTCATTCGTCTATTTAAACGTAGACGCGACGATAAAATGAATGTTCTTAAATAGATGCAGAGAAGAAGAACAAAAACTCGGTGCAGCTTTTACGGTTTTATCAGCCGAGAGGGACTAATGCAGCTTTTCCTATATCAATTATAAAACAATAACGTTCCGAAAATATATTTATTAGATCTCGTCATTGTTATGAATTCAGCGGACAATAAATATAATAGAGCCTAACGAAAAGAGAACCGCGTATCGTCGTCACAAAACTATAAATGTTAAAACGGAAGAAAAAAAACAGGAAGATAGTCAATTTAAGCGTTATGTGGTACTCTAATTTTAACTAAGGGACGAAATTGTTGATGCTCTAGAGTACGATAGAAAGGAGTGAAAAGAAACAAAATATATATAGTTAATATACGACCAACTTACGAAACGGCCATTCTTTTAACGACCCACCTTTCCCCAGATTTTTGTTTCGACAAATTTCATGGATTTGTTTTTCCGTCCAATTAGCATAAGAGGAATATATTATTCGAGTTTCTTTGCACGGACCCGAACACTCGTGTCGTCTTCGTTACTGATGGGGAAAAAAGAGAAAGAGCGAATGGACGTAAAATGTGGAACGAGAGGCGATGACAATGCTCGTAGTATTGAGTTATTCGACAGAAACATAATGAAACTCTCACGGCGTTCTTGATGAAACCGTGTCACTCGTATCTTTTTTTTTGTTTCACACTTCCCACTTCAAGAAGATTTTCGCATTTATAAGCGAAAAGCCTCGGATGTCGAGGAACATTTTCCGTCGAACTATCCGCGTGATACGATCGTAATTATACCCGTCGAAGAGAAAAATAACAAGAGTTAATTGAGTCAAAAATGAGGTTATTCGCGTTAGTTGCGATTGTCGCCGTGTGCACGGTCGTCCTGGCGCTGGAGTCGGACACGAAGTTCTGCAGATATTGGTGCAGGCTCGAGCACGATCACGAACACTTTTACTACTGTTGTCCTTCGATTGAAACGTCCGAGCGATGGCTGACCAAGTCCATGTGGCCAATAATGTCATCGCCGATGTTCTGGTTCGGTGTTCTTGGTACAACTATCGGCGTTCACGCCGCTCACAGCCATCACAGTCACGAAACTGAAAATCGTATGAAAAAGCATTGTCCACCAGTGCGCTCTGCGTGTCCGCGAAGTTTCGATTGGTACGAAGCGCCGAACTGGTGCGCCACCGACGAGGAGTGCGGCCATTCGGAGAAGTGTTGCTACGACATATGTCTCGAGCACAAAACTTGCAAACCTGCAGAATAATTGGCACTTCTTTCCGTCTTATATCATGATTTTTTAATAAAGAACGAATATTATGACTAACAATTACTCTCCGATTGTACATACAAAATAATAAAGCTTTCTGACAACGGAATATCGTTACTCCATATATTTCGTGAAAAAAAAGCAGCGAGGTAGGGGGGGGGGGGAGGGGTTATGTTTCACCAAATTTGCAAAATACCAATACTAGCGCAACACGCGTCGATAAAACGAAGCTCGTTCTCGTCATTTTCACGCTGCGGGAAAGTTTCCTTGGTAGAATGAAAACAAAGCTCGCAAATTCCTGGAATCATATCGATCTACCTTGAGGATAGACCCGTGACGGGAGGGAGAGCTTCGTAGAATGGGTGTAGAATGTGACGTTTCACTAGGGAGGTCAAACGGTGGTGGGAGTCCATCTTTCTTTCTCTCTCGCGCAGCTTCGTACCTTCCCCGTTGGACGTGGGGGACGCCCGGCTATAAACGTTCGTTTCGTCGTCAACCTGTTTCAGTCGTGTTGTTACCCTCACACAGTACACTTGGTGAGTACGTTAGTCATATTTTCGCGCAGAATTCGCAAAATCTCACATTGCGTCGTCCGTTCGTGTCAATAATATCGATTCTCATTTATTTTCTCATCCAAAATTCACCGGTCACATTACCACATCGCATGCCGTACAAAAAATTACAATAATATTCGTACTCCTGCGTGCAAAATTCTCCGCGTCGCCGTAACTTTATTGACGAAAACTCGTTTCGCAGCTGATCGTTCTCTTTGTTGTGTCGAGTTAGCGTCGTATTCGTTCGCCGCAAAACACGCCGGTGAAATATAACCGTCGAGAGTAACGATGAAAGATTACAGTGTTCGTTTCTCGCGAAATAAATTCATAAAAATTCAACGTTACATTATTATCGTCTAATCGAAAATTGTAACGGATAAACCAATTGTTACAACCCTTTGTGCAATGATTTTCCCAATAATCCTCGCCATTTTTATTCTCCCATGAATCATCCAACGTACATGTCTCTACGAGAAATTTCGCATTGCACCTGTTGGTACTTTGAAAATAATTCGTTGATACTTACTCACCGCTTGTGTTTATTTTTCCATACGAACGCGGCAACCAATTTTCATTGTCGCGCGACAATTATTCCGTGCTGAATAAAGGCTTCGCGAGACATTACCATTTGCGTAATCGAACTCACGCGATCGTTCATTATGCCTGTTTGAATTTTTACACAGAAACAAATACAACGTTCTCGTTGAGTCCCGACTTTTATATCGAGCATTTAGTTCGCGTGTGCTATCGATTTCGTCAGAGGTCCCACGCTGTTGTGCGTCGTGCTATATAGATACCGCAGGACTCTCTGCGATGAGTGAGCGTGTGAGACCGTGAGAGAGAGAGGGAGAAAGTAAGCGAGCGGTGGACAAGGGGGGTCGGTCTAAGCAGAGCACTCTCCCGGTGAATCCGGCGCGCTTCGGCAAAATCCGGCGGGTAGTCGCGTTTGCGCGGATCGAACGAAAAGATGTTCATGGAAATATCAAAAGAAAGCCTGTCGTTTATTTTAAGGCGAGAGTCTTGAAATATTCACGCTTTCTTTATATTTTATACTTCCCAACCGTCGATATATTACGGTACGATAAATCAATCCGTTTGTTTCTGCCGGTGGGGGCGCGACCGAGCGAGCGAGAAGAGAGAGTGCGTCGCTCTTGTACGTATGTTATGTATGCGTCTTATAACGCCGGGTCATAACAAATGCTTAGCCCGTCGTCATAGTCGGTCGTTTGAAAAACATTGGACTTTGATATATCGGGGTGGGGATCGATTATGTACAATTGACCAAAGGTTCGGTCACAAGAGAATCGCGTGCGAAAATATATGTATACGTAACCAAATAATTTAGCTTGGAGTAATTTTCCTATCGACGTTCTCGTACCTTGCTCCAAGAAGCTCGCGCGAAAGAATTCTTCGAAAATTTTTTATTACCGCCTTATCGAAGTTTCGATTATGAAAAAAAATCGAAAACGTTATTTTTTAGAAACTCAACAATTTGAAAAAAAAAAATTTTTTTTTTAAATTTTCACTATATAGTTTAGGCAGCGGTCTTGGACTGATTGGATTTTTGTTATGTGAAGATTGTAAAATTTTCCATTAGGAAGAAGAGTTCGAAAACAAATTTATTTTATGTATCGTTTCTATGCGCATTAAATATGTAACGGAGTTACGCAAAATGACTTTCGAGCTTCATCGACCTCGCTCGGCACCCTCGGGCGTTGGACTTTGAGATTCGCGGAGAGCAACGCATTTTCAGGGGGATCCGTGTTGATACGTTTATTATATTCTTATTACGGTACGCAAGGATGACGTGTTTTTTTTACACGCTTTTTTTCCTCGACACAACTGATGAATTGGCTCGGGTCGAGAGACGAGGCGACATCTCGTCTGGTCTTGATTAAATACTAGTTTTGTTTATTTTTCCGTATTTCAAACTTTTGGACTCTGTTCACTCAAGCTAATTTCCTCATCGTTCAATGTACACACCAGTGACATATATATATATATATTGCGTTTTCACGTTCTGACTCATTTCGCGATAAGCTCATTATATCGCGATCGACGTTATTGAATTTAATAAATCACTCGATAAATCCGTTACTCGGGGATATACCAGTCGATGCGGAAGGCCGATAACCTCATTTCAATATTTTTTTTCTCGAACGATAGACGGTCGGTAAGATTATGCAGATAATAATAAATGTACATATATCTGCAAACCAAAATGGCGGATTCGGAGACATAACCTTAATTTCACGATGTTTCGGAAACGTAAGAGAATGGCCGTAGGGTCAACAGCAGCAACGGATTATTTTGGTTATTACTCACTCGCCGATCGACAGTCGTGTCGTACTAAATCCATCGATGAATTGAATAACTCGAGTTCCACCACGAGTTTGTGGTTCTATGTCAGTTTTGGATTGTTGCCAATAGTGTTTCGTTTCTTTTTTCTGTGCCACTGCTATTTTTGCACGGACGAGAACGCGTGGTGATCATGTGTACAGAGGACAAATACCGTTACAGCTCACCATTTTTTTCGTAACGTCTCACAATCAGTCGTACGTTCGACATCGCGCGACTCGACACTGTGTCATATTTCGCGAGGATAAAAACAAGTTTGCTGACTAATGTGACAATTAGCGACGTTTTAGCTATTAATCGAGTAAATAAACGTAATGAATGATTAAATAATTGACGTGTGAGTGACCGTGGCTGACCTCCAGACACCGATGACTGAAACTATTATTTTTTCCGCGTAAATAACACCACCGCGCGGCGAATCTGTGAACCATAACCTCCATATCTTATGCACCTTCGTTTCGTCCAGAGGGCGTTCCGGGTAACGTCAAATGTTTGTTTTTCGAAACGTCTCGTATTTTTTTCCAAACTCTGCAAGATTGTGGAACAACGTAAACATACTTTCCACAAAATTGCTGACTGCACAGAAAATGCCTCACGAGGTAAAATCATCAGTATCGGTAAATCGCGAAAAACTTCAACTTTTACGAGTGTTATTTTTCACCAAACCTCACTTTCTGCTGACTTGACATACCGAATTGGAATATCGAAGCTGATCGAAACAGTTTGACATTCAAGTTCGATCGAGATACTTCTACGACCCTTAATTATCGTTAGATTCGATCAAACCTCTCGTATACGACACTGATCTTTCTTCATTGATACGAAATGGTGGGGACAATTATGTACACCAACGAGGATGATCCTCCGATCATAAAATCACTTGGACTCTCGCAACTTGCGCGAGTTTATCGTCCGCGTCACGATCGTCGCGCGAATCCCTCTTAAAACTACAGAATTTTGTTTATTCGTCGTCGTTCGGTGTTTAAAAAATAATCACAACCAAATTATTCAAGATCGAATTGTGAATAATGATTTGTTTATTATTTTAACGCGTATACAACGCATTAACGACGTAAATATTAATTTATTCGCAATTTTCTAATGATTATTCTTTCGTACGGTGTTACAGGAGAATAGTATGAATAAAGAAGTTAACAACAAGGAAATAAAACACGAGTGCTCGCGGTCCGGAGGACTGCACACTTACCCCGATCACTTCAGGGAACCTGAAGAACCGGTGATTAATGAGTGAGCGTGGCGAATAAATATCAATGAACTATTGAGTAATTCGTCCTCTGGCAGGACACTTTGTATATACTGTAAATAAGAAAAAGAAAAGAAACAAAAAAAAAACAAACGAATTTTAACTGCAACGAGGCGGAGTGAAAAGAAAGGGATATTTCTACCGAGAGGAAAAAAATTGTCGGTTCATTTTTTTATTTTTTTTAATCCGAGGCTTACGACGGACTTTTCGTCGTTGATTCGTTTCACGGTGTTTCACTTTCAACGATAATTAAAGAAAAGTAATTTAAAAAAAAGCCGCGAAACTTAAAAAAAATGGCCTCAGGAGCGCAGGACAACACTTCCCTCGGGATGAAATTGTTGACCGCAGGGACCGCCGCCTGCATAGCCGATCTCGTCACGTTCCCTCTCGATACCGCCAAAGTCAGGATGCAGGTAATATTTCGTAATTTATTTGAATTTTCTCATTCGCAAATAATCAATTTTTATTCAATTTTGTTATCAAAACTATACCGTCAAATTTTTAATCGAATTCTATTACATATTTTATTGATTTCAAATTCTATAAAAAAATTTGTTGATTTTAATTGAATTTTTTACATAGTAAGAATAGAAATGTAATTAACGATAATTTTATCAAAATTATTATCACAGAACTTTGTTCCAACAGATCGCAGGCGAGTGTCGTCCGCTTCTCGTCGCATCGGCGGAGGGTTCGATACTCGCGATAAGAACCAGCCAGCCGGGTCTTCTCCAGACGATGGGAAACATCGTGAGAGTCGAGGGTGCAAGGTACGTCGATCGCATTAATAATCAGCCTACCAGCATAAACGTCCGAGAAGATTGCCATTTTTGTAATTTCAAAACACGAAAGAGAGTAAAAAAAAATGAAAAGAACGAAAAGATTGAGTTAACACGGTGGGTATATTAATATAAATATAGATATAGTGTTTCTCCTGCGCGTTCTCGAACATGGCAATTAATTAATATCTATCGAGGACATTTGTCTCTTATATACGCAATCGAGAATGAACGAACGGACTTTGCTCGTTCAATTTTCTCATTCGAGCATTACAACTTCATCGCGATACCAATTGATCAAATCCGTTTTACGATTTCACGTTTTTTCTGCTTTTTGTTACGTCGCTTTTTTTGTTTGTTTTTCTTCTTCTTTCTTTAAATCCCAACAATCTCGTTTTATTTCATTCTCGTTCTTACATCTACTTTCTTTCGTTTTGGCACATTTTTCCTTTGTTTCTCTTTCTTTCCAATTTTACGTTGCTAAAACTAACTCGCTTCTTCGACTTTGTATTATGATTTTTATTTTATTTTCCGAATCCAGAGACTAATAAACAATTAAATACGATGAAAATGTGACAATTTTTCATGAGAGAACGGAGATGTTAATGTTCTCGTAACGGACGGAGCACGTTTCATTCTCTTGGCAGAGTTTGCCGGGAATGAAAATAATGAAACACGAATTGAGAAAAAGAGCGATAGAGAGAGAGAGAGAGAGAGAGAGAAAGAAAAAAAAAGAAATTAGTATTATCCGAGGGGGGGCCGTGATCATGAGGGCGTGAGTTTGAGCGAGGGTGGTTGCAGGAGCCTGTACGGAGGTCTTTCCGCGGGACTCCAGAGACAGATGTGTTTCGCCAGCATGCGTTTGGGACTCTACGACAGCGTCAAGTCACTCTACGCTGGAATCATCGACGGTATACATGCAAAATCTACACAACAAAAGCTCTAAATCCTCTTTGACGTAACTACACAATTATAAGAAAGAAACCAAAATGAAAAATCGAGAAAAAAAACAAACAATTATATATACCTGGGCGTCAGACTAAATTGTGGGCGTTATTAAAATAATAATAATAATAATGAAAGAAAAAAAAGCAAAGTTACAAAAGAGAATGAACACAAAAAAAAAGAAAAGAAACAACGCTGGATAAGCGTATCGTCGATTCTCGTCATTCGTGATATTTTCATACTCTCGTATTTGTTTTCATTGCCAGGTAAAAATCGTACAGGTTCGATTAACGTTGGTCTCTGCATCGCTGCTGGAATTACGACCGGAGGTCTCGCCGTCCTTATTGCTCAGCCGACCGATGTCGTCAAGGTTCGTCTTCAGGCTGGCACGAGCGGTAGAAATGCCATAAGATACAATTCTACTCTACACGCTTACAAGAGCATCGCACTGAACGAAGGACCTCGTGGCTTGTGGAAAGGTGACCGAGCATTTCACTATCGCACTTTTCTCCCGAATTTACGAAAGAATAATTTCAAACAATTTTTAAACACAATTTTTTCATTTATAAACAACGAGTCGTAAATTAAAAAAAAAAGATTCCTAATTTCATTTATTTCTCGCAGGAACTTTTCCGAATATGTCGAGAAATGCAATCGTCAACGTCGCTGAGATCGTCTGCTACGACGTTATCAAGGAAACGATCTTGAACTCCGGTATCTTGAGAGACGGAATTCCGTGTCATCTCGCTGCCGCGACGTCCGCCGGACTTTGCACGACTCTCGTCGCGAGTCCCGTCGATGTCGTCAAGACTCGTTACATGAATTCCGCACCGGGGGAATACAAGGGAGCGATCGATACGGCTATTAGAATGTTCATTAACGAAGGTCCGATGGCTTTTTACAAAGGTTTCGTGCCGAGTTTCGCTCGTCTCGTATCTTGGAACATCGTTCTTTGGATCACTTACGAGCAGATTAAAATTCGCATGAAATCCTCGAATCGCGATCATTGAGGAAAATATCGAGTTAATCTCTTCGATTAAAAAACCAAAACGACGAATTCGGCGAAAGATGAAACAGAACAGAAAAAAAAACATTACATATAACGTACTCGTTGATTCAAGCACAATGGTCTATCTCTATTCGTCGACATGATTTTATCGTTGGCTCTCGTTGCATAAATCTGCACGAAACGTCGTAGAAAGTCTTTCGGCTATTTTCTTAATTTACGAGTTCTCTTTTACTCTTCTTTTCTTATCGATACAGATGCGATTAAATTAACTTTAAAGAAACGATCCGATCTTAGATCCCACGCACGCATATCCGAGACAATAAATAATACGTATCAGCTTCTTCTCTCTTCATTTTTCTCCTTGATTTATTTTCGGAATCGGATTGAATCGAATTTGACGTTAACGTAAGATCAAACTTTCCGAAAGGATTATGATTTTTCTTTTTCAAGCCGCCTCGTTGCGTACATCGTTTTAATGTATAAGCGGAATTATACTTGTACAAGTAGATATAAAAATTTTCATGAATCTTAAGTCGACGCGATATTTTTGTGTAACGAACATATTTTGCAAATTCAAATTTCTCCATGCGTATTCCTTTTCTATGCAATATGGGAAAGAAATAAGAGAACAATCTTTATCTCCGCATACGTGTACATCGAATAATATTAATCAGTCATGAATTTGTGATTTCGTTATATTTTTATTCATTCGTATAATACATTCGCGAAAAACGCAAGCGATTTACGACTCGCATTTACATAATCGAATTTTAATTTACAAAAACGAAACGAAAATTTGTGGCAGGCTTTGCTTTAGCGTCTAGGAAGAAGGGAGGGGGGGGGGAGACACATTTAGTAGTCGCGATGAAAATACGACGATGACGAGTGAACGCGGTAACGAAAGAAAAATAATCGAGAAATAAATTTTCCTCGAGTCTCACGCGGAATTCGTGTAAAAGGCGAGATTTTATGAAATATTGAGAGATAACGAGATAACGGGAGAGGAAATAAAACATTTCAATCGTCGCACTCGGATTCGTCCTCGGACTCGCAACTGGAAGTCATATCCTCGGGCATGCAGCCACCTTCTTCCTCGTACCTTTCGTCACCCATCGGAATTCTAAAAATGGAATAACAATCTATCAAAACAAAAAACGAAAGAAAAATAGTCGCTTTGTTCTTCAAGACTGCTCGGCACTCCAAACGAAGCTTTTTCGTTAAATGCTAGTTTTATCAAAAGGAATGAAAAACAGGCGTTAGTTAGTTAGTTACAAAAACGATCGAGCGACAACGAAAAAAAAACTGAAAAACAGGATAGACATTTTTTTCTTTCCTCGTTTAAAAAAATACGACGAAGAGGAACGACTGTGCGAATGAATTCGATTGATCTAAAACCTCGTATCCATCGCTTCGATATGTTGAACCGCGTGTTTATCCTGGATGCATTTTGGCGGCCTCTTACATTTTCTCATGACGCAGTTCATTGGACAACAGGACTCCTTCCTCAATCTGTATACAATATCTCGATAACATAGTACTACTGGTAACTTTTAGTTGTTGATTCATCATTAACAATATACATTTTTCACTATATTTGTTTTAAATTATTTATCTCATTCGTCGATGTGACTAATGAAATTGTGAATATTACATTCGTCGATTCGAGGCTGTTTTCTACCGAAAAGTAAATCGATTAATCGACGATACCACGATACGTACTTTTCGAGAGTCCACTGTTCTTCGCCGCCATCTTTCATCATGGAGAGTGCTTGAATAAAGTGTTGACCAACGTCTTTTAGATGCATCGTGTCTAGATGAAAGCCGGCCAAGGGTCCCTGATCGCAGCCGCAAAAGCTGCTTTCCATTGTGTAACTCCTACGAACAATATCGTTTATTTTAAAAACATTAACGAGTGATTCGCGCTTTGTAAATTTGAATTTGGTGGTTGGCGCGCCACAGTTGGCTCGGTACCTTGATACGCCGAGTTGGCGCCAGATGGCGACCCTGGCGGTAGACTCCTTGTGCCTCTCGACCTTGAATGAACACAACGGCAGAGCGAAGGCCGGCGATGTTTTCTGCATCAAACGTGGCAACATCTGTGGGGGTAAGTGAAAGATAAATGAGTAATCGATCTATAATAGTGACGAAAAAAAACAACATTTATCGTTGACTATATACGTCAACGTATTATTTATGTCATTACCAAATATTGAACCGGCTGATCGGATTTTCCGCGATCTATTGCGCTCCACGAGCCAGATCTCGAGCAACCGAATAAAAAGACATTTTTGCGTCTCGAATGGCCGTGATAGTCGACGAAAACGTGTGGCGGTCGCTGCAACACTCTGCTGCAATATTCCATAAGACCCTTTGTGTGGTATATCACGGGATGTAGTACAGCGTTCGGGTTGCTCCAACGCCGGTTAAGGTCCTCGTTAGTAAGACCATACCGGTTGCTGCCGGGACAAAAATACAAACGGGTTAATGCTTACTCGCTCATCGAGAAACGTATACTCTGGTAATGCGCGGGTTCGAGAGAGATAGAAAATACACCGTGGCTAAACATAACCTGAAAAATATAGTATATTCGTATATGTGGTATAGTAAAGTGCTGTATCGTATGGATATGTCTTTTCGCTACTCTCTGCCGCGTATCTATTATTATACCGTAGTCTCATTAAAAGATTATATTTAATTATCCAATTAAACGGGGCCTTGCTAAAATCTTCAATTTAAAAGCTCGTTTCGCGTTAATTCATATAGACATTTTATTCCTGAAAATGTGCAAGAAGTTACAGCGCATGCGCACACTCGTTTTCGATTCGTTTCGTCAAATGCAAGTAAATTTTCGTTTGCTACACGACGCTGAAGTACGAAAACCGGAGAAAGAGAATGAGATTTGTTTCGTGCCTTGATCCAGGCACGATTACATATTGTGGAAGGACGTTTCCGGCGACCGGAAATGTTGTCGCGTCACCCCGCGCGATCCCCCCACCCCCCCGTGCAAGTGTCGAGGAAGTCAGCCCCTGCGTCGCGCATAGCAATAGTAGGCTAGTAGTGGCTGACGACGTCCTGTTGCTATTTTCAACACTTCCATCCGCCGTTTCTTCTTCTCATACCCCGCAGCATGCCGGAAATATGTGATCTGATCATCTACACGCGTCGAGCGACGTGGAAACGTTTGAAGTTGGAAAACGGGTAAGTAGAACTCGTTTGATGAAAATTTGGCCCTTACGAGCCGTCATTTTTTTAAGGTTAGGTCTGAAATTTTTTATCGCCTTTCGCGTCGTGGAATCATTCGTGGCAATATTTTTTTTACGCGAAATCGTCGATTTATATTTTGCTTGCTACAACGTATTCTTCGAGTATCGTGCAAAAAAGTATTGCTGGACGGCAATTTCGCATAGCTAGAACTTTCGTAGCGTAAATAAATCGAGAGTGGAAAAGGGAACGAGCAAGAAAGAATAGACGTACAAAAAAGCGAAGCAGAAAATGAATCTTCGCTAGAAAATTGATTTAGTTCCTGGCGAGAGCTTGAAATTGCTCTCCCGGTCGGCAGAACGTGCGACGAGCCGGTGGATGCAAACGTTCGTTCGGCGTTGTGTTCGAATCGTGATTCTCTCGCGTTGCACGACCAGGACGAACATAACCATAATAATAATAATAGTACTTTTTGTCTTCGCGGACTGTTCTTGTAGTTCTCTCCCTCGCCGCCAGCTGACTCTTGGCGCGGATGATAAAATATTTATTTTTAACGTTTCTTTTTCTCTCTCTCTCTCTCTCTCTCGTTTCTTTTCTGTTCGTTCAACGTGAGAAAGAAACGTCCGGTTCTCGATCAACCGAGAGAAACAAGAGAAAAGAGTGAGGGCGCGACGCGTCGCTCGTTATTAAAGTCGAATCATATATATGTATATACATAAAAGTACACACGAGCGTGACGAGAGGATAAAGCCTCGTTCGCACATTGCTGCCATGAGGGGCTTGACAGCAAAGGCTCTGTTATATTATTACGCGTATATATACACGTCCGCTCGGTCGCGTAATAATAATTCGAGTCAGTGGACTCTCCCGAGCGAACAGGTAGAGGGAGTCGTCGTTGTCTCCGCGAGAAACATACGCGGATATGACTGAGCTCTCCCGCTGTCCGATTTCGGCATGTCCGTTAGTTCAACGTATCCTTCGCGTATCGTTTTTTTTTCTCGCAACACCGGTAACGTCCATAATTCAATGTACGAACGTATCTCCAATCAACACAGACGTATGCCTCTATTATATGTTGCTGTAAGTAAATTTTCGCTCAGGAAACATATCGGCACGTTGACTCGGCGATATTTCGAGTTTATGTTGGAGTAAAAAATTATGGCTTCTCGCTCGGGCCTGCGCTGTGCTTTTTATTCCATACAAAAAACACTTCTGTCATCCGTTAGAAAATAACCTTGCTATCACATACACGTCGGGGTAATACGAATCAGTTATTTTTTCGTTCTTTTTTTTTATTTCGCACATCGACTGCGACTGGAAACAATCGGAACGAACGAACTATTATTTCTGTTTTCGTGTATCTACGGTCAAGACATTTTCTCACACTGCGCAGGCCCAAGGAGTGGGGGTAAATTCAGTAAATCTCTGGAAATCTCCGAGCACGGACAAGTGATGGGAGAAAATTTGTTGTAACGAGCTGTGTTGTACGAGAATATGTGTATATATTTTCTCCCGAGTGAATACTACCAGAGAGAGAGAGAGAGAGAGAGAGATAGAGAAAGACGAAAAGATGGATAGAACCAAGACGGTGGAGAGATCAGAAGAGGCGAATAAGAGGAATAAAAGAGTAGAAGAAGGAACGCTGAGATCTAGGCGTCCGATGTAATGGGCCAGCATCAGTCTTCACGCGAAGTGCTGTGCGTGCCGTGTGTTGTGTTCTCTAGTGTTGCGAGAAAGAGAGCGTGAGAGAGAGAGAGAGAGAGAGAAGAGTCGAGGCAAAGAGTATGCACATAGAGGCATGTTATGCAGGCATCAGCAACACAGAATCTCAAAGAATCCCACAGAGGGCATACAAGACCCCTTGCGGGCCGCATATCAGCGGGCAAGGAGCAGAGAGCATCGCCGGTAAGCTCTTCTGGCCACAGACACACGCCACGGTAAGGAGCGAGACGGAGATAGACGAGTACGAGAGCTCTCTCGATGTCAATGACTCGGAACCCTGAGAGCCTTGACCGCGAACTTCTGCTCTCACGTAGAGAAATATCGTGAGAAAGGAGCTCGGGGCAATACGGGTCACCCAAAGTAAAATCATTATATATAACTATATACTCGTTTGAAAAATGAATTATCGTTTATAATGGAATCCAAGGCATCTATCGATATATCCTTTCAATACGTGTGATAATAATTAAAGAATTTTTTTAGATTTTTTTTTATCCATAAAATAACGAATTAATGGAATCAAATTTCCAAAATATTTGTAATTTGCATTTACAAAATTGAAAATAATCGTTCATAGGCTAAAATACCTGATAACGGTTAATATATATCGTGAATATATTAATAACGAAGATAAAATTTTCTCGAAAGAAAATTCATTTAAGAAAAAATGACCTCTATTTGCCCTCTAGAGGTAGCAACTCGAAAAGATCGTTCGAGAATGCTCAAGGAGAAGAGAGCATGGGTCATAGAGTATTACCGGGTGCAATGTGATATCAGAATTTCGAGGGGGGTGGGGGGGGGCAGAGGTATATAAGAAGAAGCGTGCGAGGCCTCTTCGACCCTTTCGCTACGAACGAGAGAAATAAGAGAAGAGAGAGAGAGAGAAAATGCGAGATTGAACCCGAGTACTTCATTAGCGTGTTGCTGTAATCTCAGTGAGAGGTGAGGTCCTGGCGTAGAACCGACCAGCAGCAACTTGAAGTTAGCATCTTGCTCCTGCCAAGCGCGAGAGAGACTCAACAAAACGCCTTCTACACGAGTTTCCTAGATACATTTATATACATACATGTATATAACTATGTATAGTTGATGACGAGGATCACGTCGTGTTCTGCACAGATGATTGTACACATTATATTCACTAAACACTTACGTTCTATGCCACTTGGCTATGTCCCGCTATCGGGCTAAATATATATATATCTATATACGTATATTTATGCCATCCATGGAATAGCTGATTGCCCTCGAGAGGTCGAGTATCCGAGCTTCCAAGGGAATTAGCGTCCCTTCACTCGCTTCTGCACGCGGCCGCTACTTTCTCACGATTTCGAGAGCCCGAGACGGAGGGATGTTTAGGAGCAACGACGATAGAGATAGAAATGATATCCGTATTTTCCCATGGACCACGAGTAGAAGTGGAACTTGGGTACATGAATTTCGACGATTTACACGAGATCGCTATTATCGCATGGTCATCAATTTGCATTTTAATTTTAAGAGCGAGGAAGCGCGTGTGGCTCACTCGAAGTTGACGCTGTCGCCTCTCGCGGCGAGAGTCCGAGTCTCTCCCCGCGCACGCACTACTGGCGCGATGTACATGCGCGAGACATATGCGCCGTAGTCTATAATCAAGCACGACGCGAATCCAAATGGCCGCTCGCGCGGATCATCACCTCGAGTTTTTGTTTGTCGATTATAGCGCGGTTTTTTCATATATCGTCACGGCGATACGTTTGGGACGTGTAGTAAAGTGGCAGGCACCTGTTACTTGATTTCATTCGTTTTCAACGATATGAAAATTACAAAAACTATGAGATTCTATTGAATCGCTTTGATGAAAAAATGTATTTCGGTTGAATAGCGTTGTTTTTTTTTGTACTTTCTTACTGTATCGCGATTCTTAATGAAAAAATGCAGCACGAGGTCGTAAACAGGCGGATGTGCGAGAGATGGAGAATTAATCCGAGTTAAAAATAATGCAAAAGCGATGTTCTGGTCGGTAACGGCACACCGGAACTCGACAACGTTTAATGTCTTTGGTGAAATAATCGAAGAGCACACACACTTATGTACATACATATATTTATGTATAATTGCGTATAGATAAGTGATCTTTAGGGAAGTTGCGTGTTGGGATGCCCAGTCAAGTGGAGTAGCAAATTACTCGTCTTGTTGGACTTACGGCAGGTGAAAGAAAAAAATTAATCTATATATATATATATTTGTTCCTGTGTGCCAATGCGTGTCCGACCATATCGTGGAAGGATTTGCCTCAAAGCGCCCCTTGATTGAGTTCGTTCCGGCCACGAGGATCCGCAATGCCTTCGTTCTACGATTGACGACGAATTTTATTTTCCCTCGTTCCTCCTTTTATCCTATTTCCATCAGCTCCGTTCACATTTATAGTTAAACAGCGCCCAAGAGGCCTTCTCACCGAGCTCTGAGTCACGCGATTACTTTTTCCCTCCTCACCATCTTCATCTTCTCCTTCCTCCTCCTCCTCGTACCTCTTAAGATTTTTATTCTCCCGACGAGACCAACAGTTTTCTTCCAGAAGTTGCCGGAAGTCGTCATCCATCTCGCCGGACACTGATGATAATAATTTCACGTAGCTTCCGAGTAAACCGTTTTTCTCAATAACAACAACAACAAAGAAAATAAATAGAAACATTGGTAAGTCCTGTGGAGGACAGCGTGCTCAAAATATATCTGTTTATAACACGATGAATCGTGACTTTGTACGAGAATCCTTGGACTCTACGTCGTCAAACGAGACCACGATGGATCCGAAACGTCACGATTCGTGAATTTCACGTCGTGTTCGACCGAGGTAAGGAGTTGGAAGGATATTGGTCGTTCGTTAGGGAACGGAACTCGCAGCTATAGGACGATTCGTATAATGTTATACAGGTGGCATATATGTATAGATATATATATATATATATATATATATATATATATATATATATATATATATTGTATTCTATGTCGCTATATAGCACAAAGATCGGGTTGACCACGTTCGAAGAGGTCTTCTTGGAATAACAAAAAGAAGGATGCGAGAAAGAGAGATAGAGAATGCGAGTGTCGGGGGCGCCTCCGGAAAAAGCAAGTTCGCCAACAACCACGAGTAGCGAGTTGAGACAGAGAGAGAAAGGATAGAGGGAGCGACAGAAGCCCTGAACGCGCTTTCTTGCTCCGATCGTAAAGCAAAATCCTTGGGCAACGAGAGAAGAAGAAGAGCAGAGCGAAAGAGTTCTCTGCCTCTTTCACTCTCCCTCTTTCTCTCTTTCTCTGCCGATCTTCTCTCGAAGAGCGAGCGCCCTCTGAATGCTCTAATATGTATACTCGTCTTCTGACGGGCGCGCCGATCTACTGCGCATCCCTCTCTCTCTCTCTCTCTCTCTCTCTCGCTCTGACTCCCGGGCGCGCCGAACTACTGCGCATCCCTCTCTCTCTCTCGCGTGTGCGCGCTGATCTACGGCGCATACCCCCTCTCTCTCTCTCTCACTCTGTCTTTCTTTCCGCTCGCAGACACTCTTCAACAGCATACAAGCGATGCTTTTACCATTCTCCTCCAATCTTCCGCTGAAAAAAATTGGAAAGAAAAAAGGAAAATAAGAAGGAAAAAACAGACTGATGGCTCGGGAGAACCGATTCGCTCGAGTCTCTCATTCTCTCGTAGATCTTAACGAAGTAGCCACACGTCGTTCTAAGAATATCTCTCTGAATTCGCCCGAGGACTCCCTCTCGGAAGATAGATAGCGAGCGAGTGAGAGAGAGAGAGAGAGAAAAGGAGACGTTTGAAACCTGAATGATTAGGTCGCGCCCTGCCCTCTAGATCATCGAGTCGAGATAAATCAACGATCGATCACTCGAATCTATACCCGACGAGCCAATATTTGCCCGGGGATCGATCGGCGATGAATCAAGAAATTCTTTTATAACGATAATAATAGCGATGACTATGGAGAAGCGTTTGTATAATGGGCGGATGGTGTCGTGTCATCGATCGAACGAAAAACAATCCAAAACAAACTTCTTATTACAAAATAATTCGATATTATTATTCTCGAGCAAAAAAAGTAGCTGGAACCTTGTTTTTTTATATTTATTCTCTAACGAAAACGATTTTTGCACGTTCGACGATTATTAAAATCACGATTATTCAAAATCCGATCTTTTTTTACTCATGACGATATTTTATTTTTTATACTTCTTCGTATACAACATGAGAAATTATATAAATGTTAATTTTTATTAATCAACGATGATTCGTTTTACGATAATTATTGCAATGATTAATTATTCATTTATTAATTACTGTCTCTTTCTATCAAAAAATCTACGCGCAATATTCACGCTATATATAACGGTAAAGTGTTCAAAAAAAAAGATGAAAAAAAAAACTGAAATCATTCGCCAATACCAGGAAATTCTATTATAATGGGATATACGAGTTTGAGACAGGTCGGTGTTGGGGCACGGTGACCAGGCTGACCCTGAATAAACGAAGGTGTTCCGAGGAAAGGTATACACCGAGAGGAACCGTAAAAAATCTTAAAAGAGTGTTCCTGGCCGGGTGGCGGTGGAGCTGGGCAGGGGTGGGGGTGCAGGGGGGAGAACTATGGCGGTGAATTTTTTTTTAATTTCGTTTATTTTTTTTATTTTTTGACACGCGTGTAGAAGCCTTCTAAAAGTCCCTCGCTATAGAGCCACCCCCCGCGTCTCTCTTCTCTCTTCATCCGTCGCGGAATAATTTGCGAAATGAAAAAAACAAACAAAAAAAACAAAGACACCGACTAGAGGTTTTATTTTATTTTATTTTTTTAATTTTTACGTTTCTTTTTTTTGTTTTCGTCGTTTTTGCAAAGCGTCACGAACCACGTGTGTGTTGTTGAAGAGAATAACAAAAACATCAAGATGGCCGCTCTCTTCCTCCCCCCAACCCCCCGGTTCTCTCGCTTTCTCTCTCTCTCTCTCTCTCTCTCTCTCTCTCTCGTAAAATTCGTGCAACTCTCTCGCTGAAGAATTTATCTCTCAGGTTACAAGTACCGGAGATAGTTGAACCATACGCACGGAGATATGCTCGCTGCCTCGTTCTTCGTATAATCGTTTCGTACTCTCTCTCTCTCTCTCTCTCTCTCACTCACTCTCGCGCGCGTTCTCGTTCATGTGTACCCCGGTGTACCATTCGTCTCTCGGGGGCGAACTAAAGCCCCGAGTGAGCGCGCTTATTATCCCATTTCTGCTTCAGTTCTCTCCCTCTCCCTCTCTCTCTCTCTCTCGCTCTCGTTCGCTTATTATTACGTCGTCTATGATCTGTTGGTGTATGGGCTCATTCTCTCTCTCTCTCTCTCTCCCTCGTCTCTCTCGTCTCGCTCGTACGAGAAACCGCGCGTTTTGCCTTTTACACTCCGGCATTAAAGATAGATGTATATATGCAACAGCGTTGCTCGAAACGCACAGGCACATGCGCAGGCGGAGCCCAGCAGTGACGATGATTTAACGATGTTATGTGAGATTATCCCTGGACGACGAGCAAAGCCGTACCATCGTCGGTTAATGCATTAATATATCATACATAGGTATATTAACCGAGGTACGTGCCGTCCGTGAAGACGATAATCGAGAAATTATCGTCCCTTGTACGGTTCTCGACGTAACAATGTAACGATTATGTCCGAGAACTAACGTAAAAATAATATTTGCGAAAAAAGAAAAAAATCAAACTCAACTTGTCGTTTAAATATTTTCGATCAAAGGCCATAAATATATTTAACGCCATAACTTCATTTTTCATCGCTCGAAACAATAACTAACCTCAAATTTACGATATTAGAAATAAAATGTACAAATTGAAATTTTACCGCTAATTATCACACCAAATACGATTGATAAATCATCCGCCATTTTGAATTTATGTATTTTATCGTTAAATTCATGATGAGCGTTCCTAAAAACTCCCTCGAGTCTCGATTTTTCCGCGAAACGACCATTTTTCTTACCCTCTCGTCCGCCATTTTGTTTCCGCCATTTTGAATTTCTATATTTTGATATCAGGTTCGTAATCGATGACCTTGGAAAGCCTACGGGTATATCGAGCCTCGCATAAATCGGTGAGCGAGTGAAAGAGAGGAAGAGGCAACAGAAATAAATGTATACCACGTAGGATTAACTAAGGGTTGCTTTCCACGACAAAAAGAAACCCGTTTCTGAAGTCTTCGGTAGCCGGGAGCACGACTAACGTATTACCTGCATATGCATTCTTATAGTAAATTGTGCCATGCTATATACATATAAGCAACGTTCTCACAACCATCCAAGTATACAACACCCTACATATAAATATATATATAAATATATATGCGCAATCTGGTGTTTATATATATATATATATAAACACCAGATTGCCAACCTCAGCAGAGCGCATAACGAGAAGCACCCTTTCTAAATATAGTACACACAAACCTACGAGTATTCGCGGGGGCGGGCACATCACGGAGGGTCCCGAGTGAGAGGGAACTGGAAGTATGCAAGTTTACCATCGGGGTAGAAGAAAGAGAGAAAGAGAGAAAGAAAGAGCCCTAGCGAGCGGGTTTTCTGTTCGCGTGGGTGGTCGTAGCCGTGGTAGATGCATCGATGCATCTCGCTTATATCGGCGCGTTGCATGTAATCGAGACACGTGAAACGAGACCGTGAAAGAACGAGTATAAATAAACGAGATCGACGAGGTCTCTTCTCTCTTGCCATACATACTTAAATACACATATATGTATACACAGACACACACACATATAGATATACAGGGCGATTTTCCTAAGGTATAGCACCATTTATTCTGGGGTAGATGGGACCATTACAAACAAAAGTTGCAAATAAACATTAGGGATATTTTTTATAGTTTACGAGATATCAATTTTTGAAGTTTGTCCAATCAGATCACGCCGAGAAGCGTTGGAGCCGCCCACTCTCCGCCCTAGCCGTAGATATAGCACAGTTTAGAGCGTTACATTTGGGATCGCAAAATTCAGAGCAGTCAATTATTATTATTTTATTACGCAGTCATTTTTATTTGGCGCACTCGGCAAAATTCAGAGCAGTCAATGCCCGACAAATAAAAATGACTGCGGAATAAAATAATAATAATTGACTGCTCTGAATTTTGCAGTCCCAAATGTAACGCCCTAAACTGTGCTATATCTACGGCTAGGACGGAGAGTGGGCGGCTCCAACGCTTCTCGGCGCGCTCTGATTCGATCAACTTTAAATATTCATATCTCGTAAACTATTAAAAATATCCCTAATGTTTATTTGCAACTTTTGTTTGTAATGGTCCCATCTACCCCAGAATAAACGGTGCTATACCTTAGGAAAATCGCCCTGTATATATATAGATATATAGTTCGAAGTTAGAGGGAATATATATCTCGAGATTATTTAATGAGAGCCACTGGCCTAGAATAAATTTGAGAAACGAGACGAGAACTGAGACGACGAATCTCTCTCTCTCTCTCTATTTATATATATTTATTTATTCATAGTTAGTATATATTATGCGTATATATATATATATATATATATATATATATATATATATATATAGAACGTCTCTAGAGGACTTCTCGTTCTTCTTCTTCGCGTACACGACAACAAGTCCTAAATAAATCCGAGTCGAAAGGGCTGAATCGTCGCACGTTTGTGCTCTCGTCTCGGAGGAAAAATCTTTCCGGCCGCAAGGCCGATCGGTTCTTTCGCGTATACGATTATATACATTTATACACCCGGTGGTCTCGGTGTACGTACGATCGGTCGAGGAAGGGGGTAGGGGGCGCCTGCAGCGAGAAAGAGAGCGTCGACGTTGCGGACCGTGGATGTACCAGAATGAACAAAGATGTGTATCGTTATATATATATATATATATATGCGAGTGTGTATATGTGTGCGTTTATGTGGAGATAGGTACTCGAGGCGCACGTGTACTAAACGTGTGGCTCGTGGACAGGTGGTCGTTGCGTCAATGTCACGTTCTATAACGCATGCAGCGGCGAGTCACCGGCTTGGGGTACTGCATCGCGATCGAAATGCTGTGAAACTTGTATATATATATTTATATAGGGAGAGAAAGAGAGAGAGAGAGAGAGATGTGTGTGTCATAGTGTCGAGGGTGGTGGTGTTGCATTCCTGGCTACGTATCGACAGAAGCCCTGGCGTTCCTTCGTTCCCACCGGGGGAAATATCGATAATATTATATTTTATCGATCGATAGGACGTATAAATTAATATTAAATCGTGGATACCCGAGGATTTACGAAGAAAATGAAATTAGCGACGTGTGTAGAACGCGAGAAACGATCGACGCGGGTAAACGACGTTGCTAATTCGTACGAATTATCGGATGGAAAGAAAATTGTATTTAATTAACGAGAAAATTATTTCGATTATTTATTTCGTCGAAGTAATAATAAGATTCTCGTTTGTCTAATTATTTCGTACGATAAATTACCGATAAGATAATAGAATCGATGAAATTTAAGCGGGGCTTGAAAAAATTCAATAAAAGATAATGAATTTCAAGAAAATTATCGATTTAATTTTTTTCTTCGAATTAAATTCAATTATTAAGAGACTAAGTCGATAAATATTAATAAATCGTTGGGAGATCGGGAGAGTAAAAGAAGAATTAGTGCCGTAAGGAAAAAAATACCAGCGTGTCGATCGAGAAGGACTTTCGTCGTCGTTTCTTTTTTTGTTTTTCTTATTTCTTCGGAAGGATCTGAGGATCACTGTTTTAGGGCCTCCGTGACGAGGAGCTTGCGCATTTTGCTTCTGGCTTCTGTTGATGCGCTCCGGTCTTGCTGTGAAAATGGTTGTTCCTTTAATTTGCTGTAAGTTGTTGATGCCGCGATTTGCCGTAGCTAAAAGCATGGCAAAGTCTCTCCTTCTCTTTCCCACTTCTTCCCTCTTTCTTTCACTTTGCCCAGAGGCGTTCTCCCGTGAAGAAAGAAGCAAAAGAGAGTTAGTGGTCGGCACAGGACCATATACATAGCGTGAGAGGGAGGCTGAGGGTGCAAGGTACTCTTTCTCTCTCTCTCTCTCTTTCTCTCTCTCTCTCTCTCTCTCTCTCTCTCTGTTTTTCTCTCTCTCTCTTTCTCTCTTCTCTCGATCTTCGCATAGCCTGAAATAGACCTGGACTGGCACGAAATCCCCCCGTGAGCAGCAGCTATAAGCGAGAGAGGAGAAGAGGCCACATAACAACGATCGCGCGAACAGCGTATCGAGCCTCGACCAGCCAGTCCTCTCCTCCTCCTTCTTCTTCTTCTTCTTCTTCTTCTTCTTCTTCTACGTCTTCTTCTTCGTCTTCTTCTTCTACTCCTTCTTCTTTCTGCCCCATCGGCCGGCGGCTATGGCTAACCCTTTGCTTCCTTTTCTTTCGCTATGGTAGAAAAAAAAAAATTGAAAAAAAAAATATTGTGCACAGACTGTATACGTATATATATATATATATATGTATATATGTGCCCGAGTCGATCTGATCCTCTCTCGACATTCCCACGGGACAAAACCGCGTCGAGAATATATCCGATCCGAACGTCGATCGATCGAGCAAACTTGCCTGAATCGATCGCTACGTCGTATTATATATATATATATATATATATATATATATATATATATATATATATATATATATATATATATATATATATATATACGTGTACGTGCACATAAAATAGAACGAGCTTATTGAGCTTACCACGTATATAAATAAATAAATTAAGAAAATTAATATATCGTAATATAATAATAATAATAATAATAATGATAGACTTATAATTATTTATAATATATTTTTGTTGTTGTCTTCATTTAATTATTATACGATATTTTATTTTTTATTATCATTATTGTTACGAAAAATATGTCAATAAATATATTTGACGATTAATGGTTAATGATTGATTTTTATTTATTCATTTTGCTTCGACGTTCCTTTTTTTTTTTTTTTTTAATTCAACACCAATAAGTATTTATATTCGTGGCGAGGCTGGCGTATAATTCTCAAGGGTTTGCTCATTCTCCGATATCCCTTGGCTACCGTCTAAGTAAATTCATCGTACCTTCAATTCTCGTTTACCGTAGTACACAGCAACGTTTGACCGTAGCACGACCGTAGGCTCTCAGGAAATTTCTCGAAGATTTCTCAGATCGGCTGATAGGACGATTTCTTTTTTTTTTTTTTACTTTTATCTCTCTCTGTGTGTGTTTGTGTTTGTGTGTGTTTGTGTTTGTGTGTGTAGTTTTTTCCTTCTTTTCTCTCGTGCCATTTCCAATACGTTATTCGCCCTCGCTATGTATGTTCCATCCGCGCAGGTTGGGAAAGGGAATCTCCTCCCGGTGATCACGATTGTCGTGTATGGCCTTTGCCTTCGATAGGCAAACACATACACAAAAACACACACTTGAAAAGAATTTCAGCGAGTTCGATGAACTTGAAAAATCTGACGTTCGAACGTCTCCCTCGTTCTCCTAGGTTACAAATCCTCGAATATAATTCTCTTATTTTTTTTTTAATTAAAATTCCCAAATTTCGAAAGAAGAATTTCAAAATTACAATTTTTTCGTCGTTATTTATATTTTTCGCACAAAGTTCAAACTCGATAGTCGAGATCGTTCTCGCGTTGTTTACTTTTTCATAGAAACGATCGTTATCACGGTATTTCGTTTATGCGAATTTTTCGCGCGATTTCAACCGTGAACCCGACCAATGTTTCTTCGTTTCTCACCGTCTCTTCGCAACGATATTTCGTGTGTATTATCGTTGACTGGGCAGTGGGAGGAGGGTGGGGAGGGGGTAGTCAGACAAACGATGAGAACCTCGGGCTAATGTATTTTCTATATGTATATATCTATATATCTATATATATATATCATTCTGTAGAAATATATATTCTTCTAGAGAACGCTGATTATGCGACAAAGCTGCATAGCTAGCCCTAAGCCCTGAGAGCCTCGAGAAAATCTCGACAGTGTGACACTAATAAATAGGCCTCACCTTATATATACGACCTAACCAGAGAAATTATGCGGGCAATATATATATATATATATATCAAAGCTTACCTACGTATATATATATCAAAGATCAAAGCTTACCTAAGTCTATATATATATAGACGTAGGTAAGCTTTGGTCGCACGTTATAATGCGCATGCGCAACAATTCCCATTTATGAATAAGCGCGGGAGAATTGTCGAGTTTATTGCGTTAAAAATTTCTCAACGTAGGTAATAATAATAAAAAAAGAACGATCAATTTCGTTATACCACCATGACCACGAGCTTTATTTCTTAATTCAAACGTACGTACAACAGCTACGTATCGTTTTTGAAATGTATTTTTATTGGAGAAGAAGAAAAAGAGAGAGAGAAGAAAAATTGCGAGATCTTGTTTCATTATATGGGAATAAAATCGGTTGGATATGATTATGGGGGTAAAATCGGCGAGATGAAAAAACTCGAGTTTCATAGTTGACGCGAAGAAAGAAAGGGAGAGAATGAGAGAGGGTAGGGGGATGAGAGCTACGAGAATTTGCAGATAAGCGATCCGGGCTTGGAAAAGAATAAGACGAAGCGAGAGCTCGTCCTGGGAGAACATCCCATCGACCACCACGCGTCGTTCTCGGCGAATATGTGAAACGCTTTAATGCGCCTGTGTGCGTCTGCGAGTAGATGAATAATAAATTACACGAGACTTTGGTATACGGCCTGTCGGCGCAAAAACACGTTATTGCCGTTTTATTAATAATTATACGCGCGAGCAACGTACTCGTTGTGTAAATTTAATATTATACTTCTGGAACAATGTCTGGAACAATGAGAGGAATGGATTTTGAAGATGAATTAAAAAACCAGAGAGAGAAATAACGCGATCGATCGTTCGATATCGATCGATTAATTTATTTTCAATTTCATCCTGTTTTCAACTTGAACTCGAGAATTTTTTAAATCATTTTTTAACGGGGAATAAACTTGTCGTGGAAAGGGAGATAAATTTGATATAAATTCGATCGATTTCGATCGATGAGTGATCGATATTATTTTTCATACAATTTTTTCAATCGTTGATTCCGATCGATGAAAATATTTATTTTTGTAATTAACAAGAACGTCTCTATTTACTACGTGTTTTTTTTTCTTTTCTAATTAGCACGAAGTGACGAGAGCGTTTCGAATTTCGAGTCGCGCAAATTCCTCATAATTTTTTCGACTCTTTTAACTCATCTTCCTGCTTTATCATCCTGCATCCTTCTTTTTGCTCTCTCTTTCTCATTCTCTCTCTCTCTGTCTCGTTCCATCTTCGTATTCTTCACTGGTGTTGGTCACACAGTGAATCATCTCGAAGCTGTAACGACGAGGAGAATTTTCGAGCTCATAGAGCTCCACGACGACGACGACGACGACGACGACGACGACGACGTCAACAACGTCGACAACAACGACGACGATAACTACGACTACGTCGTCGACGACAACGACAATGACAACGACAACGACAACGTCGTCGACGACGTCGACGACGTCGACGACGATGCGTGTAGAGACGAGCAAGATGAGCAAAGGCAAAGCGGTAGTGGCGCCCCTCTCCCAGCTGGTCCGGGGGCTCGGGCAGAAGACTCTTAAGGGGGCTCTCGACACTGCGCGAGGCCAGTCCGAGAACGCGAAGCCCAACTCTAACATCCGGTTTGTTCCGTACGGGGAAAAACGGATATCGAGTATTATATATATATATTATTATTATTATATACAAACGCACACACGAATATATATATTTACAAAAAAAAATATATATATATTAACGTATAAAAAAAAATAAGAATATCGAATTTTTTCGTTGCAACACCGAAGCCCTTACGAAAAAGCTTCAATCATGAAGTTCTGCGTTCTTCTACTCGTCTTCGCGACCGTCTTCGCATCAGGTTAGTAGTGGATACCATTTACAATATATCTTCAATTCGAATTCGACGTATATCGAATTCTTTTCTTTTCTTTTTTTTTCGTAAAATAACAAAATTTTGTTTTATCGATTAATTCTTGTCCCATTGATTTAAAAAAATTTTATTTTCTCTCTTCGCGTCGTTTTATATCGTACTCGCGACGCTCGAGCTGAGTCGAGAGAGAACAATTCGTAAATTAAACGAATTTAGACGTTCGATGGGCGCGAAGAGACGAGAGGGAATAATTTACTCTCGAGATCTTCGCCAATCGGTCGTTTGCTTCTCTCGCTCTTGTTCGTCTCTTGTCTGTTTTTATATATGGATACGTATATATATATATATATATAGTTGCATATATACACATATATATATGCAACTTTTGACGCACACTGTACATCGCCATCGGACGCCGGTTATTACATGTTTTATCCGGGCCTCGTTTTTTATACGCGAGAACCTGTTGTCGGTTTATATATAGCACGGTCTCTCTTTCGTTCTCTCGCGTTTACACGGGACGCGGGAAGGAAAATGGTCCAGAACATGGGAACCGTCGATTTTTCCAATTTTTTGTTTCAATTAAAACAAAATATATGTTTTTTCGTCGGGAGATTGTTTTTTTTATATGGAACGAGATTAATGTTTTGCGATGAAAATAAATTTGTTTTTTTCTTCTTCTTCTAACTATTTGACTAATTTCGTAAATGTTTGTTTTTCTGGGAAATTCTTTTCAAGAATTCTTCGTAAGACTGAAAATTCTTGTTTTTTCGTCGGGGGATTGTTTTTTTTTAATGTGGAACGAGATTAATGTTTTGCGATGAAAATAAAATTGTTTTTTTTCTTCTTCTTCTAACTATTTGACTAATTTCGTAAATGTTTGTTTTTCTAAGAAATTATTTTCAAGATTTCTTCGTAAAACTGAAAATTCTTGATTTTCTTGTTTACTTTTGTTTTCATTCGTCGTTTCGTTTTTACGTGAAAAGAGCGTGGTAAAAATAGGACCGTGACGTAAATTTCTCGAGGTTTCAAGAGCGCCGGCTTGAAATCAGATCGAACCGCGTCGAATCGACGCGCGGGTGGAGAGTCCGGAGGTCGGAGTGCAATTTTTTTTGTTTTTTATTTTTTCGACGTAACTATCGCTTTTCGAACTGTCGAAAGAAATTGCGCAAAAAAAAAAACTATATTCATATTTATATTCGAATCTTTTTTGTTCTCGCAATTCCTCGAACGAATTCGTCACGTTCGCTTCGCCGGTGCAAACGTTATCGAGATTTGGATAAAAAATTAAAATATCACAAATTCAGGGATTTACCAATTCTTTCGCCCAAACCCTCGATTTTTCCCCCAATTTTAACAAGTTCGAAGAATAAACCTTCGACTCAAAATTATCAAGAATAGAAGAACGATACAATTTTTTAATAAAATTTCTCAAAAATAAAACAAAAGTAATAAAAATAAAATAAAATTCGATGGACTCCTTTCGTCGTTATCTTTGTTTCTATCATTATAAAGTATCTAAATTATTTTTTCGCAATATTTCATTTAATCCACTTTATCCTGACAAAAACAATAAATAAATAAAAAAAATATATTTATTTCAAAATAAAAGAAAATTCGCGAATTAAGAATTTCGGTCAATTAAAAATTTTCGAGATTGCTGCTTTAATTAAATTACTTTAAAGAACTAGATAAATTCAATTCAATCGAGTACAAGAGAAAATAAAAATAAGTTTTTCATTCTTATTTTATTGCTCGAGAAATGTATCTGCTTTTCCCCTCTTCTTGCCCCTCCCCACCCTCATACGATTACCGTATTATTTTTGCGGTATTTATATATATATATATATATATACAGACCGGAGCAACATTCTCGAGCGAAGAAGCCTAGACATTTCAAGGTCCCGGGGTCGTTTACCACCTGTATCGCCCGGTTTCGCGAACCTACTCGTTACCGCAACGAGAGGGAGAGAGAGAGAAAAGAGACGAGTCATGAACGCCGCGGAGGATTTTTTCAGAGGGTAAAATCAAGAGAGAGAAAAAAAAATGAGGAATAAAAAAAAAGTTACGATATCGCTTCTCGCAATTAGAGTCTCTTCGATATAATCCAGTGCTAGTAGCTCGATACTACTACTACCCCCTTTTCCTTTCTATCAAGAGCGAGAGAGCGAGAGAGCGAGAGAGAAAGAAAGAGAGATCGCGCGAGCAAATAATTTTCAGTCGTCGAGCAACAACCGTAAGATTTCGCGGATAACGAACGTCCGAGAAAAAAAATGAAAAAAAAAGAAAATAAATTACAAGATTGAATAACGCGTACGGTAATGGACGAAGTATGATAAAGCAAAAAGCTCTCGCGGTGTCGATCACTCGATGTGCGAACTCACGTCGTAAACGGTTCATTGAACTTTTCCACTTTTATCTCTCTCTCTCTCTCTCTCTCTCTCTCTCTCTCTCTCTCTCGGTTCTACGCTCAACTTTCGACAATGAAAAAATTACTCGTCTCAGTTTGCAAACTCACGATCGACGAATTCTTCGCTCGTAACGAGTCTCGACAAATATGCAAGGACGATGAGTCGATAATTCGATGTCATAATTCATCCTCGGCTGTGGAGAACGGGTGATAATTGAAAAGAAGAAAAAAATCATAATATAAAAAAAAAAGAAAGAAGAAAAAAAAAGAAAAAGCAAAGTACCGTTGGGGTTTGTTGACTCTCGACAAAGAGAGTCCGGAAGTCATTGGAGAGGGCGGAATCGAGTCGTCGATGAATCGAAACTCATTTCGGACATACCGGTTCTTTTTTTTCTCGTATCGCCGTTGTCTCGCGTCTTTTACATTCGCGCATCGTACCTGGCAAAAAAAAAACAACAACGACTACCGATTCGAACTAAAAAAAAACATGGTCGTTCGATTAATTCGATTAAATTCATTATTATTATTATTATTTTTCGTTTAATCAAGTTTGCATTTATTCGTCGGGTTTCATTCTTTTTCCTTTTTTTTTTACTCGTGTAGATTTTTTTTTTTTGCCTTTTTATTTTCGTCGAGAGAAGAGAACGTCCGTTAACTCCGAGAGACCGAAATCGGATGTCTAGACCATTTGGAATTCACGCTGCATTCCTTCCTTTTTTTTCTCTCTCTCTCTCTCTCTCTTTCGATCTTTTTTTCTGTCGTTCTTTATCTCTCTCTCTCTCTCTCTCTCTCTCTCTCTCTCTATCTTTCTAGTTCTTTGCTTTGACTTTTCGCCTTCTCGAACCTTCGTGCTCTCTCTGTCGTCAAGTTGAATTCGTTGTACTAGTCAACGGGCTTGTCGGAAACGTACGTCTCTCGCACCCCCCCCCCCCCCCCCCTCTCTTCACCCCCCGAGTCGAATGGTGAACGTGCCTCGAAGTGACAATGATTCGAAGCTGGCGGGCTCTTTGTCTCTGTCGCACTCGAGCGCGCAGGCGCGAGCGCTAGCTCGCTCGCTCTCGCGCATGCGCCGGATCGCGCTTCGTTTAACTCTTATCGTATGCGACCCTCGCCTCACTTCCTTCCTACTATACGTGTACAACTTCCTTCCGTCGTTGCGACCCGATGGAAAACTTAAACGTTCGTTCCTCAGGTGTTTCGGATACGAGACTCGAATTACGACGCGAGACTCACGAATGAAAAACACAAAATCATGAAAAAATGACATTTTTCGTAACGTATTAATCGAAGAATTTGTTATTATTCGAAAAATTCATAATTATCACTAACTATTTATCCGTAGCTTTATTCGCTCGATTATTTGCCCGATACGTAATAAATTTCTAATAGTAATTTTTTCTTTTTATATAAAATACATTTTTTTTTACGTTTTGCATTTTGCTCGAATTTTAATAGATTTATATTTTCGTTCGCCATTAACGCGACGAGAGGGTCGTGATTCGATTCGGCGAAGGAACCCCCCGTCGCTCGTTTACCCCACCGCGACCGCGGTAAACGCGGCACCGTGGGTGGCGAGTCTTTATTACAAATTTATTTTTCGTTCCTTTTTTTTTTTCTTCTCGATTCTTCCACCCCTTGCTCCCTGGTCCCCCCAAACCCCCTCGCCACCTTCCCTCCTCGTTTCTTTTTTCGTTACCGTATATCATTACGGGACCCTCTTGCTTCTGGCCGCAATAAACTCCGCATTTAAATTTCATATCTCGAGACCGAGAGTGTACAATTTTCATTTTCTTCGTCTGGGTGAACCAAGAGCGTGCATATATCACTTTAACTATATTTATATATATATAGAGAGAGAGAGAGAGCGATATTTATATATGTTTGTACGTGTAAGGGCCCGAAGTGGGAGAGAGGCCCTTTGGGATTTTATAGCCCATGACGAAGTGGGGAGACCGGCCCATGAAGACCGTACGAGCTCGAGCTCCATCCCTCTCTCTTTCTCCCTCATCTCAAACTCCTCTCCTCCTCGAATCATTTCGTCTCGGTTTTAACGTCCCCCGTGTATAACTACACGCGGACGCACTTGGACGAGTCGACCGGAATAAAACGTGAAAGAAACCGGGGAATGATAATCGAGAGTTTGTGCACACTCGGTGCATAACTTTACGGGGGCACTGTCTCTTTCTCGCTCTCTCTCTTTCTTTTTTTTTCTCTCTCATTCTGTTTCTTAACACGTGTATATATTTACCGAGAGCGAAATCACCCCGCGAGATCTATCCCGAGGGCGTCGTGAACACAAAAGTTACACGGACTTAATTTCTTATTTTTTTCTTGTTTTCTTTTTTTTTGAATTTTTTTTTCCTTCTTTTACGAGAGACGTCCTAAAGATAACAGCGAGAAAGTTTTATAACGCAGAGGTACGATAAAAGAAGTTACTTACCCGATGAATTATCTCGTTTTTTTCTCCTCTCGTCTCGTTTCGTTTTTCGTACGAGACTATTCTCGGTTTTTTTTAGATGAAACAAAAAATAATAATAAAAATCCAACGAACGAACGAGAAGTAAAAAAAGTATTCGACTGAAGAAAAGAACGAGAGGTGTACTTAGAACGAATTTTTCTCTCGCTCTCGTTTCCTCGCTCGTCGGTGAGGAGAACGAACGAAGCGAGGAACGAAGGGAACTCGAAAGTGGAAAGAACCCTCGCGCACCTACCCAAACACACCGGATATATAAATAATTCATGCGGTAGCGCTGTTCATTTTTTTTTTTAATTTTAATGTTTAGTATTTTTTTTTCTCTTCTTTTATTTATTTTTTGGTCGAAACGAACGCCTCCATGTCCCTTCGGCATCGTCGTGGAAGCGAAAAGAGAGGATATTGAAAAATAAAATTGTCGTACGTGTAAAAATGTTTTTTTTCTTCTGCTTTTTGTTCTCGATTCGCCAGGTCAAAGAATAACGACGATTCAGCTCGACGGGGTGCAATATTTCGTCTCGAGAATGAACCCTTACAGTCCGGAGCTCAATTATTTCCTCGCTTATCAGTACTGTCGTTCGCTCGGACTTCAACTCGCGTCTTTCGAGACCAAGGAGAAGGCTGATACCATGACGCAATATTTGAAAAACGCTGGTTACACGAAATACGATTTTTGGACGTCCGGTAATAATCTCGGAACCGACATGTACCTTTGGATGAGCTCGGGACTTCCGTTCAACGCGACGTTCGACTACATGCTCAGGAGGTCCGGAAATAGGGCAGTCGATGTGCCACCCGGCACCGAGCCACAGAGGGTGGCTCGCGAGAGGTGAGAAAAATTGTGTTTCTTTTTTTTCCACTAATTGTCGCGTTAATTTTAGAAATTTTTTACCTCGAGAATGAAATTACTTAGAAGAATTGTAATAATTGAATTATTAGCCGAGAATTTCTACTTTCGAGAACAATTTTTGATCGATTTTATATATTTAAGAATCGATAAATGATTAAATGCATTTTTTACAATAAAAAAGATTATGAAATTTGAGAAAATGTAAAAATATAATTTTTTTTTTATGAAATCTTTTCAAGGGTATAGAAAATTATTATTTAGTCTCACTCGACGCTGGTCTTTATTTTCGAATCCATTTTTTCAAAGTGAAATATTTGTTTTACTTTTTTCAATAAAAAATGTTTAACGAATATTTCAATTTTCGTTATAAAACCGAAACTCCTTTGAAAATTGTAAAATTGCGTTAAGTTCGTGCGTGAGAACGTTTACTTTCGAGATAAGAAAGAAATTAATGTTTTCTTTCCCCTTCGTGGTTCGTTTCCGTAGTGGCGACAGCGGAAGTGCGGACGGTTGCGTCGCGATGATAGCGCCGACACTCGCGTGGGACGCGCAGGATTGCACCCTCGTCAAGGATTTCATATGCGAGCAGACGCGATGCTATTACTACAATTACGGAAGCATACCAGTATCGGCGACACAGGGGTAAGAGGTGAGACATTTACCCGACCGTACAAGACAACAATCATTGAATTTAAAAAGAAAAATTTATTAAAAGGCAAGCGCCTGAGCTTACGTAATGTCGCAATTTTTTCTCTGATTAATCCCTTCAATTTTATTTCGTACATTAGTTAATGGTAAAAAAATAACGTCGCTTAGAGCTTGAAACGAGACTTTTGGACGGAGACGATTCGACGATTGGTTTTTGGACACCTACCGAGTACGATTAGCACTAACCCGAGACTCTCAGTCTCATTTTTCATAATTCTCATTCTCTCTACACAAGTATAAATCCATTATTTCCCCTCGTATGAAAACTAACTGGATTAGTCCGGTGGCGCGCTTGGATAAAAAAAAATGATTTCACAATTAACAAAACTAACACTAAGACAGCTGGACGATGGTATTTTACTTTTCTTTACGTCGTAAAAACAATAATAAGTATATAACGAATAAAATCTGTGAGAAACTTCTTTTGAGCTTGTCCCGAAACGACGTGTCGTTTCGTTTTCTTTTTTTTTCTTTTTCCCATGGAAAATTTTTCAGGAATCGTAGGCCTTATCTCACGACGACAACCTCGCCGACCAACGACATAGACGAGGCGAGCGAAACGAGGAAGGTTAACGAGAGTACGGCGGAGGACGAGACGATGGAGGAGGCTTCGGCGAGCGAAAGCGGTAACAACGATCTCGAGAACGGGGAAGCGATCGCGAGTACAGGAACTTCGGAGAACGCTCACGAGGAACGAACACCGGAGGATCCGGTGGTCGGTAGATTGATGACTACGTCGGGCGCGTCGATCGATTCGTCGTTGTCGAAAGATTTAAAATCAAAGATCAGCGAGAAAGAAGATACGATTACGACGAACGAGGAGCAAGAGCGCTCGATCAGTATCGAGGCAGCGAAAGCAACGAGACCCGACGACATACCCGACATAACGTCCCTCTTTACCGACGGTCCGATCGTTCAAGCGCGAAAAGAGACCGCTTTTGACGGTCTCGAGACGCACGAGATACGCTCGTCGTCGAGATCGAGCGCGCGCGGTAAATTGGAGCATCGTGGTGAAAAAATCGACAACGAGGAATACGAGAGCAACGTACCGATTCAGACCGAGGCACCGGACAACGCTCTCGAGGACAGTCACACGATCGGACCGTACGATTCCGTACAGGAGGATTACGTCAACGATCAACCGGACGAGGACGATGTCGCGACAAAGTCAGGTGCTGCCATCTCGCTTGCCGATTCTTCGGCGATCGGAGCGTCCGGACAGATGGACAAGGAACAACAGCAGCAGGACGAGGACTCGAGCACGTTTATTCCAGAGGCCGAGCCTGGGTACAGGTACAACATGAAATGGCGCTCGATGGGCAAAGTAGTGGATCCTCCGACCCCGGCGATATAGCGTTTTAATACAATAAGACAGACGGAAGGAAGGAAGAAAAGTAGATGGAGGAAAGATGATGAAAAAAATGAAATAAAATAAAACACCTCGGCAATACTTCATCAACGCGTCGATGATTAACAAGTCGAATTATCGGACGTTTGATCGTCGTTACTATGAGTGTGTGTGTGTTTTTATTTTATTTCTTCTTTTTTCTCTCTCTCTCTCTATTCTAATTACGATGTAACGTGTAGAGTTTAGATCCATTATGTCAATTTCTTACTTTATTATTATTTCATTTATTTCCACGACGCTTTTGTTACCTTCTCTCGTTTTCCGACGGTCGAGACACACGGACGCTTCTAGAAAGGGCATCTCTTTCCCGATTCGAATAATGTCGCTTGTCTTTCGTCGGAGAGAGAGAGAGAGAGAGGCAGATATAGGGGGGAAGGAGAGAAGAACAAAGCGGGAAAAGAACGGACGACGGATATGCATGAAAAAAACGATTGTTTTTTTTCTTTTTTTTTGTTCGTTACGCCGTAAGACGCGAATCGCATAAACGAAGCGAAGAATACGCGTGCAAGACGAAAGGTTCGAGTGTATGTGTGAGGCGCTTGTAGGAATTGTTCGGACGCACGCGACGAGTTCTTCGAGGTTCCTCACCTCCGAGAAGTCGTGGTGAACGTTTCCGTCATCCATGCGTATTCGAGCGATCAGATTTAGAGATGTTTTTTTTTAGTGAGGAAAACGAAACGAATGCGCTAAAATAACGTAACGACGAAACTCGACGCTCCTTTTGTTGTAACTCTTATTAGCGATTAAGCAGTAACAACCATATTTCTTTTTTTTTCTTCTTCTTCTTTTTACTATCGCATTACGCTGTTCAATATTAATGTAATCGTCGGTGTGAATGAACACGAACGCAAACAAACCGTATGGTATCTAGATCTTCATCAATAAAGTACATTTCACGAGATTTAAGAATGTAAACGTTTTTGAAAAAATGTTTTCACGATCGAACCGAATTGACAGAAATTGTGAAATTTGTTTTTTCTGAAAATTGTTCTATAGAGATTCTTGTATGTCGATCGTCAAAAATGAGGGGGAAAACGTGAAAATTCTATTTTTCACTGGTAAAAATGGTAGAAAATTGGAATAGAATCTTGATGTTCTTGTTGTGCGAGGAATTTCCTATTTTTTAATCGCCCTATAAAATATTTTCGGAGGGAAACTAAATTTCGTCCCCTCCATCGACCCAAAGTCTCGGAAGTCGATTTGTTTTTTCAATTATCGACATCCTGAGGAGGATTATTTTTTGCCCCGAAAAGATTTCATAGTGGGCTTGCGGAATCCGAAATTTCCCGCAGAACACGAATATCACACCTGAGTTACCGTTTCTTTGTAATTTCCTCATAAAAATGAGGTCAACCTTGAAAGTTAACTTTTTTCATTGTTTCCTCAGCAAATTATTAAGAAACGGATAAAATTCTACTATCGTCGTGTATCGTGGTAATATTAACCTTTTAGCTGCTGGGGTGGTCGATATATCGACCACTCAAGAGGCACAAAATATTTAATGCTTTTAGGCAAATATTTAATGCTTTTATTTTTATCAAAATTTGATGTTTTGAATACGTTTTGAACAATTTTCCCCACGTCCACATCGTTGATCCTGGGTCATGCTGAGAGCGAATGTCAGAATATTTCTTGATATCTTCGGAGATTCGGCAGTAGCTTGCTGCGTTTGTGGTAGAAATGAAATTTGACCTCTAAATAGACGATCTAAATAACAAGATCGCCTGCGGAACTTTTTTATGTTTTTTACGTATTCAGCGCATCAAACTACGTACTAAACCTTTTAAAAACTTGGCTTATACTAGAAATGAAATTTGACCTCGAAATAGAGATTTTCAAGGTCAAGGGTGTCTGCGAATTTTTTTTTACTATTTTGTTCATAGTCAGCGCGTGAAATTACATAGAAATACCCTCTCAAACCTTCATGACAAAGGAGACAAATTTTTTACATTGCACTATACGTTGCCACCGGGGATGGTCGATATATCGACCAGCAGTCAGATCGGGAACTCTACCTGAGATATCCAGTGATTTTATGTATAAATATTGCATTTTATAAGAGGTCGATTTGTACTGAAATTTTCCCCCAGCTAAAAGGTTAAAATAGCAACGAGTCGAATATACGTTGATAACTAAAAGTCGACTTACCACCCGTTGACGACACCTTCGAGATTCAACATCGGCACGATCTTGAAGATATAGTCATCCCGCAAACTATTCGCATAACTCGAATTATCGAGCAAAGACTCGAGGGTGCCGTGCATAACCCAAGAAGCATTGCTCTCACCAGGATGAACTCTCGAGGTCAGGAAAATTATCTTACGATCCTGAAAATTGTCAAATTTTGTCTCAATAACAAATCCCCCAGGTGTGAATGCGACCCGGCTATAAAATAATGAGCGCCGAACCTACTTTCATCGGATTGACTTTGCTGTCGACCGAGGTTATTGTCAAAATCGGACTCTCGTTTCCATTGAGAGTGTCGCAAATGGATTCAGCGCGAAAATGTATCCTCGAACGGTTGATGTTCCTCGACCACTTCCATATTTGCGTCATCAGCTGGCTGTACGTGTAGGGAAAGTGGTAAGCGAGATAGCAGACGTCGTAAGCGTGAGGAAACGAGACGCTGAACGAGGTTGTTTGATAATTTTTCCCTTTGCTCGGTCTTCGATAACAATTTCTGTAATAACATATGTCAGCCCCGGTTCTGATCCAACCGGCGCGACCCTCTATTGCCTCGGTCACGCTGAAGAGAATGGGCTTCATTCCAAAGTTGAATTGCGAATTAGCCTTCTCGCAATTAACGATGTTGAACGTATACGGCTGATTCGATTCCATGTTCGATACCTCGAAATAGAACCATTGATGACTAGACGCGCTGTTTACATCCGGCGTCAGTATGAGGTCGTATTCTCTCGGGCCTATCTGCGCATAAGTATACCGTTCAACACTCGTTCGCTGGCGAGAAACGGATTAGTCGTGCGCCGCCTGGCGGCAGTTTTACGAAGCTACATGCCCGCAGCTTTAATAAATGCAATTCTACTCATTTACGACAGTAATTGTGACTTTTGTAGAAGAGAAAAAAGATTTCTGACCGTTCTCAGTAAATACAGGTGGTCTAATTTAGCAAACCTTGCTTTTCTTTAAACAATTTTTCCAAATTTAAGAACTAATTTTAGAATTCTGACTAAAATATCTTGAAAAATATTTTTTTTCGCGATAATAAAAAAGCTTCGTTCGTGAGAAATTACCGTAGGAAATTGAAATACTTGACGACGATCGTCATACCTGAATAGCTTTCCTCAAATTGCCACTCTCGAATCTTGATTCGAAATGGAGCCTTTTCGAGTTGTTTTCGCGCCTCCCCACTCTCTTCTCGTCCCAGTTGTAGAGTCGAGAATTTTCCTGCGTTGCTGTATCGGTCGGTGTCTCGTAATCGAAGTGATCGAAGTTTCGTGGTGACGCAGCCAGGCTGTCGAGATCGAAGACCGTCTCGTGCATGAGAGAGCCAGGATGAAGTCCGCGATCGACGCAGGTTAGCAACTTCGCTCGACAAACTTTTCTGTCCTTATTGTTCAAAGGCTCGACACGTCCGAGACCGTCACCACCGATCAGATCGGGATAGGCGACTTTTGCGAAAGGTATCACGCTCTTTACGGCGCTGGCCACGAGGCAATAAATCAAACGATCGTTCTCAATGTTTTCCGTCTCGAGATGCTGGAAGATCTTCAAACCACGTGGTGTCTCGTTGCCATTGGAACTTTCGGGGAACGATAACGATTTCGATTTCCAGTCTTTCGGTCTTATAAGCCTCAGAGTTTTGGCACGAGATTCTTCTTCCGCAGCGTTCAATTGACCGGGCATTTTGTCAGCGTAGACGGAATAAGCGATGAACAATTGAGCTCTTAGATCACCCAGTTCTCTGAAGAAAGTGTTGTAACCGACGAGATCTTCCTCCGATCGTTGAGAATTTATCACGAAAAATTGGCCATCGTCGGCGTCGTTCACCGAATCGGTTCTCTTGGAGCTAGATAATCGACCATCATCCTCGTCACCGCTGTCGAAATCGCTACAGAGCGTCTCCAAGGAGTTGATACTGTTTGCCTGAAAAATCGGTAAATCGTGACATTACCGATCTCTCGAAAAATTGGTTCATTTTTTTCTTTTCATCCTCAAAAACTCACCTGACTGTCAGCCTCGCTTCCGCTATCCGCGCTGTTCGAGCGGATCGTATTCACGTCCGGAAGTATAAATCTACCGGAAGAAATGCGAATGTCCTGTGACATTTGTAAAAAAAAAAACAAAGAAAAACACAATTTACATGGAATTGCTGTAAATTTATTTACCTGGCTGGTGACATCTCAGGTACCGGCAATTCCTTCTTCTCGAGACATTGATTTATGATACCGCACACACGGGCGAGAAGACAATCGTAAGCCTTATCCTCGGGACAGTTCGTACAGAAACGATAAAGCAGCTGAAGTCCGTTGTTCAATTTTATAGCTTTTCTTCCGGATTCTGAAAAAATGAAGAAAATAAATCGCATCTAATGCACACATCGAACAAGAAAATGATGAATTTAACATGAATTTCAAATCTTGAGAGTTAACGCTGTGCACTTTAGCAGGGAGTCGTCGATGACGACGCCAGTGGCACTAAAGCCACTAAATCTTCTCGGTGCATGTCTATGTATAAATTTAAATCTTCTTAAGCCATCTGAATTTTACGATAATTCAAAATGCTTCCGTCCAGTCATCGAAGGAAGTGCGAAGATGACCGAGCGACAGAGGAACGACGAGGCGGCCCACGCGAAAGTGCAATGGCACGATCAATACAGGGAACAATGAGTCGTTCATGAATAATTCATGTGAAAAAAAAACAACAACGACAAGAAGAGACGAAGCAAAGAGGGTGAAGAGAGCAAAAAAGTGAAAATCCTTCCGAACGGGCACACCCTGAATAAATAGGGTTGAATAGCTATGGACTAGCTACCTGAACTCCATGATTATTCGTTGAGGATGAGACGAGTCAGGCTGTATAGTGAAAAAATGAAAATAAGAAAAATCGGGAGTCGACTCACTGATGACGCAGAGATGCTGAAGAGTGTTGAGAGCGTAGTTGCATATTTTCAATTTCATCTGGCCGTCGTATCTCTCCCATCTCTCGAACAGCCGCATCAACAGATGGACCATACCGACTTTGACGAACTTCGTGCAGCAGAGCTCTGGATAAAGAATATACCATAAATGTAACAAAAAATTAATTTGTATAAAAAACAAACGATATAAATAAACTGATCAAAATCGTAATTATGATAATTACTGCTGGTAGTGAAATGTTTTAAACACTCAAGGAGGGTCTTGAGTTTAAGATTTGGCGAGTAGCCGATACTGACGAAAGTCTTCTCGAGGGTGGCGACTATTCCATCCCTCACAAGAGCCTGAAGAGCGAATGCTGTCAAAAGTTCATAAAAATCATCATTTTCTTTGTTTTTTTTTTATTATACAAAAATATATTCGTATCGAAGCTCACTGTTTCTCGCGAGACTCTTCACGATGAGTAACAAGGGTAGAAGAGTACGGGGATTGTTGTAATGTTGACGAATCAGACCGTGAAAGACTTTGGTACCATTTGCCATTTTGACTCTCGTGGCAAATTTCAAATCCTTCTGGGCAACCTGCGATAGAACGTATACAATAATCTGGCTCGTCGTTCGAATTAAGAGTTTTAACTAAAATTGGCAGTCGCGATAGTTTTCCATCGAAACAACTACGTCGTATAAATTGGAACGTGAATTTTTGGGGGGTGACGATCGTATCTATAAGTTTGGCTAGCTTTACACGCTCGTGCACGACTCACCTGACCAAGAATCCAGAGTATTTCCTGAATCAGTACCTCGGTCATTATACTATCAGCGTGTTGAGAATTTGCCAGTTGTTTCATGAGGACCTGAGTGCCACCGAGATTGATCAATTGCATGATCGCGGTACGACTGCCTTTATCTGGAAATTCGCCAGATCTTCGCGTCTTAGTCTCGACGTTACGTTTGTTTTTTGTTCGTTCGATTATCCATCGATAAAGTAAAAATATCGATAAAAAATAATCGTAATTACTCACTCGGTGAATTACGCGGTTTCGTGCCTTTCGTCTTGAGTTTCGGGACTCGAGGTGAGATGCACTCGTGAAGTATCGCTGCCAGACTGCAACTCGTCACGTTGTCTCGACTCGCCTGTGGACAAAAAAAATCGAAAATTAAGAAATTTGAAGAAAAGTTGATTTTTTTTTATACTTTCTTATCTATAAATCAATTTTATCGCCGTGAAAAGATCGTCGATCGTTGAGAAAGTCTAGAGTGTTTACGATGTTTTTCTTACGTGGTCGAGGATCGCGTTAGGATTACAATAGCAACGATAGCAGGAAGCTAAAGAAAGAATCTTCAATGACGATCTTCGAACACGTTCGTTGACCCGTGAACGTTAATAAATTTAGCGACGATGATGACAGGTACGTCGGGCACTATACGTCCAACGATTATTTATACGTGCGAGAGATGACGAGTCGCATTTTTCGAATCGTCTCTCCGATCTTCGATCGTAATTGACGTTTACTCATCGATTTATTGATAAAAATGTATGTTAATTTTATCAAAGACAATCGTACGAGCTCACTCACCTCCAATAATGTTATAAATATTTCCATAGCGCCACTTTCCTTGCGCCATATTCTTTCCAACGTTCTCTCGCGCGTACGTCGATCTGTAAAAAAATAAACAGATAAAAATCTCAAGGTCGAAGGTAACGAAAAAAAGAAAAATTGATAATTTGGAAATTGTCGAAGGTGAGGATTGAAAGAAAGAACGTTTTTTTTTTTGGTTTGTTTTTGTTCTTTTTCACGGGAGGTTCGCTCTTGTAATTCCTGCCTGGTCGTCGGCCAACGTTGGTATCAACTTGGTCCAAATTTCTTACGCAACCTCTCGGCGTTGTCTTCGTATTTTCCACGTAACGTCAACGTTTCTAGTTTTTCGAAAATAGCGAGAAGCTTTTGAGTGAACGCTCTGTCTCGCTCGAGTTCATCTCCTCTCTTTCCTCACGTCGAACGAAAGAGCCTCGCCGTCGTCGGCTACGACAGTAACCTAAACACCTGTTCCTTTCGAGTAATTGATAGACTGGGAAATATTGTTTTGCGAGATCGTTACAAATTATTTTATCAAAAAAAAGCGAGATAAATTGTAGAGAGAACGATTCGAAAAATTATCGTTTCGTTCGTTAAAAATATATTTTTTATATTTTATTGAATAACGATGTTACTTTTTTCACTTAAATATCGTTTCTTTTGCGGAAATATGGTTTAATTCGCGAAAATGGTGTTTTTTGCATTTGTAAAAATCGATTTTTCCCCCCAAGAATCATTATTTCATTCGCGCAAGTATCGTTTTGTTAAAAAAGATATTTATCGATCAATAAAAGTATGATTTTAAGCTAAAAATGTTTTTTGATTATCAAAAATATGATTTTATTCTTAAATTTAATTTGCAAAAGTATAATTTTATTTGAAAATTCGCTAAAAAACTGATTTTTTCCCAACAAATAAATGTTTTTCGAGTGTCGAGGCGTGAATACTGACCGGAAGACGTGACCCTAGCATGAATTTTGGCAGTAACATTTCTGATCGTATCCCCATGCTCCTGCAATTTAGGAATGCAGGCTTTGAGCTTTTCCAGAAGCGCATCGTTCAGTGCATCGTCGGTGTTTCTCGTAGACGGCGACATGACACTAAAAAAAAACGGAAAATTTGTAAAATATTAAATCCACCGCTTTTATTAAATATCTCAAGATCCAAATTTCACAAAGGCGAGCAAAATCCTTGCCTCTCGCACGTTTCGTTCATTTATTATTTTCTTTTCCACCAGACGGATCTCAAACATTCGGCGATTTTTCGAAAGATTTTTTTGCGTCGATGCAAATATCTAAAAGCGCTCGTACCGAAAATGAAAAAAAAAGGAAAAAACGAACGAAATCGAACGTAGCAAGAAATTGGAAGAAACACCGGTGTCTAGGAAAAATGAGACTCGCAAACATACGGATATCGTTTTATTTCAAGAACTCGAAGCTTGGTCTAAAATCGTAGAAAATATCTTTGTCAATTTTTCTAAATACTTTCCACGCGATAAAAATACGAAACGTATTTCTTATCGCGTCTCGAGGGAACCGAAGCGTGAAATTAACGATTAATCGTTAGCGATAAACGATAAATCGAGCGGTATATACCGCGGCGAAGGTCAACAATTGTGAAAGTGGAATGGAGAAAAGTCAAAGTACACACAAAGCGTGCATCAATGAGGCACATAACGGTCGACGGGGTGTCCGTGGCAAGTGGCCAGCTGTGTGCAGTGTGATAGTTTCGCGCGCTACAGGAGCCCTCATTCTCACCTTTTTGCCGCGGACCGTGGGATTTCGCAAACAAAAAATTTCAAAAACACAATATAATAATTTAGAAATAAAAAACATCTAAAAAATCACTCAAAAATCAAGAAAATAGATTAATTTAGAAAAAGAAAAATCCTCAAAACGATATAAAATAAATAAAATAAGAAAATTTAGACAAAAAAACAAGTCTATAATAAAATCATTCCGAAAAAAATCGTAATAAACTAAAAAACAATTATTTACAAACATAAATCTCGTAGAATCAAAATATAAGAAATAAAAAAAGAGATGTTAGATTAAAAACAAGACAAAAATTTCCAAAAAAAATTTGACGTGCGACCAAAGCGTTGCTTTACCTCGTTAAATAATCGACGAGATTTCCAAGGGAGTCTAAAGCTTTCGTTAGAGCGTAAGCGAGAGCAGCGACGATCAAGCCCGGTAGCATAGAAATATGCATTGGTGTAGCGTTAAACAAAAAAGCAAAAAAAAAAAAAGAAAAAATCCTTTCCAAAAAATAATTCAAATTTCAAGCCAATCGTTATCAAAGCCCTACAAAAAGGTCGATATTTCTTTCGTTTTATATCCTAAGCTCCTTCTACACCTTAATCCTCGCTTTGTTCTTCAAAGAAGTCAACGAGAATAAAAAAACAAAGAAAAAAAGAAAATTATCAAATTTCGCGCAACGTCTCCTTTCGTCGTGTTCGATTTAATATTTACACTTCCTCCTCGGTCTCGTTGCTGTCGTCATCACCGAGATTGCTCTTGTCTTGCAGCAACGAACACGTCGTATTCCGTTCGGAACCGTGCGAATTGTTGCAGGACGAAGAATTATTGGCCGATGCGAGAGACAAGTTTTCCTTGTTAAAATCGGCTTCGTCTCTCGCTTCGTGGCAGCCGTTGCTGTCGCCGGTGCTTCTTCTCATCTTGTTAAAAGTTGGCCGACCTTGGGACTCTTTGCGGTCGACCCCTTCGGGCCAGTGCACCCGGTATACTTTTTTTCTCCTTCCCTGCGATATTTTTCCCGCCTCGAGACGAATTCTCGAGTGACGAAAAAAAAAAAAATTCAAAAAATACCTCGACGACGCGAATCACAAATCGCTCGAATCCGTTTCTCCACGCTCGCACGACGACGACTTCCGGTCACGAAATCGAGCCGGTCGCGTTTCAAAATAATCCTTCGTGGAATTATCACGATGCGCAACGTTCTTTTATTCCTTTTCCTATTTTTCTTTTTGTTATCTCTTGTTTTTGCTCATTTGCCGCTCACTCCACGTCGCTTCACACTGCGTTTATGAGACAATTTTGGAACATCCCGTATATTATTGAAGTTTATGAGAGCTACTGCCTTGGGGTTGAAGATCTCTTCTCTGCTCTCTCTCTCTCTCTCTCTCTCTCTTTCTATAACGATGCGATTTCGCACTCTGCGTCTATAAATACGATATGTTTCGTGCACGAAACCACCTTGCGCCGAGCAGAAACGAAGCTACGTAGGTTGTGTATACCGATGTAGGTAATTGGGCCAGATAGCCCGTCGTTCTACGAGGCTTCTGGGGCGTACCTTGGCAATCGACGAATTTTTTATACTCGTTTTCGTCTCGATAACAAAATGAAAAAAAGAACACAAAAAAAATAAAAATTCTTCACATAAAAATCTCGAACATTTCAACGATCTTCTATTCGAATTTTCATTCTCGCGTCACGCGACTCTTTATCAATTCACACGTATTTTAGCTTCACCTTTTTTAAACGTCGATGTCGCACTGAATTTTTTATCTGTGATTCTTGTTTTTTAATCGAAATAACTCGTTTTATTGAAATTTTTTTTTCATTTTTTTTTGTTTTTCTCTTTTATGAGAGAATTATCGAATATTGGGGGGAAGGAGAATGAAAAAAAAACACGAACTCGACGAGATAACCGACCACGCGCGTCGCCTCGCCGTGGCGGTTTGACGTTTCACGATGCCAAAACCTATGTTTAAATCCTCGTCGAACTGTGCACACACGCGGCCCAGTTATTTATAATCGCGATCAGCCCCACCCCCCTTCTTCTTCTCTTCATTCTCCACTACCCCTGGGTCCCCTTCCCACCCCCCACCGCGTTTTTCGATTCTCGCTTTTCCCGAAATCTCGCGATTCGCTTCCCTGATCTCGCTTCTTCTCTTTCTTCTTCCTATTTACCTACTTATTTCTCGTCTTCCTCCTCCTCTTCTTCTTCTTCTTCTTCTTCTTATTCTTCTTTTGCCTTCTGGTGTCATCGCAAATAACGATGATTTTTCGTAAGATCGTTATTGAAATTTTCGTGCGTCATTTTACAACGTCGAGTCGATGAAATTTTGGTTAATCGTTTTTTTTTCATTCTTTTTTTTATTTTTTGTGAGATTATTTCTGGAATTATTACGATTGCCCTTTGGACGGTATTTGAGGCTTGAAAGGAGTCGATTCAGCGAAAAAGGGAATCCTGCCAAACGGATTTGATGATTTCTTCTTTCGCGTGTTTCTCTCTCTCTCTCTCTCTCTCTCTCTCTCTCTCTCTCTCTCTCTCTCTCTCTCTCTCTTTCTCTCTTTCTCTTTTTCCCGTTCTTCGTCAATTTCACCGCAATATCAAAAGTCAACATTTATAATAACGCGAACGTAGATCCGGGAACAGGTGAAACTTATTTTCGAGCAAAACTTTTTGGCAGTCGGCATTATCGTCGCAAAAATCTCTAGTCATCTTCGGACTCACCCAGTTGATTAATTATTTCGTCGGGTTCACCATTTTTTCGTTTCCGGAATGTTTTTATTAATGGGAAAGATTTTTAAAAAAACGAAAGATATTTTTTGAGCTTTTTATCATTTTTCAATCGTAACTTATTTTTCAGAAATTTGTCGATTTCACAAAAAATGGAAACTCATCAAACGACAATCCCAATTTTCGAATAATCAAAAACATAAATAATCGAACATTTCTTTTCCCAGCTTTCTCATAAAAAAAAATAAAAAAATCCAAAACCACGAAATAAAATAAAATCAAGAACGAATTAATTTCGATTCGTGTCTAAGAAGAAATTCCATCAAATAATAATAATAATAACGATTAATAAAATCTCATGCGACAGAAGTGAGTGAAACACAGTCCATAAATTCGTGTCTATACTCACGGCCAGTATTTATCCCATCGTGTATTACCTATAATAAAGAAATATGCCTTTTACTATCGAGAGGCCCTTCGTGACTAAATTTACGTCGCGTGATGTCGCCAAAGCGCATATTCCGATTCGACGATATACCGAGAGAGTAAGAGAGATAAAAATAGCGAAAGGAAGAAAGAAAGAAAGAAAGAAAGAAATAGAAAGGAAAAAGCACCGTACACGACACACAGGAGGAGGACGACGATCCCCGGTGATTTGGCAACGCCAATGGTGTCTATACTCGACGATTATCTATACGTCACTATCATCATTCATTTCCCGTCGTTATCATCGCAAATTTTCATACGATTTGAAACCATATATCGCGTGTACGAGGCACGTGTTGACAAACACGCGAGCTCGATTGAACGAGAGGAGACCGTGAGTACGAGAAAGATAGAGAGAGAACGAAAATTACAGTGACAGAGAGAGAGGGAGGGAGGGAAATAGTAAGAGGAAGAGGTTCCAAGGGAAATGAAGAGAATCTTTTTCTTGTTTTTCTTTCGCTCTTCGATTGATTAGATAACTCGCGAGGACTTTTCGATAAGCGCGAATACCTCGATAACACGAGAGAGGTCTCTTCGTCCCTCTCGCGTTCGACCCGCCGACGGTTTCTCCCTTCGTCGACACCGCGAGTCGACGCCTATCGCCCGCTTCGGCGTGTTTCCCTTCCGTCGCTTTCCCAGCCGAAGTGGCGAGCGAGAGAGCAAGTCTCGGCGTTATCGATTTGACGAGGTCGGTCCTCTAGCGTTCGAAAAGAAACACCGGCCGAGTACCGCACCGTTCTCACACCGAACAATTAACCCCCTCGTTATGCCGATTTTCTTGATGACCATTGTTTCTTCGAGCTTGGCTTTTTTTCTCTGGTGGGAAATTTTTTTTTTTTTTTTGAGAAATGTTTTTTTTCATGGTTCGGTTTTTGTTTGGATTTGTAAAAGAGGGTGGAAGATTCAAAGTTCTGTAACTTTGGAACGGTTTGATCGATCGGGCTGTAATTTTTTAGGGTGTTGGACGTACATATTATCTTTGTTCCGTGCGATTTTTACGAAGATTGATCGACTCGTTTTGATTTTACAAAATTTTGAATTTTGTGTGTGTTTTTTTTAGTGTGATAACAGAATTACACAATTTCTATGCTACGAGGATATTTTTTATAGACGAATGGTTTATCCTAAGACAAAATTAGTTATCGAATTTGACTAAAACAGTTCGATTCGTTCAATTTTCATAAATTTGAAATTTTCCAAAAATTGTCCGTTAATCTCGACGATTTTTCAAAATTTTAAAAGCCATTAGGTCGTTCGAAATTTTCCGTTAGAACTGAGAATAAATAATATAACTAAATATATAATTGAGAAAAAAATGATGTTCCTTATCGTCGTTTCTTTTAAAAAATATTAAAAATCCAAGATTCTCCCTCCTCCCCCATTCCTTTCGAATTCCAGCACCCATTTTCAGGTATGCAAATGTTCCTTTCTATATAAGGAATCTCTCGTGCTTCCGCGTACTCTCGTCCTTGCAATTACAATTTTGTTCTCACTTTACATCGTATCGAGAAATAAATCGAAGAACCTCGAACTTCACGACGTTTCCTGGTACGTTGTATCCGAGTCCTCGTTTAACGATAAGTGATCGTCAATTCGATTGGAAAATAGGTCGTTACGGGATAAAGAAGAACAAAAAAAAATTGTCATTAATTAATCGTTCGTTTAATTTCCTGTTCGCTAAGAACAAAGGTGAAATCGTAAAATGGCCGACTACCCGAGTACAGAAACGCTACGAGGGATTAACCTGGCGCGAAGGTCGTTCGCGCGTGTTTACGGAGCAAATTTTAAACACGCGAGAATTCATTTTACTGTGAAAATAAAATTTCATCGAAGCGAGCGAAAACGAATTTCGCGCATAGTTTGAGAAGGGAAGATAGGGCGAAGAGAAGAAATCGTTGAAAATGCGAAAACGGAAGTGAGGTCGAGGCTGATGGCTTCGAGGAATTGAAGGTAAAGCAATTTTTTGTTCTCTTTTGCGAAAATAAATTGTTCAAAATTTTCGAAGTTCTACATCATTTTTGTACATGGAGCAAGCGTGAATATAAATAATTTTATCATTCGCAAAATAATCAGCCGTTTATAAATAGCGAGCGATAAATTTGTAGATTGGCCATAAAATAATTGCGTTTTTTCGTCTACATATAAAATTATAAATAAATTGAAGCGATAAAATTTTGTTTATTCCCTCAATAAAATTATTCTTTTTTAATTTCATTAACACAACATTTAAAAAATTCACCAATAAAATGATTAAAAATATGCTCGATAAATAATTTTCTCAATTTAACGAAAATATCGTTCGTTCCAAATAAATAAAAAAAAACTATTCCCACTCACCAGTGCTCCAAATGCGATCCGTTGAATCGGACGATACGTCGTTGATTATCGACGCGATATTTCATCTCTTCCGCCCCGAGCATTTGTACTCTCCTTTGAATTTTTTTTCTCACCCCCGAAAATCCAAATTCGCGACTCGTCTCGTCGACGTTCGTCGACGAATTCAGTCGCAACGTCATTCTCCGATCGAGGAAAGACGAACTTTTGTCGCAACGTTACGACGTCATTTGACAACATCTCGTCGTTGCTCGATGTCTTTTATAATACCGCCGCGATATCCGCACGGGCAAACAGCAGCACCGGCGAAAATCACGGATAACCGCACGGACTTCGTCCCTAACGTAACGTAAAAGGGGGGTAGGGCTCTTTGTCGAAAGCCACGCGGAGACTTCCGTACCCGTTTCGCCACGAGCTCTTATCAACTTACGGAAATCTCTCGCCTCGATTCGGGTGCATCGCCCTTATACTCGATTCTCGTTTTAGTTACGCGAAAGTTGATAAAAAAAAAGAGTAAAAAGAAAAAATCTAATGGAAGTCTCCTTCGACTCGCGGAAATAGCGGCAATTTCACGCGATTCATATATATATATAACGTGTGTTCTCGTTAATCCCTGGCTCTCGTGTGTTTATGTCATATAGTTATTTTGAGCTATAAATAGGCCGGATTGACACCCTCGAAAAAGTTGAACAATTTCTTCTCCCTCTCCCTTCACCCAGAGCCGAAACGAGACCGGGCGAAATGAGAACGATGCAGAGATTTCTATCGATCGTGGCTTAATTCGTGAGAATGAAATTTACGGAATGACATGAATTTGATATTTGATTTTTTTTTCTTTGAGATAAAGAACCAACTGTCTTGTGGCAAAAGTTCGAACGAAAGGAATCCTCAATTTTTCGATTATGAAAAATCGTCAGTTGCGTTAATTTTAAATTGAATAGAAAAATGTAAATTATTTTATTAATTTCGATTTATTTATTAAATAAATAATTCGTCTAGTTAAGTATCTTAATATCATTATTTCTTAATTAACTGATAATCAATATTTCTTATGATTTTTATGAATGAATAATTATATTAATTAAATTAAAATAAATTAAAATAATTGAGTTGATTAAATTTTACGATCGATAATGAAAGATTGTTTATATCAAAACAACGAGAGATCGTGTCTGGCAATAACACAGTGGCTATAAATATATTAGTTGAATATTTTTCTTCCTTCCTCTCATTTTCCCTCTCTCTCTCTCTCTCAGCATTAATTAACCGCAAGTGAATTATTTCGTCTATAATTATTATCCGACTGACGTTACAAAGACCGAAGCTTGTCTTCGCCCGAGTTTTCAGCCTTCGCCTTTGTCTTTCTGTCAGGGTGCGAAAGATAAGTGTGCTTTTGTCGCAGTGTGTACGACGCGAGATTGGCTCCGCCGCGATGTCGATATATTTTCCCTCGCGCTCCGAATTAACTCCTCTGCCTCTCCGTTCTTACGATTTTTTTCTCTTCTTCGTTCTCTCGTCGCAATTTCAACATCGATTAACGAACACCTCTGGCAAAGGGACCGAGAAAATCTTCGTCGCGAAACCGATCGAATCGGCTCGAATCGATTTTTGTCATTTTTTTCGATTAATTAAAATAATAAATTAATTAACTAGCGAGATCGTCGGCGTATTTTCTCACGGGCGAATTTAATTATCTCACGTACCGTCGAGCTTCGTTATTTATGCGTTTTGTTATTACTCGACGCGTTAATCGGTTAAAATACGTTCAAGCCTACGAGAGAAGAGAACGATGAAAAGAAAACATTTTTTGTACTCTTTTTATTTTCTACTCGAGAAGATCAACGTCGGGGATAATTTTTCGTACGACAAACTGTGACCAACGAGTCTTGATTATTGAGTAAAACGGATTGCTCGTGCCTCGATGATTCTCTCGATACGTTTAATCCCTCGTCCGGTACGAGCGAGCTCCAACCGATTCTTCCCATGAACAGCCAAGATATACATATATAGGGTGTCTCAAAAGTTTCGAATCAAATGGTACCTGCGTTTAGCCGAGGGTGTCACGAATCCACGTGCGAAGTTTGCACGCTCAACTCCCAATAGTTTTCAAACGAGAGACGTTCTAGATTTTTAGAGCGTTCGCGATATCATTGAAATTGGCCACATATTTCATTCCGGAAACTGTCGATCGTAAATTTCCCGTACAACGAGAAAATTATGGTTTAGATTTTTTAGAATTGGTGACACCTTTAGCTACATGCAGATTCCAGGCGATCCAGGACTTTTGGGACACCCTGTATATATGCGGGGACACAAAGCCACTCCTGTAATCCATACCCGAAGTTGCCAATGTCAACCGGTTTACAACACCCGAGCTCGTTTACCAACCAATCGTTAATTCTGATCCAGATTTGCGACAATTACTTCGCCCCTCTTTCCTCTCGTGCACCCTCGAGTGATTATTTCCTCATAGATTTGTCATCGCGTAATTTTTTCCGCCGTCGTTAACAACCATTTCTTCCATGTGGACGAGACGATTAAATCTTGGATGAAATAAAAATAATAAAAAAAAACAAATGAAAATAAGAAGATGAAATTTACAAATGCATTCAGGAATCTTTCTGAAGTGACCGCAGGGCGTTTTATTATTCCAGAAACGTTTGTGTATACACGAGAAGCTGATGTACTTCCTCGGGACATCCTCCTTTGCCGACGAAAAGTACTAAATTCGGAAAGTCAAAGCCGCTGGTTTATCAAGCAACTTCTTCTTGTTGATGCAAAGTCAAACGAGCTCGTACTATTAATAGCTGAAACTCGGTAAGATTTCTTCGGAGACGTCAAATTCGAACGAAACTTCATCGACTCGTACCCGTTACATGGTAGAAAATTATTCAATTCTGCGTTATAAAAAATAAAGAAAAGAATTTTTACCCCAGCAAGCTTACAAAAATAAATCTATTAATTAGATAAGCAGTTGAATAATTAAAATTTTATACAAATTTGGCTGTTCGTACAATTGAAAAGATTTTTTTGAAAACCTAGTCTGTGTACGTATCGTTAATGACCGATGATTATTCTCACGAACCAACGAACGTCCAGATATTCATGTAAATTAAGCGTTACGGTAGTACCCGCGAATTTCAATTTAAAAGGTGAGTGATTTACAAGTATGCAGATAATTAAGCATCGAGATTGGATTTATTTTCGAGGCAACCCTTAATCTTCATATATCAGTGAGTGAATTACGATTTTCGCGAACTTGAGTTTCATCGTGTTGAAAAGCGAAAACATAGAGCGAGAGGGAAACAGAGAGACATACAGAGAGAAAGAGAAAGAGAGAGAGAGAGAGAGAGAGTAAGAGAGGACATAGCCTCGGGAATAAGTAAATCGCCTCGAGGGACGAAGAGCTCACCGAAGAAGTTGACCCACCCACCACGAGCGATGAACATGAAACGAGATGAACAAAACAAAAAAAAGACCGAGTTAAAATGTATATGCATGACGGGTGGGGACTTTGGGTCCCCGGATCCTCGAATACTATATAATCCAGGGTAGGGCTGAAAATCGTATTAGTTAGGATACCAACTAGCCTGAGACCGACTCGTCGATTTCTTGGTTGTCGATATGAAGGTGAGCTGAGCAAAACGATTTTTTCTTACAAAGCAATAAATAATTTTTTTATTACCGATCAAACGATCGAGATTCGACCGATTTTAATCGACTTATTAATTCAATTCGATCGCGCGTAATAAATTTTAATCGAATTCGATCAAATGATAAATATATTTTTATTTTTCAAGTTTTTCCTATGTTTTCTCGTTTTTGGAGCGACGCTCGTCCGGGGTGCACCTTACACGACAGTTTTCTCGGGCATATCGCCGAATTCCTTCGCACCTGACGCCGTGCAAGTCTCGAGATACATCGGACCGTCGAATTATCCGGGATATTACATCTACAATTATTTACAGGCAATTTGATCAATTTGAATCCAATGATTAAAAAAATAATTGTTCGTTTTAAAAAAATTGATCGGTATGATGATGAATTTTGTAAAAATGCTTAGATCGATCAGAATCGAGGTTTGCCCGTGGCGATTTACGGTGATGGAAGACCGACTTTACAAACTGGTTACACTTACTTCGGTTCACCCGTTTATGATTACAGATATCACTTTAATCAGGTAAATAAAAAACGATTTTTTTCAACCGATTTTTCTTACCGATCTTTTACCGATTTTCTAAAAATCGCTTCATTAAACATTGAAATGTTCCACGAACACCAAGGTAATTCCAAGTTTTCCGGGCTTTCAACCACCGTCGATTCCGAGTCAGCCACCGTCCTTCGTACCGGCTCAGGGACCGACTTATCAGCCGCCCACGCAGAGGCCCTTCGACGATGCCGACGGTATCGAAAAACTCGACGAGAAACTCGATCCGAGTCAGGAGGCCAATGGTGATATCGATTCTCACCGCGAAGACGAGGAAGATGACGATACCGTCACCATAGAAGCGATATAGATCGATCGCGATCGATCGATCGGCAATAAGAAAAAAAAGAAATAAAAAAAATCGTCATTGTATCGATATTAATTATATTTAAGAATATAAAACAAAATGAATAAAAAAAAACGATCGTCGATACGATTATAAATATTTCCAGTAAAATTATTCCACTTTACGATTAATAACAATCATCGTTATTTTATCGCGAGTTCATTGAGCCCACGAGTCGTCTTGGCGATAGGGCGAGGTCAGCGATGAATTTATCTCTCGCCAAGAACAATGTCAATCATCTCATTCTTCTGCGTTCCTCGATGACAGTTCGATCGTTCGTCAGACGTTCTCTCGTGAATAATTTTAATTCGAAGAAAGAAGAAAAAAGAAACGAAATAAAAAATCAAAGATCGAAAACAAAATTACGTCATGAATTTTTCAATTTTTCTTTTCTGGCTCGTCGCGTTCGGCCAATGTATCGCGTGTTACGCCCTCGACGAGAAGGGTAATTTCATCGATCGTCGTAAGACCGACGAGTCGTATCGACGCGACGATAATTCGATCCTCGACGATATACGAGAAAGCCAGACGAGAAGGAAGATTTCGCGGTTGCGACGAGATTCGACGCTTACGTCGAGCACGACGCAAACGAGCGTAAGACTCGCTTACGAGAAAGCCATGAATCAGACTATTTCGGACTATTACGCACAGAGAAAAGCCGTGATGGAGCGTTATTACGCGAGACAGCGAGAGATCGTCGAAAAATTTGGACGAACGACGATCGAACCACCGAAACGTACGCCGACTTCATTCGTCGAAACGACGACCGGTCGAATCGTCGACGATCGAACGACGAGCCGTCGATTTTTCGAGGATCGAACGACGATCGGTGATACGAACGTCGAGACTACGACTCCGCGGTTGAAAATTATCGAAGCCAACGAGAAACGTAAGAACGAAACGACGAGAGCGATCAAGATCGACGAGGACGAGACGAACGAGGATAAAAAAATCAAACGACCTGTGTCGCCGATCTCTGGAACGAGCCATTGGCAACCGAAGGACACTGGAATGGAAGCCGACAACGATTTTCAAGCACGAGCATCGGAGAACGTGGTCGTGCGAGCCAATTCCAGGAAAATAAGAACGCAAGTAGGACGTTTTTACGATTTTTTGTTATAATTTTTGAGCTTTATTTTGGGAATGTTCGAGTATTTTGTGGAGGCTCATCGAGGGTGGAGAATCGTATCATTTATATAATTAAAATTCTATCAAATTTCAATGTTTCGAATTTTATCGAATTTTTATAGTATTTTGTCAAATTGGAATATTTACTTGGATACCTTTTTTCATTGTTTTGACTGTTTCGTGAAGTGAGAACGGTCGATGGTGCAAAATTTCGCAACTAAGAAAAACAAATTTAACTAAAATGCAATTTAACATTTTAATCAAATTGACAAAATTCAACAGCAAACATTTTTTATAAAACCGTCATCTCTGCATAAAAGTTAGCACGCTGACTCGAAAATCGCGTAGAGAAAAAAAGAATTCTAGCAAAATAAAGTTCACGATAAAATCTAAATATTCTCATATTTTTCAATTTCGCAAAAAAAAATACAATCTAAATGCCCCCAGGAAATTCCCGGCTATTACAAACTGGGCGATTTCAAAGGCACCAAGGACGAACAAGTGGTCTACCAGCACAATTTAGGCGTCGGTGTCAAAGGACCGTCGCAACTCGACGCTACGTTCGAGGCGATACTCGAGGGAAAATTCGTTATAACGGCGATCGAGGCTTTTCCATACGCGAACACCAGAGCAAATTTTTCTTGGATCGCCGGTGGACCCGGCACGAATCACGTCAAGCTCGGACTCAAGGGTTACGAGAACGAGGGATTTTCCTACACGGTCAAAGTCTGGGGTGTTCCAGCGTAAAAAACTAAAAAAATAAACTAAAAACTAAAAAAAAAACAATTTTGTCAAAAGTCAAACAAATTTTTATAAACAAATAAATTCTAGTCTACTTCACATCGTCGATACGATAAATAACACAAACTGTCTTCAACTCGACGTCAAACGAGCAAAGTTTTTCAATTAATTTTTGTTTTCATCGAACGAAGAGAAGAGAGAAAAAAAACGTACGAGAACAACGAGATCAAGAAGTTTTTTTCCCGATGGAGATGGGAAGTGGAGGTACGGGTACGTCTGGTATTTTCTCTCGTCGCTGGGAGGCACGAGCGCGTTGTTTCTCCCCACGACGACTCGGTAGATCGCGATCGGTTCCTTCGTCCGGTGAAATATCGGGTGGTCCAGCTGGAATCGGAAATCCTCGAAGACCAGGATCGACCGGAATCGGAGGTGGTAGTGGTCCGAGAAAACCGGGTGGTCGTGGATAATCGACGTAGTAAGTGCCAGGATGAGGAGGAAATGCGTTGTAAGGATAGAAATAAGGGTCGTAATAAATCGATCGGTAATTCGGATAAAAGTTCAACGGGACGCGATCGTTCTTCTTTCCTTTCCCGTCGTTCTTGTCGTTGTCACGATTCTCGGTACTCTCCGAGGACAATTCCTCCCGCGACGTATCTTCGGTCTGCCGATTTCTCGAATCGGACGTTTTCTTGCTATTCGAAGGATCGTTCGGCGTCTCGACGCTCTCGGCGTCTTCCGGTCGCGATCGTTGTCCCGGCTCGAGTTGGACGACACCCGGACCAGCGAAACCTGGAGCTATTTGCGTGTAGTAGAAGGGTGGTACGTAACCGATCGCCGTTCTGTGAACGATCGGTTGTATCACCGGATATGCGCGCGATGGCGCGAGATTTTGATTACTCGTTATCACCGCGTTGTAGACCTTCGGGACGCGCAGCTGTCCCGGTTCCGGTATCGACAGACCTTGGTCGATCAAGAAAACGATCGTTAGAAACGATCGCAGCCACATCTGTAAAGATAAAAGATTTCTTTGTTCGGAAGGATTGACAATCGTTGACAGAGTCGAAAAATTTCATTTAGAAATTATATTCACACGAGTTTGCGTGGCTTTGTGCGATTTTTGACAAAATCGGCGGGTTGGAGATTTTACGAGATTTTGGAAATATTTTTATAAAAGTTTTGTTTTTACTTCGTTCAATTTTTGAGAGATTGCCTTCATATCGTTGAAATGGTCGAAACTTTAAAAGTCGATCTATTATTTCGACTATAGCTCTTTAGCTACAAATATTATTAATAATCGACCCTTCACCCAACAAAGTTAAATAACTCGATCAATTTTAAGAAAATTGTTGCGTACTAACTTTATACACAGAACAAAAATACAAACAGTCCCGATTTCAATTTTCGAGATATTTATCTCAGAAAAAAAATAATTTATATATATAATTTATTAATAATAATTTATTTATAAATAAATAAAATAATAATAATAATTTTCCCGCACCCTCGTCAAAAAATATCATCTCGTACGAACCTCCTACAAAAGAAATCGAATCTTTGGTAAATCGATTTGAAAAATGGTAATTTTCTCATTTTTTCTTCCCATTCGAATTTGTACCCGATAAAATTAGCACGGCCTCTGATTCTCTCGTCGTAGGTATACGACGTGATATTATTTGTTACGGCAGCATGTGTAGAATCATCGACGCGGAACTGAATAGGATCGACGAGAGTCTCGTTGGACGATCGGCGGTCTATGATTTTTTTTCTTCTTCGTCGCATCCGGTCTGGCGACATCGAGGACGCTTACAAACCGATCGGACCAGGCGCGAAAATCATCCGGACACCGTTCCCGCAATTGCATTTGTCCTCGTGCTCGCTGTTGCATGCGTTATAAAACGCAATGGCGATCGTCTTTTCACGAGGATCGTCTCTCGATCTCGTCGTAAAACTTCCCCCAACGCAAGTTTTTTTCCTCGTACGCGCTCGATCGTGCGTTCAAATCCCTTTGCGCGGTCGAGCGTCGTAAAGAAGAAATCGTTTTATATTTTATGCTGTATTATTGTTTTGTTTTTATTACATTTGCTCATTTTTTATTTATCGTACGAAAGCGTTCGAGTCAGTTTACAGTCGTCGCGAACGTGACGATTTGCATTCAGGACCGATTTATTCAACGTCGAGACGTTAAATTTAATAGCAACTTCGTCGAGTCTCCTCGGCCTCGAACGAGTCGTAAAAAATCTCAAATATTATCGATTTCTTAATCTTCGAGTCTTTTTCTCGATCAAAACACGTTTTTTTCTCATTTAAAATCGATTCGAAAGTTTTGGCGGGAATATCAAATTGCTCGGTCGGTAACGAAAAACTGTAATGCAAAATTCGCGTACGATGATCGATCTTTCAGTGGGAAGATAAAACAATGCTGATGATTAAATATTGATGCTTTCCTTGTGTTTTTATTTCTGAAGTTTACAGCGTTTGGAAGAAATTTAGGGCGAACTAATGGAATTATTTCTTCCGCGTTGGTTCGTGCCTCGCGTCGTCACGACGCCCTCGCGTCTCTTTTACCATTGCATTTTTTTTTGTCTTCAACGTTCCAACTGGTGTCCCGGTCCTGGCCAGCAACAGTCGAGACGAGAGAGCACGTGCACGGAATTCTCTATACTACATTGCGCGCGCGCCAGGATTTATAATATAGTGCGTAGTCGCATGGAGAACGAAAATGGGTGTGTACAGTGGCCCGAGGTGGTACTCCAGGAAATTTCTCTAGTCCGCGACTGTTCAAATTCCTCTTGTCGCACTCGTATTCCCGAATGACGAATTCGAATTTCAAAAAAAAAATCCATACTTTGAAAGAAAACTTTCATGATGCCTGCTCGGTCGGTAACAGAAACTGTAATCCATTTTTTTCAAAAACTCGTCAGGATTTTCGACAAACGAAAAATCACCCAGGATGCAACGTTGAATCGAGCATAAGATAAGATTTCTTTCTTTTTTTTAATCTGTGAGGATTTTTGAAAAAAAAAATTTTTTGAATTTCTTCTTTTTGATTTTTTTTTGTTTTTTTTTCGTCAAAATAAACTCGTCACGATTATCGACGTATATCTTCAAGATATCCTGGACGCGAGATCGGCAAAATCCGATTTTTAAAACCGATCCCGTTCGAAAAAACGAGACCCGAGGGTTTGAAATTCTCGATTTTTGTACGTACCTAAGTCATTTTATTTCGGGGCCTAATTAAAGACAACGCAATTTTTATCGAGTCGCCTAGGGTCAGTGAAGAAATACCGATAATAAAAATTCTCCCGAGTCAATACCGGTTCGAAAATGTCGCAAGAATAAAAAAATGGCTTCCTACTCACCTCGGCGTGGATTTCGGCGCTTCTGGCTCGTACGAGGAAGAAGAAGAAGAAAGCAGGAGAAGAAGATAATAAGAAAAAAAATAAAAATAAAATAAAAATGTGCGATATATATAACGTAGAGACGAATCGTGTGCGAGATCGGCTCGCAAGGAATCGTTGAGTAACCGAGAACGAGTAGCAAGAGACTCGAGTCGACTCTGGTGTATATACGTGGCCATGGGTCCCAGGGTTCAAGTCCCACTCCCGCTTACGTTTAACTGCGCGCCATGAGAGAACCCCGGCGAAAGTACTCGAGCTCCACGAACGACGGACACACGTCGCACGTAATGTTCGCTTTTTGTCTCGTAATCTCGCTCTTTTCCATACCGCATCATCATTACGATTTCCCATATAATCGCGAATCATTTCGTTACATCGTCCTTTGATTTTCTTCTCATTTTTTTTAATCATAATTATCCGACAAAGACATTAATACTTTTTTTCTTTACTACCCCATGAAAATACAAAAATTCTCTCCCTCTCTCTCTCTCTAGTTTCTTTTTCATAAAATAATTTTGTCAATTTGGTTTGATTTCTGAGTAATTTCAGCAGGACGAGAATTTCGCACCCAAGATTCGCATAATTTACATCTCTTACGAAATAACGGATAGAGTCACGTATTTTTGGTGACTCTCTTACATAAATTAAAGATAAATACGATGATCTCGTCGTGAGCGAGAGGCGCACAGCCCTAGCTTTGTCCCAAACTTTCTTATATAAATATTTATGTCACATATTACTATATACTACATAGATAGAAAGATAGACAAGTATAGAAGTATATACAGATGTAAAGAACGTAATCTCATAAGCGCAAGACTGGCCTTGACCCGAATTAATATTTCGATTGGCACATAACGTAGTGCCCGAAGCGTTCGAGGACAAATATTCGATGGTAATTCCCGATACCGGGTCATTCGTTCTTCCTACGCAAAGACATTATGCATCTTTTCCTTGAATCGGTCTATGATCGAGATCTTCCGGGACGAGAACGATCCGGATCGAAGGTATTTTGTCTGTTATTATCGAAATCGTTTCGTGCTCAATGACGTTCTCTTTCTCGTTGTTAGGTACTTCGGGCAAGCCAAGGTTTATATCGGCTCGACCGGTATGTAGCACATCCGTCGTAACAGTAGGATAGGAAAATTCGGAAGAAATATCGCCATTACGAGAACCAGAGGCGATAACATCAGAAGCAATCCTGCGTATGCGACTAACCACCATACTGGCGATAGGCTAAAAATCGAATAGACCATCGTGAACGTACGAGACTAAACGATGTGGGTTTGTTGTCGATTTTTTGTCCCAAGGTTGGAATTATCGAACGAGCCTGTTTGGTCAAACGGTGATTTTTCTCGTCATCGCTCGTCGGTGCTGGAGAAGAGATTCGATCCTACTTGAATCATTTTACCCTTCTCGCGATTCATCGGGCTAAATTTATTTTCTCTCGAGACTCGTGCGATCTGAAAATAAAAATAGGTAATTCAGTTTTTGGTACGGTATTGCATTAGGTGTTAGGCTAAGATAGTATGGTAAAGGGTAAGAAGGAAGATGATATTTTTGAATGAAATTTTTGAATAATATAATTGCCACCTCTGGTCGTAGGAAAAACCTGGAAATGAAACTCTTTTTTTTCTTCTAGCTATCGTAGTAGTTTTCTTCTTTAACTAGGCCGACAATAAAGATAAGACGCGAAATTGTCTTATCGTCGAAGGTATCATTTTCGAACGAAATAATTGTCGAATCGTTTTTGACAATAGTGGAAGTTAATTACGGAGCAATCGAGATAATAAACGAGACTTGTACCGTGAAAAATGAAAACAAACAGTGACGTGAGTAAAACTGTGCTTATTTGTATTTATGTGCTGCAAATTGAGATTTTTTCAAAAAAATAAGGTCTATTGCCTCGCTCGAATTCAAATTTCGAAGAAAATATCGAAAACGGTCATTTTCGTAGACATTTTTCGCGCAAATTTTTTTTCATTAAAAAATACAACAATCTTAGTCAACGTTTGAATTTAGAAAAAAAATTATTTAAAAAATCGGACACCCGGTATATTTTTTTCATCCCTTTGAAATTTGGACACCCGGTATATCGCGCTTCGATTCCCATACGCGATGGTGGCGGTGGCGGCGGCGGCGGTGGCGGCGGCGCCGAAAACATTTTATTATACAGAGAGTGATATGTATATAAATATAAAGTGTACGATACGACGTAGAAGGTACGTGCGAGATGTGGTCGTCCTTGTAAGTCACAAACACACGCATGCGCATGACCCAACACATAAAACCGGACGAAAACAGCAAAAGTGACGATAAGCAATGGCGTTTATACCTCCCTTCCCGCCGTCGTATATTTATCGTTGCTTTCGAAGAATTACAAAAGCTTGCGAATGCATCGATTTCATTATAAAAGAAACGATACGGCACGTTAATTATCGCGTTTGGTCTATTCGCGTTCCACCGTGTAGCACATATACGAGCAGGTTGACAACGATCGAGTATGTTACATTCACCATTGTAATGATAGAGAGAGGCGCGTCTGTCCCGGGAGCTCGCGGTTATTGCATAGTGGAAAGAGAAATTTGCCCCCGGTTTCGTCCTATTGCGCAAGGGAGAGCACGAGAATTACTTATACATAATACAAGAGTATTATTCAACTGTGCGTACGTAGTGAGCGAAACCCGGCGATGCTTGACCACAGGATTAAGGTCGTACCGACGATAAAAATCAGCAACTCTTCTTCGATACGAAACTATTAGGTTAATACGCTATTTCCCGTAATTGACTCATTACGCATCATCGTCTATACTTAATATTTCCATTGAGTCGTTTCTTTTTTATTTTCACGATGATTGACAGAAAACAAAAGACAATGAATATAAACAAAGAAACAAGAAGAAAAGAATAATAGCGAGGTTTAGCAGCTTTTCACGACGCTCGTATACGTTCGGTAACAAAAACAGGACGCCCTTGTCCCAGCGTACGCGAACTGACAATTTTCTTTGTGCAAATCTTTCACGGTTCGACCGGTGCATGGAATTCATCGCGATCGAATTAGCATTTACTCGAACGAACAAAGTCGTACGGATAATAAACGATAAAGCGATTACAAAGAGATAGTGACAATTCGATCGAATAATTTCGCTGTCGTACGTTATCCTGCGCGTATGCCTTACGCACACCCAGGCGCAGGCGCACGCGCACGCGCACTCGTACATAACTAACACTCACACTGATTTGCGGCAATATAAAGAACTGGATGACTGTTGCGCCGAACGCGCATGCTAGACTGACTTAAACTTCGACCGGCTCTCCGAGACCGTTCGCTTTCCCTTTCTTTCGACTTTTAACGCTGTTGCGATTGCTCCCGCTTCTCTGCTTCTACCTCTGCGTGCCGTTTCCAGCACTCTGTTAAATCACCTGGTCACGCATGACCCGAATACGTACCTTCGCATATTTCATATATTCTATTTTAATACGTTCCTACGACACTTTTCACGAATTCGTGACAATCGAGGATTTTGTACCGACGCCGCGCAATTTCACTCTATTGCCCGAGATTACTTCTCATTCGACATCACCTCGGGCAAAACCAAACGACAATTGCGCACGGAAGTACGCCCTCTATGTTGCGTTACAATCGCAGTATGAAGGAAAATCACTAGACTTTCGAAAATCAATAAAACTTTATAAACATTGATTTATTTAAAAGAGTTATCAACATTGTTGTATGTACATGATCTTCAATGTTATCATATAAAAAGATATTTTCTTTTCTGTCTTTTACAGATAATTCTCCTTTTGTAAATTCTGTAGAAATATAATTTTTTTTTTTTCTTTTTTTTATTTCACGGAAGCGTTCGACTTTATCACGTTCTGGACAACAAATTCTTTGTCCTCCGTTGGTTGTTTTAGAGTCTATTATATTTTCTGGGTGAGCTCGGGAACGACTTTGAAGAGATCGGCGACCAAACCGTAATCGGCGACCTGAAAGATCGGCGCTTCGGGATCTTTGTTTATCGCAACGATCGTCTTGGAATCCTTCATTCCGGCGAGATGCTGAATAGCTCCGGAAATGCCTACAGCTATATAGAGTTCCTGCGGAATTCGAAAAAATCGACATTAAAACGTTTTTTTTTTAAATTCTCGATTCGTGATGGTCGAATTAACGTATTTTGTACCGACCGGCGCGACGATTTTTCCAGTCTGTCCGACTTGCAAATCGTTCGGTACGAAGCCAGCGTCGACAGCGGCTCGCGAAGCTCCGACCGCGGCGTTCATTTTGTCCGCGAGAGTGTACAAGAGCTTGAAATTATCGCCGGATTTCATTCCGCGTCCACCGGAAATTACGACCTTGGCGGAAGTAAGTTCCGGTCGATCGGATTTGCTGAGTTCTTGTTTGACGAATTCAACGAGATCGGATTCGTATTGACCCGCTGGTGCTGGCTCGGTCGTTGCCGAACCACCTTCCGGAGACGCTGGCTCGAACGACGTTCCTCGGATAGAAACGACCTTGACGGCATCTTTGACCTTGAGAGTCTGCGTCGCGTTACCGGCGTAAATCGTACGAACGAACGTGTCCGATGATTTTATACCGATCACGTCGCTAACCGGCGATACATCGAGTTTAGCTGCGACCTTGAAAATTACCGAGACGATAAGGAGAATTTCCGAAAACTGGGAAGAGTCGGAAAAAAACGTGATTTCTTTTAGTTACCCTTGGTAATAGAGCTTTTCCAAAGGCGCTGGCTCCTGCCAATATGTGACTAAAGTTGAATTGTTTCTGCGTCGCCAAGATCAACGGAGTCAACGTCTCGGGCATTAGGCCCTTGAAGACTTCGCTCTCCGCGACGAGAACTTTGCTAACGCCGTTGATTTTACTCAATGCCGCCGCCGCCGGACCGCATTTCGTTCCGGCAACGAGAACGGTGACTTCACCGCCGATTTTCTTGGCGGCTGTTACGGTAGCTCGAGTTATAGCGGCGAGATTTTCATTATTATGCTCGGCTATGACCAGGGTCGATTCGTACCTCGACAGTGAAGCAAACTGAAAATATGTTTTTCTATATTTTTTGGGAATCTTCATAATTGCATTCGCATTTTTTGCTTTACAATAAAAAGGTAAATAAATTGAGAATTTCGTGGTATTTCGATTAATCTTATTTCATTGAAAGTTCGAGACAGTGTCGTAGGTTATGGTTGACCGGTAGGACGAATTCAAAATAAAGTGAGGTTGTTCGATCATCGAACGACGAAATAATGAAATTGGACGATTTCGGAAGGAATGAAAAATTAATAAAAACGTTCGGCTAGCGGAAGAACGAGAGATCGAAGGTGTTCGATATATCGAAAAAATCAAAAAGAAACGGTTTCGTATTATCCGACGACTGGGTGCAGCTTACTTACTCTTGTATGGCACCTAAGTGTTTTCGATAATGTGGCAAACATCGTTTCGTGCTATATTACGTCCTTTCACTGATTTGTGAAGATTTATAGTCAAATTACTATTTTCTTCCGTTGCAGAATCAATCTGGCTCGATCTCTTTCTCTCTCTAGTACATCACAGGCTTTCGAAGCGAAAGTCCAAAGATTAACTTTGCACTATTCTTATAGATTAGAGTGATTTTCGAAGCAAAACACGTGAAGGCTACGAGGGTACGAGGCTTCGAACGAACAGCTGTTCGTTGACGAGAGGAGTGGTGGAGGGAGCTAATTACAATAGACTTTCGCTTGAACCATGTAGTATGCCAAAGTCACGTGACTAAATTGTATCTGCTGACGTAGAGGAAACGCCTGTGTATTTTGCGAATGGTTAAAACTGTAACGGGGCTAACTATGAAATTTACTACAAGATAATGTCACAATTTAGACAAATTAATGAAAACTCGATAGTTCGAAAGTACATTATATCGAATTTATTCACCTTGAATAATAAATATCTAAATAACTAACTTTCCGAATTTTGTGTTGCAGTGGGGCAATGCGGGTCATTGATATTCGTGACCCAAATGACATTGTGATATATGAGAATCGAATTGTTTAAATAAAAAATGCTACTTAACCATTTTTAGTGATATGGGGAAATGCGGGTCACAGATCCGAATTACCTCCATGTACACTGTATGACGTGGGTAATCTGGGGGGCACTCGTATATGCGCCAAAGCGAACGCGGGATGATGCGCATTAATAAAAAATATGTTGGAAAAAAAGATTATTTTTAACTTTTCATAAAATGTTTACATCATCGATCAAGCAGCAATATATTAATTAAATTCAAACTTACAACACTTCAAATTACCCAGCTATAATTTCGCTTCAGAAATCTACATAACCGATCAACAGTAAGAGCCCTTACCTTCGAGATATTAATTCAGCAGGTGGCCAGTAGTTTCAGTCATTCGTTGGTCGGCTACGAGAATATTTGTGATGTCGGGTCAAAAAACAACATTTCATCGGGATGAAAGAGTATTTGGATTACTGCAATTAGGGATACTGGTATTGATGCATTTAATACCTGTATCGGAACGTCTTGACTTATCGGGATACATTATAAACGCAACTTCCGTAATTGTAGTAATTTACAAACGGGCAATGTTGACATCCGGAAATTGTTCAGTATGCACGAAATTCGAATTAAATTCTTCCGGGCTAGTGAGTTCTCCGACATTGACCTAATTCGGAACATTATCGTGCAGCAAACTTGATGGTTAGTCTTTAACGACAGTACTAAAAGAAGAATTCATCAGCTGGAGATTTAGCAAAGTGGGGAATTGCGAAATCTTGTATCTTAAACGTCTTTGGCAAACGAGCGTCCATCCGTTGTCTTCAGATCTTCAGATTTTTTTTAGATTTGATAAACCATTATGATGACTATGAAGAAAATAAATAGGACAACAAATTTATTTAATTGCCTTACCCACAATTGCGATCATGCGTAGATTAATTTTATTATTTTAAGAAAGTTTAAAGAACACACCATTACTGCGATGGTGGCGACAATACGCGGCAAGTGTCAGTACTACGTATTTGCGAAAGATCGTCGATGTAAGACGTTACAAACTTGAGTTGACTCACTACTTACATCTCGCATGCCTTTATGGTGGCTCGGTGAGCATGGGAATGTGTGAGGCAGACGAAAAAAAAAGATTAAGTGTCAAAATCTCGTGTTGCGAAGCGTAGTGGTGGTGTTATCCGAGTGAACACGATGTGAAAAGAGATGCGCTAATCTCTCGCTTCTTGCGACAAGAGCGTAGGAGGGTATAACTGGTACCCAATACATAGTCATTGTCGGAGATTGCTTATCTCCCGTCGTGTCTTCACGTATGTTAATATAAATAGCGGCAGGTGTAATTATTTCCTCGTATCCGCGTAATCATTTTCGATATTGCGTGCGAGAAATATAAAATGGTGTCGTTTCGTGAAAGATGATAATATCCGCAATCGTTATTTTCTCGTCGCAGAATCCAGAGATATCCTCTTCGTATGTGAACGACAAGGGTTATGAAGTTCCAATTGCGACGGCGTGTCACCGATCGAGAATATTTTATTGCTATTATTTTTAATCATTTTCACAAATTCGACGATGGCTGGAAAATGCGAGGTGAGTCGAAAGTTTTCAATCGTTAATATACATACGATGTTCGTTGCCTATATAGGTTATGGTAGCTCGATTAAATGACTCGGAAATATCGAGCGACAAAATAACTCGAACGAAAATAAATTCGACATATTTCACTCCGTTCAAAATATCTCTTTATTTGGTTTATCTCCGTGTGCGAAATTCCTTTGGTGGCTACGCGAATTAAGATACTTTGAGAAAATTACAATGAAAGCACTAATTGTCGCTATATTATTGTCTACAAAATTTGACGCTAATTTGAAATATAATCTCGAATAAAATAATGTCATTAGCAATGAAATAATTTCGATCGTTATTCGGTTCAAGCATCTGTGTATAATAATAATGAATATAAGAATAATAATATAACCTTACAATAATCGGTCATTGACGTTGTAGCAACGCAAGTTCAATATTGCAAATCGCCTATTAATCTTCCGTATCTCGCCACTTGACAGACGTTTAATATCCTTGTATAATCATTCGAGGTATTTATGTATCCGTGATGATTTCGTTGCGATATTTTCTTTCGAATTAACATTCGAGTTGTATTCGTCGTCGATCTTGCATCGGAAATAATTTTTTGTCATCCAGGAATGCGGATGTGTTTGCGCCAAATGCACAAAGAACGACGAGAAGAACAGTGACATGCATCTCCACGTGGAGATCGAGAATCTGAGACAGCGACTGATGGAGAGGGACAATCACATCGTTACGATGGAGACCCAATTTCTCAACGAAGCTGACAAGTTTCCCAACGGGGAATTGGCGTCGATGAAAGAAGAATTGCGCATCTGGCAGGAGAAATATGCAAGGCTCTGGGACGCTCATAAGAGAGTTCAAAAGGTCAATCAAAATTTGGAGGATAAACTGCTGAGAATAGTAGACAAATGTGAGACTGAAAAAGGTGCCTTTGCCAAAGACATAGCGACGCTATCGCATAGATTAGCCGATGCCAATTACACTATACATCGTCTGACGCAGGATAACGTAAGTTACATCGATAAAAAAACAATCGCGCGTCTTATATTTTCTCGTCAAATTTCTCTCATAAATATCTCTTTAAATTTCAATCAATTTTACAGGAGAAATACAGAAATGACGTTAATCTGGCTATCCAATTGCTGCAGTGCAAGCCCTCCAACTTCGTTGGCCAAAAATATGACTCGGTAAGAAAAGCTTCGCTACGCCGAGAAACGTAAAAACGAAGAAATTCATTCAAATCGCGTATATTACTGTATTATCTCATTTTTCATACAGTTACCGTCCGAAGTTCAGGCAAAGGTGCGAACGTACGTAGCTCAAAAGCGTCGTTCGAGCGATGCATCACCGCCCGACGTTAAAAGCATAACCGTGCCAATATCGACTTTTCCCCCGACCGCGATGGTGTACAACATAACAAAGGCAAACGTGGAGAAGCACAGCGATGACGAGAGCGACGATTCCAAGCCTCCCGTTGACATCGTATCCGCGGCAATAATGGCCAAAGTTTTGGAGGATCGGGAGCGCGAAAGAATCTTCGCCAAGCATTGCAACACGTGCACGTGTCATCGAACGATATTGATGGTCGATTCCGAGACTCAAACGAGCCTGGACAGGTTCGACGTTCGTGTCTGCGACGAATGCGGTTCGACGGAATTTCGTAACGACCACAACGTTTACGATTCTCACAACGGCGTGACTAACAATTCTCTGCCAATCGCGGACACGACCAATACATGTACAAACACTTTTCGACGTGTCAACGACACGAAAATGAGCGCCAATCGTGTACGTACGGACAATACGAACATCGACAATTGTCCTGAGAATAATTCCAAACTTTACGACGGTCTCAATAACACCGAGGCGCAATCGCGCCTCTCTCGTCAAACGGCTACGATACAAAAACACAATTCTAAGCAAATTACGAACGACAGAACGACATTGTGCAAAACCAATATAAACAAGATGAAACAAACGCGATTGAGCAAAAGGATCGATCCTAACGCGGATACGAGAAGCATCGGTACGCCGGATCATTGGAACAAATACGAGAAGGACCAGAAACCGGACAATCCCAACGTGGAGAAGAATATCGTCGTTAACGAAGGTCAGCGCAAAGAACCGAGTCCTGCCGAGATAATAAACGACAGAATATGGAAAAGCGGATGGACGAATACGAGATCGCAGCTCAATACGAACGAGACGATTGACAATGAGAAGAGCTCGGATACTCGGATAGACGTGATAAACGATCGAGTATGGAGAAACGACACGAGCATCGGTAACATTAACAAGACACGGATGACACTGATAGAAGTTACGAATGCCGTGAATACGACCAATCCGAAAGATTGCGGAGTTACGGAAACGGCGATTAGCCCGAGTTTCAGCAGCGACAGCGTCGTTATTTCGACCTCGAATCAGTCGAGTAGCTCGAGCGACGCTCTTCACACGATGAACGAGAGTGCCAAACACTCGAACAATAATAACGCCGTGAAAACGAGCTGGAAGGAACGAGGCGTGGGTCCGAGGAATTGTTTCATGAGAGTGACACCAGGCTCGAAGAATATTCTTCTCGACAACGTCGGTCATTATCAGACTGTGCTTTACACAAGCGGAAGTAGCAGGCCTAACACCGCTCTCGTACACGTAGCCAAATCCACGCGTTCGGGAAGATCGATGTCGACTAGTAGCGAGGAAAATTCGCCGATCGTTACGACGAACGATAACACGCAATTACAACGAGTAGCCGAATGGGTCCAGTCGTCGGTCGGCGTTGCTAAAACCTCAACGACGAAGAATTCTCGTGACAAAGCTTCGAGACAGAAGATACCGCTTATACCGCCTTGTCCAACGGTCGCGAGCGAAACTCTCGTTAAAATAGACACGGACGAGAGTGCAGAGATATCGAGTTCTCTTCTCGGTGAGAGCGACGACGCGATTCTCGAGGAGATCGTCGTACAACCACTGTTGGAAAAAATCCTCGACGATCCGTTCTCGAACGATTCGAGAAAGGTCGATAATTCATCGTCCCTTACGAATGGCGTTGGGATCGATGGTACGAGCGAGGATCTCATAACTTTTGAAACCACGGACGATCGAACGTTTCGTAAAGGAGGAGGCGAGATTGGTGATAAGAACGATCCGAATTACGAGGTGAAGATCACCAAAGAGATGGAGGAGATTTATCTGAAGCTCACAGCGAGTCTCGATCCCGTCTCGTTGCGTCTGTCCAGTCCGAGCAACGTCGATCTCACCATCGAGAAATATCGAAAGGACCATCGTAAAATTCACGTACAAAAGCTTCAGGATAAACCCAAATAATAGACACGAATAGTCGCTTCCTTCGCAAAAGCTCCCGCATGGCGTTTCGCCTCGTCGTGATGAAAAATTTATTACGCCACCGCCGGGATAATTATCAACTTACGTAAACGTAAGATCGAGAATAATAAAAATCTTCGGCCATATCAAGCTTAACGTTTAAACGAAATAACCGAGTGATATATTCGATCGTCTGTGTTTTTCCGTTCTTTACTCGTCGATGTGTAAACCATTGCGATTCTTTCGAAATCCCGTCGTCTCACTTTTTTCCCAACGACGCGAGTTCCAGTCGTTTCAATCAAAACTCCTTTAACGGCGAAGCTCGTACGCGAAGCATTGAAAAGACGAGAAAACAAAAAGAAGATAAAATCAGATTGCTATTTAAGCGAAAAAAAAACATAATTATATTCTTAATATTATTGGGGAGGGAGAAAAAAGAATAATGAGAAAGATACGCGCTTCGCGAGATTAATGAGCTATTAAAAATTGCTAAAATTATACGAAGGCCTGCTAAGCGGATCGCTATTGAAATTCACCAAGAGCTAAATTAATCCGTGGCGATAGATAATCGCGGCCTAACAAAACAAAACAATCTTACGCTCGGCGAATGGAAGAATTAAAAAAGAAAAGGAAAATAATAAGCAAAATAAGCGTACACGCTGTAAAACACGTCTTTCTCGAATGTTAACGTCCGCAAATGTATTTTTTCGCGGGCAAATATACGGTGCAAGAATATGTTCCAGAAACGAAGAAACGAAGAAATACTATACCTCTGCTACAAAACTAATTAACGAAACTTAAGTGTTAATTCCATTCTCGCGAAGCGCCCAGGCGTTAACCACTTGCTGACGTTGCTCCTGTTTGCCTCTAACGTATTCGCGTATTTCGCGAATAATTCGCGATGTTATTTTCCTTTTGTTACTTGTCGATTCGACGTAATTCGTCGCGAATGCTTAATTGTCCGGTGTATGGAAGGAGGCACGTATACGGGGGTTGTAAACGCCGTTGCGCCAATGCGAGAATGTTGCTCTACTCTTTTTTGTGTATTCATCACAGTAATGACAATACTACGCTCGATTTAAAATTAATCGTACTATCATAGTATACATACAGTGGGTATATGTAGCTTGTAAATATACTATACCATATACAATTCTAACGGTACGTGTATAGTCCGAACGGTGTAATTGCAAAGTCAATTCTCGCATGTGCTAGAGAGAAAGAGATAAAGAGAAAAAGAGAGACAGAGAGAGAGAGAGAGAGAGAGACGAATGTAAACGATGAGAGAGTGAGAGCGACATAGAGAAAGAGTGACATAGGGGATGTTATTAGTTTTCTCCGAGTTGGAAAACCGGAAGCAATGATCTCGAGTTAAGATCATCCTCGTCCGGTCCCCTATCTGCCTACCCACCCATTCGCCATTCCCCAAGTACCAAAGCCGTATATTTGTTATTTATAAGAAACAAAAATAAGAAGAAAACGAAAAAGCAATCCCAGCCGTTTTATCGACACTGTTTTTCGGCTTTACGGGAGGACACTCCGGGTGAAGGTTGAACAAAAAAAAAAGAAAAACGACGAGTTGAATCTAGGATTTTTCAAGCTAGCGGTCGCAATTTTTTCAACGATATAACGAAACGTCGATACTTTAATCGGGCATATACATTGAAAATCTATTTTCACAAAACTTTATCAAACGATCGTTACGTTATTATTTCGCCGGGTCCAATTGTCGGAAATTCCAAAGGATACTTAGATTTTTCAGAGACTTACGAGAGAGAATTAGCTATCGTCGAGATTACGAACTTTTTTTTCTTTCGAAATAACCGTTTTTGGGATAAATCTCGTTAGGCGACCAGAATGAAAGAAGAATGAAAAGTAATTTGAAATTTTTGCTGATAAAATAATTAGTTCTCGATGCTTTAACGTTAGAAGTATCGTGAACGAGAGGAAAGTAAAATTCGTACGTTCGACGATAGTCGACGTTGTTTCCCATTTATTAAAATAAAATAAATGTAAAGAAAAAAAAGAGAAACTAAAAGAATTTTTCTTCAGCCGTCACCGTGGTTTCCCTCCCTTATTTCGATGTCACCCGAGAAACACGTTAATGTACGCGGAATTGCGTTTTATTTATTGTGACGGAGGAGTCGAAGCTAAGGCTTATCGCCGCTATAGATAATGGAGACTGCATCCTGAACGGCGTTATACACGAGTCGGTATTCTAATAGCTAATAATAACGATTGTGTAATTCGTTGCTCGAACGACGCCTATTATAGTAACTGTATATACGGAGGGAAATAAATGAGCAAAGAAAAAATAATCATCTATTTAAATGTGCTTAGGGGTGGCATCACGTCTTGATACAAACGTACGTTTTAAATGGGAGTGATTTTAATTTTTTTACAAACGGAGAAAAAAACAAATTTTTAGCCAAAGACCCCGAGACCTCGACTTGTGTTACGAGGGTGAAAATTTAGGGTGAATTTTGCAAGAAATGAAAACTAGATAAATTTACAAAACGATTTCAATTTTATGGAATTTAAAATTGTTTGAAAAATTCTCAAACTAAAAAGAAATAGTCAAAATTACAAATTGCAAATTTATAAAATTCTGAATATTTATAAAAAACTCTGAGTAAAAAAATTCTTACAATTTAGCGTTTCCTATTCACAAATCGTAGGACGAGAATTTATAAAAGAAAAAGTTTCAATTCTCGCGCATTGAAGAAACAAAAAAAAAGGTTTAACGTCGCATAGATCATAGTGCACAGTGGGAAGGTCAAATCATGGATATCGTTCGTAAAGTACGTGCATAAGGTAGGAAAAATATCGGCCGTGCCCATATTCGGTTCAATCAAGCTAATGTTCCAATAATTCGGAGCTGGGCTTAGCCTTCGACGGTTTAATGAACGAACGGGAACTAACGGATGCGGCCTCGCCTACGTTGCTTCTTTCCTCGGCTCGTTAGTTCCGTGTTTATACCGTTTCTGCATAGAAGAAACAGACGGAGAGTGAGTGAGAGAGATGGAGATGGAGAGAGAGAGAGAGAGTACTCGATAGCTCACCCAGCAGTCAGTCCCTCTTCCCTTCCCCGAGACTGACTTAATATCCGGTGACTTGGACTTGAGCCAATGCGTATATCTCACTAGAGTGCACTTACGGTAAATCGTCGCTAATCCCACAATCGACGATTTCGCGACTTCCTCTTTTTTCCTTCTTCCTCATTTCTTTTTTCTCTTCATCGAGGAAGTGGAACAATTTATGAAACACCGATGTGCGAGTTTCGATCGAATTATTATATCTTCATCTTTAATCAATGCGTTAGTTATTCCTCGAATCGTTTCCTCACGTGTCCTAGATCATTTCCTTGAAACAAAAATCGAGGAAAATAAATAAATAAATAAATAAGAGAGAGGGGTAGGTATAGAGTCCCTGTGACCTAAATTCGCGAGGACTAAAGGTGCTATTTCGAGGTCGGGGGGCTGACCGATAGCGCGAATCCCCAGTTCTCTCAATCTCTATATTAGGATCTTGCGTTGCGTGTTTTTTTTAATTCTCCGGACGTGCCAGTCATATATACATTTCTTACTAATTCCTTACTATAATTCAATGGCCCGTCTTTTTATTTATAACCCTCGCTCTATATTTCAACCCGAGAATTATTTTACCTGGAGTAAAGACAAGGAAATTTCATTAAGACGTAATTAGAGAAAAATCGAACGATAGAATCGCGATATAATGAATATTCTATGTATTGGCTTCGCGATTGTGTCGTCTCGCGAGCTCCTAGTGGACAAGGGCCGGTCTCGCGCCAGTGGTACGAGTCAACCGTCCGAACGAACTATGCTCGTACTACTTAAACAGCGTGATTTCTCGGAAGGCTCACGCAGCGACGTCGCAGCTATCGGTGTATATGTATGTATAAGAAGTAAGAAGGAGCTAAAGAGAGTAAGAAGGAGAAAGAGAGACCCTCTCTCTCTCTCTCGAGTTATTCAAGAACGACGCGACTATATCGATGCGATCGAGGGTCGAGATTGCGTATATTATTATTTTTTTCTTTCCTACGACCCAGATACTCACTTTCGGGGGACGGTATTAAATTAATATCACTTCGTGTTACACTGTACAAACCGTGCGACATTGAATCGAGTCCAGGACTATCGATAGTTCTCCTTTCCCCGCATAGTACGAACCCACTTTACATATTTTCGAACGATTTGTCATCGTGACTCGTACGTTCGATTTATCGACGCTATAAAACAAAACCCATTCACCCAGTACATATCCTCGAAAAATAGAAAAAAATATCGTGCACGTACCCTTCTTTTTATTCCCTCAATTAAAAGAAAAATCGAAAGAACGGTAAATTGGAGAAATTTTCAAGTCGTTTTACAAATGACTTTCGACTAATTTCGCGTTAGCTCGTTAAGTAGTTTACCTCGTAAGCTATAAAATTCTTCCGTCGTTAATTTTTTCTTATTCTTTTTTTTTTTTCATTTTCTTACCAAGCCACGTCGACGCATTGCCACCGTATTGTATCAATATTCACGAGAAAGTACACGAGTACTAATGTGTTGCGTGGGAGTATTGCCCGCGTGTGTTTAAGATTTACAACAGGTATAGGTATAATATTTGTACATCGTGAATGTTGCATGTACATACCTCCTCTCGTATATATATATAGTCAGTATCACTAGCAATTCTACACACATATATATATATGTATATTTGTGAGAGGCACTGCATTCATATTGTTATATAGATATATATAGTTATATATATACATAGTTCATTTATATATATATAGTTCGTGTTCGAAATATATATATATATATATATGTAAAATTGCGAGCGGTACTGACCGTTCTCGGTTTGAACCTCGTGCGGTCGGTTCTACCATCGAAGCAACACCACACAACACGGCAAAAGTGGAAGCGTCCGTTCAACAGTCAGGCAAGAGGCAAGTAGGCAGTAGTAGCGGCCCTTGGGGGGGCTTGGGTCAGTCAGTAAGAACGCGTTCGCGCTCACGCGAAGACGTTCGGCCTCGGCTCCGGTAAAACGAGAATAGGTGGTGGTGTGCGCGCGCCCTCGTGCGGTGTGCCCTACGCGCGCGCGCGTGTGTGTGTGTGTGTGTGTGTGAGTGTGTGCGTGAGTGTGTGTGCGTGTGCGCGCGTGTATGTGTACGCGCGTGTGTTATAATTCTCTATCCACGATCGTGCTTTTATTTTTCAACGACCGATTCTTCCTTCCGTCTTCGTCTTCTTATTCTTCTTCTTCTTCTTCTTCTTCTTCTGCTTCTTTTTTTTGTTGGTGTTTTCATTCGTTCGACGAAAAGTCCCGGAAGTCTCTGGGAAGGGAAACAAGATAATAAAGTACGCGAAACTCGCGAAAAAATCGTACGACGCTTCTCTTGGGGTAAGAATAAAACGTGAGAACGAGAGAGGGAGAGAGAGAGAAACGTGCGATGATTTTTCACTTATCGAAAATTCTTTTTTATCCTCGGTGATTTGATGCGAGAAGAAAAAATCGCCAGACCACCTTGCTCATTTTTATATTTCTAATTTTTTTTTCTCTTCGATCTTCTTTTTTTTACTTTTATACACTTCCGGTCGGCATTTCACTCTTTCTTTCTTTTTCTCGTAAGTGTCCGATTATAAATATTACGCTGGACATCAAGTAGACCGATAATTCGGTAATCGATTCGAGACGATCATCGCATCGTCCACACGCGACTGTCTTACACGTGCACCTCGTAAAAATTCAACCCCTTCTCCTCGAACTTTCCTTAAATATACATCTATAAATGTATATACATTTTTGTTTATATATACACACGTTCATTTAGGTAAATCTTGGACAAAGCTATTCGATATCGTAAAGCCGGGAGAACGGTGTAAAAGTTTGTCCAGTGTCCTAATCAAAACTAATTACCGGATCGGGGCTCGCTGCGCCGGCCGTAAACGAGGGGTGCAATAAATTTAAAGCGTAACGGTAACGACGCGGATCAAGATATCCGTGAAACGCACGAGTTAACGCGCAACGCGTTTCTTCGCTCGTTGGATGAAGAGCGGGGCGAGAGAAGGGGGGAGGGCACAAGGATAAAGAAAAAAAAACGAAGAAAATATGAAGAGTAAAAAAAAACATTTAAAAAAAATAGAAATCTATCATTCACTCCCTCCGTGTTTCTTTTTTTAGAAATTTCGGATCGCATGTGCCCGACTCGATGAAATATCGTTATCAACGTCGAGACTGCTATTTTTCTTTGTTTATTTTTTTTTAACGAAATGACATCGTCGTAACGATTCTCGAGACGTTTTCGAAGGACTTTCACGTCGTCGTTTTATTCAACGACGTGAGTTTCTCGGGAATTTATTTCCGATGGAGGGAGGAAGGGGTGGGGGTGGTTTTAGTAATCGTGAATTTACAGTTAGGACAGGGTGGAGAAAGGGTTTATCTACGTCGCTGAGAGGATTCGACGTAGTTATATCGTATCGTTGATAAGACAGGTCTAGTCGATTATACGAAGCTGTTCATGCTGGGACGATTCACGCGGTTATCCTCGTGTCTTTCGCGACTCTCGAGCGCAACGCTGCTCGTCCCTTTAGTTCGCTTTTCTTCCCGGTTGATCCGTTGGGTATAAACGATGGTCGTAAATCAGGGTGGCGTCTTGGCAAGAACGCTGAAGAAAGAGGGAGAGAGAGAGAGAGCTGTTTAAGGGGTGAAGACGAGTGAGAAACGACAAAAGCCACAGTCGACTCAACACTGAGACCGGGGGTGACAGAACCGAGGTCACTTCGACGGCCTAAATGTATTACTCGAGGGCAGCACGTGTGCTCTGTGCAAAATGCATAGTCCACTTTTCTCTCTCTTCCTCTCTCTCTCTCTTCGTTAACGCCACCATACACACCTACAAACTATTAATAAGTATAAATAACATACCTGTGCAATATATATATGTATATATTAGTGAAGATACACGAGTCTCGAGTTTTTGTCGTTTGCACGAGAATTCATCGGAGCGTGAATGCGGTACACGTTAAAATATTCCGCATTGTACGTTACGAAGCCGTACGCGATGCGGTACGACCAATTAAAATGGTCTAGAAGCTTCTTTTTTCCTCCTCTTCTTCCTTTCTTCATTTCTTCTTTCATTCGTTTTAGAGCGAATCGAGAAAAAAGGATTGGATTGAGAAAATAGAGAAAGAGAAAAAACACAAGAAGAAGAAGAAGAAGAAGAAGAAGACAAGAATAGAGGGAGGAAAGAATTCGAGAAAAATGCGAGACGATGAAGAAGAAGAAGTATCGTCGCGGAGAGAAAACGTCGGACGCGATGATCGTTCCCCGTTATAAACGCGAATAAATTTATTAAAACTGTGAATTTCATCGACGAATAAAACAAAAAGAACATGGTCGTAGATCTTTTCTTTTTTAGACATTCGCTCGAGGACGTTCGATGAGCCGTTGATACGTATCGGCTTATGAGAGCGTGAACGACGTGTGTGCCTCAGAGAGAGAGAGAGAGAGAGAGAGAGAAAAAGAAAGAGAGAGAGAGAATGTTCGAACGGACGAGATAGTAGTGACACGCACGTCTAAACAGCGAGTACGTTATAGCACTGACGTGTCTTAAAAACAAAGCACAACAAAAAAAAAGTGATACGTCCATATATATGTAGATTTCGAGTACGAGCAATTAGCACGCGCAATTTACACGGCTCGTTTCACTTTGCGCGCACGCGCCCTAACGATATATTTTTCTCAACGCGTCCATTTCTCTTCATCCCCGTAGCTTCTGTGTCGTGAAATTAGCGTCGTAAAAGAGAAGAGAAGAGAAGAAAAGAAAATAAAATAAAAAAGGAACAAATAGCAATAACGGGGACAACAACGCAAAACACGCGCGAGACAATTATTTACTCGCGAAGAAAACGGCCGTCTCTTTACGAAACACACCTCGTCCTACGTGTCGGCCGTTTCGCGAGAAAGTACAAATGTTTTTCCTTACCGCGTAACGCGAAAGTCGGCTTGGGACACGAGTTTCTCGTTCTCTCGTGACACGCATTCGTCACGTAAATGCCGAAGGGTGCGTGGAAACGTTTATGCATCATTATTTTTGTTCGAATGAAGAATTTCTAAAATAATAATAATCATATTTCATTTATTTATATTTTATTTTATTACAATGATAATAATAATAATCATTTTATTTATTTTATTTCATCAGTCTTTATTACCCAACTAAAATAATAAAAATAGCATTAATTCGATTATGACATTAATTAGAAATCGGACTATCGTAATTCAAGCCGTGTGATAGGCCGAGCCTGATAACCCGAATCGAATAAAACCTCAACGTATTATATATATATATATTAAATAGAAATATATGTATATATCGCGTCGTTGTAGTTATAATATACCTAACGTCCGAGAACTCTTTGCTGGCTCGCTTTGTCCGAATTACCGTGACGAGCGCACTTCGTTCACCGCTCTAACAGTCAGGCCCTCCTTCCCGTAGAATACACCGGCATATACCATCCTTTAGCACGCTAGACCATCGCAATCACGCGCACACATACATTATACAAAAAACACACACACACACACACTCTTGCATATCATGAAAGTTCACGAAAGCGTATAGAAGAAAGAATCGCGGAACCGACGAATAAAACGTACCGAGAGAATCGCACGGTGTACCTGCAAATATTTTCCTGCATATATACACAGAAGAAGCGACTACTCTCTATCCGACAAAATTTGCCTCGCTTTCGAATCAACGAACGCTTCGCAATCGGGCGAATTATCAATGCGTTTTTAGCGTCGTAATTTTCATAAATTGCCGCTCGTACGAGTCGATTGAAATAATGTTCTTTTTTTTTCGTAGAAACGTTGAGAACGCTCGAGGCAACACGAGGAAGACGTTGTTCGATTATCGTCGCTACGTACGATAGGTGCGAAGATCGTCGAAATAAATAATTATAAGGACGTATAATTTTTGGCATATGCCTCGTCGCGAGAATGAGGCGTTACGATCGAGAGAGAAATGACACGAGTGGCGGAGGACGCGGCTTTCGTATCTTGGAAGCTGGAGGACGTTATCTCGAGCCACTTACGCCACCGCCACCACCGAGAGCGCCCGAGCCTTACAAGGTCGTACCGCCGTCCTCGTCACTCGGTCGAGCTCACAGACGCTCCAGTTTCGTGATAATTGCGGAAACGAGGCCGGCGACACCGTGCTCGAGGAGTCCCTCGCCCACGTTTCTCGCTGCCGGACGCGTCTCGCCGTTTCGAGGCCGCGGCTTCAAAGGACCGTTGCCGCACGCTCAGTCCCGACCGCAGAGTCCGGAAATACGCGAGGAGAACGGAAGACGGGGCCACGGACGTTACGACAGACGAGGTGAATGAAAGTTTTTTTCGATTGTAAGAAAGAAAAAAAAAATTTTTAAGATTGAAAATTTAAGGGTGGAAATTTGAACCCTTTGTTTGTTTATTTATTTTTGTGTGTGTTTTTTTTCTCTGTAAAGCGTCCGTGTCGCAGCAGAACAGTCCGAAGAGAAGTTTGATACCGCAACCGACGAGAAGACGATCGGTCTCGTTGCCGAAGAACGAGGAGAGAAAAGCATCCCCTAAATTTGGTAGACGAGCCTTACCGTTGACGAGAAAAAATTCCAACGGGAAATTGACCAACGGCGGTGGGAACGTGTCGCGAAGACCGTCCTTGAAGAGGCCCGATCTCTCGCCGATTCAGGGAACACCGACGAGACCATCCGAGGGTGCGAATCGTTTTAGGGGCGGAAATTCTTTCGTTTCCGGTGTTTCGACGGTGAAATCGCGGAATAGTCTGACGGTGCCGAAGAACACTGTAAATTCGAGACGCACGTTTGGCCAGAATAAATCACCGAGCAAGGTCACGCCGAAGACGAAGAGATTCGTCGAGGAGAAAACGAGTAATGGTGAGGACGAATCACCGACGAAAATTCCCGTGCGACGAGGCTCGCTGGTGAACAAAAATGGATCGACGCAGTCTTTGTCGTCGACGAGATTCGTGAATAAAAGTGTAAAGCCTGGTGCAAGGGCGGTCAAGGTCAAACCTGAAAAACCGGAAACGAGTTCGAAGGTCAATGGGAAAGGAGAAAATTCTAAGAGGACGGAGGTCGATGGACCGAGCGAGGAGCCGTCGAGATTCATCGATATGAGCGTTTCACCCTCCGAGACAAAGAAGCACGAAGGTGACCTTGGACTTATAGATCTGTTGAAACAATCTTCCGGTGCGACTGGCACTTCGAGCGTCGTCAACACGACGACCACGACCGCCGTTCAACCCTTGCAGATCGAGGCGGCGGGGCTTTTACTTGAGAAAAATCGTGCCAAAAGCACGGAGGGGATGAACAGTAAGGGTGCCACGGCGACCCCGTCACCAGCGAGTCGCGAGATTTCACCGAGTTCCGGATTGTCAACGGCCCCCCCGGCCGCCAATTCGTCGTCATCGACGACAAAAATTTCGAAACCGACGAACGGAAATCAGGGAACGGGAATGAGCGAGAAGAAGAATGAAAACGCAGGTCAAAAGGACATTGGGGTCAACGCGGGGTCAACGTCTATGACGACCGCCAACAATTCCAGCCAGAAGAATTCCAACAAAGGGAACCCTGACGAGTCGAGTAAAAAGGAGCAATCTAATTCAACCAACAACAGTCAAGGGACGAAAGAGGGTAAAAATCTCGCCGGGTCGAACGCGGGCTCGAGAAAAAATCTCCTGACGAAAAATGGTATTCAGGAGGGTAGTCGAGGCGAAATGAGAATTCCCTCGGCGAAGCCCGGCTCTCGCTCCAACAACGCCAACAACAATCTCAACAATAATCCCTCGAGGAGCAACGAGCAAACCGGAAGTGCGAAACCACCCCCGAATCCGACGACAGACACCGTCGTCGCTTCGGTTAAACCACCGACCGGTAACGGATCGGAGATCGTCCCAGGCCTCGTTTCCGGTCACCAGAAGACCGGAAGTCGCGGTAGTGCGAAGAGTACGAACGCTACGGGAAATCACGATGGTGTCGACGGTCCTAGAACTCTGTCGAAAAACGTCGGTGCTGCGATCAACAACCCGGAAGCAACGACAAACAACGCGACCGCGCGTATCGCCGCGAACGGTGATAACGGTAAAATTCGTACGAATCACGGTAGCGAGAGTTCTCTGAAATCGTCGAACGGTGTATCGAGCATATCCATCGAGAGTGTGAGATCGACCGATACAGGGGTCAGTGTCAATACGGTGAGGGGTGTTTCTTCCGCGCGCGAGAAGAAAGGGGTCCACGTGATGAAGAGATCGGAAGAGATCGAGACTTTGAGCGGTAACGTCATGCAGCTCGAGAGAAATGGCGAACCGGCGTGAGTATTCAATTTCATATTTACATTTTGCACAAGGGTTGTAAGTCAAAGAGAGAGATAGAGAGATAAGGGATGAAATTGGCAGGATTGTAATATCCGTTTACCGTCCAAACGTTAATATAGTTGGAGGATGTGAACTTAGGTTCCTGGTGGCTTGGAGCTTCTCCAATACGTTTTAAGAATTTGTCGCTGTGGGGGTGGGTCGAGGGTGCGATGACCAGTAGACAACTATGCAAAGTACGTTTCTCTCGTTGTTTCGCCGGAGACCTTTTGTAGGAGATGGTATGGATAGGAAGCGAGCGTGACAGAACACTGCGCAAAGACTTTTTACCATGTGTGTGTGTGTGTACATTTGCAACATGCACTTGAACAGAGACTGTAGTAAATGTCGTATATATTAGCTCGTACCTGTGGGTGAGAGTGAGAGGGGGTGAGAAAGGGGTAGAAGGAGAGAGAGAGAGCTGTGAGACCACCAGTAAGGTCCAGAGTTTCTTGACCCCTTCAGGTCGTGTGAGAGCGCACTATAAACCCTCCGTCGGTCTCAACCGGCGTATCGCCCGAGCCTCGTCGGCCACACGAGCTACGGAACTTGCGGACTGCCTCGACAACGTTGGTGCTCCCTTATCGATCGCGAAACTGTGATTTACATCTTCTTGCCGAGAAGCTCTCGAAGAAATTATTGGTAACACGTAGGTCTAGTTTGTTGTCAACAAAATTATCCTTTGAGGAGATTTTATAAATTGGTGTAAAATCGTAGGGTGGCTTAACCCTTAAATAAATGGACAATCGTTTTTTTCGCCAATCGATTAGAATTTTTTATTGATATTTTCATGACTTTTATATCGAATTGGCAGAAATACGAAAAAAGTTGATAAAAAAACGTAATTATTGTTTAGCCAATTTGATTCTAAGGGATGATGGTAAGGGATGATCGTAGGAATATCTCGAAACCCACATTTTTCATCAATTTTATCGCGCTGGCTAAAAAGAAACAAAGTTGGCCAAAAAAAGGCGATACTTTTTCGGGCAACCCCTAGCAGGGGATGATTGCAGAAAATCATGAAAATTCGACGCGTCCAATTTCACCATGAATTTTCGCCTCGACCAAGAAGAACAACAAATTCGACGACAAAATCGCAATAACGTCCCCACAACCTCCCCTGTAGTACGGCATAATCATAGGGGATGAAAAAGTAAAAAAACCGTTGCAATTCGTCGTTAACCCCGAAGAAAGTGGGTTTACGAGAATCAATGAGTAAGAAAAGAAACGAAAAAGAAAAAAAGAAGAAAAAAAACGATCTATTTCTCGATATCGGGTTACTCACGACTCGACCGAGAACGTCCCGGAACGATTATCCTCGGCTGTACCAAGGAGAGGGTTCGTTTTCCTACGGAGGGCGTGACGCATATGTCGCGCCTCGACGAGGCACTTGATCGTTGGGCGAGCCTAAAATCGACATAGCGAAGCACACACGAGCGTCGAGCCACGGTTACGAGTCTGGATGGTCGCGTGCGGCCAAGGTCACCGAATAGTCACACTGACGTGTTTTACTCGGAGGGGGTGTACTTTACCCGGTGACTTAATTCTCACCCTGGGCCTGACCGCCCTCTGTTCAAACGTTCCGTTTGCTTCCTCCCCCCCTCTTCTGTCTCGACGCATGCTCGAGCATAGAAATCTAAAAAAACTCAAAGAGCAAAAGGAAATGAAACCTCGATCATCGACGTGAGATTAAAAGCTTATAAATGACAAAAACGTCAAACTCGTCTTGGCGAAAGAAGCTTCTCTTCTTAATCGTCTCGTGAATCGTTGATACGTTTCTTCGCTGGTTTCGAGAAGTATTAAAACTCGGTACGAAATATCGATCGATCGTGAAACACCGAGGAGAATCGCTTTTCTGGCATGGAAGCTTTGTACTCCGTAAAACCAGACACCCGTTTCGATACCACTACCATCGTAGCCTTACGACTCTCTCTCTCTCTTTCTCTCTCGCGAACGTGCTTTAATATACGAGAGAAGGCCTCGTACCGTATGCAAAAGGCAAATCTTTGCGTGACCCGCGAACGACCCTCGTCCAACCCCCGCGCGCTTCCACCCCATTCCGACTGACCAACCACCGGCTCGGGCCACCTGCAATCTTTAAGTAGCTGGACGACCGAACTCTAGGACGATGTTCATTTGCTTACTCTGGCTGCGACCGTACACACTCGGACAACACTCGGCCGATAACTCGAGAAAACGAGAGCTAAGAAACGAACGTTGAGAACGAATTTTTCCAAAACGTGTTCCTCTTCTTTTTTTCTTTAACACGTACGATTGGACTGTATCGAGTTAATGTGAAATTATTCATAAAATTCTTCAACGAATTTCTCGACGACGTCTGGGTATGTAATTTCAAATTTGATTATTCTTCTCTCTCTCTCTCTCTCTCTCGCTCTCGCTTAGTTCGTTCATTCTCCTACACACACAAGACTTATCCTTGATTACACACAACCGGTGGCATTATCGCGTACAGCGTTATAGATTTTTATCACAGTCGCAGAGCGCTACGTTACGTGTAATAATACGCGAAGTACTATGCGATATGCACTAAATCTCTGCGACGCAGTGTTTGAGAATTTAGAGCACGAAGTTTCTCGCAAAGTACTAGGGGGAGAGAGAGGGAGAGAGAAAGAGGATTTGGATTAACAGTCGGCGATGGATTATTTAACGTACAAACGGGAAAATATCGTTAGAGGGTGAAACGCACGATGGTGAGGGTGTAAAATCGTTTGGTAATAATCGTAGTTTGATGAATTTGACGATCGTTAGGGGTTGGAAACGAGCGTTTCGAGCGATTAATCTCGAAATGTAATTGCTCTTTAGCCGAGGATATAGCGCTTTGGTCCTCGCGCGGGGGAATTCATTAACGATAATCGATCGTCCGGGTCTCGTATCGATCGATCTCGAGCGTTTCCACTCCCTCGAAGGGTGCGAAAGGTATAAAGCCGATGATTGTGTTTTTTTTCTTCGTTCTTTTTTAATAAACCTAACGACTTTGCCTTCATTCGACCTCGCCACACCCCGAGATATTCTTCGTTGTATTTTTTTCGTTGCCGATCTTGATTTTTCATTTATTTCCGTTTTTCAACCCCTGTCTAGTGTTCTCGATATTGCCGAGGGTGCGGAGGACCAACAGGAGTTGACGAGACTCGGGAGATTCAAGAAGTCGTTGGCACGCTTGAACGATCGTCTGCCGAGCATGAGATGCCTCGGCTGTCGGAGAAATCAGAAGGCTCACGCCTGGACCGGAGAACAGAGGAGTCAGGCACTCGGGGTAAGAAACAACGAGAGGACCAATGTCACGGACGACAACGCAAATTCTGGAAATACGAGGTGCAATCGAATGTGGACCAGCTTTAAGACTGCCTGCAGGTATGATTTTCTTTATCGACTTTCAATTATTTTTCTGTCATTTTTATATCTTACTAGGGAAATTTGTTTCTTATGTTGTTCATTTTTTTCATGATTTTGTTCACAAGGAATTAATTTATAATTGGCGATTGATTAATTAAAAATATTTAATTAATTCATTTCTTTTATGTCTACGCAGGTGTACGCGACTGCGGGAGTGCAAGTGTTGTCGTCGTGCCGCTCGGGTCGCGCCCGAGGAAACCACCCCTTGTTGTCCACCGGAGAGAAGATGCGGCGCGATCTGCGGAAGACTTTTTTCACGATGCAAATGCAATAGGTCCGAGGCTCAAGCTACGAGGAGCATACGTGCCAAACATAGCCTTACGAGTGTCGCGCCACCACCCTTGTCCGAGGTAATTAATTTTTGTTCAATTAGTCGATAAAAAATATTGTTTTTTTTTTTCGTTTTTTTGCTCAAGCCGATCTAACACTTCGATTGATTTTTTGTATGTTCGACGCAGGAGCAAAGAGCAAAAATACCCGAAGTTCTTGTCGAGCACAATTCCGTAATGCGCGGAGCCATCCCTTGCCTTCCAGTGCCGATTGCGTGGTTCTGTTTAGTTTGGAACGTTCTCTTACCTGGATCCGGTGAGTTGGATTCTCAATTAATTTTTTTAATCCGATCTCCGACAAACTGGCGTATTATTTATCAATAATAGAATGAAAATAAAAATTAAATTGTGATGAAAATTTGAATTTAAAAAAATGTTTTTCTTTCAGGAACAATTTGGAGCGGCCTTTTCAATTTGTGCGTCGGCCAACCGAGATTCGCAGTTTCCGCCGGGCCAAGAGCGAGAATCGGGGCTCTCGTCGTAAATCTTCTCGTTGGCGTAGGTCAGCTCTTCACGGTTTTGTTCTGTCTCGTCGGATGGGGCTGGAGCATCTGGTGGGGTGTCATTATGATTCGTCTAGCTCGTGAGTCCAATACGATGATTCACGCATGAAACACTGTCCGCTCGATCAATTCACTTTCATCTTCTCCCTCACCTCGCTCTCAATCTTTTTTTTTTTGAATTTTTGCCAATTTTTCGATCAAAAAGCTTTTTGATAAATTATTACTTCAGACCTTTTTTTCGAGCTACTTCCGTTCTAACCATTCTAAACGAGTAGAAACAAGAAAAAAATAAATTCTTGTATTTTTGAGTGAAAAAGCTTGAATTTACGAGACTGACAAATTTTACGATGCGAATCTTTTTTCTCGATTCTTCCTTCGAGATTTATCGACTCGAAAAAAAACACTACAGTATTTTCGCAACTGTCGGACCCTAGAGTCTAAAATAATTTACACAAAGGCTTTTCGAATCGGACCGGGAGATTGGCACGGTTTCAAAAATGTCCGAGTGCGCGCCGACAGTGACTCGATCGGCAGAGAATGCTACAAATATCGCGTGTATAGGGGTACGAGTTATTTTACGTCGCTTCGACAAACTGACGCGAGGGCAAAGTACGATAATAAATAAAACGTTAACAAAAAAAAGAATCTAAAACGTTAATAAATGAAATTTTTCAAAAACGAAGGAAAAATAACAAAATTGATAAAAGCGCCGTGATGAGCCTCGTACCAATCATCGATCGTTTATCGTTAATCCACAAAATTCTCTTTTTTTTCTCCTTTAGGAAAGTACAAGAGATTCCGGGCTTCCGAAGCGGCGAATAGCGATCTCGAGGCACGAGCCGGGGAACAAGCAGCGGGTTTACCACCTGGAGTTCCGAGTCAAGCCTTAAGGGGGATGGAACGGGCTCGTTAAAAATCCTCGAAGACCAAAAAAAAGTCGCTTTACCAAACAAAATAAAAAATAAATAAAACAGAGGCCTTCGGACTTCGTTTCGTACGAAGATTTGACAAAAAAAAACACTAAACTAAAAGAAAAAGGAAGAAAAAAATTAAATGAAACGAAATGTGAAAAGTGAAAAAAAGAATGAGATAAAGCGCGGTCGAGTTTCTCGAAGAAGCGTATATTCGCTTTCAATGAAAGCATCTATATTGGTATAACGAAACCAAGCGTTATTAGAGAACCCGATCGTTTCATCGTCGATCGATATTGGAAAAGCTGTATAACCGTTATTAAAATCCAGCCACTCGCGGGTCCTCCACTAAGGAAAATGAGCTTTTTTCCCATCCCTACGATTTCTTCTCGCGGCGTACGAAACGATTACGTTCTCTAATATCGAACTTTATATTTTTACATACACCTTACATTGGATATGTGTACAATGCAATTACCTTATAGTGCATACTTACGCTATGATTCGTCGAGTAAAACGAAAGATTGAAAAAAAATATATTTTGAGGGGTTGATCAAAAAATCCTCCCTGCTGTTCCTTACCTGGCGTTCTTCCTGTGCCTGCTGAGAACGAGGGGTTTCAACGTGTTCTCGGTAAGCCTGATTCCTCGAATGAAACGAAAGATCGAAGAAAAAAAATTATTTTTAAGGGGTTTCGTCGAAAATTCGAGGGGTCGTTCGAAAAATCTTCCCTCCTTTCTTACCTCGCGTTCGTCCTGCTTCTGGTCAGGACGAAGAGTTTCAACGTGTTCTTGATAGATCCGATTCTTCGAACGAGCCGGAAAATTGAGATAAAATGAAAAAAAAATTATGGGTGTCGATAGAAAAAACCTCCCCTAATTTCTTACCTCTTGCTTCTTCTCTGCGTCTGCTGAGAACGAATAATATGCGGCGTGTTCCTTCTACGTTAAAAAAAAATTGCGATATTCGCCACGTGGCTCGAGTCGCGTTCGACCGATGGAGAAAAAAAGTGGAAAATAAGGTCGCGCGACATTCTTTAACAGCGTTTCCGGTCCGATGGAGAAAAATTAGCGAGAAAAACAAGTACGCGAGTGCTCCCGATATGGTTTTTTAACTCTCTCTTTCTCTCTCGGCCAAGAAAATTGCCTCGTTAAACCTTGAACTCGTCGAGGGTTGAACGAAATATAGCCAGAGGGGAGAGGAAGGGGTTAATTTTTTTCTTTGCCAGTCGCGACTACGTGGCCGCGTGAATTTCTTTCGCAGTATTTTTTTTTCTCTTTTTGGGTCGAGATAGCCGATGACGGAAGCTCTCGATCTCGCGATCGTTATTGCGGAATATTTTTATGTTTATTTCGCACGAGGGTTCGAGTATCGCCCTCGAGGTAATATAATCGTCGAAGGGGTGGTTTTTGTTTCACGACCCTCACTCTCTCTCTCTCTCTCTCGCTACCTCTAACTCTGTGCCTGCACTTGTAACTGCGAAATTATACCGCTCTCGCCCTCGAGGCTCTCTCTCCGCAAGCTCGGAAAGCATCGATCGAGCTTTCGCGTCTCATCGAGCTTTCTATTTCGAGCTTCGAGCTTTCCATTTTTTTTTACTTTCTTCCCACCCCCATCAAGATTTCTCGCTATTTTCACGTCGTAAAAAAGAAAACGTCGCAAGCAACTTTAGTGAAATTCTGACGAGAAGAATTTCCGATCGATTCGTCGCTATTGTGAAACGATTTGTCTGCATAGTTTTTCTTTTACTAAAACAAACAAACTGGAACACCACTCAAAATCCTCGCGAAAAAGATTCACGTTCGATACGTCACGATTTAAAAATTAATCAGTTTTCTAAACAGCTAAACAAAAACGAAAAGAAAAAATCAAAGATAAGTAAACTAAAACTTTACTCGTAATCTTTGCGATCGATTTTGTGAAATGAATGATTTGTCTGTATATTAGTTTACATTTTTTCCCCCACACGCTCGTCGTGATTGTGATTAATGCGAAAACGTGGTAATTTTTGCAAGGAGTATTCGAGAGTATATTCGTATATCACATGCGGGTTACGGGTACAAGTATATCGTATATATGGTACAAGTATATCGTATATATATGGTGTGGGTGTCAATGAATCGAGTCGAGCTTGAATATATCGAGTATTATGTTTTTTTCCATTTTTTTTTCATTTTTTCTTTTTTTAATGATGTGACTCCATAGTATGTCAATATGCACAAGTTAATATTGTTATTATAATTCTAGTAGTAGTAGTAGTAGTAGTAGTAGTATAGTATAGTGTTTACAGTGTTTATGTATATGTGACGTGGGCAAACCTCTTTGTTACCCTTTTTTTCTTTTTCGTTTCCTTTTTTTTTCTATCGTATAGTGGTTATACAGTATATAATTAAGTGCCTTAGATGTTTAAATCTAGAGAGTACGACTAACGTTTACCTTTCTCTTGTTGTTTTTTTTTCTTTTTTGCTCTAACGTCTTTGTTGTTTCATTTTTTGTTTGTTTTTTCGTTATCGCTAGCAACTATAACAGTAGCCTAGCATGTCTTTTTTTCTTGCGTACGCGTTTTTGTTTCGTGTGTGATATTATTTTCAACTTGTTCTTGTTGGTTGATTGTTGTTTTTGGTTGTTGTTATTGTTCTTGTTTTTTTGCCTTTTCTTTCTTTTCTTTTCGCAAGCATCCCCATACCGCTAGAGTGTTTTTTTAATCGAGATTTTGATGACAAGATCGGGTGATTTGTTGCTGTTAATTGATTTTATTGTTTATAGATAGGTATATATCTATATATATATATATATATATATATGTTGTATCATAGATCGAGTATCGGATGTTCTCGACTTGTGTATAAATGTGTGTATGTGTGTGTTTTGCCGATTGGCGTATAACAATGGTTTTTTGTTTGTTTGTTTGGAGTACAATAAGAATGAAATGGTGCTGTTTGTGTTCAGTGTTGTTCGACGGTTTCATCGAGTGGAATTGATATCTATTATTTTCACGTACGAGCGTACGACTCGATTAAGCGCGAGATTTCGATGTTGTTTGGTTGAATTTTGATTGTTTTTGTTGGTATTTGTTCTCTCTTTTCTCTTGTTTTTAATTTTTTGTTTTTATATTCTTGTTAGTGTTTCGGTAAATATTTGTCGTTCGTTTCGCGTTCGATAAGCGACGTACGAAATGTACATGTTGTATTTGTTTGTTTGTTTATAATTTTTTTTTTAGTTCGCGTGTACAAGTGCCAAATGTCGTTCGGCGATCGGTATTAACGCAACGATGGTAAAGCGAGTTGTGTATTTTCTGTTTTTGTTTTTGTTTTTGATTGGTTTTGTAATTCTCATTCGAACGGACGATCGTCTCGATCGTCTCGTTATTAATCGTTATCGATGTGACCCCGTATGGTTCGCACGCTGAAACAAGCCCTCTTTTGTCGTTTAGCAGTGAATTTACGTATAACGAGGATGGATCGAGCAGTGTCGATAATAGAAATTTCAGGATCGATGAAAATTCTTATCCAGTCAAATAAGAAAATTCGATAAAGTAATTGCCTTCTAAATTCGTTTTTTCTTTTTTTCATCACCTTTCGGGGGTAAAATTGCGATACGATAAGAATTTTGTTTTTCTCAAACGAAATAATAATCACGTTTATATCTTACTCTCGCATCTTGTTTAACTGGACTCTTGGAATAAAATAAATTCCAATCTTAAGGACAAATCTTATATTAATTTAAAAAATTAAAAATAAAATTTAAAAAAAGTTTCATCGCCGAAGGAACGCGCATAGCGACGTCCATTTTTGTTTGTTACTATCACTATCGTCTCTGAATCTATTCAGACTCCTAGCGAGCGCTAATAGAAAATAGAAAAAAATATATATACCGAAACGGAAAAATCGAACGAGACAAAAAAACATGGATCCGGTGACGACAATAGGGTAATTTCGTTAACAATCGTGAGAGGCTGATTTCAATTTTTTTTTATATTTCATACTTAGTTCCTAAACCAGTAGATATACATTATTATTTTTTAATTTTATTTTTTGTTTTTTGTTTTTTTTTTTGTTTTTGGCAAATCCGAAAAAACTGATTCCAAAATAGGAACGGATCATTGTGCGAACTATGTATACAGGGTGCAATTTGTGAGACGCGCGTTCGAATATTGGTTTCTTATTCTTTCTTTCATCATTTTTAAAAATCTTTTTTGCTTTTTTCTTCGTGGTTTTTTTTCACCTTTTTTTACGTTTTCTTCTATATTCGTTTCTCGTTCTCTCGCGCTCTCGCTCTCTCTCTCTCTCTCGCATTCTTTCGGACTCGCATTCTCGCTCAATATATCGTTTTCTCTCACTCTCACGTTATGTGGTTTTTTTTGTTCATTTTTTTCGTGGATTTCTTGTTTTTTTTTTTAGTTTTTTTTTGCTTCTTTTATATCGTTTAAATCTTCGTCAGTTCTCGTCTAAACGGTGGTACATACACTTGGTAGGGTGCTCAGGACAGCTAGGCACAGATAATTGACTCGCAAATAACTCTTCAAACAACATTAGAGCGTACGACATACAGTACATTATACATATATATATATACATACATGTATATATATATGTATATTCATATATATATTCATATACATATACACATACATATATATTTATTTCATTATACATACATATATATAATATATATATATATAAATATACATGAATATATATATATATATACTTATATATATAGATGTATATAGAGAGAGATTTATATATATATTACAGTTTTAAGAGTTAACCATTATTAGTGTTTATATATCGGTGTAATTCGTATGTAATGTGTGTCGGTGTGTGTGATTTTTTTTTCGTCTCGCTGTACTTTATATAGCTCTCTATATATATATACCAATAAAATACATTTAGTTATCCGCGACGATCGTACGCGGTTCATCAGCCTCGAGCTCATCGAACGATGGACGAACGAACGAACGAACGAAAAAAAAAAAAATACAAAAAAACAATTGCAAATTCATATCTCAGAGAGCCTCCTCTGGCAGTAAGATTTAGGATAAATACAGGTATTTTATGAAAATCGAAGAGAACAACTTTGTCCTCCTTTTCATTTGTTTATGTCCGTGTGTGTGTGGGTTTTTGTGTGTATGCGTGTGTTTATATATATATATATATAGATGTCACCATGATATTTGTGGAAAAATTTGCAAAATTTCGTAATTCGTCCACGTCGACGTTTCGCGAGAGAGAAAAATCACACGATCGTCGTTTCGGAGTCGCTCGTGTAGTTTAATCGATGTTGTGTGTGTCCGTGTCTCTGTGTGAGTGTGTGTGATAATTGTATACAGTCAACAAATCTTATTACAATCTAATTTGTCTTTTGACGCAGCGTTGGGAAGACAGAGCGCATTTAGACCCTTCTGGTCCAGGTTTAGAGGAATTTTTAGGATTTTTATCGAGGTAAACGGTGCAGATTTTTCATTGTTTTTTTTTTTTATTACAGAAGGAACACCGCGATCTCGATGATAATCGCAACGAGGAGAAACGAGTATTCTGTACAAGGATTTACTTCACTCGATGTAATAATTTTTGTTTGTTTTTTTTTTTTAATATAAATTTTCTTTTTTCGTTCGGATTTTTCTCCTCGCGGTCGTTCGCACACCGTTGTGTGCCCTTCTTGTTCATTTTTATTTTCTCTCTTGTCACCGTCGTGAGGAACGTTTCGATCGGGATACCAGGGAATCAAAGGGATACGAGTTCAAGGAAGGGTAATAATACACGGATATCGAGGGAGGCGCGGATATAATAATGCTACGAACAGTTTGATATGACACATGGTAGTTAGGGATGCCGACAACCTGATATGTGGAGCAGGTATGTCACCGGTAATACTTGGGGCCGTGGGGGGGCGGGAGGATATTTTGCTAAAGGCTACTGCGTTTCGGCTTGTCTCGTTACGTCGTAAAGACGTTTATTTATAAAAGCTCGCTGAAAGGGGGTAGATGAGGGTGAGGTAAGGGGGATGGGTGGGGTGGGAGGGGGAAGAAGTGAACAGTCGTCGTTGAATTATTCCAAGTTTAACCGAGAAATAGACGGTGAGCTAGGAAAAGAGCCACGACCAGAGTACGTCTCTTCCCTCCGTTGTCCTCTTCTCCTCGCGAGAGAGAGAGACTAAAAAAAAGAGAGATACGCGAGAGAGAGAGAGAGAAGCTCGCAATTATTCTCTCGTGGCTCTTGGCCAAAGAAGAATCGGCACGACTCGACGAACGAGGAAATATTTAACGACGAGGTATTGTGTAGGGGAGGGTGGGTTAGAGGGTTTTCGAACGAATTTGAAGGAATTAAACGAAAAGCGAGTTGGGATGAAACGAGAAAAATCGAAACGCACTTGGGTAGTCGTTTATCGTCCTTTAGCAAATTTACTAACATTTAGTAGTTAATAATTCATAATAATTCAATGATAATAATAACGATATGTTCCTAAGTTTCTATCTAACTACAAACATTAATTCTAGTGCCTTAAACGCAATATCCATGGTTTTCGTGGGGTTTTTATTCTTCTTCTTGCTTTTTTCTCGTTTTTTCGTTTTGTTCTTTACCCCACTTTTCGTTATTTTACTTTCTCTCATTTTCGTACTCGTCTTTTCGTCTTCTCTTCCCATTATCTTTTTTTCTTCTTCGTACTCTTGTCTCGTCGCGAGATTATTTTTAACGATACGAGTTTCGGGATTTTTTCAAAATCCTAAATCTCAAATGATAAACATCGTTTGTTTGTTTGTTCTTCTTTTTTTTCGTTTCTTTCGTTCATTATCTTGTTTGTTTCTTTTTTTCTCTTCTTTTTTTTCTTGTAATTACAATATCGATCGATAAATCTTATCTTCCTTCGTGTTCATTTGCAAATATATACATACACAGTTGGGAGGGGATATGTATTAGTAAAATTTCATTAAACGAATAATTTCACTCTCTTTAAGAATTAATTATCGACACATAGTAGTAGATTCTTTCTTTCTTTCTCTCTCTCTCTTTCTCTCTAACTTTTTCTCCTTCTTATTTTTGTTTTTTTCTCTTTACAACCTTGAGTTTGGTGTTTTTTTTCTTTTTTTTTTTTGAAGGTCTACATTTTTTTTCTCTCACCTCTCTCTCATTGCAATTTTTGTTCGTGTAAGTGCGTGTCTATGTGTATGTGGGTGTAAGTTTTTTTTCTTCACAGTACTACCGGTAATTTGTATAGCTTATACTCTTGGATACCGCGAGACGATCGTAGCGGTATCGGTTTATAGATTGTTCCTACTAAGGTTACGATTTGATTTTGTACACGTTATTAACGATAATACGTCGTTCATCGGTAGACGAGATCGATGGATAAAGTCGCGGCAATTTTATACGCCGAGATTTTTATTAAGGGTTGTTTCAATTAAAGGATCGAGGATCGAGGGATAGTGGACGTAAAAAAAACAACAAAAAACAAAAAACAAAAAAAAGAAAACTAGCGACAAAACATTTTTTCGAATCTTCTACCGGTGCATGACGTAAAACTGTTTTCATTTTTTCCCCCTCTTTTTTTCTATACATTATTATAATTATTTTATCGTTATCGTTAAACGTACCCTTAATGGAATTAATCGTCCGCGCAAAATATTAATTCCTCGTTCGGAATAGCGATATTTATTATCTATCAGTTATTCTTTTTTTTAACTTCTCGTTCTTCTTGTTGTATTTTTTCATTTTGTTCATTTAGTGATTCCCTTATACCCAAGCTTAATCGAACAAGTTGAATCGCTCTTTCGCGCGTAATTTACGTTTTTTTTTTGTTTTTTTTTCTTCTTTTTCTTTTTTCCATCTACTATTTTTCGTTTCGGTTTTTATTATTTCTTCTTTGTTTCGTCTAAACGTTATACTTGCTGGGGGATGGGGGCTAAAATGGTATTTTTCGTCCTAACGAAGCTAACGATCTACGGACTTTAACTTCGTCTCTCGACTGTCTTTCTAGCAATGTGTGTGTGTGTGTTTGTGTTTACGTGTGTTTGTATATATATATATATATATAAACTACTATTCTCGTTAGGGAGAGCAAAATGCAGATTTTCACGATTCTCAGCAAAAGCGTATGCGCGCAACGATAAATCCCGAAACACAAGTGACCAATCGTCAAACCCCCTTTCTTTCTTCGTATCTAATTAATTCTTCTTAATTACTTATCATTATCATTTATTATTTAATATTATTATTTATAATTATTATAATTATTTATTATTATTAATCATTATTATTAAAATAATAATGGTAATGATGATAATGATAGAGACGTCGCGCTTCGATATTTCTCACGACGACGAGCGTAAATTTTTCGTCGTTTTTGTGTTCTTTTCTTTTTTTTTTAATTTTTATTATATATATACATATATATGTATATATATATACAGACGTGAATGATAGTGAGTGAGTGTTCGTTGTAATACACGCTATATACGATTCTCTCTTTTTTTTGTTCTTTTTTTCTTGGTTTTTTCGTTTGTTTTCGTAATAAGTTTACCGCAAGTACAATGTACAAGTAATGTATCAGAAAATAAGCGACAGTCTGGCGTGCGTGTTTTTTTTTCTTGTTTTTGTTCATAATATATATGTAATATATATACATAGATATATATATATTTATATACATGTATATATATATTTATATATATATATATATGTGTATATATATTTATATATATACGTATATGCGCATCATAATAAGAAGTGCCCTAAGTGCACGTCTCAACACACAATACGTTTGGAGAGCGTGCTCTGATCAGGAGGGTATCGTTGAATTGACAATGCGAACTGTTTATTTATTTCATTTCTCTTTGTTTTCATATTTTTTTCTCGTTTGTTCTTTTTTTTTCTTGGCTGTTTTTATTATTGTTGGAAAAATTGTCGTACAGGAACCGCGCGCGTGTCTATTATTATTATTATTATTGTTGTTTTTCTTTGTTTTTCATTCTATCTTGCTTTCTTTCTTTCTTTCTTTCTTTCCTTCGTGTTGTATTTGCTCTTTGCACATCGAGTCTGTTCTTGTGTATGTGTGTTTCTCGTGTTAATCGTGTGTTCAATAAATTAATAATGCCGAGAGGAAGAAAAATATGAAGAAAGGAAAATTCGGAAATAAAAGGTAAAAACAAAAAACAGAAGAAAAAAAAACAATTCTCTTGCCGAACAAAATATTTGAAGAAAAAAAAGGATGAATTTCATCTTTTTCGTTTCTTTATTTTTCTGGGAGACGTGTTAACGTCGAGCCCACCACCGGTAGCTTTTCGTTTTTATCATCGAGAAGCCAGCTGTGATAGCTGGGGTGGAGGGCTGGGGGAGAGAGGGTCTCGAATAATTCACAGCCATAATCGAACGGTGCAATTCTGCTGATCATTTTTGAGTCGAGGGGGAGAGGGAGGCTAGTCTCTCGAAGAGGTTCGAAGTGAAACACATTATAAGTACACGAAAAAGTTTCACGATTTTCGTATTCATGCCATGGATCACCATAGACATCATGGACACAAAAATCCTTAATCCAATGCGACGATACTCTCCTTGATTGAATTTCCCCGTTAACTCCTCATCATCATCATCATCATCACACACATATATATATATATCTACAAATAGCTGTTGTGGCTGTTGTTGTTGTTGGTTTTTTTTTTCTCATTTATTTTTTCCTTTTTTTTCATTTTCCTTTTAATCGTATATGATATGGTTAATGCGGCCTAAATTCGCTTACGCCCTATATCCGTCTCCTTAAAATGTCTTTAATTTATCGTTTTTTTTTGTTTTCTTTTCTTTTTCCTTTTCTTCGTTAACGTTCATCGTCTGGCTAAACGAAAGGAAAAACAAAAATCGACGAAACTGGGCTCTTTTTCACGTATTTCTTTTCTCGGGCCTTGTTTCAAACGATTAATCACGCATCTAATGCGATTTTTCACTTCTATTTATTATGTATTTTTTCATTACTTTTTTTTCCCCCTCGTTTTATACAACTACGACGAAACTTGTTTAGCTCTCTTTACAATCGTGTGAAAGACGCGATGTTAATTTAAAAATTATACAATAATAGTAAAAAGTGACGGCGAACGTGGAGCGAGGAACGTGATGTGACAACGGAGGGAGAAAAGAGAGAAGCGAGAAAAGAACAAAAAAACTAGGAACTTGAACAAAACCATAACGAATAAACGAGAGAAAAATCATCACGAGTTGGGAAAATCGAAACTATGTATAATAGAAGAAAAAAAAGAAAAAAAAACAATTGTTTTAACCCTTAAATAAAGAATAATAATAATAAGTCAACGTTGGAAGGAATTCTTCGCGATTCGATGATCGAGAGGGGCGGGAGGGGGTCTTTTGTCTACTTCCTTTCATTATTTAACGAATACTTAGGCTTTCTATCAACGCATTGCGAACGAATTCTTTTTTCTTATTTTTCTTTTCTTTTTTTTTGTTTGCTTCCATCGTTCTCACTCGTGTCGCGCAAATCCGTGAAATTTTCGCATTAAAACTGTATATTACATACATCGAAACACGATGGGTGTGTTGTATAAGTGTGTTGAGTATCGTATATATACGTTTAAATATATATATATATAGTTTTTTTTTTATCTCTTTCCCTTCTTCTCGATCGTTCGTTTCTTTTTTTTCTTTCTTTCGTCTCGCAGTTTTTTTTTATCCGTGCATTTTACGAATCACACGCGTTTCATCGTAAATACACGATGTTCTTTTCCTCGGCGGTTTTCGTCATCGGCATTACAGGGGTGTCATCCCTCTCGCCGGCGCTTCGGTACGACGAAAGCTCCTCTAAACCTTGGTGGTACCTACGACTTATCCTCTAGACGTATTGTAACAAATATTGCCTCGAATATAAACATTTGTGTTCATTTTTCTTTCTTCTCTCTCTCTCTCTCTCTCTCGCTCTTTCTTTCTATCATGATCGAGTCATCTTTTTTTTTCTTTCTTTCGTTTCGTTAATTTTTATCTTTATCTTTATTTACTTGTGTGAGTGTTTGTTTTTCTTTTTCTTTTTATCATTATTTATCTCCTTATTCAAAGTGTTAAACTGAGTTTCGTTAGGTCTGCCTCTCGTGATGTATGGACAAAAAATTGGCGGATTATATAATATCTTTTTTGTTTTTTTGTTTTCCGCGCGCGCGTACGGTTGAGGAGGGTCGGCGCAATGTTCCCTCGCCTTCGTTCCTATATCTTACACGTTACGTATGGCCGAGTGTCAAAGTCTCTATATATTTATAAGTAGTCATTTGGTTCGCTTCAAATTGTTATTTTATGTTTATGTGTATGTGTGTCAACGTACACGTGCGTGTATGTGTATGTGTGTGTATTTGTTTGTCTTTTGTTTGTTTGTTTGTTTCGTTTGTTATCTTTATTTGTATTTTTTTTTCACATTTTATTTCTTCGGAGATCTAAAACCTTTCTTATAAAAACATCTCTCGGCCCGACAAAATATTGCCGAGAGACACTAATATATTGTTTCGTCAATGTCATCGTTTATTAGATTTTTTTTGTTTGTTTTATTTTAATTTGTTTTTTTATTATTTCTTATTTTCGTTTGTTTTGTTTCTTTGTTCATTTCTTCTTATTCTTCCTCTTCTTCTTTCTTTCTTTCTTTATCTTTTTTTTGTTGTATTTACTTGTTTTTTTCTTTTTGTCGTTTCGTTTCATAATATAAAATTCAATTCACGGTCCTCTCGATCCGATCGGACGAGCGCGCAATCGTTTCGTCGCGAAACCCTGAACACCAACAGCTCCCGGGGATAGTTTTATTCTGTACGGACAGGAGAGAGGGGCGCCGGCAGGTCAACGGGGGAGAGTTTGATAAACGATTTGTTTTGTTTTGTTTTTGTTTTTCTTCCTTCTCATCTCGTTCTTTCTTTCATTATCGTTCTCGCATTCTCTAGCCTAGTCGAGCAGGATTTTTGTAATCGTCGACTCATTCTCGTTTATCGTTATCTCGCCTCGCGAACGATTTATTAATTTTACAGATTCGCGACAAACCTCTCGCGCACACCCTATTTACTTCGTTCCACGATGGACAACAACAAAAGTGTCTGGTCAGATTTGCGAATTGACGTACGTCGGAGAGTCAAATTTACAAAGTACTACCGAGTCGGAGTCGACTCTCTTTCTCTCTCGTTAACGTAATTTGTCTCGTTTATTGAGAGAGAGAGAGAGAGAGAGAGAGAGAGTGAGAAAAAGAGAGAGAAAGAGAGAGAGAGAGCGAGAGAGAAAAAGAGAGAGAGAAAGCCCGCGGTCAAGCGGAATACAATTTATAGTTCGCGGTATCAAAAAGTGCTCGTGTAAAAAAAACGCATCCGCCGGTAAAAAGCTCGTCGCGAAACTCTCTCTCGAACATCGGGCTTTTTTTTCTTTTTTTTTTAAAAATGTTTTTGTAGTTTGGCCTTTGCGAGTGATTTAGTCGAATAAAAAATATAGCAGAGCGCTGCAACCACGGATTGATATATATCAGACGGAGACCCTCGGGGGCAGTGGGACTCGGGAAAAATTGCATGATTTGGTCCAATAAAATATTCACGTTGTCGGGTCCGTTTCGGTTTTCTGTTTGTTTGTTTTTTTTCTCTCTCCGTTATTTCTCGCACATTTTTCTTGTCGTTTCTCTTTTTTTTATATTTTTTATTAATCCTTCTCGCTCGACTCGACAGCGCCCACGATGATGATCCTCCTCCTCCTCCTCCTCTTTCTTCTCGACGGTACACGGGGGACTCGCTCTCGATCGACGTCTTTCGAACGCCTTTTATTCCTCCCGACGTGAGATTATTGCGAGCTTTAACGAAACTCGCTCTCCAATTCGCGTCTCCGGCGTGATATACGAAGGCGAGGAAGATGCGAGAAGATATCGTCGTTTCCATCCGCGCGTCAAGTCACCGGGATGCAACGTCGAGGACTTCCCATCGTGCTCTCGGCTCGTCTCTCGTTCCTTCCTTCCTTTCCTCTCGTCTCATCACGATCCGATAAAAAAGATTCGTTTTTTTTGTTTGTTTTGTTTCGTTTTCTTCTTCTTCTTCTTCTTCTTCTTTTCTTTTTTATACTTTATCTTTCTTTTTTTCTTTTCGTTATGTTTGTTTCGTTTGATATGTATTCGCGCACGATGAAACGAGACACGCGTCTCGTTATCCAACAACTGTTACGTGCAAGATAGATTTGCCCCTCGTCTCCAAAGAATTGCATCGCGTTCTCGATCACCGCGTGTCTTCGAGGAGCCTGCGTAGAAAGTTCTAGCTATTCTCCTCCTCCTCCTCCTCCTCCTTCTTCTCCTCCCCATCATTATCATCATCATCACCACCACAACAATCACAACCACCACCACCACCATCACCGGTGATCCTCGGTGACATCTCGTCGCGCGGCTCGCGAAGATGTTTTGGTCCTGTCGTTTCGTCCTCGGCAAAACCGCTTCCACTCCCGCCTCTCTTCCTCCGTGTTCCCGTCTCACCTCTCCGCTCTTACCTCCATCTCTCGTCATCTTGATGAATCGGTGTGTCGTAGACTTTGTGGATTTATCTTCACGTTCATTATATTTATTATATTATTTCTCGTTTATCTCTCTTTCTCTCTCTCTTTCCTCCGGCTTAGTCTCTTCTCCATTCTCGGTTGGTCACACACACACATACATACACACATCGCACACACGCACACACACCACGCATAAACACACACACGGATATGGTGCGTACGACGATAGTTGATAAGAACAATAATGATTTTCTTTTTGTTTTTTCTTTTTTTTTTTTTCGTGATAATGATTTAACGATAACAATGAGGAGTAATCATCGTCGTCAGTAGGGCCAGAAGGTCGAGAGGGGCGGCGGCGGCGGCGGCGGCGGGGGCGGTGGTACAGTCGGATACAATGCCGGTCCAGCGATGAGAAGACACGCGGGCGGAAGCGGAGGAGGCACGGGAGGTAATACCGGGGACAGTGCTATCGCCGCTGCGGCTGCTGCTGCTGCCGCCGCTGCAGCTGCTGCTGGATGCATCGCTGTGCCTGACGGGTTGCCGCCGGTCGCTGTTGTCGCGGCGCATAACGAGTGCAGGGCGAATGATGGCCGCTGACGTTGACGCTGGCCCTGGACCTCGCCGTTCTATTCCGAATCTTGTTGCATTTTAACGTGGCCGTTACCGGCGGAATTACTCGATGCCCCGCTGCTCGTCGACGGTGGAAAATTCGTCGGTATAGTGCGCGACGACGAGAAGCACAGCTTCATGATGTAAGGGAATTTGCCGTCTGAAACGAAGCCACCTTTTTGTTTCTAATTTTGCTGCATCAATTCACCGCGAAATTGGCTCTAATCGTTATGGAACGTCGGCAGGACGTTTCGCCATTATTTTCGAACGAATCAAAAAAAAAAAACTATAAAACGATTGTGTTTTTGCGCAAGTTGGAATACCGAACAATCGAGGGAAAAAAACTTGCGACAAAGATGTAAAATTAAAACGAAAAAAAAAGAAAAAAAAATGAATATAAAAACGTTCGACGAACGATAATATGGTTTTACTTACTGCTGTTCTCGAGAGCCGTATGATTGCACTCCATGATCGCAGCGACCGCGACACCGACGCAACTGAATTCTATCAGTCCCGAGGAGGATCTCTCGGATTTCAATGGAAAGAGCTTGACGGTCGTCGGTGTCTCGATACCGCGCTCGATGAAGACACGATTAACGACGTCCTCGGTTAGATCCGGCGGCGTGTTGAAGAAATGTACGATCTTCGACGGTGGCTGTATTCTGTTTTTGTTCGCCATCGCCGGATTGAGGAACCTTCGAGAATCAAAACTGATGGATTATCATCCAACATTAACAGATTCGCAAGAGTCAAACATTAAATCGTTACACTTCGGACGAAAAACAAAAAAAAAACAAAAACAAAAAGAAGCGACGCTTACAGGGGGGGGGGGAGGGAGGGAGGGGGAGGACATTTTATAACGTTCTTATCGCACCTGTTGTTCTTGCTACCGGTGAAGTCTTTGAAACTCGCCGTTTTGTCGGGCAGTATGTAAGGATTTGTCACGTCGGCGAGGAAGGCCTGTTTCGAGAATCCCAATTGTAGTTTGCCCTCGGTGCCGATCGTGACGTTGTTCAAATTTTGCAAACATCTTTCCACCGCTATACTGTCGCCCATTTGTATCATCGCGCATCCTTCCTTCGTCTTCAAGAACTTTACCTGTTGTCGCGAATAAAATACAAGAAAATCCATTGGTACGTGGCGTATGGTAAATAAGCGTTAGAAGTGACAGAAAGCGCGAGAGTTTCTCAGCCATAAACTACCGCTAGCGTACTCCTGCTGACTCGCTTTAATTTCCATAAAATATTCGCGACTCGCGAGAGAGCCAGTCTCTGACGTAATTTGTCACAGTCGCCAAAACTAACTGTATGCTCTAGAAACGTCGAGCTTGTATATGTTTTAAGAAGTGCTTTCGTACACTTTGAGAGAACGAGAGAGATGACTTTACTTGCGAGAGATGGAGATGCGGTACTTGAAAGAATATATGTGCACGGCTCTCGTCCTCGTGTGCCTCTAACGTTTGTACAGTTGTTTTATATACCTTGGTTACGTTCCCGTAGAGACAGAACAAGTTGAAGAGCTTGTCGGTATTGACTTTGTCGGGCTGCAGGCCGTATACCATCATGACCGAGCCTTGTGTACTCGATGGTGGTGTCTGACCAAGAGTCGGCACGTAACCCGGCCTCGGAGGCGTTGGATGTAGAGGCTCGCGTCCGGCGAAGTCACTCTTAATACCGTATCTCTCGACGTACGGCTCGGCGTACGTTGTCGGTCCGTTAAAATTTTCCTCGTAACGGTCGTGGCCCGCTCCTGGTGGAAACGCGACTTGTGGCGTTGATCCTGAACAAATGAGAAAAATGAAACAATCAGATCTCTATAGAAAGTTGTGACTGGGCACGTGACCCTCTTGGGATCGGAACGATGCCTCTGGCGGTGAGAATCTCAATTAACGCAGCGCGCCACCTCGAAGTTTCAATGACGTATCGTTGCTCGATTTATGCATGAATCATCGCCAAATTTTTTGAGAACGTGTATCAAAGTGGCACACACGGGTACACGATGCGATAAATAGTAAAACTTGAACGTGAAAATAGTAATAAATTCGATTCTACGAGTAACGCGTAATTCATCATGGCGAACTGTGACTCCACCTCGTAAATTCAACGGTTTATTGCGACGTGAAAAAATTGCTTACGAGAAAAAAGAAAGTTTATACGGATTTTTATAAGAGGAACAAATCAATGATGTACATGGAATCTTCCATCGCTGTAATATTTCCGATACAATCCTTCGATAAAAATACTCACAATCAGTTCGTCTTTGAGCTCAAAGTACCTCAGATTCTTCAAATCTCGTAAAAACGAGAGGAAGCAATGTCGAAGAATATTCTCACCACGTATTTATACATAAAATGCTACAAACTCTTTTGCGGACGGAAAGATCGAAGAGAATTCAAGTAGGCTCGACGTTAATAAGACGAGACAAAGGGTCCGCCGATGAATGAGCGCCGGTGTCTCGCGGAACAATGAGATTGAATTGCTTTATTTCAAGAAGCCTCGTTATTTCTGATCGAGAGAATGCTCAAGTACCGAAGAAAGAGAGAGTCCATCTCCACAATGTGTCGTCGTAATAAAACACTGTAGTCCCATTCGAACGTTAAGAATCCATTCCTAGAAACGGTTTTACTTTTTCCACCCCTATCATCTCGAGTCAGCCTATTCAATTTCCAAGGAATTCTTATCGTCGAAAGCCCTCTCGAGAAGCTCTCGAGGGATCATTCGCAAACCTCAACAACAAGATTATAATAAAACCTTCGTTTTACCCCAAGAATCACTCTTTCCAAATGGAATATTACACCGTAAATACACAATAGCCTCGCGATAAATCGTTCGAACTTCTAGAACACTAAAAATGACCTATCCACGTAAAACTTTGAATTAAACGAACGTAATATACTTCACAAGGGCGTATCTAACAGGCAAATTGCTTTCAACAATCTTCGTTAAATAATTCGTCTTTGAATCAAATTTTTTCAAACGCCTCCGGGAACGAATCGTTTGATTACAAGGGATCAAAGATCGAGAATACTAACCATAGGGCTGGGGAGCAGCTCCGTAACGTGGCTCTGCGAGTAGCGGGGCCGGCCTTCCGTTTCCCGTGGTGTCATTTTTGTGTGCGCTCGAGCCTGCAACAGATGAAATATATCTTTCGATCAGCAAGATCTACGATCCTCTATAGGTTTTTTTCTCCCCCTCCTCTTCGCCGTCTCTTTTACGCAAACTGTACTGTACGATATTATAGCCAACTCTTACGGGTCTGTCTCGCTTACTAACGCTTTATATATACCTCTATATATATGTATATAACTATACGTATATACCGAGAGCATTTCGCTTCCTCCCGGATATTGATCCGCGACGTAGAGAGTGCACGGTGCACCCCCGTCATTCCCCGGAAGCGTACAATGCATTGGTACTCGCGCGTTTTGCCCGCGCGTCTCTTTTCCTCGCTTTTACAACCGCCACCACCTTTCTCCACATATTTCGTACCTCCCTTTCTCTTCCAACCGTTTTTCTCCCTTTATCCTCTTTCACTCCCTGTTATATACGTATATATATATATATATATATATAAAATAGGAAGAAATAGAATGCGTGTGTGAGTTTCAGCGCTGGCGTCTCTCGACGTGTGAAATTATCACGTCCTCTTCCTTCATCACTCAGATTGTACTTTATCACTGGTGGCGTACAATCGAACCGTCTACACCGCACACCGAGGTGAAATAGAAAGGAAAAAGATTTTTCACTCACTCTCTCTCTCTCTCTCTCTCACTCCCTTTCACTATTTTTTCTGATATTGTCGTTATCGAGCTGGGACCATTCCGAGGCAACTCTGAAAATTCTTCTTTTACTTTTTTTCATCGTTATGGACTTTCGTGTCAATTTTTCACGATATGAAATTTTTTCGTTGGACGATTTTTATTTTTGTAGATAAGTTCCTAGATAGATAACAGTTTGCGTGATAAACGTCAATGTTTTTATATATATTTATTCGTGAGATATTACGAGGATTTTGTAAATTGATAAAGATCGTGGCGTGATGAAAATGATGAAAACAAAATTTTGGCCCACCCCTCGGTCTTTGGATCGTTAGAAGTCCCAGTGGACTTCCGGTTCTTCGCTCGAAATTCTCGAAACACGTTTCTCATCCAGATCAAAGACGCGATCGAAAATATTTCTTACAACACGAGAATAACATCGTCGCTGCCAATTTACAAAAATTCACCGATCAAAAGTCGAAAAAAAAAACTTCAAAATTCTCTTTTTTACTTAAATTCCATTTTTTTAAAATCGTCATCAAGCTATAAATAAGTGCTGCCGTTAATAATTACTCATCAAAACAATTTCGTCGTAATTTCATCAATTCCTCGATTAACTTCCGGTTTAGAAACTCCGAACAAAACCTCAAGTCCCACGAGTTCTCGAGCAACAGTTAGAAACACCGATAGACGAGAATTCATCTCGACTGAATCAACCCTGAATCCCAATCTTAATATTTATCCAGGAGAAAGATAATTTCAGTCTTTATCGGCCTTGAATCGCTTTCGCAATCGCGTCGTGAGCCAAAATCAGCGCGTGCTTCGTGACTCCCAAGATATAGAGAAAATACGTTTTCTCTCGCGGCAATATAATTCAAGCGTTATAAGCGTCGAATTATTAATCCTTTGAAGATCGCGCGTTTCGCGAGAATATTCAACGAGTGTAATTCATTCTCGTAGGTCGTGAGGAGTGGGGGTTGGGTTGGGCGAGATTCGTGACTGTTGGTGGGGAGGGGGAGTGATAAAACGTGGGTCGAAGGAGCATAAGAGAGCGAGCGATATAGAAACTTTTAAGCTGGTGGTACGGTGGAGCGAGTGAGAGATGTGTACGATTCTCGCTGAATCGACCACGAATTTACGACGACGGAGGGTCGACACTGTTGAGGGGGGGGGGGGGGTGAAAACGGCACAGGTCGACGCAAAACCGAAAATGGTGGGATGACGCGCATATCCCCTCCCCCCGTTTGCGACCACTATGAATCGCGACAATTTTCCTCTATATATTCTGTCGTACACCATATAAAGGAGAGAGAGAGAGAGAGAGAGGAAGAGGGAGGGGGAGGATGGAGCGGGCATACCAGGAGAGAGAGAGAGAGAGAGAGAGAGAGAGAGAGATCTATGAGTTCTGGAATTAGGTACATGTCTGGAAGAATATCTCTCGCAAAAGGAAACATCACGACGACGATTACCCCATGTGAATGAAATTTACGAGGACCGGAAGTGAGATTTGAATATTTGAGGGAAATGAAAATAAAAGAATGTAAAGATTGAGAGAAGAAAAAACATACAGAGAGAGAGAGAGAGAGGAAATTTCATGTTAAATCATGTCTGGTTATGATTTCGCGGGCGAGTGTTTATAGCTCCGAAAATCGGAGAGTGAGGAGGAGGGAGAGAGAGAGAGATAGATAGATAGATAAATTTATTATGCCCTAGTAGTACTTTGGGGCAAAAATTCAGTTACATTTGAATTAGTTGTAACACAATCAAAATAAAATAATACAAAATACAAAATAGAAGTGAAGTACAATATTAAATCATAATAGTTCATAGAGAGAGAGAGAGAGAGAGAGAGGATGACGATGACGGGGGAACTTTCGGACTTCCGGGTTGTCGAGCAGGGCAAAGAGGACGAGATACCATATAGTCTCATCGGAAGAATTATATACACGTAAGTTGGAACCGCGAAACGAGGGTGAGATGCTTCTTAATTATCATGGCAATTAGCAATTATCACGTACTAGAAGCTAAAATCGGGAGGATCGGTGGTGTTCCTGCCAAGGAAGACGAGATAATGGTGTATGTGTATGTGTATGAGAAATAGAGAGAAAAAGGGAAGAGAGAGTGACAGAGTTAGTGAGCGAGAGAGAGAGAGAGAGAGAGAGAGAGAGAGAGAGAGGGTTGATTAGAGGCCAGACACGTAGTGCGCAGAATCCAGCGTTAATCATCCCCTCCGTGAGAAATTCGCTGAGCTCTCTCTCTCTCTCTCTCTCTCTCTCTCTCCCGTTCTCTGTTTCTCTTGCTCTCCACCATAGACTGGCCGATGAAATTTCCACCAGACCAACAGGAGGATGTCGAGAAGGGGAAGAGGAAGAGGAGCGACTCGAAGGCCGGAGAAGGGTGGCTCGATTAAACCGGGTAACGCGACTGGTCGACGATGGCGAAGAGAGAGAGAGAGAGAGAGAAGGAAGAAAGGCGACAGCGAGGCAAAGAGAGAGAACGAGAGAGAGAGAGAGAGAGAGAGAGAGAGAGAACTCCTGTACCGGCGTGCTTGCACAGGATATAACTACTGGCCGTCGAGCTGCCGGTTGGAGATGTGCACACTACTTCGATCGATTTTGTTCATCAGATTTGACGGCGCGTCGCTGCTTTTGCCCGATTGCACGCGCGAGTTTGTAGGAAAAATCTTTATCCCGCGGGAACCACCGGTCGGACGGGGGAAACAGCGAACGAAGCGAAATAAAAAGCGCGATAAAGTACGAAAGAAAAAAAAAGCCGAAGAAAAAGAATAAAAATATTTTTTTTAAACTAGGAATCGCGACTCGAAGCGAATCGAACGATCGGACGAACGAACGTTTTTCTTTTTTTCTTTTGTTCTCTCTACGCTGGTACGTGAAAAAAGGAAGAAAAAAATGTCCAACATAGTTTGCATAGTTTCGATAAATATTTATGAACGGATATTAGCCGTGGCTAACGACATTAGCTCCCGGGCACTTGGTTGATTTAGCGAAATTCGGGGTGTTCGCATGTTCCGTCTAATCGATTATGTATCGGTCGTACACGTTTGGACAATTAAATAATTAGCGGTGTCCACGAATGATTAATTATATTCTCATGATACGAGTCTTCGTATTGGTGTCCATTAGCGATGGACGCGTGTAAATTCAAATTAATCGGAAATTAATTAATCGACGACTTTTTAATTTTGATGAATTATTCCGTCCCTGGATTATAAATAACGACCGTAATTGTGCCAAATTTTGGCTTTTCGTGCTTATATCTCGTTCCCTGGAATCTCGTAAATCTAATTGGGACGAATTACAATTCTAGGGAGAGAGAGAGAGAGAGAGAGAGAGAGAGAGACACGCGCAAACAAAAAAACAGTTTTTTTTTGTTTTCTCTCTTTCATCAAAAACTTAATGAAACCTAATTACGACGTATGATTTTAATTAAAAAGCGATTCGATCTTAATTACGCGTAATGATTTGAATCGAGAGTCGAGCAATTACGATCGCGCATAGATCGAATAGCGAATCAAAGTTGGAATTACGAAAAATAATTTTCATATTTTTTCGTTTTTTTTTCGATTAACGATTATAAATAACGCCGCTAAATTTCGTACGTATCATTAATTTCGACTACAAAATATTTTTCGTCGCTCGCCGAACGTCACGAACGTCCCACAAAGTTTAATTTATACAAATTTGTTTCGTCGCATACAATCAATTTTCTCTTACATCTATTTTTATAAATAAAACACTCTGATTTACGGATTTCATTTATTTCCATATATTTAATTTTACTTTCGGGATTTTTTTTTCTGTTTTTTTTTTTTTTTTTTTTTTTAAATCACATATACTGACTTACCGTTAGGTTGAAAAGCCTCGGATATTAAAACGTACGTTTCATCCGAGGCGGGTTAACACACAGTAGCGCCCGTTGCGTGTTCGTGTTCTCTCTCTCGCCCGAGCAATGGAAGCGCTCCCGGACGGTTGCGTTATCGTCGAGAGAGCCGTAGACCTGCCTAAGCCCTCGCACTCACCAGCCCTGAACTTGTCCCCAACCAGTGAGAATCCGTCATCATCATCACCCCGAGACAAGTCACACAACGAGAGATGGCTGCATCTGCACACAGACAAACATTCCAACATAACACCCCCTCTTGTTTTTTTCTCTGGTTTCACCGAGCTTTTTTTTTGCGTTTTTGCTATTCTTTGTTTTTTTTTTGTATTTCCTTTTCTGTCTCTTGTGCCCCGTCAGTGGAGAAATTTTGTATAATCTCGTCTCATGGTCATTTTTCTTTTTGGACAAATTTTTTGCCCGTTGCTTCGATTCGGTTTGTTTGCTTTTTTTTTTTTAATTTTTTTACTATGATTCTTGTACTTTTTTGTTGTTGTTGTCTCTATCCGATTAAATTGGACAATCTTTTTTTTCTGGCCTTTCTTTCTTTTTTGCTGCGTGTGGTTTAAGCGTGAGGAGAATAACTAGCCGTGTACTGTGAATATTTTTTTTAACTTTCTCTCACTCTTTCTCTCACTCTCTCTCTCTCTCTCTCTCTCGTTCTCGTTTACGTTCATTCGGGTAATATCTATTAATATCGTAAAATTCTGTATTTCTACGTTTTTCGGTATTGCAAAAATATAGATCGATATGTTACACGTGAATAATTTTTTCTGTTTTTTTTTTTTAAATTTGATATTTTTCATTTTTTTTGGCATTTTCTCCGCACGATTATTATTTTTTTTTCTGTTTTGTCCGATTTTACTTTTTTTCCCTGAGGTCTGATCCGGCGAGACGGTAGCAGTGGTCGATTGAATGTTTGTCTGTGAGTGCACTGGTAGCCCTTGCAATGGCACATTTGTGGTGAGCATATATATAACAATATATATATATATATATATATTTCTTTTTTTTCATTTTTTATGTATATATATATATATATATAGATGTATCGTTATTTAATATTATCAATTGAAATTCTTGTACTGGAGGACGAATTAAATGTACTAACACGTGTATAAATCTGCATGTATATATATATATATATATGTACATATATACACTCACATGTATACGTGTGTATGCAAGACGCGTATAAAATTTGCGTTTTCTTTTTCCCTCTTCTACATCGTGCTCTACACGGTTTATATATATCTCATTTTTTTTCTATTATCATTATTATTTTCGTTTTTTTTTCAATATATATAATTTTTTTTTTTTTTTTTCATTCTACTTCGTTTCGTGGTTCGATGGTTGGTGGGTGGAGGGTCCGGCAGATCTACGGCGTATATGTGTAACGGTATGTGAATACACGTATATATATATATATGATATATTTCATATATATATATATGTATATGTATTTTAAAAAAAAAAATTTTTTTTTAGATTGTGATTTATCTGCGTTCTCGTTAAGCGAGTTATTGAACTTTCTGGACGATGTTGTTGTTGTTGTTGTTGTTGTTGTTGTTGTTGTAGTTGTTGTTGCTGTTGTTGTTGTTGATATCGATGTTGTTGATGTTGTTGTTGTTGTTGTTGTTGTTGTTGTTGTTTATAAATGGTTTCGCCGTCTCTTCACACACTTCTACTTTCTTGTGTATTAGCTCGAATCTCTTTCTCTCTTTCTCCACCTCTCGCACTTTCCACCATGTAATATCGTCGAGGAACGAGAAACAATAGAAAATTTAAGGAAAAAAAAAAAAAAAAAAAAAAACATAAAGACTAGAAAACGATCAAAAACTTGTGACGACGATGGCAGAGGTTGGAAATAATTGCTGTTAACCATGACGAAAATTGGGAAAAATTCCATTTGGTTGCAGCCAAATGGAGAATGCGCATTGATCATATATATACACACATAGAGAGAAAGAGAGAGAATGTGTGAATGGACCAAGGGCGCTTCTCATTCGAATGATTATTCGATTAAGGGCACCCATGGGAATGTCGCGTGCCCGCTGGACTCGCTCACTCGTTCTTGTCTGTATTGTACATATCCATATACATACACACACATACATACATATACAGATATATATATATATATACACACATATATTCATATATTCACGTATGTAAAGCACTTTTGACGAGAACAGTGAGCGAGATCCTATTTGTGCCCGCGAGGTATTCGTTGCAGACTCGTCGTTATATACAGTTAAAGTACCTGCATACCTATATATATATATATATATATATATATAGGTATGCATGCAAAAGGCGAACGGTGTAATGGAATTGTGCAGCGCGATGGAAGAGTTTAAGGCGTCTATACGTACCAAAGAAACGTGGCTACGTAATATATACATGGAAACCGTATAACGACGCTAATTTTATTTGTTTTTCAACATTTTTTTTTTTTTTTATTTCACTCTTCGTTATTACGAAGAATGGAAGAGACAGAGAGTGAGAGAGTGAGATAGAGCCAAGGGAGTAAATTTTTCTATGCACGAGGTACATTATCTCCGGGTCTGTTATCACGCAGTATTGTGTCGTACGCGTGTTTCATCTCGCTCGGCTCTCTCGTTATTTCGCGACGGACTCGATATCGTAACGAGACGAGCCGCCTGTCTCGTATCGTTGGTTTCGATTAGTGGGTGTTATACGTTGCGGCAACTCGAGTTACTGACTCCCCCCCCCCCCCCCCTCGCTCTCCCTCCCTCTCACTCTCTAGCTCCAACGTCTTTCTTTTTTACGGTACAATTTTTTTTTTCCTTTTTATTTTTTTATATTTTCTATCAAATTTATTTATCTCGCGATCGCGCGTGGCTCTTGCATTCCGCTGTTTTTGGGGCTTGTTGTGATCGACTCGGCGTGTTCGAGGCTGTGTCGATATAATTTTTTTTTTTTTCTTTTCTTTCTTTTTCCTTCCAACGACCGCGCCGAGGCGGCTTGTGGCGTAATATTGTTTGCAGTGTATATACATGTCGTGTATTACGATGTTACACACGTGTCGCGTTGTATATATATACACATGTGTGTGTATATGTATTTTGGCGTATAAAATATCAGATACGTGTGTATATACGTGTATATATATATATATATATATATTTATAGAAAATTCATGTCGACTCGATCCTCGTGTGTGCTAGCAGCAAGTGTATGATGTGTGCTTCGCCTCGCTACCGCACTCTGCATTCTAGGATATAATATATTCGAACTATATGTATTATTATTATTATTATTATTATTATTATTATTATTATTATTATATATTGCAAATTTACGGCGTCAAAGAGAGCAAAATTTATTAAAATATTCCAACGTCACGACGAAGCACACACGCACCTCGTCTCTCGGACGAATTTTATCGCGTTGCGTTTCATTTTGCACGCTATCTCCGGAAAAATTCGCCCACGCTTCGACTTACGCAAAATCGAATAATAACGCGATGAGTTAACGGTGCGCGTTGCCATGAGCGTCTCGTAATTTTCTTACGAGAAAAAAGAAAAAAAAAAAGAAAAAAAAATGTGAAAGTAGTTAGTTACGGTTTTTGCCCTTGTCGAATCGCCTAAAGGTGAATCCTCCCCCCTTGATGAAGAAGATTTTAATAAATAGCTCTCTCTTCCTCTCTCTCTCTCTCTCTCTCTCATCGTGGGACGAGGCAAAATTATATCGTAATAGTGTATATAACGCTACTAAAATTCACTTGGTATACGTTCCCGTGGCGTTCTATCGCGTACGTGGCAAACGTGTGCCGGGAGACGCCGCGCGCCATCTGTCGGCAATTGTGTTGCGTGTACGAATCGTATATAATGCGCACGTATTGCCATTACGTGTGCGAATATATATATATATATATGTGTGTATATATATATAGGTACAACAGGCATATCTTCCGTCGAGTGTTTCGGGGACACTTGGACATGACCGTAGGGAGGGTGAGGAGAGAAAAAATGAAGCTCTATATATATATATATATATGCGTGTGTATGTATATATACGGCTATGACCGGACAAGCGTAGGCTGGTAAACACTTCCTGTAATGTAGGTCGTGGATTCCTTGTACAAAATATTCCAGTTTACTAATATTTATATCTATATGTATATGTATATATATATGTATAAGTATATATATATGTATATGTATAAAAGAATGTATAAGTGTGAATATTGGTGTCTGCGTTACGGGTATATGCGGAATCGTGTGTGTAGCTATTATGGTTGTCCCCTGGGAGTGATGTTAACGGTGGCTGGCAAAGAGGTCGAGAGAATCTTAATTACATTTGTCGTTAATCACGAGGGAACTCGTGCAAGGAGAGTCGTGCCCGCGTCTTCAACGCGTGAAGAGGCCTCTGCCTGTCTCTGTCTCTCTCACTCTCTCGTCGTTCTTTATGACCCTGCGCTTGACAATATATTTTATATACTGTATATTTATATATATAATAAAAATATCTCGCCGCTGGCGCCACGTAGAAGAAATTAAGATATTGTCTTGAGTTAAATCCAGCAGAGATCCTTGAGGGATAAGCTTTTTAAAATAAGAAAAAATCGTTTTGTTTTTTCCCGTCATTGTCAATAATAGAGTGAAAAAAGAACTTCGTTCTTGTTATTATTATCATTATTTTAAAAAAGTAATTATTATTATTATTAATACTATAATAAAAATAAATACAATAATAATATGTCAAAATGCGAATTAATGGCTTTATAAAAATAAAAAAAAAAGAGGATTTTGGTAAATTCTTATACATGACCATAGCGAGATATTTTTATCACGTAGGGATTAAATATGATTTATGTCTTAGAAGTGTGCTGGAAGAGAGAGAGGGAGAGGAGAAGGCTCATAGTTAATAACTACGAGCATGGAGAAGTCATTATCGTGATTCTTACGTCATAAACCAGCTACCGAACGAAAGAAACGACACGTATATATTTATGTCATGCAACATTAATATATCTATATTTATATCTATATATAGACATAGGTATATATGTATAGATACAGAAAAAAAGCGAACGTCCGAGGGGAAACTCCGATGGGAAAACTCCACGGAAATAAAGCAAAGCCTGAATCATATATACATTTGTACGTAATGTTTCGCTATTTCTCTCTCTCTCTCTCTCTCTCTCTCTCTCTCTCTCACCCCCTCAAGAGGAACTTTGACGAGAAACGTAAAAATATTACGAGGTTGGTCGTACAAGCGAGAGTCTCAAGAATACGTTGTTAAGGAAAACGTACGACCACACAAACATACACGTACCTCACTACCACCAGGGAATATCGTTTCTCTAATATATATATATATATATTCGTGTATATTATTTTATTTATACGACGAAATTCGGGTTCGAAGGATAAATTGTTTGTTTAAACGTCGACAGTGTTTACGCCACAATGTATATTTATTTTTTGTGCTCTCATTCTCTTTCTCTCTTACGCTTCCTCTCTCTCTCTCTCTCTCTCTCTCTCTCTCTCTCTCTCTGCCTCTTTCTCTATTGCTCTCTGCTACTGTAACACGCGGTGTCTGGAAGTTGAATCATTAAATAGCTTTTAACGAAATACCGTACGCTCTTTTTCCCCTCAATCGAATACAAATAATCAATCTTTCGTGCTGTACTGGAAGGTCGAACTATTCGAACTCGTAACGTCGACTACATGTACCTGTGGCCATTAAATCTCTCTCTCTCTCTCTCTCTCGCTATATATATGTAAGTATTCTAAATGGATAGCAACAATAGATTCTCCGTGCTCGTTGGAACGAGACTGCTGCACAAGCTGGATCTCTCTATCCACCACCGGTGCCTCGGTGTGTGAGGTTAACATGTAAACTCGCGAATTTATAGTTCATTGCGTACACGTGGGATTGGGTGTAAAATGACTATTGAAAACAAAAAAAGACACAAAGAAAAACAAACAAAAAAACGCCCATAAAAAAAGTTACATAAAAAAACATCGCAACGATCTATCGAATTCGCGGATGCGTGTCGAGGGTCGGGCGATAAATTGAAAATAACAAATCTAACGCGTACCCCCAATTTGGCACGAGATATTTTCATTACTACCGTGCGCGCGAGAGAGAGAGAGAAAAAAAAGAAAACAAGATTTTCGATCGATTTCATACTTCAAAAAATAATATAAAAATTCCTATAAATTCTTTTTCCACAGATTGAAAGAGACAGAGAGAGAGAAAAAAAATATTGAATTATGTTCTATCGATCGGTAAAGAGTAAAATTGAGTCGTATCGTGTACAAAGTAAGGAAAGCTCTGAGAGCTAAGTAAGAGAGAGAGAGAGATTGATTTTTTTGATTGATTTACTTTATTTATGCCCTAGCAAGCTATGGGGCAAAATATACAAATATAAATGATATATAAATAATCAGTAATAATAATAAGCATAATAACAATATGCAGATAATAAAAGTATGGAAGATATGATATAAAAGATAATACAAATGTAGATAATAAAAAGATAAAGAAGATAGAACTGTAGAAGATATGTACGAGAGAGAGAGAGAACGTATATGTATGAGAGAGAGAGAGAGAGAGAGAGAGAGAGAGAGAGAGAGAGAGAGGGAGAGAGAGAGAGAACGAAGCTTTCAAAGTTTTCGCTCAACGATACTTGACGAGAGTCTCGATATCACGGCGAAGAGAAAGACACGACGAGTCGTGTACGTGGTGAGCGATAGAAAGAGAGAGAGAGAGAGAGAGAGAGAGAGAGAGAGAGAGAGAGAGAGAGAGAGAGAGAGAGAGAGAGAGAGAGAGAGAGAGAGAGAGAGAGAGAGAGAGAGAGAGAGTGAGAGCGAGAGAGGGACGAATCGAGGTGAAAAGAGCGAAGCGTATGGTGGCGTCGGTCTTATCTGGCCGCGCTCTTTCGCGGTTTCGTCGTCAAACGCGGTACAAACGAGAGAGCACGAAACACGAAGAGATTGAGGAGTAGAGGGAACGACTTCGTCGTCGTTCGTGCGGTTCAATTTCCTTCGTTCAATTTCCTTGACATTCTCTACGATCACTATCTTTCTCTTCTCTTCTCTTCTCTTCTCTTCTCTTCTCTCTCCCTCCCTCCCTCCCTCCCTCCCTCTCTCTCTCTCTCTCCTACGTCAAGTTTCAGAATCGAGTCTATGCGATATCGCAGGAAGAACGTACACGGATGAGATGGCAAACGTTATCAGTTGCATGCTCGTAAGAAACGGTGGCGAGGGATGGGGATAGGGGAGGAGGGGGGTGGGGGTTGCCTTTGCTAGGATAGTCGTAAGAGTTCGATAATAATGAAATCAGTATACAGAATAGAAAAGAGATAAGAATAATCGGATGGAAGCTAGTGAAAGAGTTACGAACGAGGTTGCAAAAAAAAGAAAGAAAAAAAAAGACTCTAATCATACAAATGTGACAAGATTGAGAAAAACGTTTAATTTTTTTATTCTTCTCATTCTTCGTCCTCTTGCGACTCGACGATGAAAAAAAGATCGTCGCGTCGAATGATTTTAGCTCGAGAAAAATAGGAACGTTCTATAATTAACGGGGAAATAAAGAGGGAGGAAGTATACCGAAAGAATAATATTGCCGGGTCGGCAAAGCTTTCCTCGCGATTAACGAGCTGAGAGGAAGAACGAAGAGCTTTGAGCTTTCTTGCTAAGAGAGAGAGAGAGAGAGAGAGAGAGAGAGACGAGCAAGAGAGTAAGAGAGAAAGGGAGGACAGAAAAATTGATGGGAGACTCCAATAGTCGAATGTCAGCGAGAGAAAAAGAGAGAGAGAGAGAGAGAGAGAGAGAGAGAGAGAGAAAGACAACTCGATGAGAACAGGAGGGAAGCTGAGAATCATTAAGATAGGTCAGTGCTTCGTCTCGTGCGATCCACTGTTTTCCTCTCTCTTTTTTCCAACCGGTCTCCCTTTTTACGAGTGGAAGAATATATAGTTCTCTCTCTCTCTCTCTCTCCCTCCCTCTCAGCCACGTTTGATGAAACTTGTGCTTGTCCCGTGTCGCTCTTGGTTCGCTTATTTATTTTTATCTCGACGTGAGAAGCTCCCAGTGTTTAGCGACACGGATATACACTCGATACCCCATCCGACACTGATTATCATCGTATGACGTCACCGGAGTATAAACAAGCATCGAGCGTCGATACGACGATTTTATTTCCGTATTCATCCAATTGACCGATATCGCGTGACGAAGAGAATTTTCTTTTTTCGTTTCGGTCCATCGATCTTTTCGATTCCGAGATTTGCCACGAGGTGGCGTCGATTATAGCAAAACCGACCACGGGGAATCCCTGGTTAATGTCCCACAGGGCGCTACCACTGCTCGGTCGGTAATGCGTTACCGACCGTCCGCCGCGGGAAATCGTTCGATATAATCGAATACGTTCGGGCTTTGTGCAAAATTGAGCCCCTCCAAAGTCTGATAAATAGATATAATGATGCGAAATAGAGCGAGGAGAGAGTATTAGATTTAGTATGTACGTTATGCTATACTCTCGGATATCGGTTGTAACTCGAGATTTTCCACCTGCTACCGGGCGATACGATATTACCACAGTACGAACACGAAGTTTCGCACTAGATCTATCTGTATGTATTACCCGCCGCAAACTACCCCAGTAAATGTGTTTGCGACCCAGCTCGTTAATTTATCAGAAATAGATGAACTTTGTTTCAATGTGCTTTTTGAATTATTATTATTATAGATTATTGATATACAGGGTGAATCATAATGGGTGGACACCACTTTTTGATGGTATTTACCATGCGTCGTAAATTACCGACTACCTACAACTGGATTGTTTGACAGCTCCAGAGATGGCAGCAGCTTAGTGACAGGCAACTATATTCATGCATCTTCGCTGATTTCGATGAAATTTGGTATGCTTGTAGAATGGATAAAAATACAAGATAACGAAAAAATAACAAACTCGTCAACTTTATTTTTTCATCCTCTACCTTTATGCTAATTTGCATCCCAATCGGTTAAAACTCTCAGAGATACGTATGAAAAATTACAAATTTGCAATAAATAATAAGAGATTTGTTGCTATCTGCACCATTCTGATATCCAGTGTATAGTACGCGAAAAAATAAACGTTGTTGCAATTTGAAGTTTTTTCATATCTTGTATTTTTATCCATTCTACAAGCATACCAAATGTCATCGAAATCGGCGAAGATGCATGAATGTAGTTGCCTGTCACTAAGCAGCTGCCATCTCTGGAGCGGTCAAGCAATCCAGTTGTAGGTAGTCGGTAATTTACGACGCATGGTAAATACCATCAAAAAGTGGTGTCCACCCATTATGATTCACCCTGTATATACACGCATATACAGGGTGAATCTCTTATAGTATAGCACCCTTTATTCTGGGGTAGACGGGACCATTACAAACAAAAGTTGCAAATAAACATTAGGGATATTTTTAATAGTTTACGAGATATTAATTTTTGAAGTTTGTCCAATCAGCGCGACGAGAAGCGTTGGAGCGACCCACTCCCCGCCCTATCCGTAGATATAGCACAGTGTAGGGCGTTACATTTGGGATCGCAAAATTCAGAGCAGTCAATTATTATTATTTTATTACGCAGTCATTTTTATTTATCGGGCATTGACTGGCTAGGCTACGGCTAGGGCGAAGAGTGGGCAGCTCCAACGCTTCTCGGCAAAATTCAGAGCAGTCAATGACCGACAAATAAAAATGACTGCGTAATAAAATAATAATAATTGACTGCTCTGAATTTTGCGATCCCAAATGTAACGCCCTACACTGTGCTATATCTACGGATAGGGCGGGGAGTGGGTCGCTCCAACGCTTCTCGCCGCGCTGATTGGCCAAACTTCAAAAATTGATATCTCGTAAACTATTGAAAATATCCCTAATGTATATTTGCAACTTTTGTTTGTAATGGCCCCATCTACCCCAGAATAAATGGTGCTATACCTTAGAAAAATCACCCTGTATATATGCGTATATAGAGTCAAAAAGGCATGTTATTACCAGGCAACCTCGTCGACTTGCGGGAGATCGCGTTACGCGTGAGATACGATCTTGCGTCTCTCGATGGCTACGAGCGGAAAAAGAGTGTGCAAACGAGCACAGCGAGGTATTATTTATCGCGCTTCGCGAACCCCCGTGGGAAAATCTCGCGAAATATATAAGTTTTCGTCGGGGCCAAAAAATAAATCTCAAACGATCGAACTTATCGTACCTTGGATTAAAACTCATCGAATATATATTTTCGCCATAATTTACGTACGACAGAAAAATCAAAATATTCAAAATTTTATCCATCGTTATCGAATTTTTTCTCGCGCTTTTGTATAAAGAAAAACGACTTTCGACGTAACGAGTCGTTTATTAATTTATCGTAATTATAGCGTAGGTATAAACGAAACAACAAAAAATTGACGAAAAAGTATTTTGTTTCGAGCGACGAAAGAATATTTTTAACGATAACCGGACAAAAAAGGAAAGTACGTATTTTCATCGATAACGAGAAAATATTAGGGTCCGATAACAAAAAAATATTGTCATTTTCCCGCATGGTCGCGCCATTTTTTAAATTATGCGGGTGTAAACGAGGGCAGAGAAAGAGAGACGGAGAGAAACATAGAGAAAGAAAGAGACAGAGAGATATATACATATATCGAGGACATAACCGTTATGAAGTTATCGCAAATGCTGTTGGCCATTACGGGGGGTTCATGCGATAATACTCCGACTTGCTCCGAACAAACTATACCTTCGACCCTTCGTCCATATTTGCGTGCAACTAATGTCGATACCTGCCACTGGCATTAACCACATATACATCTCTCTCTCTCTCTCTCTCTCTCTCTCTCTCTCTCTGTATATATATATATGAAACTATCTGATGCATTTGAGAAATTTAACTCAACCAACGAGCTGTTACGAGATTTCCAGCAGCTCCCGAATATAACATCGAAGCCGAGGAGGCCAATTCCAGTATCACTGCTTACACGTATATATATATATACACAAGTATATAAGGGTAACAATAACGATATACATACCACGAGTTCATACGCAAACGGTATAGGCATAATATACCCGCATATAAGCGACGAACTCGGTAGGTACATAGCATGATCGGGCACAATGCATATTGCTCTCTGGTATATCGAAGAGCGTTCTATCTCTGGTGTGCCAGACGCTTCTCTTCGTGTATTGTGTATTTAGGGGGAGGGACGGGAGCAGATAGAAGAGCAAATCGTCCGAGGAAGAAAGTAATCGTGAATATTATTGCCCACTCCTTTTTTTTTGTTTTTCTTCATTGGTTAATAATTTTTTATCGTACGTGTAAATGTTTTTTTTCTTCTTCTTCTTGTCGTTAGTTTTAAGTGTGAGATTGGTAACGTTCGAGAAGAGCGAAGTTTTTTTTTTTTTTGTTAAATTTTTTGAACTGGAAATTACACGTTTGCGAAGACAAGTGGGTGGGATTTGGGGGAACGCGAGTCGTTGAGGTCGTTACGATTTTTTCGTGGATAAATTCTCAGTTTTAGAGCAACTGTTTTTTCTTTTTTTTTTCTTTTCGCCTTGAGGGCGAAATATACGAATGTTGAGATTCCAGTGAAATGCGACGGTTGATTGAAAAGCGTGGGATTTTCGTGAAGGCGATTATTCACGGGTGTTGCGTTCGAGGGCGTGATAAATATTTTATACACGCGAGTAAGAAAAATAATTCGATTAAATAAAAAAGAGAAAAATGAGAATTTTTTTTTACAGCAAAGACAAGTTTGCGAATTTTCGATCTCGATCGGTGTCTCGATCGATTCGACGTATCGTCGACGCGTTTCGAGCGAGAACGCGAGAACGAGGATGATGCGGATGTAGACAAAAGTGTTGGAGAAGTCAAACGGAAATGGCGGACGAGGTTTAACACTCGATAGAAAGTCACCGAACATATTCAGTCTGGTCCATACTCCTCTCTTTGACGTTTGTCGTCGAATTGAGGTTTTCCTTTTCCATCCAAGACAGAAGTCATGTTATTCTATGGATCGTAGGTAAGACATGACAGAGAGGGAGAAAGAGAGAGAAAAGTAAAGCGAACGAGAGACAACCAAAGAGCAAAACGGGATAAATGAGGGAATGAGATTCGTCGCGACAAATAGAGAGAACGTAGATAGAGCGAGCATAGAAAGAGAGAGAGAGAGAGAGAGAGGGGAGGGGGGGGGGGGGGGGGGCTAGAGTAAAAGCGTGGGTTTTCTTCTTGCGGCTTTGGAGCGTCGATTCGCGCCTCGACGACTTGACTGACTGGCCGGCCTGTCTCAAATCTTCCGTGAAAACCTCGAAGTCTCTCCCTGTAAGAGAAAAGAGAGAGAGAGAGAGATAGATAGATAGATAGAGAGAGAGAATAGGGAATTCACTTCGTTTCTAGCATGTCCTCCACCGATTTCTCGATCCTCTTTGCCTCGCTCAATTTATTCCTCTCTCTCTCTCTCTCTCACTCATCATGGTGGTCCTCTTCTTGTCTTGTTGTCTTCGGGTGCCTACCGATGCAATTCAAAATGGCAAATGGCAAGCATACATCCAATAAGAGAAAGAGAGAGAAAGAGAAAAGATGGAGTAAGCAAAAGAAAGAGAGAGAGGAAGAGACAGAGAAGAAAACGAGTATAGAGAGCATGTCATTCGGAACAACTACTTCCCTGGCTAGACACACGGAGACAGAGAGATTTTATCCATCCATCTATATGTCTCGTGCCCTGTCTAATAGCGAAGAAGAGGTTAAAGAGGAGAAGGAGAAGCAGGAGGAGGAGGAGGAGGAGAAGGAGGATGATGATGATGAGGAAGATGCTGGGTGGTTACGGGAGAGAACGAAAATACCGAGACATTGTGCCTTTCTTACTGTGCACGCGCGTTTATGTTCAAAGTGACCGACGGCGAGGGGCTGAGTAGAGGGAGGGAGGGTGGGGGTGCGTCCGGCTTGACCGAATCGCGGGTGCCTCGCTCAGCGAACGTCGTCGGCTAACTGACAAATTAATCAATGCCTCGGGCCAAAATTACGAGCTCATGCCCAAATATATATATATATACCTATCTGTAAAAACACTTAAGAAGTCGAGCGATTACCCGGTGAAATTTTCGTGAGATTCGTCAACGTTTTCGTTTATCTTTGCCTTTCTTTTTCGTCTTTTTTTTTGTCATTTTCGCTTTCGTCTTTTCTCGAGTTCAAAAGTCATTTGGCAAACGTCCGAAGGGACGGTCTCGCAGCAGACAAGATTTCTTACCTCGTTCGTCAAACCAGACGTCGAGAAATTCGATTTGCCGCAACGAAACGTTTACTTTTTTTACGTGTAAAACAAAAAAAACGAAAAAAAGAAACTTTGTACATTCTTAGCCCAAGGAGAAATGAATTTTTGTATTTTATCCATAGAACGTAAAAACAACCTGTTGATTGAGTGAAGAACAACGATAAAAAAAAAGAAGCTATCCACGATATTGGTCGGATAACAACGAGGAATTAATCGACGCGGAGAGATTGAATTTATGGTCCGGTTCGTTTTTCGCTCACGACCGAAAATTGACAATTTTCGTGCAAGCAGTAGCAACGACGTACGGAAGAATAGGAAACGAGCGCAGATGCGAAGGTCTTGGAAACGAGACCAATCGAGACTAATCGAGTCAGGAGCTTTGAGACAGCTTCCGGCACTCTCTATGTACGTCTATATATATATATATATATATATATATATATATATATAGTCGTAAATCTTATATATATATATATATATAGTACATCTCTACATACGTACGTGTATATAGAGAGCCATAGCCAGTTTCAATTCCATAAACCAGCTGTTTCTGTTGCCACGAGTGATTCGAGTCGTTGGTGTTAGAGACGCGACGGCAAGAGGCGCAAAATCGAGCGAGGAAAGATGGGAAAACGGTGGTGGTCGAGTGGGAGGGGCCCCCGGATACGTCGGGGGACTCTCGAGCGGCATAATTGGAACGCGAGCTCGAAATTCCTAGGCTTTAGACATTACGACAGGTCGTGTCGCTAGTCGACTACCACTCTGGTCGAAAATATCGTCGAGCTTGTGGGGGAGGGAGGGGGGGTAGTTTTTTGTTCTTCTTTTGAAACTTTCCGGCCCAACTTGTTGGGCGTAGGAAAAATATAGCGTCGACTCGAGTGCCAAGTTGATTAACCTTCTTTCGGGGTCCGGGGGAGTGTTTAATTATTATTTTTTTCATTATTTCCTCGTTCGCGCAAGAAATTAATCAATTATTGTTTACTTGGGGAAAGAAAAATTTGAATCAATCGTAATTCAATTCGAAGGTGGTATGTACGACTCCGGACAGTGGGGATTGTACGATTTTATGGAATTTAATTACGTTTGTGCGGCTCAAGGGACGTTATTTTGTAAATTCGACTGTAAAATCGTATAGGCTATTTTTGTTTTCAATCGAGGGAACGAAATTGTATTTACACTATCGACGACCCGAGTAGAAATATTGTCAGGCTGTCCTGATATTTGATCCGGGCTTGGTCATGCTGTGGTACGGAGGCATTACTTAAGGTATACCGTACTTTACCTGATCCGGCTAGTGTCAAGTGATAATCAAGCAACTGGAAGTACTGTTTCTTCCAGTTGCTTGATCCAGCCAGCGTCAGGCGGTAGTCAAGCAACTGGAATTACGGCTGACTTAAATTTGCCTGATGTGGCCAGCGTCAGACGGTAGTCAAGCAACTGGACGAGCCACTTGCACTTCGAAAACGGAATCCGTAAATTGTCCGGCACTGAGCAACCGATCGTCTTAAAATTTGGATGGTACCTAGAGAATTATGGCACAAAGTATATAAATATCTTATTTTTCCAAAATTTTGGAAAAATTTTTACAGATTCAGTTACCACCGGAAAAATTGTTCCGGTGGTAAAGCTTTGATTTTTTAACTTGATCAAGCCTTGATGTTTTACCCTGATCAATCCTTGATGTTTTACCCTGATCAGGCCGAAGTCAGGAAAAATGTCACAAAAACGTCCAGGGCTTGATCAAGAGATCAAGACTCTTGATCAAGCCCATTTTGTAGCCGGACCAGGATTTCTACTCGGGCGAAACGACAAAAACGAAACGTCAAACCATTTTCCATCCGGATGGCTTTCGATTCGAAAGAAAATTCAATATTTTTCGAAGCGATCAAAAAATTGTCCAGCTACTTTTTACAAGCATTGGCAACAAAAAAATTGACAAAACTTGGAAAAATTTCTATTGTCGAGTCATTAGAAGAAAAAAGAACTCGTTCGTTAAGAGTCAGTGATACCGGCGACGCGCGCTTGGAAATTTTGATCCACACTCATGCGAGCAGTAAACAACTGATCAGGTTAAAAATTGGCAGATACACAGAGAATTATGGCAAAAAGTGGCTCTTGCCATATTCGTTTGAAAACCTTGAAAAAAAATTTGCAGTTTCACTTATCATTGGAGACATGAAAGAATTTTGTATGGGTGCACGGATCAAATCGTAATATCTATGGCAAGAGCCGAACCGCAATTAAAAAATACACATTTCGAGCTTTATTTCATTTGATTTTATGCAGAAATGAATGAGAATTGGCGAATCAAAATTTTTGACAAGAAGATAACGACAACGGCTAGAAAATTGTACCGACATATAAAAAAAAAGTGTAACAAAATTCCGCGTGAGTACGCTGTCGAAATTTTCTCACGAGACTCGTACGATAACAGTCGAAGGCGAAGCCATATGCCGGAAAGCATTGCCGCTATATATTTATATATGTTAGACCGCGAGGCCTAGCCTCCTCCGTCGTCGTCAACTGTCACCCGGCCTGCTACCGCTACGCCTCGTGCATGTATACATATATACACCACGAGTGCGATACCGCGCGCTGCACATTAGCCCTACGTCAGGCGGACCTAGATGCTATATAAGAGCGGCTATGTGTGCGGCTCTCGTGGCTGTTTCGTCGCCGGCGACGGCGCGGGCCTCGTGAAATAAAGTCTCGTACCCTGTTTTATCGACAATGCGAATTGTCAATGATGCTCGTACATTTTTGCACCGAATGAAATAAAATAAACGGCAAAAAGTTCGTATTTTCATTGCGTGCTACCTGTATATTCATAAGTCATCATAAACTTCATGCAACTATCGGGAATATGCAAGTTTTATATATATTTATAGATAATGTATATATATCTTGCGATGGTTATAACGAAAAGTGGGCTTTATTTTTCAAATTTTTCAGAAAAAATGCCAAGAGCCCAATTCGGCTAGTATTCTCTATGTCGTGTAAAAATTTCAACTCGATCGGTTGCTCACAGCGCGCTTGAGAACGTTTCGAAATTAGGCTTGCGTTTCTCGATGCCGGCGAGCGTGAACACACACGTATAGCCGCAGAGCGCGCTACACATTAGCTCTACGTCAGGCGGACCTGGATGCTATATAATAATGGCTATGTGTGCAGCTCTGGTGGCTGTTTCGTCGCCGACGACCGCGCTGATCTCGTGAAATGAAGACTCGTACCTTGTCTTACCGACGAAGCAAATCGCAAATGATATTCCAATCTTTCCGTCGAATGAAATGAAATAAAACGAAAAATGTATGTATTTCTATTGAGCTACAGCGGTATATTCCACAGCTATGAAACAGTCGATGCAACTATCGGGAATATACATCTTTCATATATATGTACATAATATACCTATATATATTTTTATGGTAATTACAAAAAGTGTGGTTTGTTTTTGGAAATTTTCAGAAAAAATGTCAAGATCCCATTTCAGCTATTATTCTCAATGTACTGTCCAAATTTCAATTCGATCGGTTGCTTACAGCACCTTTGAACACATTTTTCGTTTTTGAATCGTAGATTTACATTTCTGGATAGAGTGAGCGTATACATAGGCATATGTATATATGTATATAGACGTATAGCTGCAGCGTGCGCTAAGCATTCGGCCTACGTCAGGCGGACAACGCGTATGCATAAAGATCTCTTCGCACCGCGTGGTCGAGTGACAGAAGAAAGCAAAACACGGCCGCGCTGTCATTTTCTAACGCGGAAGCTAAGCGGCATGGTTCATTCGCCTTGCTGTCGCATCAGTAAAAAAACGCGTACTACCGTAATTACGTGCTAATAAGAGATTATTAGGGCCGAAAAGTGATTAATCTATTCTTTCGTATATTCTAGTGTATGGTATATATATGTATATATATATATATAGTGTAAATAATAGTATTATATAATCAGTGAGTGAGTAGCCGAGATACAAAAAATAGGCAATCGAAGACAAAAAAAGGATAAACGGGCTCATTCTCGTCGGCAAAGTAATGTCTTCAGGTATATATCACCACACTTATACAAATAAAATTTTATTTATGTGATGATAAACCTGAGAATAACCTGAGATCTCTTTTTTGAGCTTTTAAGTTACGTGTGAAAAAGTAATGCCAAAAAATATGATTTTTTGTTTGTCTAGTATAGACTATTACTTATCGTAAAAAATAATATCTTTTTCTAACGAGAACTTAGAATATTGGCAATAAAATTGTTCTTTATTCGTTTCCCCACCACGGAACATACTCAGAACAGAGGGAATACGGAAAATCTAAATAATGTATAAAATTTTAACGATAAGACATGAATAGTGTATACAAGGAATATGTAGATTTTTGTAGACCCTGTTGTGTAGGAATCTGTAGAATTTCAGACTCGCAGCATTTGGTACATTTTTTGACGCCTGTATACTTGACTCTCGCTGACGAGAGTCGTCCGTCGCCGAGATCGCATTTTCTCGCTTGATGTCGACCATGTGTGATCGACGATGCTTTAGTAGCATCGTTCGATGGATAAAAGTATTCGAGTCGAAAATCGACCGAGAATTTTCAATTTTCGCTCGAGATTTTCAGTCTCGCAATATTCTGTAGATTGTTTGACGTATATATGCTTGCTAAAAGCTATTCCCGTCGAAACTCTACCGAGAATTTTGGATTCTTGATCGTGAATTTCAGACTCGGAATATGCTGTAGATTATTTGGCGCCTGTATATCTGACTCTCGCTGACGAGAGTCGTCCGTCGCCGAGATCGCACTTTCTCGCCTGACGTCGACGATGCGTGATCGATGATGCTTTAGAAGCATCCTTCGACGCATAAAAATATTCGAGTCGAAAATCGACCGAGAATTTTCGATTCTCGGCCGGGATTTTCAGACTCGCAATATTCTGCAGATCTTTTGACGCGTCTATGCTTGCATAAAAATATTCCCGACGAAACTCTATCGAGAATTTTGGATTCTCGATCGTGAGTTTCAGACTCGAAATATTCTGTAGATTGTTTGGCGCTTGTATATCTGACTCTCGCTGACGAGAGTCGTCCGTCGCCGAGATCGCACTTTCTCGCCTGACGTCGACGATGCGTGATCGATGATGCTTTAGAAGCATTCTTCGACGCATAAAAATATTCGAGTCGAAAATCGACCGAGAATTTTCGATTCTCGGCCGGGATTTTCAGACTCGCAATGTTCTGCAGATTTTTTGACGCATCTATGCTTGCATAACAATATTCCCGACGAAACTCTACCGAGAATTTTGGATTCTCGATCGTGAGTTTCAGACTCGGAATATTCTGTAGATTGTTTGGCGCCCGTATATCTGACTCTCGCTGACGAGACTCGTCCGTCACCGAGATCGCACTTTCTCGCCTGACGTCGACGATGCGTGATCGATTGCTTTAGAAGCATCGTTCGACGGATAAAAATATTCGAATCAACAATCGACCGAGAATTTTCGATTCTCGATCGAGATTTTTAGACTCGCAATATTCTGCAGATTTTTTGACGCATATATGCTTGCATAAAAATATTCCCGTCGAAACTCTATCGAGAATTTTGGATTCTCGATCGTGAATTTCAGACTCGGAATATGCTGTAGATTATTTGGCGCCTGTATATCTGACTCTCGCTGACGAGAGTCGTCCGTCGCCGAAATCGCACTTTCTCGCCTGACGTCGACGATGCGTGATCGATAATGCTTTAGAAGCATCGTTCGACGGATAAAAATATTCGAGCCGAAAATCGACCGAAAATTTTCGATTGTTTGACGCAAATATGCATTTGGCTCAAGAGAGCTGTTTAACCAATGCAACGAGCCGAGCCGAGACACGATCGAGATTCTTTGATTCTCGGTTGCACATCCGCAACTCGTCAGTATTCTACATATTTTTTTGACACATATCGGACAGAATTGTAGTTTATAAAAACTGTTTATAAAAAAATAAGCTGCTTGAAAAAAAGAAATTCTTCCGCATATATCTTTGCAGAAATCCGGGTATAGATATACCCATTCAGAAATATGAATGTATATATATACATGTGGTCGAAGCTGCGAGATCGGTTCGCGCGACTCGTTTGTTTAGCTTCGCCTCTTTCTCTCCGAGGGGAGCGGCGGGGAGAAACGCGGGCGATCGCATATCGCTACGAGGCCTCGGCGCTTGGCCCGCCTAGACGTATCGGAGCCTCGTAGCATACGCGCGCCATGCCATCTAGCGGTAATTAGCAGTGGCTCTTATCCAAATGCTACGAGCTCTGCACTACCGCGACGAAAGCGAAGCCGTCTGAATTTTCCGCTGGGTATCACTGCCTCTTAAACTTAACAAAGAAAAAAGGGGGAATTTTGCCCCATGGGGTTGGACGAGAGACGTGAAGAATTTCGAGCCTTCGGTTATCGGTTCAATGAGGGATTCGGTGTAATTCGAGAGAATCGATGACGCCATGTGTGGTCACTCGGTATGTGTCCCTATCTCTCGTGTGAATTCTCGTATTCCTCTCTCTCTCTCTCTCTCTCTCTCATTCTCTCTCTCTCTCTCGATCGTGTGAAATTCTCGTATTCCTTTGCCGGTCGCGAGGGTCCTCGGCACGACCCGACCTCCATGGCCCGGGCTACAAGCTCGGAATCCTAAATGACACCTTCGACCTATCTCGTCCTCTCGTCCCTTCCAGCGAACCAATGACAACCTGAGATAATTGTCGTTGATGCTGGTTAGATCGGTGGCTTGGATTACGAGAATAGATCGCGCCGATGCATCGGGAATAAAGGGAGGTGCGGAGAACGGGGTAAATCTCCTCCGGATATACGCCTTGTCCGTGTCTGTTTGTGTGCACGTGTAACAATGTGTATGTTTGTGTATGTGTATGTGTGTGTGTGCGTCAATAATTCACCTGGATCGATCCATTTATACATAGAAAGTTCCATATATATACATATATATATATCCAATTTTTACAACGATTTTAAATATGGAACAAGATGCTTCCGAGCTCCGGCCACTCAATCATGCACGCTTCGATCAATATTCAACATTATAATTCAGGATTTATAGTTCACGCGGTTCCCGCAGCGCGTCGAGTGGAAATAAAAATTGCAAGCTTTTTCCTCGTGTTCGTCGATTTATCAATTAACTAGATTTTTTGCGAATCGTGCGTGAATGCGAGGCGTACGAGCGTACGAACGATCGAAACAAATATTCAAACTCGATCGAGACTTTCGATATTTTTTGTTAAGCAAATTTTTAACTAGGATCGTCCGTTTTTTTTTCTTCATCAAAAAAATATATATACATACATATATGTGTGTGTATATATATATATATATATATATATATATATATAAATGTATATGAGTATTTTGTTTATGTCGTTGTGGAAAAACTCACCCAATGCCGGTGTCGTGTAGTCCCAGCTCTCCGCGTCGTTTTTGTAGACGTTCAGCTTAGTCGGCTGTAACACACGAGAGAGGCCAGAGGGTAAGGAAAAATATAGAATTATGTATGTGTATGTATATATATATATATCACGTGTTATATAGAGACGCGTATCGTAGAGCTACGGGATAAACGTAATCAAGTCACCGTGAGAAGCCGGTGCTATACCCGCGTCAAAGTACTAAAGAAAGAAAAAACTGGTGAGTGCTGAAGGGGATGGAGGGAGGAGGGGTAGGGGGTGGCGGATAATATTTGTTCACGGTTTTTTATCTGGACGCGTGTGTATGTTTTGTACGAGCAGGCTCTTAACCGAGTGAGAAAATAACATGTAAAGGCCTTTCGCGTGCCAGCGAGAGAGTGAGAGAATAAAAGAGAGAGACGGAGGGAAAGAAAGGAAGAGAGAGAGAGAGAGAGAAGAAAAGGAAACGCTAAAGATGAATAAAGAAACGCGAGGAAAAACATTTCGTGCGAGAGGGTTTCTCGCGAAATAATTTTATCCGCGCGTACGAGATCCTCGTTCGAGCATATTCTAATCTCGTGTGCGCGCGTTTCTCGGCTCGTGGACCGTGAAATTTCATCCTCGAAAAAAATTATCCTTCTTTTCCCCGATTGCAAAAAATGATTGGACATTTTCCACGTTTCGCTCTTTTCTCTTTGTTTTTTTTGTTTTCTTCGCGCTCATTTTTTGTCGCGACACGCGCGACTTTCGGATTAAGTTGAGAGAGAGAGAAAAAAAAGGATAAACGAATCGCAGGTGTGTTGGATGAAAAAATGAGGAACGCCGAGGTTCAACGCACCGCGGTCGATTCGAACGTGGCACTTTATCGATGTTGCGGAAAATTGCGAGAGAATAAGAGTGAGATGAGGGAAGAGGGCGAGGGAACAAAAAAAAAGAAACAGTGCGAAACACCCAGGAGAGAAAGAATGGAGAATGTACGAAAAATCGGTGCGTGGGACGCGAAAAATTTGTCGAGAGAAAGAGAGAGAAAAAAATGTCTAGAATTTAATTAAATTCATAACTTACGACGAAGTATAACATGATATGAGGGGGAAGGATATAAATTTTGTATTTTTCTTTTTTATCGCGGATTTAACATGGTTATGGTATTTAATACGAGTCGTCGCAGGGAGCCCCGAGGGGGTAGGAGTCGACTATCGCACGAAGGTCGAAACTGTCGCCAATGCCTCGTGGCGAGTTTTCCATTAAGTTAAAGCCTGGAAAGGGACGAATGTGTGATGTCGAGGAAAGCGTAGAAAAAGCGAGGCTCGAGATGGATGGAGAGGGAAGAAAATTAGTGAGAGAGGAAGTGAAACAGAGAAAGAGCGAGGGGGGTGAAAGCCGTGTATAAAATGCACGGAGTAAGCACCAAAGAAGACCCGCAAGTCCTTAATCTTTTTCTCGGTGCTGTCGAAACGGGTGCAAAGAGCGTCACGGGGCCAGGGCAAACAGAAGATCACGATAATGGGTTCGCTCTTTCTCTCTCTCTCTCTTTCTCTCTCTCTGACTCTCTCCCTTCATCCCTCACGTACTATAGTGAAGCCCGTGACGAGTCTCGACTACCAAGAGACATACTCGAGTGTATACGGTATAATGTCGAGGATTAATACATAAGCTATAACCGTCGTTACATATCCATATGTCACTGTGGAGCCACCGGACTGACGATAATGCACTTTGAACCCTCACGCCCGATACATCTCTCAATTACATTGTACCCGAAGCTCTTGAAACAGAGAGAGCGAGAGAGGGGTAAGGAGCGAGAAGGGTGGGGGGGGGGGGGGGGGGGGGAGAAAGAGAGACAAATGGAGATACTCTCCGGAGACTCGTCGTCGCGTCTATGTATTGTATATTGGTAACAAAGTTTTGGCACGGAGGGATGCGCTACCTGATCCCGACTAGAAATTTTCATAGGGTCAACCCTATATGGCATGCTGGCAGTATCAGGTTAACCCCACATAGGGAATACCCTGCAAGGTCCGGATAAAGACAGTATAGGGTTATCCCATCTAGGGTTTAAATAGGGAAGTACCGATAACGTCCTTATAATGGTTTAACAGGGTTATCCCATCTAGGGTGGGAATAGGGACGTACCGATAACGTTCTTATAACGTTTCAACAGGGTTATCCCATCTAGGGTTTAAATAGGGAAGTACCGATACTGTCCTTATAATGGTTTAACAGGGTTATCCCATCTAGGGAGGAAATAGGGACGTACCGATAACGTTCTTATAACGTTTCAACAGGGTCATCCCATCTAGGGTTTGGTTAAGGTAATGATGTAAGATCCCAACAATGTTTATTTAGGGGTAACCATATGAGTCATATGTGAACATTCTTTGATAAACCTTATTTATTTCGCAATAATAAATAAAGATACAAATATATTTTTCATAGATACTGCAATAAGTGGATATTATGAGATTTTGTTATCATTGTAGAACTTGGCTTATTTTTTAGTCGGAACTCAATTTTTCGACGAGTACATGTAGTTCCGCCAGCGGCCGACAGGCGGCGCATAGCCGCGAGTGCTTTCTCGCCGGCGAATGTCGCCCGCTGGCATTATAAAGCGGCATGCTGACCGATAATTCAACTCATCTTACGCTAAATTCGTAAGATAATAAATATGTTACTAATAATGAATAAAGAGACTTTTCAAATCGTAAAATCGATAATTCAACTCAGTCTATGGATTTGTAAAGAAAAGTCAGCTGCAAACATTGTTTATAGAGAAACAATAATAATATAATAATAATAATAATAATAATAAGAAATAATTTCACATTGTTAACCACTTTTTCTTCTAAGTTGCACCTGGGCGAAGCCGGACCCGGTGGCTAGTAATAAATAATCCTCTATTTGAAGAAAAATTCCAACCCAAATCCAACGCTACTGATTTCAGTGGGTTAATGGTAGGATCAGATAGGGCAGCCCCGATAAGAACCCAAATAGGGTTTACCCTAGGCAAACTCTGCCAGAACCCAACGAAAAATAGGGCTTACCCTAGGCAAACCCTGCCCAGAACCCAACGAAAACCCTAGAAGAACGTTACATACCCTATATGAACCTGATGGGGTAACCCGATGCTGACCCAATAAGAAATTGGGTTTACCCAATACTGCCAGCATAAGAACCCAACGTAAATTTCTAGTCGGGATGGGGTATTATTGACGGCATTGGGATTGATCGATATATGTAACTATGCGAAATGCGATCGGGTGTGTCTTCGTTGTGGTAGGTTTGATATTTTGGATAAATAGATTGATTTTAGTTAGAGGGTAGGTATTCATTGACGTACGATTGGTTGAACGATTTTATTTGGAAGATTGTCCGGTTGAAATGTTAGAAAATTTTAGCATGTATAGGGTTTTTGAATTGTTTAGCGATAAATAGTGGAAAACCAGGAATGAGAATGTGATATTCGTGTTGCGCGGGAAATTTCCGATTCCGTAACCTCCAATTCCGAAGCCTTTTTGGACGAAAAAAAATTTCGACCCTCGCCAGGTGCCGATAGTCGATATTCGTGATTTAGTTTTCTGACTTTGGGGCGTCCGGGAGTGGTAAAAATTTTTTTTTTACCAAAAACACTTTGTTGGGTCATTTCGGAATCGGAAATTTCCCGCGTAACACGAATATGATGATAAAAAGACGATTCGGAGCAAAAAAAGATTGACCCCATCCTAGGCCATTTTTTCACGTAATTTCCGAAGTGTCGCCATGGCCACAAAAATTGAGCTATCCGGATGTTTCTTGGCTGGTTCTGGAGTGCTCGGCGAGCTCTTTAAAAAGTTACTCGTGAAATTTTCTGTAGGACGAACCAAAACGGAGGTAGAGCATCGGGAAAAGTCCATTTTTTGAGGTTTCAAAAATATCCATCGAAATTGGCCACATTTTCCTTCCGGTGAATTTTAATCCTTTCTCAAGCTCTGAGAGCCTATGTCGATCGTAAATTTCCCGTAAAACAAGAAAATCACGATTTCGATCTCGATTTTTCAGACATTATCGACTTTAAGTGGGCCCAAGTAAGAATTCTGCCAGGGCTTAGACTAGGTCCCGATTATTTTTCCCTCACTTTACAAAGGCCCTAACAGGGCACCTGACTAGGTCCCTTGGTGGCCGGTCACACTTTGTCAGTGAGGACCTAAAGAGGCCTATAAATCAGGGCCCGGCTGGTTGCCTCAACAGAACCCTGCCAGAACCGAATCGAAGCCGTGAAGCAACCCTATTACTGCCCTATAATTACCAGCTTTATTAGTGGATACATATCAGTTTGTAAAAATCCTTGCGACAAGGATGTGCAAATAAAACTACCAAATAATAATAATAATAGTGGATACATATCAAGCGAGATGTTTTGCAATAATGAAAACAATTTTCTTCGGGTAAAGGGTTATTTATTACTATCCACCCGCCCCGGCTTCGCCCGGGTGTAATTTATAAGTAAAAATGGTGAAAAATGTAAAGTTAGTGCCTTTGTTTATAGAATTCCTCTATAATCAATGTTTGCATCTAAATTTTCGTTACACATCCATAGATTGATAATGAGTTAAATTATCGGTCAGCTTGCCGCTTTATAATGCCAGCGGGCGACGACTACGCGTGCGAGAAAGCGCTCGGCCATGCGCCGCCCATCGGCCGCTGGCGGAACTACATACTCGTCGCGCGGTGAGCACATACAACAACCAAACGGTGTTGTACGTAGGTATATGTGCTGTCATTCCTGCACGCATGAATATTATTTTTAAAAAAACTATTTTTATATTGTGAAATTTATTTTCCAAACATTCTAAATATTTATAGAATGCAAATTTTACTACAGATGATTTGAGAATTTTACTACAGATAATAATATTCATAATAGAATACAAATTATCTATAGTAAAATTTCTATTCTATAAACATTGAGAAAATTTGGAAAATAAATTTCACAATATAAAAAAAGTTTTTTTTAATAATATTCATGCGTGCAGGTAAAATTAACGCTTAAAAAGCTTAAATTAACTTTATATGTACATCACATCTATGGAAAATAAGTATAAAAACTAGACATTGGTGTAAATAACTTTGCAAATATTGTATGCTCTGTAATAACTACTGCCCTGATGAATCCCGATTAGGCCCTTTATCATTTACCTCGCTACGACCTTTTTTAAATAAATAAGGCAACCCTGTTATTTCCCTGTCGGGGCCTAGTCGGATTGTGTTGTGAAAATCCCTAGTAGGGAATCCATATTCAAACCCTTTTGGGCCCCGATCGTTTTCAGGGCTGCCCTACTAATTTCTTTCACGGGAATCGTCCGAAGCCTAAAACAAAAATGCAACATTAGTATCCTCCGTTAAGTTACCTGTCCCTCAACCATCCTAACGAACTAAATTTCAATAAAAAAAAGAAAACACAAACCAAAACAATCCCACCCAAAGTACCTAAAGTCAATCTTCACTCTCAACGTCTACAGCGACAAACTTTCTTTTACGAGAAAGCTTACATCCATCCCACCCTTTCTTATACAGGAAACTTTCCAGTCGCGCGAACATCTCCAGAAAGCCATTCTCACACTTCACCACCCACAGGTTTTGTTTAATAATACATAATTAATTCTTCAGATTTTCTTCTCCTTCATTTTCATTCACACCTATTCGTTTGTTCATCCGTCTTTCGACGCCGCGACTGTCGGTGCATCCACGCGCGATGGAGAAGAGAGGAGACCCCTCGGTTGCAAAGAGCAGAGTTCCCGCATCGTGGTATTACGGCTTACGGGTCGTTAGTAGGTGTTTAGTGGCTCGTAAATGTTTCGAAAAGCGCTGCAGCATCCAGCTCGTGAACGAGAGGGAGCGAGAGCCAAATAGAAGCAGAGAGAGAGAGAGAGAGGGAGGAAGAAGAAGAGGAAGATAGAAAGCTCACGATAGGGTCAAGAGCGACAGAGAGAAATCTCGAGCTTACAGCGAATAGGGTAAGAGGGACAGACGATGAGGAAGATAGACAGACATCGCACAGTGCCTGGAGCATCGGAATCAACGGAGTTGAAGGTTGCATTATATTCCCCGCAGACTCGAGGCTGTCCAGTTGGATGTGGTGCACTTCGTGAGTACACCTTCGTCTGTACATTTCAGCACGTTGCTTTGTGCACCGCACCCTCTGTGCTTCGAGTAGGATAAACCTCGTCGAGCTTTCGCGTCCCAGGCCGAGTAGAACGAGAATCATCGCCATTGACAGAGAATTTCAACTGTTCCGAACTAATTTCTGACGGTGTTGAAATTCGGTTGTGTTCCATATCGCACGAATCACGAAATTTGTTTAATTACACAAATTCCATCATAACTATTTGACCAATTAATAATTTTTCATTCTTCCGATAAATATGATTTTTAATTAAATAGATAACCAATGCTTTTTGTTAATAAAAAAAACAAGTCGCTCGGTGGAAGAAGAAGAGTGAGTAAACTCCTTCGATTGATCTCGTCGTGATTAAAAAATAAAAATAAATTTAAAGAGAGAAAAGAATAAAGAGAAAAGAAAAACGAATAAATCGATAATTCCGAAAATAGAAGAGTCTAGAATTATCACCGGGCGGAGAGTTTGTAACATTGAGGAAGGAAAAAAAAGAAATGAAAAAGGAGTCCAATGGCTTTGATTTCTCGCATATACCTACGGGACTGGGACGAAAATGTCACGAGTACATTGTCGCCGTCGGGCCTCCCGTCGCGGTAAAATACAAATCGTTAGGGCGTAACGAACGATCGCCGAAGTTTTTTTTACCGTACGAGAAAGAGACGGAGATAAAGAGAGATCGACAAACGACCAAAGTGTCAGAGAACGTTCCGGTGATTTTCTCCCCCGTATTTTTTTTCCTAGCGTTTTCTCGTCTCGCGGTGTCTCTCGAAACGAAAATGGACGTCAAGCAGGCGATATACGATTTAGGGTAGGGCAAAAATAAATATATATATATATTTATTCGAGAGAAAAAAAAATCGAGGGAGTGAGCGAAAGAGAGAGAGAGAGAGAGAGAGGGAAAGCGGAAATCGTAGGGGGCGCCCTCGTCCCCAATTAGATTAATCGAGACGGTACTCCGTCCATTCTGGACGCCGCCGGTAGGAAGGATTTCAAGCAGAGAGAGAGAGAGAGGGAGAGTACAATCTGCTCCCGGTATCACCTCTCGCAAATTGTCTCGAGCTCTCGAGACTCGAGCGGTTGAACGAAAAAAAAAGAAGAAAAGGAAACGAAACGAAGAAAGAAGAAAAAGAAACAAAGGTCATGAGACGAGAGAAAAAACAACGAAGACTGTAGCAAAAAAGCGAAACGGTGAGAGTGAGAGCAAGAGAGAGAGAGGAAAAAAACAGATTCGAGGTGGGTCTCAAATTGGTTAGGCTTCTCGCGCCTGTGTCGCGGGAGAGTGAGAAGTGCAACATTTTACTTCGAGTCCGTGGTGGTGCGAAACTATCCCTGGGGGTGTGAGCAGGAAATTCGCAGGAGAAAGATAGAAGGGGAGAGAGAGAGAGGTGCAAGTGGCGTAGAGAAATTTTTGGCCAAGCTCCAATCCTCTCGTCCGGTCGGTCAGAGTCGCGAGTTCTTCTCTCATTGCCGAACTCTTGCCCGTCGGTCTCTCGACCGATAGTACGCAAGCCAATATATATAGAAAATAAAAAACGTAAAAAAATAACAGAAAGAGAGAGAGAGAAAGAGAGAGAGAGCGAGAGTTTAAAGTTTGGTACGATCGAGAGAGAAATGCCCGCTGATGGTTTTGCGAGCTGTCGACGAAAATCATTCGATGTATTTGGGTCAGACGAGCGAGAAAACGAGCTAGAAGGAGAAAGAGGGAGGAAGGGAGGGAGGGAGGGAGGTAGGGAGAGATAGACAGAAAAGGATAACTATATAGTAAACGAGCTAACGTTCGTTTCAGTGGGATGAAAATAGCGCGAAACATCGATGAGGTCCGCCCGATACTTCTCTCCCTCCTTCGATCTCTGGCCTATTGTCGAAGCTTCGAAATATCTTCGTTAAGGCCGATTCATCGAGGACAGGAAGAAGGGCTCGTTCCCACAACCGCAAACCGTAACTCTCGACAGCACGCGACATACCAAGCCCGCTATTCTCATTTATATCTCTCTATACATATATATTTCTCTCTCTCTCTCTCTTTTTCATATATGTACATAGTGATACAAATTGAATGGCAGGTTAGTTTGGCGTACGACTTGTGGCCTACGAACGTTCGAGGAGAGGCTTTGGGCGTTTGACCGGATGGCCTCTGACGCTCTTACGACCGGAAGTAACTACGTGCCGCACGGAAGAATGACCGCCTCGACGAGAGAGCATCGATGTGTGCTGCCCTCCTATTAAAGCCACGACGCGAGTTTACCACTTGCGCGAAAGCTCTCGCTCTCGCTCTCGCTCTCGCTCTCTCTCTCTCTCTCTTTCTGTGTGGCACGGTTCTGTACCGTAGCAATGCCGGAGACAGGTGTTTTCGACAAATAGAATCAATTGAATTAGATTTGTCGATTGGAGCGACGGTAATGGGGAAGAGAGAGAGAGAGAGAAAGCGAGGGGGGGAGAAAGAAAGAGAGAGAGAGAGAGAGAGAGAGAGAGAGAGAACAACATGGTTGCTGACGTCGGTTCGATTGTCCACGGTTTGACTTTTCGCCACCCGAGGTGATGACAAAGTATGAGAGGAAAAAGAGAGAGAGAGATTTCCCAATTTCGGGAAACAAATATCGAAACAATGGGGAGCTAAATAAATTCGATCGGTAAGGAAATCTTTTTTTTTTTGTTATTATTTTTTCAAAGACGCGCGATCCTTTGATCGAAATCGTATATAAGCTCTTTACGCAACGCGACTATTATTATTTAATCGACAATTACAGTTGTCCTCAAGGAAAATGGAAAAAGGCTTCGTTATCGACCGATTAAAATCAACTGGTCGACGATGACAACTAACAAATTTTTTTAACACTAGCAACGACTGATTGTCAAGCTAATTCGAAAATCATTGATCACAAACTTGACTCGACGATCAATAATGATTAAAAAAAAGATCATGAAAATCCAACGATTTTCACGATAATAAAGAAAATCCGGTTTAAAAAAGCGATAACGATCCGCAAAAGAAGAAAATAGAGAGAGAGAGAGAGAGAGAGAGAGAGAGAAAAAAAAACATGGAAAAGTAACGAGACGAAACCGCGAAATAAAGTGTCAAAATCACGAGACTCACCGGCTCGAACTAAGACCAACAGTGCGGGTGCAGATGAGAAGGAAAAAAAGTTGGCGTTCCAATTAGCAAGCTAGCCCGCTCGGTAAATATGAGGAATTAATTGAAAAGCCGGCTTTCGTTTCCTTTCGCTCTGCGATCCTATCTCGATTTTCGACAACTCCACCTCGTTACTCATCCCACTACCCTTAAGGTGCCTGTTTAGTTTATAGTTTACACGCGAGAGAGAGAGAGAGAGAGAGAGAGAGAGAGCGACGTTACTCTCGATGATGCATCCGGCGAGTATATGAGCCCGCACATGCAAGCAAGCAAGCAAGCAAGCAAGCAAGCAAGCAGCAGCACCGAACCCCGTTCCTGTCACATCAACGTCACGTTTCTGAAATACACGGTCTATATTCGTCACGTTGTACCAATACCAATCCTCCCCCTCCCCCTCTCTCTCACTCTCTCTCTCTCTGACTGGGTAGTCACTAGGTACCGCAACCCAGCAGCTCGATCGTATCAAGTACCTCGTGTGTCTCTATACGCCTCACTGGCATATCACTATATATACGTTTATTTTATACACGTATACATAATGTAGGCTAGCCATTTACCCGATGTCTGGAGGACTTTGCCGCCGGTTATTTGGTGCTTATGCACGTTGGGTGCGTATATGAGATTGGCCAACCGCACCGGTTTACCGTGCCGCTTTTGCTCATTCGTGTACATACTCAAATATACCATTGAGAGGGGTGGGAGAGTGAGAGAGAGAGAGAGAGAGAGAGAGAGAGAGAGAGAGAGAGAGAGAGAGAGAGAGAGAGAGAGAGAGAGAGAGAGAGAGAGAGAGAGAGAGAGAGAGAGAGAGAGAGAGAGAGAGAGACGGGGAAGAGGTATAAAGAAGAGTGCAATATCACAGGGTGCAGTGTACACACCGCGACCGAGCATATTAGAGTGGACGGGTTTTCGAGGGGGTTAGCAGATCTCTCTCGCTCTCTCGCTCTTCCTCTCACTCTCTCGGTCATGACGTACTATAAATATAATTTGAACTATCTCGCAAAACGAATAGTGCAGTTTCGCATATAAAAGCTCATGTATATATGCGAGACAGACCGAGAGAAGAGAAGAGAGAGGGCGAGAGGGCCCGCGAGAGAGAGAGAGAGAGGGAGGGATGTACGTGTGTCCGTCATTCATCGTGTTGGAACTCTAATTCGCTCGGCTCGCTTTTCATTTCGACTGAAAAGTTGTACTCCCCGAATTTTCCACTTCCTGCCGGGCACTTTTTTTTCGTTGTTTTCCCTCGACCATATCTAATCTGCCCCGCGAGAGTTCGCTGGTAGGGAATGCAGGAGGGAAGGAAAGGGAGGTTTAAACCCGTCTTTTGTGGCTACGTAATTTCACGACCACCGAGAGACGGGGATACGAAGCATTTTCCATGAAAATACTCGTCGCACAATTTTCAGGAAAACTGTAAAAGGAAGAACGGAGAGAGATAGAAAGAGAGAGGAGAGAGAGAGAGAGAGAGAGAGAGAGAGAGAGATTTGTTGGAAACATTGATGAAATTCTTGCCATTGAATTTCTGGCTCGTACCGATTGTAACAACATTTTCCACGGAAGTGACAACCCTCGACTCTTCTCCTTTCAGGCATTGTCAAACACGTATTCATTATAGTCTCGTTCTCTCTCGCTCTCTCATTCTCCGTGGCTCTCACGTATGCGATTTTAGTTTACTTCTCGGTTCTCTCGAGTCTCCTCGATCAGCCTCGTTACATCTTCTCCACACGAGGTACGTGGTACTTTCCGACGTTAATGTTATTATTATTATTTTATATCGTCATCACTATTATCATTGTTATAATTATTACGTTAATAAAAATCATAATAATAATAAATAGTCATTATAATTATTATTATTATTATTTTTATCATTATTATATTATCAATCAAATGGTTGTATTTCGTGATTTGATTTTATCAGATTTGAGAAGAAAAGCGTATTTGTAGAAAAACAGACAGCCAGAGAGAGACAGACAGAGGGAGAGAGAGAGAGAGAGAGAAAAAAGAATAAATGATTCATGAACTTTTATCATTGCTATTCCCTCTTCCGATATTTTTCCTCGTCTCGAACGACAACGGGTTCAAGGCACCGAGAGTCAATGCTCATCGGTCACAACGCGACGCATCAAATTATTTAAATTATATCGTACGTGTACCGAGTTGCATACGTTTTGTAGAATGACGTTGTCGAGGGAATTCTTTTTTTTTTTCGTATTTTCCTTACGTCGAGCGACGGCGATACAAGACGCGAGCGAACTCTTCGAACATCGCGAAAAAATGTTCTTTTCATATTTCCGGAACTGTCGAACGAACCGCGAATCAAATTTGGTCGTTCGGTAATTATCGATCGACGATCGATCGATCAATTAGCAAATTAATATTTATCGAATGTTAATCGAATCGAATGAAATGAAAACCAATCGGTCGATCGATTTCTACGTTCATAAATCGTCCGATCGGACGATTGATCCTTTTATATCAATTTATTTTCTCGTCGATTAATCAATTTTTCTTTTTCAATCTATTTATCGATTTTCCATTATTCGATGAATTTTTAATCTTCGAACATTGAATATTGTTTCTACATTTTCCAATATAAATTCTTCCATTTTTATTTAAGCAAGCGCGAGATTAAGATGGAAGGATTACGCGAGAATGGAACATAACGACCGGAGTGAATCTTTACGGGGGTTGGTATGCATCAACATGAAAACTTAGTGTTTCGTGGTTGTTTAACGATCACTCCGGAGGGACCATGGGGAGGGAATTTCGGCGAGTACGACAGAGTGAGACAAAGTATGGGTTTACGCGCGTTTGCGAGATGAAGAGAGAGCGAGTGTGTGTCTGAGAGAGAGACAGAAAGAAAGAGAGAGAGAGAGAGAAAGGAGAAAGACGAATGAAGAGAGAAGTGATGACTGACGACGTCTGTGGGACGTCGTCGGAAAGTCCGAGGCACTCGTGTATTATAAAGTCTTCTCTCTCCGCGCGTTGTCTCGTTGCACATTCCGCATTTTCCTTGCTCTTTTCTGCCTCCGACACGCGAATACCGAGGCTCGTCGTGCGCGGGACGAAGAGAGCGCAAAAAGCGCATGCGGAGAAGCGACTCTCGGATTACCAAACGCCGCTGGCCCTCGTTTCGCGTCAATGGACATGAAAATATTGGATAACAAACGTTTGGCTGATACTCGAGCTTCGTTTAAATATACGACCGCTTTCATTTGCAACGAAAGATTTTTTTTTTTTTTTTTTTTTTTTTTTGTAGTTTTCGTCTCTTTTGCGCAAATGGACGAAGGCCAAGATTTTCAGGCTCAAGTTTTAAGCATTTTGTTGTTGACTTTGTTTATCAGTCCTAAAGCTAGGAAGAAAAAACGAGTCCTGCTGCAGAAGCGTGAAACATTTTTAGTATTTTCTAATCTTTGGATTTTGAAAATTTTAGTAAACGACGTAATATCGAAATTTTACAATTTTATTTTGGCATTAACCTAACGATTAAATACTCCAATTTATATATACGTATTATTTCTAAAAGAAACTCGATCCTGTAGCCTGAGAAACAAAAATAAATTCCACGCTTTTTAATATTCTCACATTTTTTCTTCTTTTTTTTTTGCAATTTTATAAAATACCACAATATTGAATTATTAGACATTTGGTTCTTTTCACTCGAGGCGTCGGTCGCAAATTTGATTTAGAGTTAAGCCCGGGCCGGTCAATTAGGAATCGAGGAAAATAAATGATGACGAAATTGCATTCCATCCCACCCGGAAATAGTTTGTCTTCGCTTATCGACAAGCCATTACTATATATATATATGCTACACGTCTGCATAGTCATATATAGACAGTGAGAGCAAGAGAGAGAGAGAGAGAGAGAGAGAGAGATCGAGGAAGAGAGAAGACTCGATATGGCTGGTCGAACGCGTTAAACAGCAGTACACCCTTGAAACGTGAAATCATCGACTATTTTTGGAAGGGCGAGAGCAATAAGGCGAACCGACTAATGGATCTTGGGTTGTTCAGAAAGAGAGAGGGGTGGGGGACGGGAGGGTGCGGGGGAGAGAGAGAGAGAAAGAGAGAGAGGGTAACACGCGCGCACACCGACAAATCGAAGAAGAGAGGCAACGCCACCCAAGATTCGAGACAAGCCATCAACGAAGAATTCAAACAGCTATGGAACGTCTGTGTCAAACTTTAAAAGAGCGAGGAGGAGAAGGGTTAAAGACGAGAGAAATGTTTCTGTAACGAAAACTAGGAAGCTCAAACTCGCGCGACCGTCCATTAGACAATTTTCTCTTTTCATCTTTGTCTTCTTTTTTTCTTTTTTCTTTTTTTTTTGTCATCTTTCTCTCGTCTTTTTTTTTATTATCTCCGATGCCAAAATTCGAGCTAATTTTATGACGGACTGTGTGAATGTACGAAAAAGAAATTATATTTTGAATTTTTTTGACAAATTTTCTGATAAAATGTTTTGCAAAATTTTAATTTTAGTTTGTTTAAGGAAAAACGTTGTGAAATTAGATTCGATCGATTCGAGGGAAATTAATTTCGAAATCTTTATTGAAATTGCAATTTTGGCTCGTTTCGACAATTTTTGGGGGGTTTCTTTTTTTCATTCATGAAAAGCGAAGCGAAGAATTTAATTTTAGAAACGCGTGAATTATGAAAGACCGGGTGTGACTCATCCCTCATGCGCAATTGCAAATTCACCGACTCCCGCGAATGACAATGCAATTTCATTTATTCTTCTTCTCGTTCGTCTTCGGATTTGCCCGAATACGAAAGAATTCGTACAATAAATCGTCGTATTGTCGCGGGAGCGCGCGTTCGCTGACGAATTTCACGCGTATCTCGGCTCCCGCGTGGCAATTAATCTATAAACGTCTTGGCATTAGCCCGTAATCCGCGACAGAGTTATGGTAGCAAAAGTGCGAACCGGTAATAACGAAAAGTCACGATGGTTGTATAAAGTCGAGAGTGAAATGCCGACGTAAGGAAATAAGAAGAAAAGGAAGAAAGAGAGAGAGAGAGAGAAAAAGAGAAGCTGCGCTTCATCAATCGTCGTGGATCGCCAATTTTCGTAATTCGTTGCCAAGATTTAACACGTCGAACGGAGATTCACAGTCGAGGCAGGGATAATAAACGAGAGATTCTCGACCGTAACGACGACGTCTAAGCATACCCGATACGACGAACGGCCAAATTATCCGAAGAAAAGCTTTCGAGAGATCTCGTCCGACGGAGCACTCGACGCACACGGTCGAAAAACGCAAAAGTTCCGACGGACCGAAAGTCTCCACTCTCTTTTCTCCTCGTCGAGAAAATCTTCGAGGACACGGGCCAACGTTTCGAATCCAATCCGTGGAAACGTTTTCTCGATTTTCAAAGCAACCGGACATTTTCTTTATTTCTAGTTCTCATTCACCTTTAACAGGTTCGAGGGAGAAACATCGCCCTACTAGATATCGCACGTGAAACTTCCCTTTCGCTCTTATAACCCCTTCCTTACTCTTATTCCCTCCTTCGCTCACGCGTTACGTGACCGGATTTCCGGATCATCTACCGTGTATCCTCATCGAGCGGTAAATTCTCGTAGGAAACAAAAACCGTATTTTCCACGATAAAGATAACAAGAAAAAAAAGAAGAAGAAGGAATTCCAATATCACTCGAAACTTGGCAACTCTCGGTGCACGCCACCCAGATGCAATTTGGGAATATATCCCGAAGTCGACGGTGCATCGTGAAACTTACGCGTTTGGTGAGTGAGAAAGGAAGAAGAGAAGAATGAGAATATACAGGTATACCGGGTGTCCCAAAAGTAAAGGAACATCTGGTACCTGCGGGTAGCTAGTGATGTCAAGAATACACGTGCGAAATCAGAGCGCTGTATTCGCGATAGTTTTTAAACCAGAGACGATCTATGTTGTCTAATCGGAGAGCTGGACACGGCTGCGTTCGAACGCGATCGAGAGGATAGCCGCGCGTGTCCCAAGTTTAAAGGGACGTCGAACGTCGCGTTCCTCGTGCTACCGCAGCGCGTGAGCAGAATTCGTACTAACTACGATCGACGAACTATAGCTCGTATTCGATGGCTATAGTCTCCAGTCTGGCGACGAGCCAGCGACGATCGACGTCTCTTTAAACTTCGGACACGCGTCGCTATCCTCACAATCGTGTTCGAACGCAGCCGCTTCCAGCTGTTCGATCGGGCAACTTAGAACGTCTCGCGTTTGAAAACTATTGGGAGTTGAGCGTGGAGACTTCACACGTGTGTTCGTTAGATTGCCAACTATACGCAGGTACCAGACGATCCGTGACTTTTTGGGACACCCGGTATATGTAAATATAGAACGTTGGTGCGTGTGAAGCAAGAAAAATTGAAGTCCGATGGGCGTTGAATCGAGGCTTTTGGAGCATAGAGAGAGAGAGATCTCTCGTTGCTATTATTGTGTATAAACTGCGTGCCATTCTGATTCAGATCGTTAAGTAGTCACGGTCGAAACGACGCTTAACAAACCGCGTGCCCCGACGGTGGTGCACGCGGCTCTCGCGATACCGCAAATTATCGACGCGTTAAATTCTAGCACTCCGTTGTTCTTTCTCCCGTTCGCATTCTACTCGGCTTTGAACAACGGGACGGTCTCTCTCTTTTTCTCTCTCGCGAGCCTACGCGTTACCAAAGACCCAAGTGGCGCACCGTTAATTCTCTTTTGTTCGGCGAAAGTCGCGTAATAAAAAAAACTAATAATAATCGTACAAAATTACCAGCTTGGCTTGATACTTTTTTGCAAATTTTTTTTAAGATTCCATAATTAAGGCCTATGATCCCTCGCCTGGTATAGAAAGAAAGCCACAGACACGAGTGCGACTATATGTATGACGAAAATTTTTTTAAAAATCGATCGAATGAAAAATTTACAAATAAAATATGGAATTAATTTTCCGATTAATTTTTTTCACCATTTGTATCGTGTCAAAAATTAATAATGTAATTATTATCGAGAAAAGATCCAAAATTAAATTGTTGACAAACATTTCTGCTATTTAAAATAAAAAATGACACAAATATCGGGAAAACTTTTAATGAAAACTTCCTCAAGATCGCACAAAAAACCAATCTTAAGACTTAAATTTATAATTCTAAGTAAATTTTCGCATCAAAGACCGAATCACGTCTTGGATGCAACAGGACCATGACAATTCTTTTTCCTCCTCCTCCTCCAATTACAGAATTATATCCAAAACTCGGGAAAAGGACATCGGGAAGTTTATCAAACGGCACCAACCTTCAAGAATTCATGAGTGCGCGCCGAATGGGACACGAAAACTTGCTCTCTCCTCCGTGAATATTCATGCCACCAAAAACTTTTGGGTATAATTTGACATTCCCAACAAAAGAAACATTTTCGATGAAGAAAAAAAAAGAAAAAGAAAAAGAAAAAAAAGCTGGTAACCAAACCGATGCTGGGTTGCTGGTATCATGGCAGGGGTATTTTCCCGAGTTTCGTGGTCGATCCTCGAATACTGAAATATCATGGATGTGCGAGCGTGAATAAGCCGCGAGTGGAAAACCTGTCGCGATAGTTTTGTGGAAAATGGTCCATTATCATTCCTCCTCCTCCTCCTCCATCTCCTCCTCCCACCCCCTTCTTTCTTCCATCTCTCCCCACCACTCTCTTTTTCTTTCGTTTCATCTGTCCTCGCTCTACGCTATAGGACTGTAACTCGGCAAAACTTCGGAAACACAGGTGCTCCCAGACTACGTAATACTTCTGTCTTCCGGTTTCTCTCAATTTCGGGCTACTTTTCCTATATCGGTCGAACAACCGCGGGAACATATACCATCGTATCGTCCTTTCCTCGCCCATCCACCCATCCTATCTCCCTTTCACGCTTTCTCCTTGACAATTACACCCAACGGGAAAAAAATCTTTAAGGTCTCATTGCAACGTAGAACGTCTCTCTTTTTCGTTTTCTCTCTCTCTCTCTCTCTCTCTCTCTCTTTCGCTCACGGTCGACTCTCCATAGGAAACTTATACCATGAAAAGCTCGACTGTCCTGTCAGATCTCGTTTCTCCGTTTCCCATCTCCCGTGTGTTTCCCCACTCGTAATTTGCAATTCAAAATGTTCTCTATATCCCCGCGAGACTATAGAACGCGAAAGCCAACCCCCTTACTCTTCGTGCAATTCAGCCCTCCCCTGCCCCTCTCGTGCCCCTCTTCGTCGTCAACCCCTCTATTACTTTCCGTTCTAGCGAGTAGCGTTCTTCTCGTGTCTATCTCTTCCGTTATTACGAACGTCACCTCGCACGGAACCAAATTCAATTTCATTCAAATAATAATAATACTCATGATAATATAAATAATAATAATAATAACTACAATAATAATAATAATAATAATAATAATAGTCAGCATAATAATGATGATAATAATAATAAAAACGAGCAATGCGTCTTCAGAAATTGGGTTGTATCACTATTTTTTTTTATTTTTTTTTTTCGAATCTACTGATATGATAATTTGAGATAAATTTTTTTTTCAAATTTTTTCATCGATTTTTAACATAGTTATGGCCCTTTGAAACTCGGAAAAGGCTCGGGCCGCTCGAACGCTCCGGAAACCTCCGAGCGCACCCGAACCGCCTGTGACGTCAGAATGCGTGTGGACAGCGTCACTCTGTATGGAACGCTAAGCAAACGTGCACGGACTGAGCGTTTAATTATCGTTTACAAAATGTTTACACCGAAAAAAAGTTATCGTTATTGTTTTGTGCCATTGTGCAAAAATACAACGAAAAGCACACCAAACAAAATATTTTTTCGTGTGCCAAACGACGAAAGAAAGAAAAAAACTTGATTTAGTGTGGCTCGACGTCCAGACGCGCCATCCAAAACGAACTTTTTTTGTTGTCAAGATCATTTCGATCTTAAAGACGACATGGAGAATTATGTGCGATTTTTTTCGAAAAAACGATTCAGACCCGAGAAAAAAAATATGAAGGTAAAAAAACGTGGTCGAAATTTTTCCTAAATTTCAAAACGACATGAAAAATTTTTGAAACAAAATATCGAAAAAATGGCTCGATACAATGTTTATAACACTTTAATATCGACGCTGCTTACGAAAACTAGCATGTTTCAGATTTCTTACGAAGAGAAGCACGTCTGATATCAGCGCGAAAACTAGCATGTTTCGACTTTTGACACGAAAACTAGCACGTTTCTATATTTGCCGCGAAAACTAGCATGTTTCGGCTTTTGCCACGAAAACTAGCATATTTCGGACATACCAGTTATCGTGGCACAAGCCGAATCATGCTAGTTTTCGCGGTGAGAGCCGAAACATGCTAGTTTTCGCGTCGAATATCGAAACGTGTTGGTTTTCGCGGTGAAATTAGAAACGTGTTAGTTTTCGCAAGAAATTTGAATCATGCTACTTTTCGTAAGCAGCGTCGATATATACCCACAACAAAAATGGTGAAAATCCACCGTATGGTTCCTGAGGAAATGTACATTGAAAATGAGCATTTTTCGAACCAATGGTTTTCGAGTTTGAATTGGTCCCAAAACTTTTCTAATTTGAATATCTTCTAAAACCACATATAGAATTATTAATATAGTATTTCTGAACAAAAGTAGAAAAAAATCGTCGAAAAATGTTGAATAGTTTTGTAGATATGTTAATTTTAAGCAAAAAAGGTCGGATAGGCCCTTCCGAATATGTCGAACCTCGTTAAACGCGATCAGGTAGCAAGCCCCAGCAAGCCCGGGTAACGAGACGCGCATTATGACGTCACGCGCGCCATGACCAATAGCGGCGCGTTTCACTGAGGCCATAAAAATTCGAATTTTTAACGCTGATTTCTGGTGTTAATATGAACGGATTTAAAAAAAATTTTCTCTGAATATTAATTATTAATGCTAAATATTGTGAAAATAATTAAAAAAACGTTTTTTTTTTTATGATACAACCCAATTGGAAAACGAACGGAAAGATAGTTCGTAATTGAAAAATGAAAGAAAAAATGGAAAAAAGACGAATGACGAGCGACGGTGGATGTAATTCGTCGCCAATTAATGGAAGATAGTGTTCTAATTAATATTCGAAAGTTCGGTAATTGCGGAGCCGTCTTGAACCGGGTTATAATTAATTTAGTTACAGCCTCGAATGAATTGACCTCTATCTCTTGAGGGAGAGAGAGAAAGAGAGTTTGGAGATGACGAAGAGAGAAAGAGAGAGAGAGAGAGAGAGAGAAGAGCGAGGGATGAGGAAAGTTTCACCCTCGCACTTCCGTTCACCGTATATCCGATGAAAAATTAATCAAGCGACTGTAACAACCGCGTGTGAGTGAGTTCACGAGTAAGAGGTCCTTATACTCGCGGTTGGAACGAAAATCGCAGCGAGAATTCAACGCGAAGAGTCACTCGAAGGCGAGCTGGAGGAAGCGCGGGAGATTTGAACGACCTGACAAAATTCTCGTACGAGAAGGCTTATCTTTTCTGCTTTTTCTTTCTTTTTTTTGTCATTATTTGGCTTACTTTATTTATTTTTCAACGTGCCTCAAAAACGAGATTGTTCCCGCGAGGATTTGACGATCTTGCTACGACGTTTAGTCGCGCGCCTGTCGAGAGAGAGAGAGAGAGAGAAACAGCGAGGAAGAAACGAGTGGGGCAATGTCATCAACAGCCTTAAAACGTTGATCGTCGGGAACGTCGTAACGATAAAAAAGGAACAGGAGGTAGGTAAAAAAAAGAAAGAAATGAGAGTTTACCCTGGAAAGACTGGACTTAGGGGATGGGAAGAGAGGGATGAAAATAAAATTTAAAAAATACGGGCCAGGAGTGGAGGAACGAAAGACTCTCGAGAAACTCGTGAGCGAGGGTCCCTGACTACGACAAAACCTAAGCCCCGAGTCTCATTGACTCGGACGGGGAGGAAAACATTGAAGAAAGGAAAAGCTAAAAAAAAAAAGAGGAAAATTTCTTTCGACGTGAATTGGCCTGGTCCTTCGTTTCGTTTTCCTGTATTTTCTCTCTCTCTCGCTCTCTCCCTGTCTCTCTCTCTCTCTCTCTTCGTTCATCCTCGAAAGCCGCTCTCGGTCATTTCTTCCTTTCTTTCTCCTCCGAATGCAAATTACCAGGATAAAAGAGAGGAATTATAAAGGACAGAAAAAAGGGAGGAGAGAGAGAGAGAGAGAGAGAGAGAGAGAGAGACGTAAAACTAGGAAAGAGGAATGAAAAGCTAAAAACGCCTCGTGCGAAGAACGTCGGTGGTACAAACAGTTATGTTCCCGGACGTTTTAGTGCGAACCTACTTCTCCCTCTCGACCAGGAGAGATCGCCCATAAAGCCAAACGATTCGAGAGGGATCAAGATTTTTTGTTTTGTCTCTCGATGCCGTTTACGTTTATTTTTTTATTTTTTACTTTTAATTATCGTCGTCGTCTCTTACTGTTTTATAATTTATCGCCCGAGAAATTCGAGCGATTGATCGACGTCGTATTTCACCCTCGTTGTCAATGGCGATTTTGTACGTACGACCCTCGACGAAAATCCAAACAAAAATGATAATTGGTGTAACTGTTGTATATATATGTTTGATATTTGGTCGCGTTCGTCGCACCTCTAACAAATGGAAAGAGAGAGAAAGGGGGAAAAGAGAAAGAGAGGGAGAGAGAAGGCAAAAGAGAGAAAGAGAAGAGCGATCGATAGTTCGCGACTTGCGCGCCGTTCCGCGGATACTGGTGAAAGTGCGAGAAAGAGAGAGAGAAAGAGAGAACGAGAGAAAACTCTCACGAGAGCTCGTGATTTTTTTTGTGTATTTCATTTATTTTATTTGTCTATTTCTTTCTTTTTTTTCATCTTTTCCACGAATTTTCATGACGATAAGATGTTTTTTTTTTTCATTTTCTTTCGTAAAACGTTTTTCGGTCGTTTATCACGATCGAACATGCGTTAAATTGCGATATATAGACAAAGAGGAAAATCGTTATCGCCCACGATACGAAGAAAATTGGAAAATCTTTGGGAAAAGAGCTGCACACGGGAATCCAAGTTTTCCTTACTGCTGATTCTGATAAACGAGTGAAGGAAACCGGGACAGCCGGGAAAAGTCGTGGAAAAATAAAAATGGCGAAACTGCTGAAAAAGTTTGATTTTTTCTTACTTCTATTCCATCGACAGAGTGAGCGAGAAAGAGAGAGAGAGAGAGAGTGAAAAGACGAATCGAGCTCGAGAACGAGCGTTACGTGTCTCGGTGCTACGCCCGAGATGAACCGTGAACGGTGGTTCGGTACGTAACCCGGAACGCGACTCGGCACGGTCCCTGATCGACAGCCCAAAGTTTCCGTCGTTCGAATCCCCAACGGGGCTTATTTGCCGCGCGCCTCGAGTTTCCAGCTACCTTCTCACTCTTGTTTGTCGTTGATTCTTCATTTTTGTTTTCGTTTTTTTTTACTTCTTGATTTTTTTTCATCCATTTGTTCTTTCGTTCTGTCGTTAACGTTAATTATAGACAATTGTCCGAATTCATCGTTAATTTAATTAATCGTTAGCAAACAAGTTCAGTAGTCTTTTCTCTCTGTCTCTTGATTTCTTGATATTAAATTGTCATTAGGTGTATTTATGTATTTCTTACGAATCGCGATTTCATAATGGATATACGAGAGTGTTAGAGGACGAATGTAATAACGATGACCTTTCGTTAAGTTTTCTTTCCGACTTTCCCTTTTCGCATTTTCGACAGTGATAATGAGCTTTGTTGGATCATTAGTAATGTTCAATTAGAAGCAACGACCTTCGTTGATTCGGGGAGAAAAAATTGAGAATTAACGACGTCGGTTTCTAGCGGAAATGATTTGAGGCCTCGATTCGTGAACTCTCGAGAGGATCGATTTGACGATAATTGCCTGAGCTCTTTGAACCGTTATCGACTATTAGAAATTTTGATGAATTATCGATCGTCAAAAAATCGACCAATTCTCGATTATTAAAAATTCGACTGGTTATCGATTATTAAAAATTCGACTCGTTATCGATTATTTAAAAAATCGATCGATTCTCGATTATTAAAAAATCGATCGATTCTCGATTATTAAAAAAATCGATCGATTCTCGATTATTAAAAAATCGATCGATTCTCGATTATTAAAAAAATCGATCGATTCTCGATTATTAAAAAAAACGATCGATTCTCGATTATTAAAAATTCGACTTGTTATCGATTATTGAAAATTCTACCAATGGTCGATTATCGAAAAATCGAAGAGAACGACAAGGGAGTCAACGAGACAATAGCGTTTTCGACAGGTCGACCGCGTTACGACCAAAAATAAAGAAAAGAAAAACAAAAACGAAAAAACTTGTACTCTCCCTCCCGCGTATTCCTGTCCATTTTCTAAATCGATGAACATTTGGCATGAAGCAAAGAGCTTCGTTCTTCCTCGACTGTTTGCCTCTCGGCACGAGTGGCAACGTTATAACGACGTTACCAGAAGAAGCGAGGAAGAAGCAGCAAAGATATTACGCGCGACGACGACGAATAAGAATAAGAATAAGAATAAGAAGAAGAAGAAGAAGAAGAAGAAGAAGAAGAAGAAGACCGCAAGGGCCGAAGTGAGGCCGGATCGTTTGTCTCGGACGTCACGCTAAGCGCGAATTTCGCGCCCGACCTGACATAGAAATAGACTCGCTTTACTATCTCTCTCTCTCTCTCTCTCTCTCTCTCTCTCAAACTTCTATCTCACTCGTAAATATCCGAATGCACGCGTCTACAAAAAATTCAAAAAATTCCCTCACTTCGGACGCGTTCGCATTTAATTAATTACACACGAAACAGAGTGAAAAAGAGAGAGAGAGAGAAAGAGAGAGACAGAGAAAATGAGAAAATTCAAATGAGACAACGAGAAAGCGTAAGACAGAGAGAAAAGCTCGACGTACAAATTAATCAATCTATTAAAAGCTCGAAAGCCCCGATTGAACTCTTCCTATTCGACCAACTCGTCCTAAGTCGCGCGATCGCATTACTCGAAAAAAAAAAAAGAAAAAAAAAGAAGAAAAAAAAAGAAAGAAAAATCATAATTTATGCGCGATGGAAACTTTCTTCCCCCTTTTCCTTCGTCGACCTATTTTTATTATTTCCTACTTTGTTCTCTCTGTTCTACCATATATTTTTTTCCTCTCGTTCCAATATTAGCGATGATTTCTTTCCATGAGACACGCGATATCGTTTCACCCCTCCACCCTCCCCTCCACCCTCACCACCTCCTCCTCCTCTTCTTCCTCCTCGACCGCCCCTGTTATCCCGGTGTTTTTTTTCCAACCCTCGTTTCTCGTCGTTCGACACAGGACGGTGTTCACGAAAGCTCGTAGGAAAAGTTGCGATATCGATCAGCTGTTTATCTTGGACTAACGGTAAACGACGAGGCAAAGCGAGAGACACACCCCCGGTTCGATATCGCGCGCGCACATACGTGCCTTCGAGTTTGTACGAACGGGGCACGAATAACGTTGTGTGGAACATGGACAAACACGGATGGACGTAGGGGGTGAGGGCGCGGGGCGTACACCGGTCGAGGCTTCTCCAGCGATTCGCTTTGAATCGCATACCATCCTGATTTTCGTATTAATCCGGATGAGTGGACTCGTGGAAAGCACCGCGGCGAGGAAGAATCCCATCATATTCAATGCGTCTATACACAATTTGCACACGTGTGTGTATTTTGTTGTTATTATTATTATTGGTATTAGTATTTAATAATATTAATTGAATTATTTAGTTATTTGACGTTATTATTAATTTTATTATTATTATTATTATTATTTAACAATATCCATAATAGTAAGAAAAAAATAAGGATGCGGTCACGATATTATTATTATTGTTGTTGTTGTTGTTGTTGTTGTTGTTGTTATAAATATATGTATGTCGCGTACGAGATTTGGGTTGGAAGGTTCATTCCGGAAAAATTATGGATCGACTGTCGACGAAACACGGTTACGCAACCTTGGCCAATAATGTAGAAAATATTTCAATGAAATTGAATTTTTTCGTTTTTGTTTTTGTTTTAACCTCGCATTCGACTCGAAATACGTGTTTTTCAAACGCAAAAACGAAGGTTGTCGTCTGGCGTTATTCAGATCGATGTAAATCTCGCGTATGAATATGGAAGCGTTTATTCAAGTTTTACGATGTTTTTTTTCGTTTTATTCCTTTTTAAAATTTTTTTTTTTCGTCACCAGTGAAACAAGGAGTGAATTATTCAAGGATTTGTCCGTAAAATTGGACAGACGAGATAAAGATTGATCGTCTATGAATTGTGTTTAAACGTAAGAACCGAGTTATTTATAAACAATTTGGAAGTTTTATTCCGTTTTTTTTAAATTTCATGTCAAAAATAACGAGCTACGGTGGAATCCTTAATTTTTTACCAAAGAAATTTTGAAATTTTAGCGAAACGAATCCATTTATTATGAAACAGAACCTGCTGCTTCCGATAGAATCGAGGAAAAAGATCACAGTGTAACGGATCAAAATTCAATCTTTTTAAAACTTTTTATCTCGAATTTGAATGTCCCCTTTTTTAAAAAACCTGTTTTATTTCATCCTTTGCCGTTCACCTTCCTTTATGCGTAGATCTTTTTTTAAATAAATTAACCGACAGCTGTTCAACGTACAAAAAAAAATACAGAATTTTTTTTCCTCAAAGTGAATTTTTTTTCGAAATTATTGGTAAAAAAAGATTTTGCGAACAAAAAATTCAACTTCTATCCAATCAGTAATTTCGATTAAAACGAATTAATAAAAATTCTAATCAATAACATCGTATCGATCAATCGCATTAATAAAAATTTCAAACCGACAGAACAAAAAATCCACACAAATTGATAATTTTTAACATTTACCCTGGTCTCCCCCACGAATAATAAAAGTTCAAAAAAAATTTTCAGTCTCGTAGAAAACTGCTTTAAAAAAATTCCTAAACGATGTAAAAAATTCAACCGGAAATCGTACATGGCAACTGTCGATTCCACGTTTTTTTCCCCCACAAATTTACTATAACACCGAGGTGTAATCTACACACGGATTGTAACGTTGTGCAACAGCGAGAAAACCGCGAGATCGCGTGCTCCAAACGAGCGACGTTCCGCTATAATTTTTTTTAATGAACGAAACGAAAACTGTTGGAACGCTTGGAAACGTTCTCGAGGAGTGGGACAAGGAAGGAGGAATGGGAAGGTTTGAGTTTGAAGGGAAAAAAAAATAAAGTGACGTTTGCACACCGAAACGTAGCACGTGGTAAGTGCAAAAGTCTTGAGCAGTCTGACGTCTCGTTAGAGACAACGTGTAGACGTATAAGCACGAAAACTTGACGACTCTGTCTCTGTCTGTCTCTCTCTCTCTCTCGTTCACTCACTCGACCATTCTACGGTACTTGGCAAAGGGATTAGGGAATCTCGAGGAGAATTCCTCCGGTGTCGTTTGCGGAGCACGCGACAATACCCAACATCGACTTCCTTCCTCGCGAGTCTTGAAAATCTTATTCCCCCTCCTCAACCACCTATAAAACTATCCAAGGATCTAACCTCGACGAAAATTCTTCATTAAACCGGAAGTTTAGAATTCAATGATTATTTTCTTAACAAAAATAAAAATATAAAAAAAGGAAAAGGAAGTAAAAGAAAAGAAAGTAAGTCAACAATGTTTCATTATGTAAAATACGATCGTCCGGGTGGAATCGAATTAATTCAAGTGTAGAGAGAGAGCGAAGGCGTTTTCCATTTTTATGAAGTGATTTTCATACGATTAAATCGAGGCGAGGAAAGAGGGAGGGAGAGAGAGAGAGAGAGAGAGCTGAGATAAAAAGATAAAAGGGAAAATCAGACGGGACACGGTTCGCGACTGTTCGAATATATTTCCGAGTCGGAGGGAAACTGTGTAGAAAGTGGTAGCGGAGTAGGTGCACTATGGTGTGAGAGTGCGATAGATAGCGAATGATAAAAGCAGAGGTGAGTGAGTGAGAGAGGAAGAGAGTTCGAGATTGCCTGCAACATCGAGAAGATTCGGATCAACTCCGGTTAAGCCCTGTGGATATTCGACCCGATCTCGACTCTCGAATCTCTCTTGCCCTCCAATTCGTGGAAACCTGCAGGAAGACTGCACATTCAATATCGCTATACCTTGAAACACATCGCTCTATGGGATGAAAAAAAAGGGAAACTTGTCGCGGTGTGCAAGGACTTTGGAGTCATATATACCGGGTGTCTTCTTTTCAAGGGTCGAACAATGTAACGGGTGTCTTGTCTAAAAAAAGGAGGAGGAATGTACAGGGTGACTCGTTTGAAAATTAATCATAATATACCGGGTGTCCTGATCGAGGGGGACGAATAATTTATCTGGTTTAATCGGAATAAAATATTGTAACGGATAGCCTGACTGAGATGAGGGAGAAATGTACAGGGCGGCTCGTTTGAAAATTCGTAATAATATACCGGGTGCCCTGATTAAGGGGGAGGAATAATTGATCTGGTTTAATCGGAATAAAATATTGTAACGGTTAGCCTGTCTGAGATGAGGGAGAAATGTACAGGGTGGCTTGTTTGAAAATTCATAATAATATACCGGGTGTCCCGATTGAAGGATGCAAATAATTTATCTGATTTAATCGGAATAAAATATTGTACCGATTAGCCTATCTGAGACGAGCAACAAATATACAGGGTGGCTTTTTTGAAAATTCATAATAATCTACCGGGTGTCTCACTTGAATAGGAAAAATAGATAGATAGATAAATAATATTTATTTCTATAAAGGTGTTTTTTCCCACCTATTACAACAAACGGTGCGGGTAATTTGAGCTTAAGAACTATAGATATGTACTTATCCATTAGTCTTAACCTATAGGATATCATGGGTGAAATTGCGACGCCATTATTCAGATTGCACAAAGGCTCTTAATTTGCATGCCGTCAGTATATAGTATGCCAATTTTTGCATTGCTTCGTTGTTTATATCTACTAATTGCAAGATATCTGGAAATTGTAGAGTCCTCAAGTAAGTTCTTCGGAGCGGCTCGTAACACGGGCAACTGATCATCATATGTTCTAGTGTGTCCGGCTTTTGCTCGTTGCACGACAAACATATCTGGTCGTCCTCTAATTTATAGCTATATTTTTTATATCTAAATACTGTTTGGTTTAATCCGGCAAGTCTACTTTGTGCGATCAGTCTTAATAATGGTAGTGAATAGGAAAAATAATATACCTGCTTCAATAAGAATAAAAGATTGCACTGGGTAATCTGTCCAAGAGAAGCCAGGTTTGTACAAGAATTAGTGGTTTAAAAATCCATCATAATATACCGGGTGTCCCATGGTAATGAGAATAACACACCGTCCCTCTTGTTTAAAAAAAAAGAACGAAAGACTGTACCGAGTGTTCTGCTTAAAAGGTAAAATTAATATACCGAGAGGATCGTTCGAAACCGATTAATAATATACCGGGTGTCTCGTTCAAAGAACAAAAACTCATATATACGTGCAATTGTTCTAGAATTTCGAGCTGAACGAACTCTCGAATCGATGGACAGCAAACATATTTCTACGTAAAAAGAAGTTTCTCGTTGTATGAAATATTAAAGTGGAGTGAACATTTCTGTGAATCGTGAACCACGTACCTTTGCAAAGTCGATTTTCAATGTGCAGCATCCCGAGTAAATGTCCATACCGTGAAGTGCTTCTTTTGCCCGGGTCGCGGACTCTACCGTGTCGAACGTGAGAGTCGAATAACGCCAGTTAAGGATTTACAGACGAACGATGAATAAACTCGACTACTTAAAATTACTAAAAAAAAATATTCTCAAATATGAAAAATTTCGTGAAATTCAAAATTTCCAAAAAACCTGAAAATCGTCGCTAATGCAAACGGTCGTTGAATCTAAAAAAAATACAAATCGATCATTCACTACGAATTATTTTCCAAATTTTCAAAAAAAAAATCTCAAATATAAAAAAAAAATTGTAAAAAACGAAGAAACGAGTTAATCGAAGAATTTGCCAATCGTTCTGTTTGTTTTTTCTGTTTCTTTTTTCGTTCTTCTTTTTTGCAAATTAAACATCACCGACAAACATCGATAGCGACAAGTCTCCTCAAGCTTCGCGAATGATTATAAATTTACTTCGACCCAATGTTTCCGTGTAATTATACGTTTCTATGGCGGACGTTATTGTACGTTGATTTAATACAAAGGAGGTAAATCGAGTCACGCTCGCTCGGCTTTGCATTCGTCCCAGTACAATAAGATCGCATAGGGAGCGAGAAGAGCAAAGAGAGAAAGAGAGAGAGAGAGAGAGAGAGAGAGAGAGAGAAGGGGGACAGGTAGAACGAGAGAAAATAGAAGGATCGTCGCACGCGACGATCACGGCACACGCTCGAGGGATCTCAATTCCCGCTGAGCCAGTTCTGCACAACACACGGTGTAGTTAATTGAGTAAAGTTTTGCGACTAAACGATTTCCTTCCAGAGTCGCATCGTTCTCGGTACATAAGTCTGTACACGAGAACTTCCGTGCTGTGACGCTGGAAAGAGTGAATTGGCCTCGATATACCCTGCCCACCCCTCTCTCTCTCTCTCTCTCTCTCTTTCTTTCTCTCTCTCTCTTTCTCTATCTCTGACTCGTTCCCTCCTTTCTCTCATTCGCTCTAATATTGACCATAGAAACGAAGACTCAAATTCAAATAGGCGTCTCCGGAGAATCCAACGAGATTCTATACGAGCCAAGGCAAAATCCATTGGTTGAACTGCAAGATATCCGGGCTTATCCGTTCAATCGGCAAATTCTTCGATTCTATAGCGGCAGCGGCGCTTCAACCTCGATAATCCGGCTATATCGATACATATTGACATATCGATATATACGAAGAACGTCGTAATGAAATTTGAAACGACTGGCAAAATTTCAATCGTGTTTCTTATTCTTTCATTTTTTTTTCTTTTATTATTATTATTATTATTATTATTAATGTATATAGATTTGAATATTGAAAAGGATATTCAACCATGGCCTGGACTCCGTTCTTCTTGAATATTACAATACGTTGAACTTGGCCACTTGGCGCGCTGATAGTGTGCAACACGTCCTGCAAGCAGAAATAAAAAAAAACACATTGTAGATACGTATAGATATTTATAATATATATATTGTATATAATAAAAAGATTGTATGCTAGAGTCACGGATAAGCTATAATCACGGTTAGGCTGTAATTCAGGATTGGCTATAGTGGCGAAAGAGGTTAATGTTACGGAGACGCTAAAGTCACGGAGTGACTAAACTGATGGATTGGCTATAGACACGGTAGAGCTATAATCACGGATAGGCTGGACTCCCGGAGGGACTACGATGTCGAAAGGGGCTGAACGTGTAGGGAGTGGCTAAAGTCACGGTGAGACTCAAAGTCATGAGAGAGCTATAGACACGGAAGGGCTATAATCACGGATAGGCTAGAGTCCCGGAGGGGCTATAATGACGAAAGGGGCGAATCTTACGGAAAGGCTAACGTCACGGATCGAACTAAATTCACAAAAGAGCTATAGGGCACGATGTGGCTATAGTCACGGCGTCCCTCATAGATAATATTTGGGAGGCTGACCGGCCATAGTTTCTCTTCATATTTTGTATAGGTACGTATAACGTAGCCGCGTTCTTTCAAGGATGATTCATAACTCGTAAAATAAATTGCCGCGTGCGTGTGATTCATGTATCTCGGTTGTACAACGAGAACGTTCGAAGGAATTTCTGGCATTGGAAAACTCGAGTTTTAGTTTACACGCGCGACTTGACCTCATGATCGTATACGTCTTGGGGCTTGAAGATTTCACCACGAAGAAAGATAGAGAGAAAAGCGAGGCAAGCAACCGCGGACGCATTGCTCGGCCTCTTGCCAAAAAATATCTTATAGGCATCGATTCGTCGTCCATTTAATAAGAGAACCGGAAGTCACGCCGGACGGATACGCGTGGGACGATCAAGTTGACATTCATCTGTCTTTTCGCCGAGAGAAAATATATATAAATTAATTCTTCGTATTAGCCATTTTTCAACTCCCCCACGCCATCTTCTTGTTGGAACAAGAAGATGGCGCGGGGGTTGAAGAAAGAAAATTCAAAATTGGCTGACTTGGAAGACCGCCATTTTAATTTTTTTTCGAGAATACAAAATGGCAGACCGACATAAATCGAGAAATCCGAATTTTCATCGAAAAGTTCAAAATACATAAAAAAAAATCAAAATGGCGGATTCAATCCAAACAACAAACCGCCTCGTTTCCAGCGATGAAACGGAATTGAAATTAATAATTGAAACTTGGGCTAAATAAAATATCAGCACGATCTTCCTTTCCAATCAATCTCGTTGGCAATAATGTTTTCATTAATCAATCACGATAAGCGTCCGACCAATTTGCACCTTAGTTCCATCAAAGTCTCCAGAAAGCAAACAAAAAGTGAAAACACAAGAACCAATTGAAAAATGAAGAAAAAAAAACGGAGAAAACAAAAGTCTCGACTGAATAATCCAAGAATAAATAAGGGAATACATATTTAAGGGTGCGAATTCCGTTTCCCAGGAAAATTGGTGATTTCGTTTCTGCTTCGACTCTCGCGCCGGTTAATCCAACGCCACAAGTTTACCCTCGGTTCGTTCTCGCTTCCCTACGACTCGAAAAAGAGCGTGCGAGAAAAAAAAGGGAGAGAAGAACTTTATATATGTGTAAGAGACAGAGAGAAAGGGGGAGAGAGTGCACCACGTGAAAAATATATGAAACGGGACGATTGCCTACAGTCTCGTTTCTGGCCTACTGGAACACTACGTGCGCATCTCACCCCCGTGTTTTGGGCTTGAGAATCACAAGCAGCAGGTGGAAAAGCACTACACACTGATGTTTTTTCTCTCTCTCTCTCTCTCTCTCTCTCTCACTCATTCACTGTGCTCTTTTGCTGAGCGAAGCACACGCCTCCCGAACGTCGACAACGGGAATAGTATTATACTCGCTTTCTGACACCCAGCTGGATTTCCCTCGGGTGTAACGTCACCTTTCTACCTTTCTCTCTTCCCCTCTCTATTTTTGCACCACTCTCCCACCCCTCTCACTCTCTCTCTCTCTTTCTCTTCTCACGTTTCGCATGTGAAACCTTTTACCCTCTAGTGTTATTTCACACAAATATATATATACAGAGCGTGAGAGAGAGAGAGAGAGAGAGAGAGAGAGAAAATAGCGTATTAATATCCGCAGAGACCCGGTGAACTCCGAGCGAATTGAAAATATCAATAAATTACGGTTGTGCTCTTCAATCAGCCGCTCAAACTGCTTGTTTGAAAATAAGTAGCATTATTATCGTTATTACCGTTATTAGCGTTATTTTTATTAGGATTGTGTTTACGTTAATGATTAGGTTTATTATTATTATTATTATTATTATAGCGGTAAAATATTATGAACGAGTGCCCAAGGATTACTCAATCCTGATAATCCTCCCATAATCTTGTTGTAGATACGATGCAACTGATTATTATTATTATTATTATTATTATTACTATTATTATTATCGTCATTAACATTATTACGAAATAGAGCGCAGCGTTATCGATCCAACGAAGAATACAATTTTCTTGATTTTTTTTCTCAAATATCCTTTTTCATGAGTTTTTTCTTTCTTTTTATTTTCGTCGTTTAACGGTACTTTGCCACGTGGAAAACGAGACGTTTTTTGACCCTTCGGCCTTCCGTTCCCCTATGTCGATACACGATCTGCATGAGAGTGAGACGCGCCTGTGTCGAGCGACACCGGTGAAAGAAAATGAGGCAAAATGTGGGAAGAAGAAAAAGGAGGAGGGATACGAGGGAAGAAAAAAAAGTGCACGGAAGCTCCGGTCCATAATCTCCGAACGCGATAAGCTCGAGCAGAAACGTCGTTCGAGCTATCTCTGTAGTGATATTTTCCTATTCACGTGTGTATATATACATATATATATATATATATATATAGAGAGAGAGAGAGATAGAGAAAGGAAGAGAGAGAGATAGATATATAAATAGATATATACGTGTATGTGTTTGCAGGGTAAACTTCAGTATGTGAGTACATAAGATGTAAGCCGACCCCACACGTTAACCCCGTCGTGAAGACACACATATATGTCTCTCTGCGTACACAATCTCTCACTCTCTCTCTCTTCCCTTCTCTCTCGCGCTTTCTCTCTCTCTCTCTCGCTCTCTCTCTCTCTTCCTGTTTCTCTCTCTCTCTCACACTCACTCACACTCTTTCTCACTCGCTCAGTCTCGTTATGAAACACCCTTCAATGTAACCCTCAAGTGTATCGAGTGTTCGTAAACTCATCTCTCTCTCTCTCTCTCTCTCTCTCTCTTTACATACGTACATACACACAAAGGTCCACTTTATATCCACTCTCGTGCAGTAAACTCTTCTGGTTGTGAGGAAACGAGCGAGAGATAAAACGTGAGAGAGAGAGAGAGAGATGGAGAGAGCGAGAGCAAGGTGGATTGGGGATAGGCAAGAAACTGTAATACAGGGTAGATAATGCGGGAAGCAACGAGTAAGATAGGCCGAGACACTTTTCACCCTGGCGAAGGAAAAAAAAAATCTAGCGAATAAGAAAAAAAACGTTAAGTACCGAGAGCTACCGTGTTTCTATATTGGCACTGATTCTATACAGCCCCCTGACACCCATCCGCTTCTTGCTTCGACCTTCTCATATTTCTTATCCACGAATCTTTTTCACCGATAAAAGACGCATCTGCACGTTCGAAAACTTAGAATGTATATTCTCCCTACTTTCTCCTCGCTCTCGCTCTTCCTCGTCTTCGCTCTCGTTTTTTTCTTCTTCTTTTTTTCTTATTATTATTATTTTTTCTTTTTCTTTCCTTCTCTCGTACTTTTTCTCCTCTTGCCTTCATCCGTGCTTTACTTGTACTCTCGTCTCTGATACATAAAATTTTTCCATCCAGATATGTCTCGCCTTCGTTCTCTCCCCCTCTCTCTCTCTCTCTCTCTCTCTCTCTTTCGGGGTGAACTCTCAAATCCTCGACGCCCATATTTCCACCGGCGGTATAACCATCCCTCGAATACTCAAGTACATTATATATACGCTATAGTTTTCAACGAGATATAAAGTGTGTATCTACATATATATATAAATATATATATAAATGTATATCAAGTTGGCAAAGTCCTTCGTGGCAACTTGTTTATATTCGTATCACGTCCACGTCACTCTTCCTCTTTCTCTATACCATGCTGAATATACTTTTACTACCCCCAAGAACTCTTCCAACTCTATTTTATCTACCTATATAGATATATATAAATGTATATATGTGTCTGTGTGGGTGTGTGTTTGTGAGTGTGTGTGTGTTTATATATACGTGATTGAGAGATCAAGTGACCCGGCTCGTGATATCTCTGCTCGTGTACTCCGAATCTATTTATTTTAAACTCCCATCTCTCTTTCTCTATCTCTCTCTCTCTCTCATTCCGACTCTATTCCTTTCCAACACTCGTCGTATCGGGATGAACGTCGAGCTTTCGGTCTCTGTGCGCGACTCTTTTTACGTGAATGCCAGAAGCCTAGGGGAGGATGAGGGGGTTGATTTTAACTGGCCTCAACTCACTGGAAAAGAGGACTCGAACGTGAAGGAAAAGCATTCGGATTAGAGTTATATCTGCTTCCTGTCATTTGGTTCTTCGTCCTTCTCCCCCACCCCCGTCCCAGCCTCGCCCTTTCTCTCCCTCTCTTTCTCTCTTGGTCGAATTACGCCAGCTTCGGTCTTTTCTGGTAAACTTGGGCATTAACTTTTAGCATGCGATAAGCCGAGGATGTTGCTGCAACACGCCCAGGTATTGCGGATTTCGGACGCTCATCATTGTCCTTGGCGTTTGTCAGAAAAGAGCGAGATCGGTTCTTCCTCTTTCTCCCTCTCTCTCTATCTCTCTTTATCTATCTCCTTCTTTCTTTCTCATTGAAGTAGACACTATCTCGGTGAGGTAATACGAGAGCCAAAGTGAAAAAGCGCGCAAACAGAGAGGAGACGGTAACAACGAGAGGATGGAGATGCGACCAAAGGTTTTCGCAAATCCGGATTTCAAGCTCAAGCTCAAGCTCAAGCTCAACCACCCCCGCCCCTAATTCTCATTCCATCTCTCTCTCTCTCTCTCTCTCTCTCTCTCTCTCTCTGTTTCTCCCTCCCTCGTTCTCCGGTTCGTGCTTCCAGTCTAATCTCTGTTAGCGAGGACGAATATATAGGTACGTGTCCTGTACAATATAGGTGGCCGTACATCGTCGCGCACGTTCCACTGTCCATCGCACTGTCCATCCGTAGGATTATGGCTTATATGACGTATATATATGTGTGTGTGTATATATGTGTGTATATATATATAGCCACTTACGTATATAGGCGTAATATTGCAGATAGCGAAGAGGAAGTGCATTCTCTTGTTTCGATCGACGTTTCAACTTTTCAATATATACGTCGCTCGTAACATTCGTGAAAATTTCAACGGTGATTATCGAGACGTCGTAATATTTTCCCAAATCGAGAGATAATTCGATTCTCGCTCGAGCTTTTCGTCGATAATCCATTCGATTAAATTCATTAATTCGAGAGGAATTATTCGTCACGGTTTGTTTATTTTTATCCACGTGGTTCTTTCTTCCATTCTGACCTTATTTGCTTATTTCCCTCTCGAAGAAGAAAGACGGCGATTCCTTAATAGTGATCAATGAGGCAGCTGACCTCTCTAAGCTAACTTGACTGTCGTGACCGTCCTCTCTACTACTTGTTACTTGATGCTTCTCTATTATTCTGTATTGTGACTGTCCTCTCTACTACTTACTACTTGCTTATGTACTATTTACTTATCATTTACTACTATGTACTGCTTACTTTTCATTTGCTTATCTATGTATCAATTTCTACTTATTACTTATTATTACTTACTATACTTACTTATCACTTATTACCATTACTTATTAGTTATTACTATTGCTATTACTATTAGGGGAGAGTGGGGTAAATACGGACGCTGGGTAATTTCGGACACCTTGGTATTTGGTAGGCTAGCCCCCCTCCAACTCCGCTAATGCAGTGATGCGATTGTATTAGCCACCAATAGTGCACGGAAACCTGACAGAACGGCACGCCGACCGCATGTTTCAAGGTAAGTCTTATTAAAGATTTCTATGATATTTGTTATAATTTTTCATGATATGAAATGTTGTGTTTATGGAGCTATATGTGTACGAGTGAAATACTTTCTTTAGTTATGAACAGTTATTATAAATAGCAGTATAATCCTATATCAAGAAATAATTTAAGTAAACCTGACCTATAAGCTTTGATTTTTTTAATTGTCGAAGTCAGTTTGGGTCAATTGCGGACATGCGGTGTGGGGTAATCCCGGACGTCCGCAATTACCCCTAGATCTTTAGTCCCTCGACTGAACGTATACTTTATGAAATATTATTGCATTCGGCTAAGAAACATTCGATAATTTTTACCAGCACTCCTGAAAAATCTGAGCTAGAAGAGAAAGATCATAAAAAATTGGAGAAGCAAAAGAAGCTCCTTGAAAGAAAACAAATAGGTATGGGTAATAAAAGAAGAAAAGTAGAGACTAGAACAAAAAATGACAAGGAACCGAACAACAAGATTACAAAGTCCCGAAAAAGTGTCAAAAATCTAAAATTTTAACACTGATAAGGAGGACGAAGCGTATTTTTGCATTTTTTGTAATGAAAAGTATTGTTCACCTCCTACAGAAGATTGGATAATGTGCAAGAAATGCTTAAAATAGGCACATGAAAATTGTACAGGCGGATCCTCATCAAGCGGCTATGTTTGTGATTTTTGTAAGGGAAATGGTGATGGTTCGTAATTACCCCAAAGCGTGTCCGTATTTACCCGAATGGCATTGGGTAATTACGGACAGTAAGATTTTTTTCTTTTTTAAATACGATTGTTTGTTGATTAATTATAAATAATTAATGATGTTAATCTCGTTAGGTAATGCCCAAATTTTAATGATTAATAAAAACAAACTGATTCGTGTTAATATTTTGACTTTTATTGAAGGTTTTCTTTAAGTGTCCGCAATTACCCCACTCTCCCCTACTACTTACTTATTACTTATTACCATTACTTATTACTTATTTTACTTTGACTTATTGACACATGTGTATATCTCAATGGTATATATGTCTTGTTTTGCCCCAAAGCTTGCTAGGGCATAAATAAATCATCATCATCATCATCATCTCTCTCTCTCTCTCTCTCTCTCTCTTTCTTTCTCAGTATAATTTTCGCTAGAATTTCGCGAGATATGGAAACGGAGTTTCGATATACGAGATAATACGTGCGTAGTTCTACGAGCCCGAAAAAGAGACAGAGAGAGAGAGAGAGAGAGAAGCGCTAATCCCTAAATGCCCGAATACGAGAGAATTCTGCGCGGCCATGCCTCCCCAATTTCTATACCGTAGCGTGAATTGGCAATTCTGTACATAATACGCTATATATATGTACACGCGTATATGGATATATGTACACGAGTGCGTATGTATATATAGATACGAATGTCCATCCGGGCCAGAGGATTAGATCCGGAACCGTTAATATTGCCTAACGGCGAATGTTTCGCTTCCGCGCTTGGTAGAGAGGATTGAGAGGATTGAGAGGGGTAAAGGGGCAGGAGGGGGAAGAGGGGTTGAGGGGAGGGGGGAGAGCAGCAGCAACAGCAGCAGGTAACCACGCGTCGAATGTCTGATCCCTCCGGCAAACGTCGATCGATTAATTTCTCCGCAGCGTCACACACGCATTAACCCTCCCCCCCCCCCGACCCCCGGCACCACCGCACCCTACCCTCTCCCATTTTCCTCTTCTTCATCCTCTCGATAGCCCCAACCTCCTTCCTACCGATCTATCCCCCGAAACCCCATCGACGTACACTTTTGTCATTATCGTAAATTTTCAACGACCATTTACCGTTCGGGAAAACGAGGAATAGTATATAACGGGGAATATGGTTACGCACGAAATCGCCGGATATTGCGAAAAATGAATAGGCAATTTATTTGGATTTCTGTTATTTTTTTTTTTGTTTTTTTTTTTTTTTTTTGAAAATTTTATTTCACTTGGAGGATTTTATTTTTCCTGTACGGTGTTTTTTTGTCGATAAATCGTGAAATATGTAAAATGATGTTTTTTTTCTTGTCGTTATTCGAGATGACGTTAGGTCGAGGGAATTTAAGTTTTTTTTTCTTTTTTCATTTTTTTAAATCGACTTTTTCTTTCGTTAGTTATGCACAAAGTCGTCGAGAAAAACGAAACGCGTTCGTCTTTTCGCTCGCTCACCCTTTTTTTTTTTTCTTTTTTTTTTTTGAAAAGTCTATCCTCGAATTCGCGAGACGTTGTACGAAAATTGAACTTTTGTTCCGCGGGAGAATGGAAAAAGGAAACGGAGCCCACGTATAAACGCGAGGGAAAAGCGAAAATATATTGCACGAGGTAGGGAGAAAAAAATCTTGGGGAATCCGGTATGAAAGACTTCCGGTTTTTGCGAATCGAGTTTTCTCTCTTTAAGATTCTTCTATATCGAGGACGAGGGAAAGGGAGAGACTATACCAGGCGTTTTTTTCCTCAGGCTCTCTCTCTCCCTCTCTGCCTCTCAGTCTCTTTACTTCCTCCTGCTCCTCCCCCCCCCCCCACCTCCTCGCAACCCTTTCTCGATCTCGTTCTTTCGCCTCGAATGAACTCGCTGCCGGACGGATCGAGTTTCAAATTCCTCTCAGAAGCGGATGTTCCGCCACATGATACGTATATATATACATATATATCTCTATATATATATATGTCTATATATAACTTTATATATTACCTATCGTAAATCGATATAAACGTATGTCAGAAACTAAGACCTTATCGTCTCGTGTTCTAATACCATATATAGACATATGAGAAAATACTCGCGATAGGCCGACGGAGGAGGGTGGAGTAGGGGGGGGGGGGGGGGGGGGGCAATTCATATAATACAAGGAACACCCTGCAAATGATAAATTTTTGCACGAGACTTTCTCTCGGTCATTTTTCATAACCCGGCTCAATACCGCAATATCATTTTTCAGACCCGATATATCCAACGCTCGAACACAATTTCACCCTATATGTTTTATTTTATTGTCTGTTTATGATTATTCGCTAAAATTATGAAAAAATCTGACACGAGTGAATTACAACAACAACGACAACAACAACAACAACAACACATACAGAATGAAAATTTTATGAAAAAAAATTTTAAAAATAAATAAAAGTAAAACATGTTCTTCGCACGAGTAATAAAAATGATAAGAAGCTAAAGTCGAGGGGGAAAAAAAAGAAAAAAAATTACAAATTTGCATCGCTATAAAAAGTCAAATGTTAAAGATGAAAAATTCTTTTCGAGATTAATCTTTTCAATGGATTTTTCATTCGAGAGCTCCACGTATCGTAACCGTCGACGTATACGTATATACACACACACACATATATACATATATATATTTAACGTTTTAGTTCCCGTAACGGGGGTAACACGCTGCGAATATGAAAACGAATACCTCCACCCACCCATCCCCGTCATCCTCTGCCCAATGACCGTTAGGAATGTAAGTCGTGAAAAATTTAAGATCCCGAAGAAAATATGGGCCAAGTGGCGATAAAGAGAGGGAAGAAAAAAAACCGGCTCCGACGCGCGACTCGTGTCTAGGCGTAGCGAGTGGAGAAAGAATATAAGTACGTACGGTGTGAGAATGGAGTTTCGCCGATGCAGTTTCGCGTGGAAGAATTGTATAATGGGTAGGTATAGTAGGTGGCTTGTCGAGAGAGAAGAGGATGTAGAAAGTGGGGGCGGGGGTGGGGCGGGGGTAGTCCTCGAGGATCACACGGAACAAGAACCTGACTCCCACCGCTCGTAAAACTTCGGCGAGCTTATAAATTTTTCTTCCTTCCGTCTTTCTCGTTCCTTGCACCTTTCTCTTTCATTTTTTATTCTTTCTTTCATTTCTTTTTTGTCAATATTTCTTTCTCGAGTGTGCATCGACGATTAGGAACAATTTGTTCACTCTTGTGTGCCTCGTGCTCTTCGTAACTAACTAATACTTATAACTAATGCTTATTTGTAATGTTTTTATTATTATTATTATTATTATTATTGTTGTTGTTGTTGTTATAACCGCATTATCGATTTCACTATTAATTTTATTATTGGTAGCTTATTATTGACCTTATGATTATTTCCTTATCGATTTTATTGCGGATTTCATTATTTAATTGATTATTATCTCGTTATCAATTTGATTACTTTTGTATTCATTATTGATTTTATTATAGATCCTAGTATTATCTTACTATTATTATTATTATTTCATAGTCGATTTTATTATCAATATTAAAATTATTATATTATTATTTGAAAACTATTATTGTTGTTATTATTATAAAACTTTATACATATATAAACACACATAGACAGCTACATATACATATGTATATAATAGACATCGTCGCACGAAGGATTGAACGGTAACGTCGGTTTGAGAATCCGAGGAACGTCGGCAAACCCCGTCGTGAGATGCGCGTTCGAGGTCTGATGTAGAGGGATATTATAGCTACCGCGGCGCACTCTGTGTCACAACACACAGGGGCGCCCAATAAATTTCAAACGATTAACGCATCACCACCGAGAACGTGGCACTGCAACGATGCGCCACGACGATTGAGCTATAATTTCCCTCCCTCGACACTTCACCGTGCCCATCTTTATTTCTTGCTTTTTGGAGAATGAATTTAAACCGCATGCAACGTTTAGGCAACAGCCGCTCACGAGGATTTTCGTTTTCTTACCTATGCACACGCGCGTCCCGACAAACTCGCAAGATTTGTGTGCCAAGTGCGAAGCGAGATCGCCAAATTTTTCCCTTTTTTTCATTTTTTATTTCTCCATGAAATTCGTTTAATTTCTTTTTTTTTTAAGTTTTTTTCTCAATTTCGATAAAATTAAAGAGTTGAAAAAATTCTCTATCTCAATTTAACGATCTCGCGCAGAATTTAACGATCTCATCATTCTGTAACAATCGACCAATCGGCAGAATTCTCATTAATCACGACCCCCTACCACCCCTCAACTCTACTTTCCTCTCATCACTCTGGTCGACCTCTTAGAAAATGATCGAGATAAAAAGAGAGAGAGGGAGGAAAATCGTAGGAGGAAGAAAGATGCGAAAAAAACCGATTAATTTTCCAACTCTCTCTCTCTCTCTCCCTCTCTCCTCTCTTTCGCCCTCGATTAAGATTCGCGCATACTTATCGACTCGTTCCTTCTCTTTTTTCCCTCTTCTCTCCTCCTTGCAACCGTCGATGGCCCGGCATCGAAAACTTTCGCGATTGAGAACCAAACGATCGGACGAACGATCGATCTCTCGTACTAACGTGGCAGGGTGGGGGTGGGGGTAGTTAGAGATTGGCCGCGTCGACAGCGACATCGTACGGTCGTGAAGGGAAACGAGCTTAAACCTTTTTTATACTTCCTTATATCTTCTTTTTTTCTTACGATTTTTTTTTATACTTTTTTTTTTATGAACAACGTCCTTGACTATCGCGAATACGTGGACGGAATAATAATCGCGAGATGTACACCGTGTCCTTCGTTCGAAGCAAAACGCGCAAGAGGATATGGTCCACGGTCGAGGAGAAGCGCCACGCGTAATATACGGAAAGAGGAAAAGAGCGGAACGTTTTTTTTACCCCCGGCGTGTATTCCACTCACGGCTCACCGATGACGCGATCCTCAGCGCCATCAGTGGTAGCTTTTGGTACTACGAGCGTATATAGATGTATATAAAGAGCGCGTGCTCGTCGTTTCATTGCTGAGGAGTGGGGGGATGGGGGGGGGGCACCAACTAAAAAAGAGGAGAACGACGCGCACACCCCCCAACCCCTTTTTCGTAGCGGCTCGAGTAAGAAACGAGAAAAACTTTGTGTCTTTTCTGCATCTTCTACTAATATATACAGTGAGTAACTTTAATATTCGGACACTATGAGATTTTTACTGTTTTAGGTCATAACTTTATCTAAAAAAAATAAAAAATAAAACTAATAAAAGATTATCATGACGAATACCCTTAATAAACAATGGTGTAAGTTTCATTCACATAACTTACAAAACTTGTTAAATATTACGGTTTAAATAAAACATTGTCCGATTTTCACGTTACTTTAATATTCGGACACTTTACAATGTAGCGCTTCTTAGAATATTCGAGCCGAGTTACTCCGAGTTAGAGAACAATGTTTGTTTACAAATCTAGTCAAGGGTACAATGATACTAGATTAAGCCTTATTTCATCAGTTCTTTGTCGATCGTCGTGCAATACACCTCTACAATGCCTCGCAAAGCGAATACGAGTTTTGATGTACGGCAACTTGTCATCTATCATAATGCCAATGGAAAATCGTATAGGGAAATTGCTACTCTGCTCAACATAAGCAAGAGTACCGTGGGCGATATTGTGAAACGCTTCAAGTGTGAGGATCGTATAGATTCTATACCCCAAAAAGGCCAACCGAAGAAGTTGGACGCTCGCGATGAGAGAAAATTATTAAGAAAAATAAAGAAAGACCCTACGCTCAGTGCGCCAAAATTGGCAACAGAGCTTTTCAACGAGACTGGAAAGAGCGTACACCCTCAAACGATTCGCAGACCCTTAAAAAATAGCGGTTACAATGGAAGAGTGGCTAGAAAGAAACCATACGTGAGTGAAAAGAATCGAAAGAAGAGACTGACTTATGCGAAAGAATTAATTTTGAAGGAAGAAACATGGTGGAACGATGTCATCTTTACGGACGAAAGTAAATTTAATATTTTTGGGTCAGATGGACGAAGGATGGTGTGGCGAAAAAAAAACGAAGAGTTTAAATTTAAAAATCTTCGGCCGAGCGTAAAACACGGAGGTGGCAGTGTAATGGTTTGGGGCTGTATTTCGACTTTCGGACCGGGCGAATTAGTTTTCATCGACAAGATTATGGACAAAAATTTGTATTTGACCATATTAAAAAACAATTTACACAAAAGTGCTACAAAAATGGGGATTTTAAACTCATTTAAGTTCTACCAGGACAATGATCCGAAACATAAGGCACGCATTGTGCAGGAGTATTTGCTGTACAATTGCCCGAAAGTTTTGCAACCACCGCCTCAATCACCTGACCTTAACCCCATCGAAAATGTATGGGATGAACTAGAGCGCCGAATTCGGACAACACCAATATCTTCCAAAGAAATGTTGAAAAGTCGTTTAAAAGAAGAATGGAACATTTTAAGTACTGAATATTTAAAAAAAATTATTAATAACATGCAGCAGCGTTTGCAAGAGGTGATAAAGCAGGATGGCTACCCAACAAAATATTAAAGCAGGTATTGTAAGAAAAACCAGCCGAAAAATAAGTAGTTTCTCAAAGTGTCCGAATATTAAAGTAACGTGAAAATCGGACAATGTTTTATTTAAATCGTAATATTTAACAAATTGTGTAAGGTACGTGAATGAAACTTACACCATTGTTTATTAAGGGTATACGTCATCATAATCTTTGATCAGTTTTTTTTTTTTTTTTTTTTAAATAAAGTTATTACGTATTACAGTAAAAATCTTATAGTGTCCGAATATTAAAGTTACTCACTGTATATATATATATGTATTAGTGTCGAGAATCGTAAAACTTCGAAAAGGCTGACCGAGAGTGGATAGTGAGAAAAAAAAACGAAGGAACTCCAACGCCCGGCGTCCTCTCGCGAAACCGCCGTAGGAGACTTTTAGTTTTTTTTTAGTTTCTTCTTTTTTAGTCTTTTGGGGGGGGTTGGGGATTTTTTCTCTCATTCCACCCTCCACGACGACACCGGCATTGCCACAGGGCGTTACCGACCTCGTTCTCTCGATCTACAACGATGTGCGGTTCGTAACTCTCCGCGAAAGAGAAAAAGAGAGAGAGAGGGAGAGAGAAAGAGATGGTACGACAAAAGTGGACGCGCGGTTTTCCAGCCAGATCCATCAGACGATGTGCGCGGTGAGAAAAAGGAAAAAAAATACGAAAAAAAGGAAGAGAATCGTGAACGAGAATCGGGAATGGAGGAAAGAAAGAAAGAAAAAAGAAGAAGAGAGAGAGGGAGTGAACGAAGTTAAGGGAAGAGAACGAATCGAACGCGAATAACGACGAACCGCGAGTGTGCAGTTGATTTCAAAATCGTATAAGTGACGATCCCTCGGAGGCATTCGGGGCTTGTGTTTTAACGGGACGAAGTGAGAAGGGCTGCGAGGGGACAGAGAAAAATCGAGGTGAAAAAATAAAAGAGAATAAAGGAAAAAGGAGAGATGCAGTCTTTTTTTTTGTTCTTTCTTTCTTTTTTTGTTTTACCTACGTTTTTTTTTTCGTTTTTTTATCGGCTGGTAGCGAAGTATCGAACGTCGTCGTCGAGAAATTGTTTTCTTCACTTTTTTTTTTCGTCTACCTGTAGGGCGCGGGAAAGTGCCCTTGTATGACTGGGGGGAGGAGAACGAACGCGAGGGCGAGTCGTTGAAAAAAAACGAGAAAAAAACGATTATTTATTATAATAATAATAAAAATTCTCCGATGGAAAATATTTCTCGTCAATTCTCATGCAATATTCGCGAATATCGTACACGCGTTCTCGATTGTACGTCACGATTTACGAAAAATATAAAATTTGATTTTTTTTCTTTCTTTCTTTTTGCCTTTCGTTTAGTTTTTAACAATCTCTTGGTCGGAATTCTTCGTAGAAGTTATAGTCCGAAATTTGACAACGTGTTTCAATCTCAAAACGGTATTTTTCAATAAAAAAAAAAAAGATTCGCGCTTTTATTTATTTACCTAATTTTGGCTTTTAAGGGAAAATATGTAAATGAAAATAAGTTGTGAAAAAAACGAGACAGGAAAACTGCGATGTTTTTTTTATCGGACTTTATTTCCGACGGGCCGATATATTTTGCGATAACTTCAGGTAGGAACAAGAATGGATTTTCTTCGCGTTTGGGTTGAAAAACTGGAACGAAAAATATGAAAAATATTCACGAGGTCGGGAGAAGAAAGACGACTGAAGTTGATGGAAAAATGCCTCTTATCTATTATATATATACATATATAATTATATGGGTATAGTTCGTGTTGCATAGTTTTCGAGGAAACACCGTCCTTCTATTCTCTCTAATGTTATGTATTCTATACCGGCACGATCATACTCGATACTCGATACTCTATAGTATACTGTACAATATATATATAAGTATATGTGAATATATATATATATATTGGTAGATGGTGGGCCAGCAACAGTTGTATTGTTTGCTTTGCTTCGCTGACGTTTATCGGTTAGGGACACGCGCTTCTGGCAGCGGTAGAAATATATCGACGTCTACTAAAGAGCTGGTGTAATATATATATATATAATGAATGTATAGGTACATAAAGTTTGGAAGTGGGAGACGGTAGAACAGTCTACCGTGGTCTCGTACTGCGTCGTCCAATTTACGAATCGACAAATATTAATTTTGTAAAAATAAATGTCAAATAAATACGTATTCGTTGGAAATAAGTTTTTGAATCAACATGAACTCGCTCGTGACAAATATTGGATTAATTAAACAATTTCAATCATGGAAAACACGACGAAATATCGGTTATTGTCGAAAGAAAAATATGTGTTTATGTATGTTTTTTTTTGTTTTTTTTTTCGTGAGTTAAACTTGTTTGGAAAAAATGAAAATATATGTGAAAAAATGAGATATTATTGGGATGTAGGTGGAAATTACTTTTTTCAGCGGTTGACTGAAAATTGTGATAAAGGGAGAATAAGAATGTTGTATTCGTCAGTCGAAAGCTCGAAAAACTAAATTTTCATATTTTTGGTCTTTTGACCAACAAAATGAAACAAAAATGGACTGCAAGTGTAATATTCGGGTTATGCGAAACGTTTTTAATTTTGTCACTACCCTATGAACTCTTTTCGGACAAAAGAAAATGTCGATGGGTCCACCTTTGTGATCTGAACAGTCCGAGATAATATAAATATCACCATTATAATTTCGATAAATTGCAATTTACGGAAAAATTCAGTTTTTCGACCTTTTCACCGACAAATTCGAGTGCCAGGAAAAAGTGAACCATTCATTCGTCATCAGTGCCAAATTTCCAATGGACATAAGTTCTTACAGCTTTTGAAATAATCATAATTTACCGGAATGCAATATATCGCTAATTTAGACGAGTATCGCGAAAGGTCAAAAAATGGATGTTTTCTAATGCTCTACCTCCGTTCTCGTCAGTCCGACAGAAAATTGCACGAGTAACTTTTTGAAGAGCGCGCCGAGCACTCGAGAACCAGCCAAGGAACATCCGGATAGCTCAATTTTTGTGGCCGTGTCGACACTTCGAAAATCGCGATTTTCAGGACCCATAGGGTGGGTCACGTGAAAAAAATGGCCTAGGATGGGGTCAATTTTTTTTTTGCTCCGAATCGTCTTTAAATCATCATATTCGTGTTACGCGGGAAATGTCCGATTCCGAAATGACCCAACAAAGTGTTTTTGGTGAAAACAAAAAATTGACCTCTCCCGCACCCCCCAAAGTCAGAAAAGTAAATCACGAATACCGAATATCGGCACCTGGCGAGGGTCAAAATTTTTTTTCGGCCAAAAAGGCTTCAATTGGAGGTTACGGAATCGGAAATTTCCCGTGCAACAAGAATATGACTATTATAATCTCGATATATTCCAATTTACAGAAATATTCAGTTTTTCGACATTTTAACCAACAACTCCAAACAATACTGAATTAGTATTGTGATACCCATATTGAGCGGGCAATTTTCGATTCTACAACCCCTCCTATAAACCCTTTGAGACCCAAACAAAAAACCACCCCTCTTACATCGAAATATAAAAAGATTATCATCGCATCGGAATAATTTTTCCATCCATAACATAAATAATGACAATAACATATCGTAAGAAAAACGTTTGCGCAACCGACTACGATAGTTGACTCGCTATGCATAAAATCGTACCCAAGGCTGTGTTACGGACACCCGGTATGAAGGAAGAGCGAACAGAAGAGGGAGAAAAGGTGAACGAAACGTCGCGACCCGGGGAGGCAACGAGCGTGCCTTCGCGAAGAGAAGAACGTGTTTCTCTTCTTTTGTCTGCCTCTTTAGCTCTCTCTCTCCCTCTCTCTCTCTCTCTCTCTTTCTCGCTCATTCTCTCGCCCTCTCTTTCTCTCCATCTTGTATTCTCTCGGTCGTCGTGACTCAAGTCGTGCATTGCGCGCGATTCGAGACTCGGGGAGAGCTCGCATTTCTCTCCGTTCTTTCTTCTTCTTCTTCTTCTTCTTCGTCTTCTTCATCTTCTTCTTCGTCTTCTTCATCTCTCTTTCTTCCTCACCCGCCGCCGTGGCGACGTCGACGTTCCTCAGTGAAATCGCTCGCGAGAAAGAGCACTAGCCCTTTGAACACACGGGTGAGCTGCTCGTCGGGGATTCGAATAAATCGGAGAGGACGTATAAGTAAGTACTGCGAGAGGTACAAGCGACCAGGAACATTCGAGATTCAACTTTACCGGTAATACTTGTTTCGTAAAGTCGAATCACCGAGGTCAAAAGAAATTCGGTATCTAGTGCAAAGATTCATGACTCGTACATTCGCTATCAAAAGTTATCCACGAAAAGTTACGTCGATCGAAGGACGTGAATTTTTTTTTCTTTTGCTTTTTTTTTATCTTTGGGCACAGCTGTTTCGCGTCGCACTTGAGAAGTTTCAAGGTCGTTCAACTACCCGGTTCACGCGCACGACATCCTCGAGTCGCTCGAACCGGAAATGGAGGATTGAAAAATTTAATTAATTTTCGTAAATTATAAAATTATTCTTTTTTTCTTTTTTTCTTTGCTAATTAATGTTTTTCGATGTTCAATTTTTATCGGCGAAACGAAATTTTCGTGCGAACCAAGTTTTCGTGGGAAATTGTACCGGGATACGCGAAACAGAAGATGGAACGCTTATACATTCTCTATGAAAAGTTAGACGAGAGACTAATTGACGAAATATCGAAGATACTTGAGAAGCTCGAAGCTCGCCAACTTCCTAAAGTGCGGTCTTCTCGAACGACTACGAAAGATAATTAAAAAAGCAAATAAAACACGAAATGTACAGAAAATGTTCGTAAATTTAATTAAACCATTTAATAAAATCGTCGATTAAATTGCGAGAAACAAAATTCTCATTTGCAATATTTATCAAAGTTGTATTTTTATTATTAATCGACGATCTACTTTCCATATTAATTCTTTTTTTAATTCCCAAAATTTGTCTCGCAATATTTAAATTTCAAAAATCAAACCATTAAATTTTACAAGCGAACCCGAGTCGAAATTTTTTGAGGGATCGAGATAGGCAGCATCGAGCGGACTGGTGAGGGTCGAGGCGAGGCTACGACGCATACTGGATGGTATATGCTTGCCCCCTCGTTGGGCCTCCAAAATGGCATGAACTTTACATTTGGGCCGAGAGGAGGTTAAAGGAGGGCGAGTAGAGCAGTCCAGTAACCTCCTCTCGGCCTCCAGTAACCACCCGGGGAACCTCGGCTCGGCGCGCTCGTCCAAACCTTCCATATATATATATATATAAATGGCAGTACTACCAGAGTCCGACAGATGGCTACGATTCTCGCAAACGGTATAGCGAATATACACACATATATAGCGTGTGTATATACACACATATGTACATATATAGATATATACATATATTCTTCCTTTCTAAACCCATATACCATCGAGTAACTATTTACACATTATAACGTCATTATTTTTTCTGATATACGTTGTACATTATGCAGCTATAATACACACCAATATACTCTGCTGTTCAGTATGCCCTAATATATAACCGCAAAAATACATACATATTTATATGTGTATGAGTAATAGGATGCCACAAATTACTCACACAACGATAGCCCCTTTAAGTAGGGTACTTTAGTACAAAATCATCATCGGCTTTTTTTACCGATTCGCGATTCTTCTTTAGAGTGATTCCCTCGGTTATATACAAATGTGTCGATATACCGTCCGCGAGAATCGTAGCCATCTGTCGGACTCTGATGGTACTGCCAGCGCGACATTATTTAATGCGAAATTTGAATGGAGATATTTTCAACTCGGCCAACTTGTGGCCGTCAGATCGAATTGGAGGCCACGGTGGCATCGAGAGCGGCAGTGACGGAGGGCCCGTGATGCCGCAGATCGAGTTGGAGGCCACGGTGGCATCGAGAGCGGCAGTAGCGGAGGGCCCGCGATGCCGTCAGATCGAGCTGGAGGCTACGGTGGCATCGAGAGCGGCAGTACCGGAGGGCCTGTGATGCCGTCAGATTCGAGCTGGAGGCCGAGTTGGCATCGAGAGGAGGCTGGCGGCTTGTGCACTACAAAGGAAATAGGCTCTAGGAGGCTAGGAGGGGCAGTGAAAATTTCGACTCGGGAAAAATAATAATTCTTAAAAATCTTTTTTAAGGTTGTTGTGGAGCCAGATCAAAATGGTACAATGGTCCTGATTTTTTTTCTAGATATTCTTTGACCTTCTATTAAACATCCTGTACAGTCTGAGAATTATCCACAGTATAGTTTTTTAACAAAAAATTAGGAAACCTATCGTGTTTTGTATACCTTATACATTGTGCTTATGGAAACGTTCAGATCATTTTGCATTATATTATGTATAACTCTCAAAAAAATGCTACCATAAAGATAAAAAACTAGGTACATCTCGACTTGTTATTTAGCTAACTGATGATAGCTTAAAAACGAGGATTTACAGTACTGTTATAAAATTATTCGTAATTTTAATCACAAAATTACTCGAAAATAAAATATACGAGTATGAGACTATTAAAACATGGCAACAGTGTAGACGACATAAGTGCTATCTGCCTTACCCACATTCGGCGATAACGTACAAAGATTGAGAATACTTATTCGAGAAAAATTATTAAGTATATATATTATTTATTCTTATTCTTGTAATTCGTGATTAAATCGTAATCATTTTTTTTATCAACAAATATACCATAATAGTCCTGTTCTCAATAAGTTTCTTTCATAATAAATGTGGAGATCACGATGAGTTTTTAACTCTTTACATAAGATACGTTAATAATTGAAATGAAATTTTACTAAATTTGTTATAATAACGAAACATAACAATGAAAAATTTAGAAAACATGCTTTTCTCGATAGTTTTTTTAATAATAAATGTGAAGATCACGATAAGTTGAGCATATCGCTTATTATAAAAAGCTTCAATACACACTGCGTTCCTTTCCAACGGAAGAACTTTTTATCCGGACCGATATTCATTTTTACGATTTTGACATGTGTGACAGGTTTTAAGGTTATACAGCGAGCGCCTATGTCCCAAGTTTCTCGACACTGCTACCAACTTGAGCATTATTATATGCTCTGAAATACAACGTTGCCATATCGTCTCACGTTATTTGAATGATAAACAATTATTAAAAAATGTTGTTATACACTAATCAAATATGTCTAATAATTATCGATTAAAAAATTATGGATATTTTTATAACTAGGTATGCAAAAATTGTCCCAAAACGTGTATTTAACAGTACGATTGTTTTACGGTACAACGTTGGTAATTCTCAATCGGCTCCATGCATTAGCATAGGACGCACCCCTCGTACTTCACCCCCGATAGCTAGACCCCACAACAACCTTAACTAATGATTTTTTTGTTTACTAATTAATTATTAATCACTCCCACTATCATTCCCAATAATCGATATTCGCGATATTTCTCGATGCTTCAATTACTTTTCGTGACTCATCGTGGAAAAAGAAAAGCAACGTCGTCGAAAAGCAAAAAAAAAAATAAATCCGTTCGAGGAAAAACAATTTTTGCGCCTGGTTAACATCGCTACGCGTAGACAGAAGTGAATTCATTCCGCGACCACCACTTCTTCGTCGGAACAAAAAAAAATCAGCGTATCGCTCGACACGTTCGATAAAGAAAAGTTGCCTCGGGCGAAACTCGCGAGAACTTTTGTTTTTTCGTCTCCGTTATTTTTCTCCGTGACACGAAAGGTATTCCCGCGGCTCATTAACGAGCCGGACGTTGATTGTTGTATCAACGTCACCAATATTTTTCAAACGACGAACGTTACACGTTGCGCAACATTCGCCAACTCAATAATAGGGTGAGTTAAAAATGTCCATAAGAGGAAGTTTTTCACGATGAAAAATAAAAAAACAACTCGATTCACCTTTTATTTTTATTTTCAATAATTTAAAAACATTACCACGATCGAGTATCGTCCGAGATCCGACGGAGAGTGAATGAGAGAGGGAGAGAAAGGAAATAAATTGGCCGGCGAATAATTTTTGCCTTCGACTTGTATTTCGGGGATGAAAATTAAATTCCAACGTTCACAATTATTATTATTATTATTATTATTATTATTATACTATTACTCGGTTGATTCGTAAATGAAATTTCGACCCTGTAAATCCCGAACGTAACGAAATTTTGACACGGACCAACGAAATATTTAAACCAGGACAGAGGTCGACGTCGAGTGCAAACAAAAAGAATAAAAATAAAACCATAAAAAAAGAAATTACAAAAAAATATATATATAAAGTACCGAGACTCGGAAATGTCGACTAATTCGTGCGACGAGAACCGAGAGGGGCGAGGATTTAACATTTCACCCGGAAGGTTATAACAATGAAGCTTTTGCACTCGAGTAACGAAGCTTTCTCGCGCCTCTCTCGGTCGACGTTGTCGTTTCCATCATCGTCCACCCGCGAAAAAAAAATAAAAACACAGAGATAAGAAAAAAAAACATACTTTCCGTGTTTAACGTACCTCCCGTATATTTTCGTGCTCTCTCGTACACCGAGCGCCATCTATGCGAGATAATATGCGTCTTTCTCTACGGGCGCGGCTCTCTAACAAATTCGTATTCACATAACGAGAATCTTTGGACGCGTACGTGACGTTGCCTCGACGTTCTAGAATTCGCCATTAAGTCTCGTCGGACGAAGAGGTACCAGCTCCCCCCCCCCTTCCCCTCACTCCTCGTTCGCCAACCGTATTCGCGAATACTTTCAAGAACATTTTTTTCTTCTTCTTCTTCTTTTTTGTTTTTATACGTTGCTACTTTCTACCGTTTTTGCCGTTGCCGAATGAGAACGTCGAGTCTCTCTCGTGGCTCGAGAGTTTTGGCCGATTTAATCGGAAAACGTGTTTTTGATACGAACGCGGATAAAATGTGAAATAACATTTTGAGCACGAAGTGTCGAGGACTCGATACGAAAAGGTATGAAATACGAGATATGACGAGTGAAGTATTAAAAATGAAAAAAGAAATGAAGTACGTGATGCGAAATATCGAATGCATCGTGTGAAGTATCGATAAAACGGATTGAGTGCGAAAGAGAACGAGTTGAGGTATTGAAAAGGGTTAACCCTTTGAGTGCACACTTCCGCCACGAATCTATAAGTGCATACTGGCTCAATCTGACCCAAGGCGTTTTTCAAATCGTTGTATCTCGGTAAATACGCATTTTTTTGTTTTGTTTTTGTTTGTTTTTTGGGAGAAACGTTTTTTGTAGTACAATATCCATATTTTATTGGTCTGAAGTTATTTTTTGGCGAAAACGAAAATTAAATGCCAAAACATTCGTACAAAGTGAGGAGGTTGCGTTGAAAAATACGATCAATAATGGAAATTTTGTCGGGTCAAAATGACTCCTCATGCACTCGAAGGGTTCAATTGCGAGTTCTAAGTATGGCTCATGGAATGCTGAGTACACGGTGTGAAATGCGTTGAATTTATATGAAGTACAAAGTATCGAGGGGCCGAGTACTATACGTAGGAGATATCGAGTACTAAGTACACGATGTGAAGTGGGAAATAAAAAGCGATAATGAAAGGGAAATGGAAAATTTGAAGTACGGAATACAATTTATGCATTAAATAGAAGGTATGAAGGCGAAATACAAAGGATTCGAGTACTAAGTGCATAGTACGATGTCCTGAGTACATGTCCCAACGTTTGAAATACGACGTACGAAGTATAAATACTGAATATAAAGCACTAAGACGAAATACAATGGATTCGAGTACCAAGTATACAGTAAGACATTCTAAGTCCATTAAAAAAATGTTTGAAATACGTATTATGAAATATGAAATTACGAAGTACGAAGAGTCGATATAAAGTAAAAAGACGGAATACAAACAATTCGAGTACTAAGTTCATTGTACGATGTCCTAAGTACATTACCCAAAGTTTGAAATACATCGTACGAAGTATAAATACTGAATATAAAGAACTAAGACGAAATACAATGGATTCGAGTACCAAGTACACAGTAAGACATTCTAAGTCCATTAAAAAAATGTTTGAAATACGTATTATGAAATATGAAATTACGAAGTACGAAGAGTCGATATAAAGTAAAAAGGCGGAATACAAACAAGTCGAGTACTAAGTGCATAGTACGACGTTCTAAGTACATGACCCAACGTTTGAAATACATCGTACGAATTATAAATACTGAATATAAAGCACTAAGGCGAAATACAATGGATTCGAGTACCAAGTACACAGTAAGACATTCTGAGTCCTTTAAAAAAATGTTTGAAATACGAATTATGAAATATGAAATTACGAAGTACGAAGAGTCGATATAAAGTAAAAAGGCGGAATACAAACAAGTCGAGTACTAAGTGCATAGTACGACGTCCTAAGTACATGACCCAACGTTTGAAATACATCGTACGAAGTATAAATACTGAATATAAAGCACTAAGGCGGAATACAATGGATTCGAATACCAAGTACACAGTAAGACATTCTAAGTCCATTAAAAAAATGTTTGAAATACGAGTTATGAAATATGAAATTACGAAGTACGAAGAGTCGATATAAAGTAAAAAGATGGAATACAAACAATTCAAGTACTAAGTGCATAGTACGACGTCCCAAATACATAACACGAAAACGCAAATACTAGGTATCACGTATGAAGTACGAAGTACGTAACAGAGAGGGTAAAGTGTCGAGACCAAATTATGAAAGACGAAATGTAACGTGTGAAAGATTAAGTGCGAAGTACAGCGTGTGAAAATCTAAATACAGCGTGTATCTAGGTGCCAACTAACGTAAGAAGTATGCGGTACCAGAAGTGCTCACCACCAAGCAACAAGTACACAGTAACGACGTGTCAAGTGCCAAGTCACTAAGCCCACATTGTAAATGCCAAAATACGATGTACCAAGTAAGTACTCGTTTTACCAAGTACAATATATAAACAAAACAAAAAAATAATAACGATTAATCGTCTGTTTTATTTATTATAAATTCAGCAAACAAACAGAATTTCCGAACGGGATGTGAGTTTTTTTCCAATCCCGTTCTATTTTCCCTCGTATATTTTGCATTATCAATCGGCGTTTGCCAATGCAAATCGACGCGAAACTCGTGGATAGACTCGTGACATAGAATTAAACTCGCGAGGCGAATTAACACATTCGTTCTCGAAAAAAAGAAAAAAAATGTAACAGTAGTAACGTACGAGCTCTGCGCACGAACCGAGTACCTGCGAAGCGTGCGTTCGTACATACACGTTGACCTTGACTTAACGTGACACACGCAGTGTCCATGTAGATTTGATTAATTATTATTATTGATATTGTTATTATTATTTTTGTTTAATTTTTTTTTACGAATCTCTCAGGGTGTGTGTGTGTGTGTATCGTTTGGATTTTTTTTCGACGAATACAGAACGAGGAAAAGGACGATTGGGTATCAATGCATCGTCGTTGCACCGATCGCGTTATAACGATCGAGGTAAACGGACCGTGTTCGACTAGGGCGCAAGCGACGACGGTGGTCGTTGTCGTCCTTTTGATTTTGTCCCGGGGAATAGCCGTGAACGAAAAATACCGAATTCTTTTTTCTCCGTTTATTTTCTGTATTTTGTATTTTTGGTAAACAATTTTTTTATTTTTTTGCTTCCTTCGGGGTTACGTGAAAGGCGACGCGACTGACGACAATACGTACCGTTGAATACGAAAAACGGGAGCGTGGTGGAAAAAAATTTGCTCGAAGAAAATGAGCAACGAGAACGTGAGTGTCGAGACGCGCGTCATGTTATATTCATGGGCGTGGGAAACGAATAATCGACCAATCAATGAACGGGAACGTCGAGTGCCGAGAGACGAAGCTTCGTGTCTACGACGTAGGAAACGAGAAAAATTGTCTTCGTCGCGGGAAACTTTCGAAAAAGAAATTTAATTTTCTTCGTTATTTGCCGCGAGAGAGTTCGATCGAAGAATGAAAAATATCGATTGTATTTTTTTTTGTTTCTCGAAGAATTGATTTTTTAACGTGGGAAGAAAAATTGAGTATCTCTCTCTCTCTGTGTGTCGAGAGCGTCTTCCTTCGATAATCGAATACGCCTAATTGATTGGTTATCGATTTTTCTCTTTATCGTCTCTACTCGATTACTACTTTAACGAAATACGAATTTATTTTCCTACTCGATTACACTAGCTCGAAGATTTATTTGATCTTCTCCCGACTCGATAACACTTGATGAAAGAAAAAACATTGTTTTTTTTCCCGCTCGATTTCGACGAACGAGCGACGAGAGAGAGAGAGAGAGAGAGAGAGAGAGAGAGAGAGAGAGAGAGAGAGAGAGAGAGAGAAAGAGAAAGAGACGAGAGCGTCAGAGGTCTGGAGGCACAGCGCCGTTTGCAACACAAAGGTCTTCGAGACGAGTGCTCGGCGAACAGGAAGAGCAAAAGAGAAAGAAAAAGAGAGAGAAACAACAATGAGAAAAACTCGACCAGGTTCCTTAATTAGCGCGTCGAGAAGTCGACGAGCGAGATCCGCAACGAGGGCTGGATAGAAAAAAAGAGACCACGGAAAAAATAAAAAAAATAAAAACAATAAAAAAAATGAACCTAAACGCGACCCGTTCGCTATGTCGTATAGAGTGTCGAACGCGTATCGACGAAATGCCCCTAGGGTCAAGCCTGCGAAACTTCCCAATGAGAATGCGTCGTGGCTCGCGTGTGCACGCGTGTGCACCGCGTGTCGCGTCGCTTATATAGTGCGCGCGCACGCATACACGCGCATGCGCCGCCCCCCTCTCCCGACGCATACGCACGCGCGGCTGTGCGTATGCGTCGGGAGAGGGAAGACCGGTGGACCGAGGAGGAGGGGGGAGAGAGCGAAGAGAAAGAAATACGCATGGGCCATTCTCCGAGGGAGGATCGAGAGCCGTACTTCCATCTATTATTGGAGCAAAACAGAAATAAAGTGGGCAGTTGGAGGACCCGAGACTCGCGGTACGCGCCACCGTCGGACCGTGAGTCTCGGGGCTAATGTGACGCTCTTGTACCGTGCGTGCCCACGGGTAACTCCGTGAAATCGTCTCTTGGCTAACTCGACGAGCTTGAGCTTTGTTCGAAAATGGGGGTTGGGGATGGGGGGCTCGCCACGCGCTTTTCGTCATTCGGCATATTTACGGTTTTTTTCTTCTTTTTTTTCCACGAAAAACCCTTTTTATTCCTCGATGCATAAATATGCATTTGCGAGAATATTATTTTATGTTACAGGTATTTAAATTAATACTTTAAAAAGAAAAATCTTCCTACGCTCACCAAATGGCATTTTAATTAATAAAATTAATTGAATTCCTTTCGGTTTTCTACGAAGGACTATATTAATATTCATGTATGAATATTCAGTTGAATTATACGAAAATTCTTTCCAAGCGGAGCTTACGGCGTTTTTTTTAAATAGAAAAAAGAAAAAAAAATTGTTTGACGTAAAAAAAAAAATTCTCGTTCACCATTTTCGTTCTTTACCCTATTTTTTGTATCGACAGCTGGCAAAACATAGAATCTACATAAGAATGGGTGAGAAAAATTAATGCACAATATTGTTGCACTCACCACAGTGATCGGGTAGACCGGGTTGATTATCGTGAACAGGAGTACGTGATTCGGCTTGTTATTGTCTTCCCTGAAAAAAATCCAAAAACAACAACAAGAAGAAAAAATTATTAGATTGAAAATCGTATGAGAAGAAAATTGAGTTTGATAATAAAATGGTAAATATGATTTATCGATAAGTCCGTCCATTGTTCCATTAATGCGAAAAGAAAATCCTGTGGGCATACACAGAGTTCTCATATCGCGATTATAATGACAATGAATATCGACCGAAAAAGAAAGAGACAGAGAGAGAAAGAGAGAAAAAAAAGTAAAGGATGAAAGAGACGACGCGAGCGTGGAATTAACTGCCGATAACGCGCTCTCGCGGGCCCGTGAGGTTCCCCGGGCATAAAATTGAGGCGAGATTAATTAAAACGCGCGACGAGCCCGTGCTTCGCGCAATGGATAAGGGGAAAGAGAGAACGAGCGAGAGAAATAGAGAGCGAGAGTAAGAGAGAGAGAGAGAGAGTAAGAGAAACTCGATGGTTCAACAAAGTTCGAGCTCGGATCATCTCGTCTCGTCGAGTCCGCGACGCTGTACGGTATAAAAGTCTGCTGAAACGAGCGTATGCCTTTCCTTTCTCGTTTTACTTCGTCGCGCATCGGCCAAGTCTAATAATAAGAGAATTGAACTCTCTTCCTGTCGTTCCCTTTGCCCCTCTCGCTCTCTCTTTCTCCGTCTGTGTCTCAGTCTTCGCGTCTCCAAAGACATTTTAGCGCTATTATCTTTCGTCTGCCTATTATCCATCTATTATCTCCTCTTCCGGCTACCGCTCTGTCTCCCAACGTCACGACTCCAAAAGACAAACGTCCCGATACGCCAGAGTTCCCCTTTGTTATATATATATATAAATTATCCTCGTAAATACAAGAGTCGAAAAGCTTTTTCCAATTATCTAATTCGATTGTTTAAACGCGTTAATTTTGTAAAAAAAAAGGGTTTCAACGTTTTTCAATTCATTTATTTTATTTTATTCATCTCGATTGTTTAATTTATTTAATGTATTTCGTTTATTTGATTTATTTCATTTATTTTGTTTATTAAATTAATTTCATTTATTTCGTTTATTTCATATATTTCATATATTTCATATATTTCATATATTTCATTTATTTCATTTATTTCATTTATTTCATTTATTTCATTTAATTCATTTAATTCATTTATTTCATTTATTTCATTTATTTCATTTATTTCATTTATTTCATTTATTTCATTTATTTCATTTATTTCATTTATTTCATTTATTTCATTTATTTCATTTATTTCATTTATTTCATTTATTTCATTTATTTCATTTATTTCATTTATTTCATTTATTTCATTTATTTCATTTATTTCATTTATTTCATTTATTTCATTTATTTCATTGATTTCATTGATTTCATTGATTTCATTGATTTCATAGATTTCATTTATTTTATTTATTTCATAGATTTCATTTATTTGATTTATTACATTAAATTCAATTATTTTATTTATTTCATTTAGTTCATTTATTACATTTATTTCATTTATTTCATTTATTACATTTATTGCATTTAGTACATTGATTTCGTTTATTACATTTATTACATTTATTTCATTTATTACATTTATTTCATTTATTTCATTTATTCATTTATTTCATTTATTTCATTTATTTCATTTATTTCATTTATTTCATTTATTTCATTTATTTCATTTATTTCATTTATTTCATTTATTTCATTTATTTCATTTATTTCATTTATTTCATTTATTTCATTGATTTCATTGATTTCATTGATTTCATTGATTTCATTGATTTCATTGATTTCATAGATTTCATTTATTTTATTTATTTCATAGATTTCATTTATTTGATTTATTACATTGAATTCAATTATTTTATTTATTTCATTTAGTTCATTTATTACATTTATTTCATTTATTTCATTTATTACATTTATTGCATTTAGTACATTGATTTCGTTTATTACATTTATTACATTTATTTCATTTATTTCATTTATTTCATTTATTTCATTTATTTCATTTATTTCATTTATTTCATTTATTTCATTTATTTCATTTATTTCATTTATTTCATTTATTTCATTTATTTCATTTATTTCATTTATTTCATTTATTTCATTTATTTCATTTATTTCATTTATTTCATTTATTTCATTTATTTCATTTATTTCATTTATTTCATTTATTTCATTTATTTCATTTATTTCATTTATTTCATTTATTTCATTTATTTCATTTATTTCATTTATTTCATTTATTTCATTTATTTCATTTATTTCATTTATTTAACCCACATTACTGATTTAATGAATTTTTATTTTATAACCTTATATGAGAATTTTCGAGATATCCTTATAAAAATATTTTTGCCCGTTCGCCAAGCGAGGCAATCGGCGATGTAACAACGTAACAACGTAATCGTCGTAAGTTTTGATCAAGCTCGGCCCGAAACTACCTTTATCTCGTCTTATCGATTCGTCCCCTCGTCCTTTTCTTCCCTCGTTCCTTACGCGTCGCGAACGAATTGATCAGCCGGGGACTCGGACGCTCTCGTTAAACAAATTGACTTCGTAACGAATTGCACGATATAACTTCCACCCGCCGGTATATATCAAATTTCAATGATTACAGTTATAACACGCACAACTTTCCGAGCTGTTCCAAGGCGATCGTTAATTATACGGTGGAGTACGGAGGAACGAATTTACGACACGACGGAAACGCCCGCCTTACCGATATCACGATGGATTAAAAAAAAATTATTTTCTCTTTTTTCGATTTCTTTTCCAAAAATTTTCATCTCTTTTTCATCGCGATATTTTTCATTCGTTTGATTTTATTTTTTCACATCAAGCCCCATTTCAATAAAATTTCCAGTTTTACGAGAAAATAAATAAAACAAGAAAATCGATAAAATATCAAACTTGGGAATAAAAATGGTAAAATACGTCGACGTGTAGTACGTACCTCTTGCGTCGAGGTTCTTCACCATAGCCGCTGTACTCGTGATTCTGAAACATGGAAAATAAGAATATAAAATTTTGCGAGAGAACGAAACTGAAGAAGAAGAAAAAGAAGAAAAAAAGACGAAAGTACGAAAGTCACGTGGATGATTACATATCGATTTATCTTCCTTGATCGATGATTTTTCAATATATTTACGTATCGATACGGTGACGAGAGCTTCGCGTTATCTCTTACGTTAAACGCTCGAGACTCCTCGGGGGAAAAGAAAAATTGACCCGGAGGTTGGATCGGTTGCTAATGGACGCGCAGCTGGGATTTCTTCACCCCCCTCACCACCCTACTCCTTTTTTCAAACCATTCACGTTCAAATTTTGCCACGAGGATATTATACCGGCAGTCTCGAACGGTTTTTTCATTTTTTTTTTTTTTTTTTTTTTTTTGCAAAGTGACTGAAAGTGCGGGAAGGAAAAAAGTGCCTCGTTTCGAGGCACGATGGGAGGCGTCGAGAGCCCGCAGTGATTTGTGGCCATCTACGAAACGTCGAGCACCGTCTTCAAGGAATGATCGATGGCTTCTGCCCTGCGGTAGCAATTTTCTTCCTCGAGGAAGAAGAGAGAAAAAAAAATTCTTCGCGCAACGATTAAAAAACTTTTCTCCAAAAATTAAATCGCCAAAAAAACCATATGTTTATCATTTTTCGAATCGTATTATTTTTACAATCGAATAACGTTGAATTGAAAAATTAAATTGCTACAAAAACAATATTTCAATTTTGTCTCAATTACAAATCGATCAATTGTAATTTTAATCAGTTGCAAAAATTAAATTAGTTCTTAAAACGATACAATTTTAATCCGATCACGAATCTATGGAATCCAATCTCGATCGTCGTTAACGAAAGAACAAGATTCCCAAAAACAAAAATAAAAAAATTTAAAAATCTAACGACCGATAATAATTCACTTCCTTTCTTTCTTTTCTTTCATGTTTTTCGTTGTTCCTCATTCCCAAGGAATGCGCCTTATTCTCGCATCGTTCGAACTTGCCAAATTACAATAAAAAAAAAAACACCCCTCTCCTTCAGCCCCCTACCAAAGTTTGCAAAACCGTAAAATTAAGCGACTCCTCCTTCTTTCCTTCGTTTGCCAATACACCCAACCAATTATACGTACCTAAATACCTATGTACCTATATATATATATATATATATATATATATATATATATATATATATATATATATATATATATATATATATATATATATATATATATATATATATATATAAATGTGTGTGTGTGTGTAGGAAAAGATAGGTATTTAGGTATGTATAATATATATATATATATATATTTAAAATGTCTATGTCTAAACGGCCGAAACCTCGCGTGCGTAACAGCTGCGAGTAGAGATCCGATTTAGTATAACACACCGTTTACTCAACCGCCGGTAGGCAAATCGTCCGAGTGGATTATGTGCAATCATAAACGTAACTTTGTGAGAGAGATCAAATGCTGAGGGGTGGTGAAAAGAGAGGAAGGGCAGGGGAGAGGGAAGGGTGGAGCGCAAACCGCCTTCGTTGGTGAAATCTGCGAATCTGATTTTCGTTTGCAACAGAGAGAGAGAGAGAGAGAGAGAGAGAGAGAGACAAACAGAGAAAGAAAGAGAAAGAGAAAGACAGAGAGAGAGAGAGAGGGAGAGAGAGAAAGATCGAGCCGAGCACGAATATTTTGGCCGTTTGCCAACCACGTGGTGTGTTTTGGATCCAACGTATTGGCCGGGGAAATATAGCGCGCGCGCGCTTCAATGGACAAGTCGGACCGCCACGCTATTCGCTATTTTCTACGACATGCCCACTTCGCCCCACCGTAAAACACGAAATTTTGTTCGTCTCGAGACGTCATAAAACCGTGGTGGCGCGAGAGGAAAGGGTGGGTTAGGTACAATCAACTAGACATACGAGAAAATTTATGTCCAATGACCGCGGACCAAATGTTTCGTCTTTGTTTTAGTTTTATTTTCATTCTCCAAGACTTATTTCTTTTTTTCCGATCAATCTTTCTTCTCGTCAACGTCGAGATATTTACGTATTTCGCTGGTAACCGAGGGGCAGAGTAGTAGGTACGTTCGAATATAATGAGGTAGTCATAACGAGATCCAATTACGCGAGGTGAAGATGAAAAAAAAAAAAGATTTAATTTATATGATTATTCGAGGATATTCTCGGCGCCCCCGGTCTGGAAATGAAAATTCGAAGGATTCCGCGGGACAGACGGAGCGAGTCGGATATATATGTGTGTGTGTATGGAGGGAGGGAGGGAGGGAGAGGGAGAAGGGGAGAGAGAGAGAGAGAGAGAAAGGGTACTTGCAATTCGTTCGGAGTCTGGCATTCGTCCAAGCACGCGCCGATAAAGAGATTAGGTGGGAGGAGAACGAGGGAAAACAATGTTTACGTTTTATCGTCACCTGTGGACCGAAAAGAGAGACAAAACACTTTTAATCCCTCTCTCTCTCTCTCTCTCTCTCTCCATCTCTCTGTTTCTCTCTCTCTCTCTCTCTCTCTCTTTCTTCTCTCAATGATGGCTCGTTTGTTTTAATGCAAAATTTTGCATTTTTGATAAAAAGTATAAAAGTGGAAAAGTATCGTCGATTTTTTGTTTCTAATTTGTATTTTCAGTCTCATAATGTACTTCGTTTTTTGCGAGTTTTTATTTTTATTTTTATTATTCATAGTTTTATTTTCGTTACCCGTTTATTATTTCGATATTATTTTTATATTTTGTATTTTTACTTTTATAATGCGCTCTTTTTTTCTCGATTCGTATTTTCCTTCGGTTTCGTTATTTCAATTGTTCCACGTTATTCGTATTATTGCCTTTATCATACGCATTCCGTTTTTCTTCGCGCATTTGTTTTATTCCCTTTCATAATTTGCATTTTCGTTTTTATTATATACCGACGATATTTCATTTGCACTTTTACTTTCGTCATTTGCATTTCTCGTTACTCGCACTTTCGCTTTTATTCTTAGACGTCGTTTCTTTCCTCTTCTAATTTACATTTTTTACTTTTATTATTCCCAATTATTATATTTTTTTTTAAATTCTCTAATTTACATTTTCGCTTTTATTATTCCCGGTGTCTTTTATCCAATTCGCATTTCTGCGTGTCGATAAGACTAAAAATAATTACAAATGCAACGAAAGAGATTTAAAAAAAAAATTTCCTTCAATTTTCATCGTTTTTTTTGCGATTTTTTTATTTCACAATTTATTATCAATAAACAAAAGTACGAAACGCGACTTCGAGGAAGATATACGAGGCAAGTTTTGTAACTTACGTGGCATGAGCTCGTGCGTTATCAACGTTGGGAAAAGCAACGTCGAGAAACTCGAATTGCTCGACGCGAGAAAAGCAATTAACGTTAAGGAACGTTTCGTCCCGGTGTTCCTATACACGAAGATAAACCGTCTACGTAATAATCGACCGGTGGACCTGTGCCGCGTTGAGTTTCACGTCTCAGGGCCGAAACGCGAGATAAACACACCGCAAATTTTCGGGAAAACATAACGTACGAGATAATTGCGCGAATTGTTGGAAACTCTGTTTCGGCGTGGAAAATTCGCGTGAAATTCTTCGGTGTCTCTATCTCTCTGTCTATCTCGGGATAAACTTTAAGGAGGTCGAAAGAAAAAACAAAAAAGATTGACCCTGGCAGGGTCTCAGGGTGGTTTTTCTTTTTTTTTTCTTTTCTTTTCTTTTTCCTCATCGACGTAACGTTAACCGAGGGAAGATATGTGTTTTTTCAGTCGATTGCTTTCAGCTTTCCATTCCAAAGCTCGACCAAAACATTATCCCCTTCTTCTCGTTCTTGCGGCTGAGAACCCCCTCAAGGCGTTCGCGCCGGTCTTTGGAATAATATTTTCTCGACTCCCGAGGCTGAGCTTCGAGTGCTTCGATATGGACGAGCTCCTCGGGGCTATGGGAAGAGCGAGGGGAGGAATAAAATTCCATGCTCGAGATATCGCGCGAACTAGGTGCAACTTCCGGTAACGATTCGAAGGTAATAAAATTATCGGTCGATTATCGATCGAGCAGCATCGATATTATTTAATCGAACGATATCGAATCGTTGCTTTTTTCTCTTTTTTTTATCGGTATTAATTTTAAGGGAGGCAAGAATTATCGATTAATTATCGTTCGTCTATCGACGTAATTTCATTGAAAAAATAGCCTATTGATTTTTGTTTTCGGGCCGAGAGTTTGGAAGAAAATAGTTATCGATTAATTATCGGGACGTTGATTGGTTTCGTTTGATTGAAAAATTTAGAATCGTTGGTTTCTTTTTTCGATAGTAATTTGCGAGACGAATAATCGAATAATTATCGTTGGTTGATTGAAAAAATTCAAATTAACGATTTTCTTTTTTTCGGTTGATGTTTTTAAGGAAAACAAAATTGCGATTGATCGAGGTCGTTGTTCTATCTAATTAAATTTAAAAAAAAATTGAATCGTATAATGTTCTTGAATCAAAATTTTTGTTCAAAATAATGTTGTTGAATTTTTGTTATAACCCTTTTCCCGTTAAAGTTTTCAATTTGATAATTCAACAGGAAGAAGAAAAAAAATTGAAATCGTATTATAAAATATCGTATTATATTTATATATATACGATTTTATAATAATCGTATTATAAAATCGTATTATAATAAAAAAAAATTTTTTTAATTTCAAAGTTTTTTTTTAAATATCTCGAATCTTCGACCGATTCTCCTTAAACTCGATATCAAACGACCTCGCACTCCCATTCCACTTCTACAGACAATTTTAACTCGATCGCCGTAAATCACCCAAAATTGGAGCAAACACGTCGAAATTGGAGCAAAGACCTTTGCGAAAAACGAAAATTACTCCCAATCGAAAAACTTCTTTTTCAAATACATTTTTTCGACATTTCGTACTACGAACGTTCTTTCGAAACAATTTTTTTAAAAAAACTCAATCTTCTCCCCGAAAAACAAATGTAATTCATAAAAAAATGAGACTAGCAAAAAAAAAAAAAGTTGCATCAATCGCACGAGTCGCCTAATTTCCCTCGATGAAAAAAAGAGGGAGATAAACAGTTACAGAGAGAAAGACGCGAAATCGGTCACGTTTTCGCGTCTCCCGCAAGCCTCGACGGTTTGCCTACGCTTGCATAGGTAAAGAGATATTTCGGTCTAAATGACACACACGGCGAGAGTCTCTCGAGCGAAATTCTCGTTTTCTCGGTCCGAGTCGAGGGAGATCTGAGAAGATACGCGACACACTACATACACACACACACACACACACACACACACACACACATATATATATACATAAATGCAGTAGTTTCGCGGTTTCGCGTCGGCAGATTTGAGAGACATCGTGACGTTGGACCGTCGGCCGGAAAACCTCGCTCGAGACCGTCTACACGACGAAAGCCCGTTGGAAACGACGACTCGGCCTCTTCTCTATCTCTACCATATGTGTACCATTACCCGAGAGCAAGATTACTCTATTAAGCGTATATTTGACACGGAAAACTTACGGTCACGAGCACTTTGGTAGTACATCCTACGATGAAATTTATACAAGCTTTTGAAATAATCGGTCGAGCGATAAACACGTATGGTATGCATTCCAAGTATTTCCTTTTTTTTTTTTTTTTTTTTCTTTTCAAGGTCACCCTTTTGCTTTTCTTACGACCAATTCCTTTTTCTTAACCTTTTCTCTGCAACCGCATTTTCCTTACTTAACCTTATTTTCCGTTTGCGTCTGAGAACGACGTTTTTCATCGTATCGCGCATATTCGCCTGAATTACGGGAAATTGCGGAAAATCCGTGTCAATTGCAGTTGACTCTTCCAAGGTCATATTTTGTTGCTAAGGAGAATCGTCAAGTTCCGGAAAAAATGACCTTTCTCGCACGGCGATCCGAGGGGGTCGAGCGGTCACCGCACCAAGTAGTGGCCGCGCGAAGTGCTGCTTAACATCGATGATCGACGGAGTCGTGCATCGACCGCGCAGCCCATCGCTGTCAGTGATAATAATAATATTAATAACAATTAGTATTATTATTATTATTATTATTATTATTATTATTATCATCGCGACGACGATCATCACAGTCATCATCATTATTAGCAACGTCATTACTACGATATTTCGCTCTAAAGGAGAGTCGAGCGCGTAATAAACGAGCCAAGTAACGCGCGCATGTGCGACAAACGACACGAAGAGAAATTGAATGGAACCGACGAGAAATGGGGAAGCATACTCGCTTCCTCTCTCTCTCTCTCTCTCTCTCCCTCTTTCGCTATCGCGCGAGCGCGCCCCCGCGCGTGTTTTTGCTACACGAGGGAAAGAGATGGAGCGAGAGAGAGAGAGAGAAAGAGAACGTGAAATGAATTTGGTGCTTCTCGTAGCAACGACGCCACGGGCTTTTCGATTATACATAACGTTCGCTTGTACGCGTTTTGTCGACTGAATACATAAACACGTCGCGAGGAAAATTTGAATGTTTGGCGCGGATACGAGACTCGCACGATTAACGAACTCGACTCCTGCGTGCGAGGCACTTCGGTGGAAAATTCATGGTGGTTCGACTTTGTTCGCAATTGTGAAAATCGCGACGATTCGCGAAGACTAATCGACGTTAATCGTGTTACTCGATTTATACGGATATGTTTTTTGTTTATAATAGACAAATTTATTCCGTACGATGCTTTTGTTCTCTTTAGAAAATTGTAGAATAATTGGTTTAATGGAAATTACAAAAAATTCAAAATTCGTCCAATTAATTTCATGAACTGTTGATAAAAATAATTTTGTTGTAATTTTTATGATGATTTTTCAAATTTGTAATTATTTCTTTATTTATTTATTATCGTTTTATATTTTCTTAAATTAATTCATTGATTCAATTAATATTAATTGATTTAATCTTTGATTGAATTTGATTTACATTGAATTTTCTACGTAAAGAAAAACATATACCTCGTTCGTAAATTTTCGAAATGTTATTTTCGCGATAGTATCTAAGAATAGGGTTATTTACTACGTAATACCTAAATTACAACGCCATTTCTCACCGAGCGGGTTTCTCCCGCGCTTCTCGTCAAGATCTTGGGCCATTTACTACGTACATGCATACATAAGTAGGACCACCGTGAGGCGCTCTTATCTCCCGCGAGACACTCGCTGCCCTTGCACACTCTCGAAGCGCCGGAGCAATCGACTATCTCTTACGGTCTATTGATTTTCCAAAGCCGGAGAGAATAATAAGAAATTCGTCTCGAGGAAAATTCTCTTGGCGTAGCAAAATTAGAAAGAATAAAAAATATATATACGGAGAGAGGGAGAGAGGGTGAGAGAAAGAGGGGGGGGGGGGGGGGGGGGGGGGGGGAGTAAGCTATTTTCGTACCGACCGATGAGTATCGGTGAAATAACGAGTTCGATCGAAATTTCAGGGTTCATTGGAACTTTATTCTCTTTACCATCGCTCCATTGTATCTCATACGTTCGTCTGAAATTAGAATTGCCACGATGCCATTTTTATTTACCTCATTAAAGAAACATCGTACGCGCTCAACGCACGATGACGAATTCGTCGCGAATTTTACGAGAAAGAGAACAAATAATTCGATCGAAGAGAAACGAGGATGAAATCGAGGAAACAGTGATAAGAATATTTATCCAAAAAGGTCAGAGATATCGGGAGAAAATATTCCCTATTTACTTACGAAGATTAGGTATCGAAATTTATTTATAAACATTTATTCATATTTTCCAATATTTTTTCTATCTATCTTTTTATAATTTATGCTTATTATGATTATTTTTTCATTGAGATAAATTTCTATGAAAAAATATGTTTCGCGAGAATGATAACGATAATTATTTTAATTATGAAAAAAATCAAGTTAACTGACTACCTAAAACAATGAAAATAAATTGTCAATTTTTACCAGTTGCATAACGAAAATGGTATCATAGAACAAAAAATTTCGTTCGCGTCGCAATTCGTAAAAGTATGCAAAACTTGATCCACGTACGAAGCCTAGGTAATTGTATCGTTGTAAACTCGAGGATAAAACACACGAGAGTAGTCGATATGAGCTTTATGTATACATACGTATATCTATATAATAAACACATGTGTAGCGTCGGAATAGAAAAGCAAGTGGTAGAGTACGTTTCACGAAATAATCAATATAGCGTAGTAACCGTGACAAGAGAAGGCGCGCTATACAGGCGAAGAGCATCGAGCGAGCGTCGGCGGAGGAGTAGGTACGTAGCGAAATACATATTATATATTATATATATATATGTATAACAGTCCGGTCGTGTATCGCATTGAAAAGAGATTCAGAAATTCGCCTTTATTCTCGTTCCTCGATACAGAGTTTATACCTCGCGCCGACCACGATACCTCTATAATGGCCTACAGAAGGCGATCGGCTCATTACGCGCGTGTCCAGAATTCACGATTCTACTCCTCGCGTCTCCACGTAAGAGTATACACGTTCATAGGACATATAGATATACGTAAGTACGTACAGTGTGTTTACTGCTATATTCGCGGCAACGCGGTGGCGTGGTTGTCCGCGCTCGACAGACCGTACCCGCCGACGATCTGGGTTCGCGAGCAGGGAGTACGGACAGACAGACGAGAGCGAACAGAAAGAGAGAGAGAGACAGAGAGCGAGCGAGGAGGGAGAGAGATGGAGAGAACGGAACGATAATTCCGCCGGCCGCGGGAATAGTCAGTAATCATAGTGGTTATAAACATAATCAAGAGACAAAAGAGTTTTGTCTAATTCGTAAGCGGGGAGCGAGTTACACGGAGATTTACCGAGACCGGTGGTATCCGTTATGCCGGGGATGCGTTGCTCCTGCACTGTATTATAGCAAATTAATGGCGTCCCGTGGCAATGAACGTCGCGGCGTTGTCACGAGGGCGTTGATTCGGTTTATATATACGTATATATGTATATATACATATAAAACTATGTATGTACGCGCGGGTAGGAGAGAAGAGATAGAAGAGTAAAATACGTGTAGGGGAAGAGCGAGAGAGTAAAAAAAAGAGAGTGGAAGCGAGGCTAGAAGGGAAAAAAAATGTCGACCACTCGCTCGCGGCACAACGACGGGAGCGACGTATAGATGAGGTTGTGTACAACGTTGCCGCCGCTACTCGGTTGTCGGCATGCCGCGGCAACCACCGCCTCCTCTGCTCCACACTCCCGCTTTTATATTATATTTATCGTCGATTACTTATCGCAACGCACGAATACGTTGCCCTAATCGTATTGCCATGAACGATAAGACGAAAGAGAAAAAGAAAGTAAAGAACGAACAACGAGCGTAAGATATCTGCGCGTGGTAATAGCGACGAGCTTTCGCGAATATGTGTTTCAATGTCTACGTTTTATCAAAGAGACTTGGTAGTATTCTCACCCTGTGACCGGACTCCTCGAGCCGCTGTCTCTTCGAGTGTGGTCCGTCCCCGTTGAACGCCATCCCGAACTCTTCTCTCGCGATTTTACGTTTACACCCTAAGAGACTTGTCAAAGAGAGTTTGACTTTGCCTCTTACTTACAGCACGACAATTATGTATGCTCTTGGCTTATATCGGTATGTACACCGACGTCTTCCTGTCGTTCACGTCGTTCTCGTCCTGATTATCGTGACGTACCTCGTTCACGCAACGAATTATGCGTTCGTACTCCCCGTTGTCTTTTATTTTTTACGTTTCGTCACGATGTATTCTCTTTTTTTTTTTGTTAAATTCTTCGATCGGAGCAACGCGAATGTACGAACGAGGTTAAGAGTGCGAATTGAGACGGAGTACGAAGAGCGTCGGAGCCGATATTATCCGGTGGCGAATACGATTACGTTTTTTTTTGTTCTTTCTCGGTTATACACGCGCGCGTTATTTCTTTCTTCACAATAGCACCGACCGCCTCGGTGATACTCTCGAGGGGGATAAACAACACGGACGTTTTTACGGGAGGAAAAAAAACAAGCGGCGGGACGAACGAACGCGTCGATTCACGTACCGAGCGAACGCGCGAGCGGCTTGAGGGAAACTGGAATGCGATGGATCGGTCCCCGCGGCTTCACGAGATTGTCACGAACACGAACAACGAACACGTCCGTAGCCCGTATCGTCACAGCTTAACAAACGTTGAGAGAAGCTCGCTCGTCGTGGCGATCGTAGCGCCACGTCACGGCCATTTTCGCGAACAACGCTTTCCGTCCTCTCGAGAATTTCTCATTGGTTCGCTCATCGCGCATGCCGGCGAATCCACGCGATACGATTCGACGAGGATGCCTCTTGGCCAATCGCGCCACCGACTTTCGTGTCGCGAACTTTAGGACTGGCGCGTAGACGCGAGAATTCAAAACGATGGATCGCGTCAACGAGGAGACAGGAGTAAAGGACAAACCTTTCTTTTGTACATGTCCAGAGCGTAATTCAGTTTTATTGATACTTCACATTCCGAAGATATTTGATTTCGTGGTACAACACATCGGCAACACCTAATTTCCATTATACATCAAGGTATTTGCTCTTAGCGTCTTTCTTTCGTTAATATTTTGTTTTTACTCGCTTGCTTTTTTTCCTGTTTCTCATTAAGTATACATTTATATCGTATAATGCAATAATGCGTGTGTCTAATCGCGGGACGATGATGGTGAAGTAATGTCGAACTCGATAATGCTTGATATATGTATAATGAGAATTATGAATTTATCAGCTAACATCAGAATGGTAAAGAACCGGTTTTGTTTTGTTGTTGGTATGCTGCCAGTTTTTTGTTTCGTTTCTTTTTTTAACACTCGACGAAAAACGCGAATGTTTTCATGCACGTGCTACGTATAGATATACATCGTCGGTTTTTTACGTTCTTTGGTTAACTGGCGTTAAATAATTCCTCCATCCAGAGGTCGCGGGATCTCTCGTAAAAAAAAGAAACGTCAAAGAAAAAGAAGATTTGACGAAAAAAATTTAGCTATATTTGTTGAGCTCTTTATCCTCTATACGTGTCTATAATCCTGTTGGTCTTGTATGTGTGTGTGTGTTTATGTGACGTTCGGTGTATTCAGTGTCATCTATGTGTTTACGTGTGCTTTCTCACGGAGAAGCACCGCGCGTGGCGCGATATGAATTATTGCGGATGATTGTGCAAGTATACATATAATTATAAATGAATGAGCTGATAAATTGCGATCAATGACTCGAAGAGGCGAATGATCACGTCTTAATAAATTCAATGCCCTCGTAACTATCGTAGGATCGACTTGTCGCAAAAACTCTCGCATTTACACCCTCGATCATGTGTTTTGTTTTCCTTTTCATTTTCTTAATGTTCGTTTTTTCTTTTTTTTCCCATACCGTCGTGACATTCAATCGGTCGGTATTACTAGGATTATTATTAAATTCCCGTATCACAGCATCAATGGTTATGTTTACCAATGAAGCGTTCTCCCGTGTGAAACTTAAATCTTAAAGAATAGTGAGATCGATTTTGTTTTCAATGTTTTTTTTTTTTTTTTTTTTTTTCTTTTTCATTTCACTCTCTCGATATTGCAATTAAACACATAAGTTAGAGGCATTCATCATGAAAACAGGATTTTCCACATTTCTCAGATGTTAAACATTGTCAGTTCGCGGTAGGTTTGTCGAATTTCAGATCAATTTTCCATTCATTCGTCTGCGAATTTACATTTCATTATTGTATCATTCGCACATGACAAGGCGCTGAAAAACAAAGCGTCTGGATGAAGTAGTCGAGCTGTACACAACGATAACAGTCTTATCGGCGAACTAAAATGTTCCTGACGAAAGAATTTGCGAAAAAAGACCGTCTACGGGTACATCGTTCTCCGCAGATAATTTATTTCATTTCATGCGCTTCAATTGCCCATACGGTTTGTTCGCTACGCAGAGAAATAACTTTTCGGCTCGAAGCACCTTTAAGAATGTTACCAAGAAAACAATCGGCTCGACAATGAAAAGCTGAGAGAAAAAAAAACAAACATTTCGTCTCGATTCTTTTTCTTCCACGCTTTGCTCTTCGCAAGATATAAAAAATTGTAACAAAGAGACGAACGAATGGAAAATTTTCTAAATATTCGCGGAGAATATACTCGAGCGTTATTACGAACTAGCAATGTATAGACGAAAAGTATCGGAAATCACGAGTAAAATGGCCCAACTATGTACGGATCACGAGTAGAGAAACGCGCGAGAGGCGTTTTCTTTTTTTTTTTACTCTAAATTACATTCGAGTCTGGTCCCTCGGCTCTCCCTCGTAACAGTGCCGATCGACGACGAATCATGTATCTCCTGAATGTTTTAAACACACGCGAAGCATTCTTTTAACGATCCGATGATTTTGGTTTCTCGAAGACCCGGAACGTATTTAACAAGAAAATTTGCCAAGACTTAGTACCGATGGAAAGAACTCTTTGTAAATTATTTCAGTTTCTTTTTTTTTTTTCTCCAATCCACCCCTCGATCGACACAAAGAATGCCTCGTAAATACGTTGGATTTGCGGGACGATCGCGTTCGATTCTACAATGACGCGTTTCTCTTTCGAATGAACTTTGATATTTTTACAACGTAGCGATTTTTGCGATAAGCTTCCTTATTTTCTTCCCTTTACCCCCTAAACGTCATTTATCTCGCTATAATATCAATGAATTCGCGATTAATATCCGTCTCGATCATCGACGTGATATATAAATATCGAATCTCGCGCGACGTCGAACAACATTCGCAATTTCTTTTTTTTTCTCTTCTCTTTTTTTTCTCGTTTTTGTTTGTTTCGTTCGCTAAAGTTCTGGAAGACTGTACAACACATTGCGAGTACTACGAATAGCCCAGAGTAAGAGAGAAATATATATGTATATATATATATATATATATATATATATATATTTAATAATATGTATAAATACACATATACATACATATATATATATAAATATATATAATCGTGTACCCAAACGATCCTATCATAATTATTCAGTTACAGTTTACACAGAATCCTCATAAATTCTTTCGCTCTTAATGACTATACATACAAGTGTACACGTCGAGTCTCGGCTTCGGCAAAACAGAAAATCAAATAATGAAAAATCAAAAATTAATCCATCAGCAATGGTAGAAACGGTCCGATACAATTCCTGTGTCGCACTCGCAAACTCGGCGGCTCGATCAAATTATAACGCGTGTACAAAGTCGTGATGATTTCGAGATATTACATAATATATATCTATATATATATATATATATATATAACTATCATTGAAAGTTCTACTATACGCTAATACAATGTATTTACAATTAACAAATCGTTTGGAAATCTTCCAACGCGAGTCGTCTCGGTAAGTTTGTTCAACTATTTGATTATCCACTGTTCGCCACGAAATTTTCGAACAAAACGCGCAACGAAGCGATATTACGTTTTCTTTTTTTTTTCTTGTTTATTTCTTTCGCTCCCCGCCCATTATTTATTCCCTAATCGCGTCGGTAAGGACGTGCGAGAGTCTCGGATCGCGGACGCGTTAAGTACCCAAGGTGACGATCGAAAGGCAAATGCGAATTCGGAGCGTGATAACATCGGGTTTAGGTAACGATTAGCGTGATTCTATTACCCAACTAACTCTCTCGGTTCTACGCTCTTTCTATTTTTTTCCGGCCCACCTGGGTCCGTTTGCCCATTACGTACAATTACAGTTGAATTCGGCAGTGGTAACGGCGAATGCGCAATTAACGATCTCTTCGTTTCAGTCGCGAAAAACGACGACGCACGATACGAGTCAATAGAGAAGGGCGATCGTACGAACTTTGAGACTGGACGACACTGCGACGATCAGAAAAATAAGCTGTTTTTCATGAATTTTTTTAATTCGGTTAATTGCTTTTTTGGACTCAATTAAAGATATGTTATTCCCGGACATAAAGTAGATTCGAGCGAAATTTTTATTGAACAAAAAAAAAAAAACAATAGTTGAAGTACGATAAATTTTTCTCGAAACCACGATTTTCGAACTGGTGCGGACGATAACTCGAGTAATAATAATCGGATATGTAAAATTGTTGCACGATATTTTTTGTAATTGTAATAACTATCGTTAAGCGTAGCCGTTCTCGACTTTGTTTATTTTTCGAAATATGGCCACGTTTCGAAATAAAAAGTATTACTTTCGCCGAAAATATTGTCATTCAAGATACTTTAAGAAATAGCAATTCTCCAAAAAACTGCTACACTTAACGATAGCTATTGCCAGTTACAAGAAATATCGTGTACAAATTTTACATATCCGACTATTATTGCTCGAGTTATCGTCCGAACCAGATCGAAACTATCGTTTCTTTTTCCATACAAATTAACTCGAATCTACTTTAAAGTACGTGGAATAACGTATCTTTAATCGAGCCTAAACAAAAACGACTAAGTGAATTAAAAGAATTAATGAATAAAAGTTAATTTTTCTGACCATCACAGTGGGGTTCCTGCCTCAACGATTCGACGTAAATTCGACACGTCTCTCCGACAAAACTTTCATCGCAGTCATCGTTATCGGCTATTTCCCCACTGTCTCCCTCTCATAGTCATAAATTTAATCACGTCTTTTCTTTCTCAGTGTTTTCGTTAACGGAGTCCAGCGCATCGAGGATCGAAAAAGAAACGCGAACGCGTAGATAACGTTAGACGACGAGAGATCGTGAAGTAAGAGTAATCTCCTCTCCTTCTAATTTCTATGCAATTGCTATCTGGTATCTATCGGTCGGGCTTCTCCTAATCTACTTATCTCGTTAAGTTTTTAGAAGTATCGAGGACCAACGTGCGCTACGCGATTTTACACGTCTCCCCACGATTTCAGCGAAACGTGAAAATTACAAATTGTCTCGGAGCCCAACTCCGTCTCTTCCACCGGGAAGCGAAACGCTACAAATTTCTCCGTCGATTACTCGCTCCCTCTTGCATCGAGGCTTTCACGAGCTTCGCGCAAATCTCGTTCTCCTACGAACTCGAGAATCGCGCGTTTTACCGGAGTTACAGGAACTATGATAACGAAAGGAAGGTTCGCTCTGTTCGACTTGTAAAAAAAAAAAAAAAAAAGAAAAAAATGAACTATCCACTTTTTAAAGACCACCGCATTCGCGTTACGGATGTCTGACCTCCTCGACGGAAGCGATCACCGGTACAGAAGATTGCTGGGACGTCGTCTGTTGCTGCGCGCTCGTCGTCAATGTCGCGACGCTTCCGGCGCTGGGAAGAGCGACCGCGACGTGTCCTAGGGACGTAGCTGCTTGGACCTTGCCAAATTTTCCTGCTTCCTGAGGTTGCGACGTAGGCTGAGACGAAGGTGGCTCGGTTCGTCTTAGATAAGCAGCGGCTTCTTTCTTCGGCGGTACGACCGGTTTATTCGGTGGTACAGGTGGTGGTATACCCCGCGAAATCAACGGTTTCTTAGCCGTTGTCGATATCGTCGTGGTGGTCGTCGTGGTCGTTACCGTCGTCGTTGTCGTCGAGCCGGTTCTACCGACTTGTCCTACGACGGTTGCTCCTTGTCCCGTACCGGATGTGTGAAACGGTGATTTGGCTCCTCCCGCTGTCGGTCCACTGGCCATTTTCATCACCGGTGCAGCAGCGAGTATCGTAGGATTCGTCGTAGCCGCTGTTATCGTCCTCTTGTCCGTTCCAGCCTGAGAAACGAGAATCACAAGAGACCACCACACCGCCACGTTATTAGTAGAATTTTTAGACACACCGTCGTTTCGCAGTTGTTATCACTGAAATTTGAAAGAAAAAAAGGAAACGAAAAAGAAACAAAGAAACGAAACCACAAAAAAAAGAAGAGTTCCGCAGAATGATATTGCGTCAAAAGAAGCGAAAAGAACGACGAATTTTCGTGACGATAGAAGGCGTGTTTGGAGAACGGTGACAAAGACCAAAGTACAGAGGTGAGCGTAGCTCTCTCAATTTTTCATTTTTGTTTTTCAATGTCCGAGGATGAGGCTAATTCACGTCCTTACCTCCATCCGACTTTGATTTTTCGTTTTTTTTGTTTTTATTTTTAAATGCCTATCCACGCGACATTCATTTTTGCAAATCAAGAGTGTCAGATAACCCAGCAACACGGGGAGAAAAATAAATGGATTTTTAAAGGGTCAGGAACCGATGCTTCCGGGCATCTTCCGGAAATATCTTGGACGTGGTAAACGAGGGTGAGGGGCCGGGGTTTTGGTCAAGCAGGAAAGATGTGTAAATAAAGCTCAGAAGTGAGTTGCGTACGACGTTTTTAATTAAGGAATTAATTAATCATACATACTAAATAATAATAATAATAATCTTATGTACACGAAGTAGTAGAATTGATATAATAAAGACGATACTTCGCTAGGTATTAATAGTTCGTTAACTTAACGAAAGTAGTAGCAGCAGCAGCAGTGGTGGTAGAGAACGCGGTGGGGCTTTCGAGTGTCAATTTTTAATGATAGAAGAGGGAAAAACAAAAAGGAGACAAAAAGAATAAACCGAAACAAATCGAAACGTGCATACGCATCTTTGGAATATTCGTACTATATTGCGAGCTGAGATTGCCTCGTACGACACGTAAGACACGAGTTCGGATCTCGGACGTGATTTCCTCTCGATGCGTTTACCAAGCGATTTCTTTGAGTTTTCGAGCGTTAATTATTTTTCCATCCTCGGTCTAATGTTTGAAACAGATCGCGTGCGTTATACACGATTGGTAAAACGCCCACGATTGTACGAAGAGTCGTAAAGAAAAATAATACGTTTGAACAATTATCTTAGAGTAGTCAAAAGTGCGAGGGTAGTGTCATTGTTTCTCTTTTTTTTGTTTCTTTTGCTTTCAAACTTGTCTCTGTCGGACACAACGAGAAGGAAAATATATACACGCTACGAAAGTAATTCGTTTCATTTTCATCGTCACACTCGACGCGACTTACGCGAGATTGAATCTGGGTGATAAAACGTAATTTAGATATTACCTAAAATTACCAAGTGAAATAAGACTAGACGATCTTACAGGATTAACGATAATACAAGAGCAATCCGTGCTTGTATATATATATATCGTGTATCTACGAACAACAGAACGGAAGAACAAGTCTCTGGGGGGAAATTAGGTCGTCGTAAACACAAAACAAAAACGAAACAAAAAAAAAGAACGAGCGGAACAAAAACATTGTTCTCGAATAAAAACACGAGGAAAAATAAATAAGAGAGGATTTGATCGTTCGGCAAAATGGGAGGTGCCGATAGTTTTCATTGATTTTTGTGTTTTTTTTATTTTTTATATTAGTGTAGAATGGGGTGGGAATTGTTGTTGGATTACCTGTGCCTCGATAGGAGCGGAAGTTTCTCCCGGGACTGGCTGCGGCAGAGTAGCGCCGTATGCTACGCCTCTCAACGCCTGACCCGGAGTGACCGATCGAGCTATTCCAGTCGCTGCGACACAGAGAACAAATTTTTTTAAACGATTTTAATCAGACTTTTTGCTTCTGGACAAACGTAAACGAGGAAGAAGAATGAAACAAAGAAAAATAAATAAAAAAAACTTACTCGGGCCACTGACTGGCACACTGGTGACCGTGGCCGTTGGTTGAACGACTTTGCTACTGACCATCGGAGTTCCCGTGCCTAATACAGCGCCTTTTACTGACAATGATTGAAAAAATTCTTCATCAAGGTCTAAGCGTTATTAGCGAGGATTACAGGAACGAATACTTACTCGTACCCTGAGTACCGGCGGGTCTCAAAGTTGGCATAGCGATCAGATTCGCTGGCTTCGCCGGCGGCGGCGGCGGAGTAACCCCTACGCCACGAGCAACGCCGCGCAACGGTGTCGCGCCTTTCCAAACCTCCATTTCCGCCTTGAGTCTCTCCAATTCGGCCTCCAATTCTTTACTACGCTTCTCCTCTTTCGCCAGTGCTTGTCTATACTGTTGTCTCTCTATGTCGAATTGCGCCAATTGTTTCTCCAGCTCCGCCTCCATTTGCAAAGATTTCTTACTCTCCTCTTCCAAACCCTCCGCCATCGAATCTATTCTAACTTTCTCCTCGCTTAATATCTGCGCAAGATCCTCCGATCGCTTGCGCTCCTCGATGTACTTCATTATTATCTTCTTACGCTCGGCCAATAGCAACAATACAATTTGTTTCTGTCGGCCTTTTTCCTCCTCGATCGCGTCGTTCTCTTTCTTTAGCTCGAGCTCGAGATGCTTTTTCTCTTGTCTCTCGAGCTCGAGCTCTTTCTTAAGCCGCGTTCGCTCTTTCTCGAGACCGTACGTGATGTCGTCTCCCTGTGCCGTATCGTGCTCGTGTTTTCTCTTTTCTTCCTCCAATTCTTTGATCACCTGTGGATTATCGAGAAATTTTTATTCAAGAACGTCGTTGGAACGAACGAAATATAAAACGCTACTTTTACGCACGGATCTGTGCCTGATTTCGGCATCCTTGAGAACTTTTGCCATTTTGCACTGCGTACGCCTCTGTTGCGTCACCAGAGCCTCGAGGCTCGCCACCTGCTGATCCACCTGATTCCCATCGGAATCCATCATCGATCCTCCTAATATCGCGATGTCCCTCATCAGAGCTACGTGTGGATCGGGCGCGCCGCTTCGATATCTCGAGCTCAATAAACTTTTCAATTTCTCCGACTGTAAATTACCGGTGAAATGAAAAACTCAGTCTCTGCGCAATATCGACAAGTTCCGACGATTTCTCAGATAAGATACTCTTCGTCTCGTCGCGAGTAAACGTTACGCTATTATTTTGAAAAATATTTCCTACGTCGCGAATCACGAGAAGCGTACCTATCTATCTTCCTTGTATTTGTCGTAGCGTTTTAATAACGCATGTTAAAAATTGTAAAAATGAAATTATCGCTGTGTAATGAAAAATTAATACCAAAACTGAGAACATGCATTAAGTATTCGAGCTTTTAAATAGTTCAACGTGACCTGGCAATGTCAAATAAATAATATTCATCTTTATCGACCGTTTTCATGATTCTAAGACGGTTCGGCGGAATTGTACATTCTCGCAACGGTACGATTCATCGAGGTGAATGAATTATCGCAATTTTGAAAAAACTCACTTTAAGCGTGGCTATAACGATATCCCTCGCCTGCAGCTCGCCCTCCAGATATCCCAGTAATTTTAGCAAATCCGTTTTGCTCAACTCCATTTTTGGATTGCGCTGAAATAATGGAAATACGAGATAAAAAATATTCCGAGGATATATTGGACGAATGGAATCTTCTTACGTCGACGTTTGGATGATTTATAGAAACGCACGTGTACCTTGAGTGTATTGGAGGAACTCTTATCGAGCGGTTCGAAGTTATTTGACTTTTGTTGTTGCTGAGATTGTTGCTGAGACGTTTGAATGGTTTGAAAGCCAGGTGCGATGGGGATTGGCTGATTTGTTTTTGAATTTGGAGGTTGAGACGTTGTCATCGCGGTAGCCGGTTGTACCGGACCGACCGGGGGCGATTGGTTAACCACGCTCTGACTCTGGGATGCCATATTGACCTCGGGGCTCTCGCGACGGCGTCGCTTGCGACTCGTCTCGGCGATGATTACCGAAATTTTGCCGCCGCTACGAGTTAACAATGGCAGTGACAATGACGACGAGGTCGATTACGACGACGAAATATCGTTGATGACAGCGGAAGACGTCCAAGAAGTCAAATATTCTCGGCCACTCCTCCATCACCCTACGATAACGTGATTATCGTTTCTAACGTACGAGCGATGACTTCCCGTCGTCGTGCGAGCCACGACCTCGAGACCACGATGTCCCGACATCGAGGAATCTTCGGGATAACAACGACGTCGTGGCCTCGAACTCTGTCATATGCGTCCGGTGTTGAGAGAAACCGATCAATTCCTCTGTACGCGAGCATGTATACCCTAAACTAACTAGGTATATAGTCGACTTTTCTATCTGATGTTAGAGAGACGATACTTCGTCGCGATTATGTACGAATGTGTGTGTGTCTGTGTGTGTGCTGGATGTATCTCTCCGTGTGTATCGCGGTAGTGTTCAGCACGGAGCACAACGTCGATGATCACAAAAGAATGAACCGCCGCGCGGTGTACCGAATACTCTTCGAGCTTCGTTCGACAAACTCTCGAGCCGTTGAGTCGATGGTAGACGGGACAGTCGGAGTTTTAGCCGAAAAAAAAGAAACGAAAATAAAACTACGTGGAGCAGAACACGGAGAGAAAATACGAGGGGGAACGCGCCGCGCCGAGTCAGGCGGACAGCACAAAGCGCGCTTGCTTCATCTCTGGCCTCCACTCGGCTGCTCACTCCGTACTCTAGTACAGTCACAGTGTATATAACCCCTTGTAACGTGTGTGATATATATAGTATCACTGAACTCACCCACGCACAACGACACACTACTTCGAACTCACTACTAACAGCTAACAGTACTAACCCCACCACCGAACCGTGAAACCAAAGACTAGTAGGAATTTCAATAGTAGGGATAGTCCCTCGTATTGTACGATGCGTACACGATGTTTAGGGCCTGCTACTGCCACAGTGAGGCGGCGTTGTCGTGGTGTGTCGATTCCCCTTACTTCTCGCTTCCACTTTTGTCTATGAACCCTTTCTATACGCAAAAGATAATGACTAAGCCATTCTCTCCTTGATATTTCGGTACGATGAGAGTTATTTTCATCTCATCGCGATTTGGCGAATGAAACTTGGCGATTTTCCGACTAATTTGAAATATCGGGAAACCTTATTTTTTGCTTATGATTCGCCACATTGCCGCAAGATGTCGCGAGAGTCAAGTCCACGGTGACTAGCATATCGGAGTACCTCGGTACCTTAACCTACAAAACTTGACGGTTCGATCCAGGAGCCACAACTTGCGACATAACACTCTTCTGTATTGTATCATTTAATTTCGGATAATAAAGAACACAAATTAAACATGCCTGAAAGCACGAAAGTCGAGGCAAAGCCAACGAAAGAGAGTAAGGATGGAAAAGAAGAGGAAAAGAGCGACTTGGTAAGTACCGCTTTCTTTTTTGTGTAACAATCGTCGCTCGTGACTTGCGGCTTGTTTTGTTACGATACGATTGGATTTCGACGATCTGTTTCCACTTTCTTATGTTTTTCTCTTTTGTTTTTTAACGACCGATGTAATTTCTCGACGTAGTCATAAATATTTAGATATTTCGGAGACAATGAGATCGCGATCTATGAGAAAGAGTTGTCCGGGTTCGCTCGGCCCAATCGTCCCAAAAGACGTTGACCTGCCCATTTCCAAAGTCTGCAGTTCGCATTTAAAAAAAAATTCTATTAACCACATTATTTATCGAAATGAGAGAAATTTTGAATTGATAATTTTCTGTACTTGCTGGGAAATACCTATTTGCTTAAAAAGTAGTTTTTTTTTTTTTCAAGAAAATATCGCAAAATAAAAATTATATTTTATATAGTTTGGAATTTTATTAAAAAGTTGTAAAAAAAACTAAAAATTTCCTCATACACGGATGAACCACCGACGGCGCGTTATTTTAATTTTGATATTTTTCCAGTCTGAAGAGGACAAACTCCTCCAGGAAGAATTAGGAAATTTGGTCGAACGCCTACAAACTGGCAACACAAAGCAGCATTTCACAGCCCTAGAGGCTCTATGCGCTCAAATTCGTGCGTCGACAACGTCGATGACCAGCGTCCCGAAACCTCTGAAATTCATGAGACCTCATTACGATACTATGAAAGCCGTTTATAACTCGTTCCAAGATGTCAAAGGTAAAGAATTATGTTCGGACATAATTTCCGTATTGGCGATGACAATGGGCGAGGGTAGAGAGTGTCTCAAGTACAGACTGACCGGTTCGGCGCTGGAACTCGGTGAATGGGGTCACGAATACGTGAGACATTTGTCGGGAGAATTAGCCGGAGAGTGGGACGAACTTACGGGTGACGATACCGAAGTTATGAGCAAAAAATTGATCGGCCTTGTACACGAGATTGTACCTTACAACATGGCTCACAACGCCGAGACCGAAGCTTGCGATTTACTCATGGAAATCGAGAGGCTAGATCTTCTGGAACAATACGTGGACGAAAGCGCCTATCAGAGAGTCTGCCTTTATCTAACCAGTTGCGTTCCGTACGTCGCCGATCCTGAAAATCGAACGTTACTTCACGAAGCTTCCAAGTTGTACAAAAAGTTCAATCAATACCCGCAAGCTCTGAGACTGGCGATGCAACTCAACGATTTGCCACTGATAGAAAAACTCTTTCTCAACTGCAAAGATTTGTGAGTATCGTCGATAAATAACTGTTATCCTAAAACTTTGACCCTCGAAAAAAAAAAAAAAAAAAAAAAAAAAAAAAAAAACAATGATTTTTCTTTCGCGCATAATACTTTTCAGATCTATACAAAAGCAACTGGCATTTATGCTCGGTCGTCAGCAGATATTCCTCGAATTGCCGGAAAGCACCATAGAGTACGACGATCTCGTTGAGATAATGTCGAATTCTCACCTGAACAATCATTTCCTCAATCTCGCCCGCGAACTGGACATAATGGAGCCAAAAACACCGGAGGACGTTTACAAGTCTCATCTGGAAAACTCGCGACCTCCGTTCGGTGGTGGTCAGGTAGATTCGGCTCGTCAGAATCTCGCTGCGTCTTTCGTCAATGGTTTCGTCAACGCGGCATTCGGACAGGACAAATTGTTGATCGAAGATGGCAACAAGTGGCTTTACAAGAACAAAGAGCACGGTATGCTGAGCGCAACGGCCTCGCTCGGTCTCGTGCTGTTGTGGGACGTCGACGGTGGTTTGACACCGATCGACAAGTATCTCTATTCTTCGGAAGATTACATCAAATCCGGAGCGCTATTAGCTTGCGGTATAGTTAATTGCGGAGTGAGAAACGAGTGCGATCCTGCTCTCGCTCTTCTCTCCGACTACGTTCTTCACAGTAGCAACACAATGAGAATCGGCGCCATAGTCGGTCTCGGTTTGGCATACGCAGGCTCGAATCGAGAAGCCGTTCTGAGTCTTCTCGCGCCTGTTCTCAGCGATCCGAAATCCAGCTGGGAAGTTATCGGTGTTGCTGGTTTGGCCCTCGGCATGGTCGCCGTTGGTTCTTGCAACTCTTACGTAACGACAACGATAATTCACACGCTGATGGAAAAATCTGAGAACGATCTTAAAGACACTTACGCGAGATTCTTACCACTCGGCCTCGGTCTCTGTTTCCTCGGCAAGCAAGAAGCTGCCGAAGCTATAATAGCCGCTCTCGAGGTTGTTCCGGAACCTTTCAAATCGATGTCGACGACATTGGTCGAAGTTTGCGCTTATGCGGGAACTGGAAACGTTCTCAAGATTCAACACTTGTTGCACATTTGCTCGGAGCATTACGAACCAGCGAACGAGAAGGACGACAAATCCGATCGCAAGGACAAGGATAAGGATAAGAAGGAGGAGAAGAAGGAGGACAAAGAGAAGGATCTAAGCTCGCGTCAAGCTATTGCCGTTCTTGGTATCGCTCTGATAGCGATGGGCGAAGAAATCGGTGCCGAGATGGCGTATAGAACTTTCGGACATTTACTACGATACTGCGAGCCGGTGATACGCCGATCGGTACCACTAGCACTCGGTCTAATATCCGTTTCGAATCCGAAACTCAATATTCTCGATACTCTCTCCAAGTTCTCGCACGACAGTGATCCGGAAGTCGCTCACAACGCTATTTTCGCAATGGGTCTCGTCGGCGCTGGTACCAACAACGCTCGTCTCGCCGCTATGCTTCGACAACTCGCCCAATTTCACGCCAAAGATCCCAACAATTTGTTCATGGTTCGCATAGCTCAAGGCTTGACGCATCTTGGCAAGGGAACTTTGACCCTCTCGCCGTATCACAGCGACAGACAATTGCTCAGTCCGGTTGCTCTCGCTGGATTATTAGCCACGCTCGTTGGTTTCCTCGATGTTAAAAACAGTAAGTCTCGTTACCTTCGTTTATCTTTTAATAGCGAAATTACTCGAACTCGGGATATTTTATGAATTATTTACTTTTCAGTAATTCTCGGACGTTCGCATTACTTGCTGTACACACTCGCTGCTGCGATGCAGCCAAGGATGCTGGTTACCTTCGACGAAGAGTTGAATCCTCTCGCAGTTCCAGTACGCGTCGGTGTCGCGGTCGATGTCGTCGGTCAGGCTGGAAATCCAAAAACTATCACAGGATTTCAGACTCACACGACTCCGGTTCTCTTGGCTTTCGGCGAGAGAGCCGAACTCGCCACGGAGGAATACATACCCCTCACGCCGATTATGGAGGGTTTCGTGATCCTCAGAAAAAATCCCGAATTCGTCCCCTAAGCGTACTTCGATTAATCAATTACTATTGAGATGTACTAACTTTTAATTTCTAATAAAACGAAGAAAAAAGATTAAGGTGAATTCTCGGCCGGAAATAATTCAAAGACGATCTTAGTAAGAAATACTTTTGTATTGTTTGTAAAAGTTGATTCGCGATTAAAAAAATACAGTGTAAAGATACGTATAAAATTTAACTTATAGTTTATATATGTATATAGGTACGTTAAAGTGTTTCCGCTTGGGAAAAACGTGTACATGGCGCTCGACGCTCGATTGAGAGTTTCTCGAATTTGTGACGTTGCTTCGAAACGATATTAACTTTGTACGATCCAAGAATTCAAAAGGCAAGATAAACGATTGCACTTGTAGCAGTGACAATCCTTAGTCACTCCACGATCGTAAATACGACGTGTATCATCGTGGCAAGAACGACTTTTCAAATTCGAACCCCGATCACAAGTGATCTCGCGATTATGAATTAATCACGATACGTATATGCAATACGTACAAGAACATACAAACATATATGACATATATATACTCCGCGTATACAATAGGACACTGATATACCACAAATTCGCTTAGAAAAATATGTCACGCTTTTCGCAAGCTCCATAAGTCGCCATGTTCTCGACGATTGGCACAATCTCGAGTTCAGCTTAAGATTCTACAATTTCGTAGACAGGTACGAACGATACTCTTGCTTTTTTTGTTACATTTTCGTTTTGCGAGGAATAAGTTAAAAAAAAAAAAAGAACGGGAGAATATAACGATACGCGCTACGACATAACGGGATTCAACGGAGACGTGTCTAACGACATTTCCTCTAATACAATGTTCTATGAGCTAGGGTGTATAAAAAAATCGTAAAAAAAGGTATTTCTAAAAAAACGTTACTAACGTTAGTTTTTGTATCATCTCGTAGCACCGTGCCTCGAGGCACATCATCGAGATCAGTACGAACAAAAATTATGATCTAAGAGATTGGAAGATAAAAATCCATTTAAATCGAGTCTTACGATATGGGCAGTTTCGTTAACAAAAATTCGGCTCCATGTCGCGATGAACGGTAACAGGAGCCAATACGTGATGTGGCGAACCTAGATGCGTCGTTGGTAACGGTGAACCGATTATACGACGAGAAACTTCCGGTTCGGCAGTAACGCCAACTAAGAGCAACGGTTCGACGAACGTTTGCTGTTCGGAATCGTCGTGAGGTGTCATCGTGCTGTAACCGTGATCGCTATCACCACCCGGTGGTCTACGATAATTCGTAGAAACACGATATGGAGATATCGGTGCTACACTCTCGTGCAACAACGAATCCAAATTACTCTTCGATTGTTCGAACTCCATTGGCTCGGTTTCCGCCTCTAAATGAGTCATTCGGAGATTGTCCGGCGAGGCGTGAAGATGAAGACACTGATGCTCCAAACCTGATTGTACGCTACGCAGTCTGTAGCAGAAGAGAGTTATACCGAGGATAAGAACGATCGCGAGTATTCCACCGGCAACCGGACCGACCGACGGCCATTCTCGCGAGACGCTCTCATCCGTTGATTGCGAATCTGGGAATAAGAGAAGATAAGAAGTTAGCAATGTAAAAATCATCGATGTGATGAAATTGTGATGAATTTTGGAACGAAACTCACTGTACGAACCATCGGCGTAGGGAAGAAACGAGCCAAGAATTCCCTTGAAGCAGAGATTCATGTCGGAACAAAATGGCCTCAACAACATCGACTCTCCGTCGCTGTTGACGGAACACCATTGACAACCGACTATTCCCATGCATTCACCCTCGGTCTCGTAACTTTTACAAGTGAAAACAGGACATGGCTTCAAAGCCGAGAGTTGGCTCCAATCGGCGGTTGAACTGAAACCCTGCTCGTACGGTGCCGAACAAGTTTCCAAGTTACTCACATCGGGCTGTGTACAGCCAGAACTGTAGAGGGAACATTCGCAGGGACATTCGCACTCGGTTTGCTCCATTCTCTTGCAATTAAGACAGAGTCGATCCATCTGCGTTGGACAAGAAAATTCATAAATTTCGTGATCTTAATAATCTTACAAAGTTTCATAAATTTCCGAAAAAAATCATGATCTTACCGTGCTACAAGGACAAAATGCCCTCAAGCTACAAGTTTCGTTGATCACACCGAGGAACACGTTAGTCCCCGGAACAGCAGCAACCTGATACTTGACGCAATGTTCACCGTGAACTATGTTTGTCAGAACTTCGTCCAGCGACGTATTGAATTGATAATAACGCTGCATCGTACCGTCCAAATGGCTCGCGCATAATTTTTTCTTGACGAAAAATTCATGATTAAGAATATCGTTGGCTACTAGAAGCTCGTTGTGGGTAAGATGCTGGGCTTGCTCGAGTTTGCTACCAGCCTCGAGGAGAGACGGATGAGAGACGAGCCATCCCTTGTCGTCCATCAAGAAGCACTTGATCGTCGATTCGTTGCAGAATGGAAACATCTCGCGAAGTAAACGAGCCAGATAACTCATCGGCATGTCCATTGACATTGTCGCGAAAATCGGATCGACGTTCGAGTGTAAAGTCGACGAACGACCCTCGTAAATCGTATGACTTAGGGTAACGACGTAACCAGCGCCACCGGCATCGAGATAAGGCGTCGTGAGCACTATTTTCCCGGGATGTTCGAGACTCTTGACGTACCACGCGCGTCTCATAGGATCTAAGCCAGAATCCAGTACCATGCCCGGATAAACGACGAGAGCTCCGCTGTCCGAAGCTACGACATACCTGGGCAAACAAAAATTTACTCTTCGAAAACATCTTTGATGAAAATTTTCTACGGACAGTAAATTTCAACGAAAACTTTACCTTCTCACGATAAACTTATGAAACGGGCTATCTACGTGACGTTCTTTGAAATGATCTAAGATCTGTGCCAGCGTGGCCACGTCCGATCGTACCGATGAACGCAAGCCGGGATTTGTGAGAAGTCTCGTGGTATCTTTGATGTAAGCCATGTAGCTCTGAACCGTAACGACCGAGCCGGTTTCCAGAAGTTCCAATTGCTCCATCGGTGATTTGAAGCACCATGGTGATAGATAAATCACTCCCGTAGCTTAAAAAACGGAGAATATTTTTTTGGTGATTCGAAACTTCGCGATGCTTTTCGATTTGACGAAAATTCTTAGATTTTTAGGATAAAACGACGGGGTTACCTAATGTCGCGATATTATTCTGATACGAGCAGAGGTCGTCTTTGCCGATGAGCGAGTGCGGCTGGATAAGATCGAGCCGATGATGCAAAATATTCGAAGGTAGACGAGGTGTTTGCCGAGAAGCTGTACGTCGTTCGCCAGTTTTCTCGGAAACGATGCAAGCTATCAAATCTCGATAATTCAGATGCATCCATCTATATTGCTTCTGTTTAACAGTTTGGCGAATTACATAATAATCTTCTTTATCAAACTGTATACAGTAGAACCTCGATTATGCGAACCAAATTGGGACCGAGGATAGTTCGGATAATCATAAGTTCGGCTAATCGAAACGTGGGCTTTTTGGGACGAGATCATAAACAACACCTTATCACATAAAAACAGTACATAAATATTTATTAAAATTTGACATACGTATTAACGTTTTCGCGTTAATAAGTATGTCACGGCAATGTATCTCGCGATTTTCGCAAAGATACATTGTTGCCGACGGCGGTGGCAGCGAGCAACGATGTATCTTTTGAGCCAACGTTCGGATAATTGAGCGTTCGGATAAACTAAGTCATCGTTCGGATAATTGAGGGTTCGGATAACCGAGGTTCTACTGTATCGTGTAAGATTAAATCTTCTCCTCACCTTAATTCCGAGTTTATTGGACACTTCCATAATTCCCTCCGACTCATTGATCATCTTTCCGACATCAACCCTCTCGATATCTTGTAAATGAACTTTGAGCGGTTGTTCAACGACTGTCTCGACACGCGGAAAATGTTTGTGCATCCAGACTATTCCTTTTTTGTCGAAAAGTATCGAATAGACTTTCGGTCCGGCATTAAAATAAGTAAAGTCTTCCAAAAAATCACGAAGCTTGACGTCCAACGATAGTAGAGCCGTGTTCGTAATACGCCCAATCGAGATGGTCATCGTTTTGCCATAATGCTCCAGATAAGCGTCGGAGACATAGTAACTCTTTTTATTCTCATTTAAACACGGTAAACCCGAGAAAAGTCTAGCTATCTCGTAGCCCAGAACGTTTTCTGTCGGTAGCGTGATGACGCTCCCGTTTGTCGACGTTTCGCGTATATTAATGTGTGGTTTTAGATCTGTTTCGAAAAAATACGTGTCCGATCAGTAAACAATAAAACGAAAATAAAACGTATCTATAATTTCGCCTATTTCTCGAGTTTTTATTCGTTTACCTGAAAGAATGAGTACCGTGCGAAGATGAGGTTTCAATTGGCTATTTTTAATTGTATCCACAATTTGTTTAACGTTCGACACATCCTCCAAGGTATTCGTCAGATGTATTAACACAACATCGCCAGTAAGGTCGGACGTGAGTGCCTCAAAGTCTATTCCCAGTGTCTCGTTTTCATCTGAAACATCGTCCATTACTTTTTTCCATCGATATCGTAAATCGGTGGAATTTCCAACGTAGAATAAATTCTTCTCACCCGTCCTGACGATAGCATCGACGTGCCGTCCCAATTGAAATTTATTCACGTCGTTTGCTCTCATCAGACTGTTTTTACAATGAACACGACCCTGACCCGCCAGACCAACGACGGTCACACGGTCGAGTTCCGAGAGCATGTCGACGATAGTTTTGGCAGTAACTTGAGCTAAAGTAAAGTCTCCTTCGGACATGAACGTACCGTGCTCCAAGAGCAAAATAACGTTTTTTGGTCTATCGCACTGGGCCAGTAAGAGAGGACCTACATTGTGAGCCAGACTCGCGGGACCGCACATCAGTCCTGGATATCTCACCGGCAAAACGTGCAAATTTTTCCATTTACCATTTCTCACGCTACTCGCCAAAGCTGTAATCGACGGAAAAAGTAATAGCGACGAATAAATACAATCGTAAAAACAATTGGCTCGGAAGTTTTCTCGATCTTACTCACCGCTTTCGATTCGTGAGCAAAGATTGAGCGATTGTCTCGTTAAATGCTCGGAACCTATGGAATCGTCGGGATACATGGCGTAATAATGCTCGTTCAATAGAATATCCTGTATAGCTTTGTCGCATTGTTCCAAAAGTTGATCGTAAGAATGAAGCTTGGCGTCGAGCTTTTCGACAAGATTTTTTAGCGCGTTTTCGGGACTTTCCGAAGTTTTGACAAGATCGAGTCTGTCGAGCATCTCTTGAAACGCGGTAAGTCCAAGCTCTTCGTTGCCGATGGAGCGAAGAGCTTTTGAAAAACCCACTACGATATCTTTTAGACACATTCCAGCCAGCGGTTCGGCCTCGACTTGTTTGCGCAGTGGTCTGCGAATCTGACAATCGCCGCTACTCGTGCTCGTACCGTCTTTTCCACAAACGGTACTGAGCAGATACACGAGGATTATCGAGATGTATATATTTCTCACTGGTAACATTTTCAATCCTGCCTTCACATCCATCGTCGAATAAATCATCACCACCGTTTTAAGAAATCTGTGGCAATTTCATCGATGTTCTTCTCTCGTCTCGTTTAAGTTCAAGGCTCTCATTATCGCGTAATAAAAGAATGCGCGATCAAACGCAGATTAATAAAATGTAAAAAATCATAAAATACGTTCTATACCATCGAGGAACAAGATAAAACGAGCATTTGTCAGGGTTTTGATTGAAAAAGATACGAGAGACACGAGAGCTTGTTTTTTTTCTTTTTATTCATTTCTCACTCCTACGCACCGAACGCACGATCTATCGTATTTACATGAGTGATTTTAATATTCCGTTGCTCGGGTTATTTTTTTACACAAACATGGATGTATATTATTCGTTATGTTCTACTTTCGAGTCGCGGGATTGTTTACGACGATGAAAAACGCGATGTATCGTATTCAAATGCTAGTTGTGACACACCAAAGATGGCGCCGCCCTTTTGAGGTTAGAAACACTCCGTATCGAGTTCGATCCAGTCCATCGAGAGTTTTCAGCGAGGAAGGGGAAGCTGTCCATGTGCGCGTTCCGAGTTTTCATTCTTCAAACAATCGGCGGCTTTCATCGAGCAGGAAAGGTTCAACAAGAATAAATCTTCTTTTCGAGTGAGCAAAACAGCGAATTTGTTGTGTCATTTATATATCGATTTTATTGTATACAGTCGTGCGATTCGCATCGCTTTATCAGCATATTACAACCGTTGTCGCAAATCGCAGCGGTTATATATATATATATAGATATATATATATATATATATCATTAGTTTTGTACAAAATTGATCTGGCCATCATAACAGGATAGCAAAGTCGTCTGGTAGACGCGACGAAGAAAAAATAAGATCGTCGTACCTTCACAATTATGATTTTCGTATGTATTCGTACACATTATTACGAGTCGCGTGCTTTTTTTCGGGTAGAGACGGAAAACGAAGAGAAAAGAAAAAGAAAAAAAAAGACATTACACCTATTGAGCCCACACAATTACGCCGGTTGTCCTTGCATAGAAATCGTCAAACTAGGAATATATATATATCTAACATGATGAGAATACAGTCAGTGGTATACAAAAGGAAGGTTTTAGCGAATTATTAAAAAAAAAAAAAAAAAAAAAAAAAAAGCAACGCGTTGAGCTAATCTTAAAATCTATGGGGCATTTCGCGTATAGTGACCATTTTCGTATCAATCAAAAACAAAAAACATCTTTTTTTTTACCATCGGATCATATAGAATTACCCTTAATTGTATAAAGAAAACGAGAGAGACAGAGTCTCGTTTCTCATCGCGAATCGTTGATTCTCCGTGAGGATACGAAGGACAGGGGAATAAATAAATTAGTAATACACGATACGGGAACAGGATGGAGGACGGATAAAGGCGAAGAAGAGAGCAGGGACGAGAACGGGAAAAATTCGATCATATTTTGCTATTACGACCGTATTCCAGAATTTGCTTGTGATAGAAGAGTAAGTATCTGTAAAAATTCAAATCTTCAGACTCGTGTTGCGAGATTCTCGTATTTAGCGCCTCGAAGACAAAATAAAATAAAAATCGCGTCGAGCGATCGCTTACTCACCCTTCGCTCGTCAATACATCTTTGAGTCTGGCCCTCGTGATAAGATGATCGTCGCATTTGAACCATTGATCCCTCTGTTGTCGTATGAAAGCCGTGTAATGTCCGGTCTCGAGAGAACCCTCGTGATTTATAACAGCGAAGAGAGAATATCGATTGTCGCTGAATGCTCCGTCCTCTCCGTTTTTCGCGAGACCGTCGATCGCCGAGCTATTGTTATTACCGTTACGACGATGCGACATGAACGGCGTCATATCGAGCTGTTCCGGAAACGAGATGAATGTCGAGATTTTTTTGTCCTGTATGCTCGAATGTTCGAAACGTTTGAGATGAAAACTGGCGACTATCGGTAATTGTTTCATCGTAAGCTGTTTCGTGGATTCTTGATAGGTCTGACACTTGCTGCATTTAATCTTGGCGCTCGAGCCAAGATGCTCGGCTCTCGTGAATCTCTCGAGGCAATCGAGCAACGAGGTTGGCGGTCCGTTAGCGTCGGAGCCCGATGCACCCGCCGCAGGTCCGAGATCGAGCGATATGTCCCAAAAAGGATCTATCGTCGTTGATACACCGCTAGAAAAACGATCGAATACAAATTTATTAACAAAATCGAGGTTTTTCCTTCGGGAGAGATTCGTTTCTCGTTGACTCACTTGCAAGATTGACAAACGACGTCGCTCTGCAAACCACCGGTAAAAATTTGATCGATTATACAATTGCAATGATGAGGGTTGTCTTTTACAAAAATCGGGGCTGCCTCGCAATGTCGATGCAACACGTCCAGAGTCGCTATGAAAAATTCGTGAGCGTCTTGCTGCTCGTAACCCGCAAGGTGTTTCGCGTGTGTCCATATTAGATGCAAAAGTTTATGAAGCGTCAATGGAGCTTTGCTTCCCGAGTAGAATTCCTGAAAGAGATGGGATACTTCGCAAACGAGACATCGACTCGGCTGCGGGCAGTGATGACGGTCAGCTAGAAAATAGTCTCGCAATAGGGGCGTGTGAGTGAGAGCCTGAACGATACAGTTCATAAAGCATGTGCTCCCTAAATTGATGAGACCCCTCAAACCTGCGAAAAGATTCAAAACGATTAATAAATATTTATCCTCGAGGAGAGAAATTTTCAGGATTTATTATAAATTTTACGAGTATTTGGTATTTTTTTAAATTCAAATCTTTTCGCGTTTTTAATTACCAATTGTCGAATTCTCGACTATACGACGACGTCGTGGATGCTTTCTCAACAATTCCGCTTCTATTTGCGTCGGCTCCCACGCGCGATAAAATTCTCCCAGACTCAACGATTTTGCCGACTCGCTCCATTGCGATTTTGCCACGGCGAGCAATTCTCGGTCATAAACGTAATCTCCGCATTGAAAGCAGAGGATATTTCCATAGCACAAATCTACGGCTGTGAAACATAAATAAATAATTTCATTTGTATATTATTTGAAACTATAATTTTCTATCAGAGAGATAAGACACCAACTTACCCAGAAAATGTTTTTTAGTTTTTGCGTGTTCTTGTATATGACCGTTCCCGTAACAGCCGAAAAATATACAATGTAAACACGAGTGAAGACGATCCTTATAAGTCTGGCAAGTATGACACAAACAGCTCACCGCCTGCAAGAGAAAAAAAAATACGAAACTCTTACATTTTGCCGATACATCGGTATCGAATGATTTTGAATTTTACCGCCAATTCTAGAATTTAAACTTCTGTTACCGACCGTAGGTTCGGGGCACTCGTTTGCTCCGTCGGTAAGACAAAACTGTTTCTTCACTCCCAGCCATACATTCGACGATCGAGATAAAAACAAATTAACCTTCTCTCGGGAATCAATAAACCCGGAGCAAAGTTATTTCTATCTCGAACATCGATCATCACGAAGAAAATAGGCAAACAATCTTTACATACAGACATTGACGCGTTACAGCGACAAAGTATACGAGAAACCCAAGGATCTTTGGAATAATAAGATCTGGACGTTTCGAAAAGACGAAAACCACCGGAAGTTCTATACACGAGGTAAAGCTGGAGTAAAAGAAACGGAAGAGATACAGGGACGAATCGTCATACTCGATGATCGGGGTACCACGGGAATGAAACGACGATCCTGATAGCATGAATGAGTCGTCGGTGTGAGACGAACACGCGTAAAAATTTGCAATTTCGCGCGCATGTACGAAATAGCGAGAGTGTACAATGCCCGGGGCTCGCAAAATTGATCGTACGTAGAGAGTAGCGTCAACGTGGCCGCGTGACATAGACATTGAACATGTGCAGAGGAGCCGGTCCCCGATCAGGCGACCGAGAGAAACGCGATATACGGGTTAAACGTTCCGACGCTCTCGCACTAACGGTGACGAGCATGAGACGAAAAATATATCGAATAGATGAATATCTCTACATAATACATACACACACACACACATACGTATATACATATATATAAACCTTCGTGAATGCATCAAATTCTCCGAACGGTTTTTTTTCAGTGCTCGAAAGCCGTGGGTAGATATGACGAGATAACCGAGAAGTACCTGTAGCAGCTATGGAGAGAGAGAGAGAGAGAAAGGGGGGGGGGGGGGCAGAGGTGAAGAGAATATTCATAACGCTACAAAACAAATTGTGTGAAAATAGACAGGAGTAAAAAAAAAAAACCAGCTCGTTGTTTACGTACAAGGGCATCGAATTTCTATATTATCGGCATTATTCGCACCTTTCTTACGCGTGCCTCGGCCGAGGTGCTCGTTACGAAATACGAGTGTATTACTTTATACGGTTGTATTCCCTTCGCTGCTTTGAAATTATTCAAGTGTATGCAGCCATGGTCGCTCATCTCAGTCCTAATGCAGTAATAACGCTGGTACGTTTTTTGTGTTTATCCAGCCGGTTATTCGGCGCACGACGGTAGTTTGGGTCGTCTGTAATGGTATTGGTGGAGACCGCGACGTTAGATCCCTCGTAGCGTAGACAATACGGTCTCGTAGGACCCGGCCAAACCGTAACCTCCAACGAAGTTTGCCCAGTCGCGATAAGACTCGCGAATCTAGCGATTAATTCGGCGGGCCTATCGCTGCGAATGTAATGCACGATGTACGTGGAAAAATCTCGGAAACTGACGAAGGCCCGAGAGAATGTTTCGATAACGGGCCTGTACCTGTGATATTTGTCAGTAGTAAGCAGGGTGTAGCACGCTGGCCTTGGCAGGGTAGCGCGTGTCGTTGACATGGAAAATCGCGTAAACCTTGGGAAGAATATTCTTTCTTTTTTCTTTTTAGTTTTCTCGAGTTTTAATAACGTAATTTGTTATCTCTGTCTGTTTGTCCCTCTCTCTCTCTCGCTCTCGCTCTCTTGTTTTTCTTTTTTCTTCTTGTGTATTTTATCGAGAGTATTCGTTAAGCCATCCGCTTTTCTCCGATTTCGAACGTTTAATCGTCTGATTTTTATTCGCAAGTATTGTTTATGTTTTCGTTGGATTATTCAATATATTTTCGTTCGTTCGTATTTCTTGTTTGTTGTTAACGACGAATGTACGAGACGCATCGAGGATTGTGCTGACGCACAGCCTCCACGAGCTCGCTGTCTCTCTTTGCACTGTTAATGTCACTCACATTTACACACACGCACACACGCACTCACTCACATACACACGCAGCTCGTCTCTCGAGACAGAGTGAGAGCGAGAGAGAGAGGGAGAGAGAGCGAGAGTTTTGTGTTTTTCGGTGCCCCACGTTTCGACACCCGGGCACTCACGGACACCAGCCGGTCACTGCAGCCGCGCCGGTATACCAGCAAACCCCCTCTATCGTCGTTTCCACCTCTCCTCGGTTTTCCTACACGCTCGCCAATTTCCACTACCACCTCGCTCCCAGTGACGTATTGCTTAATTCGCTGTACCACAATGCGAGCTACTGCTCGTAATCGGTTGTTTTCATACTTCACGATATCGTATGCGACCGACTCGATAAGCTTACTATCTTCGCATTTGATTTCGAAATGGAGAATCGCGGCTTATGTACGATGGATAGTGATAATCGCAACCTGACCGTATAATCACGAATGGGCGCAAAATTTGTAAAATTTGTTTGCAGAATTGACACGACTGAAATAACTTGGACCATATTTCTCGATAAATACATCCCTGGGTAACGCTGCATTCCCCTCCCGTTGTCCCCTCTTGGGCAAAAGTCACAGCTGCGCGCATTGAGTACACATCGCACACTACAATATCCTTTTAGGCTCATCCCTCGAAATCTCGAAGTACACAAAAGAACCCTGTTCGACAATTTCGTTTCATTTAATAATAGCATTTACGGTTTTAACAACTATTTCATCCTAATATATGCATTCTTTGGTCGCACGTTGTTCAATAAAATTAATTTTCGCGAAGCATTGATTTTTCGAACGTTAAACAAATCTGAGCCGTCATAATTTGAAGTCGTTCGATTCGTGATAAGTAATCATTCGAACCCTGATAATAAACATTTTTGTTGATGCTCATTCTAATTGACATCCAAGTAACGTTCATGATTACAGACACTTGTACGTTTTGCCAACCAGCGACGCCATCGCGTGGCGTCCTCTCGCGGGATTTTCTCGAAACGCCGAGCAAAATAATCTGTCGGTAAAAAATGTAATCGGTCGGTAACTGCACCGATTATATAAACTATAACCATCAGGCGATAAGCTGTTTTCCAACGTCGCGAAATATCTTCTTCATACGAAACAAATGACAATTCCATAAGACAGGTGCGTGAGGTTTTTTCTAACGCATAATCTGCTTTAACATATTCGTGACGGCTTTATTGACTCATTCAATTGCGGTGTAATGTATGAACAATAAAATATACAAACGTCGTATACATATGTAAATTACAATCGATATGTACGGACGACATAAACTATACATCTATATACATCTACATGTAAGTTTTCACATAAAACATAACCTGTTGAATTTAAATACTTCCGTATCTTTATTTTAATGCAAAATATATTAATTTAATTCTCTATATATACGTATCTTCATATATATATATATATATATATATAAGTGGTGTTGAAAAGAAAACGGAACGACCAAACAACTTCGAATATCCGTGTGTAATATTTTTTCGAGATGACAATCCTCCGGATAAAATCTTACAGATCTACGATAATATTCATTTAAAAAATAATCGCATGTCTGTGATTTTTGTGTAAATCTAATATGTACTTCATGCATCATTTGCGAGGTGTGCCCAGTTTGAAATGCCTTCACGGCCGCTTATGTATATATATATACTGATATAGTCCCAGTATCACGTGCCGATAATCGTGTCTCTGATGAAAGCCAGGCTGCATACGTTCATTTAATTTTTTCAATAACAATGAAAATTGCCTCATGGCGATTTCATCCAATAAACGAACGTGTGTATATATATTTATGTATCCATCTTTATATATGAATGTATATACGTAACAAGCCCTTTGGATTTGCGCTCAAGTGCAATAAAGGCAATCGTATTATAATAACGACAATTAGTATTGAAGCAAAATTTATAATAAATACAATATTATATAAGGTTTGGTTTCTTTATCGTTTCTAGCAAGGCTTGCACGGTGTATTACGAAGGCCACGCACTGACGTTGCGACATATAGGGGGTTATGAAGGCCACGCTCATACGAGAGACTTTGGGACATCCGAGTTACGCGCGCGGTGAGTAACATTCATCTCTGATTTTTCTCCGTTTTCTGCCACCTTGCGGGAATGCGCGGTAGCGCTTGACGAATGTATTTTACGTGTTTGCGTTACACTTGGGTTTCTTTGCACGTACGGTGAAATCACCGCGTTCATCGCTCGCGAGTGACACGAACACTCATCGGCACCTGCCAATGTCCTCCTATAAAGCCGTTTCGAACGTTCCAAGGCGTTTATACACGTAAAGACAGCATTGTCGGAATATCAATTTTATCAAGAGAGAGAGAGAATGAGACGGAGCGAGAAAGATAGCGGGATGGATAGAGAGTGAGGTTATGAGTCACGCCGCGCCTCAGAATGCACTAAAGAACTTAAGCTTCGTTATAAAACACGACAACACGCGATATTTAAAACAAAAATATGTGTTCCACTATAACTTTTAGCAAGAATTTTTTATTCCGAGCTGACGAGAGAGAGAGTGAAAGCTCTCCGACGACTTTACCATTGTATTTGCAGCGGGATATGTAAGAGGATAATACGGAAGGGGGCGCAGCGACTAGGAACGAAGAGTCTCGGTGCGTGCGGACGTGTATTTCAGACTTTTCAAAGCATCGGGTTTATGAGATACCACGTTTGTTTTTTAACTTCTTTTCCATATTCTTAACTCCGATTTACTACTCTCTCGAAACGTTATAAAACAGATAACAAAAATTGATATATTTATCAATTTAAATTGATATAAATTTGAAAAAAAACTATCTGTCGTCTTGTCAAGACTCTTGAATGTTAGGTTGTTCATAGTACGAGATAATCGGTCATTGCACTGTGCGGACGATGATAAATTCGTAACAATAGCTATGCTCTTACTTTTGAAAACTCGAAGGCGCCGGGAGCGTGTGAGTGCGCGCGCAATGCTATATATCGCAAGTACGAAACCTCGCCGTTTTGAGGGCGCTGCATGCAGAGAGAGGGAACGATCGCATAGGTGTGGCGCAGAGACCAATTAAATCTCATGTTTATTCTACTCTGACTGAGATAGATATTATGGTTACATTTAACTCTTCGCTTCCATATCAACTGTCTGAACGTCTCCCTCGTTCTAGCGCTTCAATCCTCTACTCCCTTTTTCGGACGTTGATATAAATTATTCGCAAAATATAAAAACAAGTATAGGAAGCAGCTCGACGCACGTTGCAAAGATCTTTGCAGAGTGATTCTCGAACGTTAGGGCGTTAGATCGTCGCACGAGTAGGTAGTAAAAGTAGCGATATACATAACCTAGCAACGGTATACCACTACCGAACAATTTCGTAACGCGCGTACAATAATACTCTGCCAGCTTATTCTTCCTCTCTCTCTCTCTCATCGTCGATCTTGTCTCTTTCTCTCTCTCATCCTTACGCGTAGCTCTTTCAGCTTCGTACGATAAACCGCAACGAAACGTATAGTACCGAAGTGACGAAGTTTGTGTGGAAATATTCTCTGCGCATCCACGATCTGCGCATATATGTATACACAAGATTGTCATCTCTCGCGTTGCGGCTCTCTCACAATCAGAGGATTGAGTACGTTGACTGGCGGTTCAAAGCTATCGCAATGGATCGTTCCTCTCTCATTGAAAAACAATATCTTCCTCTTTCTCTGTGTTGCGGGCCATAGCGTGGACAAACAGGTAGAAGTTATACACGCGAACGGGCGCGCACGTTCCGCCACGTGTTTTCGTCGCGTAGAGCATTATTATTGTGCGTATGTGACTCTTTTGAAGAGACGAAAAACTAGGACACGCGAAGCAGCGTCGAGCGAGAGAGAGAGATAGAGAAAATCGAGGAGGGGTGGAGAGAATTGTGCGTATGAGTTGCCTGCGCGGACTATGGAAACGTGACGGGCGTAAACAATTGTGGGAAATAATGGTAAAGAGCTCGGATGGCTCATATATATATATGTATATATTCATAATGTACGTGGTTAGTGCGCATATACGACGCGCAGGAATTTTTGCAGATAGTGAACGCGATCTCTCTCTCTCCTATATATAGTCATTACAAACTTAATTTCTTTTTTGCTGACCCACCGACAAACGATCATAACGTTAGATCGCGCGATTCACGTTCGTAAATTCAACGTCGATTACATACATGTCCGATCGTCATTGAATTCACGAGAGAGTAAGACGAGGACGTGACCCCGAATTGTCTTTGATGCGAAATAATTAAGGCGCTTGGATTCATCTATCTTTCTCTCTCTCTTTGTCTTTATTTCTCTTCCTCTCTCTCTCACCCTGCATCATCATCTCGCATTTCTCAACTATATAATATGACTCTGTTACATACATTGCGTGCAACGTCGTCGTTAACTCGCGCTCGTGCCCCATGGGTGTATCGATTACAGAGCTTGCTGTTAAACACGCCTGGGGCTCAATAGGCAATTGATCAATTTACGTATCTTTTTACGATTGTACGAGGGAGACATCAAGAGAGATTATTTCCTTTCTCTCTCTCTCTCTCTCTCTCTCTCTCTTTCTTTTCTATAAATATACGACAAATGCATTCGGTGAATGAACATTTTTATAGGTTATTCTATTTTGATAGGTTTTACGCTTTCTTTTCGTTCGTTAGGTTGGAATTAAGCAAAATTGTTTCGCAGTGAAGAAAAACAAAAATGATTTTACGAAAGGTTCGTTCACCGTGATGCGCCTCATTCGCTCAATTTATAACAAGTGATATTAGCGTTCGAACAAAATATTCCCAGAATGGATTCTTGTCCCTCTTCGTCGTCGTCGTCGTTTCCGCTTCCTCCTAAGTTTCCAATCCAAACGGCAAGCCCTTTTCTCGTATGGGTGCCACATCGGATTTTGAGAATTTAATATTCATTCATCGTCGTTTCGTCGTCTCGTTTTAAACATCCTCGATACTGCATGGCCGATGTAAGAAGCGTTTGCCACCAAAGCGCCAATGGCGAGCACGTAGGGATCGGCGACGTTAGCGCCGCGAGCGCCAGCGACGATTGTCGGAAGCTCGGGCGCCATCGAATTATTGTAATACTGATAACTCTTGGCGGAGGTGCGCAGTCTTATAACTCGATAATTCGGGACTGTCACGTTGACGCGATTGTTGATGAAATTTTGCAAAGAATTAGTGACGCAGTATAAATTACCACGATCATCCAGAGCAAAGGTATCGGGCCATTGCATTTTCTCGTGATCGCGAGAAATCACTCTTTGTCCAGTAGTGAACGAGGAGGTCGCTCCAGTGTCCCACATACCAATTCCATCATCGGCCAAAAGACCATAATAAAGAACACCCCAGGACGACATCATCATACCGTCCGTTTGCGAATTCTTTCGCCCCCACTGACGTACGTAACTGTGCACATTTTCCGTTGGTTTTTTCAATATCCAAGTTGGCAACGAATAGAGAAAGAACGACGAAAGAGGCGAATAAAAGAGAAAACGTTCGCGCGCGCTCGCTGGCGACAGAGCAATACCATCGACGTTAATTTTCGGTATAACGTGAACACGACCGACCATAAAGCCAACAGCGTCGTCCTCGGCTTTCATCGACCTGTCGCGTATCTTCCACGAAGTTCCGTTTCTCAGTGAATACACGATTATTCCAGGATCCGTGTCGCTGTTATCGGTTATGTAAGCCATACCGCCATCCTCGTGATCCAGCACGATGTCGTTCAGATAAGCGCCGTCAGGTGGCGTTACTTCGGCGGGAAATTTGTAACTCCGTAGAATCTCGCCGTTGTTCTCGATGTCGAGAATAACGAGACGCGGAGGACAACGCGCTTTTGCCTGGAGGGTCATCGTTTCCGTTCTACCTGTATCGAGGACCCACATACGTCCCTTAGGATCGATCTCCATGCTCTGGACGAATTGAAAAGCTCGACAATCCCCGATAGCCTGCATGTCCCAATTTGGATAAGCCTCGAGTTTTGGCGCGTAAATACCATCGACTGGCATCGCCGAGGTAAAACCTAGCGTAACAGGTACACCCTCCTTCCATCTCGGCACCGTTAGGTACATCTTGTCCTTCCATATTTTTATACCGGCTATCGCATTGTTCTCGGCGATGTATTCGTTGCGATCGAGGGCACGGGTCTGTGCTTCCTCGGAAGGCCAGACCACGTCTATCGTGTTCCAACGAAAGATTTCTCGAAATCTGTCGTCCACCATCGCCGACGAGACTGCGACCAGTCCGATCAACATCGTCAATTTAATCAACATCTTATTTTGCTTTCGGTATACGACTTGAAAAATATTAATGCAATTAATTGAGGATAACGCACATCCGGCCAAAGCACCGTTGTACGCGAACGAGAATTTCGCTCGTCTCTGTTTGTGGTTCTTCTATCCAAAGAGTCAAACAGCAACGGACGTTGAGGAAACTGGCTCTATTTTTACACGCGATGCCGGTGGATCTCGTATTCTCGTGGATTTTCCGACGTAACGTGCCAACTGTTACCCAACGAGAACAGGGCGCGCGAGGGAATGTGCGAAAAGCTCTTTAACACTCGTGGTACTTATTTTTACGAATCGGTAAACCGGGCAGGGTCCACAGTGTCCGACGCTCGGGCACTGACTGACTTTAGGAAGAGCCGACGAGCGCGCGAGTACCCAGCGCGAGAAAAACCCCTCCGCTCGTGCGCCGAGAGACACACGCTCGTTTCAAACTTTATGTGCGTGGTCCCGCTCCTTGTGACCAACTGCTATATTGGTATATACTCATATATATATATATGCGTATATATGTATACATTGCAGTACGAGACTACGAGGACGGTCTCATTTTCCACCTCTCTCGCCCTTGCTTCTCCTCTTAAGATTTTCTTGCCACCTTTCTTCTTCCACTTCACGCCCAATGTCCCATTCTCGGTATTCGTTTCCTCGACGCTCAGCCCGTGATGCAAACTCTGACCCTTCGATACAAAAGAATAGGGTTAAAGGAGGTTTAAACTCTCGGTCTTTCCGACTATGCAGTGACGCGATTCGAGGCCATCACTCGTGATCGTTATTTGCAAACTGCACTATCGCATGGTGCTCGACAGTTCGAACGCTCCCATGTTATATTCTTCTCGAGTATTCTTTATTCTTTTTCTTTATATTTGTTTTTGTTCTTGGCTGTGCCCAGTCGTCCATGCACATTGTCATTAGGCAAGACCAGCTTGCTACTGGTCACTATCGATCGATAGCTCGAACAATCGAATGATCGATCTTCGACGTCATTTTACGTTTCTCTTATCATCTTCCGCTTTTGTTTCAACGTTTTTTCGAGGATTTTAACAGTCGGCGAGCTTTATTACCGCATGTACGGATGATTAATTGTCCGTCTCTCGGTTATACTAGCGCAGAGTGAATAATAGCTCAATTGGAATAATTTTTGCGAGGGCGTGGCTTGTTTTCGTTCAAGCTGTGCGTAGAGCTGGGACGTGATCTTGAGACGAGAAATTTTGTCTTTCGATATCGTACGCCAGCTGTCGAGTCTCTTCTTCCTTCGTTACCTCGAGAGGGGTTTGTGGCGCAAGGGGTTCGCTCTTTTTTTTTCGTAACCCAATAGGGACTAGAGTTTCGAACAATACCAACGACAGGACACTGGACAGGTTTTACCGGTCGAATATTTGATATTCAAAGCGCGGTACTGTTAAGAGACGATGAAAGAGGAAACGAAAATCGATGAGGAACAAAGAATCTCGGATTCATCCGGATTTTCATCCTACGATGCTAATTTTGTTATCGCAACTCGTATTACTCGAGAATGGAAATTCACCGGATTAACGTACGTTTGCAATTCGAACGTTTCGACGATGGACACGTGCCAAGCAATGGAGAAAATATAAGAGCGGGTGTCTATCTCTCCCGTGGTCTAATACAGACGCTACATAAGCCTGACGAACTTCTAGGTTCCTTCGATAATTCTATATATATAACGCAGTTGGAGCTCTGATGAATCTGGCGAAAAGTTTGTCACGGTCACGGGGTTCTTCGAATATTTTCATCAAAGCCGATACTGTATTAGGAACCTTGAAACAAAATGGACACAATGTTTTCTTGGAATTACTCGCCGATGGAAATTTTGAATGGCGTTGAAATTCCAAATTTGAAAAAATGTCGGAATTGGTAATATTTAGAAAATTTCAATTTGTATTTCGCGATAAATTATTTTTTGTTACTTTCAAAACACTCGTTTTTCTTATTAGTTACAAAATTATAATTAAAAAAAATTGTTAAATTTCAAAATTCGAAAAAAAAAATCAAAATATTTTTTCAAAATTTCAGAATTCATTCCCCGGAAAATTCTCAAATTTCTAGACTATAATTATAATATAATAATATATTCTACAATTTTCATAAAATTCGAATTTCGATGAAGTCATACAAAATTTGAGGAAAAAAAAACATCCAAGGTCCAGACTTTCGTGTGGGCATTATTTTTTTCCGACGAGGTACAAAAATCACGATGATGAAATCGGAGTAAAATGGAAGGATATTCGACTCGAGCACCCTCGTGCGGTCGCTCTCTCGACCAAATCCGTCTCCTCCATTTTTATCGCATTCGCATCACGTCATCTCCTCGAACGCCGAATTCGCCCGATGTCTCGTCGAACGAAAACTACAATTAGCACCGAACGGAAGATACGGTAAGCGAATTTCATGACACGTAGTGTTTTTTTTTCTCTTCATGCTTTCGCAGTCTCCTTAATCGTTGTTGATTGAAATCAAGGAACGATCAACGATGAGAAGCGTGACGTGTTTATCGCCCGTAACAAAATAAGAATAATAAGATACGAGTTTTAGGAAGCCACTGTGGCCTTCGCTCTTCGATGACCCTCTCGGATTTCGTTATTTTAGTTTGTTTTTTTTTCTCTCTGTTTTATGACTCATTCCTATATCTCATTTTTTTTCTTCTCGTAACAGACTTTATAACCATGAATTATAATCTGTTTCGAGCCTAGGAATACATTTTCTTTATTCGTGCTTTCTTTGTCGACGTTCCGTCGCGTCGAGAATTTCGGCTCTTTGTGCTTCCGCTTTCGTAGTTGCGACTCTACGCTCTCTCCCCCCACCCTTCTACTCTTCCGCGTGCGCTTCCCCCACTTCTCCCGCTGCCCCCTCCCGATCTCACACTCTGTAATATAGAAGCTCGTGCTTATGTCGTACAAGCTCCGAATGTGCGTACGTGTAGCGTCGTATATACGTATATAATCATAACAGTAACGGCTTGCGATCTTAGGAAGGCACACGTCCCAATAATGGGGGGAAAATATAAGAGGGCAGTGCGACGATGGGACAGGAACTTTTGTCATAGCCCGAAACGTGCGAGATTTATCAACAAGGCTGCTCCATCTCCACCTCACTTCCTGGTGCGATCAGACTGTCTCCTACACGTTTCGACTTCAATCACACCGCTCCCCACTCTCGTTCTTTCGCTCTCGCACTCACCCGCGCTCGCGTACTATCTCCCTCGCGCATGCGCGTCCTCTTTCTTTAACGCGTGCGCGCACCCTCCCGTCTCTTTCTCGTTTTGTCACGACTCCTTTGGTTCCGAAACAACTACCGTCGTGCCTTGTTCGTTATAAGAATTTTAAATACATATTCACACCGCCGTCTGTGGTGTTCCTTTATTCGTACAGTATTTTTAAACGTTACATCCCATTGCGACATCTCCAGTTCCTCGTTTCGTACGACAATAATAATGAATGTGTGTCTCGGCCGGCATGTCCGGTGTCGAACTTACATACGTACGCCACGAGACGGGAAAAAATGGAATTACAAAAGAACGTCTGGTAACCCCGGATAAAATAATTTCTGCCGAATCACGATATACTTATAAATTACTCGTTTTTCTTTTTGCACAATGATAAACGGTGTTACGATTTAAAAAAACAAGACACCACAATCTTTTTGATTTCATATTGCCTTGTGTTCGAGGTTGGTGCACAGGCACAGTAACCTGTTTGCATCAAACGCGTAAGCGTCTTGCAGACGATGCGCAGTATCGAGCGCAAGTATTACCATTTTGTATCAAATTTTTGCCTACGCTTTTTGCCCCACGCTACACCTTCCGTAACCTCAAACCACTTGCGCGTAAACCAACCGTTTGTCCATGGCTATTTACTATGAACTTGGTTTGCGTAAGGCACTGCGCGAGTAACATAAAGTTCGAACACTGTCGCAAGTACTAATGACAAGTAGGGGAAGAGTGGCATGAAAGAGCCAGGTTTTGAAAGAGCCACTATCATTTACGCAGTCGCCTACAAGCAAATGATGGGCGAATTATGATCGTTAAATGGCAATACTGACTAGCTATTACCCACAAACATTTGACAGTTCACCGAAAATAATCGGCGTCGGTGCAACGTATCGAAAATTTCGTCCTTCCAATGTAAGTTTTTGAGTTCATTTTATTTGTTTTCTGATGTCTACACGTACACAACTAACAGCAATATGATTATACTATAATTTTATGAATATATTAGGCCTTCCAATAACATAAATATTTTGCAGGCAAAGGTTTAATTTCGTACTAATTTTTGAGGCTATATCTCTTAAGAGAATATGTCTTGAAAGAGCCGGCTATATAGTGTAATGAAAAAGCCGGCTCTTTCATGATCGGCTCTTCCAGGGCTAATTTTTTATTACATTTCAAGGCCTATATTTATCAATTATATGAACAATTAAATTATTTTATTTGGATATCTGATTAAAATAAACCTATTTTTACTTCAGAAAGCAATGATAGATATTCAAATTCTGAATACAATATAGTATTGTCACAAGTAATAAAGGTCTTAATCAAGGATGAAAATAAAGAGGAAGAGGACATGATAACTGTGTAGTGTGCAATGAAAATTATAGCAACAGCAGTCAAGAGTGGTACCAGTTCAAAATTTGTTCCGGTTGGGCACATGAGGCCTGTGGCGTGACTGGGTGATTGCATTATTTTTGCCAAAAATATTTTTAAGTTTTTTGAAGTCTTTCTTTTTGTTTTTAATTATATATTCTTAAAAAGACATACTTAGTTTGTAATGATAATCTCAAACGGCTGATTTTGTTAGTGTCTTCGGTTTGTTGGTAAATTGTTTATTCAGAGTTTGCATTATTTAAAACATTATTATATAAATGTTTTCAATGATATCTTTATTAATTTACCGTTCAAATCCCTGTAGTAAAAACTTGGCTCTTTCAAAACTTTTGCCGGCTCTTTCAAAGCCTATGTGTTATGAAAGAGCCGAATCTCAATTTTTTTTAAAATGCTTAGAACTAAAAAAATGTTGTCTTTTTTGGAAAATATTTTATGACATTACGTACATGAGGAATCAAACAACAAGTTATGATAGAAGTCATATTGTTTATTTATTTCCTTTTGTATTATTTGCCTTTTATTTCAAAACTGGATCTTTCATGCCACTCTTCCCCTACTTGCGCCAACTTCTGCGCATCGTCACCAAACAGCTTCATGTGTTCCTCGCAAGGTGGATTGTACAAAGGGAATGCATCGTCTGCCACAATACAGCCATTGTGAGGTAGCCTACCTTTTCTAATGCACGAAACAATGCAGAATTTTGAGATAGCCCGCTATCTGAAGAACTTCCATTCGAGGCCTACATCAATGTAAACAAAAATAATAGTCATAGTCGACTAAAGTCGCTTGAGGCGTGGATTCTCTCGCTGCGTCTCCGTCCTCTTTCGCGAACACACTCCGTTACGTAAACGTTACCGCTTTTCTGCACGCGTGTATAGCCAACGCCAATGGTATCCGAGTACGGTACGCGCATGCGCTCGTGTCTCTCATTCACGCTGTGTGTTCGCTAATGCGTATTCGTGATGACGAGTTATTCCTCGCTCCCTAATATATATTCATGGGCACAATTTTTTATCGAATTCCTCCCGCGGAGAAAAACAAGATAATCTTCACGAGTAAAAAAAATGCAAGATGACTTAGAGCATAGAGAATGTTATTTTATTTATCTTATTCATTCGATTGGTGATATTGTTTTCTTTTTGCGTTTTCATTTTTTCTTTTATAATAAGTACATTTTGGTCATTGGGTTTTTTTCATGTAGAACATATGAGAAATGTCGAGTTTTCAAAACAATAATAACCATTATTATTATTATTATTATTATTATTACTATTATTATTAAATATTTGCAATAAATTCAAAGTATACCTACATTTCATTTCTTCCACGCGAGTCTTAACGAATGTAAAATTTTCGGGTCACCTGGAACGTGTATATAAAAAAAACTGTCTTTCTCTTTTGTATTGAATAATCAGCATTAATTTTCGATACAGCATTATAATTTGTCAGAAAATCTTATGGCGGTTGAGCACGCTCGCGGTTTTCTCTCGTTATACGTCGCGTCACTTCCCCTTGACCCGTAACTCTCGTTGTCTCGTTCGTCCCGTACCGTGCTGCCGTCGTGTGTATATACAGTAGAATTGTCGTCGCGGCTGCTCTCACGTCTAGTCGTCACGCCGTGTTAAAGTACGATTTCGATCTTTATTACGTTTCAACTCGTTACGAGAGCAAAACTTCTTCTGATTCTGTGCACGTTGGTGTTGTTTTTTTTCTTCTTCTTTCCATTCTTCTCTCGCCTTTTTTGCTCTTCGATAATCTCAAGGTAAATCGATTCAATGTTTTCCTTTCTGTCGCATGATTTATCACGCCCGTATTTACTCGCTGTTCAACCGATCTCCATTGAAACTTGTATTGTAAATAATGAAGTTAACGTCGGAACGCGTATTATTTACGCAAACAATGAGGATAGAATGCGAACGACGTCGAGCTATTAATCGTCGAAATATTTAGAGTATATGCCGGGAAGTGTCGACAGAGGGCGCTGCGCACGCAGGGTTTATCCGATAGGCAGGGTGCGCGCGCATGCTTCTTGCGCCACTCTCACCGTCATAATTGAAACGGCCGTGGAGCTAACCGTGTTTGACGTTACGTCATATCGTACGTGTATTATTATTTAGACGCATAGATGGGTCACAGGCGGAAGCAACTTCCGGAACGCGCGAAAACCTCGCTAATGGTGCTCTCGCACAATTTCTTGCATTTATTTATGCTCGCGCATTTTATTTAACTTTAATTTCTTTATAATGTTTATTTTTTCGACATACTGTCATCTATATAGTAATAAAATTAATAATAATGAAAATTTATAAAAAAAAAATTTTTTTACACTAGATTCGAAAACGAATATTTTTACATTTAGAGAAAAAGGTATTTTTGCTATTTATTTATATTTATTAATATTAATTGTTTAAGCTATTTATTCATTATAAATAAATAAATAAATAAATCTCGAAAAAGTTTGTTTTATGAAAAAAATTTACAAAAGTAAAAAAAAGAAAATTCGTATTCGATTACGGAAAAATCCGTAAATTTGTTCGTACATCGCGTACGAGTAATTAGGAGCGCGTTCTCAATTTCCCTCGTTCAATTGGTCAAACGACGATTATACTATACCGCTACGTACGATCATCTCGCGAACACACACACACACACACACACACACACACACACAAACACCCAGGGATTCGACTCAACACGACACATTCTTTCACGTCTCACGTAAAAAATCTATCTTCGCGATCGCCACTTTACTCAAGATTACGTCGTATCTATCCACTCCTAGTACGTTGAAACGAAAGAGAAGAACAATAAAAAAGAAAAAGAAAAAAAAACGAGGATCATAAATGGAAAGAAGGCAGATATTAAATTTTAAAAAATACCGTGCCTCGCGGTTGGCCCAGTTTCTTTGATGCGCGGACGTTTACGTATCGCCGAGAGGAGATGCCGATAGAGTAAATCGAGTTTAGTGCGGAGTCGACCGAGAGAGAAAGAGAGCGCGCGCTCGCTCGCGAGAGAGAGAGAGAGGAAGAGAGTGGGTGAGAGAGACGACGATGAGAAACAGCACACACTGATCCCATGTGTTTTCTAATTAGCTAATGAGTTACAGCTATATATATATATATCGTGATAAACCACGTGCTATGAACTTATCGAGTTATCGCGGCTATGCCTCCTTAACTCTATGTATTTCCGCGCCGAGAATTACTCCGAGCGTTACTAGGCCCTGTCTTGCCCTGTGCTTGCTCTCTCTCTCTCTCTATATATATATACAGAGCAAGCACGAACGCATCATATACATATATGTGATGCGTTCGTCAGATTCTTCGAAACAATTTATTACCTCTGACTCAAGCTCGGAAAATGTTACGCTCGCTATATTTCTTACTCGCAAATTTTATTTACTTTTTAATTAATTGTATTTCAATGAAAGCAACTTTATGACGAATTTTTCAATATATTTACGACATTGGTCGATAATTTCTTGAGATTTTTGTATCAATGAAAATCGATTAGTTTTATCGAACGCTTGAATAATCGAATTTTAATCGTAATAGATTTTTTTTTCCTGTTTTTAATATTCTAACGGGAATTATCTAACAATGAGATTGTCGCGAAATATACAAAAGCATCGAGTATATAAATAAATAACCAGTTAATTCAATTTTAATGAATTATTTCGATAATTATGAAAAATTTTAATTTTAACGTGATCGAATGATTTACAATCATCAAAATTCTTTTTATTCAATTTTTTTAAATTTATATTTAATTCTTAAGATCGAAAGATTTAATTCTTTTTTTTGCCAAATAGAAAACAAGAAAACCAGACGTAAAAAAAAAGATCGAACCTCGAGCAAAACAACATCGATATTGGATTATTGAGAGCGCGCGTAACTCGTGCTCTATCGTGTATCCACACAGCGTACACGGAATTATCGTTCGACCGAGGGTCAGCAAGTTCATCGCGCGAGCGTGCGAGTCATATAAATTGATATCGTTGGATTGTCGATACGCGTATAATTTTCACCGAATTTATCGTCAATTCTTAATGCGATCGCGCTTGCTTCGCGGACAAAAATCTCTCTCGGTGTGTATTCACCATAACGATCGAAGGCAGTTTAAATTCATGAGTCATTCTACGGTCCCATAATGTAACGAGAGACTTTTCAATGGTCTCTCTCTCGTTCTCTCGCGTCCGGATGGAGATGCAAAAACTTTTTTTTAAGCGATGCATATCCTGTCGAGCCTCCGTCGATTACGCGAACGCTCGCCCCGATCTCGCCGAGCGAGACAAAACGCTCGACTCGGTGCGCCCGTAGGTAACTCGCGTACTTATTCACCTCGTGAAAGCTTCGAAAGTTTCCTCGATCGGTCGATCTCCTTCGGGTGGACGAACAATCGACGTCTATTTTTTGTTCTCGTTTTTTTTCATAAATTTCGTATTGAAAGAGGAAACGAAAGAGAATAAATTAAAAAATTTTCACTCGTTGCGTTGGTAACACGCGCCCTTTATTCACGAAACGTCGAAAGTTTCCGTCGATCCGTCGATCTCTTTTAGACGAAGAATCGACTGCGATTTTATTTTTGTTTTTTTTTGTTTTCATACATTTCCAGTCGAAGAAAAAGAAAAGTAAAAATTGCGCAAGCGTGATAAAACGTCGATTGCATAATGCATTTCTTTTTCATTCGTCTCTTTACGAACGTCCATTGTTCGCGTTCTCGCGTTCGTTCATTATTTCTCTCCTTTTCATCGTCCAACGAACAATCAGATTTTTACCTCTCTCTCTCTCTCTCATTTTTTCTTTCTTTCCCGTTTCATTTTCAGATAACAAATGGGATTGGATAGATCGATAAAAATGATAAAAAGTAAAATATACGTACTGGTTCGTGTGTTCGCGTAGTCGCGTTGTTATATAAAGATATCCGTATTAGAGACTAGGCGGAGGCCGCACCCTGGGTCTTCCTTTACCGTTAGTTTCACGCTGTCCCCGGTAAAACCGCATAGGTTTGCCTGAAAATAGAATCGTAAAGGAGCGAGCGCGTCGAGGTTGCGGGTCTCGTTACGCGAAGAGGAAAACTAAAAGGCGTTGCTACAGAAAGCGTCGAATAAGGGTGGGTGGGGTCGGGGGGGGGGGGAGATAAAAGACGATGTCGAGTCCAAAGCCCCGGAAGAAATCATCAAAAGTATTAGAGTCGAAATTACGTGGGCTTTATAGATCGTGACTTCGTTAGACGAAAGAAATGTAAAGGGAGAAGCGAAGAATCGTGCGAGAGGATGAGAAGAGGCAAAGAGAGAACGATAAAGAGGTCGAAGAGAGAGAAAGAGAGGGAGAGAGAGAGGTTGAGGAAAAAAATGAGGTCACCGAGTGGTTTAATCGACCTATCGAAATTACGGCCTAGAAAAATCGACTCTTTTCCCGTTGTCTATCGCTCAAAAAAACCTTTCGCGTTATCAGGATAGACGAGGCTGCTGTCCGTCGAACCTTGTGACCTTAATGGATCTTCTTGATATCGCGATGAATTCGGTACAGTCGTTGGCTCTTCGAGCTAAAAACCGAAATTCGATACGCGTCGGTCGAGGTTCTTGTGTGTTTGGTCTGTACGTCCGATGACTCCCTCGAGGATCGGTCTTTCAACCCTCCGATCGTTGATTCCCTCGTGTGCAATCGCATCCTCTCATTAGGAATTTCGTATCTCTGTACTCAGCGTCCAATCAACGATCGGCGAAACTTCTTATTTACGGAAACGAACGTCTTTCTTCGATGGACGCGATCGACGCTTTTCATTGGGGAAATCTAAAGGGTTGACCTTCGTTTTGTATGTGCAACATCAATTTTTTCCACTCGGCGACGATATATAGAAATGTTCGTTGCCTTGGTGCGTTTTACTTTGGTAGACGTAAGGAAAATGCCTCGTGGATACAATCGCGACGAGAAGTTTTTGTAGACGAGATCGTGAGCGAATCGAAACGGGGTAGAAAAATCGGGGGGAATTTTTGTTTGAAAAACAAATTTTGAACTCTGGTGAATTTCTCTGGTGAAAACTGAATTTTCAAGGTTTTTGATGCATTTTTATGTATAAATGTCAACAAACCGGAATTAAAAATTTGATATTTCGATTGTAGGGGAAATTTCTGATTCGACCAACGCCCCGATAAAATCTTTTCGGATGAAACAAAAATTCGACCCTCGTCAAGAGTCCACTCGTAATTTAATTTCAAGACTGGGGGGGGGGGGGGGTTGGAGGGGGATGAAATTGTTTTTTTCTTCAAAAGAACTTTAAACGGGCATTACGGAATCGGAAATTTCCCGTACAACACGAATATCACATTTATAATATCAATTTGTTTCAATGCATCGATCCAACGCTCGAAAAATAGATTATCGTATTTGTTTCAAATTTCCATTTGCAAATCGAATATATTCCATTATTTTTTATTGTTCTTATCGTTGGAACTTTCTACGTTTACATGACGTTTGACTTTTGGCTGAGAATGTACGCGCAACACATCTTTACCAGATCGTGCTGTGTTAAGCCGAAGCAGATGTGTACGAAACTAGTTAGTGTATCGATGTATTTATGTAGCAATATTATGAAGGCGAGAGTGTAAATCGCTACGAGTTCGAGATAAACGGAGAAGCTGTACGAGAGCGTCGGTGTGGTGAGAGACACGAAACATATACGCGTATATTCTTTTGCAGCTTCGATCGCTGGCAATGCCAGATGAATCGTTTCAACGAGCTTCGACGAAGAAGCCTTTCGCAATCGTACATTATAGTCTCGAACATGGCAAATAAAATATACCGATGAGAGAGTTTCGATGACTCGCGGATGAAATAGTAAAGCAATTCGACGTGTTATCGGGCACTCTCTAATCTGAGTTGACTGGTTAGTTTGTTCATTTACATATGTATACACCAAATAAAGAATGACCGTCTTTCTCGCCGTATGTGTAGCTCAAGATATATCCTCGACATAGCTGTGAAACAAACGGGGAGAGTGAATCGGAGGTCGCGACAATTCTCGTCGACTCGACCGATTGACCATGACATCGATCATTTACTGTGTTTCTTGTACCTTGGGATATTCGAAGATTACGCGCTAATACAAGACCTCGTACAGTTGCGCCGATTTTCATTACGTTCGTTTTGTCTCTCTATGGACTTTGTGGTAGGCTGCGAAATATAGGGATAGCCATCGATCAATGATCAAGTCGTTTTGATTCACTGCGCTACTATTATATTTTTTTTTAGAACGTATATAAATTATGATCTATTATAAATGTTTTTACAGAAACATTTTTAACGTGCTTGTGTTTCTTTATAGTTTAATTGAAATCCGAAAATCTCTAAGCCTCGAGTGCGAATAGTGGAGTTCGCAAGAGGCGCTACTTGTCTCGCACATACTGGAGAAAGTATCACGTGACACGATCCATTCGTTTCATAAGACCCAAGACCCAGCGCCACCTGGTCGTACCACCTCGAAAACGCAATTAGCTATTTCTCGAGCATCAGTGGACGGATCGAGATAAAACTTAGCGCAAACGACGCAGAATCTTGGCAAAAAGGGACCTAGTTCAATTTCGTCCAGTTCCCTCGTGCATTTTCGGAGAAACGACGAATCGCAATTTTCAGCTACCTCAACTCGAGCTCTAACTACATCCTATAACACTACATCTCGACACAGTTAAAATCCGAGTGAAAATCTATTTCCATATCATTCACTGCCACATTTTTATTACGGGCGATAGGCTATGAATCGTTCCGTGGCAATTTTATAAGGCCGCGATACCACAGTATAGGTTATACACGGCAGGATATGTGTATAAGCGAACTCGGTAACATAAACCTTTGGCCCGTTGGCCTGTCCGCGCCATAAAATCCAACCGACCGTCCACGATACCATCGCAACCAATGCTTCTCTACGATGTGACGACTGATATGGGCGAAGGGTAGTGCCACCGTATGTCTACAAAGTTTTATGTACACGTCCTCGATGGTGGATGAGAATTCGAGCCGATCCTTCGCGCGATCACGAAATTCACGTAGCGAGTTTTGCGAGATACTTCCCACTGGGCACGTCGTTGTTTTAACATACTCAGACTTTAGGTATATATGCACGCTCGTTCTCTCTCGGGGGTCCGCGATTTCATTAAGCCAAATCCCAGCGCGTTTCAACGACGGTTAATTCTTCTTGCTCTCTTCCTCTCCTTCTCTCTCTCTCTCTCTCTCTCTCTCTCTCTCTATCTCCCGTTTCTCCACAGCGATGACAACAGCTCGTCACGCACCGATAAGATCTCTTTCATCCTGAGAAATGACCTAGAAAGCACGGTAATTACATCAACGAAAATGGCACCGACTAAAGTACATCGTAATCTCAACAGCGGTGATCCTTACTACGTGACTATTTCGCTAATGACTTTACCCATCGAGCAAATGGTAATGAAACATTTCGCGATGACCTTGTAAATGCCATTATATCACATTAATTATATATCTTTTAAAAGAAAAGAAGAACATAATAGTTTTGGGGCTCCACTGAAACATTTTGAAATCCCAACAAAAAGGAGAAATTTCATAAATTGCCAAAAATTGAAATATCGCCACGAAATGCGAATTTTTTCAATGTAAAAGAAAAGAAGAAGAAAAAACCCTCGGGCTTGAAAATGGTGACGATACGACAACGAAAGTAGATATGCAAAAACGTTTATGAAAAGGTAAGAAGAAGAAGAAGAGCGAGAGTGTTAAAGGGTAGAATAAACGAGTTTTCGGTTCGTGCGATCGACCGGAATTGGAGCGAATCTGAATTTTACAGGAGGATATTGGCTACCTAGACACGGTCATGCGAGACCAACCCGTTCTATGAAACTTGTCCTCTGGGTATACTTTACGATACGCTATATAAGTCAAAGGTTTGCGGGTCGTCACTGTGGAGTAAATTAGGTCAACGCTTTTCTTACTCTCTCTCTCTCCCTCTCAACTTGGGTCTCGCATCTCTCATAGCTCGATAATAGACAGTCTCGAAGAACGCTTCGTCATAATATTGTTAGGAAACACTACGATGAAGACCAGGCCACGGGGAGATTGCAGGAAGGCGACGATGTTTGCTCGCGAGAGCTTGCGTTAGAAAAGCAGTGCTTACTCACCACCGCCACTTCCCTAATGTACCTTCTTGTATATCGGCGGCCATTAGGCATTTACGAGCGAGCCAGCGAGCTTGCAGACACGCGAGAAAACCGTCGGCCCACCATGGCGTGTCGCCTTTTATTAAAAAAGAAAATACCACCCAAATGTTTTTTTTCATTCCTGCGATCGAGTGATATCCTCGATAATTCATGCCGAATCGGCCGCCTTATCTACATTATCGACCGTCCGATAATGGGGCGAGAGGAAACCAAGGAAAATCATAAATGGGAACGAAGCGTGCCTCCTTTTTTATTATTATTTAAGTGTTCTATTCACTAACGCCTCCCCCCCAATAAACTTTGGTCAATTTTCTTGTCACGTCTGGCAAGCTTGCCTATCGATCTTCTCCAAAACGTGGCACTTTATTGGTTCATCGTTACGTTATTATTATTATTATTATTATTATCCGAGATCCTGCGGATAATATTACATCGTTGACCTCCTTTTTATTTCGATATAAAGAAACATTTTTCTCGGATAGGATCGTTTCCCGGTGCGCGCGCATAATTTTCGCCATTTGTTATTCATCGCTTTGTGAATTAACCTTCGAGTCTCTTCAAGATCCTTCAGCGACCTATTTTTAACCTTCTCTTTGTCGAGAAGACATTTTTTGTTGTTATTACTTCTCCAATTGAGATTCGCAAAGCTGCTTACTATTCGTTCTATAGCTACGCGCGAAAAAGAAAAAAACTTGATACTGTATAGTTCCGGAGGGTTCTTTATTCGTTCGTTAATACCGAATTGAATTTGGGGCTATGTATGAAAGCACGTGGGGCGCCGAAAGGCCTAACGATTTATACAAAGGATCTAGAGTGACACGAGCAGGAACGAGGTGTAGCTAGAAGGGGTGTGAAGCTAGAAAAATTGGGCATGGGACCTTGGAATGACGCGGCGAGTATGTCCCTATGTGCTAGTCAGCATGGTATATACTTGCTCAATTATGACGCTGGGTAGTGCACGAATGGGGACGGGAGCGAGAAGGACGCGATGCGAGGGTGCTCTGTTGAAGCTTCTGCAATCACATGGAATGCGAGGGGCGTTGCATACAACCGGCGTTTCCTCGTTTTTTTTTATTCAGGCTCTCGTTGTATGGGGTTGCGAAATAATGAAAGGGGGATCAAAACCCAGCATGAAAGGGAAAGAGAGAGGGGGAGAGAATAAGGGCGAATGATGAAGAAGGATGGAACGAGAGGGGTCCTCGTCGTTATGGCAACGATCGGTGCAGAGGATTTAGTAGGTTGAGAAAGGCGCCACGACGGTCCACGAGAATAGAATTCTCTCCCATCCTGTTGCTCTGTCTCTCGAGATCGCCTATATTAGCTCTCGGTCTGTTCCTCGACCTTGAACGAAATGTGGGCAAACGGTCGATCAAACGAGGCAAGCTCGACGTACGATATTCGTCAACGCGACGCACATAACCTTCTAAATAAAGTGGGGATAGCTGAAATTCGCAATTCGCAAATTCTCCGTGATGGCTCGACCGATCGGGAGGAAATAAAGTTTAGCCCTTTCTTGCCATAATTCTACATAGTCTAAGCTAAATTTCTTCCCGATCGATTTCATCGTTCCGGAGAATTTACGAAACGCGTTTTCGAGGTGGACGAAGCGCGTCGTGTCGTCTCTTCAGAGACACCCACGCACTTTACGAATTAGAGTCACTCAGGGCGTTCCTGATGGATAAAATTGTCCTCTCTATCTTCGTCAACCTGTCGATGGAACAAACTTCCTCGTTGTATCATAAATGTTTCGTACAAATAGCTGGCGAAACAATGATGACTCGAGAATTACGAAAATGGCTCTGCGCTTAATGATGCTTAAAAGAAAACGAAAGAGTGACTTTTTATGTATTGCCATTAATTTCTCGATAATTAAAGTGACATTAAAAATTTCAAGGGTTTTTTGTAAAAAAAATGTGTTTTGCTCCCGATTACCGATTGGTATCATCTTCCCCCACTCCTGACAATTTCGCCCGACCGCGCGTGCGTAGTGAATCTCGCTCCCCTGTTCAGCGCAGCCACGGGAAGTCAGCGGGAAATTTTCCAATGAGCACGGTTGACTCGAGAAAGGTTGCATTATCGGAATCTCGACTGTATCGCACTTCGTCATTCCAATTCTCAACGTAACTCACGTATCCTCGAACCAGATGAATTCTGAACTATATATATAAGGAATGCGCACATTTATGCGAAAAATCCGACGTCCCGGAGCGCGTTGGAACGATGACGGAGCTCATCAGCCAGAAACCTTGGGACCAAGGCTACGAAGACGACTTTTAAATCAGAAACGAGAGATGCATCAGCTCGAAACCCGCAAGATTTCCATCATCTCGTTATATTTCATACAGCTCTAATATCTATATACATGTATATATATACAACGGTAGTCCTGCGACCTTCTCGTGGAAGAGACAGAGATTGACAGACTCGTAAAGTTTCCTCGATTATGGGAGCCGTAGGCTGCTGCGACGGTCGATTATTGCGCAAATTCAGCGCTGACCGGTACGACTAGTGCCGTCCTACTACCACGCCGTACCATTCAGCAGCATTAACAATGTAACGCGTGTGGGTGCTATCGTCCCGTACCAGTAGTCACTTTTATCGTCCTATCGTCAGCACGAACGATGCAGAATTTCATTAACGCGAGGAAAAACCCAGAGCCGGAACTTGAGTACTTAAAAGAAAAAAAAGTACATCACAAAAAATTGGACAAATCCATCGTATCCATCGGGTACGAGAAGGATCTGAATTGTTTGAAAACATTCTTTAGACTCATTGCGCAACGGGATCTCCGCTGTTATGGCATTGCAAGCATTATGAGGATTATGAAAATGCGCGTATCGTCGCCATGGTCCCTATACATTAACGTTTGTAGATCTCCCTCCACGCTTCGCGTAAGTGCCGTCAGAGTGCGTCAGGGTGTGACTCAATTTAATAATTAGCCATGGACACGCATCACGGATAACACCCGGACGGACCGGCCTATCTTTTGCACTCTTTGGCTACAATTTCAGGCTGTATATTTATGTTCTAGTTTAGCCAACTAGTATTACGTACGTCATTGGTTGTGTTGGCTTTATGACTTCATCCGCAGATTTGGCCGCTTGGCTGATCGAGTTCCGACCTATCGATGAAAATTTATCACGTACTTGACGATTTCCAGGCGTACACCGAAAGGATCATATTTTGTTATGTAAGAAAAAAATAAAAAATTTCCATTGGGTACACTTTTTACCCCCCTGCCTACCCTTCTCTTTGTATTCATGATGCATAAGAAAATGGCGACAAATACGACTTCCGGCTTTTAGATACAGCCACAAAGATTTGTCATGCTAAATATTCTTAGAGCGGAGTAGATCGTAAATTATAATAAAACGTCTCTAATAGATTGAGTATATTGCACGTGTTCTTGGCTACGTATTGTAGTCGAAGCAATGATGATGAATGTATGCGCCATATAACTACGTAGATATGTAATGACGAAAGGATGATTAATTATACCATTGCACTGCGGATATTTAATAGATAATTATACAGGTAGATGAGAAGAATTTACGATCGTGTCGATAATATCATTCGTTTATTCTCAAGCAGTAATAAATAGCTGCGATAATGAGCTGATCGTTTCGTAATTACACGACAATGCTAGGCTTCCCATGGAAGCATGTACCGAAATTCTTCAAAGCGCATGCGCCAAAATTGCTATAATAGGCACATGGTCAGGGGAGGGGGCATCGGTACAATATCAGCTTCGAATATTACCAGTCGATGCTGAAAAGCGATACGTAATGGGCCAAATAGACATAGCTAATATATTCGTTAATGTATCCACGAATATGTATGATTAAGAATGTAGTTTCGCTTGGAGGCACGCGTATTTACTACTTCGTGCTCGTATCCTCATTATTCTCGAGGACTCTGCTATTCTACCTAATTCGCTGAAACTTTCGATTGTCGCTTATAGTATTGAAGGACACGGTATACAAGTAATCTTTTCTCTATCGACACGAAGTCATAGAAGGTTCGATAGGCTTTATTGCAGAGAAGATATAAGAGAATATTGTAGAGTACAACAGCGTTTACGTGTAACACGCGTGGAGCGACGCGTAGAGCGAGCCTCGCGTTATTGTTACCATACGAGCACTTACACGAACCTCGGTCGTCTCGCTCACGACTCGTGGCACACACATCGCTGTTTCCGTGGAGAGCGTTCACTCTCAACGATAGCGTCAATCAGTCAAGACGCATTTCCTTTATTTTCTCATTTTTATTGTATTTAATTTCCATACTAATGTTTAAAATAAATCTTGAACAGCACAAGAAGCCAGTGTATATTGTGTTGACACGAAACACACTACTTCATCTTTCTCATTAATGATTATTATCGATCTGATTCATACGATATTCTTCGCATCTTAATTAAATTTTGTAATTATGATTCATATCTCGCTTCTTGACGAAAAGTTGCACAGAGCTGCCCTCTAGGCTATCTTATGATTTTTCGGATGAATTAAAAATGGCGCTGCGACATTGACAGTCGGTTCGGTAGAAAATTTTCGTACGCTTACTTACCGTCAGAGACGCGCGGCGCTTCACTGCAGTGCCAATCGATCAGCTGTTCGCGACAGCCACGTTAAATCGATACCGCGGTCAAGTGCGACGAGAGGTTAGATTGCCAATGGTATTTTTTTTTATCGCGTTGCACGTATGATCCGAAAGTTTCGTCATTGCACGTAACAATTTCATCATCGTACGACACCGGTCCATTGTTTTTGATAAACCTGTTTCGCCAATAATTAATTGAGTAAAATGATCCGAACGAGTGTACGCGCAATCCGCGAAGTTCTCGGATCGAGAACTTTCGCTAGTGCTCCGGCCGAGGCTGCCGCTGTTTCGGCGGGTTTCAAGGTTCAAGACAACCAAGATTTCAACGACAGAGTTAAAAATTCCAAAGTCCCAGTAATTGTCGATTTCTTTGCAACGTAAGTATCCTCGTTCGCGTAAATCCCAAATTTTTCATTATCCAACACATCCACGATATTACCTCCTTCTCGTATTTGAAATTTTCCACAGTTGGTGCAACCCATGTCGTATGCTAACACCGCGATTGGAATCTGTAATCGCCGAGAAACAGGGCAAAATATTACTCGCTAAAGTGGACATCGACGAAAATACCGATCTGGCGCTCGATTACGAAGTCGGCTCTGTGCCTGTTCTAATCGCCATGAAGGACGGCAAAGTTCTCGAAAGAATAGTCGGTCTTCAAGACACGGACAAATTACGTCAGTTCGTCAACAAATACGCCGAACCTTAAACAGTCCGAATTGTATGTTTCGTTACAACGTAGAAAAAGCCTCTGTGGCGATATGTTTTTTCCTAGACGTCGTAAATAATGTAAGTCGAGGGATTTACAAAACTTCCCTATTATATTAGAATCGTTGAATAAATATTATATTTTATAACGAACTTGGTACGATAAATACATGTATATATGTATATAGATACCGTCATTACATTTTATTCTGCAAATATTTACATATATCCAACGAACTCGCATTTTCTGTTAAATTAATTGATCAAGAGCCGAACGAGTATGTGAGTGGAGCTGATATTTGATTTTCAATGACAACAACAGATATATACGTGTATATACATATATCTATATCTATATAAAGAATTTGGGACGATTTTTTCTTCTTCTGGAGATCGTGGATCACGGATTTATGTCTCCGTCGGCAGAGCTTGAAGAAGCTGTCTTGCTCTGTTGTACTCGACGGATTCCGTCGCCTCTTCCTTCGACGTTTCCTCGTTCTCTTCCTGCTTTCTTATAACGTCCATTCCTTTCTTCAATAATTGCTCCCTCGCCATTCCTTTGCAGCCCTCGAAATACTCCAATACAGTAGGAAATATTTCATCGGGTATCAATTCTTTATCGAGCAAATTATCCATCAACCATATTTGTCGCAATTTCTCGAATTTCCATTCGCTCCTCGCGTGCTTCCACTGTAAAAAACGTGTTATTTCTATCAATCGTAATATTCGCGGTATCGCGGCTTACTTAAATAAATGTAAATTAAGCAGTTGAATTATTCGAGTCTGTTCCGAACGTAAGAAATGCGGCGCATACCTTAGAGACGTAATTTAGAGCCTTCTGCGTTGCCTCCAATCTGCTCGCTTCTTTCTTCAATGATTCTCGTTGTTCAGCCTTTTCCCTCTTCACTTGTCTCTTGGAAGGTTTTTTAGGTTTCTTAGGGTCGGTATTTCCTTCTTCGTTATCTATTTGTTCTTCGTCGTCGTCGGCTACGGTACTAGAAATACAACGGTATTCTCGTATTTTTTGAGGGCAATGCTATGAATAATTTGTCCGATAATTCTTACCTATCCTTTTTTATCCTCTTGGTCGTAGATTCTTTCACATTTGATTCATCCTGGGACACAGATTTTTTACTAGTTGACCTATTTCCCCGCCTCGTTTTCCTCGTCTTTTCCACATTCTGGTCTTCTTTATTTTCTATTTCCGTAGCGGATGCGTCAATGGCGATGCGTGACCTCTTTCCTCGTCCTTTTCTTGTCGTCTTCTCTATTCCATTCGAAGATTTATCCATAATCTTACTATTATCATCTGTGCTCATAGGTACGAGATCTATAGTTAAATAAGATATAAGTATAAATTCTAATATAATTCATTGGAATTTTGCTAAATGGATAAATCGTATACGATGCTCGTTTAACAATTTTCTGGATGCACGAAGATTGCACGGTTTATCAATGGTCCGTAAAAGTAATCAATAAGAAATAATGATGATGAAAAATGAAAAGATGTAACATGCGGCGATGTATCTTTACCTTCTTCCTTGTCTTGTTTCTGTTTCGAGCGAGTCCGCGTATGTGCTTTTTTAACCTCCAAGTCTTTGCTTTCAGATTCCGAACCCATAGTTGAAATACTTTTTTCTATGAAAGATGGATAGCTGATTGATCGTGCGTCGGGCAATTATGTTTACTCCAGTTTCAAATAATCTAAGCGTCCACTATTAGCACGCGTATTAAATAAGCCATGAGGGGTTTTTCAAATTGGCATATAGGAGCTCGCACACACGTTTTTCAGCTACTCTACCGTATCGAGCATCGAGCGAGTTCAGCCAATAGACAATCGTGCGTAGTTCACATTTTGGCCACGAGATCTCACAGGGACTTTTTTTTTCGTCGTATCGAAAGAGACAGCATTGATAAAACATCCTAGACATTCTAGAATAAACAGCTGTAAGTAGCAGTAGATATTTTTCGATATATTTCGCATAATTTTCGATCTCATGTTAACGAGAGATACAATAGATACGGAAGTCGAACTACTGTTGTAACGCTAATAACGAAAGCAACTCGTTATGAATGACGAAGTTCCCAACACGCGAGCATCGTAGTGGATTATGTATCGTATTTCGACGCATTTCTCTATCTCGATCAAGGTCTGTTTTCCTGCGTTCTTAACCTAATTTTCTCATGCTATTTGTAATTTAGATATACCTTCGCACTGCCTAAAAAGCTTGGTCTGTGACTGTGTATATACGTGTGTCGACACGATTACCGTGACTATGCACAATCACACTGATGGTAGACTAACTCGTTTCCCAAATGGAAATTTGTTCGAAATGTATAATCTCTGTATGGCATATGACCCATAATGCATATTCTTCGAGAGATCGGAATTTTTTATCCTCAGAATCTTAAATCTCTGTCATGTATATTTTTCTTGTCGCGTATTCGTTCTTCAGAGAAGAAACGTTTTCACGAATCACTTGTTTTCAAAGAAAAACATACCAAAGGTTACGATATATACAAAATATTTAAAAAAATATATATCCACAAAGGTCGAGACGGAGATATATCAATGCGTACATGCGCCCCATGGACGAAATGTAAATTCCTATAATATCAAAATGACTCGTGCTATCCAAACTGAAACGTAGCAAATCGAAACCTCATTATTCGCTCTGCCCGCAACGATACATCGCAGAATCGGTCTTACGGCTAACAACTTTAATATTAAACGTTCGCATTGCGCTTTTTTTCATTTCAGGGTCAAAGAGATCCTGGGAATTGATTCACCACAAGTAGAAAGAAACAAAAACTTGACAACATGACGGAGGACATGTTAGGCGCAGACATATGCAGAGTCTGCAGATCCGAGGGTCTATCCGATCGACCGTTATTTCATCCGTGCATCTGTACAGGCAGTATAAAATGGATTCATCAAGAATGTCTCGTACAATGGATGCGCTACTCCAGAAAGGAATATTGCGAACTTTGCGGCTATCGTTTCTCCTTCACTCCCATATACAGTCCTGATATGCCTCGGCGTTTGCCGCTACGCGATGTCATAGGAGGTCTTTTTTCAAGTGTAGTTACAGCGGTGAAATATTGGCTGCACTATACACTCGTAGCTCTGGCATGGCTGGGCGTAGTTCCTCTCACTGCCTGCCGTACTTACAGAGCTCTCTTTAGCGGCTCGTTGGATCTTGTACGGGTAAATAATCTCAGAATATCTCAAAGTTGTCTCGTAACACGATGCGCATATTCAATTATTTCTTTCTTTTATCAGATAATGTCTCTACCTATGGACATGCTATCAACGGAAAATGTCTCGTCCGACGTCTTTCACGGCTGTTTCGTCGTTACTTGTACTTTAGTCGCGTTCATTGGCCTGGTATGGTTGCACGAACAGATATTGCACGCCGGTGGACCCGATTGGCTCGGAAGAGACAACATTGTTCAGCTACCACCCGTGGATAATCCATTGATGGAAGCGGATCCACGACCGCAGCAACTACAAGAACAAAATGCTGAACAGCCCGATGCTCAGGACAACAACAACGTTCCGCCTTTCGCGAATGAACCCCAACCTCCTTGGCACGAAGAAAACAATGGCGAGGGTGTGTATAGTAAATTGCACAGGAATCATAGGAAATGGTGCAATATTATTGATAACTCGTACCTGATCTTATTTATAATAGGCGCGGATGCGGTCATCGCCCCTGAACAGCACCCATTGTATCGCGAAGTCGGTGAAAACGATGGTGGTCTTCAACAAGCTGGTAACGGATACGTGGAAGTTCCTGGAGGTCAAGGCGAAGCAGCCGCACCTCCCAGGGAAGAAGCAGGAATAGACGGTGCCCAACCGGACATTCGGGCGGACGATGAATGGAGAGATCAGGTTCAAGATCAAGCTCAGGCACAAGGAGGTCAAGGTCAGGGCCAAGGTGAAGCTGAAGAAGCCAATTGGAATCCTATGGAATGGGACAGACCCGAAGAGGAATTAACCTGGGAACGTTTGTTGGGTCTGGATGGCTCGCTACTCTTCCTGGAACACGTTTTTTGGGTTATTTCATTAAACACAGTGTTTATAATGGTAAATATCAGATACTCTTTCCTTGCTAAGATCTCGATGGATTATTCCCAAATGTTAGATGATTATCACACGTTTCATTGTTTCACAGGTTTTTGCCTTCTGTCCTTATCACATCGGTCACTTCGTAATAGCCGGTCTAGGCCTCCAAGAACAAGCAGCCGCTTCGCACTTCGAGGGTCTTGTGACTACACTCTGCGGTTACTGTGTAATCGGCGTTTGTCTCGTTTGCCTGCACACCCTTGCCGCTCTTTTTGGCTTCCAACGATCACAGAGAATTCTCGGACTATGCTACGTCGTCGTTAAAGTATCATTGCTTTCTGTCGTGGAGATCGGTGTTTTGCCGCTCGTATGCGGATGGTGGCTTGACATATGCTCACTATCGATGTTCGATGCTACTCTTAAAGATCGAGAATCTTCGTTCAGAATCGCGCCAGGCACTTCCATGTTTATACACTGGCTCGTCGGAATGGTGTACATCTATTATTTCGCCTCGTTTATTCTTCTTCTGCGCGAAATACTGAGACCCGGAGTGCTATGGTTTTTGCGTAACTTGAACGATCCCGATTTTTCGCCGATTCAAGAGATGATACATCTACCGATATTGCGACACGCGAGACGGCTGGTAGCTTCGGCCGTTATATTCGGTACGGCGATACTTTTGATGCTTTGGCTACCGATCAGACTGCTGAGATGGGCATGGCCAGGATTCTTACCCTACACCGTAACCGTACAAACCGAGGCACAAGTCAGCGAATTGTCGTTGGAGCTTCTTCTGCTGCAAGTAATTCTACCGGCTCTTCTCGAACAGTCACACACGCGAACATGGCTGAAGGCTCTCATAAGAGGTTGGTGCCAAGTCGTCGCTTGGATGCTGGATCTTCAATCGTATCTATTGCGCGACGAGAGACCCGATCCGGGTCCCGCAGTTATCGAGGAGCCTCAAAATCCTGATTTCGCCATTCTTCATCCTCCGAGAATGCACCGAGAAGGAACGACGGGTTTTCAACCGTACACGAGATCACGCTGGTTCCCCGCACGACTGGTTGGTCTAATGGCTTGCATTTGCGTCTCGTTAATCTTCGCCAGTCTGATAGCCATGACCCTGCCCGTCTGGCTGGGAAGAAGAGTCATGGCTCTGTGGATGGTCGGAGCACCAGCACCGTCTCCGCCCGTTTTACCTCCAATACTCCCGGTCGACGGTAAGTTTTGCTCTTTTAATGTATTTCATCGGTAACGTCTTTCTTCATCTTGATCGATCGATTCTTTTTCTTTCAGGTGTCGGTAGCGAATTAACCGTATTCTCCGGAAGAGTCCACGAGATCTATACGGTTGCTTGTGGTACATACGTATGCTGGGCCGCTGCCAGAGGACTGGCACTGGCTTTCTCGTGGTTACCCCGCGGTCGTCGAGCTATCCTCGACAGAATTAAACACTGGGCTATTCTTGGAGTTAAAGCCTCGGTCGCGTTTGTCCTTCTAATCGGTGTGATACCCCTTCTCTCTGGTCTACTACTCGAGCTCGTGCTAGTCGTACCGTTGCGCGTGCCCTTGGAACAAAATCCAATTCTCTTCGTTTGGCAAGATTGGGCTTTGGGTGTACTTTATACGAAGATTGCAACGGCCATGACGATGATGGGACCGGAATGGAAGCTAAGACTGGCGATCGAGAGAGCCTATAACGATGGAATAAGAGAGATGGATCTAAAGTTCATAATAACCGAACTTGCGGCACCCGTAATATGCTGCTTTGGTCTTGCCCTGGCGGTACCGTATGCCGTTGCGTACGGAATAGTACCGTTGCTCGTGACAAATCTTCATACGCAAAATCTCATAGCACGACGTCTCTACCCATTCCTCCTCTTAATCAGTACGGCCTGCATGCTCATAAGTCTCCAAATACGACAGTTTAGAAAACTTTACGAACACATCAAGAATGACAAGTATCTAGTTGGTCAACGTTTGGTAAATTACGAGCATCGCAACAAAACCCAACAGTCACAACAACAGTCACAGCGATCGAGTTAACGACCATCACCTCTCAAATACCATATAAGCTATATATGAAATACATATATATGTATAAATATATATATATATTTATATATATATATATATTTATATATATACACGTGACTAAGATGCAAGGAGACTTAGGGTTAGCTTCGTGTACATTCTTATTCTTAAACTTGTTCGAATAATAACGTTTTCATAACTTATGTTACCTATGATTCAATTTTTAATAATCTAATATATTTATGTAAGCGGTAATGAATAAATCAGAAAGACTGTTTGTTTTCCAATGCATCCGCACATCACTCAGCACCTCGTCGAACGTTGTTCTTCTCTTTTACCGAAAGATAATTAAATAGAAAAATGATAAAAAGGTCGCATAACACTAGTTTTTATAGTACAAACGACTTTCTTTTTTCAATGTATTTCAACAAAGTTTCTCATCTTCTCACCATCCGTATCACAAATTATCATTACCGAAGATTATAAAATGGGAAGAAAGGAAGTAGTAGTTCATAAAAACATTTAAATTAATATTTTTGTGTATACGAGTTATGCGATGAGACAACTAGATGTCGATAGACACTGTAATATATACACCCACACACACACACATATATATATATCTATATATGCGTGAATATGGTAGTTTATTTAGAATCTAGCCTTACGGCAAGTATACGCGATTGTATGCCAACTACCGTGAAGTAAAAAATCTTTCCCCGATCTCGTACACTAAAGTCGTATTATCCCAATTTACATCACTCCGCATTTAAGGGATTATATCTAGTAATGATTTTTTTTAAATCGACTTTTCAGTTTTCGCAGTTTTGTTAAGGATATACTCCTGAGTATACCAACCGATTTGGAAAATCAGTCCGAAAATTATGGCCGAGTGATGATCAAATTGTTGAAATTGCAGCGTACATCATTGCTTTCAACGAAGATACATCATCACTTTTATACATGGTGAGTGCAATGGGAAGTCGCACTTGGCCCGACTTCCCATTTCTACACTGAAAAAAGCTGTGCACAAGGGACCTCGGGCTCTAAGAAAGGAGCGCATGAGAGCACTAGGCTGCGAAGAATGGTTCGCAGACATCAAATCAAAACTTTGGAAGCCGCAGTTGGAGTGGAATTAAGTTTCCGAAAAAAAATTCTTGAAAAATTATTTTTTTTGGCCCATTGACTACATAAAATCCGTTTAAAAAAAACTTTTTTTTATACAAGCGAGTTCGTACGTGGTAGAAACGGGAATAGTCTATTGCCGATTGAAGAAAATAATAATAAAATGTCGAACGCTAGGAAAATGAAAAAAATTAGCCGGAAATCGTCGTATCATCTATCGGAGGCGGCAAAAGAACACTGTGTATCTCAAAGCGCTGTTTAATTTTCTTAATCAGCACTTTTATTATGCTGAAAACGCTGATCGTCTGACGCGTTCCGGTTTTCTTCCACTTGACGATAACCGTAGCGACCGAATGTGTTTCATTGTACTCGAACTTAGCCTGTTTTCGACTGTTCACGTATTGTACTGTTACGATAATTCCAACGTGACAGAGGACGACATCCATTGCGTTCTGGTTCACCTTCACCACGATAGCCAAGGTTTCTGTAGGACCCATACGCGACAGAAGATCCATAAAGTACAGTTCGTTACTCTTTTCCTGTGCTACTTTAGCACCGTATTGCTTTCTGTTACAATTCGATGCGATCCTAAAGTCGTACAATAGCGTCATTGAATTATTGAATTACTTTCCAAAGTAAATTGATAATGATAATGATGAATGAATTAAACTCACCGGGCACAAGATTTTGCCGTCCAGGTGGATGGGAGCGTCGTATTCGTAACTGAAGCACAGAGTAATCGATGAACAACAATGTCTGCATATCGTCTGATAGGCGATGTGAAATGTGTATAAAATGGTACGTTCAATGCAAAATGTCGCAGACCTTCCTCCGTCTTGACCGATGCGGAGCAAACGTAGTTTGCACGCTGAAAAACAAAAAAGAGATCAAAATAAGAGAAATCGTGCAAAGTTCGAGGCATTTTTCCGATTTAATAATTTTATTCTTACCGGCATCGATTTAGCGCAAAGCGCATTGATTACCATCATTCTACAATTCGTCGCGAACTCTTGATCGTATCTCTCAACACCAGTTTTCTCATAAAGGGACAAACTGGACTGCAAACTACCCGCATGCTCGGTATTCAAGTGCACTCCGAAAAGTGCAAGACTATCGGCGATACGAGCGATCAGGCGTTTCAAAGGTTCTCCATGAACACGTAGTAAAGCTGTATCCGACATTGTTTCGTGAAGATGTTTAGCCACGGTCATATTCGCTAATAACATGAACTCTTCGATAAGTTTGTTACTATCTTGTCGCTCTTCGATGCGATAAGATACCGGAAGTCGGGTTTCCGGGTCAAGAATCATTTGTAATTTCGGCTGATTTATACTAAGCGCTCCGTCCGCGAATCTTCTTTCTCTGATCTGTATGGATAGCTTGTACAAAAAGTTGACCCTTTCGCACAGATTATTCGGCGTAAAGTTATTTTGAACACCAGGTACATCGGCCTCGGTCCACTCTTTCGATGGTTCGTTAATCATCGCCTGAGCCTCCTCGTAAGACATTTGATAACACGAGTTTATCACACTCTTTGCAAAACGATGCTTGATCGCTCGAGCTTCCGGCGTTATTTCCCATATAACGGAGAATGTCAATCGGTCGTTACCGGGCAGTAGAGAGCACAGCTGACACAACGATTTTGGGAGCATGTGGTAAACCGTGTTCACGAGATATATGGTTGTCGCTCGCTCTGAAACCATATCGTCCAGAGGTGTGAATGCCTTCAAAAAGTGTGTTACATCGGCTATGTGAACGCCCACCTGAGAAGGAAAATGTATATCGTGTCGTTTTTATATGCGATATGGAAGTTACATTAGATAATAAGTACAATACCGCTCATGGATAATTTTACCTCGTAATTACCATTGGGCAATTTTTCACACGATACTGCATCGTCCAAATCGACGGCAGTAGCCGGATCAATTGTGAAGACGCATTTCTGTCTCCAATCTTCTCGATCCTTGAGATCGTCGGTTGTCAGTTTGTAATCACTACTCGGTAAGTTTTTCATCAATTTTTCATCGTATGGAGTTACGTCCAAGCCATTCTCACATAATATCGCCGTTGTTTCTGCTTCCAAATCGTCGATATCGCCAACTACTTGTTCGATCGATCTGCAGGTTTATTAAGGGAGTATATGAACGGTTTTTCAATTCTATAACAATGTCTGTTTAATTTTTCAATTCCACACTTCAATGGGGATTTTCAATAGTCTTACCCCATGCATTCGTAGGGTTTGGACCATTCATCCATATTAGCCAAAAAGAGACTGTTTTTGTACGTCTTTGGCGTTGATTTCACCTCATTTGGCACATTTTTAACATTTATTTTTAGAATTGGAACCCTGAAATCTCGTGGTTTGAAAATCCACTTGCCTGTAATCTTTGTCAGCGTACCAATGGCTTTTCGTGGATGTATTTTTTCCAAGATAGAGACCACGGTACCGGTCTTTTGGACCTCGCCAGTTGGACTTGGAGACCATTCATCTTGTGGATTTATCTTTATGACTACCAAATCCTTGTCCATAGCTTTATTTCTATTTGATATTCCGGATATCAGAACATCCTGTTCCTCACCGATACTCAAGTAAGCTTTATTGTAGTTTCTAGGATTTATTCGTAAATATCCTTTGTAGTAGGTAGGGTTTTCAGGGTCTTGCAGTTCCAGAATTTTCAGCATTCTAGATTTGCTATGCAAATCATTTGGAAAGGTGAAAGTCTCCTTTCTTTTCTTTTTTTTTTCCTTATTCGGCAATTCCTTCTCTACTGTTTCTTTACCATTGATTTTCATTGACTTCTCTTGTTTTATTTTTTTATTTGTATTTTCTGGTTCTTTACTTTGACTTTGTCTTTGTTTTCGTGTTTGTTCTTGCTTTCTTGGTTCACTCAAAACCTCTTTCCAAATTTGGTGGTAAACATCAGCCTCGTTTTCATCAATCGATGGTTTTTCTTTTTCCTTTTTTTTAGTTCCTTTGTGCGATTTCGAAGAGACGTTACTGCCACTTGTATATTGCGATGTTTTTACGCTTTCGTCAAATCCACTGCTAGATTGTTTTTCTTCGGGTGGTGTTATATGCAACAATTTGGAGCAGAGAAGTGTAATGCTTTCGGGCTCGGAAGACAAACATTGTTTCTGTTTATTTTTTTGCCCTCGACCTCGGTTCCCTCTGGTTTTACTTTTTTTTGGAACAACCTCCTGAGTTTCCTCGTTAGACATGATGAGGCCCAAAGAACTCGCTACTATGGATCAAATACATTTATATGAGGCATCTCTGTATAAATTATAGTTTACCCATTGCAATAGAGTGAGATAAAATATACGGGGACATCATCGCCCATTTTTTCTCAAATGTTGCATTGTGCTATTTTATGCTACTTATATTATTTCAAAAGCACCGCAAATAAGAAACTTTCATACTGTATTCTCGATCACTTAACCACTATTACTGTTCGATAGCTTTGATGCATCTCCCACTGCGGTTTGATCAAATTCTTTAATATTTCAAATAGTTTATGTATAAGCTCTTTTTATTGAACTCTCGAAATTAATAGAATAGTGTTATGTGAATGTCTAATTTGCAGATCGTGATCTATGTACAGCGAAGATAGGACGTTCACAAGCGTTTCATAGGATTTTACATGCAGATGGCTTGAAAATTGCGCAACTCGAGGTAACCAACAATAGTGTTCAAGGGATTCAAGATGTCATCGGATCTCAATTAGCAGTTCAATTTCAATAATGACAATTGACATAGAGGAATGGTTGCTCGATTAATATGACAAGTTTCAGCACGAAAGCAGTTCTCAAATTACAGCGCATTAATATTTGTAAATTTAACAACAAAAACACACGCACGGATGTATACGCGCGCGCGCACTGGCGAAAGCGCATATGCTCTTAAAACTTATTTTCTAAATGCTTTTTGTAAAATTTTGCAACATTATGAATACATCGATATTAGACAATAATATTGTTTAACAATTACGAACCTTTTTTGGTGATCCAAACAAATGAAAGCGATAGAACGGTAACTGGTCGATATAGATGGAGTTTCAATTTGTTCTCGGTATTTAACCAGAATATTGCTCTCTCAGTTTATCAACACTTCAGGTACAGCTCACATGACGGATGAAAGATTTATTTTCATCGCATGACGATAACGCGATAAAAACTGATGAATTGTATTTATTACGATGATGGCTCACGGGTAATGCTTTGTAATGCGTCTGCGGCTATTCAGTAAAGAAGGGACTTCACCAGTTGAAAGAGATTGTCCAAAAGAAAAAGAAATTTCCAGGTAGTGGACTACCGGACTTCACTAGTGAGGTTAAACGTATTATCGGCGCAGAGAACCGGACTTCCTGTTGTCTGTATTGACGCAACCATGGAGGCTAGTCACCAGTTTGAAAACTTACTAGCGCGAAAACACCGAATACCGAATTGTGCGCTTCTCGACAAATTTAGATTTTCATCACTAAATTTTACGAACGGGTATTAACCACAATTTGAAGTTACTAAAATCTTTATCGTACACTCATTATAGTTTACAGAGGTTAATGCGGGTCAACTAAAACTTGGTCTGTCTCGATCTTTCATCACTAAAGGGTAATTGTAGGACGATTCTAAAGTAAAAAACAAACGTTTTCAAAACTATTGATTAGGGGGGAAATCAGCAGCGCTCTACAAAAGGTGAAACCTCAAGAGCTGGTCCAGCAGGGCGACATCTGTGCAGCCAATGAATGAACTGTGGGTATTTTCGTGCGCGTGGTTACTTTGGCATGTCAGGGGGGTGGTCAAAATTTTGTTTGGTCCAAAAAGTCTTTGTAGATTCATCCGAATCGGAAATTTTCCGTGTAACACGAATATGATGATTTAAAGACGTTTTGGAGGAAAAAAAGATGTTGCCCGACCTAGGCCATTTCGAAATGCCGCCACGACCACAAAAATTGTCCTATCCTGATGTTCCTTGACTCATTCTTCGCGTCTCGCGAATCTCCCCCTCCCCCGTAATCTCTGTTCAAAACAATGTTGAAAATAATGGGTAATGCGAGTCACTTAAGAAACCTTTTACACATACTAATCTCGATACTTTTTTCATTCGTATTATTTATATTATTTGTCCAGATCTACATATAGTAAGCTTTTTTCGAATGAATATCATATTTATTAATATTATTGCATATTTCACTTAAATCAATATGATTAATAGGACACAACGATAGGTCTGACTGAGAATCAAACTTTAGGTTTCTGAAAGATTCGATTCTGCCGGTATCGTCGCTTTTGTATATTCCTGCTGATCATCAGGAGGAATCTGCTGATGTGGATCTTCGGCATAATTAGCTATTGGATAATCTTCGTACTGCTGTTGATCCTGTTGATAAATAACATTTTCGGCAGAAGCGTGCTCGCCGGTCTCTTCCCCATTTGGATTTGATTGATACAAGGAAGGATCGTATTGCCCGTATTGATCGTACTCTTGATTAGCGTACTCAGTAGGATAATTACTTTGATCAACGGGATATTCCTGTTCTTCGTATTTCTGCTCATCCTGCAATACGTAATTCTGCGGATTATCCTCTCGTGCAATTTCCGTATCACTCTGATCGACGTTCTCTTGTTGCCTCGCATATTCTGCATTTTCGTCCTGGAATTGTTGGCCATTCGGATTCTCGTTATAATCTCTCGCGTAGGACTGATCGTCGACCTCGGCAATCGGATATTCGTTCGCAACAGAATTTTGTTTCTTCTTGGTCGTATTGCTCTCGTCGTTGTGCTGTGCATTTTTCCTATCAGAAATGAGAGTTTGTCCACCTGTGGATAATTTGAGATTTAGCGACGCGATGTACACGTATCGAATATTCTTATACAAAGAATTGTATACATTAATACAAAAAGGCATAAAAAATATACCTTTCTTATTCTCAAGAGTATCATTGATTTTACTTGAAAGATACTCTAGGTTGTTTTGTAAGCTGGCCATCTCTTCCCTGGGTGAAAGAAAATAAAGTTATATGCACTCTTAAGTATTTCACTATGTACCCTTTCGCGAATGATTTGCGTGAAGATATCGTACTTATTATGTGTATGTGTGAACGTGGGTGTGCTCGTGATATTTGTTTTCTCTCGTCAGATTTTATCATACGCGAGCTATTACTGTGCTGATAGAGGCATCTTCACCGATTTCGAGCTAACAGACTTCTTTTTCGGTGTAACTTTAACTTTGAGATCAACCTTGACGGTGCGTTTCTTTTTCGATGGCGTAGTGGTCAAGTTGATCCTGCCACCGTCATCTTCCTCGACAGGTTTCTCTGTCAACACAGAATAGCCGGAATATGAAATTGAATAAAGTATTCGTGTACTATGAATATGGTCTGGAGCTGCTTTTTTTCAATATCGTCTTTGAAAATGTAATAAACAACCGAAACTAGTTGATGAATGAATGGTAGTAAGAAAGAAGAAAATAAAAAAATAAAATCATGTATCGCAGCGCAGTGAACGATTCGATCGAAAAGAAAACTATCTAGCGTCCGAGTGGACGTTCATTCAAAGTAATACTTCAAAGTAATACTTGTGAGTGCGGTCGTTAGCTTCCAAACGATGTGTGAGAGATTGGCATTCGGCAGTCAGTCGCGAGACGAGCTTCGCCTGATTGCTCAGAGCGTCTTCTAGACCACCAACTGTAGCAGCTAAGAAGTTTCGTTTTAATTAGCCAATTTAATGATAAATTGACTAACTTTCCGATTTTTTTTTTGTTCTCCTGCCTATGCTAGGCATATAGTCAGCGCATGCCGATTTCCCACACAAATTTCCTCTCTCTCTCTCTCTTTCGCTCTCTCTCTTTCTATGCATATTTATACACATCGGAGTACATAAGAGTAGCGGCAGCGCTCGTTTCCTTTCGCGTGTACCGCAAAAAAGTCTTTTTAATCACTCGATGTCGAGACGCTATGCCGCGTCTCTTAATATCCCTCTATCGAATATTGCCAAATTTAACAGACAATATACCTAACACAGGCACATTCGTATTTTATATTACCGTGCTTTGTCTCTACGTCCATTATCATCGCCGTGAGATCTTTTTCTCCTTCCGGCCTCGGCGTCATCCCTTGACTCGGCGTTTCCGGTGGATGTATCAATTTATTCATGTTCAACTAAAAGACGCGAGAGATAAAAGAAGAGATCTTATGAAATATTTCCACATCCTTGTTCGTTCGGGTCATGAAAAATCAATAAAAGTCTACCTCTTTCTCCAGAGAAGCTATTTGCTCCGACAATCGCAGATTCTCTCGTCGGCAGTGAACGATATCCGCATCGGCTCTCTCCAATCGTTGTTTATAAGAATTTATCTCCGCTTGCAATCGACTTTGCTCCTGACGAGATTGCCTCTCGCTTCTCTCAGCAGCGATTTTTGCAGCAGCGATCTCTTGATCGGCCGCGTCTTTCTCAGCGATCGCCTGATTCAGATCACTCTGCAAATTGGCTGTAAATTCGCAAATCTCAAAGTTAATACGAATCGTACCTTTCGTGAAAAGCACCAAAAAATAGTGAACGAAAAATAAGAGTTCGTACTCACATATTTTATTCTGCAATTCTTTTTTTAAATCTTCTATCATGATCTGCTTTTGCGAAAGATCTCTCTTTAGTTCGGCCAATTCACGACGTTGCTTCTCCGTCTCCATTTGCGACTTGCTAGCCGCGTCCCAGTGGGAAGCGACATCGGCGGACAATTGATCGACTTGTTGGCTGTAACGACGCTCGACCTGGTGTCGTTCCTCGGCGACGCGTCTGCTCGTTTCCTGCGCCGCTTCGCGCAATTTTTCCCTCTGCCTGTCGAGCTCGTCGTTCAATCTACGAATTTCCGAGTCGGCTTGATATTTATCAAAGTCCGACTGCTGTGCCAATTCCGTGGCTCGTTTCGCTCTTTGCGTTACCTCGTTTTCACGTTCACGAGCGGCTTGCAAGTTTCTCAATGCCTCGTCGAGTTTTTCACCGAGTTCGCGCTTCTCGCGTAATATCTGCTCGTGTTGAGCGGCGAATTCCGGACTCGTTTGATTCCCGCAACTCTCAGCTAGTCTCTTCGCGGACGTATCGTTATCCTCGCGTGCTTTCTTCAACTCTATTCTCGCCTGTGTCAGCTGTGCCTCGAGCTCGCTTATTCTCGACTCGAAAACTATGTTCGGACCTTCGAGCGGCCGATGAACGAGCTTCGATTCTTTCCCCGTTTTCGTCGGAACGTCCGAGATCGCCTGATGCGATTTTTCCAGTTTTTTGTTCTCGTCGCAGGACTCGTATTCGCGAAGAAAAGACTTTAACAGGCCCGACTTGTTCTTATCGTGCAACGCCTCGTTCTCGGCAACCACCTGTTAGCAGAAAAGAAAAATCCATACCTGATATTATCGATTAACAACGTAAGAAGACGTCCCACGCCCAGTTATCGTTCGACCCACCTCGCGTATTTTCTCCAACAAATTCTTCAATTCTTCTTTGCAGTAACGCGATTCCTGCTCGAGTTGCTCGATGTATTCCTCTTGACGAGCGATGAACGAGGTTAATTCCGAGGGTGAGGAAGAGCGTGGTTCACGCGCCGGAAACAATACAGAATTCTGAGACGTCGCGACGAGGCGACGATTTTTCTCGGGTGCTTCGCACGCGTTCCCATCCTCGAACTGATTACCGGCAAAGGTTTTGGTTCGCCGTGAACAATCGCTGATACTACGTTCATCCGAATCTTCCGGGGTCTCGTTGATCCGCAAATTGCTTCGCCGATACAGCGAACGATCGCGAGGCATTTTTCTGAAATTTCATCGCCGTTGCTCGTTTACGTTTTTCGTATGAAAATCGATAGAAATAAAAGAAGCGAACAAAATTGCATACCCCGTGAGTAGTCTCGGGGCATAAGACTCCGCTAACAGGTACTTCAGTTTCGAGACAGCGTCTCTATATGCGGTCTCGGTGTAATCCGGTGTCTTCTTCTTAATGGCGTCGATCTTCTGGCACCCATTGATTTTTCTAAAAACGTAAGAAATCATTATGAAGAAAATATTCCCAGGAATTACAATCGTGCGGTATTAAAAGATACAAATAATTCATGATAATTGCGTATTACCTGGATTTAAAACGTTTCAATCGAGAAAACGGCGTTGCATCGAGACTGGCGATATTGAAAGAATTCTTCGGTTTCATGTAAGATCTCAGTGGTAATCGCGGCCGCGTCAAGATCGTTCCGGGTCCGTTGTTGGCGAACGTCGTCCCGTTACAAGGCAAACGATACCGACGAGAGTAGCTGTTCATTGTTAGAATTCCGATCGCATTATGCCATCCCGAGGCGCTTCGCTGCCCTTACATATAAGCTCGACGAGGGGGTTTCCGCGCGGTTGCACAGGGGTGGTAAATCGATGCCGAACGAGCCCCACCTCAATAAGGTATAGTCGGCGCGTATTCAGGTAAATCACGAATCTTCTTGTCTCGTTGTCGAGACGACCAAGTCGTGGCAAGTAAAACGAACTTTGGCTCAACGGGATGTAACCAGAGACTGGTAGTGAATCGCGTGATGAAGAGCCATCGGTACTTCGGGGGGACAGGCACCGTACCATCGGACGCCGCTCTATACCACTATCGCGACCTCAACTATCGTCCTGTTGAACGATTAGCCATCCGTGATTGCCCGTGCCCTGCCGTAATTTTATACTTTCCTCGAGATTCTTTGCATCGATAATAATGGACGAATAACTACGCGCATACCGATGCTATTCACTTTCGAATATATTCTTTTCTTCGTCATAATGCGTAATAATAAAATTCCGTAAAATTTCAATTTAAATAACAGGAAGGATTCGACGAACTTTCGTTCGTCAAAGACACGCATCGTGTTGTAAAATAACAATGATTATTCGTCATCGCACAGCGATATTTTTCTTCGATTCGTAAAAATATTTCTTTCCACGCAATTACAATTACCTAATAGCGTAATCGTTACGCGATAAATTATTCTCTTAATAGCTTCTTTAACAAGTCTCTTGTTGCGAGGATATGCTGACATTGCTTGCCTCGTCGTTATTTAACGATGGATCTTCGTCGACGGATGCGAATTGTTCGTTGTCCTCTAGTGTTCTGTAGTCTGCGACATCTAGCGTTATAGACGAGAATTTAGATTGAAGATTGTACAGGAAGTTTGAAAAGTAAAATTAATTTCCTACCATCGTTATTTCCGAGAGGTTTTATAAGAATCATCATAACGAGACCGAAAACAGCGGATCCACCACAAACGAAAGAAAGAATGTCTCTGTAGTACGTGGGACATTCATCGGTGCAACGCCTGAAAAGATATCGTTGAAATTTACTCCGTTACAGTCGTTTCACGAATCTTCCTAGATCGACATTTTACTCACATGAACTGAATGCCCATAACAAAAAGTCCATTGGAAAGTTTATCAGTAAAGCTCATTGCTCCATAAACGAATGCTCCGCTCTCGGTATTTTCACCTATTAGATCGGCCGTTATCCCCAGGCTCGTGACTAACATTACAGCACCGCTCACGCCTACGTTACACAGAACATGAGATGAACTAACGTCAATAATAACTGCCGATGAACATAAACTTTGTCTTCGTTATATATCAAGTACCTATCAGACTCGAGACCGGATAAATCTCGTACATCGTGAAGGTATTCCCCGAACCAAACCATATCCAGGTACAAGCTGATATCCCCAGCGCAACACCAATAGCGTAAGATATCTTCCTACCTAATCTCGTATTGAGTCTCTCAATTACCAGTGACGTTACGAAGCTACTAATAAATATCGTCAACGGTATGGTAGCCAGTGACTTTGCAGGCATATTGAGGGTCTCGTGTAGATACAAGGGTACGTAAATCTGTGATATATTTACAAATAGACGCGTCGGCATGTAGACGCAAGCTACTTGATATAATTGAATATCCTTAAGTAGAGCTGATGCTGATTTTGTTGTCCTACGAGTGTGTCCTGGAAAGTAAATAATATAAAATTGTGGATTTACACCATGTATCACCGATGATTAATTTAATGAGCGCTATCTCACCTGAAGAAACATCGGGCGGTGCTTCACGAACGACTAAATGAAATATCATTGACGTTACAAAGCCAACCGCCAATCCGATAAACATGACATTTTGAAACTTTGGAGCGTCTCCAGGACCGATTGGTGCGTCGGTGGTATCACTCGTAACGTGAAGAACGGCCCAGCAGATGCAATAAACGAGAATATTTGAGAATACTGTGAATGTATATCTGGAACGTGGGCGAAAATTATCGTTATTGAATTTAGACGTTTATTATAATCGTTGGAACGAGTAAAAATTGTCGTACCTAATTGCCGTAAGCTCCGTTCTCTCGTGTTCGGTAGGTGTGAGATCAGGTATTAGAGATAAATGAGAAATTTGTACAGAAGCCCATCCAAATTGGAATATGATGACAAAGGCGCCGTAGTAAAATAATTGCGCCCAGTGATGGGTATTTTCACAGCCAGCGCATGGAGAGAATATAAATGGAAAGGCGCAAAGAACGCAGATGGTACCTATTGTACAAATTGACAATGAATCATACATCGATGTGAATTATTTTCTGTTCAATCGTCGCTAGAACTCACCCAACAAGTGCCATGTTTTTCTTCTCCCGTAACGACACAGCCAAAAATCATCATTCTTGTCGGAATGAAGACCAACAAACGGAGTAGCGAGCGCATCAGCTATCTGACCGATAAGCATAACAATTCCCGACAGGGTCGGACTAAATCCCAATACATATTGAAAGAATAATATCAAGTAGGTGAACCACATAGAGGCGCAAATGTCATTAAGAACATGACCAACACCAAAGGCGAACTTCTGTTTCCTCGTCAACAATCTGACGATCTCCGTGTAATCATTTTCCACTGAATTACCTACGTTCTCCATTTCAAAAGATAATTTAAAAAGAAAAACGTTAAACTGGAGTAAAACTGTCAGCACGTATGACCGGAGGTATACATAACCTCTATGACCGAGGTAAGTTCGACGAAAGGATTCGTACGATTCAGTAATCACAATATGATATTGAATTCCACGATATTTCCGGTCACCTTTTATCAATCGTAACAGATTTAGCGATTGGAAAATGGATAATCATCGCTGTCGAACACTTGGAAATTAAATATTGAGGAGGTGTCACTACGTGAACATAACTCTCACTTTTAGAATATGATGAGTCGAGCACTCAGCGACGAGTGAAAGCGCATCGGAAATCGTGTCTTCGTCATCATAACACACAACAGTGTCAGATGACGATGACGTTTGGTAATAACGAAGATAAAGCTATCGCCCCTGTCGGACGCGCTTGGACATCAACCATTCTTTCGTGATTCATTGTCAATTCGCTATATAACCGGGATATCGATTATAGAAAATAAACATATTATACTCATTTTTTTCTTTATTTTATTACAAAAAACATAACTATTCTTATAGACCTCGGGAAAGTAATCTAAATGAGCAGATACAATGATTTATTGAGAAAGTAGATACATCTTACGTCTTGTACGAAATGCCGGCATAAATACTGATAAACGATGATGATCGTAAATACTATAGGTGAAGGAACACATTTACAAAATTGAAAATATCGAGCTTATGCGGCTTTCACGTGTTTTGCATTTTTTTCTTGCTGTCTGGTAGAAGGGTGAGTCTTCTGTCCTTGTGCGTTTTGTTTATCGGGGCTGTTGGGTGGAGCGGGCTCCTGGATAGCCAGCTGTCCCGTGCTTTGAATCGGGATTACTCGTTCCTTGTTGACCTTGGGGTCGTGTTTTCTCGGTGCTTCGATACACAACACACCGTCCGAGGAGAGACTCGATTTTAATTGGTCGATATCGCACTGTTCGGGAACGAGATACTTGCGCACGAAACGACGCGATATCCAGCCATGTTCGTCCTGTTTCTCCTCGTGTTTACCCTCGACGATGACCGTTCGATCGACGACTTTGACGTTGACCTCCTCAGGAGCGAATTGTTGAATGTCCAAGCTCACTTGAAATTTGTTCTTGTCGGCTTGAACGGTCGAAACTCCTCGAGAACCGGAACGAGTGGCCAAGCTTCTGTCGTAAGGTTGATAATGATGGAGTCGTCGATGTCTCGATGGTCTAATGACAAAGATCTCCGGCTCCGGTGGTGCGACCGCGGAGCGTAGAATATCAGTCGGTGACAGTGGAAGTCCGAAATGTTGATCGCTTATATGATGTGGACGATCCAAATCTTCCCACCAATTTGAGAACAACATCGGCAATAGTGACATATCGATTCTTTTTTTTTTTGAACTTTTCAGATATACACAAATTCGACAATTTCTTTTTCTCGTATATGATATTACTTTGCGCACTTTTGAATTTTAAAAAGTCGCAGGTAATGTTTGGGTTTGAAGATTCGCTTTGGATGCGATGTTTATCGTAGCTTGGTTCAATTTGTACTGAATCGATCGACGCAGGCGCCCCGGATTATATAGCTTGGCGCGCCACCAGCGCCATTCTCGAACCTTCTCGAAACAGATGCGAACGGTGGAAACATGCACATTCTCGAATCTTCTCGACGTTTCTAGAAATTATCGTTAAATGAAGTTTCGAGATCGTACTCGAAAATATACGTTACATAGATATGTATAGACTTATATTTGTGTATCTTCAAAATGAGTAATGTAGTGCAATAAATTTATGATTCAAATTATAAAGATACGAATTGCCGCAGATATTTTATATAAAAAGCGCAAAAGTAAACATACACGTATTTAACATATTTCTTTTTGACGTATGTAACACATATCTTCTTGAGAAAAAAATTATTAATTTAAAAAACACCGAAACTTCAGCATGATTAGTAAAATCGTGTATTATACTCGCGTAAACATTTTCATTTACACCGCAAACTACTTTAGTGATGTTGGCATTATGTAAATATGTGCGAAATTCGAGTAATTCGCGAATTATTCAGGGTATTATATTTTCTATTCAAGCTACAGAAAACTAGTTTTTTCAGATCCAACATGGCGTCGTACTGAAGGTAACAAGATAGAAGGTATAAAGCTGTTTAAGAGTTCACACGAACGAAACTACGTACGGAATATATTTTTTATGACGTATTATTTCATCATAAAAATATGTAAGCAAAATATCATTTTTTTAACCCGATCAGTTTATCGCTTTTTTCGACACCACTTAGGTTTATCGTGGATCGCTGAAGACCCAAGGCATGTTAAAAAGCGTAGTTTGCAATGAAAAAATCTGAAAAAATTCCTGAACTCTCTTGAATACTTCTACTTTAAGGGCACACCACGAAGATTGCAAAAAAAATTAATAAATATATTATTTTTTGCCGTAAACACACCCACCTCCCGAAAATGCAGGCCTTCACTAAAAAATTCATAACTGTTGAACAAACTGAGATATTGGGAAAAACCAAATTGCATATTAAAGTTTAAGAATGATACTTTAACGAAAAAAATCATCAACTCGATAGAAACAAATGAAATGATTAAGTTTGGCGCGCTAACTAGAGCATTTTCCAAAGGCGGAAATTTGTAGATTCAATAAATAATCCAATATATTTTTAAATATATTTATTGAAAAATCATCAAAATTATATGAAAAGTTACAAGAAATGTTGTTGCCTTAAAATTAAAGGTTTTATTACCACAAACAATTCTCGCAGCAATAAAATCGATGTTCATCGCAAATCGGCGCTTTACATTAGACACAACGATTTATAGTTTTTCTGTCCTGTTTTGAATCGCATACAGAGCACCGTTTTCTTTTTTGAAGTTTGTCATTCACGAGGATTCAGTCACTTCGTGTACATAATCAATTTCTCCTTCACTTTCTTCGTTCAAATAATTCAGGTTTGCATTGTGTGGACGAAGAGCTCTAGTTAGTCGACGGGATTCGCGATATGGTATAAAATATGAAAAATCAATAAATGTCTCTAAAAAATGCATAAACTTTCGGAAATGTTTATAAATTTTATAAAAAAAACAGAAAACTTACCTTGGCAGTTAAAATGGTTTCGTACAACGTTAGGTTTATCGTGGGTCGCTCGGGACCCGACACGCATTTTGTTTGCTCGCTACGCAGTTCGAATTGATACTTAATTAATGTATGCGATTCAGCGCGTAGGCTCCTAGTGTCTTAAAGTTTTTTTAGGGTGGGTATAGGTATTTCTTCCCCACGCGGTTTCTGACAACCCGAACAAAAGAAAAATGGCTTGGGTTTCCAGCGACCCACGATAAACGAATCGGATTAAAATACATTCCAATAACGAAAATCTAGCCAAGCTGTAATTATCTATAAATATGAGTCGACAAATTTAAGTAAAGCACGTTTAATAAATATTTTTCATTGTAACCAAGATATATGCGATTAAAATGTAAATATAACAGGGAAGAAATAAACAAGTCAAAACACGGATTAAATTTGAATTTTTCTTTTATTCAACAATATTTTAACGTTTCTGTATATATAACATTAAAATAGAATAATACAAACGTTTATCACAAAATCACGTAACGTAATATTTCATTGTATTTAATTCATTGTAGGAACATGCAAAAGTCTTCGATGAGATGACAAAATAATGAAACTTACAATGGCGTTAAAAAAAAATCATTGGCTTTGTTTACAAAATGACGAATGGTAAGACTAGTCGTATTCGTTTCGGTGAATTTTGACATCTTATTTATTGGCGATCTTCTTACTCTCTTGGCCCTGCTGTTCGTTCTCCAGTGCCGGTTTTCCCGTGTGTTCGATTTTGATAGGTTTCACACGTTTGTTTTCGATGGCCTCGGGTTTTCTCGGTGCTGTGATGGTTAACACACCGTCCGATGAGAGGGTGCTAGTAGTCTGTTCGGGATCGCATTGTTCAGGCACCATGTACTTTCGCACAAATTGCCTTGAGATAATTCCATGATCGTCCTGTTTCTCCTCGTGTTTACCCTCGATGACGATGAAATTATCGATCACCTTGATATTTATTTCCTCCGGCTTGAACTGTTGAACGTCCAGTGCGACGTGGAATTTGTTCTTGTCGTTCTTCACCATAGACCATCCCTTCTCCTCTTCCCTCATGAGATCCGCCCATGGACGATAATAATTTGGTCGGAATCTTCGATCGGAGAAGAACGACGGCGGCATGAGTTCCTCGGGTCTCATCATCATGCCAAAATGTTGATCCATCAGTCGATGTGGACGCTCCAGAGCCTCCCACCAGTGGGAGAAAAGTTTTGGAACAACGCTCATTCTGAATGGACGCATTCAAAAATTCTTCTTCGATGATAAAAGTTGTAGTTTGATTTGTTTTGAATTGCTTGTGCTTTCAGCACACGTAAAGTTTTCTTGGCAATTGCTATTTGTCGACTGAATGTCTCGACACGACCGGCGAGCTTTTATACTATTTTCCCCTTCCGCCGTGTTTGGCTGGCGGCGCTGATGCGCTTACGTGCGTTGTTCTCTTTCGTCGCACGAGAGCGACGAAGACAGCGATAATATCAAAAGCAGAGTCCAAACTGTCAGGGGGTTCGAGAAATTTCTGCAAACTTCCATGGTAGCGCAAATTTAGAAAAACTGACTTTTTTCGATTCATCCATTAAAAACAGGCGTCTTTAAGATATAAATAGAATTTTTTCGTAATGATAATGGTCAATTAATTGTTTTATTTTTCTTATCGAGCTAGAAGCCGGCGTTACGAGAATTTTGAATGCATGGTCGCAATTTCCTAAAATTTACTCGCGAAATTTGCATGCATTTATCATTTATATGTGAAATTAACGTCGAATAACCGAGTACGTTGTGACGCAGTATTGCTATTTTCATACGGGCCGATACGCTTCTATACGTCTGTGCGTGGTTGATAAGCGTCTGGCGAGTACTCGTAACTTCTGGCTGCTTCGATCCCGCTTCTTTTCTCAATCTTCTCCCTGCTGTAGACCGTCTACTTTCACGGTGAAAAAATCCGGGGTAGCAGAATAACGATCAGGTTGAATTTCGCGCGGGTGAATGATATATATAGATGAATTCGCGAGAACATTCTCGTCGTTTCGGGTTCGATCGCAGCGCTGCAGCCTCGTAACGTAGTTGATACAAAAAGAACGCCGGCCGGCTCCTGCCGATCAGTCTTGAAAGAGAGAGCTTCGCGCGTTGACGTTAAAAATTCGCAAGAGTGAAAGTAAAAAAACGTTGAAAACTGTCACTCTCATAAAGAAGAATAAAGCGAGACAAGAAAAAACTACAATAATGTCGTTGCTTCCGTTGCTGTACTCGAGCTGGTGGGAGGATCTCGATCATCCTCACCGACTCGTTGATCAACATTTTGGTCATGGAATTCATCCCGAACATTTGCCGAGCCACGGTGAAAGAAGACACGTTTCGCCATTTCTCCTTCCGAAATTGTCCAGGGAAGGACGTTCGAACTGTCCTGTCAGCATATACATAAGACCATGGGGCGGTGCACTCTCCCAAAGTGAAAGGGGCGTATCGACCGTAAAAGCCGACAAGGACCAATTTCAAGTCTCCCTCGACGTTCAGCAATTCGCTCCCGAGGAGATAGACGTTAAAATCGTTGATAGGACTGTCGTCGTCGAGGGTAAACACGAGGAGAAACAGGACGAGCATGGTTGGATCTCGCGTCAATTTTGCAGACGCTACATGATCCCGGAGCAGTGTGACATCGAGCAAGTAACGTCCAAATTATCGTCCGACGGTGTATTGTCGATCACAGCGCCACGCAAGGACAAGCCGAAAGTGGAAGGCGAGAGAAGCATCAAGGTCCACTACACGGGCAAGCCAGCCATACGGGAAAACGGTGATGCCAAACCGGCGGAATCGTCCGACGCACAAAAGAATGAAAGCGAAATTGCCTAATCGATATATAATACATATCTTGATGTAACCGCATTTATATTGAGTACTCTGCATATTAAAATTTCCAACATGCTCTAGTCTACATTCCTGTATTGTATACATTAAAACTATATACATGAAAATTGAATAAATCGTTCAAGGTCGAGTATAACTGAAAATCCTGTTTTTTTTAATTTTAATTACGACGTACTCAGGGTATCTTTGAATTCGAACAAAGCGCACTTTTTTTCAGCGTGCTTCTTTTCTCTGAGAAGAATCTCGGATAACTCGGCGAGAATGATAACAAAGAAGATATGATGATACTTTATTTTCAAAGAGATCTCGAAACCCATTTTTCTAGTTGACATACGATATACATTCGTGTAGTACATTGTGCGATGTAACGGTCGAAGGAAGTTGTTTACATTAGCGAATATACAATTCCATACGCATCATTCTAGAAGCAACGAAACCGTAACGGAAGAGGTCTCGTCGAGCGACCGTTTGCGAGACCGTTCCAGGGGTTCGTGCTTATTCACCATGGCGCACGTATCCCTACGCCGGTATTGTTTTTCAACATCGTTGCTACGCCGTGGCACTGCCCCCTCCCCGCTGATCTTCCATGGAACAAAACACGATTGCGTAATACATGCACAACATATACTCTCGATTTTTTTCTAGAAGCTTCTATAAACAGAGTGCGTTTGGCTGTAGAGGGCAGTGTTTGAAGAACAGTCGAATGCGCAGGTACTACGCCTTACTCGGCTAAAAATAAAAATACGATAAGATAAATAAAAAAGTTGCCGAATACAGATACGCTGTCTACGGTAAATATCGCATTGGCAGAAATTAAATATTGGGATAAGACGGAGAAGGGAACAAGAGGGTTCAGAGAAACTTATAATCATAAATTGTGGAAACATGCCCCTTGTACCAATGTTATTTTCCCACTGGTGGGAAGAACTTGATCGTCCTCACACTATTCTCGATCAACAATTCGGTCATCCGTTCGATCCGGAAGATTTTGCGCATCATCGAGGTCGATTCCCAACGAGACATTCCGAACACCTGGGCTATCCGTTTTTTCGTCGTATGCGACGACGTCATCATCCCTTTCATCACGCGCTTGCGCAGAGATATCAGCCCGGCAAAGATTCGACGTTCTTTCAAACCGATCGTGACAAATTTCTCGTTACTCTCGACGTACAACAATTCGAGCCTGACGAAATAAGCGTAAGGACGATCGACAAGAATGTTATTGTGATCGAGGCCAGGCACGAGGAGAAGGAGGATGAACATGGCTGGATATCGAGACAATTTTCGAGAAAATACATCGTGCCGCCATATTGCGATATCGAACAGGTTGAGTCGTTGCTCTCGTCAGATGGCGTTCTCACGATCACAGCGCCGAGAAAAAAATCCCTAAATGCCGAGAGGAACGAGAAAAGTGTCAAAATACAATACACCGGCGAGCCAGCTATTTTCGACTATCCCAAAACACCGTCGAGATCGATCGAAGGTTCCTCCGCCGGTGATGATCCGACACGTGATCATACGCAGCAGAGAGGACAGATGTTGCAACAGCGAGGAAAAAAAATGACCGTTAAAGGGACTTGAACGCTACGACTAGAAAATCCCGAAGGGATTATATAGATGTAGATTTATATATTATACTTTCATGTAGGTCTTTAACCTGTATTTCACTGTATGTACGTAGCAGGACTACACGAGTTTTCGTACTTAGAATAAAATTAAATGATCACGAATTCATTCCTGATGCCGAGATGTATTTTCAAAATGTTTATAAAAACATGAATTATCATAAACGACAATAAAGATGAAATATTATAAAACGATAAATTTTGGGGGTTATGAGTTATTTTATTAATACGAAATATTCACGCGTGTATGACGGAGATGAGAACAATAATGAAGATTTTCGAAGATTCGAGGGTCATTGAGAAATTTCACGGGGTTAGGCTGATGTTAGAGATGCACATTACGAGGCGGGTGGGAAGCAAGGAGGGTTATACACAGAGCGAGGGTTCTAGAGCTTTCGAAAATTCTATAGAAGTAATTTCAACGACGTTTTCTTTTGTGATAATGGAAATATCGTCTTAGCTGACTCATGGGACGCGAATATGTATATATTGTACACGTAATTGTCTGATGTAAATATTGGCCGACGATCGTTATCCCCGGTATATTAATTTGAAACAGGTGGATCATCTTTCCCGCCAGACCAAGATAAACATACCGGTATAATGAAAAAAAGACAAAAGATAAAAATACACTCTCGCCCACCACAGTGACTGCTTCGTAACAGTTATAGCGACGTTGGCATCGATCGTGGTACAGACGGTCTCAAAAAAGATTGATTATGTTGCCGAAAGTTCTCGATCAGTCCCGAACTCGTCGAATAACTGACTCATAAAAGTAAATATATGAACAACGAATCACTGGGATGGCTCGATTCACGATATCAAAATAATGTATGAAAAATGAGAGATGTACGAAAAGCGTAAAAACGATGATAAAACAAAGAGCGTTGTTCTCTTTTGCTTTCTGTTCTCTTTGTTTCGAGAATGTACGGTGAGCATTCGATCGTACGAGTTTCGCCGGCTGTTTATCCCTGTCACAAGCACATATAACCTCTTTTCGTTAGGCAAATGTTTAATTAATTCAAGTAAAAACTTCGAAATAACGAATTTGTAAAATAAAATAATGCTATCGATCGTAATTTGACGCTTTTGCGTATATAGACGATACCAAGGAAACGTCTCGAAGTTGTGTCGTTTCCATCGCGACGATTCCAGAACATTCACGCCGGCCGGCTCGCCAGTATATAAGCTCGACGCTCGCTCCGTAGCGTCAGTCTATAAGCCACAAGCAAACGTGACACAACTCGCAAACCGAAAACCAAAGCAACTTCGACCGTTTTATAAACGTTTAAAGTCTAAAATTCAACGAAATCAAGAGTATACGAGGAGATTACTAGTCGACGAAGAAGATTCTAAAGAAGCAAGTGAACAAATAATATATCAAAGATGTCTCTCGTTCCACTGTTGTTCTCCGACTGGTGGGAGGATCTCGACCGCCCGCACAGGATCCTCGATCAGGACTTCGGTCTGGGACTCCATCCTGATCAACTGTTGAATCCACGGGTGCTGGAAAATTGCCTCGTAATGCCACCAAACCGGGATCGAACAGGCGTAAGAAATCCTCTGCTGTATCTCCGCCATCGTATGAACGATTTGGCACGTCATGCAGAGTCCGGAAGTTCGACCGTCAAAGCGGACAAGGACAAGTTCCAAGTGATCCTAGACGTGCAGCAGTTCAACCCGGAGGAAATCAACGTTAAAGTCGTCGACAAGTTCGTCGTTGTCGAGGCAAAACACGAGGAAAAACAGGACGAGCATGGATGGATCTCCCGTCAATTCGTACGAAAATACATGATACCTGAACAATGCGACATCGAACAGGTATCCTCGAGCTTATCGTCCGACGGTGTTTTGAGTATCACCGCACCTCGAAAGGACGTTCCAAAACTCGAAAACGAGAGGTCCATCAAGATCCAGCATACCGGCAAGCCGGCTATCCAGGAGAAGCAGCCACAGCCCGCCAAGGACGCGAAGAAGGACGAAAGCACTGACAAGCCCGCGAAGAAGTAAATCTCTCATCGTCGTCGTGCTTTCAGTATTATTATAAACATTTTTTTTATATCGTTCGTTACCCACCTTGTACTCTTAAAAATTTCATCGTTATTCCCATTCTTCGTTCCTATCTACAGCTGTATACTTAGAGTTGTAAGACTTCGTTAGAATTCGCTATAATAAAATTACATTTACTATGATTACAAATTGTTTCAACTTTTTTCTTTTATTCTCTCCTTCCTCGTCCTATTCCGTCATACAGTTCGAACACAAACATCGCTTCCCTGTCATTTTGGTCAACCGGTTAAAAAAAGACAGTTGAATCAACATAAAAGTTCAACGGTTGAATTTGGACAGCTTCTCAACTGTTCATCTTCGAAAGGCAACCATCCTGCGTTTTCTGTGGATTGTTTGAGATTCAACGATCGTTGAATCAACCTCTTTTTCAAGAATTCTTTTTTACGGTTGACTTTATGGTTGTAAAGGCTGTCCAAATTCAACCGTTGATATTTTCGGTTGACTTTGCAGTTGCCAAAATTGCAAGGATCTTGAATTCTTCGTTTAATATTTTATTCTATCCTTGTACAAACTCTCTTACAAATGTAGTATATCGTGTATACACGGTGCATTCAGCGGGGGAATGGAAAAGCAGCATTGCAACAGAGCGATGATACTTCGAGTTTTTTTTAGCTAACTAGCACAATTTCATAATTCTACCCGGCACTTTCGTCGTAATTTGAGCAAAAGGATTCGACCGCTCGAAGAAACGAATTTGATATATTGCTAAACAGGCAGTTGAGAGGCAAGTAAATTCCTACCGGAAAAAAGTATGCACAATTCGATGATTGCCTTTTTCTCGAGGCCTCGTTAATCCGTTATTTACATCGTTACAAAATATATAATATATATATATGTATGTTGTGTGTGTGTGTGTGTGTATGTGTGTGTAAATATTAATAGAGCAGATTCCCCGTATCGATACGTGGCAAGCTTTAGTATCAGCTGTCCTTTAGGACTTCTTTCAAGATCGATCCTGTGTTTCTCGATGGTACAAAGTCTGGAAATGTTGGTAGCGTAATACTGGAAAGAAGAAGACCCGACTGCGTCGACGAGGACGAATGTTGGCGACTGTGACCAGGACGCGATAGGGACTGGAAAACAAAAATTAAATTTATCCATTATTTTTTGTCGATTAAACTTTTATGACTGAAAAATAAGGAGGTAAATTAAAAAATTCTTACCGTGTTCGATATAGTCAAGGCTGGCAATTGAGGTTTTGGCTTGGACTCGCTCTCCAAGAATCTGACAAAGGCGGCTGACAGGGAAGCTTCTTGATCCTGTAAGTAGAAAAATGTTTGAAACTGTCGTGCTAGAAATTAATTTCACAGAGAACACAACACACAAGAGAACATTGATAATTTCACGAACTTTGGTTGACGCAGCCCCTCCGCTACCCAGCAATCCGGAAAACCATCCGCTGTTCGCAGCTGGATGATTCAGACCAATTTTTTCTCTCTCCGACTCGTCGAACTCCAACACAGTTGCGAATACTCTCAGTACCGAGGATTTGTCCATCGTAGAAGAGTTCAAGAATCCCAGTAGCAAATTTTTCACAAGATTTCTACAACAAAAATATTCTTTAATACGACTCGATCGACACGAAATTGGAAAACTGTCCGAGCGTAAAAAAATTCATACGTACTTATCAACTTTTCCTTCTTCGTTGCTCATGACTTCCTGAATTCTCTGATCCGCGGTGTTGACGAGCTCGGTCAATTTCGCGACTGAAAATTAAACGATAAATCGATGAAATATCGAGCAGTTTGAAAACGAAGGATTCGTTTCAAATCTAAAAAGAATATCACGAGTCGAGAATATTTTGGCTAACATCGATGTATCGTGTATTTATAATTAAATGTTTTTATTCTTTTTTTTGTTTGTTTTGTTTTCATACGAGTGCACTTTTTGTATCGTGTATAGATTTGATTTGTTTTGTTCGAGCAGCAGGCTGGCGTCTGGCAAAGACATGAGCGCAAGCATAACACAAGCACTGGCTGTCAGGATCTACACCAGTACCTGATGTAATACTCACACCCGTGCCCTAAGTTCTCATGCTGCATTCTCTCTATATTATTTATCGTTCGTTTTTTTTCTTCTCTTTTTACTAATATTGTTTTTTCGTTCTTCTAAGTCATGCCATTCTAGGTAACCAGGAGAGACTTTATTCATGCCAACTATCAGCTATGCTATAAAAAAGAAAGCTATAACGGAGAATGGATCGTTGATGGGCGTGTGGAAGGATTCGAGGAAGATCGGACGTGAAAGGGAAGAGTGGTTTTTTTTTCTTGGATTTCTTAATCTTATTATTATGAATAATATTAATTTTTTGCTTTCATAATTGTTACGCTTAATCTCATATTTGTAGGATAGTGGTAACGGGTGGGAAATCCCACGCGGTAATATGAACACTCGACATCAATCCGCTCACAGTTACCACATGAGATTACACACGCTTGCGCTACCAAGCGCTATTTTCACTGTTATTATCGCATCGTTACGCAGCTACAATTAGCTCTTCGAAAAAGAAAATTAATTAAATTAAAATCAATTCATGGTGTCGAATGGAAGAGATATATAATATATCAAAGTAACAAATGGTTAGTACAAGCTTTGTAACATTGAGCGTAAAGAAAATTTTGTTCATATCTGTGAGCACAGCATGCTTTTCATTCCCTCTGTCTTCTTTGTGTTTGTTTTTCGTTTCTTTTTCTTTTATCTTTTTTTTTTTTTTTTTTTCTCGTATTACCTACAAACATTAAATGTCCGTGAATTATACGCTTGTATCGCTGAGAAATTCTTGTGTTCTCGATACGACGTGTAACGTTCGTTTCGTTAAATCTTTTTTGTGCGAGCCCATAAAATAGAAGAAGAAAAAATAAAGCCAGCACCAGCAAGATGGCAATGGGTGAGAACGCAGAGATGTCGATTTTTGTTTTTATGTGAGAAAGGCGACGAAACCAGTTCGCAGCCGGATACCAGCCAGAATCCTGGGCTAGCTTAACAATCCCAGAATTACCAGCTGATATTTGACTACGTCACCGGATTTTATGTGCGTTTTGCGTTCGTATCTTTTTTTTTTTTTTTTTTTCGTTATTAGTCACACGATTCACACTCAACCCGTTACTTAACAATTAGGAAATAGTAGTGTAAATGGCACGTGGTATAGAGGAAATTTAAAAAAAAATATATATAAAAAAAACATGGAGGTGAACGCAGTAATGCGTGTATAACTGCGCAAGAGCAACGATATATATTCATTGCCAGGTATGAAACGAATGAATGAAACTTTTTGATGAGCGAAAAGAATTTTTGCGAAAAAAAACATTTGGTGTTTTTCGAATCTCGTAATACACTCGGTGTGATAATAAAACATGCGCTTAAAAACTATATATGCGAATAACATTGAACGATATTATAAACGTGCCAGAGTATTTAAAAATAAACGTAGTGCTATGTGCGATAAAAATTATTCTACGACGATAATTCATGAGATGATGATTGATTTTTTTTGTTTTTCGTACCTTCGCGATTAAGTTCCTCGATACGTTCGCTCTTCTTATCGAGTTGTTCGCTCAATCGAGACGCCGCTTGTAAGCATTCCTTCGCCTCGGACAATTGGGTCTGTTCGTTCGTTTTTTTAAATGAATTTTATAGAATTGACAATTCGGAGCCTGAAACGAAGGTGAATAACGAGAAATACGTTTGAATAACGGAGAAAACATACCCTGAGATTGACGATTTCATTTCGTAAATCTTCCTGCTCCTTGTACGACATATTGAGCCGTTGCCGAATTTTTTCCGTCGCCGCACGAATATCGTTCTCCTTATCTGCATTAAAATGTTATTCGACGTGTGAATTATTTGATAAAATTTATTTATTGACAGTCGTGAAGAGATAAAAATGATATTTTTCCAACGAGACGACTTACCACGTTGGAATTGTTCCAGCACGATTTGCAAATTCGTGAGAGAAGCAGTGTGCGAAAGTACTTTGTCCTCGGCTGCCGACAATTTGCTCTGTATTTCATCCCTTTGTTGAATAATCAACGCCATCTGTTGCTGAAGAGTTTCGACCTGTTGATTAGCTCTGATACTCGCCGAGGTGTAATTCGTCGAGCTGCTCTGAACTTTTTCTTCGGCATGAAGAAGTTTCGCTTCCAGTTGTTTTCGATTTTCCTCGGCAATGAGAGCTTCCTCGGTGTAACTGGCTTCCATCTCGACCAAATGCGTTCTCAAACGTTCCAATTCCTTCGCAGCGTTCGCCTCTCGCGATTGGCTCTCGGTCAATTGATTTTGAATTATACGATTATTCGATTGTTCCATTATCAGAGCAGCCTCGAGGGCTTTACATTTCTCGTTCAATATCGTAGTCTGGGCAATTTGCACCGAATGCTCGACGATCCCGCAAGTTTGACCATAATTCTGAGACTCCTCGAGACTGTTGAGACGCTGACGCACAGCTCGCAGTTCGTTCTGTACCCAAAGCACCTCGGCTTCCTTTTCCTTCAATTTTACCGTTCTTTCTTCACCCTCGGCGATCACTTGCCGAAGCTTCGTACCTTGTTCCGTGAGTAGTTGAGCGAGTCTTTGAATCTCGGCGTAGTACTGCAAACTCGTGTTGTGTTTCTCCTGGACAAGTCGTACGAACTCTTCGCGCTCGGCTTTTAACGTCGCGAGCGCCGTCTCATCGTCGGAATGTTTCTTCTCCGCGTTCGCTACTTCCGCAGTTTTAAGTCTCTCGATCTCAAGATCCTTTTCTTTGACGAGTCGCGACAGACTCTCGATAGTCTCTTTAGCCATCGCGGCATTTTCCTTCGCCTTTTCCAACGACGATTCGAGATTCGTTCGGCTTGCCGTCAATTCGACAATCGTCGCATTCTCGTTCTCCTTGGAAACTCGCTGATTGCTTATCTCGGCCTGCAAACTTGCAACTAGCGTCTCCAGCTCGCGGCATCTGTTCTCCGTTTCTACGAGTCTCGTCTCCGTTGTTGTTGCATCGTTGCATCGCTCTTTTAACGACTCGCAAGTTTCTCTGAGAGACTTCAATTCCTCCTCGCTTTCTCGCAGCTTTGTCAATTCCGTCTCGAACAGTTTGCATTCCGTCCGAGCTTCGTGCAATTGATCTTCCAAGGACTTGATAAGCTTCACCCGTTCCTCAAGTACGACAATCTTTTCAGCTCGTTTCTCGAGCTCTCGATAATCCAATTTGGACGTTTCGAGCTTCGTTATCGTCGCTGACAATTCATTCTGAAGATACGCACGTTGTGCCTCGGATTCGGAAAGTTTCGCGTCAACCGTAACGAGTGTCGCTTTGTCGTTGATCGACTCCTCTTTCAGACTAGAATGTTCCTGAGTCAAAAGATTCATCTCCGTCTGAAGAAGTTCGATTCTTTCCGTCATGTCGTCGTGCGTGCTGTTCAATTGATCGAGAAGCTCGTCGTTCTCTTTGCCAAGTGTCTCATTATCGAAGGTCAATCTCGCTAAATAACTGTCCGTTATCGCGACTTGCTCGAGGGCTTTATCGAGTTCCTTTCTCATGTTCAGTATGTCGTATTCCAGATCGTCCTTGTCGCGTTTCGCCGAGTCCAGCTGATCTCGCAAATTTTGCATAAGATCGCTCGTATCTTTCTCGGACGCGTTCTCCCGAAGTACCCAAAGTTCTGCTTCGAGCCGTTCCTTTTCCTCGGAGATAACCGAGATGTCTTTCTCTAGTTCGTTCTTCGCCTCGTTAACACGCGCGAGATCCTTCTCCAAAAGTTCGGCCCACGATCGTGAATCGTTCGATTCTTTCGTGGCGATCTCGAGTTGGCCGTTAAGACGCGCGATCGTTTTCCCGTCTTCCTCCGAATTCTTCGATCTTTCGTCGCTGGAACGAACCATCTCTTCTTGGGCTCGTTTCTCAACGATCTCAAGCGCGTCGATCTTCCTTCTCAGCTCGTTGTTCTCCTCGAGCAACGCGTGCACGCGACGACTAAGATCCTCCATCATATTTTCGTTGTTTTCGACGTTTCTCGAAGCTCCGTCCAACTGTTGTTTCGCTATGTCCAATTGTTGTTTCGTGTTCCTCACCTCGGCCTCGAGATTCTCCTGATTTCTTAGTGAGGCTTCCAGCAGGCTCGCGGTTGTTATCAGCTCGAAATGCTTTACTTTTAGCGTCTCGTGCTCGTTCTTAAGACGCTTTATCTCCTCGTTCATCGATTCCGTTTCCGTTTCCAACGAGGCGACCCGCTCCTCGCTAGCTTCCGGTATCGATGGTAAATTCGACTTGAGACGTTCGATCTGCACCAGAAGAGATTCGATATTTCCCTGCATATCGTCGCATTCCATCTGCAACGAGTCTCTCATCTCGCCGGTTTGCTTCAATTCGCGCGATGTCTCCGTGAGTTTTCTCTCTAACATCTCTTTCTTCCAATTCGCTTCTACGTATCGCCTTGCCAATGTTTCGAAACTAGTCTCGTTCTCGTCGGCCTCGACGGGACAATTCTTAAGAATCTCGTTGACACGCTGCGTCAAATCACTCAGATACGTTTGAATAATTTTGGATTCGCGATTTTCATCGGATTCGTCGCGATTCTTCATCTCCATTTCGGTTTGAACGTCTTTGTCGTCCCTCTCTATTCCTACAGTTTGCACTATAGCTACGCTCATTTCATTCGAGCTTGACTCGGTTTGAACTTGTTTCTCCTCGTTGAAAATACCGATAGACTGAGAAATCTGCGCTTTTTCGGGAATTCTGTTGTTATTCGCCTCCACGCTGGACACGTCCGAGCTTTTACTCTCCAATAATTGCAATTTCGTCTGCGCCTCGTTGCACTCGACGTACAGCTGTTCGTAGGCCTTTTGTAGTGATTCGTGCTTCTTGCTCAGTTGTTCCTTGATAACGAGTATCGCATCTGCAACGAAATAATGGAAAAGTTCAAAAAGATTTGAAACAAAACGTAAAATCTTTCCGTTCGATCGTTTCGCGAAACGAACAGACGTACTAACTTACCGAGAGATTGCGCGTGTTCCTTGTCCAATTCGTCGAGACTCGTAGTGAGAAATTCGTTCTCCTTACGAAGTTCGCGTATCGTCTGGTGCAACCGTGCGATTTCTCTGTTCGTCGTTGAATCGTCATTTTTCGCGATTCCATTAGGAATATCCGTTTCCTCGGCATGAGAAACGAGCGATATGCTCTCGAGACGCGGACGAGCCAATTTTTCGCTCTTCTCGTCGACGTCGAATTTCTCAATCTCCTCGTTGCGCGTCGAATCGTCTTTGCGATCGTCCAAAGCTTTTAGGGCGCTCTTTATCAGGCGGAATTGCTCGTGAGAATCGAGCTTCGATATTGCGGCTCGAAAATCATTGACGAGAACCGATTCGTCGAGTGGCAATCTCTTGAGGTTCCTCTCTGCATCGCGATTCTACGGAAATAATGAAAATGAAACAATGAGGATCGAAAGTCGTTACGTTACAAAGAGCTTTCTTACAACAGTTCCAGTTTTCTTGCGAGCGTTACGCAATAATTTATCTCTTACGGGTATCAAGTCGTAAACAAATAAACATTATCTACATCGTTAAGGGTAATACTACTTTACGACGATTATACGAATGATACGTTTTCAGTACCGATGTTCAAGTACGTAATTTCTCTTTTTCTCTCTCTCTCTTTCTTTCCCTTCCATCGTTTTAAGTACGTGTCATTAACGGAACTTATCGCAAAACTGCGAAACTAGGCCGTCGGTTTAGTACAAAACGCTTACGTCAAAGTAAACGCGACAAACGTCTCATCTCGGCAGTAATTCAGAATCGAGTAATCGTATCTCGAAGTAAAGGATGGATTTTGTCATTCACCTTCTCACCGATCTGAATGATACGATTGACCATATCCTGTTTGGCTCGTAACAACTCGACTTTTCGATTATTATCGTTGTTCTCGTCCTTTCGTTCGTTTCCATTTGTTTTATAGATCTTCAGTTCGTCCTCCAATTCACGAATTCTCAGGGTGGCTTGGGACAGTCGTTCCTGAAGTACGCCCGATCTTTCAGAATTTTTCGAACCCTCGCGATTCTTGACCGGCGGTGGATCCCAGAAGAAGCCTCCTCCACCATCGTCGTCCAGGGTGTTTGCCGCATTCTGCATTATAAAAGAAGACTCGTTTATCAAAATGTTTTAATTCTTTTTCCACGGAAGCAAATTCAGATAAATTTAAAAATCAAATTTCTTTCAATATCGATAAAACGATATAAACGCTTGGACAACGACTCGCCTCTCTCCCTCGACCTGTACGACTTCGACCTCCGTTCCTTTTTTAAATATTGAAAGAAAGAAGAAGAAAAAAAGAAAACGAGAGGAAGAAGACTCGGACGAAAAATGTTAATTCGACACGCGAGTTTTAACATCTTTCAGGGTGAGCCTCGAGGTCAAACAACGTCGAAACGTCGTCGTATCGATTCCTCGGGAGAGATAAACGATCCAAAACGAGACTCGAAGGAGAGGAAGGATCGAGCTCGATCGCATCGTAGTAGACTAGTAGGCCGAAGGCCATGAACGATCTCGAGTCGTCGTGGAGAGTTTTTTTCGTCATGCGTTATGCAAAATTGAGAATTAAATAAAGGAAAGAGAAGAAAGAGAGGTAAATAACGTCATAGGAGAGAAGGGGAGGAAGGTGATACGGTGAGACGTTTATAAGTCGCTGTTGGAGGCAATGCTCGGCCCGGGCCTTCGATGCTAATGAATATAAAAGGGGACTACACGACGTTGGGTCAGGTCAAGGAATAATGGGTCGTTTGACTTGCATGGGGTTCTCGTGAAACGTTCGAAACGTCGAGTGACAAAAGAGATTCCTATGAGAATAACGATATCGCTTTCCCCTCTACGCTTCTTCTTGACGTTTTGAAGTTTCGACTTTATACTCGAGACTGTACGAAAACGACACCGAGACGAAGCGATACTTCACGGGTAAAACTATAACGACCGGGACAATGATTCGACTCGACCTCGTGGCGGGTCAAAGGGTAGAAATGGAATTACGATTTTGGTTATTTTTGTGTGTGGACAAATTTGCATCGTGGATGGAGATTGTTATTGCGATATTAATAATAATTTTTATTATATTAATATCAGATAATTATTATATTGAATAATATAATATAATAATTAACATTATTATTTTCTTAAAATAATGATAATTATTATTAATAATGTTATGATTCGACTATATAATATTGTATTATTATTGTTATTATTATTATTTTATTGGAGAAAGAAAAGTAAGGTTATTTCGTTCGAAATTAAAATCGTTCGATAATAGTTTGTTGTCGTTCGATCGAAAGGTGACCCGGGGCACGAAATTCACGATGGCGTATCGTACAATATTTTCTAAAAATAACGTTTAGTTCATTCCTTTTTTGTTATCGTTAATAGCTCCAACGTAATAAAACACTATCTACTCGTTCGACGACAACGACAACGATGACGGGGACGACGGGGACGACGGCGACAAATTTGACTTGGTAAGTAAAAAAAAAATAAAAAAAAGTCGTCGCACGTAATTGAGAGAGGGCTCTCTCGCATTCTCAAGCGATATCGCGACTATTTTGTATGAATTTTACAGTTTTTTTTTCGTTTTTTTGTTTTCATTTCACGAACGACAATAGAGAAAAGTGCACACGCTCGTACGAGGCTCGGCTTGCAAATGCGTCCGAACCTCGTGCGCATGCGCATTATCAGAGTCACGTGGACGATCGTCAACCGAGTCAGTGGGACTTCGGGGATGAGCGGGGCGCCACCCAGCATAAGGTAATAAGCAGGAGAACCGATAGCGAACGTGGGAAAGGAAGTCGAGCTTCGCGACGATATACTTATTAGAGAGCTGACTTGGCCCATTGCTGGCTTTGCATTATAACCGCGCGCGCAATGTTGCTGTGCCGGCCGTCGTTTATCAGGAGATACGGGAAGAAGCGAACGTGGCACGTTTCGTGCCTGTCCAAGAGACCAGTTACACGATAGGTAAATAGAGAAGGAATATGGAACTGCGCATGCGCGTACGCGCCATTATATTTCGCACGACAATTCTTACGAATGAAGATTAAGAAATATAACGAAAATATTTTTAAAAATAAATAGAAAATATAATCGATGTGAAATAATGTAAAATATCAATTTAACTATGGTAAAATTTTCGTTCTTTCATTTAATAAAACAAAATACGAAACGAGGAATTATTACGAAAAAAAGGCTTTCCAGTACGAATGAAAAATTGAACCGAGGTAACGTCGAAGCTATAATTCACACCCCGTAACGTCGAGCCACAGTGTGCGGGAGAACAGATGCGACGCGATCTGTGTCAATATAGGCTGCAATAAAAAATAGAAATAAAAAGAAAAACTGCCGTATCGAAAAGCTCGAGTGGCTCCCTCGCTCGTGTCGTCAATTCGTGGTATTAATCGTCGCGCTGCACTTTCGAGCGTCGTGTGGTTTTTGAAACTCGCTTTACAACAAAACGCGAGAATTATCTTTCGAATATCTTTTCTAAAATTCTATTTTCGTTTATTTTTTCGACTATTAAAATTCTATTTTCGTTTATTTTTTCGACTATTAAAATTCTATTTTCATTAATTATTTTGTAATTTCGTTAAATTAATCAATAAAGAAAAGAAAAAAACATATTCAACGAATACAAATATTTCGACCGTTTTATTGTCGTTTTATCTCGAGGTCTTTTAAGACGACAAAATGGTCCATTCTCGAAATTAGCACGTGTTCGACGCTGACACGTGTTTCATGAATTTTTCATCGCGATACTAGGATGTTAATTATAAGACAAAGAGGGATTATCGAGCATCTGCTAGAACGATCCAGTGCCCAGGATTATCTCGTTCGATTCATACTAATAATAATAATAATAACAATAACAATAACGAAATTAAAAAAATTAGAATAATAATAATAGTATTATTTTCAATGAATTAAAAAATATATTTATCCAGGGTTTCCAAATTCTAAGTAAGTCGAGCCGCAAAATAATTTTTGTTTCAAAAAAATTATTCCCCGAGCTTAAAGAGAGATCGACGCGCGAGTTTGAAATAGACATACTAAAGAAGAAAAAAGAGGGGGAAATCGTCGAAATATTTCGTTTCTCGAGCAAATATTAAACTCGCTTTTACCAATATTTCCATGCTGCCCGAAGAAATATACGTATTTCTCTATTTTTCTTTTTTTTTCTTTTCTCCTTTTTTTCTTTCTTTCTTTACTACAACCGCGAGATACACAGGAAAGGCAACGGAGCCACACACGTGCGTCACGCCGTCTTTTCTCGCAACCGGAAGTCGAAGGGAATTTCGTGTCGCGCCATCCTAATCACACACATAAACACACACACACACGCGCGGAAGGGACGAATATTTTATCGTCGCCTTTTATTTATCATTATGGTTGTTTCGATGAGCTGAACGAAGTCAGAGAAAGAGAGGGAAACAAAGAGAAAGAGAAAGAGATGCAGAGAGAGAGAGAGAGAGAGAGAGAGAGAGAGAGAGAGAGAGAGAGAGAGAGAGAGAAGAGAGACAAAGGCGAGAGAAAAAGAAAAAGGGAGAGAGAGAAAGCTTTTTCACGATATTGCCGATAACTTTGTTTTCGCAAGTCCCGCGATAAACCGTTCTCTCTCTCCCTCTCTCTCTCTCTCTCTCTCTTTCTCTCTCTCTCTCTCCCGTGTACAGTCGCTAATCTCACGCCAGTTTTATAACGGGAGGAGCGAAGAAGAAAATTGTAACGTACACCTGCGTCCCCCTCCCATGAGGTACGGGGAGCATGTCGACTCTCCCCGATAGTGATAAGGAGTGTCGCGCAAGATTGTAGAGCAGAAAAAAATAAGAGAGCTGGGGGAGGTAGGCAGGGAGGGTGGGAGGTGGGGGGGGGGGAGGAGGAGGAGGAGGAGAGAAGGAGCGAAACCACCGAAAGATAATAATGCGAAGATAAGATATACGCGTGCGGAAGCGATATACGTTCGACTTCAATTTTTTCACAATAAAAAAAAACAAATAACATAGTCGTTTTTTTTTGGTAAAATTCTATAAAAATTGGATAATAAAAAAACATTTTTATTTTCGGTTCATTTTTCTTTTTTTTTTAGATCGGTGTTTTTATGAAGAACGAAAGAGCGATGGATCTTTGTGCTTGGTTTTGCGAAGATACGAGAACGACCGAGAGAATATTTTTGAAAAATGTTAAATTTCGATTTTTTTTTGCTTTTTTTTTCTTGAAAAAGAAAATTCCACTTTTTTTTATTATGTCTTTCATTTTTTGCCTCGAATGGTATAAAAATGGGAAAGAATGCGGTTTTTAAAAATTATTTTTAGTTCCCTATCGATTTTTTTTTTTAAGAAATGGAAAATTGACCGATTTTCTTTTTTGTCCGATAAAGATTTATCGGCGATGTCGCGAATACTTTCGAAATGTGATTTTATGCACTCGCGTATAGGTGCCGCGAGGAATGGACACGGGAGGATTGCTGACCTCGTCAATCAAGGTGTCAATAATACGTGTGTACGCAATGTGGAGTCATCGAAGGACGATCGCGGTAGTGCTGAAACGAGATGTTCGAACGTACGAGCAATTTTATGTACATGCTTGCATTTGCTTCGTACATATATTTATATATATGTATATGGGTCATTCTACGATTAACCATTTGCATTTTTGGCGATAAATTATTTTTTATTCGTCCGACTAATTTTTTCAAGCGCCAAAAAAATGTACGTTACTGCTAATCTTCGGGCTTCGTCATTTTGAGGGATAGATCAAAGTTATTCACAAGGTTATTAGCGATTTGGTGAAAATTTGAAAGGAAAAACACATTTTTTCACGTTTTTTTTGTTGTAATTTAGGGATAAAATTTTGAAAATTCGGATTTTTGAGTGTAATATTCGTGATGTTGGGGTAGGTTCCGGTGCGGCAAAGTTATTTAGGATGAAACTAAAATTCGACCCTCGATCGATCTGGAAACCCGCGTTTTTCTTGCGGGGGTCAAAGGGTCGAATTTTTGTTTTTCGTTGGATATGAACATAATGCGACTTTGTCGGATCGGAAATTTCCCGTACATTACGAATATCTTCATCGCAATCCCGTATTTTCAAAATTTCCCCATAAAAATAGCAAAAATCTTAAAAAAACAAGTGTTTTTTCAACTTTTGACGGTCAAAATTTCAAAATTCTGGAACAGTACCACGATATTCGTAACGTACGTAAAATTTCCGATCCGGTGACTACCGACACGATGCATTTCGAACCAAAAGAAAATTCGACCTTCCCGTCGACCCCGACGGTCCATCCTGACCTTGACCCAACCGGCACTTCGCGTTCTCCATAAAATTCCTCGTTTCCGCAATCTACTCATCGAACATTTTTTGCTCACCATCGCGTGAAACAAACTCCAGTGCCAAATCCAAAAAAAAAAACAAAAAACTCCCCCCAGCGATATTCCTCGCTCGTTCTCCTCAAGAATGACCCATATAACGATCGACTCGTCGCGCTCGTTACCATAGAAAAAAAAATCTGCAATAAGCGTACCGTGTGCAATAAGACGCGAATGACTCTCTCGTAGCTCGGTAAATACGATTGGAATCCTCCTCGCGCGGTGATCGCGAGGTCGACAACAAGTTTTCTCTTGCCTCGTCGAGTTCTCAAAATCGCTCGAAACTTCAACAAACACACAGACACGCACAGACCCAAATCCACACAGAGAGAAAAAAAAAATTGTGGCATAAAAGAAAACATTACATAGGTAAAAAAATAAAAAAAAGGAGAAAGAAAAGAATAATAATAATAATAATAATAATAATATGAAGAAGGTAATATTACGGAACACGTGTGCGTTTACGGTCCAAGTTACGAATGGATATTCCGTCGCACGTAGCCGACTACTTGCGCGATGACTCTGTGCTAAAATATAATGGTATACCCGGTGGGCTATTTGCAACGCCGTGAGATGCAACGTGTCGCCGGCCACTACTACTACCACCACCACAAGCCTAAACGCTATCGAGTGACGTAATCAGCGATAGGGAACGAACGTGGCTCGATGGCAAAAGTTATGTATAAGCGTCCTTATACGTATATTTTTAGTACACGTTATGAGAAGAAATGTCATGCTTATTGTAGACGCACGCGTTATACCTATAGTACGTACGTAACGTATGCAACTGCCGCGTACTTGTGTGAGCGCTGTGCTAAGACTTTTGGATGAATTCTTATATATATATATATTAATATATGTATATATGGGTAGATGCATATATATATGTATATATATAGATGTATGTAATGACGATGCGTTTATCGAAGCCGTTCGTGCAAAAAATAAGCGAGACTCGATGATCGAGACTCGCCGCGCCGAGTCCTCGAGAGATCGGGCCGAAACTATGTGTAATGTTCTATCTGGTAAATGAATTTTCCGAGCTAGATCCTCGTTGCGACACGAAAATCGTAATTTAAAAAAAATTGTAATAATACAATTTTTGAGGAATGAAATTTTTTGTTTTTCTTTTTTTCAATTATTATTATATTATTTATTATAATTTTTATTTTTATTATTATTATTATTGATATTAATAATAATTGTGATTATTGGTATTATCATAAATTAAACGCATCGTCGCGGTACAAAAAAAACCTATTTCTGTATCAAGAAGGAGGTCAAGCGCGGAAATAACGCGCAAAAGTGCGTTACGTATTTTTTTGCTGTTTTAATTATTACCGATCGTATTAATTCATCATGCGTGTTATACACCTTCGATTATTGTCGCATTCCTCGGTTATAATCGAGACCGATAAACGTACACGCGTATCTAGAGAATAATTCAATTGATTAATTTTCATTGAATTTATTTTATTGACCGTAAGCAGCAACGATTTTTTTTTCAATTATGTAATTTATTATTTTCGATTAAAAGAGTTATTGTCGGTTTTCGTTCGAGGATTAATTCAACGGGAATATAATTTTACGGGGTGTGTAATGGGGAGAAGGCGACGATGATGAGAAGTGCGAGAGGAATTTTTTTCTGCTTCTTCTCTCAGGCTCTCTCTCCCCCTCTTGCGAGTTCGTAACGAGAAGTATTAGTTATCCGCGCCGGCGTCTGCTGATTAAGGGTTTATAATACAAACGTGCGAGGCACTCGAGGATCGGTTTGCGAAATACGCAGAAGCCTGAGTCAGCGCGTCGCCGTCGAGATAAAGAAAAATCCGGACATTAAATATTGGACAGTGTCCTATATATCTTGCGAACGATAAAGCCTAAATTAATCCTTATAAATTAATTATAAAGAGCTTGCAAAAAGTTTCAATTAATTACTGGACGAATCGGACTTATTAAACATTTTCGAACGAACGCCGCCATCTTGGATTTGTTCAATATTTTATTAATTTCTGTTGTAACGAAAAATTCGAAATTTGTATCAATGATAATAATGCCTAAACCCAATCGTATAAAAATTCTACAAATTGCCGATCGAAATTTCTTAGCTCGTTCAATTCCTTTTTTATTGAATTTTATTTTCGATATTGAAACGAGACCAGGACGAAATTGTCGTCGAAGCGTAATTCTGAAGAAAAAGTAAATTTATTCGTTCGCGGTAAGAGTCGCCCGAAGATTCATCGTTTTTGGTTCCACGTATTTGCTATGTATACTTTGTAGAAAAAAAATGGCAAAAAAATAAAGAGAAAAAAAAATTGACAATTCGCAATACATAAATTAGAATCGGGCGAAACGAAACGAGCGCTCGTCGCATGGCACGCAAGAAACCCGTACGCCAAGTTCATATGGAGAAGAAGCGTGCAAGCGACGGGGACAAGAGAACGAGAGGCGAACAGAGGTTTGCTTATGTAAGCTGGGAAAAAATTGAATAACAATAACGGAACTGGCAATGAAAAAAAGGCCGAGAACGATGTTGAAAAAAAGAGAGAGGGAGAGAGAGCGAGAGAGAAAGAAAGGGTGAGAGGGAGGTCGAGTATATGAGGGAGAAAAACGGGGATGAATAAAGTGATTGTGCAATGACACCTGCAGTCACGGCAAAAAAATATTTCCCTCTCTCCTTATTCCTTTTACACATCAGCCTCGTGATATCCCTGACAAATTTAATCCGAACAAGATCCGAGCCAAGAACTTCATGTTTTTTTTAATAAAAATATTCATTTCTTTTTCGCGAAGAAAATCAAATTTATTTTTGCTATATTAAACTCTTTATAAGCTCACGAATGTCTCAAACTATCGATTTTATATTTTTCGAATATTCGATTACATGAAAATGGCCACGAATCAATTGGGAATCGTTGCACGAGTCGCTGCGCCCGAGAGCTTCGTCTAGTACAAAGCGGAGCCGCGTGGGGCGCGGCGAGCGCCACATGTACCGCGCGAGTCGCGTCACCGAGGGCCTCGCTCTCTTTATTTTTCGCACTGCACGGCGAACTCATCGTTCGGGCCGGAGTCCAAGGATCGGTTTAATTATCTCGGTAAGCGTCACGAACGACAGAGACCACTGTCACGAGCGAGTAAATCGTCTCACCTGTACTATTACAAAATAATACGAGAAAAAAAAGCGCGCGAACGCGATAAAATTTGAATTTAGAAAAGTGTTCGAAGCGACCTGTGCGCGACGAATAATCGCTTTGGCTCGGTAACACGTGCAACCTGGAAGTTATATACTCGGGCTGGTTTATAGTCGTACGGTGTTTCTTTCTCACGACTGCATCGGGTATTAGAGCGATAAGGATAATAATAACGCGACCGCGCGATGTGCCCTTATCGTGTCTGGACAAAGCTTCGACTTTTCCGTTGCGTTTATTTCTATTTTTATTTTCGTTCGACACGATTGAGCCTACGAACGTCGAGTAACGATATCAGCAAAGAAATCGTCGTTACATTCGTGCTGAAAATATATATTCGCAGCTCAGGTATACGCCGAGCCACTTCTACCGCTTCGAATTATAAAAGTATGATTGAAATTTTTATTTTTTTATTCATCGACCATAATTCGTGCATTTTGTGAATTTATGGTTTGGAAAAAACGACGATTTTTTGTATTTGGGAAGAAAAACAAAATAATTGCTAGTTTGTTGAAAAATATAAGAAAAAATATTTTTTTTGAATCGAGGATCAAGGTCCGTTGGTCGTTTATTTTTTGTTCCCTTGTTTTCAACGAGTAAATAGCGACGTTTGCGCAAGGTTGCATTATAGGATTCCCGGTAGTTTGAGTGTTATGCAGTCATATTTTTTTTTTCGATAAAGGACGGATTTGTACACGATGCAAGTTACAAACTACCGGATATCCCATGATCTACGCTGGCACAAAAATTGTCGTTCACTCGTCGTGCATGAGAAAAATAACATTGCCGATCAAACCTCATAATAAAGTAAAAAAAAAAACTTCTTAATTTTTTTTTCATATTTATCAAAACTAAAATTGATTTTTTAAAGAATATTTTCTTATCCTGTTAGAATCTAAAATATTGAAGATTTTTGTCTTTTTTTTACTAATTTTAAATACGATAAAACAAGAAAAATGAAAAATGAAAGAAAAAAAAAAAATTTTGGTTTTGATTTGAAGAATTAGAAAATTTTTGTAAATTTTTTTTTGTCGTTTAAGTAGCGGTATATATTTCATAAATGGAGAACAAACGAGAGAACGAGGATTCGCTGCACTATATGCAAGTCATTACGTGTCATCGACGTTTTAACGCGAGGACGAGACATTTTTTTTTTATTAAGAAATTGTGTACATAGCTCGAAGAGTTATCGATATATACGATCCGTTGTATCGGGAGAAATATCGGGGAAGGGGGAGAGAGAAACGAACGGGTACGATATGATTTCTTCGTACGCGAGACCGAGCGACGATAAAATAGAGATTAATTTCTTTGTTTATATATTGCTTACGTATCGAAGACGGCGTAGGCTCGAAGTCGTGCGGGGCGCTCGTCGGTTCTCCCTTCGTCTTTATTCACGTTCGGATAAACGTTAAAATTCCGAAACATGTAGCGATAAAAATATCTACGAAATAACGTTCAACCGATTCTCAATGGGAAAAGTAAAACGTAGATTTCCTCGTGCGCACGAGAAAAATAATAAAAAAAATTAAAAAAAGAAAATGGATAAAGAAGTTCCAGCGACTAGAGCGCGACGCGAGCGATGTGTACGGTACGCGAGACGGAACGCGACTGTGCGTCGAGCGCGGTGTCGCTCGCGTCGCTAGTGTCGTGTGCGTCGCGCCGTGAGGTGCGGGCACGTGGTTCTCCGGATTACGATGAGGCCACCAAACGCACGCATACACATGCGCGCGCGCACGCGCGTATAGGCAGAAAACGTCGGGAGCGAGCGCGTTTAGTCTGACGAACCCGAACGCGATTCCAAGAGTTCTGTCGTACAAACGAGGCGATATCTATCTATGTGGAATTAGCGCGCGGGAGGGAATTACGAAGAAAAACGGAGAGCGTCGAAGGAACGGGGCGGAAACGACGCGAAGGTTCACGAGGAGACACGTTTTGATAATAAAAAAAAAACAAAGGAAAAAAGCCGAAACGAGAGTTAAGAAGGAAGAAGCCGGAAGAATAAACTCTTTTGAATTGACTCGTTTTCCGCCATCGTCGATTACTTCCCGCCTAAAATATAAACTTCGTGCCGGGCTAACGCTCGACCGTAACATTGACACTCGTACGACCAATGACTCAGCTATCGCCTCGCTGTCAATTCCATCTTATCAGCGTTTCGATTTGAAAAATCATAAAACCACATAAAATAAGAATAAAGTTTAATTATTTAATTAAAAAATTTATAAATCCTCGGCAAATCGAATAAATATTAAACCACATCGTAAATGACCCAATAACACGAATCAATTAATCGATTAATAATTAATTCACATTAAGAAAAAAAAATTAATTAAAAAAATCAATACAATGAGCAAAAAATTAAATCCCTTTTTTTATAAATTCCCAGATATTTCACACTAATCCATAATAATCTAAAAAAAAAGACTAATTAATAAAATGACAAAAAGTTGATGATTAATTCTGCACCCTACCATGACAACACTGACAAAAAACAAAAACAATAAATTAGGAATACTACGATCCCGTTCGCATCATCGTAAGTTTATAAAATGTTCGTCTAGACGAGAGAGTGAGGGAACAACGTAAAGCTGCTGCTTCGACTCGACCGTGAGTCATGAATAATGTAATGGGGGTACCTAGTTGACGTTTTTTTTCTGTTTTTTTTTTCGTACTCTGTCTCTTGTTAAATAGTTTACTATTCCGCATATGTGTGCTATTTTAGTCTTCCTCTTTCTCCTTTCCCTCGAAATCGCTCTCGGATGTTCTCGCGACGAGCTTGTTAACGCCGAACATAAGGACATTTTTATCGGCCCTCATGTTAACGCGGGCTGCGGGCGCAGGTGAGGAAAGCAACGCTCGGGGAACGACTCGTTTTTAGGCGAGAGAAAAAGTTACAACGAATCGCGCGCGTGACCAAACAATTAAATTCCATAAAGTTTAATCGAGTTGGGCGATTGCAATAAATAAATAAATAAATAAATAAATAAATAAATAAAAATAAAAAATCTTTCGATTAAAATTTTTATTTTTGACAAATAATCATAAATTAATGAAATTAATAATAATAAATTGACGAGAAATAAAGTTGGAGCGTAAATTGAGAAAATAGTGCAAAATAATTCTTGTACGTTGAAAAAAAATAGAAAAAAACAATTATCGACCACCGCGTTTATCCTAGTTGACCCTAAACATTGTAAAGTGTTTTTATCGGCAAATTACGTCGATCGCTAATCGTTTTTTACAACGAGACCGACGAGCAACGACAATTTTTCCCCAACACGAAAATGTACTTCGAAATTAACGAAATTCTCGCAATTACGCGCGGCAATTTTCGATAACGTTTTTCGAGAGGCTGTAAATCATTTTTTATCGTTAGTTTCGAACTATCGAAAATTGATGGGTGTAATTATTTTTCTTTTTTTTCTCCCTCGAGAATTATCAAGTGATTTTTTTTATTTAAAAAATTGTTATGACAAACTATTGTTTCATTTTCTAAAATTTTGTTGCAAATTACCGCGTTTTTTCGTTTATTCTTATTCTTTGTTTATCCATTGTTTTCCCTTCGTTCAATATTTTAACGATTTTTTGACTAATTATTATTAAAAATTATTCTTTTTATTCCAAATAAATCCAATTTCTTTTCCACAAATTTCAATTTATTGTTCCATAAATCTCAAATTTTTATTTCCACATATTTCAATTTATTTTTCCATAAATCACAAACTTTTTTTTTTCATAAATTTTGCATTTTTTCCCCCCCATAAATATCAAATTTATTTTCTGTGACAAAAATACCTTAAAAAAGTATAAATGGCCGACGATCCGTTGTCCCTCGCGCGTGCACTTACGAGCGTATCTTATAATTTGTTTAATGAACGCGAGCACCGAGAACGTTAAACTGGTCGGAAACGAAGGGAACGAGCTTGCATATATAGCCAACGAAATCGAGAGGTAGTCATAGCGATTATCATCCCCCTCTGCTTCAATTTTCAACGTGGCGAGTGCCACCCCCTCTCCCCTTCCACCCTCGCGTCAAGTTTGCCATTATTAGATATTATTATAATCGCCGCGTGGCCGACGATAACGACGATCCGTTGATAAAACTTTACGAGGGGGAGGAAGAGCAACCACGAAAAATCATCCCCTTTTCGCAGCTGTCGATTCGAACAAATCGTTGTCGTTCGTTTTATTTTCCCCCTACCTAACGTTACTTTTCCATTTTTTGTTCTCCAAAAAAAAAGCACAGCAAAAATAAAAATAAATAAAAATTCGTTTTTTGCGGTTTGAATTTATCGACGGTTTGGAAATTTTTTCTATAAATTTTTGGGGGAAAGTACTGTTTTTACGTCTCGAGGATTGGAAGGAGAGAGAAGAGGGGCGAGGGTGAGAGGAAAAAGAAGAAATTCTTTAAAACCGATCCTTTGTTGGACCAAGATATGCATAAAGTGTGTTTGTGTGTGTGTGTGTGTAGTAAGAGGCCCATAGGTTAAAAGCGTATCTTGGGATCTCAGGAAATTCCTCAGGACCACGATCGTCACCCTCGTTTCAAAATCTAAGCATCTTCTTCCATTTATCTTTCTTTTTTCTTTTTTTTTAAACAATTTTTATAATTTATAAAAAATTTTATACAATTTTTCAACGGTTGGGGGTAGAATCAATATTTTTTTGTAAGGACGTTCAGGGAATTTTTCGAAACGTCGAAGGAAGGATTAAGAAGAAGGGATGGGGGTGCAGGGATGGAATTAAAAATTTTCCGTGGGATCTATTTGATCTTTAACGTTTGAATAGGAATTGATTATTATCACCGTGAAAGAAGACCGAGATGGAGGAAATGCTTCGACGTTATGAATAATTAATTGGGGACATTCATTGAGTGGCTTTAGGGGACCTACGACATGGCGTCAGCGTGAACGATCGAATTTCATTTTACTCGAGGCATTTCCATACCAAGCCGGTCACTCGTTTTTATTCATTTTTTTCTTTTTCGAAACTTAGTGAACCTTGAAAATTCGACGTTTGAATACTTTTCTAAAAAAGTTTTTAAACTTTTTCAAAAAAGTTTTAAAACTTTTTTGAAAAATCTCTCATTGTCGAAAAGACGTTCTTCATTTTTTGACAACGAATTAACAAAGATTTTGCACCGGTGAATGAGATTATTGTCGAAAAATCGACACGAACGTCACGATTTACAATTTTCAAGGAAAAATAAGAATAAAATTCATAAATGCTTGAAAATATGTTTTTTTTTTCTAGCTTAAACCATCACTTCCATCCCGTCGCTATTTCGAATGATTCGATCCTATCGAAATATTGAACGCAATGAAAAAAAAAGTCCCGTGACTATCTTTCATTTCGCCCAAATTTGTTTATTTTTTGCCCAAGTAAAAATACAATTTTTTTAAATTTAGTAATTTTATAAAAATTCCCCAAAACACTAATCCGTGTTGTACGAGCCACCTGACAAGAATACCCACTTGCTCATTTACCAAAGAATTTCTCGTATTAGAAAAAAGCTTGAAAAAATCGCTAAAAAAATTTGTTCTTTAAATTAAAATCGATCAAGATCCTGTCGCATTTATGGATTCGAATTTTTAGCCATCGCATCTCTCTCCCTCTCATTCTCTTTCCCGATGTGCCACTGTCGAACAGAATGTCATGGCAGAGCCGCGTCGGTCATTCGACAGAAAGGGGTCAAATGCTTGCATTATTCATTAACCGAATGCGAGCGTATTAGTCGTTGTGCGTTCGAGTAAAGGAAAGAAGAATATAAAAAGAAAAAAAAAGATTAAAAAAAAACGCTACGAGGTCTGAGACGACTGCGACGATGAATGACGACGTATCGGCTCGAGCATTGTAACAAGCCCATATAACACGCTCATGCCGAATCCAATGTGTGTACATGTGCTTCGTTCGAAACGACAAAAGTTCAGCTCTTATTATAGAAAAGAGTTTTCGAGGGAAGTGGAAGAGTCAAAGAAGAAGAGGAAGAAAAACAACATTAAACAAAATGTATAAGACGAAATAAAGACTCACCGGTTCTCGGGGTTTTGCGTTCAACTCGACGACTGCTTTCTGAAGCTCGCAGTTCTGTCTCCTCAATAACGATATCTGAAAAAAAAATGAAAAAAAATGAAAATTAAATAAGTATTGTAGAGTGATAAAGCGTCGAATATATTTTCTAATTCTTAACTGTGAAAGAATAATTAAGTTTATTTTTCATGGAGGAATTCTTATTATTGGGTTAATTTTTTTATTTTTGATACTCATAATTCGTTGAAATTCGCTGAAATTCATTTGAAAGAAAATATTAAATATTACGAATTTAGAAAATTCTGTTCCCAGTCGATTTTAGAATCCTGCAAGGATCGTCGTCCAGATGGGGAATATAATCTACGGACGAGGAGAATCAGGGAGGAAGGAGGGGTGAGAGAGGATAACGAACGAAAAGTTCTCGCAGGTAAAAATCGCTCTTAACGTACAGACGGTCGAGTCGGTCGACGTTCACCAGTGTGAGAAGCGATACCGAGCACGTCGGGGTATAAATATTGGTGACCGTAATCAGGAGGAAGTCCGGTGGGTCTCGCTGTGCGGGCAGAGGGGAAACGAGCGCGATGCCTCGGTTTCTGTTTGCTTTCCTTATCCCCGGGCCAGGTTTGTACTGCGATAACGGTCTCCGCACTGTGGCGATATCTATATACTTGTACCAGGTACTGTTCAACGCACCGCAAAAGACTCTCCGTTCCTCGCACGATCATTTTTACACTGGCTCGAGTCCAACAAAATTGTCATCGTTGAGGAACGAAAGATCGGTAGAATTTTATTTTTTTCCCTTCCTTTTGGAATTATAACGAGAAGGAAGTTAAATTTTCGATGCTCGAGGGAGTAACGATTGATCGTAGGATCGTGGAAATTTATACTCGATTTATTTAGAAAGAATTAAAATCGCAAGTTGCACATTTTATCCTCGAGGCTTTCTTTATTTTAATTTATTCGTGAAGAAGGATTTTCCAAAGAGTGTAAATTATTGAGACGTTTGTTCCCTAGGTTTGACGAAAAATGAGATATTTATCTTGTATCTCTCATAGAAACAATAAACGCACGAAAATTTCATAACGAGAATAAAATCGCGATGATAATTTATCTCGTTTCTTTCGAGGATAAATCTCGAGGCGAAGGATTTTCATGAATTTTTAAAATACTCGACTCGAGGTTAAATGAATATTGATCGAAAGAATAAAAATTATTGTGAATGTTAAATTCCCTCGAAGGAAAAAAAGAAAAAAAGAAGAAAAAAGAAGAAAGAAGGAAGAAGAAACGTTATGGTTATTGTCTCTCAACCGAACGTTGAATTTTCGACCTCGGTGAGACAAGAGCTCGAAAACCGCGAGATAAAACTACGATTGAATTGCAAAGAGCCCGAACGTTGCAATCCTTCGTATAATGTGTGCTCCTCGGTCTATTAAAACACAAGCGACATAACCGACGAGCGTTACACACACGTAACGCACCGAGAATATCGCATCCCATCGCTCTTACATTATTTCTCGACTAGTGATTCTCCCTCTTTTACTTATTCGCCGTTTCTCATCCTCGACGAGACGAGATAAACGAGATTTAACATATCTTCGAATTACTCAACACGCGAGGACGTATACACGCTCGAGATTATCGAGCAAAGCGTTTCTACATCGCGACAATTTAGCTTCGTAGTTGCGCGTTTAAGCGTGACTATACCATTGCCGACGAGTCAAATTGCGATCTCCGTAACGCCATCTACGCTCGAACTTCCTATTAGCAAACTCGAAACATAAAACGTGAGAAACGAAAGAAGCGTTAATTCGAACCAAATTCTTGGATCCAAAGTATGAAAATTTCGAGGGAATTTGCGTTTGTCTTTATCCGCGAAGGAGGGAGGGAACGAGAAGGATAGAGCGAATCGAGACCTTGTCCGAGTATTAAATGCATCCATAGCGATAAGCGCGTGTTTGATTTACACTTGGTCAAGATTATTAGGGAAACGGAACATCTGCTGAAATATTTGACGTCCAACCCCTAAAGGACGCTTATCGAACTTTCCACTTATCGCTCCCATATGCCATCTTCGTGGTAAAGTATGATTATTCTTCGAGCGGTGATTCCATTTTTTCTCCTGTGCGTGTGTGTGTGTGTGTGTGTGTTTTAATGTTATTACGATGTTTTTGTAATAACGGGTGTAAGTACCTCTGCGTCTTTGGAATTGAGGAGTTCTTGCAATTGTACGCATCGTTCGTTGGCTGCGTTCAGTTCTCTCGTACGTTCATCTGAAAAAATATATGGTGATGTAAATTATGAATCGTACGCGTGTATATGTACGCGACGTACGTAATTTTATTGCGCAATTGGGAGTAAGCGTGCCGTATATAGAGTTAAACAAAGCCGTGCCCTTTCGCAATGCTCGAGTTAGCGTGAGGTATTGTATGCTAATTTCGTGAAAAGAAAAAAAAATGGTATCATGGTAACTCGATACGAACGAGAAAATATTTCGTATTTCCCGCTCGCACGTGATTACGTGTCGTCGTAGGTTTTATCGGTCGGTGATGCAGAGTTGTTATTTTGACAGTCGTAAGAATGTATCGCGAAGGACACGAAAGATATTATGGAAATGGAAGGAGATCGAATGTTTCAGGGCCAAGGTCGTTGATATATTCTCACCCGTTTCGTCGACGATACCCTCGGTAAGTACTTCCTTCGTGAAACTCGTGATCTGTCCCGTCAAATTCGATAGACCCGAGAGCCTATCACCGAACCACGCCATTTTACACGTCGACAGTCGTTGTCAGACGTGAAAATTGATGATTTCACACACGCACGTAATCCGGAACTTCGGAGACTCGTGTCACGATGCGAAGAGACACTTTGAACGAGGCGAATATTTACGAAAATACGAAAAAAAAGTCTATCCCGCTGGCACTTTGTGAAAAACACATACACATCACGGTGTCGGTTCAGCACGTTCGGCAACGTGATAAATTGACACTAGGGAAGAAACATTAGTAAAATTCCTAAGCTGTAGCAGTGTTTTTGCTACGTGTTTCGTGCGTTTGCCGCGGGATGGCGCCACCTACGTGGGCTAGGAGCACGCGTATCGGCACAGTTCTCTGCCGAACCTGGTAGGGTAAAGAAGTGTCGTGAGATTTGTGCCCAGCGCAGAGACGCGACGCTACTAATAATTTCTACACGTTAGAGGATCGTTTTTTAAATAACGATGCAATCCCGTTCCAAGTATCGAAGCGAGTTATATCCAATACATTTTCCGGCATTTCCCGACGGAGTGAAAGAACCCAAATTTATTTCGATTACGACAACGTTCCTAGAATGTTGATAAATAAAAACCTATTGACGTATTTGGCGGTAAATATACTTGCATACGTTCATTCCCATAACAACAAAAACAATTTTCCTCGAGTTTCGACACGATCGTGCGCGCGTAAAGTTTCCGAACTCTTCGCTTCGACACCCAGAACAATGTTTAAAATGTTTTCATCGAGTGCGAAGTGCTTGCCCGCGGGACGGACGAGAAGAAGAATGGGTCGAAAGACAGAGCCAAGAAGTTTCGAAGGAAGAAGGGTATCGGTGTGCGTGGCGCGCGCGAGACCCCTCAAACGGCGAAGAAGGAAGGAAGGAGAGACCGGACAAACGCCGGTGAACAGCGGCGTAAAGTCATACTGTAGGAATCCTCCTCCGCGCTCGGGACTCACTCGAGCTCTCTCAGTCTGATCCAAGCCACTGCTCGGGTCAGCAACTCCGTGCGGACTCCGTACGTTACCAGGCAGTTGTGTGTGTGCGCGCCGCCGCGGTGCGTCGTCGTCGTCGCACCAAGTTTAATACAAAATTTCAGCTCGCGCGAGAAGTTTCACCGGCTCTTTTTATCGTCCGCCAGACGTTTTAGTTTCTCGATACGTGCGCGATTATCAATCCTACAACTCGTAAACGTGACATTTTATCAAGCTGAGTACCCGAAATCGCCTCGTCAAAAGTTCGTAACGAATACAGACAAAGAACTAACCAAACAACAGATCTGGACGAAAGTAAAAAATAAAAATAAAAAAACGTTTAAAGTATACAACTCTTTTTTGTCAAACAAACGCTCGACGTGGCGAGAATAAAACTTTAATAAAGTACCTCTCCTCTCTTCGCCGTTTCGAAATTATCATTATTATCCAAATTTTAAACGCGACGACGCACGTTGTTTATGTTTTCCAAGTGACGTGTCGCGAGTGAGACATTGAAGCGGTGCAATAAAGTTAAACGAGAGCGCCGAATAAACGATGAACCAGTGGGAAGATTTTTCATCCAAGATCGAGGACGAAAATTGCTGACGGGGAAAACGACGAATGAGCCACGAGAGAGGTAATTTTCACGGGCTTGCATAATAATGATAATGACAACGTTACGATATTCCCTTTCCCATTGTTTCTCTCCTTGCCTACTCTATATACCTATATATATACATTAGAATAATGCTGCGAAGCGTGATATTGGCGGTGGAGCGATCGAGTCTCTCGTCGAGCGTTGCTGCCGCGGCAGTTGCCAATGCTGCTCTGACGACGAGAGATGCGAGAAGATCCGGTTGTCCCGGCGAAAGACCGGGGACTCTCCAGTGTTCCTCTTCTCTCGCCGGTTCGTGTATACGTGTATACACACTTTGTCCCTGTATAGCGGAGCCTCTAAGCATCGGTACGGCGGCCGCTCGTGTGGGGCCGGAACGTTTGCTGCACTCGTCTCGTACCGGAGAGAGACAGAGAAGTGTTGCCGGCGTTGATCTTGGAACTCCCGGTACACACACGGAGTGTGTGTCGCGCGGAGAAGGAACGCCCGCGGGCAATCTCCACTTCGAGGTCACGCTGTCCTCGCGCGCGGTTTACCCCGACATTACGTACATATATATATCGTATACATTTATAAATATATATATATATATGCAGCCAGTATTCTCGTTGCGTGAAAACACCATGTGTCTGGTACCGAGCGGAGGCGAGACTTTCCGAAACGGCATCACTCTCGATGTCATTTGACTTCTCGTATTAAATTAAAACTCACGAGAAATTCCAATAATGCTAATAATACAATTTTCAATCGATATATAACACCAAAAATTCATAACCTCGTTAAAAATTATTCCCTTTTTAATCTAAAAACGAAAGTTTACGATCAAACCTTTATTTTTCTTCGCATTTTCCAGCTTCTCGAAATTCATTCGATTAAATCCTCGTTGTAAAAACGATTTTTTTCTTCATCGTTACGTATCGTAACGATCGAAGCACGTATACTTTAATCTCCGATTTTTCTCTCGTTCGAAGTGAAGCCCTCGTCAGCGTTCGTTCGCGTTACGCGAAGATTCGCCGTACCGCGGCGTTGAGCGTGTCGATTGTCCCCCGGAAACGAGAGAAACCCGCGCGCACACACACACACACACACACATTTACCCATAGAAGACACATTGTATCGCCGCGTTATTATTGCCGACGCGTGAGAAGAGGATTAATTAGCCGAGGGCGTCTCTAAGGAGTGTGTACGATTTCTCTCTTTTTCTTTGCTTATTTTCTTCATTTTTTTTTCCCGTATCTTTATCGAGGTTGCATCGGGGTTAGATGCGTGCTACCGTACGTATGGGCTGGAGGGGAGGGGGAAATTCCGTGCGAACTGTGCATATCCGGTGTGTGCCTCCGTAGCATGTTTACACGTATCATTTAATAGTTATTACAGTGATATATATATATATATATATATATATATATATATATATATATATATATATATAATTTGCTCGTATAAAAATTCCAATCTCACGAAAGCAACGCAGAACTGTGACGAGGCTGCACTCGATATATATATATATATCGAGTACAGCCTTGTATATATATATATATGATAAATATAAATCTGTAATATGTATGTAGATTGAATTTTTTTTTCAAGGTCATTGACTTGGTCGACAATTTCTCACATTAATAAGAGAAGCATGGCGGTAGCTAAGGGGGTAAAGAGGGTAGGACGGGATTATCGGAATCGAGCCGGGGAATAATATTGTTTTCCCCCGTCTCTCGAACGAGACTCGCGAAAGTTCGGCCACTCGAAACGCTTTTGGTATTTCCTAATTGGAAGGATACGATGATTTCTTGTTTTAACGTCTGATGTGCAAATTTTCACGGAATTGCGCTCGTCCAATTGATCTCGTTAGCTTTATAGGATATTCGCACGTATATAAATAAATATATATATATATGTATATTTGGGTGTGTGAAAATTACAATGAATAAGTCATAAGGAAAAAAAAAAAATATAATTAAAAAAGAGAGATTTTGTTTCGTGAATTTTTCGAGAGTTCTTCTAGATAAACAGCCCGTTGTATTTTTCGTGCTGGTCGAACGATTTTTGTATTCATCTTGTTTCTTGGGTTTTTTTTTATTATGTTTTTTATTTTTGTTCTTTCGAACGCGCGTAGGTGCGGATCGTCGATGTCAGAAACGAAATACGAGATAATTAATCGATATATTTTTTTTTCGTTTTTTTTTCGTTTCTCTTTGTCTTACGTTTGTTTTTAATTTCTTGACGAGAGTCTCTCGCGAAGGCTCTCGCGAGATAAACGCCGCATTAGCATAAAAAAGTCGTTGCTCTCGTTCGTGTCCAAAACTAATACGTCGTTATAATAATAATCATTATTATTATTATTATTATTGTTTTTGTTATTATTATTATTCTCGTTCCGTACAAGGTCCGAAATCGAGAGTTTCACGTTGAACCCGTTCTCGTTTCTATTTCGATGCCTCGACGAGAAAGACTGAAAATTAATTACGAATTGATTAATTTAAATTGGTAATAATAATAATGATAATTATGACGATCGTTGTAAAGTATTTCGCGTTATGGAATTGGCTCGCCCGTTTTAAATTCGTGGAAGAAACACGGAGATGATTCGAGCTGAATTCGAAACGCGATTCTCGGTCGCGTGACTTGCTCTCAAATTATAAATTATCCATACGATATTGCGAGTCCGAGACGATAGGAGTGGTGGGAGTCCGGTGATATAGCGAAGGAGAAGGCGAGAAACTCTGTCTCGGACGAGGCGACGAGAGATAGAGAGAACTATGAACTAACGGTAAATAAAACGACGAAGTAACGGCGAGTTTCGTCGCGAGTCACCAAGCCACTGATTTATATATATATATATGTGTATGTTATAAATGTATATACCGGGTGTCCGAAAAGTTTTGGAGCGCCTGGTGCCTGCGTGTAGCTGGTGGTCTCACGAATGCACGTGCGAAGTTTGGACGCTCAATTCACAATAGTTTTTAAATGAGAGACGTTCTAAGTTTTCCGATCAGTGAGCTGGAAGCGGTTGCGTTCGAACGCGGCCGAGAGGTAAGCGACGCGTGTTTACAGTTCGAAGGGACATTCAGCGTCGTCGGCTCGAGAACAGTGTGAAGAGACGGTCGTTGTCTCTTTAAACTTCCGACACGCGGCGTGATTTTCTCAATCGCGGCTCTTTGATTGGACAACTTAGAATGTCTCCCGTTTGAAAACTATTGGGAGTTGAGCGTGCAGACTTCGCACGTGAGTTCGTGGCAACGTCAGCTACACGCAGGTACCGGATGATCCAAGACTTTTAGGACACCCGGTATATGCCTGGTACACCATAAGCATACGTAGACAGTGGAGAAGGAAAGCAAATACGAGCCGGGGCTCGAACCAAACTAAGGAGCGATCTTTTTCGGTTTCACGAACGGTAGGCGATAAATTTGCATCGTGAGCTTTGCGAACCCGTTGAGAGGATATCGTGGCGAAAAGACTAGGCGAACGAATTACGACGACGTGGACGTGGTTGAGAAACTTGAAAAAAAGAAGAATTAAAATAAATTCGTTACGAACTTAATTCTCGCGTGATCTCTCAATCAGGTTCCTTGAGAATATTCAAGCGCCAACGTGGTGTATAATGTTGCCATATAAACATGGACATAATTCTGATACGATCGATAAGAATAGTGATTAAAAAAAAATACGTTTTGGAAAAAAAAATAAGACAAGACATTTATTTTCTCTTTTTCTCTGTGATTCACTTTGACTCTCGAGAGAAATATATTTTTCTGAGCGCGTATATCCTTGTGAAAGGACCGTGTTCTTTATGCTGTCTCGAATTATTTCGTTTTTTCCTTCTTCTCTCTTTGAAATATCTCACGTGTATTTCAGGATGAGACGTTGTATCGTTCATACAGGATTTAACGAGATCTCCTGGCCGATGGGCTCTCTCGCGGTCAGTGATTCCTTTTAGGACGAGACGCGGACGGTTTTCTTTTTTTTTCCGGAGGATTTTTTTTTCCTCGCGTCGTCTCGCTCATTAGCTTCGTCCGCCACGGTTATTCTATCCTTAACATCCCAGTGGAATCTTTGAAGCGACAGACGTCGTTTTTGCTGGGCTTTTCGGTTGATTTCGCCGACTGAAGCGCTTCGAGACGTGTTTTCTATGTATTAGGAAAAACGGAAGAAGATGAAAACTTTTCCGCCATTGCGGATTTTGTTCAAATTATGTTTTTTTTAAAGTTTTCACCGACAAATTGCAACAAACCGTGATTCAAAATGTGATATTCACGTTGTACGGGAAAATTCCGATTTCGTAACGTCCAACTGAAGGTTTTTAGGACTAAAAAAAATTTTGCCCTTCGCCAGGTGCTGATAGTCGATATTCGTGATTTACTTTTCTGACTTTAGGGGGTCTGGGAGGGGACAACATTTTTTTTTCACCAAAAACACTTTGTTGGGTCATTTCGGAATCGAAAATTTCCCGCGTAACACGAATATGATGATTTAAAGACGGTTTGGAGCAAAAAAAATTTGACCCCATCCTAGGTCATTTTTTTCACGTGACCCACCCTATGGATCCTGAAAATCGCGATTTTCGAAGTGTCGCCACGGCCACAAAAATTGAGCTATCCGGATGTTCCTTGGCTGGTTCTCGAGTGCTCGGCGAGCTCTTCAAAAAGTTACTCGTGAAAATTTCTGTACGACGAACAAGAACGGAGATACAGCATCGCGAAAAGTCCTATTTTTGAGGTTTCGCAATAGCCATCGAAATTGGCCACATATTCATTCCGGTGAATTTGAATCCTTTCTCAAACTCTGACAGTCTATGCCCATCGCAAAAAGCTGAAAAAACTAAATTTTCGTTTTTTTTCGCCTTTTGATGAACAAATTGCAACAAATCAAAATTAAAAATGTAATATTCCCGTCCTACGGAAAATTTTTATTCAACTACACACATATACATATAACATAACTCGAGTATACAAAAAAATACTTTGTGCCCCATCTATATACTTATCCTCCCAGACCCTTTTCTGCCGTCTTAATCGTCTCTTCTTCTTTTTTTTCCTATAAAGGATTCCGTGTCGATGCTTTTGAGGATGAGCGGGACGTGGAACGTCGACGAGCGCTGAAACCCGAGGCAAAAAAGTCAACCGCGGAAGGAAGTCCAGCCACGTGCTCGCAGTTCTCTGAACCGGAAGAGAGAAGCTAAATAAGTATATATATATATATATATATACTCATCATCAATAAGCGAAAGAGCAAGAAAGAGTGAGAGAGGAAGAGAGATAGAGAGAGAAATAATCCGATAGTGCGATGGTGGTCGAATGGCTGTGTCCGGGATTGAGGCCGACAGGAACACGAAGACCTCGTCTTCTTCACTGCAAAGTCATCCTCCTCGATGAACACGAGCTCATGCAAGATGTTCTGGTGAGTACCTAAAAAAAATTCAATATTTCCATCACGTGAAAAATATTTATAAACGAAAATATTAAAATCTCGACAATTTTAATTCATCGAAAAATAATAATCGTAACAATTTTAATTAAACATCAAAATACAGTAAAAATCTAATGAATACAAAATTAATAAAAAATATATATATATATATTCGTCATCTCCTTTGCAAAATTTTGAAAATATTACTAAAAAATTAATTTTTCATTTTTATCGTCATAAGAACGTTTGATTTATTTTTATACGTTAAAACGTGTCTCGTATACGTTTTATCATGAATAATCGAGGAGTCTCGATAAAGTCGCCAACAGACCTTTCCCACCGCGTAATTTCGTACATCGGACGCTCGAAGGGTTGAAAGCTTTCTGGCACATTTACTGCCCGGCTGCATTCTCCCTTCATAATTAATAAGTGGTACACTTTCTCTCGTATTACGTAGAGAGAGAGCCGATAAAATCGAACACCCCGCGTTTATATATATATATATAACATGCACTCCGGTGATTGCGAACGTTTGCAAGAAAATTCGCTAACGTTTTCTCCAATAAATTACGCTCGATTAATCGCAGTGGTGGAGGAGGAGGAGGGGGGGGGGAGATATTAATTTTTTTTCTATTATTTAACTTAGCTCAAAAATATTTATCGTAATTATTATCACATAAATTATTCATAATTCAATAAAATTTGATAAATAATTGTCTCGAAACAAAAAAGTACGGTAAAGAACGATAAAATTAGAAATAAAAATTTTGCAAAAAATTCTTAATCATCGAGAAAGGCGAATGGAAAAAATTTCTTTAAGTAATTAGAAGAAGAAAAAAAAAGCTATTTCGTTACCGAGGGAACGATGGAACGTGCGTCGTGTATGAAATTTAATCCTCTCGCCTGCACTCGGGAGAGCTTTATATATTTGGTTCGTCTGCGGCGAGAACGAAATAGCGTGGCATGAGTGCAGTGCAGGAAGAGGAGGAGGTGGATGCACTATCACGAGAGATGGCAAATAGTCTCGTTTCCAGGTCTCTCTTAGCTCTACGTTCGGTAGAATCAACGGATTCGTCCATTCATCAACTATCACCGGCTCTCGGTATTCTCGCGATGTGTGTTCGGAGCTTGAGAATACTCTCTCTCTCTCTCTCTCTCTCTCTCTCTCTCTCTCTCTCTCTCTCTCTCTCTCTCTCTCTCTCTCTCTCTCTCTCTCTCTCTCTCTCTCTCTCTCTCTCTCTCTCTCTCTCTCTCTCTCTCTCTCTCTCTCTCTCTCTCTCTCTCTCTCTCTCTCTCTCTCTCTCTCGCTCGCTCGCTCGCTCGTACACAGACACATACACTCTCGGTATTATTTTCGCGTCCTCTTCCTTCTTCGCTTTTCTCTGTCGAGTCTCGTTTTGCCATCGGGTCCTCTCATTTCGCCGAGTGGTTCGCGCGCTCTCGGCAAGACGCGCTACACGGGCAATGCAACGTCCGCGGTGTGTTCCATCTTCGCGATACTCTCCGCCGCGAATAGAGATGGACCACGAAAAAAAGAAAAAAGAAAACTCGAGGAAAAAACAAAAATGGGACAGTAACGAAAAAAAAAGAAGGTCGCGAATAATCTCGGTCTATCGAGAGCATTCGCTCTCGATAGACCGAGCATGATATGGTAATAAAACGACGATAATAACAATAAATAACAATAAATAATAAATAACAAGGATAATAATGAATAATGAATAATATTTAAAAAAAATCATTTCAACGAAAATTGAGTCGACCGTTTTATTATAAAAAAAAAAACAAAAAACGAAAAACAAATTTATAACAATAGTAACAACAATTATTATTTACATCAGTATTATAAAAACAAATTTAATCCGTCGCATAGGGGAGAATGGGGGAATTGGAGCCATGTAAGGAAAAGTTTAAAAAAAAGTAATTTATTGCAGTAATTATTTATGGTTTTCTCTATTAATCAGTCTTTTGATAAATAAACTTTCATTTTTATGAAATAGAAACTTTCTCCTAATTGTTTCAGGGAGTGAAAAATTAAATTTAAAAAAATGTGTCTGTGGCTCTCATTACCCGACGTAGTGGGTAATGGGAGCTAGAAACTAACCAAATTTAATAACTTGTTAAGTAAATTTTATTAGTAGTAAATATGAACATTTACCATATGATAAACTAAGGAACATATAGTTAACCCAAATATAGCCTTTTTAACACGTAGGAATTAAATGTAGGAAAATTAATATGTTCTTTGCTTTGATCTAGACGAAGCAAAGATCACAAATATAATCTTTGGGATCGTCACAATTCGAACACTCCGCACGAGCCCATTTTCCACAGGTTCTACAGCGTTACCATAGCTCGTTATGTTTTCCAACGTCAAAACATATCACCCACTCATTTTCTTCATCCGAGTATTCAGGTAATGCTCTCTAGCTCCCATTACCCCGTAGGGAATAAGCATTTCGAATTAAATATAATAATATAAACAAATTATGTTGTAACTTATTTTTTATACTTCCAAACCAAAGTACATGAACTAAGCTACCGAATGAACTCGAAAAACAATTAAATAAGAAAACTTTAGATACTTACTTTGATTGTGAGAAAAATATTTTTCTTATAACGGGAGGACCCAAAATACGTTTGTGGTCATTGCCGTTATACTTGTGGCACTGAAGCAGCCATCGGCAGTCGTATGACACGATCGAAGTTTAAGTAAAGGTATTTTGGTTGTTTCGAAACATGTCGAGCGTTTCTAAGTACGTTTTTGGCGCTAGCTCCCATTACCCGCTAGCCCCCACTGCCCCGTTCTCCCCTATAAGATAAACCTTATCCACCCCTCCCTCCTCTCCCCCACGAACGACCGAACGAACAACGTAAAAAAACAAAGACTCGTAAACAAAACAAAAAAACGAAAAAAAAATATAATATTTTGTTTCCCTATTTTCATACATTAATTTTTATATCCCGCGCATTTAGCCGATAAGTGTATTTCGCAGGCTTGTCGAGAGAAAAGATTAGGAAGCGATGAGATGACTGAGGGGGAGTAAAAAAAAAATATGGAGAGAATGGGAATAACGGGTAAAAGGGGCTAAGTAAAGGTGTACGAAAAGGAAACTATAACTCGCGGCTGTTGTAGCGCGCGAAACACGCGGGGCTGGCAAAGGGATGGGTGAGGGTTTGGGGGGGGGGGCGTAAGGTAGGGTGAGAGAAAGAGTCAGAGAGTGAGAGGGCTGTGGAGAGAGGGGGGTGGGGGACAGAGTTAGTACATACGTTATATACATTCCATGCCCGAGAAATACCTATCATACCCTCTGTATTCCCGCGGCTATGGTAAGTAATACCGGGGGAGAAGGAACATCAACGAGAAGCAGAGAACCTCGACTCTCGTGGTGAACAAGCATATTCGGGCTCTCTCTCTCTCTCACTCTCTCACTCACTCAGTCATTCTCTGTCTCTCTGTCTTTCTCTCTCGTTCGCGCTCCGTTACTTCTCTGTTATTAGATGATATACGAAAATTGGCGTGCCCACCACCCTCTCCGAGGGCTCGTACCCTAGTAATTCACGCGGCTTTTAGGACTCTGTCTTTTCTCTCTCTCTCTGTCTCTCTTTCTCCTTACTTTTTTTTTCTTATTCTTTCGCTGTTCACTCGACTTCACGAGCTCCCGGCGAACAGTTCTCTCGCTCTCTCTCTCTCTCTCTCTCTCTCTCTATTCTCAGTTTCTCTTTCGGAACAGGGAGGAGTTTAGCCCGAGGGCACTCTCTTTCTCTCCCTCTCGATTCTCCGCCAGTTTTCTCTTCTCTCTTCCTTTTACATTATTCTCTCGCGGCTTTCGCTTTGCTCTCGTGAACCCTCCAGGCCCTCAAAACCCACGCTCTTTTCCTCCCTCTCTCACTCACAATCTTTCTCTGTTCCTCCCTCTCTCTCTTTCGCTCCCTCTCTCTCTCTCTCTCTCTCTCTCTCTCTCTCTCTTCGTATATATTACTGTACACACATCTACATTGCTCCATTTATCTCGTATTCTCCCTCGTTTGTTGCCACAGACTCTCCCAATTCTCCCTACCTCGCACTCCCCCACCCCCTTCCTCCGGTCTCGCTCTCTCACTCTCTTCATCTTTCAGTACAGGATCTCTCGTATAGATTTCCGAAGTTGCCCGTTGTCGGATTTTCTGCTTCTGCTGCACTCGACGATATTCGCCGCTTGCTTCCTTTCTCCCTCCTCCTCCCCCCAGCCTCCTCCTCTACTCCCACCCACCCTAACTCCCTCTTTCCTCCTCAAGCTTGGCGGCAGAGTCTGCGATCTGCTCTCGTTTCGCTTGACCACTGTCGATCGACAGACGGAGAGAGAGAGAAATGTAAAAAAAAAGATCACAGTCGTATCGCGGCAGAAGCGAGCAACAGTCACAACTCTGTCATTAAATAAACGCGGCGAAGAGGGTTACGTGCGTGTACCCCGTATTATTCTAAATGGATGAGAATAAACGAAGGAAAAGAGAGAGAGAGAAATGAGACGAGAACGGAGAACAAAAAAAAACAATAAATGGTTATCAGGTCGGTGGGTTGGGGTGGGGCGGGGGGGGGATGCTGCTCTCGCGCGCGTGCGTATAGTTCGCTCGACGTTGTTGCCGCGGCGATGTGCCGAATACCGCGAATACGACCGTGCAGAAAGAAAACGTTTAGGCTCACTTTTACCCTCGAGCAGTTACAGCCCCATCCCCCCACTCCACTCCACCTCTCGCCCGCATACAATTTTTAAATTCCTCACCGAGCGTTTCTCACCCGGGAGTGCGTACGAGAATTATAATCTCGTTTAGCGCGATACGTCGTCGCGAGACGTTTCATTTCTTTACACTACGTTCTTCATTTTCGTTTGTTTTTGATGTTTTTTTTTTTCTGTTCTTTTTTTTTTTCGTTCCTCGCGACAAGAATTTTTCATTCGATTTTCGCGTTGATTCAATTTGTACGCAGCCGGACGAGAGGATTTTCGTTATTTTTTACAAGGTGAAAAAAAACATTCTCTCTTTTTTTTTTGCAAATGTTTTATTTATAATTAATGAGTTTATAATTTGCCCACACTTACGTATCTCGAGCAGCATATGTTCCGAAAATGCGTATAATCCACGTTGAATATTAATACAGTTGATATGCAATTTTTCCGACGAATCAATTATTATCAGAATATTACGAACAGAGAGAGAGAGAGAGCGAGAACGAGTCAGTCAGACAGACAGACAGACAGAGAAAAGGGGGAGAAGTTTCGGGGTAAAACGTATAGAACGAGAATGAGGCAATAATCCAAACTGCTGCTTCCCCCCCCCCCCCCCCCACATATCTCACCAGTCAGTCGTCTCGTTATACTCTCGTTCCCTACTGTCGCTCTTGATGAGAGAAACTTTATCACTCTCCTCCTCCTGCCCCCCTGCTCTTCACTCTTGCGTATGCGACAATGGGAAAACCTCCATCGTTTCCGCAGATCGGCTAATGTATACATACATTTATATATATATATATATATATATACCGAGTATATATATATATATATATATAATCGGTATATAGACAGTAATAGGTCGTTCGCACGCTTCGACGACCAGAGAGGATCGCAAAAGTTTCCCGCCAGTCAAATTAAAACGCCCCTTCTTCGAGCCACCCCCTCCCCCTCCTCGCCCGCCCCTTTTGCTTCTGTCGCCGCGCATTTTCATCGTCGTCGTCGTCGTCGTCGTCGTCGTCGTTCTCGTCTATTATAATTACGTCGGATCGTACTCGGTGTGTCCCCTCCCTCCCATTCACTCATAATTTTTGAAAGGGGGATGAAAATTTATTCTTCTCGTGCCGGAAACGTTTCTCTCGTTAGTCCTCCCGCGTTTCCTCGCTCTTTTCTTCCACCGTTCTTCCTCCGTTCTTCTTCCGTTCTTCTTCTTGTATTTTTTCTTCGTGTTTTCATACGGCGATAGAAAAACAAAAGCAAAGAGGAATAAGAAAAAAATTGAACGAACAACGGTATATATACAGGCGTCGCGACGAATCGCGACTCCTTTCTCTCCCCGTCCTTTCCGCCTCGTTTTTGAACAATTATAATTAATGCGTTCTAATCTAACGTAATCTAATCTAATCCAATTAATTGATTCTACCAGCTCGCGAAACGAAGAGAGTGAGAGAGAGAGAGAGAGAGAGAGAGAGAGAGAGAGAGATGAGACTCGCGAGGTAATTTCACGCGAGCTTCGAGGATGCGCGCGCACAGCTAATTTAATAATTTATTGCAACGCCTCGTCTGTATGTGTGTGTGTGTGTGTGTGTGTGTGTTTGTGCGATTTATAAATCGCGATGTACGTTATTATTATTATGATTATTATTTCGATTACGAGATGTGTGTATAAAGTCGAGATAGAAAGAGAAAGAGGGAGTGAGAGAGAGAGAGAGAGAGAGAGAGGGTGCGTCCGGGTTGGTAACGCGCGAGCAAAAAGTAAAATTATATACCGCGCGTTCTATCGATCCGTTTTCTTTTCAATGGTTTTTTTTTCTTCTTTTTTTCTTGTTTTTGATTTTTTATTTTTATTTCTCAACGTCGTTTGATAAACGATAGAGCGCGCGCGCGTTCGCGCGAAGACGCTTCCGGGCCGGCAGCTGGAAGACCGGTCTCTCGTCTCGTGGCGTAGGACGCTCTTGATTTGAATTCTTCTTCTCCATGGGACTCGATCTATACATCACTTTTTGTCTCTACTCGTTTTATACGGCAGAAAATAATGTTTCCTTTATTCTTCTATTGAAATATAATAATAATCATAATAATAAATAATAATAATGAATAATAATAATAAATAATAATAAAAGAAATAATAGATTAGATCAGATTTTCCGAGGAGAAAATATTCCGATGGTCCATATTGCCCCCCAATACCTACGCTTGAAGATCTCGCGGCTGGCGTATCAAGATAATTCGTTCTGCGCGCGCGACTGGATCAACGCGTATGCGTTTAACATCCCCTTTTCCGGCATAACCAGATATTCCACACTCTCTCTCTCTCTCTCTCTCCCTCTCTCTCTCTCTCTCTTTTAAATCTTTCGTTATCTCGCTCTGTCTTGCATTACACACGACATCCGCGTCTCTTGTGTAGGTGTTATATATGTCATATATACGTATTTATGGAAATAGAGCCAAAGGGTCTTTAAGAAAGAGCGAGAGAGAGGAAGAAAGTTCGTATACACCCCCGGCGGTATTACCACATTATTTATGTGATATCTCGCGCCTCCAGAACCGAGGAGATAACAAGTTTATAGAGTGCGCTACCTATGAGCGTGTGCCCTCTTCGTCTCCTCTAACGCTTCTATATATATTTATATATATATACGTATTTGTATGTAATACTTATATATATATATATATATATATAAGTATTACATACGAATACGCATGAACGCATAGAACGGATTTAACGACGGGAGTCTATGAGCTATTCCGTATAATCCGAGAAAGCAAGATAGAGATAGAGAGAGAGAGAAAGAGAGGAAGTAAGAATGAGAGAAGGAGAGAGTGACTCGAGCACCGGGACATTTTGATACGTTTTATTTGTGGGTGTAAGTATCGCCGACACTTGAGACAAAATATATCCTCTCGAGGAGCGAGGAGGAATATCGAATTTAATATCAAAAGAATTTTATCACAAACGACAATATATTTATTTATATCTATTTTCACAAATTCTTATTTATCTATCGACGATCGGACAAGGGACTGTCGTAAATTATTCAAAATAAAATTAAAAAAAAAAAAAAAACTTAAAACGCAATTTTAAGCCTCGGCATTTTCATCGTAAACGCGACTAAATAATCCGATATGAAAAATAACGGTGTTTATATCGACTTGTCGTATAAATTGAAAATTCTAAACGCAGGAAAAACATGACGAGTTGTACGTTTTTACATTTTTTTTCTTCTCTTAACTCCACTCGTATTTGAATAATTACGCGTCGTAATTATTAATTGTTGATAACGGATAATATATGATGTATAGGTATATATAAAAGTATATAAAAAAAATATATATACGCATAAATATTAGTATTTTTATTTTTATTTTTGCTGTTCGCTAATGGCTGTTTGTTCTCTCCCCCCCCCCCCCCCCCCCCCCTATTACCCCTTTTCTCACGGTTATGTACCGAGAGTCGTGTATAGATGAGATTTTGCTCGTTAGTAAAATCGGGTGCTAATTAGCGAAGCTCGTAGTTCCCCGAGCGTATTATACACACACACACACGCGCACACACACACACACACACACACACACACACACACACACACACACAGAGTTATATATATATTTATTTATTTATGTGTGTGTGTGTGTGTGTGTGTGTATATATATGGAAATGCGTTTCTTGTCGAAACGCTCCCGGGCACGTCAAAAGTTAGACGTATACCGCCTTCCCCTCGTCGAAGAACGTGGTTATGGTAATATCGTATCGCGTAACGATATCGAGAGAGGGACTTGATAGACAGATCGTTCGACACGCTATATCGAAATCATTATTTTCAAAATCGATCGAGGGATTCCGATATCGATAGTTAAAAATCTTCGATCGAGGTAACAAAATTCCGAAGGATCGTTGCACGGATCAATTTTCCTCGATATACGAAAGTTCGAGCCTGAAAAACAATATTTAAAACAAATATTTTATACGAGTAAAGAATTGAATTTCGAAATTCTATCGTATAGAACAAAATTTTGCAATTAAATAAGATAAATTCTTAAATCAATTGAAATATTTAGTTCAAAGGAAATTGTTGATTAAACGAATTTCTAAAGTTACAATTTTTTTAAATTAATTAAAAAAAAATACAAAAATGATAATTAATTGAAAATTTTTAATCCCAATCCGAAATCGTTGTAGGCGTTGGACGAAAGCGGGCGCCACGACGTTAGCGAGCGAAGCGCGAAAATGAGAGGCGAGAAAAAATCTTGCGACAGGACCTTGCGCGAGAAGAGGTTTACAAGCCTGTCCTGTTTGAGGCACGCACGCAATCCCAAAGAGATTATTACTCACCTCAAAAAGGTGGTATGCTCGTCTGTCTCTCTGGCTCTGACTCTCTGTCTCTCTCTCTCTCTCTCGAGGTAGTGAGAGAGAGAGAGAGAGAGAGATCGCAGACTTGTTCCAGACCATCGTGTCCAAGTCCACTTTTCATCTTATCTCTCTCTCTCATTCACTCTCTCTTTCATTCCGTCAGTCATTCCCGGCCGTCAACGTGTGTAATTATACAGAGCTTCGATTACTCGCCAATTCTTCGTACGGACCTTCCAGTGACCTTCCACATAATTTTCAACCGTTCGTGCGGCAAGGTCTAAAAATACTAAAAATTTAAAAAATCAAATATTAATTATTCGTTCAAACAATAAAAATCGCCACTTCCCTGTAAAATAGCCAGTGGGGATTCTTTGCGAAGCGACGATAACCGTAAACGTTCGCTCGCATGCGAGAAGAAGGAACACGAAAGATAAAAAATAAAAAAAAGAAACAAAAAAATAATTATTTTTTCGTTTAATAATAAAAATCGCTACCTCGGGGTAGAATAGCCGGTGGGACTCTTTTTTTTTTTTTTTTTGCGAAACGACGATAACCGTAGGAGAGAGAGAGCGAGAGAGAGAAAGAAAGAAAACGTACGCGCGTATACGAGAAGGAGGAACACGATGAGATAGGGCTCGGTGAGTTGGCGCGCTTACAGCAACGAGAGGCGAGCTATCGGTATGGCCAGGGTATGGCGACATCGAAGGGAATTTGTATTCAACCGGGTAACTACGCGGACGACTAGCGGCATCGGTATGCGACCATTATATATCTACGTATCTACGCTTCTCTCGCTCGTCCGTCCATTTTTTTCTCTTCTCCCGTTTCTCCTTCGACGCTACATACTATTATACCGTCCTACTGTCCTCTCCGTCGCTCTTTATATACCCGTGCGTTACACCGCGCGCATGCGCACGCATACGAACGCGCATGCGCGCACGCACGTGGCGACGCAGACGACGCATGCGCGCGGGTCATTTTTCCAGTATACTCAAAATAACTGATTCGTTCACATAGAAAATGTGACATTAATGTTTCAAATCTTTGCAATAATTTAATATTTTTTTTAAAAAATATTTTTTCATAAATTATAATTTTTTTTTAATTAAAAAAAATATTTCTAGATAATTTTGATTGTCGATGGAGCCTTTCGTAGAAAAAAAATTATAGAATGAACCTTGCACTCGGTTCTTTGGTTTTGATCGAGTCGACACGGAATGCCCCATATGTATCATTGATATACAATATACTTGAACGTTTTTCATGCGACACGCCCGCGTCACGTTTGCGGACGCTTTCCGAGAGATTGTTACACACCAACGCTATAATATGATACATGTTTCCCCCTCCCTTTACCACGCTTACGTACCTACATATATGTATATTTACTCAAATAGTTATACGCCGCGGTACGTGCAACGAGCCGTCGGTCAAAGCTAAACTACAATTTTCGTTGCACTCGAGCGTAAGTGGCACACACGCGCTGTAATAATTGTAATTACGCGACTACTTATACTCCGTGAAATTATCATTTCATTATTATCGTCCTTGCGTCCCAATAACAACAATAACAATAGTAATAATAATAATTATTATTATAATTATAATCATAATGAAATGCCTGTTTTGGACAAAGCAAATATTTTTTATTTTTATTTATTATTATTATTATTATTATTATTATTATTATCGTTAATAATCGATTTGATTATTTTCAAATGATTTTTCTAACGAACCGAATCTTGCACAAAGTGTTATAGATAGGGTGAAGATAGCTGTAATAATCTCAAACGCTCTCAACACTCACGTGGTGTGAGCGGTACCAGTGTTTGATAGACACGTTATACCGCAGCTATCGCCATACGCCACTGTACGAACCGTTCTGACGCTACAATCATTACCAACGATCTATCATTATATATATATATATATACAACGTGGTATACATAGAATTATTCTAGTGTTGCTTTAATAACACCTCGGCTCAACGACCTTACACTCGATTACAATATTTCCAACCACGCGATGTATCGTAAAACAGATCTTGCACCATTCAAGATCGTCGCGAGACTCTCTCAGGTGTGTTTCATAATACAATTTTTTGTTTCTGTTTTTTTTTTTCTTTTTCTTCCTTTTTAATTCCCACGTTTTTTTAACCACGCCGTAATTATCATTACGAAACTTTGCCTCGTAAAAACGATCATTTTCCCGATAAGCCTACCGTTAAATTAATTAATCGAACAATGACAAATCAAATCTCAATATTTTCCAAGTAACAAGAATTTTTTTTTTTTTTTTTTTTTTTTTTTTTTCTCTTCAAATAAAAACAGAATATTTACTCCCAATTATTATTCTTCACCTCCTATTTTTTTTATTTCGTTAAATTAATCGAACAATGACAAATCAAATCTCAATATTTTCCAAACAAATAAAAAATTTTGTTTTCACATAAAAACAGAATATTTACTCCCAATTATTATTCTTCACCTCGTGTGTGTGTGTGTGTGTGTGTGTTTTTTTTTCATGCGATAAAAACGAAAGATTTCCATTTATCCGATTAAAATAAAATTTCATCGCTATTAACGCGTTGAATAATTCGTTTTTTTTTTCTTTTCGCTCGATGACACCGCGTTCGACACACGCACAGGTCGCGTCGCGCAAACGGCGAATACGCGTGAGCCTTAGGTATGACGCGACTTTTCGCGGGAATACATTATATAAGTGTGAGCTCTATATATATATATATATATATATATATATATATATATATACATATGTAAAAAAGAGAAAAAAAGGAGAAGGAAGGCCCTCGAGCTTCTCTCCCCTACCGGTGCTGCCGGCTCTCGCAGGCGCGAGCTCCTTATTTTACAACGGCAACGTACGTACTGTATGCAGTCACTGCATGCATATATACATACGTATATATATATTCGATGTATGTATATATATATATGCCGTAAGGTAGAGAGAAAAGAAGCGCGCGAGCAAGTCAGGGGGGCTCTCGGTGGCAGCGTCGTCGAGTGTGGAGAGGAACATCAGGGCATAGACCCTGAGCCTCCTCGCTACTTACGTACGAAACCATTCGTACATACCGAGGAGAGTGTAACGTGCGCGCGCACACGTACGTACGTAGGGACAGAAACGCGCGTGCGCGCGCGGCACTCCGCGTTTCGTGGCGCGCGCACCGTGTGTCTCTCGCGGTCCTTCTCTCCGCGAGCGACCGATACCTCCGTACGGAACTCACCGCGGACTCTTGGGCCGGGGCAATATGGACCAGACGCACTCTCTCGCGATGCGTTCGCGTATGCGCCGGCAGCAGCCGCGTCAGCTACGAATACCTGCGAAGGAACGAATGAAAAAGGGGAGGGGGGAAAAACGTGCGCGAAACGCGGGGCAATATGGACCACTTGCGACTTTCGGGATGGGAGGGATATTTTTAGATCGTGATCGATAACGATCGTTATGCCTATTTTTGGCGAGTAGGATTAACGAATTGTTTGGAAATTTATTATATTATTTAAGAATTTATTAAACAATTTGCGATTTTATTGAATTAATTGAAAATTTATCCCACGAATGAAAATAAGTGTAAATAAAAAATTTGTGATTAGAATCGAAACGAATTGGTATTATTGTTCTTAAAAATATTGATAAAATTTATGAAGGAAATTAAAATTTGTGGTCTTCGATAATAATCGATAATAAAAAATAATAAATAATTTTCGATCCGTTGAATAATATTCGTAATAGTTCTTATCGAAAAAAAAAAAATTATTATTTTTACCTCTGGTCCATTTTGCCCCATGTGTCGAATCTGGCCGTTTGCAAGAAAGATTCGCCCCCCCCCCCCCTCTCCCCGAGACTCCCGTGAGTGAAAGGACACGAGCGAAAGAAACCAAAAAAAAAGAGGGAAACAATGCCTCCTGAAAACTTGCGCTTCTTCGTCTCCTCTTTCCATTCTCCTTTTCTCCTTACTTCGGTGGACGCGTATGAACTCCTCAAAAAAAAAGAACAAAAAAACACACAATAACTCCAAAAAAAGTAAGAAAATAAATCGAAGAAAGAAAAAGAAAAACGAACAAAAAAGATCGATCGAAGTTTCGACTCAGCGCGGTGAAGCTGACCGATACGAATACGTAGAGTTCTTATCGCGAGTCCGTATCGATACGATCGGTTTCACGTTGCGTCGAGGCGCGCTACGTCACGCGCAACGCGCACGAGACGGGAGTACGGTGGAAGAGAAACAAAAAACAAAAAAAAAATAACGAATTCGTTGCTACGTCCCACCGACGTTTCGGCCCGACGACGTGGCCAACGGCCGAAAAGATTCAGGCATTGACCGATGCGTAATGCATCCACGACCGCCAAGTGCCCGGACGAGAGATAAAACTTTGTTGAGAGTTGGATACCAAGAGAGTGAGCGAATGAGTGAGTGAGAGAGAGAGAGAATATTGAAATATATATGGCCTGGGATCCCTGCGTGTACTATATATATAATATTACTATACTATATAATATATACTATACTGTACTATATATAGTGTGTGTGTGTGTATTTATACAGCGTGTATAATAAACGTTGTTTCATTCTGTTTCTTAGTATCACGTATACGTGGCTCTTTTTCGATTCTTCCATCTTCTTCTTCTCTCCTCCTTTTTTAGTCATCTAAAAACTGTACAATATTTTTTCAAATAATTTCAATTTTTTGATAAAGTCGTCTTCTACAAGTTTTGTTTTTGTATACAAAGGTTATCAAAAAATTCCGTTGTAAAATTACAAAAAATGAAAAAAAACACTAAAATTCCAATCGATCGTATTCCTCATCACTCTCGTTCTTGCGTAAATTTTCTACGAGCTAATTTGACAACTCTCGTTCGACCAATTTATTCATTTTACCGACACGAACGACGCGAATAAATTTTCCAGCAATTAAAATTGTCCGACTCATCCTACGCGATGACCTTATATATATATATATATATATATATATATATATATACAAGTCTCAGCACTTGAGGGTAAAGAACAAGAAGCGCGATAAAATTAATGGAGGCGAAAAGGTTACGAGCATTGAAATCTTCGCTCGCGAAGATTCCTCGTAAAAGGACGATTCCACGGACGCATCAAAGAGAAACAAGAGTGGGGGAGGTTGAGACCCTCGGTCACATTGCGTGTCTGGAAGTACAAAACAGGGGGTAGTCGAAGAGGGAGGACGATTATTACACAGTATGGTCGACGCGCGTGTATTTCGTACGTTTCGAGAGAGAAGAATGAAATTCGAGTTGTAACAAGAAGAACCAAAGGGCAACGTTGTAACAGTGGATGAGGAGAAGAGTTAGAGGAGGGTGAGAGATGGAGGGGTGGAGTCAGGCTTCGCGGTTCAAGAAACCGCAAAGTGGCTAAACGATCGCTAATTATGAGATTGAAAGAGAGAACACTCGACTCTATTTTCTCTATTGGCCACTTAACTTTTGCTTTTTTATTTTTTATTTTGCCCTTTTTTCTTTCTACTTCTCGACCGAGTCTTTTTACTGGAACGTCCTTTCGCGAGAGAATCCCGTAGGACGGTAAAGTGTTTTAGAATCGGGCATGAATCATCCCTCGACACGCAGGGACTCGCCAATACTGTAATAACGGTTAGTCCCGAGCAACATTTATATTTTTCTACGGACTAATTTGTTACTTTTTGTTTTGGTTCGTTTTGTTACCCTCGCGACTTCGATTCTTTGTTCGTTTCTTCGACAAGCTCGAATAACTCGCGTCCTTTGGCGTTTTTTCTCCCTTTTTTTGGGGGGGGTACTTTTTTTGTTTTTTTTTTTTAATTCTCGAGTTCTCTCCTCGATTCTGACTTCGTTTGTGTAACTCACGACCGTGAATGTTTCCTCGCTGTTCTCGCACCGGAGGAATTCTCGCATGTTCGCGTTTTGCTGTGGTCAAAGAACGAGGCGAATAATCGCTTCTCCACCGACGATCGCGGAATCACGCACTATGATTCGCGCGGCACTCCGTAACCACGGTTTCTCGTGTCTGTTTTTGTAGTACCACGTGAGAAACGAAAAAAAAAATAAACAAAATTGGGACTCTGCGAGAAATGGGAGGGAGGAGGATGTCGTTCGAGGATAATGCGTTTCGACGATTTTTCGATTCGGATTACTTGATGGGATTTAATTGATTTTGGTTATGGATGAAGTTTCTCTGGTATTATTTAATAGGCAATTTCCTGTAGGTTGCGAGGGGTGAAGCGACGTTTTTGATTTCTTGGAATTTGCCGGTAGAAAGATGAAAAATCCGATTTTTTTTACGTTTTTTGAAATTATGACTTATAAATAGTTGAAAATGAGGAGTGAGAATGTGATATTCGTGTTGTACGGGAAATTTGTGATCTCGCAAGCAACTTATGTCTTTGATTTCAATGAAAACAAAATTTTACCCTGAGCTCTGAGGTTCGGATTGTTAGAATTTGTCATGGACTTTCGGCACTTGTGGTCGGTCAGGATGGTCGAATTTTGTTTCTATCCAAATCAAAGACATAGACACGTTGCTGGATCGGAAATTTCCCGTAGAGCAAGAATATAGCGTTGTCGTTCCCGATTTAAAAAAATTTATCGGTCAAAAGATGAAAAAACCGATTTTTTTAATGTTTTTGGAAATTATGACTTATAAATAGTTGAAAATCGGGAAGGAGCGTGTGATATTCGTGTTGTACGGGAAATTTGTGATCTTGCAAGCTCCTTATGTCTTTGATTTTAATGAAAACAAAATTTTACCCCGTCTGAGGTTCGCATTGTTAGAATTTGTCATGGACTTCCGGCACTTGTGGTCGGTCAGGATGGTCGAATTTTGTTTCAATCCAAATCAAAGATATAGACACGTTGCTGGATCGGAAATTTCCCGTAGAGCAAGAATATAGCATTGTCGTCCCGGATTTAAAAAAATTTACCGGTCAAAAGACGAAAAAAACCAATTTTTTAAACGTTTTTTGAATTTTTGACCTATAAATATCAAAAAATGTGGAACTAAAATATGATATTCGTGTTGTCCGAGAAATTTCCGATCCCATGAGCCTCCCAAGTCTTTAATTTGAATGAAAAAAAATTTCACCTCTTCCCAGGTCCGGATCGTCACAACTGGTTGTGAACTTCCGGCACTTGGTGGTCGGTCAGGATGGTCGAATTTTTGTTTCACCCATATCAAAAACATAGGCACGTTACCAAATCAGAAATTCCCCGTATAACACGAATAAACCACCCTCGTTCGTGTAAAAGCCAAAAAATTCGTACAATTATGGAATAAAATTGACTAATTACACACCAAATCAATCATTTCATCGATCAATCTCCTTCGTCATATCATATTTATCTAAAAACAAACAAAAAGTAAAAAAACACACATTTTTTCAACGCTACTCGCGTAGTGAATTGACGTTTAATACACGTAGCTATTACGAAGCATCGTGCATCACGATAGTCCGGGGAGAAAAACAAATGTTTAAGGTGCGCGAGAGCGTCACGGAGCTCTGATTTCAGTGGGAACCGGAAACGGTCGATTACGATCTCGCTCTCGGTACGCACACGAGTTTCCAAATGCTGGGGGAGGGAGGAAAAAAAGAGAGAAAAGATGGAAAGAAAAAAAGAACACGCGAAAGAACAAAAAGTAAACGCAAGAGTACACAATGCGTGCCACGCTTCTATGGCCACGCTCGTCATTAACGAGACGAGCAAGGGGGGTGGGTGGGGGATGTTACCTTGCGGTGTTTGTGGTATTCTCGAGTACTCGGCAATAAGTTTCTTCGATTTTCTTTTCGAAAAAGTCTTTATTCTTTCAAGAAAAAAAAAGAAAATCAACTTTTTTTGAATTTTTTTACATTCTTTGATTTGATCAATTTTATCGATATAAATTATATTTGATATTTGTTAAATAAATATATTTAAGGTAGATAGAAGTATGACGAGAATGTAAAAACGAGTCGGGAGCTCGCGTGATCGCCCCTGGCGCCGATCGATTTTCTCCTCGATTCTCGAAGGTTAAAAACGAGACGAAGATCGACTCTCTCGTCCTTCGATTTTTGCTCTCTTCCCCGTAAAACTTAGCGCACCCCGCGCCAACTCCCCCGTCGATCGGTCAGAATTTTTGGAACTTTTTGTTCGGACCACCGATCTTTAATAATTCGTTTCTCGTAATTTTTTCAATAATCTTTTATTTTTTGTATTTTTCTTTATGATTGCAGAGTTCCAATCTTGGTCAGGAATTGCTCGATCGGGTATTCAGGCATCTCAATCTTCTGGAGACCGCTTACTTCGGCCTTCGTTATCTCGATCACGAGAATCAAACGGTAAGAAAACAATTTATTAATTTCTGTAAATCAATTTTTCTCACAAATTATTTTCGATTAAATTTATTCGTCTACTCACTATTTTCTTTTTAATTAATCTTTATTCGTCGTTTCTTTTCTCAGAATTTTTTAATCGGCTAATTATTTTATTTCTTACGATTTATTTTTTATTTTTATTCACCCAGTTTTCAATAATTTTATATCTCAATCATTTCAGTCGACAGCTAATGTCTTTAGTCTTAAAATAAATTAAATAAAATTTGTACATAATGAAAAAATTACTTTTCGTATCGACGATAAACTAGCCGGGTTCGAATAGTGGCGGTTATACCTACGTTTGTTTCTCTTCGCCTGTGTAATGTGGATGAATGAGGAAGAGCCAAGGTACAGACGCGAGCAATTGAATATTCTCGCAAATTGAATTCACATAAGCATCCTTCTCTCTCTCTCTCTCTCTCTCTTTCTCTCTCTTTCTCACTCTCTTTCCCCTTGCTCCTTTCGAATTAATTCGCTCGTGTTGATCATAAATCCTGGGTGGCTGCTTCTGCCGGGATTCATGAAGCTCGCTCGAAGAGGCGAACTCGCTGATGGCTCGCCTCCAGGGGTGGAAGAAGCTCTCTCTCTCACTCTCTCTTTCTCTTTCACTCTCTCTCTCTCTCTCTCTCTCTCTCTCTCTCTCTTCGTCTGCAAACCGTTACTACTAGTTGGCACGAGTACAGGGGAAGAAGAGGGAGGGAGTGAGAGAGAGAGAGAGAGAGTGAGTGTGAGAGAGAGGATTTATCATTATAGGGAAAGTTCTCCGTAATTTCCGGTACGTACGAACGAGCAGGCGTCGTCGTTTTCCGGTTCGCTCTCTCGCCATATCGTCCCGTCCCGAGTGGCCGGGCTTCGATTCATCGTGAAAAAGGAACTATAATTTATCAATCAACCATGAGAGCAAAAGAAAACCTCGATCTCAACTTCGCTCTTCATTTCCGTATCGCGTTTCATCGATTACGACAAGACTACGGTCTCTCGTTGATCTTTCGACTTTGATGAAAACAAAAATGAGAAGAAAAATTCTAAATCACAAGACTATAAAATTATAAACTCAAAAAATCATGAATCGTACAATTATAAAATTCAATTTTTTAAATTTATTTCGACGCTATCGTTCGAACCCTTATTTTTTCAAAACCACGACAATTTAAATTAAAAAATAAAAAATAAAAAAAGAAAAAAGAATATTTTTTTCCCACATATATCAATATCTTTGGCAATTTTTCTGTTTCAGCAATGGCTCGATCCGAGCAAAAAGGTCAGCAAACAGTTGAAATCGCGAAAAGGCGATCCAAGCTCGGACACCCACACCCTCTACTTCGGTGTGAAATTTTACGCCGCGGATCCGTGCAAGCTCATAGAGGAGATCACCAGGTGAGACGTCGTTCGACATTGCCACACGGGAAATCTAAACCCACCAGCCGCTCCCTCCTCTCACTCACTCGCTCTATTTTTCTCTGTCGGTCTCTCTCTAAAAAAAAAAAAACAAAAAAAAATTGCCAGTGGTAGAGTTAAGCATGTATATTGTGCGAGGACGAGGAAGGATCTGACTCTATCTATATGCTAATGCCGAGGATATTCTCGCGTTATTTTTATCCATCATGAGGGGATGAGCCATCGTCCTCGTCGTCGTCGTCCTCGTCGTTGTCGTCGTCATTGGCGTCATCATCATGAAAGAGAGAGAGAGAGAGAGAGAGAGAGAGAGAGAGAGAGAGAGAGAGAAAGAGAGAGACTCGACGGGACGTACATCGATGTTAAAACGGTGACGAGATCACGTGACGCCCTCCGTACTTCTTCTTCGATGCCTCCGTAGTGTATTATTTACCTTCGTGCCTCGACGAGATTCTCGTTCCCCGGCTCTTAGATGCTGCGCCCGGGGTGAGAGGGACGAGAAGAGGGAGGAGGAGAGATGCAACAAAACACGAAGAAACAAACAACAAACAAAAAACAAAAAACAAAACAAAAAGAAAGATACGTCAAACACTCGTAACGTATTCATACGTCGCGTCTCGGTATAGACAACGCGAGAGAATAACAGACACTTTCTCTCTCTCTCTCTCTCTCTCTCTCTCTCTCTCTCTCTCTCTCTCTCTCTCTCTCTCTCTTTCTCTCTCACTCACTCTCGATGTGTGCTCACCGGGATCGAAGAGGTAAAAAACGTAAAACGTTAAATTACCCTCGACTCTCGCGTTGTGAGATCGCTTCTCTTGGTCGGTCGCGCCCCCTGGCGTTTACTTCCACGGTGTATCCTGCGGGGGAGAGGAAGATGATGAAATGAGGATGAGGAGGAGGGTGGCGGCGCGGGGGGGGGGGGGCGAAGAAGAAGAAGAAGATTGCATTTTTCGATCGATGGAAAAAAATGGAAAAATGGAAAATAAAAAATTCGTACCAGCTCCCTCCTTTCATCCCTTGCCCTTGCCTCCCCCCTCCCCCCACGTCCCCTTACTTCGCTTCCCCGTCCTTAGGATAAATTCCATCGAGATGCGTGATGGATATTTCTCAAATTGCCGGAAGGACCGTCGGTAGAGATTTTCTGGATTTCGAGCTTCTAGAGTTGTTTTTTTTTATTTGCCACGGGACGTTCACGCTACGATATTCTCGTCCTTCTTGTATCGCGCACTTTTCATCGGCTAATATCGAAAGCGATTCAATTTCGACTACCGGAAAGTGGATGATGCGATCGATTTTAGGGTGGAATTTGCGAAGAGTGAGAGAGAGAGGGAAAGAGGGAATTGGTCCAGCCCTTCACAGAAATATCTCGCGTCCTGACGATTCTGGGCTTTCCGTTTCCTCTCTCTCTCTCTCCCTCCCTCCCTCTATGTTTCTTTTTTCGCCCTCGGAGCTATATGGCCCGAAGGAACTCACCGAGAGCTCGACTCTCTCGCCCTGGCAATTAACCGAACGCACCAATTACCCGAACGAAAAGGGGTAAATTATAGAGCTCACGCGCGGAGCAAACGCGAGAGGGCCGTTTCGCCTCCCTCTTTTACTCTCTCTCTCTCTCTTTCTCTCTCTCTCTCTGTCTTTCTCTCGTAACAACTTATACGTTAGAGTATAGATCCACCACTTTGGCATTCCGTGAGGCACCGAATTCGAATCTTGGTTTTTTTTTTTTGTTATTTTTCCTCCCTTTCTCCTCGGGGGAGAGAAACGAAGGAGAGTCCTTTTGCGATTATCGCTCACCGGGGTTAGCCATGAGATCCTTCTTCTTCTTCTCTCTTCCTTTCTCTCGCTGGCTTCGTGAATTATCCTTTCTCGGTGTCCCCGGGGCTTTTCTAAAGAAGGATCTCTCTCTCTCTCTCTCTCTCTCTCTTTCTTCTTCGGGACCAAGAAGAATTTTCGACCTCCCGGTAGACCCAAATTGCCGTGTTCGGTGTCTCGAGCACGCAGAACCCGAAAAACAAAACCGTTCTCGGTCACGAGTTTTTCCATCGAGATTTTGCATTTTTTTTGTTCCTTCTTTTCGTTCGCCACTTCACACCCATCGAAGTAGGGTCGACGCGACTTTTGAAGGACAATGTCGCCTAGTTACTAACTCTTTTCAAAGTCTATAAAGATCCTGCACAATTTTTTTATTTAAAAAAAAATACAAAGTATCAATTCACTCGACAATTTCGCCAAAAACAATTTCACACAAATAATTACCATCTTTTTATTAATATTTCTATTTATTCCTCATCTTTTATTTTTTAAAAACAACAAACAAACAATAATTAAGTGGCAATTGTGTGAAAAAATGAACCAAAAAATCTTTTACAAACAATAATTCAACTTTTCCACTTCCATTATATTAACAACGTCGGTCGCGACATTTTTCTATTTTTTTGTTTTGTTTTTTTGTTTCCTTCTTACCGTAACGTACCCCGTACCTACTCGTACGTGGGTGTAAACGGGGCTCCTTTGTTCCGTAAAGCAACTTTCATCCGGAATCGTTTTGCGGTTTGTAACGGCACAAAACACTCACGGACGACGTTATTTAAATCCAGTTTACCAGTCGAGACTCTCGTGTACGTACTCGACGCTTGCTCGGTCTCTCGACGATTCTCGCCAGTGTATTATCGTTCCGGCCGAGACGCATACGCGGGCATTGCATTTCCGACGCTTATCATAAATCGTCTCTCTCTCTCTCTTTCTCACTCACTCACTAGTAAGCCTTAAGACTCGTCTCTGTATATGGCAAAGTATTCGCGATTCCCTCGTGCAAAAGGGAGCCAGCCGAGAATTGCTAATGTGTGGCAAAACGCTCGAAAGTATTTTCCCTCCTATACCTACAAGTCTATATTTCTCGTGCGCAAAGTTGCGCCAGTTTCACTCTCACGTCGGAGTCTGTAAAGCCCCGCAGGAGCTCGGCACGTAACCGCGAAAAAAGTCGAGGAGAAACCGCGAGACACTCGATGACTTTATGCGACAGAGAAAGAGAGACGAGTAGATTTTATACGGTCCCATCTCGACAATAATAATAATAATAATAATAATAATAATAATATAATTTTGTAGAATTTTTTCATCACAATGTAAAATAGTTTTTTAAAATATTTTTTACTAATTCATTTATTTTCTCACGTTCGCAGGTATCAATTCTTTCTCCAGGTCAAACAGGACATCGTGCAAGGGAGACTTCCGGTTTCCTTCGACCTAGCGGCCGAACTCGGAGCTTACGTCGTTCAGTGTGAGTTTGAGAAGTTTGAGGGAAAGAAAAAAGAGAAAAACTTGTGAAATATAAAGAAAGAGTTTTTTCGTTTCGAATCGACGTTATAGTCGAAGGAGGAAGAAAAGAGATGGAAAATTGCGACTCGTTGCTAAATGTTGTTATTAATGTACGGAGAGAGCCACTTTAAACTCGGCGTGTATGGCGTTGTTACCGGGGAAAATTTTCTTGGCAGAGGGTGAAAAGAAGAGCGAGACGTTGCTAAGGGCACGCTGTGTACGGTCGTTAATGCAACTTTATAAGGCAGGTAAATACGAATAAACGGAGGATCGTGAATCATACGTAGGCGCGCATTACGAGAGAGAGAGAGAGAGAGAGAGAGAGAGAGAGAGAAAGAGACTGACTCAGGCAATTCCAATGACGGTAAATTACCGTTCTTATCTCTCTCCCTCTCGCTCACTCGCTACTTTACTCATTCCCTCTGTCTTCTCGCGAGATTTTCTCAGCGGGATATGCACCCTGTGTCTTCGCCGAAAATAACTCAACGGACTTATGCGAATAGTTCAGGGAAGGTCGAATTCTCTCCTCGCGAACGAATCGACCAACCGACGGCCGATGACGATAATGTGGATCGACGACGATAACGCCGAGGGAAGTTCAAATTCCGTGGAACACACTTTGCTAAAGTGGTCGTTGAAATTGAAGAGAACGTGGCGAAGGATATAGTAAACAAAAATCCACTATTTACTGATTTAAAACAATAAAAAATAAAGAAGAATTTTTCTAAAAGATTAGAAAATTTTCAAGATTCGCGAAACAATTTTTCGCACGGACTTTGTCAGGTAGAAAAACGTACAGAATATTCGTTAGCTCGAGAGAAAAATGTAGTCGAATCGTAGAATTGAACTCGTACAGTGAAATCGACCGTTTCGTTACAATTTCAGACGAGGAAAATTTCATGGATAAAATTCTACGAGGAGAGGATCAGCTTCACGGTAGATTCTCGACGTTGCTCCATGATTCTTCAGCAATGGTCCCGAGGCATGTTACGCTTATCAACCGCGAGATTCAAAGTACATCAACGAGGCAAATAGAGATACGGACCTCGCGCAATTTTCGTTTGCATCTCATCCGTGGCCTCTCGTCTCTCTTAAGAATTTCGAATGAATGGACTTCTCCTCGCTGCGAATGCGACTGCGACCAGTTTTTTTCTCCTATTTCGCCATTGGGCACTCTCGTCCCCGACTATGGACTATACACGCAAACTTTCCACTCGGATATTCCGATAGAGACAAAAGAGATAAAACGAGAGACGAGTTTTAACTTTTGACTTGTCGCGTTTGCGTCTTTTCTTCTCGATGGAAGAGAGAGAGAGAGGCAAGGGACAAAGTCTGTTAATATTATCCGCGAAACTCTGAGATCGTAGGACGTACGCAAGACGAGATACGAAATGGACCGAGACGATGTCGTTGAGAAATAGAAGAGACGAATCCAATCAAGGAAAACGCTATTTCGTGGAGAAACTCGCGAGACGATCTTTTCCACGGTCTAATGGTTTTCATTCTTTCCCTCGATTCGATAGAGATAAGAATCGCGAGAGCTTTGAGCGAATATAAATTCTCCTATTCTCTTTCACCGTCGTGGCTTCTACATGGATTATCGAGATATCCTTGATTAAACGGGAAATTGATCGTCAAACGTTTGTTTGCTCGCGCTACTGTAGACCTCGTCTCGATCTCGTTACGACGAATACGATTTTCTCTCTTGTTGTTTTACTTTGTGACTTTTCATTCCAGCTCCTCCAGGCTTTGTATAACTTGCAAATAGTTAAAAGAATTTATATATTTGACTCGGAACGAATTTAGAGCTCGTCGAGTAGCTATTTTTCCTCTCACTAGGTTTTCTCTTCTAAGAGGATTTTTTTTTCATCATCTTCCTTTGTTTTGTTACGTACGACTGGGTACAAGTAGTCCTCGTTAAATTCTCTCTCACGAGTCGAGAATTCGTTATTCGCTAGGACTCTTTGCCGAGGCGAGGGAACTTTTATGCATTTAATTCTTATTGCGAGATCTATGAAATAATTTTGTTCGTTGCTCGCTCTCGCCGCGACTCATATTCGTATATATTTAACCTCCTGTTCACTCTCGCTCTCAATCCGACCATTCGCTACCCTAATCCAGCCTCTCGAGGCTTCAAGTATCGTGGCATAATTATACACGTACCAGCGAACTTACGAGTGAGAACGAGACTCTCCTTCTAGCCGCGGTTAATAATTGCCATCAGGAGCAGCACCGTCGACGGGGGGGAGCAACTAAAATGGCGCGAGTGGAGAATTTTACACTCGTGTGTTAACGAAAATTACAGTCTACGTCGAGAATCAAGAAATTCGAGCAAATATCTATGCAGGATACGCACGAGCCTCCTCGAAGATTCGTCAAAGTCAGTGAATTCAATTATGAGAAGGTGAAAAAAGAAATGAAATAACATGGTATCGCCTGGAGGCAATCGTACATAACCTCCAAGTACACCATATTTCACATCGCTCGAATTTCTCTAGGTTTTATTATACTCGTATTATACAGCGACGAGACGAGACGAAAAATTTTCATACCCGTAAGACTCTCGAGTTTTCCTGAAAAATATCCGAGGAATAAATTGCCATGCTTCTGGCTCGTACCCAACCTCGTGAAGATTAGCATTTGCAATTTTTCTTCGACAGGATCTATCTCGTTATATAACGGAGGAAATATAACGAAACGTGCAAAGATTTGCAACATTTCTAATGCACGAAATTACTTTCTTCATATAAAAAAAAAATCTTTTTTTTTTACCACCAATATGTTCCATATAAAAAAATCTTTTTTTTTTATATGGAATATATTAGTATACAAATATTTCAGGCATAAATTTGTTTCTCGTGAAACAGACTCAATATTCTCCATTCTCGGAGCAATCCGGGCACGATTTCGTGACTATACGGTTTTGCGCAGTTAATTAAAAATAAATGATAAAAGAGAGAATGCGGGTCAAGGGGATCCTGCGGGAGAGGTGAAATGCCGTTTTTCTCAACATCGAGTGGTCTTTAGAGTAGAGAAAAAAATAATGATTAAGTACAAATATACGTATACTTGTAAGAGCGTTTACTGCAACATTAACTACGGGTACGGTCCAGGGTGTATGTACACCGACATCCGGCCTGCTCACTCGCTAATCGCCTCACCGTTTTCCCCATCTCGCTCACTCCTCTCTCTCTCTCGGTACTTGATAAACGCTCGACTCGATATGAGCTTTGCCGGCGAACAGTATAATTACGGGTACCGCGAAGGCTCGAGATCTCCCCCCACTCTACACGCACTTCTCCATAGAGCCAAGCATTCGTTTCAACTGCCCGATTACCATTTTGTCATGCTAAACATTCGTTTTTTTTCTTTGTTTCATTTCGGTGATATATTTTTCGTTTTTATTTTATTTATTTATTTATTTTCATTATTTCTGTTTTTATTTTTTTCCAGCCGAACTCGGAGATTACGATCCGAGAAGACACTCGCTGGGCTACGTCACGGAATTTCGTTTTCTCTCCAATCAGACTGCCGAGCTCGAGGCGAGAATAGTCGAATTACACAAAACTCTCGTGTTAGTAAGCGTTTTCAAAGATTTTCGTTCTAATTACGTTTGAGAGTAGATCAACGTTAAAACGATACTTATCGTAATTCGTTACAGTGGTCAACTGCCCTCGGCAGCCGAACTCAATTATTTGGACAAAGTCAAGTGGCTCGAGATGTACGGAGTCGATCTTCATCCTGTGCTGGTCAGTACGTCGATATTTAGGGGAGAAAAAAATGTTTTACAGAAAATAATCTCATAGCTTTGTTTTTCAGGGTGAGGACAACGTCGAGTACTACTTGGGTCTCACCCCGAGCGGTATAATTCTACTGCGGAACAAAACCAAAGTGGGCAATTATTACTGGCCGCGTATCAATAAGATTTATTACAAGGTATCTCAACTTTCATCTTCAATACTCGTCGTATGAATTTTTTCTCTTTATTCTCTACGACAATACGGAACAATAAAAATTTCAGGGTAGATACTTCATGCTGCGTGTGAGCGAGAAAAATTCCGAGGAGAGAACCCACGGATTCGAGACGCCATCTCGCGGTGCTTGTCGTCATCTCTGGAAATGTTGTCAGGAGCATCAAGCATTTTTCCGATTAATGGCAACGGGACCACCGCCGCTTAGTCCATACGCACGTTTTCGTTCTCACAGTCCGTCGACGAGCTCGGAGAAACATCAATCGTCGATACGTCGCAATCCACCGCCGGCTTTTCAGCGAGCACCGAGCCGTCGCGCTCAACGACGCGTTGTCGAGGGACAAGAGATGGTCGGGACGTACGTCGAGACACCGGCTATCGAGCGTAACGTCACCGGGAATCCCGTGAATAATTGCAACAACACAACGAGACACAGTGTAAATAATTCCAGTCCGAGAAGCACGCGAAGCGCTCCATGGTCGCAGAGTCAACCACGCGGATTATACACTTCGTCGAGTCCGCGTTCCGTCAGATCTGCCGGGACCGCACCAGCAGTGAGTTAAATGCAAAGGAAAAATAGTTCTTCTATATATAAAGAGAAAAGAAAACAAAGCGTCTCACGAGAAATTGTCATGCTTCGTCGTAATTATTTCACATTTATATTCATACTCGTGTTTACCTTTTTATTTTTATATTTATATCACTGTTTATATACGTATTTTAATATATTTATATCGGTATGTTCGTCAAGTTGTTGAACAGACTTCAGAGACGTAGCAGTTCGGTGGAGAGTCAGAGCTCGGGTGATAGTCACAGTCGTGGTGGACATCGTCGTCGAAGTCACAGTCACAGTCATCGTCGACACAGTAGACACTCGGATTGCGAATCCGAGCTCTCGAGGGGTTCTCACGACACGAGATCGGGACACAGGAAGCATCGTAGAAAGCACAGAAGTTCGCGTAACTCCAGGTAAAAAAAAAGCGATAGTTTTCTCTCTTTTTCCTTCGGTCCTTTTGGAGGAAACTCTTGATCTCGTATTTTTCTTATATTTCAGGCACGAATTGGTAGATTCGGAACCGCAATGGAGAGAAGCGCAGAAGCGAAAAGGGGAGGGTGTCCAAAGAGCGGTCGTTAGTAATACAGAACCGCGAAGAAGACACCGTAGTCGTCATCGAAGTCCCTCTCAAAAGCAGACGCTTCCCGACGAACTTAGAAAGTGCGCAATCGCGTTTGATGAAAATAAACAAAACAACAGCAACGCGATACTAATGAGAAATAATAAATAACAAAATTCGTTAAATCTTCAATGAAATAATGACAAATGCGATAAAATCTGTTCGCAGACATTTGGAATTCGGCCTGATCGACACAACGGGAATGAGCGAGACGCAACGACGCGAGATACCGTACACGATTGTGCAATCGCAATCGGTACCGCAGTGTCTTCAACAATCGAACAATTCTCGATTGGACGAGCCCGACGTCACATCACCGCCTAGGTACGATGATCTCAAGATCGGCTGCACCCACTACAATCATTCTACCGTGGAGGATGAGACGGGATCCGTAGTCATTGTTTAAAAACAAACAGAACGAAAAAAAAGAGAGAGAAAAATATGAAAATTACGAATCCTCGACCCGTCACCACCGATCCACGTTCTTGCCTCCTTTGCATGAGTTGTTTGTTTCTTTGTTTGTTTTTTTTTGTTTTTTTTTGTTTACTCTTCATTAATTTATTTCTTCGAGCATGTACACATTGTCGTCTGCGGTTTAAGAAAAGAACGAAAGAAAAGAAATTATTTATAGCGTACTATAAGCATGCGGTCCTATTTATTCGAAGCATGAAATTTACCTTAATAAATCACTGATTAACAGCCTGAAGCACCTGTTTATTTATTGTCTGTACGTGTTTTTGTTTTTGTTTCGACCATTTGTCGTTCGCTCGTCACCCGAGCTTTTGTATCGTTGGTATTTTACAGAGCGATTATTGAACGTTTAAGCGCCGTGATCGAATCGCACGCCCTCGTACAGAATGCAAAAATAATTAAACGACAATATACGAAAAGATTTTGGCTTTTCGCGACGGTGAAAAGAATTTAAGAGAAACAGCAAGGTATGCCATAAAAAGAATTAACTTTCAGAAATATCGGATCCGTCGGGAAGAGGGGTAGACGAGAAGTTCCTCATAATCGCGAGGAGATATATAACTTGCCGACGGGCTTGAGATCCGGTCGCGTCGAGCCGAAGTATCTCTTGGACAGAGGGGATTATAATCCTAGAAGGGACTTGGATTACACGACGAGTACGATGGGACAGTCGCGTAACGGGAGAACGTTGATCGGGAGTAACGTGGACAGCGGTTTGGGCGAGAGTACGCCCCAGGATTTCTCGAGTTGCTGCTCGAGTTCCGCCGACAGTTCCGCGAGGCCATCGCGTCCCGTACGTAAACATTAATAACGATAGTTCATTATCATTATTTTGTTTAATTTCGCCTTTTGTCGCTTACGTAACCGACGCGCTCTCTATATTTTCGTACTAAAAGAAAGAAAGAAAAAAAGAAAAAAGAAATATATTCTCATTGCTCATTTCCATCCAAGAGGTATTATTCTCTTTTGTAAGAATTTTCATGGAGAAGAGAAACTTCGACAAGACCCGTTTTTTTTTTCAATCCGTCCTCGTGTATATTCGCTGGCTTTATTAAACTCTTTACACGGGGATTCGAAACGACGTAGTGCGTATATAAAAGTATATTCTCCTTTTTCTTTTTTTTTTTTTTATTCGAGTAAAGATAGATTTTTTGTCTCTGGTGTGCGTAGACGCAAATGCAATTAGCGGGAGAGGGGCGCTATGATCTGTCCTCAAATCAAGAAATGTACACTCCTGTCGATGCTACTCTGGACGCGGTTCTTCAACCCATTATATCGTAAGTCTACACGATTCTCGTGCGCACGCTATGACGAAAAGAAAAATAAACAAATACTTTTCTAACTCTCTCGATTGCTGTAACAAAACGCAGTAGAAGCTTTTCTATCCATGTTTATATGCGCAAATTTCATGAATTCATGAAAAAAAACAACAAAAAACAGGAAAAAATACGTTTTTATGATCGTTTCAGGACTTTGACGCGAAGACCACGGACTCGGCCAAAATAAGCACTGTACTTTAATACACAAATATATATATATATACTTATACGTATATATATTTATATATACATGTTATATGAAGAAAAAGAATGCTATGCACATACTGTATATTCGAATTAAACCCTTGTTTATACGCTAAACGAATAAACGGACTATAATCCTATTACTAGTCACAGGATAAATAACAAAACTTGAATTGCGTCGTTATTTTTTGTATAAATGAGTTGTTTTTCTTTTTTTTATTAATCGATAACATATATTTCTAGAATAACCTCCAGCCTTAATTATCCTTTGATGCCATATGCCTCATCAGATTACCTATGAATTTCTCCATTTTTTTCAAATCCTGAGCTATCTCTGTTTTGTATTGTATACACTGAAAAGAAGAGAAAAAAAAAGAGGTTGAGGTATGTTCGAGCGTGCTCGGACAGTAACGCGTTACTCACCGTTCTGTTGTCGGTAAGTTTGAGAGATAGGTAACCTTTGTTGTGGCAATATTTCATCGAGTATCGCGCCTACGAAGGGTAATTGTAAATTCAACGGATTTAATACATGGGAGTCAAGTTTTTTAATCAAGAAATGCGGACAACATATTGACCGTGTTTACCTTCAAGGGATCTTGCAGGTATAACCTCTCCGCACCTTTTTCAAACTCTTCCCAGGAATTCATGTACGTCATTGCGACGATATGGAGATTACACTGGAGATATTACAAAATACACTCGTTTTTGGCGTTATTGATCGATTCCGAGATTTACCGACAATAATTAAATCACGATGTACAAGTGTGCACGTCACTGTGACGAAAAGCAGACAGCACGACAGCAATAATGAACGGAGTGGCTGAGGTACTGTGGCTTGCTGTCGCGGCTCGGGCGCCTCGGGCTGGTCATAGCCTTGCCCGTGAATCGTGATCGCTGCTGCCACCACGCGGTAGTTCCATCAAGTACAACACGACACTAGCCACACTTGGTCAGAAAGGGTACTAAATCCACCGCGTGATAAAAAAAGAGGAAAAACAAAGTTTACCGGTGCAGTCCATGGGCATGCTTCTTCGTCATAGAACGCGAACATAACCTTTGCGAGTGACAAAAAATCTGCGAAGCACATTGTTTAAACAATTATGTCCGCTAGATTTCAGTGTTTAATTGACACAACAAACATTTGATCAATAGCAACACAGAGACTACCATCTCTCAATCCTCACAATGTTTTCCGTACGACTCAACGTTTCGTTGCGATCGAGCAACGTTGGTGTTAGATCATGTATCGCGAATGCAAACAATCGACGCGCTTTTCATCATAACGAGCAAGAAACGACGGATAAGCTGGAAAAAACTATCCACAATGTTGACAACAATTACGACTCCACTTTGACAGCGAACTTTCGTACTACGAATTATAACAATACGTTCAAAAGACACCCGATGAGTTTCGCAAGTTCGAAACCGGCACGACGTAGTTTTCAATTGCAATCCGTAAGAACGTACGCGAGTGACAATACGATGAAAAAAGTAAATATTTTCGGTGACCTTAGTGATCGTCAATTCGAGAATGTCGAGATGGACGAAGACGAGAAAAAAGAAGAGGAATTCGTGGAGAACGAGGCGCGTGTGCCCCGTAGTCGCCGACTCACACCGGGTGGTTACGCGAAAATCATAAAAGAGCATATTCAGAAGGGAAATCTTACCGCCGCTCTTGGTGTCCTCGACATGGTAGCGGATAATCGCGATCAACCCACCACTTACATGTACAATCTCTTACTCCGCGCTTACGCCGTTGTCGGAAATTTGAAGAAAGTACGATCGTTGTACACGACGATGAAAAAGCGTGGTATCAAATGCAATCCCGCGACTTACACAAGTATCATAAACGTCTGTGCGACTTATCATCATACCGAGAGCGCTCTGAATTATCTCGCAGATTTGAGACAGGAGTTTATAGAAAAAAGTATCGTCCTGAACGACACTCATTACAACGCGATGATAAAGGCGTATGGTCGTCATAACAAAATACTGGAGGCGTTTACTATCGTCGATGAGATGAGAGATAAACGTTTATCAACGAACGACGTAACGTTTAATTCTCTTCTGTTCGCTACTATATCGGATCGCGATTCGGGCCTTAGACACGCTCTTGTAGTTTGGCACAGGATGCGACGGCACGCGTTAAAACCCACGTTAATTACTTACAATTTATTATTACGAGCGATCAGAGACACGAAACTTGGCGAATTGAAGATCAACGATGTATTGATCAGCGCTCATCCTCTGTGTAAAATCGGCTTCGACGAAGCAAAAAGACCCAATTTATTGGACGATCCACCCACTGTAAATACTTTTGCCTTGATCGAAGTAGGGAAGATAACGGGCGAAGCAATCGCCAATGACGATACATTACCGACAATTAGCGAATCCGAAAATTTACCAGCGACGGTGGATTCGAGTACGGCTCTCACCGTCGCGCAGACAAAATTATTAAACACTCCGCTCGAAACGATTCATCGGAACAATCGTCTGATACTTTTCGGTGGCGTTACGGGCATATTGGAGAAAATGGAGATGCATGGCGTAACGCCGGACACTAAAACAATAACTCTACTGATGGAGATCGTTCCAAATACGTCTAGCGCCGAGCAAAGTATCGTAAAAACTGCGAGAGACAAAAAGATTCCGTTGGATATTGATTTTTGGAACATGCTGATGAAGAAACGCAGTTTTCGTAAAGATTATCAAGGAGCCAAGGTACGTTTAGAAAAAAAAAATTGAAAATATTTATAAAATCGGTATTTTAAAAGTACGAGAGTGATATCGTTGATACAAGATGTATTGTATATACAGGACCTTCTGAACGATATTCAACGCGACGGAGTCTTTCCCGACATTATAACCTGGGGTATTCTGGCGCTCGGTTGCCAAACCGTGGGCGAAGCAAGGTCGCTTATCCAGGGTATGAAAGCGGCGGGACACAGATTGAACGATGTGATTGCCGGTACTTTCGTCAAGTCTGCTTGTCGAAAAAATAATTTTGAATTTGTACTCGAGATAATGGAAATCATGAAGCATTTTCATATAAAACCGAATTGGGAATTGTATGCCACGCTCGACGATTTTCAAAGGAAAATAGAGGAAATGATCAAGAGCAAAGTGAGTACACGTAGTCGTAAAACGTAAAACGCAAAACGTTTTTCTCTGATATACTTTGATTTTGAACAACTTTCAGAAATTCACAAGAACCACCAATAGTCGTAAGTTTAAACGTGGATTCGCGAAATTCCGCATGAGGTATCCATCTTGGCAGGAAGAGATGGGTCGGAAAGTTCAGAATAAAGAGAAGAAATCGTGATATCGATAAAAGTATGGATTCGCGTTGTAAATACATGTTATAATTTTTGTTTTTAATGCCAATTGCGATGTTTGGATTCTTTCAAGATTAAGAAAATTGCTTATCATGCGTTTCAAGCATCATTGGGAGATTTCCGCGATTCCTCACGGAAACGTGTGGTAATTTGACAAATATATGTAATAATCATCAACAATGTACACAACGATCACAGAGGGATCATGTAATAAAGTTTAACTACTACACTCGTTCGTCGGGCGTTTCTAAGACACTTTATCCCAATCCCGAATGAGCCTTAAAAAGTTCTTCAATATTATACATAGAGCACGGAAGAGATCGAACGATTTGTGAAAAATCGCTCGAGCGAGTATTATGTTCAGCGAAGATAAGGAGAGCGTGGCTCGGAAACCCAAGAACGGCATCTCGTACCCGCGATCACTCCTCGAGGTGGGCAAGTGCCTCTGATACTGAGTTTGTTATAACCGGTGGGTCCTGTCGGTTGGGCGCCGCACGTTTCCAGAGCCACAAAATCGTCAACGTGAAGCGAAGGTGGCCTCGAGGTATTCGGCGGTCTTGATCTAAATGGATCAGCTCCTCTGCCAGCACCACCGGCCGCGGATCCTCCTCTCATGGAATTTACGAACTGTGCCCTGCCTCGCATCGGTGTAACTGCGATATTAAGATAACGTTAAATTAATACGAGCGATTTATTCGCAAAATAAAGTTTACCTCATCGGCACACAAAAAACTTACCGAAAGGTTGTTTCGTTTTCGCAGTCGGTACGTTTGTCTGTTTCTGGGAGTCTCTCGGATCTTCCGTTCCCTCGTTCTGTCCCTTTGGCTGCATTGGTTGAGTCGAGTCATCGGGAGGTACTTTGGAGCACAACAATTGCGCTTCAGTGAGTAGATTGAAGTCCGCTGGCAAAAGTTCAGCAGCCAGAGCCATAAGATCAACCGTATTAATCTCGTTGACCGCCGACGTCGTTGTAGCGGCGAAATTCCGTTTTCTCGTGGATCTCGAGTTCCTCGTAATTCTTCTCAACGATCTCTGCGAGAATTGATTGAGAAGAGTTTCCGGCGTGGGTAAAAGGGGTTCCAACATCTCTGGCACAGGTTCTTTCTCGTCTTTCCCCTCGACACTGGCTCTCAGTTGTTCGACCAATGTTTTAGCTCGAATTTTCTCCAGAGGATGCTGTCCACTTTTGTCCCAGGAGACGAGCGAGGCTAATTGCCCGACACGAAGATACAACGAACGTTCAACATTATTTCCACAAGATATCAAGCTCTCCAAGAACTTCACGACCAGTAGCTCCAAGGACGTTTCGTTGTCGTTCCCCTCGTTCTCCGTCTCGGTCTTGGACGCGATATGCTCCAACAATGACCTCAGAGCTCCAGGATTATTTTCGAGGCAGCTCTTCACGTGATACAGTCCATAATTGTGTCGAGTCAGGGTAAGAAGAATACGTAAATTTCCTCCGAGAACTTCTTTCTGATACTTGGAGGCATTGCCGATGATGTCGATGAGAGCAGCGAGAATCGAGAGAAGAGGATCTTTGCTGGGTACGGAATGACTCAGACGAATCTCGAAAGGATCCGTCGTATCGTCTTGACCAAGATTAAGTTCGTCGTCGCAAAGTGTATAAAAAGTATCGAGAATTTCCAGTTGAACGTTGCAGTCACTGGTGGTCTTGAGTGTTGTACACATCATGTCGACTACCGGAGGATATTTCTGATCGGATTTAACCTGAGCCCTCGATGTGGGACTGAGAAGCGTCAAGAGAGTAGCTTTTACGGGTGGATGAAGCGCGAGATCGGCAAGAAGAGCGAGGACAGGTGCGTTATGATCTAACGGCGCTGCTGTGAGTATACGATCCAAGAGGCATCGTCCAACGACGAGAGCACTCGGCGCGGCTAAATCGCTAAGCTGTTTGCAAACGGTTGAGAGTAAATTCAGAAGCGCCTCGTCCCAACTCGCGCAGAGTAGACGAAGCGTGTCCGTGAGATTTGACGCTTGTGCCTGAAGATGGGCCGACCACAATTTTCGCAATCCCAGAGCTCTCGTCACTTCCTCAACCGGATGACTCTCGTTAAGTTGCAAAATTGGCGGCAAGAGACGCGACAAGAGTTTCAGGCCTGGCACGAAGTTAGCGGGACACGCAGAGACCATTTTCAAAACTTCACCGATCATCTGAGTCCACAGAGACTTGGCAACGTTACCGGCACCGTCGGAATCAACGGCACGTGTGAAACCCAAAAGTGTCTCGGCTATTTCGTCACCGAGATCTCTCAGTGACGAGCTTGACGATGGAATAGCCTCGACGAGAGCGTAAACGTTCAGAAGTGGAGTTACGGCCGTTAGATCTTTGAAACCTGTTGCCATACATTTAACGAGACGCTCGAGAAGTGCCCGAATGAGTTTGACGCAGGGAAGCAAAAGGGCTACAAGAGCGAGACCTCGTCGTCCGGTGAGCGAGGAGCGATGGAGATAGGGCTGTTCGTAAAATGCTGCGATTCTCGTCAATACCGTAACGAGAGCCGTGAGTCCATCAGCAGCGAATAATTGCGTCAGAGCATTTCTATGCTTCAACTCGATGTAACTCTCGATCGGGTCCATATCGTCGTTCGAAGGAAATACGAGATAATGAAGAATTCGACAAGCGGTCACGAGCTCACCGGGTAGCGAGGCTGACTTGTCCGCGTATTTTCTCACTATTCCCACCAATGATGTAACGTCGCCATAATTCCAATTCATCGATTGTCCTGCTATCGTCAGATGGGGCGTGACGTCCCGCAACGTACCGCAGTTTCGCGCCTCGTCCAGTATCGTCGAAGCACGATTTTGAAAGATTTCCACCTTGTCCGAATAACGAACGGTGACGGATATTATCTCCGCGGCGTATTCGGATAAGTCTGGATCAGCCAAGAAAGGTGTGAGAATATCAACGAAACCGCTGAGTGGCAGAACCGCGACGATGGCTTGCAGACCGTCTGGGTAAATGAGGAAAGAGTGTAATTTTCCAAGTTGCGACCACCACACGTTCGACATCGACGAATTCCCGATCTGTTGATTTCTCAGTGACAATAAACACTGAACTACTTGGAAACGCCAGGCTAATGCGTTACCCGAACCCGGCTTCTCGTAACGCATCGCTTTTAGTATCGACCTCGCGATTTCAGGCTCGCGAAGAAGATACAAAAGTCCCTCGCCCGTATCGGCAAGACGCATGATAAATCTTCTGACCGCAGCTATGAGCCTTTTGTCGGAACTCGGTGATGCGAGAACGAGTAATAATCGTCGCGCAAGACCGTGATGCTCGAAATACGAAATAAGGTGTCGACGAGGATTTCGTGAAATTTCTCGATCGAATTCCATTTGTTTGCTAGCTGGTAATTGTCTCTTTGGCTGCGCCATGACGGTCGGTGCGCACACGTAAGTCTGCGTCAGTTCGTTTATCGACAGTTCAGTCATATTCGCTATTTCGAGTAGCTCGTATACGTGAACTTTCCGTATCATCGAGGTAAGAGCGTACTTAAGTCGAGCGAGTTTAGCCTCGTCGAGCATAACGAGCGCTAGACGATAAAGATTGTTCTCAGATTTCAAGAATTCCTCGACAATCTTTGGACTCAGTAAAGCAGCGTCGAGAGCTCTTAGCGCGGCTAGTTTTACCGGGAGAGCAACGTTCTCGCGCATACAGAGAGTCAGGAGTTTTCGTGGCGCGTCAACCTTGAGCAGAATCTCTGGACCACCGGTGAGACTGCACGACGCTTCGGCCAGACGTACTCCGACCTTCACATGACGAACTTTGTAAGCGGGCTGTGGCTGACCACGTGCCAAGTCGAGATCCAACGCAGCATTGACGATTTTCGTCCAATCGTGAAGATCCTCGGTGTCGAATTGCGTCACGGACGCAAGAAGCGCACAGAGCGACTCGCAATTGTGAACGAAAGTCTCTTTCTCCTGACCCGGCGCGGCGTTGAAATTCGACGTCGATCTTGCGAGCGAACGGATTATATCGCGTATCTTTTCCAATGCCATTTCGTCGTGATTATGCGCGTCGTGAAGAATGTTTGGTACCGATTTCTCCAATTCCAACAAATCGGGCGGTTTTATGTCGTACAGATTTTCAGCTTGAAGGGTCTCGCACTGATAGTCGATCGAGGAGGGTGGAACGTCGTCAGCCATTATATCCTCGTCCGAAAGAATTGGTTCGAACGGCTCGACGGCCGCACTCGTTTCCACGACTTCGCGTTCAACTCGTTCTTCCTCTTCCTCCGCAGATATTGACTCGGGACTTAAAGATACGAGAGACTCCGATGGAGGCGACGAAGGGCGTTTTGCCGGTTTTCTCGGTACGCTCGGAGCAGCTTCGTCCCCGCTCCATCGTGGTGGTTCCGGCTTGGCAGGCTCGATCGGTGGATTTCGTGGCGTTGGTTCCACAGTCTGGATAGGCTGTATCGTCGGCGAAGGTGCTGATGCGACACACGTTTCTTGCTATAATAAAAAAAAAACGAATAAAATAATTAGGAGAAATATCGACTTTGTTGTTTTACAGGTGGAAATACGAACATTCGCCATTGGTACTGGTGCTGGATTCTCAAAATACCAATCGGGCTGTGGCTCGGCAGCTGGGGGAGGGTTCTCCGTTGACTGTTCCAATCCACTCACAGCCACAGCCGCTGTCGCAGAAGCGCTCGCTATTTCCTGAGGGTTACTCAGAGACTTTGTGAGGGAACCGTACACCGCTAGGGTAATAGTCGTGTACCAACCACGAAGTACAAGACCATCCGTCGGTATTTGCTTTCTCTCGCACTCCAATTGTATGTGTACATTTTGTTTGTATTCAAGACCGCCTAACGATTCAAAAGTCGAGGCACCTGGCTTGCTAAGATCGTTCACGAAAAATTCTATCTCGAATTGGGACGGATTTGTCGCCCTGGAATACAGATCGTTTCAAAATGATTAAGTAACAACAATATAATCAGCCTGGAACGAAAAATGTTATAAAATTTTATCTATAATTCTATCGTTTTTCAGAGCATGATTTTTAAGCATTGTACTTTAGTTTAAGTATTAGCGAGTACATTGTGCTCGGTAGTATTCGGTGTCTGTGCATGGATGATGACTTTAATTCGGTTTGAGAACTAATTGAATATATTTGCGATTTTTTGAGACTGCTGTAGTTTCTTTGATTAACATTTAAGAAAAATCGCTTACCCAAGTCGAACTCCACCGGGAAAATCTGCCTGCACTCGCGCTCCAAGAGGTATAATCCTAACCTCGCTTATATAAACAGGCTTTGGAAATTGTACCAAATCTAGATTGAGTTCCTGGGAAAATAAACGAAAATGTATATATTTTGTTTCATCATTTTGCTCACGCGGTTCAACATCGTGGAATGATTATGGTAATACAAACCTCAGAAATATCGTGAGAAAAAGTGTCGAAGAACAACAACTCTACGTTATCCATTTTTTTTTCTTAAGCTCGCGAATTGAACGCTCAACTGTCAGAAGTTATTAATAAAAACTGTATCTTCACAAGAATTAGTCAAAGTTTCTATAAAACTAATTTGTACATAGATTATAGACGAAATATAGTATAGTTTGAGTCATCCGAAATGTCAAATGAAAAAGGAAAGATTAAATTGTCACACTCATGATTATTGCTCGCCGCTCGACTGCCTTTGCCGATCGCGCGGCGGCGACGTGACCAGAACCAGCGATTAGGGGGGAGATCAGCAACGCTCAAACAGAAATGATGGTCAGAAAGAGTTTACGGAATTTTCCGCTAGGGTGAGATTATTCGAGTAGAAATGAGCAATGAGATCCGCAACGGCAAAATATAGTTCGCCGTGTGACCACTGCCCCATCGCGCTGATACTCGAGCTTTTGACTGAAGCGCTGCGAATCTACGTGCTCATCTCTGGTTTTAGGAACGCTCGGTACTTTTGCGGCGGTTTAATGTTTAGTTCCAGTCGGCGCTGCGATCTTGCGGTATAAGCAAATAACGCGTTCTAATATATTTCGAAGAATAGAAATCAAAACTTAACAATACCGGTTGATAAGAGGCCGACAAGACGAAGGTACCGTTGAGAAAAGTGTCGGACGGATATTTTATAAAAGCATCATTAGTATAATAAACAACAATGGAGAGTACAGAGGACAACGAGCACGATGTGCTGAGACGAGTTTTGACGAGCGAAGAATTGACGCAGATACCGCAAGAAATCGGAAAAAAGCTAACGACATATTTTACTGATAATTTCGAGGAATTTATAACGGCCAAAGCGGTCTTTCAACATGGACGTCAGACTCTCGGTAACTAGTAATTAATTAAAACACCATTTATTCATTCGTTTTTCGCGTCTCCCCAACTTTATCTCCTACCCTAACCTCTCAACGAACAAAGCCTTTTTTTATGTTCGAGCATTTCACATAACCTTGAAAGTAGTTTGTCGGAAAACGCGCTACTTCGAACACTACCGGCTTGTGTACGTACAAAAACAATGGCTCAAGATCAAAATGAAAATCAACAATTTCGATGATTTTTTGTTTTCAGAACAAAAAGTCGACAAACTTCAGAAGGAAAATGCCGAGCAAAAGCTTGATCTTGATGAATGCAGAGGGAAATTGGAACTCGCAGAAAACTTTACGACCGAATTGCAGGGAAAACTGGATGAAGCTAAGAATGAAATATACAAACTCCAAGAATCTGTAAAGAGGTACGAGAGCAACGCATTTTCCTACTTTCATTAATGTTCCCTTCGCAAAGTTATAATGCGTCTATTACAAATTAGTTCTTTCAAATTCTTAATTATTTTTCCATAACATAAACAGGTTAAGCAAAGAGAATTCGGAATTTAGAAGGCAGAGAGACGCGGCGGTCGATGAGAGAGACACGCTACAGCTTCAAGCTGAAAGAAGAGACAACGAAGTCGAAAGAATGCGTACCGAGCTCTCGAGTCTCGGTGCTCAGTTGCAGACAGCCGTTACAGCAAAGTGTCGAGCAATCGCCGAAGTCGAAGAAATTCGTAGTCGCGAGATTACTATTGACTTCAAGTACGTTAACGTCACTTTCTATTTATCAAAAAAAATATACCGAACGAAAAAGTATTCTTACTCTACTTTTTTATTTTTGTATTATTTACCAAGGGAAAAACGATTGGAACAAGAACGTACGCTTCTCGGTCAACAAATGGCTGGTCTAGAGGAAGAACTCTGCAAACGAACATCCGAACTTCAAACGACACGTGCGGAAGCATCGGCGCGTGCTCTGCTGACCGACACTCGTCTGCAGCAACGTGACGAGGAACTTCGAATCGCGAACGACGCGTTGGCTCAATTACGCGATGCGAACGGTAATTTGCAGCGTCGCGCGGACGAGCTTACGCAAAAGCTCGAGGAACAACGAAGTCACGAACTGTCGATGCACGCGTCGTATCGCGAGGAGATCGGAGCGCAAACTCGCTTGGCCGATCTTTACAAGGGAATGGCCGACGAGGCGAATGCCAAGGCCGAGGAATTCAGTAATGCTGTCAAGGAGTTACAATTACTGCTGGAACAAGCGACCGATCAATATGGCATTCTCGAAACTGAACACGCGCAGCTGAAATTGCAACACGAGGAGACGATCGCTGAAAACAATAAGAGAATCGACGAGCTCGAAAAAGAACTGGAGCACGCCAATGAATTGTTAAAGAACATCAAGCAAGAGCGATTGGATCAGGCGGTCGAACAGTTGGCTCCGACAGCTGCGATTGCCAGTCGCGTGCTCAAGAAGGGTCTGAGTCTCACGCAAATCTATACGCAATTGGTCGATGCGACCAACGAGCTTGCCCTCGAGAGAGAAGAGAACGAGCGTATGAAATCGCAGATGGACGTTATTTTGCACGAATTAGAGGAAAAAGCGCCGGCGCTACAGCAACAACGAGAGGAATTGGAATTCGCCCTTGAGAACAACGTAACATTGACGAGCCAATTGGAGGAGATTAATGCGGAGAATAATCGCCTGCGCGATGCGTCCGACGAGGCAACTCGTATCGCCAAACATCATACGAGAGAGAATCAGCGTTTGAAGGGTGAACTGTCCGATCTGGCTAGACAGGTTTGCTTCCTACTGAAAGAGATACAAGAGTGTCGAGGAGGTGGTACGATAAACACCAGCGGCGATTTCTCCACGACTATGGAAACCGATTTTGCCTCGTCGCAGATAATAAGCAAGAAACTCGTGACCTTCCGCGACATCGAAGAACTCCAAGAAAACAATGCGAAGCTACTGTCCGTGGTGAGAACTCTCTCATCTCGTCAGGAAGAGATCGAACGCGCGACCGACGAGATAAATACCGGCGAGATGAAGGAAAAACTAGACAGATATCTCGAGCAATTAGCCGACATGCAGGCTGCGATGGATCGACAGACCAAGATGGTCGATGGTCTGGTGAGACAACGCGACATGTACAAAAATATGTATCAGCAGTCGGTGAAACAAGCCTCGGCATCCAAGGATACTCCCGAAGCAACCGAGAATGAGGAGAATCGGAGAAACGCCGATGAGGAAATAGACTCAAAGAACAAACCGGCGCCAGCGGTGAAAGAGAACAAAGAGGCGGAGAAGAAATGGGAGAACAAGATAGCGGAACTAGAAACGAAATTAAAACAAGTAAGCGACGAGTATGAGACTTACAAGAGGGAAAAAGGTGCTAACGAGCGCATGGTCGGTGAGGAGGTCGAGAGACTTCGCAAAGAGTCCGAGGCGAATTCGACGCGTTGCTGTCGTCTCAAAGCTCAACTGGAGACGGCCAATGAACGGTTCGCTCTCGTACAGGCAAACGTTGCCTCGTACAAATCCCAAATAAAGACTCTTGAAGAAAAATGCAACAATTACAACACGACGATCGGTAAACACGAGCAGAGTCTCATGATCTTGAAGGACGAGACTATGTCGGCTCAGAGTCGTTTGTCACGTGCTGAAGTTCAATTGGAAAATTTGCGTCAGGAACGTCAGCTTTTGCGCGATTCGGAGGGTCGATTGATGAAAGAACGCGAAGTGCTGCATCGCGAGAGACAAACCCAGGCATTGCTGCGAGCCGATGTCGAATCGATCAAGGCAAGCCTCGAGCGTGCACAGGCCGAGGGACAGTTGAGAGCCGAGCAACGTTTGGATGATGCGACGCGCGAGTGCGCTGCATTGCGACGTCGTCTTCAAGAGGAACAAGATCGTTTCCGAGAATTATCGTCGCATCTGGAACGTCAGCTAACCTTGGCGCAAGAACGTCTCGCCGAGGAGCAAGAGTTGGGCGAACGAACGCGTACCGAGCTCGAGGAAGCTCGTACGGCCAAAGCGGAACTCGAGCGTCGAGCTGAAGAACTTGGCGCTAAACTGCGAGAATCCGCCGCTAATTCGAGAGCAAAACCCATAACCGGTACGTTTAAATGCTGTTTCGTATTATTTTATTCCATCTTGGAGATAAAACCTTTTTCTAAGATAAACTTCCGAACTGTAATTAACAACTTTGTCTTAGGTGACGAAAATCTCGCGAAGAGATTGAAGGAGCTGGAGATGCAACTCGCAAACACCAACGCCGAAGCTCGATCGCTCTCGGAACAGTTGAAGGCATCGAGGCAACAGAGCCAACAATATTGCGATATAGCCGAGAGTACCGAAGCTCAATTGCGCGAATTGACGACTCAACACGAGCAGACCAAGCGGGAATTGCAAACGGCGCTCGAAGCTGCGCGCGACGAAGCTACGACTCTTGGTAAACGCGTCAAGGAATTGGAAGCAGAGTTGGTCAAGGCTCAGAGCGGTCTTCAGGAGACCGATGCTGATTTACGCGAGAAATTGGCAGCTGCTGAGGCTAAACTCGAAGAACTCGACGAGGTAAAGGGTGAGCTCGAACTGATCAAGAGCGATTTGCAGAGCGCATCCCAAGCAGCTAAAGAAGCTGAGGAAAAATATGCCAGAGAGATGGTTCTTCACTCCGCCGATTTACAAGTAAGAAATTACATAAAAAAAAATCGTTCACCTCTCCATTTTCTCGAAATTTCTAAATTCACACAATAATTTGTCAAATAAATTCTCAGGTGCTCGGAAAATTGAAGGAAGAGTCGCAGTCGATGGTGCAAAAGGTCGCGCAGCTTACCCAAGAAAAGATGTCGGCTATCGAGGCTTTGGGCATGGAAAAGTCAACGTGGCAAGAGCGGGAAAAACGTCTAATGAACGAGATCGAGGAGACCCAGAAGCGTGTCGACGATCTCGACGCGCAGAATGCACTTCTTCACAATCAAATACAAGAATTGAGTGATCGTACTGCTATAATGCAGAGCAATCGTTCATCTCTCGGCGCGCAGGATAATCTCGACACTAGTGTCGAATCGATGAATCGAAGTTTCAGCGGTCTCGAGGAAGATTCCAAATCGGCCGAACAACTGCTCAAAGTAATAAAGTATTTGAGACGCGAAAAAGATTTTATCGTCGCCAAATTCGACGTACTTCGTGCGGAGAGCCTTCGTCTAAAATCACAGTGCGAAGTGGCGGAAAAACGTCTCAAGGACACCGAGGAAATGTTGCACGATCATCGCGAAAAGTCGGAGATCGACGTCGTCACGACTTCCAAACACGCGGAAATATTGCGTAAAGTGGAGACCCTCAACGCCATCACCGATTCGAACAGAGTTTTGCGAGAGGAGAGAGACTCACTGGCTACAAAACTCAATGAGCTCGAGACTAAGGTCACGGCTCTTTCCGCCGAGGTCGTACCGTTGCGCAAAAAATCTCGCGATCTTTCGGCTAAAGTAGAACTTTTGACGCAGGAAAATACGGCTCTGAAGACCGACGTGACGAGATGGCGTCAGCGAGCGAACGCTCTGGTAGAAAGAGCCAACAAAGCGAGTCCCGACGATTGGCGACGACTTCAGACCGAGCGGGAGAATTTGAGTAAACTTCTTACCTCGGAACGCGAGACTCACGTCAAGCGTACCGAGGAATTCAATGCTCTGAAAGTGGAGAAATCCAAAATGGATGAGCAATTGAATCAATTGCAAAAGCAGTTGCAGACGCAGGCTGAACAGGTCGGAAAACTTTCCGAGGAAACGCGCAAACTCAGTCAGGATCTTAACGAGTCGTTGGCTGACTCGACCACGAAAACGAGGGATATAGCTACATTGAAAAAGGAACTCGGTGATAAAGAAGCCGTGCTGAACGACGTCAAGAATAAAGAGATACAGATAAGAAAGATAGCCAAGAAGTACAAAACTCAATACGAAGAATTAGCGAAAACGGTCGAGGAGGAGAAGGCAAAGTTGGAAGAGTCCCAAGCTACAGGAACGACGAACGCCAGTGCCGAAGAAACGGCGCAATCTGCCCAAGAACGGGAGAACCAGTTGCGCGAGGAAGGTCGTCAAGAACTTCGTCAGGCGAACGACGAGCTAAAAGCCCGAATCGAAGAGCTCAATCGTCAAATTGGCAAAGTACAGAGCGAGGCTGACGCTCTTAAAGTCGAGATCGAGACCATGAAACAAGCCGGTTTGGAGAAGGAGGAACGCACGAAACAATTGTTAAAGGGTGCCCGAACGAAGATCGTTCAGTTGGGAGATGCGAAGAAGAAGTGCGAGAGAGAATTGTCGGAGCTGAGAATAAAGATCGAGACTGGCACGGGCGAGCCCGAGGGTAACGAGCACGATGCGAGATTGGTCGCCCTGAAATCGCAGATGGAAGGAAGAATATCCCGTCTGGAGCACGAGAAGGCCGAAGTTCACGCGGAAAAAGAAGCGATGTTGCAGAGAGTCTCGCAGCTTCAACGACAGTTGGCGGCTGGTGCAGGAAACGCCGGAGTTACGACGGAACCACCGACTGCGAATATAAAACCGATGTCTGCACGTGCCGAAACCCCCCTGGCTAGCATAAGACCTATGAGCGTCGTGCCACAGTCGCGCACCGCCGCTGTATTACCGACGACCGCCAGTATTCCAGCTCTCGTGACTCCGCAACAGCAGCAGCAGCAACAAGTCGTTCACACGACCGAGACGAGTTCTCCCACGAGCAGTCACACGGATTATCAGCCAGCCAGTACAAGCAGTGCCGTTTCTCAAACAGCACCGAGCAATCTCAGACAACTCGCTGTACAGCCTCAACTGAGCGAATCGGCGGAATCGACGCAACGCGAAGATCCCGAGAATATCGAGAGTATCAACGTTGCCCAGCCTCAGCAACAGCAACAGCAGCAACAACAGCAGCAGCAACAGCAGTCTTGTCAAGCGGCGCAACAACAACAGCAACAAGTTATTCAACAACAACCACAACAGCATCAGGATCAGCAACCTCAGACGGTTGCATTGGTTAGTCCCAGAGTCGAGCAACAGACTCAACAGCAGCAACAACAATCGGTCGCGGCGAGCGATCAGCAACAGACAGTGGCCAGTAGCTCGACACAGTCGGTCAGCACCTCACAGACTTCCACGGGACATAAACGACCAAGATCGTTGGAACCAACCGCATCGGGCTCAGCTGACGGAGAAACTCTGGAACACAGCAGAGAAGGTCTCGAGCCCAGTCCAACGCCCAAGAGAATCAGAACGCAAGAATTGGCGAGCACCGCAACTACGAGCGGCTCGGAAGTTGAATATCAAGTGAGTGTCGAGTTTTTGGCCGAAGTTTTATAGTTAAGAAAAAAATGTCTTTAATATTTTATTGCCTAATATAGATCTGAAGAATTTATGTACTTATTAAAATACTGATGGTTTTTACTGTTCTTTTAACTCAATTCTTAGACTTGAAAACCCATTTCTTTTACAATACTATATTTTTTAATATGCAATTGCCTACAATAAAATAATCCGTACTCAGGTACCGACGTCGAGTCAGCGCGATCAAGACGAAGAGGTCGAAGACGGTTGCGTCGTGGTCGTTGATTGCGACGAGGGTGAAGGTGGTGGTCATCATCAGGTTCAGGAGGAAGAGGAGTTCGACAACGACGCTTATGAGGAGATGGAAGAGGATGAGGAGGAAGAAGAGGAAGAGGAGGAAGAACTTCCGTACGGCGTCGAGGCTGAGGTCGAGGTTGACAATAACGAGGTCGAGATCATTATGGAGGAGGATTCGCGAAGCGTTGAAGTCCCAAGACAGCCGCAACAGGCTATACCGACTAGTCAGCCACAACAACAACAGTCCGAGACGATTAGTAGTGCTGGTCCGACCGGTGAACCAAGCTCCGCTTTCGCGATGAGATCGACGAGAGGTATCGCTCCGATGCCTCGTCAACAACAGCATCTTCTTCTCGTGAGTTGAAAGATTCAGGGATTATTACGTTATTTTAAAAAATCTATTCGACTGCGATTGAGACAAAATACTAATTTATTCTTTTCCATTAAATATTTATTTTCCATTGAATTTGTATTCTATTTCTCATTTTTTAAATTCCAGCCTCAGCAAGGATACGAGGATGGCGGTGACGACAGTATTGTTCCAAGCACACCAACGCTTTTTGTACCACGCCGTGGTGACGGCTTCGGCGAGGCCGTCAGCTCGCCACAAGTACCTCAGGGTCGTTTTACGTTCGGTGACGCTTCTGCGCCAACCGCAGCTTCCTCGACACCTTCCCTCGCCACTCCGACCGGTCCGACTGCTCGAGTAATGTTTGGTTCGTCGGGTTCTGGTTTGGCTCAGGTGGTACAAGAGGGAATGGACGACACGAGAATGGATCTCACGCAGCTCGAGGATGGTGGTACAGGTCGTAGCGTTCCTACGACGCCGCTCCAAGTTTCACCAGCCGCGGATTTGCCACCTTCGGTAAATATTCGAATGCATAAGGAAAAAACGAGAGAATTATTCTAAATTTCTACGTGAAAAATACTTATCTTTTCTTCCTTTTTGATCAAGACGAGCGGCGGAGCTTCCGAAGAACAAGAAACTCCAGTTTCCGGTACAGCGGCGACGGTAACGACCGGCTCGTCTGTGAACGATCCAAGTGGACAATTGTCTGGTATACCGAGTATACGTGTCGTAACCGCCGATGGCCAAGAACACAGTCAGATGGAAGCTGTTCCGGGTTCAAGTACACTAACACCAAATGACGGTACGAACGATCTCACTTGTTCAAAATTGGATGAATAAATACAAAAATACAAAAATGGAAGAAATCGCCGAAGATAAAGGACAAAAATTATGCAAATTTTCTTGATTCTTCTTATTGAAAGCTCGTATATTATTTATACCTCAACATTTTCCGTCTCTCCTATCGCTATATCACTTTTTTCTTGCGACTGTTTTAACCTAATTCCCTCGAGTAGACCTACATCTCAGAATTCACGCCGTACCAATGTTTTCCAGGTGTAAGTTCCGAGAGCGATCAACAAGCTGCCGAGGCAGCAGCATCCGTGACCGGAGTCGTCGACGACGATACGATTGACACGGGAGTCGAGGAGGAAGATGTCGAGGAGGAAGGTCGCGAGGCTGAGGCTTCACCGTCGAGCAACACTCGTCAGAGATCGATCAGAGCTGCAGCTGCGGCTGCCGCTGCAGCCGCAGCGTCCTCTGGAACAAATGGAACACGCGGCACTGGTATGAGACGAACACCCCGCGGTGGTTTCAGAGCGGCGCGTGGGTCGAGACCGACGCCTATCGTGTGGGAGAGTCAAGCCGGACGCGGTGAGTCAAAATTCTCGTACTGTTATACTTTTTCCATGAACAAAATTCGACAGATCTCTTATGGTTTTGGGTTTTTTTTTCAATTTTCGTTAACAGGTCAGGCACAGTCGCGTGGACAAGCGACACGCGGTGTCGCCAACGAGGGTACGCGAGGAAGAGGCGTACGCGCACGAGCTCGCAATATGCGCATGAAGTACAATTACAATCCGAGATATTGAAAGCACCACGACAAGGAATAGAATTTTAGAATTAATCGCGAAATACGATCATCATGAGGAGCATTGACATCGTCGCGTACGGCGAGACGTAAATATTTAATGCGTAAAGACTACCGAGACACAATTTTAAAAGACGGTGAAATGTTTGCAAATCCACGGTCTTCTATGAGAGTTATATATTTTGCTTTTTCTTTCTAGGTCAGAACTCTCCTATTATTTCGTTAATAACGTTCGATTTCAAGATATGTCTTAATTGGATTTTGACACGTGAGATGATTGCTCGTCTCCGTTGCTCTTATCACTAGGCACAAACTTCTTCATAAACTCTTCACATTTCCATTCCAAAAATAACATTTATTCGTTTTCAGTTTCATTTTCTCGCGCATTTGAATTTGTTTAACACCTTTTTTTTTGCTCGTGCTCTTATTTCGTTTCTCCCGAAACAATTAGCACCTTTCATTTTGTACATCAGTCAATAATATGATAAAACAACGAGAAGCGCGAGGGAATGTATAATCATTCGCGAATACACATTTGCATTTATTCATATTGAGAATTCGCATGAGACTCGCTCAGCGAGATTGATCTCGCGAGCGCTCCTTCTCTCTCTTTCTCTCTCTATTTCTAAAGACGCGGGTGTGAATCTAGAGTATTAAACGATAAAGAAAAAAACTCTGCATTTAGCATAAATAGCTGTTCGACCATCGTCATCGTCAATGAATAAAAAAAGAAAACCGAATGTATATAATGGGACGATAAAATTTGTATTATGCAAGAATCGACTGACTTTTTTACTCAAACAAAAAAAAACGAACATGTTGCCGTGCTATATAAATAATGAGTAGAAAATAAGTGAGCTTCAAGAGTGCGCGGGCGTCTTCTAATTTTGTTAACAGACGTAAGTAACAAAAATATTTGCCGATTCATGCTTTTTTCACGATAATCGTAAAATACTGACTAAAATTAAATTAAATAATAAATACATTGACAATATACATATAAAAAATTATTTCAAATCGTTCGGGAAGGAATACAAAATAATGTTTGATTGGTCTAACAGCGTAACAGAAAAATGCTATAATCATTATTTCTGATCACCGAGGGGTGTCGCCGAACCTTTCGATAAATTCATCTAATATCACAATTCATCGTTTGAACGTACAATTACAGATCACCCGGAAAATCAGGACTAGTCTTCTTGCGAATTTTGGATCCCACGTCGTCGGCAGTCGCGTCCGATCCTGAGAAAACGCTCGCGATCGCAGATTCCCGTTAATCCAAGGACGATTGAGAGTCGAACTGGCGTGTCCCATTGGTGTTGTCGAAAGCCCGATCGACGTTCCGGCGCCGCAATAAAACGCGTGCCAACGAAAAATTTACTTCTCGGGCTCACTGCCAAGAAAATATTCATCGTCCGCTTTGGAGACGAGTCTCGCTCATCTCATTGACGCCCACCGTTCGCAACTGTACAGGCAACGAGCCCGCAAGTGTTTATCCAACGTAGTATCATACGCGTGCATACAATTTACTTTTCCTAGTATTACTAGTATATGCCACCTGCAAATATTTAAAAAACTTTTATGGCAATTCACCTCACGAATCTTTCAAAATTTCGTCGTTTGGTCACAAAACCGGGTATACTTTCGCACGAAAACAAAAATATAACGATATCGCGATAATTTTCATTCGCAGTTTTGTTTCTTTCTGCTTTTTTTCTAAACACGGTTTTTAGAAGTCGAAACGAATCGAGACGCGATGAAGCGATGAAAACCACGCTTTGGCGATATTCAACACTTGGGTTTATTTATAAAACCGTGAGTTGCCGCGCTCGTGGCCCACAAGACTATGAAAATTATTTCCAATATATTTCAAGCGGACTAGCCGCTTTGCCACTTTTCTCCAATAATAACTCGCGTCTAATGTACGCACTCGTGCATGTCTATACATATCACCAGGAATAACGCAAAAGAGCATTGAAAATAGTTCATCTCTGTGTTTTCAGAAACGGCGAGCGCGACTCGGTTATCGAAGAACAATTACGTTTGGCTTTTGTGTCTCGAGTCTCTCTCTGTCACTTGAATTCGTCACTTCGCAACTGCATTTGCCGTGTTGCTCGACCCTGATCCACTGTCTCCTCGTCGTGTTGGTCTCGAGGCTCCAGATCTCAATTTCAACGTCGTCGTAGTACGTCGAAGTCTCGATCGGTGAACAGCTCATGTCGGGACTCATGCAACAGCCCGAATGACCGTCGCATCTCTTCAGCACCATGTAGACCGGCTGATTGGCGCTCTCGCCGGAATCCTGAAGTCCCAGACTCTGCATGAGATCGCGAAGATTATAAGCGCGAGGCTGTGGCTCTCGGCAAGCGAATTTCCGTGATGCCGTAACGGCACGTTGAAGATGCAACCTGTTGTGATGCGTCGAGCTGCCATTGATGACGTTGGAGTGAATCGCCGTGGACATTGGCGTCGAGAGAACGAGACGATTGTCACTCAGTGCAGTTAGAACGAGAATCAGACGAAGCAACGAACTGCCACCGCCACGTGCGACGAGACCGGTCCGCATTCTCACTTTTATTCCAATACGTATTAGCGCAGAAATATCGATCTTATTCGATCGGTTTTTCACTTATACCCGTTCACCGGCCACGTGTGAACTCAAGCCTTCTGGCTTGTCAACTTTCTCAATCTGATGTTTTCAGCCTCGAACACTCGGTGAACAAATTTAGAAAAATGATTTGCGTTGGACCGCGGTGTCCGTTGAAAAGGAATCTCGAAGCTTTCACTACGGAATTCGTAAATTAGGATACAAGACACCGGTCTCACGGAGAATATTTCTCTCTCTTATTCTTATTCGTAGTTCAACCGAGTGTAGACTGACTGAGACTTTCCCGCTGGCAGACGAGTATTTATACGTGACGACGACCAAGAGCGGCTTCGGACACGACGCACACATAGACCAACACTCGATCGTCGACATGCGTGTATCGAGATGAACGCCTAACGTCGTTGCCCCCCTCGGTTCGTTGCACGAGTAAAACCCAAAGGTTGTCCGATGGTGGGAGATCGAAGCATTGAAAAGGGTTGTGCAATTGCCTCGACATGAGGCAGGTCAGATCACTCGCCGACGCACTCGGGAAAATCGTCGATCGTCATTGCGGTCGACCGGCTTCCGGTTCATCTCTCTCTCGTCTCCATTCACGCTTCCGACCCGGTGCACTACTCATCCCGACAAGTTTTATATTTCATCTTCCGCTTGTATCTCGTATCCCTCTGACATTACTTTTTCAGTTTGCTCATATTTTTTTCTACGAAAACAAATATTTGAAATATGATTGAATTCATTCATTTGAATAACCTTCCCTCGCTGAGTTTGTGAGAAAAATGTTTCTCACTTTTCAATATGTGTATCGAATCATTTCTCTATAAAAGTTAATTTAAATCGATTTTATATTTCTGTTATCATGAAAATAAGTCTCAAGCTCGAACCAGCGAAGAGGTTCCTGATACTCTAACGAAACTTTCACGCACAGGCGATAAGAATTAATCGAAAATACTCGAGTCTACGAGTTCTATTTTGGGATCGTCTTATCGCTTCGTTATAGTAAACGTATTTTCATGAATATCATACAAAAAGTAAAAAAAAATGATGATGCGATTTTTTTACTGCGACATACTAGTAACACAAAATTTGCATGATTGTCATCCAGTCATCGTGCAATTCGAATGCTAGTCTCGCGTACGTTCCCGTAGGTGCGTAACACCTTGACGCTGGAAATCCCGGTTTCAATTCAACGAACCGAGATTCTTGACCGCGGTCAAGGAAACTCGAGCCCCCACGCATCGGGGAGTCTCGTGCATATATTATGTAGATTCTATCGAGGCCGTGATTGAAATTCATCAAATTGCAAAAGACCGATTACTTCATGGTTCCTCGTTCACTGTCTGATGAACCCAGCACTTTCCGCAAAAAATATTCATAAACACGGATAATGCGAAAAATGCAATGGAACGACAATGAATTAAGTAATTATCGATTGGTAATAGACGGGTGTCGTTAAACGCTTTCCTTAAGCAATTAGAAATATATTTCCTCGATTAATTTATAATTAATTTCGAAATTGATCGATCGATGAAGGATAAACATCAACTTTGTAAACATGCTTAGACGTAGTACGTCTGGCGCAGTAGTATAAGTGGATATTAGTCAGACGCTCTCACTGTTCCAAGTTTAGTTCGTTTCTTTATCGGTATAGTGAAACCGCATAATAATTGATAATTATAATAATAACTCGGAAAGGAAAGTGTGCAGGAACTCGTGTCCTGAGACTGTGTATTTATCCCCATGCACATATTATGCGTGTATTATTCATGGACGCGTTTCACGAGCGTTTGACGTACATTTCGCGGAAAAATTGTTCCGGGGCGCGAAGAAGCAGGCTCAAACGTGAACACCATCTATACGAGGTATCCACTTGAATCATATATCGTATCCTTCTTTGGTTTTGTATATAAGACAAAAGGAAACATGATATATAATTGTATGCAAGCTAAAATTGGCGGCGGATAAGAAGTAAAGTAGGAAATACAAGGAGGAAACAAATTGGGGAACATCTTGGCGAATTAGTAATGGGGAATCGATAGGAAAGGAATGAGTTGCGTAGACGTGCGTGAGTTGACACAAGAAAATGACGATACTATTAATAAACGACGAGTGATACATAAATGTGGTTATCGAGTTTGAGTGTGACAATTCATATTGCTTCCTCATTCAGGCAGATTTTTCTTTACGGAAAAATAAAATGTTGTTCTAATCTTAGAGAATTTAAATGTCGTATGACATGTGTCATGAACTTAAAAAGTTCACGTCGCTATGACTCGATCTATGAGGAAGCTCTGTGCAAATTTAAGATCTTTTTTTACATTGTATTCGATAGTTTGTTATTTCCATAAGCATTTAACTTTCAGACCTGTCAATGTAAGATAATTTTCCTGATTTATAACGTCGTATCAAGGGCGTTGTATTTTTTTATGTAATTTTATTATACTGCTCGGATAGGCGAGTTTCATAAATCGTCAATTATCCGATATGCTCGAGAGCTTGGAATTAACATTCCCGCAGCGTGTCAATATTGATATATTCTCAGCTATGCGTTGAATATTTCAAGAGTAAACGTGGTAAACCGGTAACAATGAAAAAAAACCGGTTAAGTATTAACCGGTCACTCACACAGATAGTACGAGCACTATGTGTTCAAATTCTCGTTAAAGTTCAAAACGTATATATTTATGTATACAGAAAAATTCTTCACGTCCACTCTGTTATTAGCAACTTAAATTCTTTCTTTTCGGAGAAAGAGAGAGAGAGAGAGAGATAAATATTCGGGGAGCTTTGCAAGACGCCGCTCGTTAAAATTTGGCAAATTGCCCAAGAGACATTTCTTCCTTCCTTAAGCTCGGTCAATCTCAATAAGATAACTATACTGTAAATGACGAATAATCGCGTAAAGACCAATTATTTCAATTATCGTGCATTCCATTATTTTGCATAATCAGCAATTAGTTCAAGCCTCTCATTTAAAGCGAATGTATATTGCTTACATTTCTGATATTACACTTTTTTCATCGCATATCAATTTTTCTGCAACGTGTATTTACCTGAGACTCGTTTACAAGTTTATAATTCGATTTTATTCATTAAATTTATGAGATATGGAATATAAGTCTGATACGAATAGATTCCAAAATTTAGGGGATTTTCGTCTGTTAGAATATTCATTCTACATTTTTTATCCTCTTCCTGGGATTTATGATACAAATCCCTCGAGACCCATCAAGTGTTGAGTCATCAAAGTGCATAAAGTGCATAAAGGAAGTGGAGTAGATTGACAATGACTAGGTAATAAGTTAGATTTTACGATGTAATCTCGATTATATATAGCTATCAAAATTTATTAATGCATTCGCGTTTTAACCAAGTGGTATGAATCAGAATGAAGATATCATGATGTGCAAATTGGTAGAGGGGATCTATCTCGTTTGTTCAGATCGACTTCGTGCTACACGTCACATAAGCCTGACGTGCTCGGAATGATGAAGCTAATCTACGTGTACGATAAATTTACCTGGACCATTTGAACGTGTCTGACATTTTCTATTAATAGTCGTTATTAGAATAACCAGAAATTTCAAGTTTTCTTTTAAAAGTTGCAACATCGACCAGAGAATTCACACCGGGGAATTCCTCATGACGTAGACAACTCCATACGGGTGTAAGTAGCGTGATAAAAAAAATTGCAACGATTACACGCTGAAGAGTCAAAGCTTGTTGCATAAACGCCAATGAGAACTTTCAAATTCCACTTAACTTCAAACTTGAAAACCACTTAACAAAGGAAAAATTCAGTTAATGAGATAACAAGAATTATCAGAGTTGAGACAATTAGTTGAGTTAATTTGTTATCAATTTTGTAATTGCAGATATCTATCGCGAATATAATAATATTGTTTTGATAACAAATATTTATATTCTACAATTTATGACTCATTGTATAAAAATCTCATCTTCACTATTAATTTATTCTAAACTACGTTTAATTTTTTTTATGTCATCAATCAGGTTTTCTGTGCTGTAATAATAGTCGTGGCGCGTGGAAGGACATTCGGTTATTATGTGTATGTATATTTTCTGCATGCACACATATTCTCCAACTTTTGCGATGACTCATGTGACGAATTGAAAGGCGATGATCGAAGTCTCGTGTAACGGTGTCCGGTCCTAACGCAATATCGAGGCCGGATCAGGCAACTACATAGCGCGTGAAACCGCTGATTCAGTCGTCCGCCCTACCCCGTATCGTCTGTACGCACGTATCTCTATAAGTGAAATTTGTATTACATCTGGCCGCGATCTCGGAACAAGATTTTTAAGACTGCCAATTTCTCTTTTGCCATAACTGATATTTTGTATTCTTCTTTTTATTATTATGTCTCAAATGTCGATGATCTCATGTAAGGTGCATACCGGACACCGAGACAAATCTCTGCTGCAACAGCAAGAAACGATTCTCAATGACACACTATACGCAGGGAAGAAATATTGCCGGAATGCAAGATGAGCTTGATACGAGAGTAAATCCTCAGGGGGGTCCAGACTGTCTGGAGTCTGCACTTTATACCACGAATGCGTCACGTACAGCCATTGTGAGTCAGAAATTCGTCGATAAACTTGACCTTTCGTCGATAGTTCAAAATTGACGACCAGAGAGGATGGAAGAGACTGAAAAAAATAAATACAAAAAAATAAATGACAAAAATAGAAATTCTGCCTGAAAATTTGTCTTGAATGACTCACGGCAATTATTTCATAACTATGGAAATGACGACGATGTTCAACATTCCTTTTCCTCCACAGCTTTAAGGATATGCAGGATTAGAGGACAGAAAACAAATATTATTTGCATTAGTGTCTAAAAGAAGATTTGTATTGTAGCATGTACGGTAATTTCAATAATACCGCATGCAATGTGCTCGCTGATGACGAGAGGCTATCGGTTAATTAATCCCTCGCTCTGGTAAGTCCAGAAACTCGGAAGAAATGGAATGCAGAGAAAAGAAAAACGATGTTGCGGCTCACGCAATTCGGTGTCCGGTTTTTCGTGCACGAAAAAGAGCATATTAGGCCGAGCGGAGCTACGTATACTATAGTATAATTATAGTTATCATCCGTACGATGTTCCAGGAACGGTCTTCGACGAGAACTCTCTTCCCCCTTTCTTCGTTCCTCGCCATCGCCGTTTTACCAAGAAATACCAGCGGAGAGAGTCAGGAGACGAAAGCCATATATCGTTTCGACTCGACGGAATGAATTGTGGTCTAGAGCGAGAGAAAACATGGCCAAAACAGAGATGAATTGGATAAAGATAAGACTTTGAATCTGAGTGAGTGAGAGAGAGAGATAGAGAAAGAGAGAGGAGATGCAATGAAGAAAAAAATCTTTGAGCTAGAAGGGGATGCTGCGGAAGAAATCTGAGAAGGTGCGAAGAGTCCTCACGTGTTGGCAAATTAATCCGAGTGGGCATGTACACATACATATTCTGTCTATGCATGTATTAATTGTATATATATATATATATGTATTTGTATATCTTCATATACCTATATATACGAAGAATCGAGATTGCGAGAAGCCAGAAGTCTCGCTCGTCTCGTGCAAGATTCACGTATAGATCTTCGGTGTACGCTAGCAATCATCTCCCTCGTTGCATCGCGATAATAGTGGGAATCCACACTTTCAGTATCGCGCAATCCGTGAAATCTTTCTGGACCGTTTCGGTACAAAATCCACCGAGACTCCGTGAATTCCCTCAGAACGTTCGTGAGCTCAGTCCGAGACGGTCACGAGGAATCATCGATCCTCCGTTGCATCTCGTGCAAAAGATTTTCTTTTTCGCGCCTGTAAAGTAGAAAATCGTTAAATATACGTTATAAGAAGTATCAGGTGTGAATTAATAGTGATTACAACTACCAGGAAAAATGGAATTAGCGGTCAGATTTTTCTTAATTGCTATCGCACTTGGATCTGTGTCCATCGTTTGTTGCAAAATCCATCATCACAGGTAAGGATATTTTTTCTCCCATTATTAATTTTCTTCTTTTTTTGCCAATGTTTGACTTCTGGTAATTAGTGGAAATCCGTTATAAAGAACGTAGTCATACGTCCGAGTGCAGAATAGTTGGGTACTTCTAATTTGGGATGATTAAAAATAGCGATGATATCGAAATTTTGTGGGCTTTGTATTAGTCATCTATAAGCGAGTCTATCGATTATTATTCTTGATTAATGGCTTTTTAATTTATGATTTTATAACTATCTACTTAGTTTACTTTTTGTGACGATTCAAATATCAATTCGATTATTTATTCTATATAAAATGTCGAAGATACAAGTGAAGTTAAAAAAATCCTACAATTAGAGAAAGTATTCATTATTTTTCTGTCAACGTTATTTTTCATTTCTTATTAAAATTCTATTTTTGCGCTATCTCAATGATTGTAACAATTAACAAAATGAAAAATATCTAAAGAATAAAATTTCATCAACAGGGACAGTGGATATCTCAATCACGTTCAGCTGGTTCATCAATTTCGTTGCTCCTTGCCGCAGCCACGTGCGGTACGAGTCGAGGAACTTTTAATCGCAGGTCCGAGTCCCGATGAAATATTTTATCCACCGTCCACCGTACTGGCGAGATGCGAAGGTTCCGGATGTTGTCCCGAGGCAAATCACATCTGCGGGCCGATCGAGACGAGAAATATCAGTCTCGTTTTCATGGTGAAACATAGAATCGATAGCCAACGGGATCGTCATCACGAGGTCATACACGCGATCGAGCATACCAAATGCGGCTGTGGGGCCGAGGATCACGAGAGATTCATACGAGCAGCCTCGATCCAGTAAAATCTTGGGAGTCTCGTCGAATCGACGAATAACGTTGCGTTTTATCTAACGAAAAAACCAAGTGTGGGCTATGAAATGTATTTATTGGCATGAACTTTATAGTTTCGTTCCTAGATTAACTCTTAAGCTCATCGAAAACATCCTTTTTTTTCTCGTTTTTACGACTTCCCTTTTCTCACATCTCCAATTGTTCCACTATCCGCGTCTGTGATATATCCCTGTGTTCCCTATCCCATGTTCTTGTTATATCAATCGTCATCTTCGTAAATTTAGATATAGTCGTATATATTTTTAAAATAAATGCAACTCACGAAAATTTATAGTGACTACGCGACGTTAACTACTCCTCTAATCTTTGATTTCGAAGTAGCGTCTCGCAACCCGGAGATCTCGCTTTATCGTCTCGTTTTCCGGTGCGAGCTTCAGCGCAGCCTCCAATTCCGGTATTCCGTGCTGGGGCGAAGATAATTTGCAGAGTGCCGCACCCAGCCGAGCGTGACAGCGAGCTCTCGACTCGCGATTACCCTCGCACTTTGGTGTCATCAGTTCCAGGGCCTGCGTGATCGTTTTTCATTCTCATTTTTGCCGCCTCGTTGCTTTTATTTATCGACTTTTTATTTTACTTTTTTTTTTTTTTTTTTTCGAAAGAAATGTCCTACCGTCGAACAATCCTCGGCACATCTTCGATAATTTTCAGCCGCGTAGTGAGCCGCTGAACGATTTACGTACAAAGAGGACATCTTTCCGCTAAGCTTGATGCCGTGAGTGTAAGCGCTTATCGCACCGAGATAATTGCCGATCTTGAAGAATTCACTGCGAAGTCGAAACGTAGGAAATAAGAAAGCAAAAGCGAATTTTGCAACAAGGTTTAATTTATTTAGAAGGAAAATACGTACTCGCCCTTATTCTTCAACCATTGAGGATCCTGCTCTTCGGGTCGAAGATCTTCCGAAACGAAACCACTCTGTCGTCTCGCTTCCGCCTGTTTGAGCAGCCACTATAAGCAAACCACAACTCATTATTCTCAACAAAAAAAACCAAATATACGTCATCCTAGATATTCCTACGAGGAAAGAATTCTTCCTTGTAAAATCCGTTCTATTATTGTTTACGTATTATAAATAGTCGGATCTCAGTTCTCAGACAATTCTACAAACATTTACCTCTTCTTCCTCGAGCTGATGACTCTCGCGTGCCGGTGTTGGAAATTGTCTTTCCGTGAATTTGACGTCTATGGTGCCGGTTCGTCTGGGCCTCGGTATCGCAGTATCATTCTCATCGAATATCCCAGGCCCTCTTTGAGAACGAAACCCCGATTTCTCCTCGGACAGTACACGCCTCGCGAGTTCCCTTCCGCGATTAGCGATCTCTCTTTCCTTCCTTCGGCACAATTTCCGTCGTGCTTTCTCGTTCATTTTCTCGGGTGATTTTTCGGACTGATCGGAGTCATTCTCAGAACTCGAGGAATCCGAGGATGAAGTGCTGTTATCCATGACTTTGTTTACGTCGCGACATTTTCCTGTTACATCGAAATATCAAAAAAGTTCAAATTTGTCGTATCGTAACAAGATCTGCCAATGAATTTTTTATTTACTAGCTGAGAGAAGTTTCGTCGGTTCGTCCTTCGTCTTTTCATCTTCACTGACAAGGCAATTTATATTATTAATCGTAGAATCCTCTGAAACAGGAATGAATTTTTGTATAAAATTTGTTACTAAAAATTTACTTGAATATTTCTTAAGCTGCGACCGATTGCTACTTTGGACACTTGATGTATCTTTATGCGTTCTATTTTCTCCTTCGTCTTTTCCATCTTCCTTTGGCTCTTGGACTCTCTCAGACTCCGTACTGCCCATTTCCAATTTGGTATCGTTTCCTTCGATTAACGAGGCCTGCCTATCGCCTTTGAACCACTTGAGAGGCGCCCTAGAAACCCATCATCGAATATGACACTCGAGAGCTCATTTGCGTCGAGAAAAAAATTCGATATCTCGAGCCAGAAAAAAAATTAAAGTACCGAAAGGCCTTTCTGTTTTCCTGTATGGTTCCAGGCAAATTCTCAAGAATTGGTTTTTCCGCATGTTTTCTCCAATCTTCAAATTCGTTCATAGCTTCTCTCCTATGAGAATCTTTCAAGGCTTGAATTCTGTTGAGCTCCTCGGTGTCTAGATCTATCTGAGCTCTCACAGCTTGTCGTTGCAATGCTTGACGCTTCTCTGCAGAGAAAAATAAATAAACAGAAATCGTTAAAATACCGAAAGGATCGACGACTCGACGGGAAGAAGAAAAAAGATTGTCTATGTAGAAAAAGGAAGGAAAAATAGTGAACGGTTCGGGTTTCTTTCTGGACTCACCGCTTCTGGCCTTGGCTCTTTCCTCCGCGGAAACGCGAGCGATTTCCAATGCTCGCGATCGTTCAGCTCGCTTTTTGTCTTTGTCAAGATCCTCCATCAGCAGACTCGGCCATTCAACGCCAATTTCTCTCTTCTTCAGTGTAAAAACTGCCGTCTCTTCGCTGATCGTGCACTGGCTCGACTCTTCGTCGATCGTGCCCCAGAGAAAAAGCTCAAGAATAAAGGGTGGATAGCTTGCCTATATTTTTTTCAATATAAATTAATTACCAATAATTTCATTGCGATGATCAAATAAATTGCATTTAAATCAGCCGTGACAATTAAGCAAATAATCACAGTAGTTGAATAATCAATAGAAATTACTCTCTCCCATCTAATTACAAATTACATTTAATATTATTCAATGACAAGTATGAATTTAAAATTAATTTCTGATCGTGCAATACGATTTCTAGATTTTTATAAATTTGCATAAATTGTGTCGCACACGTACCTTCATGTAATTATCTATAGCAAATAGGTCAATTTTTTTCGGATGTCCTGCAAGACGCGTCATTATGACAACCACCTCGGGCGTCTGTCGCCAAGTATAATCTTTAACGATTATAGCTGGCATTTTAATCCTGATCAAAATGTCTCCGAAGTCTTTTTCTTTCAAGCACTATTTTATTCACTCCGAGTTCTATTCTCCGGACTGCTGGCTGAAGTTATGCTGAGAATATCGATCAAACAATTCGACCGAAAACTATCATCTGTTTCGGCAGAGAAACCATTCCGTTCGTTTGCGTGCGTAAAATCTTTTTTATGATTATTATACCTTCGTACTCATTCAGTCTGAAATAAGAAGAGTCTAAAGTGAATAAAACAGAAAAATAATAATGAGGTTTTTAATGAAATAAGTATAAAAAAAATAAGACAAATAAATATGAACAACTCACGTTTAATGTACGAATCGTTTTTAATTGAAATGTTTCTTTTTTTTCGAAAGTATTCGTAAATGACAATACCATCATTACAGGATATTACTAATAAAAAGCTGCCGAGTAAATTGCCGCGGACTTTCTTCGTCGCGTTTGTAACAACGTTATTTGATTCGTTATCGTATCCTCTGTTCTTTTTGTACGTAGATTATGTGAAATCTCGGCATTAAAAAAAGAAAGAAATATCGGTACACAATGAGAAGAAGACAGCAAGATCCGTTAAAGTGACTGAGACATTACTTAGTACATTTCACTTTCCCTCGTCTCTTTCTCGCTCACACGTCCTCGCGTTCTTTCCTCCTTCTTCCCCTTTTTTCACTTACTCGTACTCCTCATTTCTCGCAATTAAAATATAATAGTACATACATATTATACTAATACGACTCATTCGTTATGTTTGTTTTCTTTTTCTCGGGACGTGCGGGTGTCACAAACCGACGCTCTCACGCCGGTGATTTATTTACGAAATTTAATTCGAGCGTAATAAAAAAAAAATAATCAGTCGTTTTCCGCTGGGTCTGGCTGATTGAACCAGCAGGACACTTTGTCATTTCTTCGTGGGAGGGCATGGTAGTGATACAAATAATATTAAGAAAAAAGAAATCAATGGCTGTCCTGTGCAGTGAAATGAATCAATGCCGTGCGCTCAGACGTATCTCGTTCGACGACGAACGAGAGGGTCTTCGATTTTCTTCGCATTCGTGAAAACAGAAAAAAGCATATTTCTGCCAGGAAATGGCGTTTTGCACACGCAAACTGCATTTACGTTATAAAAAATGGAGGGCTCTCGATAAACGTTTTCGTCTCGTCAAGCTAAAACACGTAAACTAAATTACGACGTACTATTATGACACTAATAACATCGAGATACGGTTGCGCTGATTTTTGCTTCTTCGTATCAAGGTTTTTCTTTCGTTTTTCACTCGTTCTTTGTTTCGATACCATGGATGATTTTATCAGTTATTGTTAATTACTGCTATGATCGTTAACGTAAATGATCGTTAAATATCTATATATATATTCATTCATATACATATATATGCGTATACCCATATATATATATATATATATAGTATTTACACAATGTTTGTTTCAATCGTCGATTACATTTATCGGTTTACCCCACAAAACGTTTCTTTTTTTTTTGTAAATGTTGCCTCTAGGACGACTACAACGACGTCGACGATTGATCACAGGTGCATCGGGATTTACAAGCCGAGTAAACGGAATCCTTCGCAAATATTGGGACGTAAAACTTAAGAACTACTATAAATACGTAGAACGCCGCGCGCGTTACGACGCAAACGCGACGAACTATTCCCGTTACATTATTCGATCGGACGAGACATTTTCCTTCGGTATTTTTACCATCGCTCATTAAATATTCGGTCCGAGATTGAACTCATTGGACTCGTCTCGTTTGGATTTTCTTTCGTGATCTTTTTTATCCTTGCGGATTAAAAAAAAAGAGAAGAAAAAGGAAGTTTATCCGCACGTCGCAGCAATTGCCGAAACTTTTATACAATGCGTTCGGCACAATGTCACCGGTGCTAAGCGCTGTTTTCCATCTCGAGGATCTCGATCCGCGGAATGTCTGAGAACAGGAATTACGTAGATGTCGCGAGATCGATCGATTTGTTTTGCTTCTTGCGAATTTATGTCGAGGAACGAACGTATACGCGAGGGGGGAAGATGCGCTCGACCACGCTGACAATTCGCTTTTTTGCCACGTAGTCGCTGATATGAAGTGTTTTAGTTTTTTAGTTTTTTTTTTGAGCAAAATTTGCAATAAAGAAAAAACAAAGGAAAACAAAATCGTATGCGTATATTACGACGACGGGAAAGATGATGACTTTACTCGGGTTACGATCGACACTTTCGATGATTCGACAAATAAATCTACGACCTACTTGGGTTATTACTCGTATACGACAACAAGAGTTCAATGTTCCGATTACTGGGAATTTTTTTTTCTTTCATTTCTTTCCTTCGTTGATACTCAATGACGCATTGAGAGAGAAAACAAACGGAAGATACGCCGTTTGCGTTTTCCTTCCTGCCTCTTTCTCCCGTTTAACACCGACAAGTTTTCTTTTTTCCTCTACGATTACCTAAATTACATTTTTCTTTCATTCTTTCGGTTAATTTCTATCATTACTTCGAAATATCGATGTAGTATCGTACATCGTCGGGACCTCGCTCGAAAATAAATAGTGAGAAAAAAAAAGAATGAAAAGTAAATAAAAACAATTGGAGAGAGACATGGGAAGAGGCCTCGAGCCTATCGCATAATACGTACGTACGCACACACACACACACGCTCGGAAACTTTCCTCGTAAACTTTATCGTACCACGTTTACATCTTTCGTGAATGAAATTTCACGTCAGGCATGCATTCCATCTTATAATGTGAAAATTCTTATATGGCGCCGTGTCGATCGTTCGAAACGAGAATACAGACTCGATCGATCGACGAAAAAGTGTCTCAACGATAATAATGGACGAAACGATTTATCAACGATCATGACAACAACATGACGAAGGTTGAGATTTTGCGTGTACCTTCTTTGTATGACAACGATACGGAAATAGAAAAATATGAATATCAACAATGGTATTTAAACGGACCGGGTTTCGTGAAAATACAACGTGTCGCAAATGCGCGTGAAACGCCTCGCCATTCGTTCCCGGTCGACTCATCTACTTTGTATAACGATAGAAGAAAATAAAAATAAAAAGAACAACAAAACGTTGGGGAAGAACGCACTGGAGACATTGATTTATATTTGTCACTTTTTCTGTTTATCGTCCGCTCGAAGACCGCGATGTAAATCGTCTCTCGTTGGCTCGGTCGATCTTTTTAGAGACAAAAGTTAGAGAGATAATTAACAAAATATCGCGAAACCGACGCGAAAGAAAACTAATCGCCGGGATACTCGCGTCAAGGTACGCTACAAGTAGCACTATGGAATTTCGGAGTGCGACGCGAATTTTTTTTTTTTTTCAATTATAAAAATCACACACACACACACATACTCACACACAAAAATGCGCGCGCACGTAAACATTATTGCATATTCACGTTATTGAAAGAGCTATATTTATCACGACCGGCGACCAGGGCGTTCCTCGTTCCCGACGATCTACTTCTTTCGCGCCGCTTTTTCAGCTTTTCTTCGCATACGCTCCATCGCCTTTCGTTCCTTTCGCTCGCGTTCGGCCTGACCACGCAGCTCTTTCAATTTCCTCTTGAGATGCGACTTGTCATCGCCAGATATACGGAGACTCTTGATATCGCGCGACTCGAGACGAAGCAGGCTATTGCCGCAAATTCCGGCGTCGACGAAACGTGACGCGTATCTCTCCAAGCCGATGGCCAATAGCCACTGACAAACCTGCGAGAAAAAAGCGAAGATAGATACATTACAATATATTGTGATAAAAAGATCATTTGTTTACGATAGAAATGTAAAATTCTGTGACGAATCATTTTCGACGTTCGACTCACTTGTTCCTTGGACCAGTCAGCGATCGGTGCGGATTCCCAGAAGTGTTGCTTCTTATCACCAAAAGCAAAGTCACTGGAATTCGGTGGCAACCAGACTTCGAGTCCGCTCGAATCTGTGAATAAATCATGATTTTTTTTTTTAGTAAACGAGAAAATCGTTGAACCTAGCGATGTAGATTTTGAATTTGAAAAAAAAATGAATAAATAAATAAATAAACAGTCAAACTACTGGGAAAGAGGGTATACGTGATACATGAAGAGCATTTTCATGCGAGCAGGGCAACCGACGACGGTCAGTACCTGCGCTGCCAGCCTTGGACGGACTGGGATCGACGGCGGGTGGACTAACGGAACCACCCGAAGACAAACTCGAAGGCGAACCACCGGGATGGTGCCAGGGTGTTCCTCCAGTACCGATCAGATTTGGCGGAGGTACTGCCGCTTTCTTCACTGCATTTTGACATTACAACGAGTCAGCGTGTATTTTCCTTTTCGTTTCTCTCTTGGTTTCGTTTTTTTTTAACTTCTTTTTTATGCACTTTCTTGTTTTGTCTTTATTTACAAAAGCGATAACAGCACAGCCAGACTAAAAGTTTCATGGCATTCACAAGACGTTGATTCGCGAGAGCATTACACTAGATTTACCTCGATTTGCCTCGCTGACGGCCTGCCTTATCTCCTCGACGAGGTGATTCGTGACTAGGGTAGGATCGTTGGTGTGCGGATTATTGAGATCGCTGAAATCGCCGGAGCTTTCCCGCGACGACGACATGTCATTACCACCGAGACGGCGTTCCCGTTCGGCGAGTACCTGTTTCAATTGTTCCGCCAGAGAAGCCGGAGGTCCTGTTAATCCTTATAAGGAAAAATGCAATTTACTATCGAATCAAACATTTTTTAAAAGCACTCGTAATTTTTAATTATCGTTTTAAAAAAAAGACTAAAAATTCGTAATTTTTCGACGGACGTACCTTTTTGCGAAGGGGGCCAATTTTGTTCAGTCATGGCTCTGACCTGCGAGCTTATCGTACTGTGTTGTCGTATCGTCGTTGAGTGAGCTGATTCAAAATACTGTTTGCTCTTTTGCGAGCTGATCGACGAGCTGCTCGAATAGGAACTCAAATTTGATTGTTTCGAGATCGAGTCGTTCGTCGAGCGACTGCTCATGTCGTGCGACATTCCCAATTTTGCCGATGAATCCTCGGTATCGGTATTGTCACCGGATTCGTCCAATCCATAATCCTTTAATAAGAATATCAATTATAAACTTAATAATCGTAAGAAATACTTTGTAAAAATGCTTGTTTCATCTATTTCAAAATCGTTCTACACCAAACTGTATTCCTACCGAACTGCTGTTGCTGAGACCCCCGGATCTCTTGGGTAATTGACGATTGGCAAGTCCACCTCGACTCGCTAGCTCGGCTTTGCTCTTACCAGCTGAATTGTCAAGTAACCTATGAGCCGGTACAGCACGATCCAGTTCTTCCTTTATTGGCACCGGAAGTGGAAGTTTTCTCTCGACCGTCGCCGTTCTATCACCATCGTCGGGACTGCTAAGATCCGACGTTTCCGTATCGGACAATTGGCAGCTCGCCGAAGAAGGCGGCGGTGGCAATTGTCGTCTCGTCAATTGGGGCGTTACGATGCCTTTCGTCGATCCGTCATAGGGCAATCGCACGGGAAGACCGAATCTCGTGTGCGTTTCCGTTAATTCGACTTCCAGTGTTATTACCTGTTCGACCAAATTTCGTAGCTGAGTACGGCGTTACAGCATCGTGAGTTTTTTTAAAAAATTGTATTTAGTAAAGGATTTTATGTTTTTAACGAAATACAATAATCGGAACAAATGCAACTCCGCTGAAATTGTTCGTTAACTCGTCACTGCGAATATTCTTACCCTGTCTTTCAGCGTTTTAACAAGAGCGTTGTACTCGGTGTCTTTTTCCTGCAGTAATTGTTGATAGAAGTCGTCTCGTGCTGCGATATCGGCACGTAATTCTCTCGCCGCTCTCCTTGCCCTTGCATACTTTTGCTGAAGAACGGAAGTTTGAGCCGTCGCTTGTGCGAGCATCTCGCGAGCCGTCGATAGTTCCTGCCTCGACGTTCCCAAAGCTCTTTCGGACTCGTGCAATCGTAGCCTCGATTCCCGCAATTTCGCTGCATACTCGTCGCTACCGGCACCACTGTTTTCCAGCTCGACAAGCTACGAGAGGACCAATTGATTGTAGAGACACGTCGATAAAAAATGCGATCGAAAAAAACATTGAAAAGACACGCATTTTTCGTATACGAACTGTATCGATTTTACAAGGTTTCTTACTCAGGCAAACGAATATTATGTACAAAGCATTTTACATAAATTCATCGGAAGACGGAAAAGGATTATGATTATTCACGAAACGATGTGCGACGCTGTTGCGATAAAACAAATCAGCTAAATAAAAAACCATAAAGTGATTACGAGATATATTACCTTTGCCTTGAGCTTTTCCACCTCTCCGTCAGCTAGCGAATGTTTATACTGACTCTGCAAGCAGCGAACGACAGACACAACGCATAAGCAAAAAAAAAAGAAGAACATCACCCGAAATCCACCACAGATAGCTCACGTCGCTGACGTCGATATTTCGCGACGCAAAAAGAATTAAACCGTGAATCGTAAAAGACACCAAACAATGTACAATGTTGTTCGATACTGTCGGTGGTAAGGAACGGATTGACTGATAAATTTATAAATATTGCCTTTATATACAGTGCAAATAATAAATCAGGCTCTAAAAATTGTCTCAACGGTACTAAAATAACGCTGAAAATAGAATATCAAACGTTAAGAACACTGCAAGCATGTTGCTCAACTAGGTCGAATACATTTCTATAAAATGAAACGGAGAAAAAAAAATATATATATATATATAAAGAATTTTAGGAATAAACTTAAAAGAACTCAAACTCTAATCAAACACTGAGACGATGATATAAAAAACTGCTCAAATCTATCTAATTTACCATTTACCATAATCACGCAATGAACAAAAGGGACTTTTATTTACATACGGAGGGAAGTGAGAGAAAGACGGTGCTTACCTCTTGAAGAAGGGCTCGCAAGCTATCGACGTCGCTCTGCGTCGTTGCCGTTACGTTGGACGGTATGGACGAGCTGATTATGGGTGACCTGCTTCGATTACTGGGCGAGAGATAATTCTCGATCGGACTGTGGGGTGGTTCGCCCTCGGAGCAGGAAGACATTGCCGGTGATCCTGGTATGCCACCGATTCCTGTACTGCTGCCTATCGAGTGATCCTCGCCGCCTCGCTGACCGTCCGGTGACGCGTCCGAGAAATTCAGCCGCCTGTGAAAAATTATTTTACGGGAAGTATTTTTATTACGCTCGAGATACTCTAAACGCGTCGTTTATCGAGCTTGGTATCTGCGAGAGATAATAAGCGTCGAGCGTAAAGTGTTTCTTTTTTTTTCTATCATTCCCTCAGCACCCCGGGAGGCCTCGGGCTCGTCCCAGGGTGGCCGCAGTTGTCGTCACTGTTAATATGCGAGCAAGGATAAACCATCATTGGGAAAGAAGAAAAGAAAACGTTAAAAAAACAGTCATCGACCAACGAAATAAATGAGCGAACGTAAAACAATGAAAATTAGTATTTGCGAATATATATTTACCTGTTCGCGCAATTGGCTTGTTCGCGTTCGCGATCCGCCTGCAAACTCTGACGGATGAGCATAGCGACTTCCGAATTTTTCGGATCACGCTCGCGTCCGATAACGAAACGGACCAGTCCCGATGTATTTCGTAGAACGCTCGCGGCGTACGCCTGAGTAACGCCGACCAAAGATTTCCCGTCGACCTCGACGATCTGATCGTTAACTTGTATTCTGCCCTCGCGAGCCGCGGCTCCTTTATCCGTGATCGTTTTTACGAATATACCCAATTTCTCGAGGCCGGCATCCGCGCCAACACCCATGCCGATTATACTGAGACCGAGGCCTTCTGGTCCCTTCATTAGTTCCACGGGAAAGACCTAGTGATGATAAAAATTACGAGGTGAGCGTTTTCGAAGTAAATCCGTCTTATCGGTGTTTATTGCAGAATGCGTGAAATTTTTCGATAAAAATTCGACCCGGTACGTGTGATAGTTTGTTCGCACGACAATAGTGTGTTCGTGCAAAGAATTCGGCGTCGATGATTACGAGACTCGATAAGCTATCTGTTTCTTCGTTGTTTACATTACGACGAACGCAACGGCTATAGCACCTGATAAGTTTTTTTTATTCCTTCTCAAGCAATGCTGGACGAAATATCCAATATTTTGCGTAACGAAATACCAAAAGTGGAGAGAAATTGAATTATTCTCGTTGGTTAAACGTACTTCCATCTTTTCCACGCGTTTTTCAAGCTCGTACTCGGCACTGGCCGCCACAGGATCAACGTCCTCGTTTCGGCGATCATACTCGTTCACCGAGTGCGTCGAGTAAACTCTCATCGGACCCGTGTCGAACGAAACTTTGCCACTTTTCTTCACAATTATCGTTGGCGGTAATTCTTCCTCGTCGTCCTCGGAGTCCGGTAGTCCGGTGACTTCCATCCAGAAGTGACCATCCTCGAAATAATGTACACCGTTCTCAACCAGAATCTGTCTCGACGAATTGCAAGAATTAACGTACCATAGTGAGGATGAATTTGATCGAATAACGCTAGATCGAAGGAAACATTACAATTTTTCCAGGTACGGGAGTAAATTCGTCACGCTGCTCGGTCTCGGTGTCGTCGTTAGCCTCGTGAGTCGTATCGTTGAGACTACTGACCGAACCGAGAAGCCCACTCTCGCTTCCCGTTACCGAACCAATCTGACTCTCGGTCAACGAGTCTATCGTTAAATCGCTGCGCGACCTGTGTGACAAACTAAAATTCAAAACACGTTATGTTTCGAGTCGACTCGCCAATGGATTAAAAAAAAGAAAACAAAAAAATCCAGCGACAAGAGACATTGGAAGATTCGATTCGCATTTTCCAGACACCATTGGGGATTTAAAATAATTAAAAATAAAAATGAAATTCGACGAGAGGAATGGTAAGTTCCTTTTTTTCGTTTTTTTTTCTTTTTCATTATTATTTTACCTATAATCATGAGCTGTACTACTGTTTATGAGGCTGGTATCAGGTGCCGACAACACGTCCGACAGCCAATCTGGCGTGTTATCCATTTCTTCCCTTTCTCGCTCTCTTTCCTTTTCCGCATCTTTCTCCTTGTCAGGAATTTTTGTTTCACCAACCGTCGAACCTGCAGTGCTGCTTGGCGATAGTAATCTTGCTATTTCACGAGCTTCCTCGTCAGATAAGAGAGCCGAACCTTGTCTAAAATAGAAAATTTCTCGTGTTTATCATAATGAACTATGCAAATTCTAATAATTAAAAAAAACACTCTGTCACTCACCGAATTTTTTTCTCCAGAATACTGTCGTGGTCGAATTATCCCCGGAGATGCAGATGAGACAAGTTGAAAAAACGAGAAGAAAGAATAATTAGTAAATTTTTTAAATTGCGCATATTTTTATAATCTTAGATTTTTATAAAAGTTTTTTGCAATTTTTTCCCTCAGCACCCCAGGAGGCCTCGGGCTCGTCCCAGGGTGGCCGCGTTTGTCGTCACCAAGATATGCGAGCAAGGATAAACCATCATTGGGAAATACACCGTAATGTTTTTAACGAAACTTGCAAAATTATCAAAGAAAAAGGAAAAGAATGAACTAAAAACTCATTTTACGATTTTACTCGACTAACCGAGAACTCAGAAGATTTTCCGCTTCGTCCGGTGTCATCGTATCCGGTGTGACCGTCGCGACTTGATTGGCAATCGGTTTCACAGGCGTCTCGTAACGTTTGTTCGAGTCGTCGTTCTCGAAAACCGTCGGCCCTTCCAAATTCGTGATCGTCTTGGCGTCGCTCGAGTCGGTGTCCTCGACGAGGCTGTTCTCGGATTCTCGTTGATCGTCGTTGATGTCGCACGACTCTCTGCCCTGAATCGGCGATGCGGAATTCGGCGGTGTGATAGATTTTGTAAAATGGCGCGAAAGATCGGTGACGTTGTTTTCCGACAATCTTAGCATCGCGAGCTGATCGGCTTTTTGTTTCTCGAGTTCCCACGTAGTTTGCACCTGTTCCTCGACATCCTCGTTGCCACGATCGGATAACGCTCTGTCTGTCACGTCGACGGACATTTTTCCAATTTCATTGCCGCTATTTCTCGTTTTAAAATTGACCCCGATACCGTAACTCGCCTCGTTTACTTTGGAATCTTTGCTATTGTCGAGACGTTCGTGCGAGACGGTATTCAGCTGATTGGCATTGATACCCGTGCACGGCGAGGTGGACGAGGTGAACGATTTTTCCGTACAATTGTTCGTTCTCTCGACCTCGGAGAAACTCGAACGTTTCTCGCTCACTTCTTCTTTATTCTTGGCCAATTTTTCTCTCATAGACACTCTTATCTGATCGTTCTTCGCGTTGGAAACGTTTTTCTGACATTGAATGTCCGCGAGGCTCTGCTTCTCCTTGGACAAGTCCGAAACGATTTTTTCGCTTATCACAGGACTCTCGTTGCGAATCGTCGTCTCGCCGATCGAACGTTCGTTCGTTATCACTGTCTCCTGAAATTTATAAACGCTCTCCTGAGACTTTGTCGATTGATCGGATGGACGCGATGGGAGATCGTTAGTCTGCTCGGAATTGAGTCTCGATGGAATTTTCCCCGCCTCGAGAGCGACGTTCTTCGGTGGTGTTTTTGGTTTGGACTGAGCGTGAGCTTCCTGTTTCTGATGTTGCTGCTGTATTCGTCTCGCGTATGGCGAAGGTATCGGTATCTCTTTGTGCTCGAGAGGAGGATATTCCTGATCCGAACTGACCACCGACGGTGGACGATGTCCGAGACCCGCTGCTGGCATTTCCATTCGCACGTGAGAACGTCGCACAACCGTCGCGGCATCGGTCTCGACGAATTTTTCGCTGCTACCCTCGTCGCACGATACCATCTCCGTGTAGGTCGTCGGTGGCTTCTCATTTCCCTCGGCTTCAAGGTCATAGCTGTTGCGGCCTTGAAACGAAAAAGAAAGAGAGAAATGAGATGACGAAGCTGAATTCGATTATCGTGGGCGTATGTACGAGAAGATCGTCGCGATTTCAAACGCTCCAACACTCAAATAAAATTGTAAACTCGATGATCTATCGTTTTATCGAACAGCTGATTTAAGCAGAATTTTGTTTCCTCCAACCTGTTTTATCTAGGTCAACAAGAAAGATTTTTTCAAGATTTTTCTTTCTCCAAACAATTGAAAACATATGCTCGAAACTTGTCGCAAGGTACGTTGAAATTTGACTGTCGAAACAAAAGTATGATGTGCTCTTTTTTAACGAGGGAACGATTAAAAGCGATCGTTTATATTTTCTCTTTCCGGCATTTCAACAACAACAACAAAAATGTCGTATCGATTACTCTCGCGTAAATTTCACAATGCTTTTCGCAAAACGTATCGAGGACACGAGAGTCTGCGACATAGCGAGGGAAAACAAAAAACAGGTCACCGTTCGCACGGATCAACATAATTTTTTTTATCCCATCCACAGAGATGAATAACAGAGGAAAATAGTACCTCGACAATCGATGCAGAACAGACGTAGGCACATAGTACCGCGATATTCGTGATATCCGCGGATTTCGATAACGCGAGCCACGAATAAGCGAGTGAGAAACCGAGGAAGAAAACAAAAGAGACAAGAAATAAAGAAAGCCTAATATATAAAAGTACGTGGAGAGAAGAAACCGGACCTCGCTTCAAGCCGGCATGAAGTTTTTGCGACCGTTCGCAAAATAAAGCGAGGCGAGAACAAGATTCACTCGCGAAGACACGACGATCGCGACAAATCGTTCCTTCGACGTTTCCTTTTCGCGTCTTTAACTTTTCTCGTTCTTCTTCTTATTCTTTTTTTGATTTTTTTTCTCTCTCTTCTTTTACTTTGCCTCCTTCCCAACGTCTCGCGAGGGGGTAATACGACGGAACGAGTTTCTCTCTCTCTCGAAGGATTCGCGTTTTCGGAGCACCGTAGTGTCTGTAACACAGGGGCCCCCGGTACTCGCGGTGCTTCGAGCGTTGTCTTGGTTCACGCGTGGGAGGTTCATGCCTCGAATGCCAAAAGCGTCTCTCCCGCCGAAGATATCATATCCGCGCCAGTACGAAACGGTACGGACATCGTATCATTGTTGTTACGTGGATTTTTTCGTCTTTCTTTCCTTCTCACGATCGTTGTTGTTCTTTTTTTACATCGACGCGACGGTGGGCTCGGGCCCCGGAAGTGAAAGAAGAATTCGTCATTCGTCTACGGACGATAAAGTCGACGTTGCGGAAAAGACGCCATACGTATCGCGTACCATCGTCTTCCTCTCTCTCTCCGGTTTCCTATGTCCTCGACGTCGTTGCCCGTGTCTCGTGTCGACGTGGAGAGCTTATTTTTGGATACCGTTATACACAAACGGGACAGTAAGAGAGAAGGAGGAAGGAGACGAGATGTTGCACGAGGGGGCGACACACGAGGTGAAAAAGAGTTGGCCAGTCGTGACGAAAATTCAAGGAGGAGTAGGAGTAGGAAGAAGTCAAAGAAGAAGAAGAAGAAGAAGTAGAAGAAGACGAGACGGAACGAAGAAAATATTGTTCGGGGCATTTAAATGCTCGTGAGGCAAAGAGGCGTGAAAACCAACAGGTCGTTCGAATTTTAACACGATTGTTTTTTTCTAAATTCTGATGGCAAAAGAACGAGTCGAGCAAAAAGTGAATTTTACGTTAAACGATGGAAATAGGAGCAGTGCGACGAACGAAGATCTCGTTGAAGATCGTGAATTTCCTTATCGGCAAGAAAGTCATATTTCCTTGAAAGATTTTAAAGCTCACACTCGAATCTCGCATCGCAAGGATGAAGATAGTTTTTCTTTTTCTTTTCTCGTTTTCTTTCTTCTCTCTATCTCTCTCCGGTATTTATTTTCTCTGTCAATAATCGTCGGACGAACGTCGGTATCGTCGTTGATCGAGTCTTGCGATATAACGAACTTGGACCGGCGTGAACGTCGAATAAGCGTGGGTACGTTGAGAAAACGACGAGAGGATTGAAAACGTGCACCACCGAAGCGAACCGGCGCTCGTACTGAATTTCTATAAATAATACGAGCGTCGTAGACGAGTGGGAGCGAAGAGCACGAAGAAGGAGGCGGAAAGTATATATGAGAAACAAGAGGAATAAGAATGAGAGAAAGAGGTAGGTGGAGGAAGAGTCTGCAAGAGAGAGAAAGAGAGAGAGAGAGAGAGGGAAAGAGAGATGGAAAGATTCGCCGGAGAGTCCGAGATAAATCGAAGAACGCGAAAATGCGGGTCATGGGGTAATGCGAGTTAGTTTTTTTGTTATGAAGAATTTACAATCTCAAAAACTCGACAAACTCTTTTTTCACAAAGTTTCGACAACCGAATGAATTAAAATTTTTTTCTACGTTTCGGCAAAACTCTCTTCATTCTTATTGTAGGAAATATTAATTACTGAATCGACGTGAAACAAAAAGAAAATTACCGAAGCGATTGAAAGTTGTGCGAATTTACTAAAAAAAGAAAAAAATATGACGATGATACAAAAATTAATTTCACGCGTGGAATAAATTTGAAGCAAATCGTTTTAATTTTGTTGAATTGTTTGGATTTGTTTGTAGCGAAATATTGATAAAAATTGATTTTTTGGCTGAGACGCAGGAGTTGTTTGTTGCTCGACCCGCATTACCCTGTTCTTACGTAAACGACATTGCGAAAGTGCAGGCAAAAGGGTTGTCTGGTGTGAGAGATTTTTACTCGGTGGAAAGGGAAAGTGGATACGAGATCCGAAAGAGCGAGACGAGGATTTGGAAGCTGTTCTCATCTCCCTTCTCTCTCTCTCTCTCTTTCTCGTTCAATCTCGTGTGCAGCGAGGTTTTACTTTTACTCTTCGTGATTTTGGACGTTCGCCAAATTTAGAGCGCTGCCGGCCGAGATTTTCGTCTCTCGGGCTTGTGTAAACGACGTGTGTGCTTCGGAGGGGCCAAGAGCGAGCGAGCGAGACGGGAAACAAGGAGAAGGGAGAAGAGGAAAGAAAGAGCTTGTCCTCACAGTCGCGTTATTTTTAGACAACGGTGTAACCATTGAACCCTCGTGGTGGGCGTCATTCATAGGACCGTGAGACAGACGTACCGAGGCACACTCGCGGCCTTCCGGTCATTTCCCAGTCACGTATGCGCTCCGTTGCATTGAAAAAAAGCTTCGGTCTCGAGAAGAAGCAAAAAAAAATAATGAAAAATTCAACGTCCCTTCTAATAATCCCTTCCTTTCCTTTCTTTCTCTCGTCTCTCTCACCAGTTTGAAATTTTTCCGGTATTTCCTTGTCGGCCTTTTCCTCCTTGCTGTCCTTGGACGGTGAACTTGGCGAGCTCATGCTCGACGAGGCGCTGTCCGTGCCGGCCGACGGTGGTCTCAGCTCCGTTTCCGGTGTTCTCGGCCTGTCGATTTTCCTCGCGTCGATCGGTGCAATCTCGCGCTTCACAGTCTCGATATCGACCGAGGGTTTCGCCCAATCGGGCCTCGAGCACGTGCGTTCGACGTCGTTACGTTGGACGATCGTCTCGATTTCCTGGCAACGCGAGACTTTCGTCTCCGTAACGCTCTTCAAAAGTTCCTCGTTCTTCGCCAACCAGACGTTACGCCATTCGGACGTTTTTGGCGGCGAACGTATCGGACTCGAGGGATAATTCGTGTAGTCCGGTGTCTCGAGATGATCCAAATCCCGTTTGTGTCTATTCTGATTGGACTCGTGGACGCTATCGCGCACCGGACTCGTCGGTTCGACGATTTTTTCTCTCGTTGATACGAAGGATTGTTCGTTCGATTGATTCGAAAAGTTTGGACTAGCTGCTCTCGTTAAATTCTTCGCGATCGCGTGATCGTTGTTGCTCGTAGCGATCGAATTCTTGGCACTCATGGGGCTCGAATTTTTCCCCACTTCCGAGCCCTTTGGCACTATCTTACCGGAAGTATTTTTTTGTACAATGGCATACTCGGGCACTGGTTGTATCGTCGTCGTCGTCGTCGTCGTCGTCGTCGTTGTCGTCGTCGTCGTCGAGTCCTTGACCTTCGACTCCTGATTCGTAACAGAATTTCTCTGTGACAACGCGGTAGTTTGTTGCTTCGCGTTTATTCCTTTCTGTACTACCGCGTATTCGGGTATCGAGGTTGGCGAATCGAAGGATTTGTTGACGGTCGCGTATTCGGGACTGACGGGAGAATCCAGGCTCGTCGGGCTGACCGACGCTAAGCTCACTGGTCGTTCGCGTTTTGCGCCAACAGCCGAGGAATTTCTCGTCGGTGGTAATGGCGGTGGTGGTGAGATCGTCGGTGTCGGTCTCGTTGAGCAAAAGCTCGCCGATCTCGTGGCAGGACATAGCGCGCTCTCGATCGGTTTACCAAACTCGATCTCTTGATAATCCGAATCCGGCGAATAATCATTCGGCGACGACGAATCGGCGCTGTATTTTTTTGAATTTTGATTCAACGACGTTTGAACGATCGTACGATTTGGATCGGAGTTGTAACGACTCGGTCGCGTTTTCGAGAAATGGCTCGTCCAATTTTTTTGCTTCTCTATGAGCTCCTTCGAATTCAGGCGTCTCTCGGGCTTCTCCGGTCTTTCGGGACGTTCGTCCAGACGATTCTCCTTGCCGTAGTTCTTCTCGAATTTCGTGAAACCGACTCGTGGCTTTAACCTCTCGGCGACGTTTTCCTGGCCGTGCAAGTGACCGTTCTCGAAGTGTCTCTCGGCGTTTAACGTCGGCACGCTAGCGCTCCAATTGCTCAAGTGATCGCGACAGCCACCAGGTGGCGAGGGCGAACGTGGACGTGGCGAACGTGCTGGTGAGGTGCAACCCGATCCTGAATTCGCCGAGCTCGAACGCGAGCGCAATCCGTGGAGATTCGTTGGTTTTGCTATTCGGTCCAATCTGAAATTCAAGGAAGAAAATTATGATAAATATATTAACGACTCTTAATATCGATAATTTTATAGAAAAAATAAATTAATTACGAGGATAATTTCATGATATAAATACAAATTTATCTTCGATCAATCTTTTTTCTATTTTACTTCAAATTCCATACAGGAAGTGATTATTTTATCTGATCAAGAATCTTGAACTCGACAAAAATCATAGGCAAGCATTACAAATAAACGTGTCATTATAATGAGTCAATCTCGAATCATGAGATTTAATTCTACGTCTTATCGCACTATTTGTTAAATCTAATTTTCTAACTATTCTGACTCATCTCGAGGCTCGAGCGAACAAACCTTTGTTCATGGTGAAGTCATGATACTTTCATCGAGTACAAATGCGTTTTTGTTTCGTTGCAATGAGAATTCACGTGAATCGAGTTAATTTGCTTTTTGCTTTTCATGAGAATGAAAAAATCGAGGCTGAGAAAGGTAGGAAGGCTTCTAGAGCGTTGAAACGAACGTAGATAAAATATCGTTAGATACGTATAGGTGAACTTACGGTCGTATGGGTTTGTTCTCCTCGCCAAGTTTCTCGAACAGGGCTCGTGCATTGTTGAATCGGGCCACGTGACTTTCGGTCCTGACTACGGTAACCTGAGTCGGTGATTCCTTGAGCGGTGCGGGTGGCTCTTTGAAGCCTTCCGTTAGAATGGTCGTACGATGACCGAGATTCTCGAGCTGTGGCTTCGATTGAAATATATTTGCTATTTGAGAGACTTTTGAGCCGGCGACGCGTTTCTTCTCGTCAATCGTCGCCATTGTCGATGCGCTTGGGATTTTGCTGGAACGTAAAGAGCAAAAAATTGTAACAAGAACAAACATTTATTTTCTTGTAATCGTCGACTCTCAGGGAGAAGAGAAAGAAAGTCGACGAGCTTCGAGATTCCAGGACGAGTTGAAAGAAAGAAAAATTGAGCAGTCTAGGAGACTCCGAGTCGAGGAAGAAGCCTAGAGAGCGAGATGAAAAAAAGAAATTGTGAAGTAAAATAGGAAGAAAAAGATAATGAAAGGAATCGGAGGTACGAGGATTTTATGAAAAGGAGCGGAATGATTGTACGGTCTAGACATCGTTGTCGGAAAGACAACGAACGGGTAAAGAGAGAAAAAGAATATTTCTTTGAAAAGACTTTCGGGTACATGGAAAAAAAGCACGGAGATTTACACCGATTGCCGGAGGGCTATTGATAAAAATAAAAGAAGGAAAAAAGCTCAAAAGCAGGAAATGACTGCGGACGACGTTGGTGTTGAAGTTTGTCACTGGAAAATTGGCGAGTCGACGGACGACTAAGGCTCACTAATGGATTCGAAGATTATCGAACGATATAAGAGGAGAAAATATTTTACTCGAGAAATTCTCAAGCGAGAGTGACAAAATCGAGGCAGAAAAAAAAGAGGTCGATAATGATTGCGGTTGAAGAAATAAAAAAAAAATTAGATGACGTAGCAAAAGTTTTCAAGTTCTATATTAAAATGAAAAATGAGCCAATCGTTTATGTCACGTTAATTTATGAACGATGAATATTGTTGACAATGATTGTTGACGAATTATTTAAAATTTGTGAAATTTACGAAACGCTACATTTTTTTTATCAGAGCGATATTTTTATTTAATATTTTATTTAATATTTTATTTTATTTACCGTATCGAAAAAACCCCTTTGGACTTCTCGACGAACTTGTATCCCAAGAGCCTTTTAGCTAGCTAGGTACTTCAGCCCATTGTCATTGGTATGCTCTCGTTGTTAAGCAGCTTTACGACAATCTGAAAATTCGTAATAAAAATAAATCATCGATGTTTCCAACGAAAAATATTACCTTAAAATATAAAATTTTCATCAATATTTTAAAAACTCTAATATCCTTTCTTTTTTTTTTTTTTGAAAATCCATTTTTCTAACCTCGTCGACGAAAGTTTACGATAATTTCAATTTTCAATACATTCGACGGGTTCAAAATTGAATTTACCATTGTATTTCCCAAATAGATTAATCAAATCCGTAATTTTTTATTTTCGAAGTTATTTCTTTATCATTAATGTCACATTTTGGTTCATCCTAACCTAAAAAAAGAAATTCATTCATCGTTACGCACATCGCGTGCGTGGGTGTGTCATTTAGCCGGGGTATAGTAATTCCCGATGCATTTACGTTCATACATTTTTCCTTTAATTATTGATCGACTATGCTCGTCTATTATTAACGCCACATGATAAACATCTCCTCGATAGGTTATAAAGGCCGTTCTCAATGTGTGCAAGTGGCGACGCTAGGAGAAGAAGAAAGTTCAAAAAGAGGGTCGAACACATGTACCGGCGTGTGTGGACTGATAAATATTAATGAACGCGAATGAAATAAAATTCCTAACCTTTATCGAATTCCATACGAAATAGATAAAAATCTTCACGTTAGTAAAAAAATAAACTTCTTCCATTCAATTAAACGCTAATAAATTATTTAATTTAAATCGAATGAAAGAAGCAAAAAAAAAAACAAATCTCATAAATTTCGATAAAATTTTCCTAAATTCTTGCAAATTAAATTTCATTTCGTATCGATTAATTTTATTATCATAAAATAAGATTTCTTTTTGCTTTTAAATATACGTAGTAAGGGTAATAAACGCAGCGGTAGTGTCAGTGGTACAGTAACAGGGAATCCAAGTAAAGGTGGGTCTTGTCTGGGTTTCACCCTCCTCCGGGCTTCTCTCTCGCCACCGGCAAAGCGGTATATATACAGCCACACTATGCTCTCCTCTCCTGCAATCAATACTTGAATCCTGTTCTGTGTGTATATGGCTCTCTGGTCAGAACTTGAGGCGTGTTTGAGATGAGACAAGGAAGCGATTGCGTGCAGCAATTTGCATTGTATATATATATATATGTACAAGTATATGTATCAATATATATATGTATATAAAAAAGGGGAGACGAGAATTTACTTCCGAGCTCTCGCGATTCTTTTTTACCGAACAAAATAATTCAACTTTCATCGAAATAAACAAAAAAAATGATTTTCTCAATAAAAACAAAATTGTAACACTGAAATCCCATTGTATTAATTACAAATCAATATAAATATAACAATATTTCGATGTTTATGGAATAATTTATAGCTGTATCGTTTATCATTTAATCGAATAATAATTTTACACATAATGAAATTGTTTCTTTGTCGCTTTTTTCAAATATTTATTCCCCGATGGAAAAACAAAAATGGCAAAAATGGTCGTTTGAAGGACGAACGCGAATAGACAGAGAAAAAAAAAGAAACAGAGAGAGAGAGAGGGCAAAGAGATAACAGAAGAGTCGTTAAAAAAATGACCCGCCGAGTTGTTCGAGATTGTAACTCAGCCATACACTAGAGGCAAAAAAAAGAACTTTTTTCCGAGGTCATTAAAGAAAAAAAATAGAAAATGCGTCGACTAGAGTAGGGAGGCACGATCGTTCTTATCTCTCAGTGTTATCGTCGTTCCTGAGAATGCGGAGGAAACGAAATTCTCATAATGTCATTAATTGCTCTCCCCGTCTCGTGCAAGCCAGAGAGAGAGAGAGAGAGAGAGAGAGAGATGAAGATATGAAAACTTCCTACGAGATCGTGAAACGTACCAAGGGCGAAATATCATATAATTCCCTCGGTGAAAAACATGTGTGTGCGTGCGCGCGCACCGTCTTTCCTTCCTGTCCCTCGCTCTCTTCACCGCAGTGGGCGCTACTGTCGAGGAACTATGATATAGGCGCATTAAACTATGCATCTTGCTCGGAAATAGTCTCACGCCGGTAGGTATAGTGTACGTATATAAAGAGCCGGGGAGAACTTCTCTTACATCCCCGTAATGTATATATGTATATATATACATATATATGTGTACGACACGCCTCTACGCCGGTCGCATGTCAATGCACTTGGGGAACACACATTCTTCGCTGTGTTTTCGATTATTTTTAAATACTGTCGAACGACACATTATCCTCGACACACGATTAGTGCACTGTTAGAAAGACAATAGAAGCTTAAAAATTAAGATTAAAAAATTAACGAATTAAAATTAATAATAATAATAATTCTGATTTTTTCCATTCGATGATAATTATTATTATTGTGGATAAAATCTTAGATTAAATATTTTTGTTGGGGAATATTTGAACGAATTTATTGTTTGGTGTGTAATCGATGTTTTTAAATTGTTCGAATTTTGAAAAAAAAATTTAATAATGTTTTTTTTTTCGAAATTCAAATGTTTTTATAGTTAATGTCTGCGAATCGTGATAATTTGAAATCTGTAATTTTGCATTCCTGCGAATGAAAGTCGAGGAAAAGAGGGCTGATTGTTCTGTTTGTGTGCCAAGTTTCAGCTCGATATCTCGCGACGTTCGCGAGATATTTACTTTCGAGTGCCATCAAGACGGGACAGACGCGCGCATCCGGCCATTCTTTCAGACGTGATTTTTTTTAAATACTCGATCGAACAATTTTCTAAATATAAATTACGAATAACGAATTTAAAATGCTTTAAAAAAAAACAATAAATATTTCCTTTTAAAAAATGGCGCGAATAATATTTTGTTTTTTAAATTAATGATTAATCGATCGTATAAATTGTATTTTAATCGAAAGAAGCTTATTTACATCGAATTAAATTTATTCTGCTGATAATTCTGGTATCAATTGATTTTTCAAGCTTAATTACCATTTTAATGTATTAATCAAGTTTATTTATTAATTATTCACTGTGCGAAATTTTTTGCATAAAATCGGAATAATTTTTGTCGTACGGATAATACTTAATAATCGTACGCGAAAAATCACGTCTGTTACGTATCGTAACGGGCACACACACACACACATACGCGCGCACACATACACCGGGCGGAACGTACCGGGCTGTCGCGTGTTCCACCTTTTATCGCGGACTTTATTCCATATCTGGAGATACCCCTCTCGCTTCTCGCATTTCCAATATACACATACATGTATGTATATACGTATATCGGACTCAAAAACGATCGGGGCACGCACCAGTCGCTCGTATGTACGCGTGTATAGATATATATAGTCGTATTATGCATACATATGTGTGTGTTTGACGAACCTAACCTAATCCGACAACAGCCAACCACGGTGAAGCAGGTGAAATTGGGTCCAGTTATATATACATAAAAGTCCTATATAATTTTTGTATGCAATTAAACTTATACGTAAAAAAGTTCCGAAGCTCGTTTATCCGGCGGTAGAAGGCGAATTAATTATCGCGATTATTTATTGCCTGAAATACGATCGGAACCGGAGTGTCGTTTATGAAAAAAAAAAAGGATCCTTGATTTATATGTTTCGAGCGAGTATTAAGAAAAAAAAACACACATACGTATTTTTCAACGACTTTTTAATTTTAGGTCTTGTTCGTGTATGTTTTTATTTACGATCGTTTGATTGTATTTCAGAGGTGAAAATTTGTAGAGATTAAATTGCGACGAGTAATGATGAAATAGAAGGTAATAACGAATAATGCGAATTGTAGTCATGCTAAAATGTCATATTTATCGAAATTTTCGATCGACGTTGTTAAGCAATATTCACAGCGACCATGGATTGTGTAAAAATTCGTGTGAATAATTATGATAGGTTTACTGTACTTTATGTGTGTACACAAGCAGATTACATACAATATATTTATGTATACGGACGGTACGAGCGAGTCTCCGGTGTCAGTGAGACGAGAGAACAACACCCCACTGAACATCGGCGATTTACAAGCGACAATAAATATATATACTGATAATAATATCTATAGATATATATATATATCTTCAAGATGCAGAAACATTAACCAAAACGAATACAGGCGAGCATATTACGAGGCCGATTAAGCGTAAATTGTACTTCAATCGCCATATTAGGGGCCGATGACCGTTGAATTCAAGGCCGCGTGAGACGTGATAAAAAACACACACACACGCACACACACAACAAAGTCTCGATGTCTAAAAGAGGAAAGAAAAAAAAACTCGTCCCAATTGGAAAAGGTAGAACACAGAGAGAGAGCGAGAGAGAGAGAGCGAGAGAGAGAGAGAGAGAGAGAGAGAGAGAGAGAGAGAGAGAGAGAGAGAGAGAGAGAGAGAGAGAGAGAGAGAGGGGCATCTCGTGTGTCGAGATGAACGATATGTCTTCCCGGCGTCGTAACCCCCCTCCGATAATCGTTTGTGTCGTCTACTTCGCGCGTTATACGCGAATTTCTCATATTTCGCGGAAGGAGAGACAAAAAAAAAGACGAGGGTTAACGGTATTTCGTAGTTTTTGTCGGGAACGTAGAGCGAAACAAAAAGAATCGGCTTTACCTATCTCGGTAGTGATCGTGAGAAATATAATGGACTTACCGCGCCAGAGGTGTCACCATGTGCAGGGAACCATTTCACCGTAGCAGGGACAAAAAAAGACGAGACGAGACGTCCCGAGAGAAACTCCGCGACTCTCGACTTATACTCGTTCCGGCTTTTCGGAGCACTGAAAATCCGTTGTGTGTATCACCGCACGATTTTCCGTTTCCCGTGCTTGTTTTTGCGAATTCGCCGAACTCCCACTAAATACACGACGACCGCGCGGAACGAGTCGAGGTGTGTACTACGAAGGAACACGAGAGATCGTCGCGGGTGAAACTCACGAGTACGATTTAGCGGGCTGTCAAGTGCGGCCGGGGCGCGATAGAGGGGGCGGAGTGCGGGGTGGGGGGGAAGAGAAAGAAAAAGACAGAGAGGGAGAGACAAGAAAAGCGCACCTCTCGCGCTCTCTCTCTGTCGTGACAGACGCTTGTTTTCGCCGTTTATCACGTTTCGCACGAAGGCTCAACCGTGATAAGACCGTGACGCGTCGGTAGGCTCGATAATTCTTATATGCGACGTCGATCATTCAACGAGCCCGGCGTCGTTTACTTTCAATTCAATTGTAATTTAGTTTCGCGCGAGCTACAAAAAACACGGAACACTACAGCAACCGGCTGGGGAGCTGCGCCCGTGTCAACAACCTATGAAAAACGGATACCGAGATACGAGTATCAAGATGGTCGACGCTATTCTCGGAAGATGGCCGGCGCGATTGATGACAATCTAGGGAATTTTGCCGTCACAGTCGCGTCAGCCATGTCTTAGGGCTGACGCGCATGGGAATTAGTTCCTTGCGTCGCCGCCACGGCCAGCGCTGCATCGATGAACATTCAATGAATAATGAATCAAATAATTAGGAACTGACGCATTAATATATTTGCAAAAAAATATTAACATGTCTGACTTATTAAACGATGAATAATTTTGGTAATGTTGGTTGAAATCGTGTCGGAACATAAACACAACAATATTCCCTAGACATCGATTATCATACCCTCTCCCCGTCGTTGGCTTACATCACCCTGTTGCGATGAAATTCAATGAAAATTCATCTTTTTGCTTATCCAACATCGTTCACACGGTTCACATGATGAAGCTTCCGGTTTTGGAGCAAAAAGGAAGAGGCAGCGAGCTTGGTCGTATCGTCGCTGTCGAGTCGAGTGTGCAGGAAAAAAGCGAGATTACCGACCATTCTCTCGCGAATTCGTAGTTTTCGTTTTGGTTCCGCTTCATATTGAATGTACAACAGCTGAGATATCAAAGAGGGCAGGAAGACAATCGTATATCATTACGGAGTGGTACTCTCGTTATCGGTAGCGCGTAGAACGGCGTCGCGTCTTCGCCGTGAATAATCGTGATTACAGTATCAATCGTACACGCTAATCCAGGGAACAGTTGCAATTTATCAATATAATACGCTTTCGGTAACATTTCGGAGTATACACAGCGACAGATCGAATCTGCGTGAACGGGACTTTCTTTTTTAGTATTCATCTACGAGTGTGAGGTGCCAAGTGTTTTTGAGTGAAGAGAAAAAAAAAAAAGAAACGTATATATGTATATATAGACAGATATATATGTATATCCACGAGTGTACACGTAAGTGCTGTGCAAGCCGCGTCAGAGGCTTGTAGTACCGTCCAAGGACTTATGTTTGCAAACAGAATTGAGAAAAAAAGAGAAAAAAAAAAGAAAGAGAGAAAAGAAAAAATGAAACACCGAAACACGAACTTTTATCTCTGTTACGATGACGACAACGGCGATATATAAACGCGATGCTTTCGAGAGTATATATGGTTTATAGTGATGCCCACAGGACATATATAAAATATATATTTACGAGTTTACGTTCGAGAAAATAAAATAAAAACTTGCGCACGACAAAATGAGACACCCTCTTGCATCGACGCTCGTCATCAAGGATCTCGTACCTAAGATCCTTGCGACAAGTATTGACGAGAAAAAGAGGAAAAACAAAAAACAAAAAAAAACAAAGAAAAGTTAAAGAAGTTTAAAAACCGCATTTTAATCAAAGTTCCTCGATTTCGGGATTTTCACCAGTATTGAACCAAAAAAAAAAAAAAGAAAATGCAGTTTATTGCAATATGAGAGAAAAGCTCTTCGGCGAGGACTCTTATAAAATTGTGATCTTGAATTTTTTTTCCTAGTAAAACATTTGCACGCGATAACGAACGAAAAAAAAAAAAAAAAAAAAATACAAAGAAAAATAAAAAAGTTTAAGTATCCGTTATTGGAGTCGGAGTGTTGAAGTGCCTTGTCAGAGTCCCTCTGTTCATTTAGTAACTGATCAATGAAAGAAAAGAAAAAAAATGAGAAACGAAATTAAGTTTTGTCAGACAATTTGTGCTGGGTTGGTCAAAAAAGTTTTGGAATTTAGTGCCGACGAGGCGAACGGTCGACGCGCCATGGGAGAATATGTCAGCAAATTTGGTTCATCCACGACCTTCTTCGCTATGTATAATTATTTATTTTTCATGGACTATTTATCGTGTTATCGTCAAATTTATCGTAAAAAGTTTAAAGATTCACGAGATTTTATAGCGAATCTCGAATCTCGGGTTAAATACAGTTTCGATAATACGCTGACGTTTGTGCGGCTAATTTTTGTGAATTGTACGGAACTATTCGAGCGTCTCAAGAAGTATGAATTCTGAATTACTTTTATTATGCAAATAATAATGTTGGTTTTCATTTGTCTTCTTTTTTTTATTTAAAATCTGTTGTTTTTTTCATCATTACAAAGCTAGGCTTGTACTAATATTAGAAGGATAGAGAAATCGGCCGATATGTTTGCCGGTAATATCTCCTTTTCTCTGCGCTTTGAGAGTTTGACGAAAAAAAAAAAAAACGAAAAAAATACGTAGATCTTTCTGTAAAATCGGACGAAAGTAGTTGGTCGCGAGCTTAAATTTTTTGACCGGAGTGGCGCACGAGCTTTGGAAAAGCGTAAACTCCGCCGACGCAATTGTCCGTAAGATCGTCAACATCGACAATATGAAGATTGAGCAACATTTGAGGAAAAAAAGATCGTTCGAAACGATCGAACGAATTTATCGCATCTTCATATGTCAAGAATAATTAGCCTTAATCGTACTTTCGACAACATTTTGTTGGTTATGATCTCTAGCGTTCGAATGGCGGCCATCTTTGTTTGGCGGCAATTATGAATTCCCATTCGTTTCGCGTAAGAACTTTATAATCATAATTAGCGAAAATTACGAAACAATACGACGTGCGATTCGCAATTCGTACATTCTTCTCATTCCATGCTCGTAGTCGATCTTCGAGGAAGTTTCGATCTTGGATCATTGTCGATTTACCCAATCGTTCGCGTTATTCCATCAACGAAACGAATATCTAAAATTGTCAAAATATCTCGCTAAGTTGAATCTCGTATTTGCGTTTCAGAGGCAGAATAGCGACCGACATACAGCCTGGATGAGGAAGGAAATAAAAAAATCTACGAAACACGTGGATATGAGTTTATGAGCGAGAGAAAAATTCAAGCGATACCTCAAAATCGAAGAATTTTGTTCGAGATTGAAACTAGAAGAAACGGATAGCAACGAAGAAATGGACAGCAACGCGGATAATGATAATTTGACTCTCAGCTGCGGTGAGAACGATATGACCGATGAATTGAAGATCGGCGCCGACGAGACTTACGACACTCGCAGCGAGGTATCGTCGAGCGGTTCGGACAGCGATACGACCCAACCAAGTATAAGTTCCGTCTCGACTAAATCTTCGAGAGGCGACAACAAGCGCAATCGACGAAGCCGAGCGAAACGCGCCAGGTCGGGTGATTCGGACAAATCATCGAGTCCCGAGGCTAAACGAGCTAGATCCAAGGATAGCAAGGGAATAGCCAAGAACTACGATTACACAACGAAACTCAATTACTTGTTTAGAGACGCAAGGTTCGATATTAATATTTTATACAAAAAACATAGAAACGTATGAATATAACTTGACTAATTTATCATTTATAAAAACGAGTATTTTAGTGAAAAGGAATACGAAAGAATATCGAACAAATTTTCAACTCGAAGCAAAATTTAAACCTACCTCGCGCTTAATCATTACATTCGTCCGGATCGAGCGCCTTTTTTTAAAGTCTTTGCCGTCAGATTTTTCATCATAAAGTCGAACAACGCGGAGAACGTGACGCTTTCCAAGGCCAAAGGAGTTTGGAGCACATTGCCGCAGAACGAGGCGAATCTCAATCAGGCTTATCGAGAATCGAGAAACGTTTTGCTGATATTTTCGGTCAAGGAGTCCGGGAAGTTCGCCGGTTTCGCGAGACTCAGTACGGAATCGAGAAGAGACGGTGCACCGATATCCTGGGTACGTATCGCATCTACGTAAAACCTGGGTAATTGTTACAAATCGCGTCGTTCTAATTACGCTGAAAATATAATCTTTTTTGTTCCCCCGCAGGTTTTACCGCCAGGTTTATCGGCAAAGGCTCTCGGCGGTGTGTTCAAAGTCGATTGGGTATGTAGAAAAGAATTGCCGTTCACCTCGACTCTTCACCTTTACAATCCGTGGAACGACGGAAAGCAAGTGAAGATCGGACGCGACGGACAAGAGATCGAGCCCAAAGTTGCCGAGGAGCTTTGCAGACTTTTTCCCGAGGACGATGGTACGAGAACAAAGACCAGTAACGCGAAATTATCGCGATGAAAGCGAGAAAGAATTAAACCTAAAGAAATCGATGAATTTTTGCAGGAATCGAGATGACACCGATATTAAGAAAATCCAAGGAAGCTGCGAAACACGTGACGAAAGCATCGCGAACCTCGTCACGGGTGAATCGTCCATCGGTCGGAACATCGAGATTCTTGCGTACTCGAGGCGGTGGCCGAGGTGGTCGAAGATTATTTCTCACTTCGAGATCGCGTTTGGCCTCGTTGGCACGAGGCGGGCATTTATCCACGAGCGATCACAGAGGCGTGTGCGATCATCATCAACGTTATCCCAGCTGGTTCACTCGCGGAGAATCGCCCTATCCCAAGTACGGGTAATGAATCTTTCGATAAATTTATTTCGTAATTTTTAATAAATCAGATTAAAAAAAAAAAAAAAAAAAAACAGATAACAAAGATTTCGTATTATTTCAGGGGTTACGGCGGAAGTTCGAGTCTCGGTGTAGCAGCGGCGGCCGAAGCTTACGTGGCCGATTACATGAGAACGATGCAACACCAATTGCCGCCTTTGCCTCCTTACGCCACGCCTCATCCTTACGATTCTCTGCCACCGCCACCTCCGCCACCGCGTTATTACGACGGTCTACCGCTTCCACCCGATTACGGCAATTCGGCGACATCCGCGATCGACAAGCGCAGCTACGAGCGTAGCGTCGACGAATTTTTATGGAGAACCGCGAGTCGCCACAGTCGTCACGGCGATCATAGATCGTCGCGCGATCATCATCATCGATACCGCGAGCGTAGATGAACGTCGTACAATCTGACCTCTTCGTCCTTCAACGAACGAAACAAAAGAATAACGAAAAGAAAGCTCCTCGTCGACGGCTAATTAGAATAATTTATTAGTAATCGCAAAATGCTGCGAATTCGCGTAAGAAACCAATTTGTACGTTCTCGGCAACGTTCGAAAATCCATTACGAAACCATTGTCTTCTGGTCATATACACCGGAAGAGAACGACGAAAAAAAAACACACACACACACACATTCTTCTCGATCGTTGTTTTTCCTTTTTTCTTTTAACCGATACAATGAAATCATCGAAACGTAACGAATTGAGATTTATGCTATTCGTTCAAATCGAAAATCAATTCTCGTGGATTCAACTGTGATGGTGCAACGAGTCTAGCCCCCTCCCCCAACCCCGTACTTTATAATACCACGCACTTTTTATCATTTGAGAAAACATACACACCAATATATTTTTCACGAAGCAACATTGCAATACGACTCGGTACACATACCTACTACTTTTTTACCGACTTGAACGACGAAAGAATGAAAAAAAGGGGGAATAATGTATAAAGCTAGGGTTCGAACGATCTTACACGCAACCTGACCGACGGGCAATCACTGCCGCATTTTTTGGATTAATTCAATCGTAAAATAAAACAAATAATGAGAAAATAAAAATTATACATACAAGTCGCAATCAATTTGGAAGGATACGGACGCTCTGATCGATATGTTTACATATTAGAAATTAATTATTCAGCGATTTATATATATATATATATATATATATATATATATATATATATATATATATATATATGTGTGTGTGTGTGCGTATGTTATACATATGTATATATATTTGCTGGTATATATGTACGGCGTAATGTGAATTTGTTTAGAAAATACTGTTTGGTATAAACGCACAATAAATGGCGCTCGATCGTAGTTCATTTCCCGTGATAAATCATTATCTCTTGGGATTCGCCCCACACAGTCCGAAGAGACGACCGGAAGTGCGTTTGTAATCTTCGCGAAGGGACGAAAATCTTGTCAACGGACCGATGTCGAACAGTTGGTGGTGGTGATGATGCACTCTACATCGAAACTGGCCAAATATTCTGCGTTTATGATTCTTTATATCGTCTTCTGTTTGATTCTTGTGATCGTGAAAGAAAATTATGAAAAAGTCACGGAAACTATTGACGTCGTTAGAAATGAAAATTCATCGAAGCTTGAATCGAATATTTCGCTCTACGAGAGTGATTTTCATTTCGACGAAGAACCCATTGTACAATTCGAGGATTTGGATTCCGGAAATGCGATTAGAGAGGAGGTATATTATTTTTAATTCGTAATAACTTAAATCGAGCTTCGATCGTGTGATTTATAGTCTGTTTAGCTTTTTAATAAATCTAACGACTCTGCATAAATATGTTCAGGATATTCGACGAAGATTTCGACGCGTTTATGAAATTTGCGAGAGATACAATCTTACGGAAAGTCTCGTGAGAACAAATTTCTTGTACAGTCCCGAGCACGAGGCACTTTATTGTTGGATACGCAAAGTCGCTTCGACGAGCTTTACCAAATTTTTCAGTGATCTGAGAGGTCGTAGAGTAGCTGGAAATTATTACAGGTAAACAAGTGGAAAATCGGAATAAACGATATTCGTTTAATAAACGTTCGTTCATAAATTTATGATTTGTACTTTCCAGGGAAATTAATTTCTTAGCACCGAGGAGTATGGAACGCTTGAAAAATATTATTAACGATACCAGTGTATTCAAGTTCATGGTCGTCAGACATCCTTTTCAACGTCTTGTTTCTTCCTACCGGTATAAATTTTGAAATTTGCAAATTTCCATTGTTGCAACGAGCTTTCGTAATTATACAAAAGTTGCGTAATAAAAATATGCATTTTACGAAAATCTTTCGAAACGAGAGAGTGTCGTATTAATCGACGAGAAAATAAATTATAAAGAAACGGTTATTACAGAGATAGAATAGAGGATAACTCACGATATACGGCTCAAGCCTGGATCTACGCGCCTCGAATATTTCACTTGACGAGGCCAGAACTGTTTCATTCAAACGGTACTGGTGGAAATGGACTCGAACACATTTTTCATCCGCATAAACGGTAAGTTTCAATTTCTAGACACTATAAAGTAAATTTTGTTCACACGGCACGAAATTTACCGCGAACCGTTAAACGAGAAAACGTAAAACAATTCAAAGCTTTGAAAAACATCATAACTTTCAAATTAATTAACGAATGAATTTTAAAATCTCAAAACAATTTAATACAAAAAAAAAATATTGAAATTTCGAGGTTGAAATTAATTCCAAGTTTCGAGGAATTCGTCGCTTGGTTGCTGAACGTGCCACCGGAAAACGACGACGTGCACTGGGATCAATATCACAAACAATGCTCAATCTGCAACGCAAACTTCGATTACATCCTCGATCTCGACAATTACACGTTGAACGACGTAATACACATTTTTTCTAAACTCGATCTCGATGCGAATCGCACGGTTTTACCGAAATTGCAATCTACGCGTGGCGGAAAGAGCGATTTTGCGCGAACGTGCGAGTACTTTGCTCGTCTATCGGGAGATCAGGTAAGACGATTGTACGAGCGATACAGAATAGACTTTGAAATGTTTGATTACAAATACGAAGATTACGCACATTGCAACGATAGGCCGGAGCCTAACGAGTGATATTCATCGTTACGAGATACATTAACGACGAGGTATATATGTAAATAGTTAAAACAATAAAAAACCCATTTGATGATTTTTACATCAATTTATTCGAGTTGCAACCATGATTTTTTCTTTTTTTTTCAGTATCAACATGTTTCTCGCAAACGTTGTATTAGCTGTATTTCTTGTTCTCTTTCATGAAAATACCGCGACGAAAATTGGCCTACCATACCAAACATACCGAACAATTCGATTACGTGTTTATCCGAAAATATTGTTATATCGCTATTAGCGAGTGTTTTATTTTTACGGTTTTTCACTTGGAAAAGATAAGCCTTCTTGTGTATTACAAAACCATTTAAAACCGTACCGCAAAATACGCTTATTCGCACTTATGTACAGCGAAGCTCATATATCGTTTTTCGTACCGTTCCTTCGTCGCACGTTGATCTTTCGAATAATCCGCATTTTGGTCCTTACAGTAGATTGGATTTATCGATAACAGAATGAAGGAATGACGAGTGGCTTTCGAGTTATCGTTTTTTGTTTGTTTTTGTTTTCACGATCACGTTGGTGGGTTTGTGAGTTTTGAGAGACGAACGAGACAAAAAAAATGCAAATGAAAACTATTCGACGCAGTTTGGTCAGTTTGTCGTTTGTTTGACTTTCTTCGAGGGCGACTCGTTCTCGGAGTCGGCATCGTCGTACACGATTTGACAATCGTCGTCGACGGATTGTCTGATTCTCTTGGTCGATGATTTGTCCTTTCTCGTATCCGCTACGAATTGCACGTCCGAGTCGTTCTCGACTATGGAAATATCGTCGTCGTCGTCCTGACCACTCGAGATTTCCTTCGTCAATCGCCGTTTCTTCGGTGACGGATCTTCCAGAGTGGGAGTTTTCGTTTTGCGCTTCTTAGCCGCGACTTCCGAATTTTCTGCTACCTGTGGAGGAGATTCGGGCTCAACGATGATTACGGCATCGTCATCGACGTCGTTTACCTGCTGTGCAAAGAGAAAGCTCAAAATTATATTCACGCATAGGAAAATCTTTTTTTTATTACACGACTCGGTCGCAAAACTGTGCGATCGCAAAAATTGGACAATTTAATTCGAATCCGTATACCTGGCCATTGGAAGTTGTCGGTTTATCCTCTTCCTCGACCTTCACCTTGGGCTTCAGATCCTTCTCGTCAGCGACGATAAGAAATTCCGGACTGTTGTCTCGTGCTTCGGGCCTGTCGCGATGTACAACGGTAACCGTTAGCGAGTAGTTTTGTTGAAAATCGTCGACCTTGAGAATTGTACCGTCCTTAACACCGAGCTCCTCGAGTATCTTGTCGTTGTTACACTCAGTCTCGCCTTCTTCGCTGCTTATGAGAACGATACCCTTTCCGTCCACCATTACGTCCGGTTCTATCATGTTTAGGCGTCCCTTGAGAACCACCTCGTCGAGCTCGGCTATCGTCATTTTCTTAGTGTCCGCGGCAAGTACAGCCTGTGGCGTTGGCGCGCACACGTAACACTTTGGATTCGGCGGATTTACATACTTCTCCGGTACTAATAATTGATTACGATGATTCATTTTTAGCCTGAGATAAACCGATCGGCAAGCTTTGAGATTATTCTCGAGAATGCGAAGAGCGTGAAGTATAACGACACCGGCGATTATAGCGTTCGTCGTGGCTATAGCCGGTATTATATTACCGGCCATTGCTGTAACGATTGTGAAAAAAAAGAGGCGTGTTAAAAAAATACATTCAGGATGTAAAAATTAGAAAGAAATTGTATATCACGTTTTTATAACTCACATTTGATGTCGAAACGTGTTTTTTGCGGTATTCCAAAAATATGAGCTCGAATATTTGCGCATGCGGCTACGAAATCCATCGCGCTCTGTTCGTCCTTGTCCCAGACCAAATGATCGCTTGGCGATTTTTCCTGTAGTGTTTCTAGGGATTTTTTCAAATTTTTCAGAGCATCGGCGAATACCTCGCCGCACTTTGCTATGCTCCATCTCTGCTGATCTTTGAGACCGTACTCGTCCGTACGATCTTTGCTACAACCTGCGACTGAATATTTTAACGTACGTTAGAGAACTTGGACGTTAGGAGGAACGTCGAGAAAATGAAGACAAAAAATTACCTTCGTCCGGGAGATTCTTCCAATCTAGAGGTGTCGGCGGTCTTCGTTTTTTCCATAAATTGTCCATACTGAGAAGATACTTGATGTCATCGTGGAACAGTTTATTGAACAACTTTTCAGGATCGTATCCGCACGATTGGGCCCAGAGTCTCGTCGAGACGCGTGTCACGTTACCCTTGTCGTTCGTCTCGGAGTTCAACGCTCCTTCGCCAGCGGTATCTACAATAAAGCATTCATATTTTCCGATCATTTGAAAAATTTAAACAATCTCGCGCGTCTCGATTTTTCTTTATTCTTTTTGAAAACAAAACTTGTATAGTTAACGTTGGATTACCCGCCGCTTCCGGATCAGCCGTGTCGGGTGAGACGTCTTGATCCGGATCTTCCTCTCCGAATAACTGGCTGTTGTCGATAAATAAGGATAAATATTTTTTTTCATTGTTTTTATAATAAACAGCAGTGGGTAAGTGTTTTTTGACTCACTTGAAGAGATGTTTGGACCATACTATGCAGTGAATCGGCTCGCTCGGGGTGTTACGAATCGTGCAGCCTGGATATGTTTTTTGAGCGGCTTTTGGTGTACACTCGTAACATTGGCTGAGACCTTTTTTTATTAATTCGACCTGACCCTCGTAACCCGCGGTTCCAGACTCTACTAACGGCACATCGGCCGCTAAACACATGCGATTTACATGATTTCTAGCCGCTCTATTGTCAAGGGCGTTCATGACGAGAGTGAATTTTTTGAAGAAAGATAATCCGAATTCTGAACTGAAAATATTATTGAAGCGTATAAAACGAAATAATCGTTGGAAATTGTGATATTGTGTTCGGAGATGGAAGATAATATGTTTATTTTCAGTTGGAAATGAATTGACGACTTACGAAGTGATACTATCGTGGTAAGAGACTATTTTGACATCTGGGTTGAAGGTCAATGCAGTTTCACGTGCAACCGCCGACTTGGACTTGCCGACATGCTGTTTCTGGAAGAGGAACTGCCTGTTGAGGTTACTCACGTCTATTGTATCGAGATCGATCTGTAATGAACGATAATTAATCAATAAACAATTATGTACCGATAGTAAAATGTTTATGTTGAAAATAGGGTTGGAATTTCGTCTCTTAGCAAAATATCATGGTAAACGTGGTGTGAAATGCGGTGTGTCGGTTGGCGGAACGATTGACTTTCCAGCGTATAGTTTACTCACAATTTCGATATCCTTGAAGCCGGTCATAACGAGGTTCTTGAGTATTTCGCACCCGATTCCACCAGCACCAACCACCAAAACTTTACTTTGCAATATCGCATCTTGCAATTCCTTACGGAAAACACCGTCTACACTCGCTGCCATTTTTATCGCGAATTGACGATGTTTTTTGTACGGTGTGTTTGATTACTGTGCTGTATGAGGCTATACGTTATAACATATAACTCTAATAAACGCGAGGGAAAAGACTATGCCCGGCCGAAAAAACGTTTGGGAGGGAGACGCCGCAAGATGGCTGACTACGACTTGCCCGCGCAGGTCTCCATGGTACGAAGCGCTCCGCGGAATATATGCCAACTATTTTAGTAAACATATGTGTGCCGGTGATTAGGGGGGAGACCAGCAACGCGCGGCAAAGGTTGAAACCTCGAGAGTCGGTTCTGCGACATCTAAGCACGAATATGATGGTTTAATTAAACATTTTTTGGAGGATAACAAAATTTGGCCCCACCGAGGCCATTTTTTTCACGTATCCCATCCTATGGACACTGAAAATCGCGATTGAAAATCCGGATGTTCCTTGGCCGGTTCTCGAGTGCTCGGCGAGCTCTTCAAAAAGTTACTCGTGAATTTTTCTGTAGAACGAACGAGAACGGAGACAGCGTATCGCGAAAAGTCGTTTTTTCGGGGGTTTGGAACCGACGAAATTGATTGTCGGATGAAAATTATTATCATGGAAACAATTCACCCGCTTTACAATGACACAATGTTGGTTTCGTGCCAACTTTTCAAACCGTCCTTGGCACAAGATCCGATATAGTGCGGAGGTGTAAATGCGTCTGCTCGTTGATCCGAATTCTTCGCGTGCATGACCTTGTCCGGGCAGTAAGCTTTCCATGGTCATCGTACTCGCGTGCACAACGCGAAGCCAACGAAGTCTTTTCAAATTCTATTTTCGTGTTTTTCCGTTCTTTTCCATCGTCACTCTCGGCTAATCGCCATTTTTCGCCATGAGAATTCAATCGAGTTCTAGCGGACATTTTATTTATAAATTTTGATTTTTAGTTGTTCCCGCGCTCCCAAGGCGCCAACTAGCGTCAAAAAATGTTACCCTTACGTGATAAGCATTTCACCTTTTCGTATTACGCGGCGTCCTATACCTAAAAAAACATTAAAGATAAACCAACAATTCTCAAATAACGATATACAAAAAGCAGAAAATATACGTATAGGAACTCTATTATATCACTTTGCCTATTTCACGAAGCCCCTGTACCATTTCGCAAAACGGAGATGTGAAAAAAGAAGAAAACTACTTGGACGTAACGGAAAACACGGTTTGTTTACAGTTCTTTGTTTTATTACAAAAATTTTTCTCATCGAAAAGATCACAGCGTGTAAGTATGAACGTAGCGAAATAATACCGTCTCATTCGTTCAATTAGTTACAATTCGACGAGAAGCCAGCTCTCGAATCTTTTCTAGCTGAATATATTATCAAACGGTATAAAGTAATGAAAAATAGAACATGCGTATATTCTATAGTCGATTATTTTTAATATTTGGAGGTTATACGGACGTGTATAATTACCTATGACATTTGAATTCGTGGATGTTTTTGAAATAGGCGACGTAATGTTTAATTTTTTCAAGCTATTATTTTTCCTTTTTCCGCACACATTCCTTCGGCATACTTTTTGTCATTTCACGCTCGGAAAATATCGATTATTAGTTCGCGAAGTAGATGCCAGTTGGTTGCTAAGCTACCCATAACTATTATCGATTCTAGGATTCAACAAAATTATCGTCTAATCCCGATTATTAATTTTCATCAAACTTCTATAGCATCGGCTCTTATCTTATCGTTCAGAAACATTTGGCTAATTGAATCCGATAATGAAATCGTGAGATTAACGTTAAAAATAGATTTTGCGCTCGGTGACATTATTTGTTACATCTCGAGAGCTTTCCTCGCTTGTTAAAAATATCATAAGTATAATTTTTTATCGTTCGTAAAAAATGAATACTCATCGGACGTAGTATAATTAAAATTTATAAAGATTTTTTACCCGCAAAGATATTTTTATTTCTCGCTCGAAAAATTATTTTATTCTCGTTTGATTTCGGCAATACGGCGTCGCGTTGATATAAAACGAAACAACAAGATCACATTTTGAGACAACGCAGAGTTTTCGCAGGAACGCGAGATATGTACTCGAAGGAATTTTGTCTTGGCGCATTGTTCGCTCGAGCATTGTTGTCGTCGTTGCGACCATTGTCCGGCAAATCGAGTCGTTGCTCCTCGAGGGTTATCACGAAATCGCGATTTCCCATTAAGGTCACGAGGCACATGTTCCTCTCTTTGATTCTCGCTCGTACCAAAATCTCTAATGTGAACAGATGCTCGTCGTGGGCCTCTGGCAAATAACGATGCATAAAGTCCGCTAGTCTGAAAGAAAAAAAATTTAAAAAAAATTAATTCCTGATCGGAAAGTTCCAGATTCACGTCGAATATTTAGAATTTCACATAAAGTAATGAAATTTCCTTGAAAATTATAATTTTTTTAAATTAGCGATATAGTTTTCGATCTGAAAACAATTATTTTCATAAATTTCGTCAAAAACGTCGACGAGCGAGTCGACACGATGTAAAATTGATATTTGAAACACTTTAAATATATTTATGCTTTCGTGTAATTACGAGAGCTGTGCAAACTCATTGAGCGAGTGATAAGACGCTCTTCCCTCTCTTCTTCCCTTGATTCACACCACAGATGCGTTAATCTTGTAAAACACTTCAGAACACAATTCAACTTACAAATCAAGAAAAACAAACAAGTTTTCCGGTACTTAAGATCGAAGCACGGAAACGCGATAATAAAAAAATGTTATCGAGCATCTTCGCTACAGAACTCTTGGACTTTGGTCTAGAATTAGTAAAATTCTCTTATCTCACGATTAATTGTCTCGAGACATAAAAATACTATGTTGGAAATCTAATTGCACGTTTGCGTCACTTGACGCGGTAATTTGCTCGAAGATCTTGAACCAAATGCATGAATCGTTCGCTTCCCGCATACTTGGCTCGCGATAAATTCCCTCGAAGACTCGAGACGCACCATTTCGGTATCGAAGAAAAGTCGAACGAGGGCGTTTTTATCTTTTTCCTCCTTTTTATTTATTTTTCTTAATTTTATCCATTCATGATGAAACGATGAATACGTTTAAATATTGTTTCTAATCGAATTATTGACTAATGTTATTTGAAATTTTCGTCGTAAATTTATTCACCTGAGAAGATACTCGACGTTGTGTCCACTTGGTCCAGCGCATTCGGATATTTGTGTCGCTATCGAGTGAAGAGGCGCATCGCCGAGCCAATGCTTGTTTTTGTCCGTCGCTATGTAAATCACGACTGGAAAAGTTGATTTACCGTCTCTCGTGTGAAAAGTCGATATTATCGTTAGATATCCACCGAGACAACACTCTCTTTTCTCTAAATAGGGCAAAGCTGTGCTGTCCTTAACTTCGAAGGCTCGACCATAAACGATTTCCTTTAAAAAAAAATTTAAAAAAAGATAAAGTGCGTATTATTCATGAAATTAATTGAAAAAAATTGATATTTTTCGTTTTTGTACGGATAATAATGTATTTTATACCTCCTTGGCCTCGACCAGAGTTGCGACACGACCGGGCTGTAACAAAAAGAAGAAAATATTATGGATAAAGAAATCAAAAAAGGAATGTCTTAGGAATATTGCGACGAGACTACAAAAACCTCTTTAAATTTGCGGTTTCTTGGCCAATTGGCTACCGTTTCGATCATCACCATGTTTTTTCGAAATTCCGGAGGTACAACATCAATTTGAAAATAGATAGCGAAATATTCGAACGATTCGACTTATTTTCTTCATTCTTCGGATTTATTTTTTCTAAATTCTTGGAATTAATTTTCCTGAGTTATTCAGCAATTTGGATAAATCAACTGGTCAATCGTGTTTACCTTGGACGAATTGCCATTATGCAATTTCCTGTATCGATAATGCGAAAAAAAAATTCTCGTATTTTGACGATTTACCAACGCTTATCGTATCGTCTCGATAACCGGACACCATTCGTATAAAGTTGACGCAACGCGAAAATACCCGACGCGAACCAGGTATCCGGCTTGTTTACGCTTCTATAGGACATAATACACACGGTGTTGATTTCTACGAGTTCGATACTCGATTCAATTCTTTTTTCTTACTGTCTCTTTTCTTCAACCGCAAGTATCACGAGAACCGGAGAACGAGGAGAAACCGGACTTTTTCTCGTCCGCTCGTTCTAGAATCGTATCGAATCATTAATCTTTCTCTCCATTGCCAAATTGAGAACCATCGATTAATCCGATCTCTCCCGGAGAAACGAACAAAAATTGAGAAGAAACGATAGAAAAATTATCAATTTAAAGAAACATTGCATTTATCAAAGATTAATAGAATTGAGAAATTCTAACGGATTTAAGAAATTGAAAAATCGTAAGACGTTCGCTAATTAAATATTCGTCTTTTATTCACGTGGCAATCGATAACACGTGCGTACGGTCAGGAGACAAAGTAACTCGCGAAACGTGTCTCGTGCATTGTCTCATCGATCAGCTGGCGAGTAGACTGAACGGGGTATTAGAGGAAACGAGACTTACATGACGAAGCCATTGAGAGATAAAAATGCACGAGTAATACAACGAGATGGAAAACAAACAAATAAATAATTCGTTAAACTCGAGGGTCCTTCAAAGTTAGAATTTGATCTATGAGAATGAACGATAATCGTCTAGACTTTATCCGTTATCGATTAATCGATCATTTGCTCGATGAGCATTGAAGAATTGGATTTTTTTTATCGCTTTCACGACGATGAACAAATTATTTACGATATTTCGCACTAGCGATAGGCGAAGATAATTTTTCAACTCAAATATCTGTTACGCGATGAAGTAAGAGGCGTCGAGATTTATTGTTCGATAAAAAAGCAAACGTCTCGATTGAATTTTTACATCGATTTGATTGGAGAAAACGAGAGAACGGCGAACATTTTCGCCTCGAGTACTTTTTCAGACGATCGCAAAGCGATGGGACGAGATTTTTATCATTCTCTTATTGAACGAAAAAAGATTTTAGAACGATGATAACTGTATACATTTTTCTGTTCTAACGAAACGTAAGAAGAAATATTATTGGAGAATTTTTTTCGACTCCCCAATCTCGCAATCTGATATAAAAAGGAAAATCATCGAGACAGTTTCGAAAATTCCATTCTATTCGAACGAATAAATCGTTATCAACATCCGGTGAGTAAAAAAGAAATATAAATAAAAAAAATGTAACCTCGAGGCTGAATACACGAATAGTTTTTTTTTCAACCGAGGAATTTCGTTTCGGATGATGCGAGCGTGAAAATGCGTCAGAGACAAGTCGACTCGTGTGAGTTATTTTCATTCGGCAGCCACGTGCGAAAATTTATTACCGATACATACACAACGAGGGAGTATTGCGAATAGAGGAAACGTTGGTCGTTCTATATGTTGAAAACGACCAGTGGCCCAAGTGGGAAAACGAACAATTTAACATATGGGCAGTATATTTCGTCGTCGATGGATTTTGGGTCTGAGCCAGAAGTCGTTGAACGTTGATGGTCTTGTAAGTATAAACGTTTTCACAATATGAACGCGTGAACAACGAAATTGAAATATTAATAGATCGTTCACGAGAATGAAAGACGAACTCGTGGTTTATCCCTTGACTCTTTCTCCCTACCTTTACTTCTCTCTCTCTCTCTCTCTCTCTCTATCTATCTCTTTCTCTTCCTCTCCATGCAACAAGGGGAGAAATTGAATTTCCGATTCGATAGTTTTTGCCACTCGGCTTTCGCTCCCTCTCGTTCTTTCAATCATCTCGTGTTATACCGTGCAGTTTATTTCGGCCTCGAGAATCAATCTATTAAAATTTATACTCGACTGGAACGAATATTCAGCATGCAACACGCTTGATAATTTAGTCGCTTTAATTGCTTTTTTACGACTATGATACAGAAGAAATTGGTTCTAAAGTTTTATTCGATTAAAAATCATTTACATTGAATTAATTGAATTTTTTAATTCACGAGATTTTCAATTAAATCGTTTGATCATTTCTGTGCGTTTTACGAATCATGTAAACATTTTATTAATAAATCGATTAATTAATGAAATTTCGGAGTAGATTTGCAATTATTTGCAATTCTAAATATTTATTTATCATGACCTGAATTAATTTCATGAAAATTTTGTATTCGTTAACTCAAGGAGATTCTATCGTTTCTCACGTGAAAGTTATTTTTTAATTTAGCTACATACAATTTTGTGAACACGAAGTTTAAAGCAATGTTCAACTACTGGCGAATTTTTTCAACGATTTACCGTCTAGAAATTGAGATATTTAATTTGAAAATAATATTTTTTTATACGTAGATCATATCGACGCTGCTTACGAAAAGTAGCACGATTCAAATTTCTTACGAAAACTAACACGTTTCTAATTTCACCGCGAAAACCAACACGTTTCGATATTCGACGCGAAAACTAGCATGTTTCAGCTCTCACCGCAAAAACTAGCATGTTTCGGCTTCTGCCACGATAACTGGAATGCCCGAAACATGCTAGTTTTCGTGGCAAAAGCCGAAACATGCTAGTTTTCGCGGCAAATATCGAAACGTGCTAGTTTTCGTGTCAAAAGTCGAAACATGCTAGTTTTCGCGGTGATATCAAACGTGCTTCTCTTCGTAAGAAATCTGAAACATGCTAGTTTTCGTAAGCAGCGTCGATATGTACACATTAGGTTTGTTCTTTTTCGGCGAACTCCCCAGAAATCCCTGCACTAATTCAATAAATATAGGTATATAGTTCAGTGTATACTTATTAAACTAGTGTAGGGTTTTCTGGGGAGTTCGCCGAAAAAGAACAAACCTATTGTTTCGTGTATGAAAAAATTATTATTTTGAAATTAAATATCTGAATTTCTAGATGGTAAATCGTTGAAAAATTTTCCCACAAGTTGAACATTGCTTTAAACGCCGTGTTCACAAAATTGTATGTAGCTAAGTTGGAAAATAATTTTCACGCGAGAAACGATAAAACCTCCTTAACAAAAAATCATCTTACCTTCTCAACGGTGCCTCGATGAGTTGCGTTTCCCTGCCAAAATTTTCTGCCAAAACCCTTGACGTATCCGGTCATGCTCTTCTTGAATTCAAAGCCAGGATTCCAGCACAGCGACCCATATCCAAATACCCAAAGACCAGTTTCACCGGCCATCGCCATTCTTCCAAAATTAATTTAAAAAACGAGAAACAAAAATTCAAAAAGAAAAACGTTCTTATCCGGCGAATTTCCAAAGATTGAAACGAGGAACAATCTTCAGGACGATCTTCGTTACCGATCCATATTTTCCGATCGATTTCTTGGCCCTCTAAATCGTCCAAACTTTCGAACTAAAACTCTCCGAACTCCCGCGAATTATTTTCCCATCCCTCGAACATAAATATACAATGTACTTATATATTCTTTTTTTTCAGTCGCAATAATTATCATCTAAGAACGATAAAAAAAATAAAGCTATAATCAGCTGAATTGGTCAATGTTCATGCCACCGAATTTTCATCCAAGTTTCCGTCACCGCGGGATGAAATTTGTTCGTATAATAATTTCGACGATAATGCGAATTGTCCGATATCGTCGTGAGGCCGGACGACCGATCGAGGATCTCTGATTGAAGTTCGAATGGCAGGTACCGCCAGTTGGTTATCGCAGTTCCCCACTGCCCCGCTATGACATTCTCGTCCGTTATTATTATCGGTCCGTCTTCGTATGTCGCTTCGACTCGTGCGCGATTCTCTTCCTCCGCTTCTCTTTCTTTATTGCGCCGAGCGATAACTCGTCGTGTATTGACTGCTTCCATCTACCCGAGCGCGATCAACGTCGGAGTCTTCTCGTCTTCTTAACTTTCGATTATACGAGAGCTTAGTGTCTTGAATATTAATTTTTGACTCGTTATTATTATTATCTCTTTGTTTATTTACAGATGTTCCTGGCTCGAGACGACACGAGGACGGAACCTCGACTGCGTTACCGCCTCTACGAGTTTGGAGCTTTAAAAGCGCGCGTGTGTATTGTGTACAGCGCTGCTTGCTGCGTTCCGAGCGTACGACGCGCCGCTTGGTGGCCGAACGACGAACTTACGGGGTTGCTGTACCGGTGAGTCTTTTACTCCTTGTTTTCTAATCAACAGTTTTCACTTTGCGCACCGATTATTAATATTCGGATGTTATCGTTGTTCCAAATGATATCTTTGTCACGAAATGTCGCGAGATGCTCGAAATATTGATCGTAAATAATCGAAGAGGTGGAATCAATATTTCGTTGTATTTTTGATATTAGAAAAATACTCAAAAAAGTACTTAAACTGATAGCAAATTTATTGAATATCGACGAAGGTCGAAAAATACTTGAAAATCACTGGAATAAAAGTTCTTTAGTCAATCGACCTTGTAAAGTACTTGAGAATATTCTCAATATTTTTCCGTCTGTGCGTTATTAAACGTAAAAATCTCGAAGTTTAGTACAACATGCGTTTCGATTGCGTCAAATCCAACGACGACAGTCGATAATTCCTCTTGTCAACTTTTAATCGTCAGTTTTCTCCCCACTCGACTAGTTTTCTGCTTAATGAAACCTGTGCCAACTCTCTGCGAGTTTTCAAACTGTTACACAGTTCATTCTGACTTTCTTGTATTTCTTGAAACCTCAACAAATCGTACAGCCCATTTTTTCGTTTTTTTTTTAAATTTATCAGTCTTCAAGCTCTCGTACAGTTCATACCAGTTTAATTTTTTTCTTAAATTGCAGTCTTGAAGTCGAAGACTAATTTGAGAATATTGCGACGAGTTCGTCTATCTCTCGTTCGTTCTCGCTGCTTCTCTACAAGTAGTCTCGTCCGGCGCACTCCACCGGCTATAAAAAAGATATTATCGCTCTTGCCACGAAGTCTTCACCCGTTGGAAAATTCACCGACCGGAAAAAGATCGTTTTATTCCTTCTTTTGCTTTCCCCTTGCAAAAACGCAGATGTGTCTTCGAATTTTTATTCAACGTCGTTCGTGCAAAAGGGCACGGCACTTTTTCGTGGGTCGATCGAGGGTCTGGCGCATTCCCAACCCCACCAAAGGAGTGAGAAAGTACGATGCAAATTCAGCGAACGTTGAGCAGAAAGCCAACAAGTATTTCTTGATTTTCACAAAATTAATATTTAATCTTGTTCTCAAATTTCCCAAATAATAATTTTTTAATAACAATATCACTATTATTATTATTATTATTACTGTTGTACGTTTCTCGTCGATATTTAAATATCGTATAGAACAATTACGATCTTTCGTTTAATGTTAATTCGAACAAAATCGTTAAAACACTTTTTTTTTCAATCCGGCGAGAAAGATGAGAGTCGAGCGGGCAGATGCGATCGCACTGACGAAACTCTCGAGGAAGACGGTGTCGCGAATTACCGTAGGGAAGGTTGTACACGAAGACACCCCTTTACACTATGGAATGACAATCGTATGGAAATTTTTCACTTTGAGAAATTTCGTATTTCACTTTTTCTTTTATGATTGAACTTTTCTTATTTTTTTTCTTTTTTAGGGAGAGAATATGAACGTGGTACGTCAATCGTACGAAGAGAGACAGGAAGTGAGTCGAGCGTACTGAAAGAGCGCGGCCTGGCAGGCTTCGATGTGTTTGCTACAGTGAGAAGACGTCGAAGGTGGAAAGACGAAACTGGCACGAGAGTGTCACGGGGTGGGGATAACGGAGCTGGGAAACGGCTGATGAAACAGCTACTACCGATTGACGTATTTCTCGTCTCCGTTTCGTGCGCCGGAACGGTTCTTATATCGCGTAAAGTAAAGCACGCGACACGCAGAACTCGTCAGATTTTGGGGACGAATCGTTTTCGCGATTCGAGACTTGTTTTTTGTCTCGGATTTTTAAACATGCTGCTAACGCGCTTCTTTTATATCCGATAAAAAGAATCTTTTGTTTCAAGAATCGAATTTTTTAAACGAGACCGGAGTCGTGGTTTGCACAATTTTTTATTTTATTCGATGTTCTTTTTGAGATTTTTGTTTTTCAATTAATCGTTTAATAATATTTTTGCGAATTTTCGAATCTTTGATTCTTTTTAGATTTTTGTGGTTCTATGTTCTATTTTTCGTATAAAACAAATTCATTTGCAGTTTTGATTTTAGAGAACATTTTGCGTTATTTTTAAAGTGTTTTCGTTTATTTGCGAAAAAATGGATAAATGCGCGTGCGCAGATTATAGCAGGAATTTCTAAGTACAGTGTTATCACGGTATATCGTGATAATACGTTGTTATGCATTACGTGACCTTGAACACTGACCCCTTCGAAAGAGTCGAAAAGTCAGACGTAAGTTTTCGATTCAATCGTCTTACACAACTTTGTCTCATTAAATCGACACGTAATGAAACGACGCTCAATTATTCAAATTTTCGGGGGGGCGATGCTCCATTATTCAAATTTAACGAGTTCGGATTCCTCAAACTTCTCATATTTTTGTAGGGGTAATTCAACGAGAGTGTCGTTCGAATACAAAAAAGAAAATTTCAGCGATTGTATTTAAAAAAACGGATTAAAAATTATGTTATTAAAAAAAATATTTTTATTAACACAAAAAATGCTATTAAAGTAAAGATTGGAAAATTAATATCGCGATTAAAGAAAAACTATTCACAAAATTATGTAACAATAATGATTTTCTAATGAATATTTTTTGTTTCAAACTAATAATTCATAATGCGAAAGAAATTCGATCGATAATTTTTTGTCGGGCGAGTCTTGCTTATCTGGTCTCGAAACATTGCCACGAAATTTCTTAAGGTCAATCACGAAGGAATTCAACAGGTGCGACTGATATCCGTTTAAAGAGCGATAGATATTTCCTGGTCTTCCAATGAAAACATCATTAGTAAAAAAAATCTGATGATTTCGATGATGCAATGTGTTTGTAGTGATTTATGTGATAAGAGAAGGGAATTAATGGCAATTACGTTCCGAATTCTTATCTATCTTGTGAAATTATATGTAGACCGATTAATTTTTTTTCGAATTTTGAAGTATAAAAAAAAATATTCTCACACACTTGTGATTGCCATTTTTTATTCAAGGTTACCAATTTTTTACTCGAGAATAGTTAATTATATGTACTTAACGCCCACACTGGAGTTTTTGGGACACCAACGCAACTTTTTTAATCCGCTATTTCGAAAATTAGGAGAGGGGCAATTTTAACCTTGACGTATAAAAAATATGATATTTCCTCGGGAGGTAAAAGCTTCGGAGAAATTTAACTGATAAAGTGATAACGATAAGGAAAGTTATCTCACGTTGGTAAGAAAGATTTCTTGTAATCTTTCGTTATTATCGGTTATCACGTTTTTTGTGGAACCTTGCGGTAACGACTGGCGATAAATTGAATTATTATTTAAATTCTACGAGTCTAGGCAAAAAGGTCGAATTATTAATAATTGAATTATCGTCTGTCGGGTGATAAATTAAAGTAAATGAAAATAACAATTAAATCGATCGTCGAACATACAATAATTTAATTATTAATAATTTGACCTTTTCGCCAAGGCCGATGGAATTATTTTCAATAATTATTCGATCGAAATACGAAAATTCCAAGTGCGAAGGAAAAAAAACACGATTACTTTATCAAAAACGTGCCGAAAATTTGAAGAATAACCGGTCGTCCGTATAAAAAAATTTCTAAAATCATAATAATTCAAAAATATGAATATTTTATGATAAAATAATTCGAAAATATTTGAAATCAAACGATAAATCATATTTTATTTTTATTTTTTTACAACAATCTCAGAATTCTCTCGTCGTAAACGGAGTAAATCTTTTTATTTTGCTACTCGACATAGGGAGAATTTTTAACGTCTATTTGTTTATTCATTTTTTATATTTTAATCGTTATCGCGTAATACGTCCTCGCGGACGTTCGCGATATAAAATCATTATTCGTTTCTCTGGTGCGATCGTCAAAATCATTGTATTTAGTCGACTTAAGTCGTAGATTACTTTTACTTTGTATTGCGAGTCTCGAAATTTGTAAGAATTCATGTCGTCGTCTGGCTAGGCTGGACAACGCGACCGGCGAATAAAACATTGGAAGACGGGCGATCGACTATGGCGAATAGGAACGGTCGATCGACCCGGAAGCTCTCGAAAGTCGTGCCCATCAGTGGTACAACGGAAATGCCTGAAATTAAACAAATTTTGTTACGAATCGTTGAGAAATAATTTTTAAAAAAATCATTAAAACAAAAATAAAGGAAAAAATGATTTTTTTAAAATTTTTCCATTTTTTGGTAGACTTTTTTTCTCAATTTTGTTTCTTCCGAAAGAAAAAAGCATCGTTCTTGTAGAAAATAAATCGAGTTTTTCAATATAAAGTATATAAAATAATAAAAAAAGAATAATATTTGGAAAAAAACGTAAATTTGCTAATTTTTATTTTTGAGTTTGTATTTTTTACCTGTGACCGCGGCAGCGACCGTTCCAACCTCGTTAACCTCGATCTTCGCATTGTGAAGTACACTTCCAACCCGGGCGTTCGTTCCCGGCAAAATTCCAGAAACGTTTGCGCTCAAGTCGAAGAGATCTTTAATTCCCATCTAAAAAAAATGAAAGAAATAAATAAATAAAAATAAATTACATCAATTTGTTAAACGATACAAACAATTTTGTTTACATCGGAAGAAGAGCTATTCTTCTCGAATAAACCTTGATATAAAAAATGTAATTTTCCTTAATTCAAATCAATTTTGATTCGACAAAATCACCAAAAAATTCAACTTTATCGAAAATTTGACGTCAATTCTTTTTCTTTTTAAAATTTGAAAAATTTACCCTTTCGAGGATAGGTCGAAGATCGAATTTACTCTCGATACTAAATCTCGGTAGCGAGACGAGTAATTCGGTTTCACGAAGATTTGCAAGAATTTCGGAAATTGGCGTGTACGAAAGATCCCTCGAAAGTGTGTGAAGACTCGGAATGCCCTCGTTGCGAGGAAGGAACACCAGCATCGACATTCTCCCGTCCTGTTGAAAAATAAATTTAATCAAAATTATTGCAAAATTAAAAAATATTATTTTTTTTCTGAATTTAGAAAGAAAGAAAAGGAAGAAAAAAATTCTCGTCAACGTACCGCGTACGGAATCTCAGCGACGACGGCGTCCAGAGATTGTATCACGCCGTAATTATACTGAGAAACATTTTCCATCATTGGCGTGTCTTGGCAGCCGCGATTTGGCACTTTGAAGCAACGAGTCGCCGTTGAAGTTTCGTCGAACGCCTTGAGCCAACGACCCTTGAAGTACAGAGCCGAGGTCAGCAGGAGTAACGTGTCCTGACTCAGCGAATCTGAAAAATATTATCAAAACGAACAAAATTAAATAAAAAAATTCACATTAACAAAAACAAAATTATAAAAAAATCATCTTTTCTGTACAAATTTTTTTTAAGCTTTTTTAACTAAATATTCTCATCAAAATAAATATATTTGGAGAAAGAAATATCCGACCACAGGAAAAAACACTTTTTTTCATTAGTTTTTCAACGAAAATTGAAATGAGGACAATGTTTCTAGAGATTTTATTTTTTATCTTATCAAAATTTGGCTAATTTTCTCACTTTGTCCGACGATGGATCGAATATTATTTTGAGTCGCGAGTCTAACCCACTCGTTGATGGCCATGGCAGCATTGTTGGTATCGTGGAATTGAACGGATCTGATATCACCGTTGTAATAATTTTCCAGTGCATTTTTATAATTGATCGAAACTTGAAGTCCCGTCTTGACCCAAACGCGCGTCGCCAAATTAACTTCCGTGCTGGTTTTCGAGTTCTGCGGGTTTTCGTTGAAATAAAAATCATAATTCACCACCTGATTATTAAAAATAAGATAAGGAATGTTTTTTGAATTAAAAAAAAGAGAGAGGGGATGGTGCAAGGTAAATTGTCGTCTCATCACCTGGAAAGGCGCCATTGTATCTTTGACGACGTTTCTTATTTGCGTGATATCGAAAGGAAGTCTCAGGGTCGTGATCAACTCCTGGCGTGTTCTACCGCCTGTTCCCTCGAGAAGTGCCGTTAGCGCGGCTTTCACGCTCAATGGCGAAACCACGGCATTCCCATCGCTTTCTTCGTTAACCGCCTGTGAAATAATTAATCAATAATTAAATCGATTGTCATTTTTTTGGTTCTTTATTTTTTAAAAATTTTAAACGGCATTATCGCTATAAACGAGTAAAAACAAATTTTTGTTTGCATAAATTTAATTAAACAAATGATTTTTTTTAGATTGATTGACTATTGAATTTTTCAATATTATTTTCATTGTTATATAAAAAACACAATATTTACAAATAAATCAAATAAAAATTCAATCTTTTCACTTAAAATAAAGTAAAAAATTTAGTTTTATTTAAAATTTTTATCTAAAACGTAAATTCATCAGTTTTTCTAAAATTACCTGGAGAAGTTCAACGTTGAAGAAATTGTTTCGTTCCGAAATGCTACTTCCGGATGGAGCGGCTGTGAAACAAAAAAAACAATTAACCATATTTAATCGACAAATAATTAATAATCGATCAAAAATCGATTTTTTTTAAATGCAAAAAAAAAACACAAAGCACCAAATATCCTATAAACATTTTCTCCCAACGCATTCTTAAAAAACTAGTCGCGTGGGATAGAAAACGAGTTTTATTCCGTTTTTATTTGTTCGTTTATCGTTAGCGCAACGCGTCAGGGGAATTCCCAGTCTCGATAGGACAGCGTTTATCGCGCGTTGGAACGAACGTGGCTCTCGATGACGACGTTACAGCCCCGACGATAATGTTTGTATCTGTACTACGCCGAATAGAAAAAAAAGGACGAAGAAAAAAAAAATTAGCAACACGTTCAATTTTCACGCTATAAATATCGATGATCGTTCCATCCGATTCATGTGAAGATTTCATCGATAATATCGATCATAACTTTGTCAGAATTATCAAAGATGAATTTTCTTATTTTTTCCTTTTTTTCCTTTTTTTAAAATAATTAATTTACGATCAAATCCAAGGACAACGAGAGTTCGAGGATAACGAGACGTAAGAAAACGATCGTTTACACTCGTCGAACCTTTCGAGGAAATTAAATTTTCAAACGTACCGGCCAATCCTGAAGAAACGAGGATGAACAATAACAGCCACATCCTTTGAAATTTCACTCGAGAATCTTTCGAATAAATAATCGGTTTGTTCGTATCGGCGAACACACGGTCGAATAAAAATTATAAATTCAGGAAAAAATTGAAGAAACTGTCTGTCTCTCTGTCTTTGTGTTGAAAACGTCGAACGAAACGAATTAAATTTAAGGCACGATACTCTCGCCACCGTAGCTCGTGGCAAATTAAACATTCCTCGTCTTACTCACGACGTCTCGAACTCTCGTAATTCTACTTATCCCTCCTCTTCTACCTTTTCCAATTTTTGCCAAGTTCCTCGAACGTTTCACAATACTAAAGAAATTTCGCGAATACGTGATCGAGCTAAAATGAAAGAAAAAAATAATTTAAAAAAACAATTTCGAGTATATCGACTCGTTGGATGTGGCCAAAAAATTGTCAAAGAAAAAAAGAAAAAAAGAATTGGAAATTCCAGTTTTTGTTTTCTTTTTTACATCGAAAATTCGCGTCTCTGCTTTCTCGGTTGTATTTCTCGACGCCCCGAACCGATCGTTTCGAATATTGCTTTATGTTAATTCGAGATTTCAAAATTAGCACGAGAGCTCGCGGAGAGAAACTCGACTCGGCCGAGTACGAGTGAGATTTGAGAGAAAAAAAAACATTTTTTTTTCTGTTTTCCTCTTAGTCCTTTTTTTCTTACTTTTTTTTTTTACTCGACGTTACGTCATCGTCGAACGGAAGAAATACGCACGGAGAGACGTAAAAACCGATCTTTCGCGGAAGAACGAGAATGCGTCGTCCCGGATTATTTATCGTACGCGCGATCCGTTCGAACGTGTCATATTTACCACGACTTTGATGATCGATGAGGCCACGCTTTGTTCGATTCACACGGTATCGACAATTTAATTTCTCTATCAATGACGGAACGTCGTAACGTCGTTAACGAGGATTCCATTCATTCGTAAACGACGCGTGGATTTTTTTTTTAAATAAAGAATTTATCGTCACAAAGCGTGAAATTCAAAGAAAAAAAACTTAACGTCAGAATTAGCAAAAAAAAATTGAAAATAGGAACGTTTTATGAATTTTTACAAAATTAGAGAGAAAACAGTGTTTTTAGGAAATTTGGATGAAATTTAGACAAGTTTAGAATTTTCCAATCGAAAAATTTCATAAATTAGTTTAAAATAAAAAGAAGAAAATTGTAATTAAAATGGAGAATTTAAATTTAAAAAAAGTAGGCGAAATTAATATTTACATTGTTTTTTTTTGGAATTTAACGTATAGCGCTAATATGTAATTATATGAATCATAATAAGGCAAGTGTGGAATTGTATGTCGAACGTAACCGATCATTGTCACTCGTGAAAACGGGAACGAGAAGAAAATATTGTTTTTGTTTTTGTTCACCTATCGGTGGCGATGTGGCAGCAGCGTCGAAAATAGGAAGTAACGTTTTAAGATTTTTTACAAAATTAGAGAGAAACCAGTATTTTTAAGAAATTTGGATTAAATTTAAACAAGTTTAGAACTTTGTAATCGTAAAATCTCACGAATGAGTTGCAATTTAAAAAAAGGAGAATTGTAATTAACATGTAGAATTTGAATTAAAAAGAAATTGGGTAAAATCAATATTTACTTTGCTTTTTTTGGGAATTTAACGTATAGCGTTAATATGGAATTATACGAATCATAATAACGGAAGTGTGGAATTGTACGTCGACCGTAACCGATTATTGTCACTCGTGAAAACGGGAACAAGAAGAAAATATTGTTTTTGTTTTTGTTCACCTATCGGTGGCGATGTGGCAGCATCGTCGTGGAACCGATTCGCCGTTTTTGTATTCTCGTTCTCCGTACTTCCGGATTGCTCCAGAGGATTTGACATTCTGCCCATAGTGAGGATCGTTCCGGTTATTTCATCCTCGATGAAAAATAAGAACGGATGGTCGGCTATGAATTGCTGGGCTTCGATTTTGTTGCCTATATGGACGGCTATCGAAGCGTAGCGGAAAAACAAAATAATAATTATTCATTTCATAATAAAAGAAAATATTGATTGGCGTTAATTTATCGACAAATTCAATAAAAATAAATTAATATAATCGTTCAACCGAATCGAAAATAATTAATTGAGTAATTATTTCGATTAACGATAATCGAATAAATCGATCAAAATTAATTGATTTTAATTGAATTGAAATTAATTATCAAATTATCGTTTGACTAATTATACGAGTGGAATGATTAATCGATTACACTAATCGAAAGTTTAATTAAAATTTAAACAGATATTGATGAATATTTTAATTAATCAATCGATCGATTAATTAAACAATCGACTTGAATTTTTTTAATTGATGAAAAAAACAATTTTTTTAACTTGCCGGTCGTTGCGTACGTCGTCGTTCCTCTCTCGTTTACTTCGATTCCCGATTTTTGTACAACGTCCGAAACAACGAGTCTCTGAGCTGTGCGTTTCGCATGAGCGATTCCGTTCAGCGACGCCGTATCGTCGAAAATATCGCGAATTCCCATCTAAATTTGGGACAAAATTTTTTAAATTTAAATACGTCAAAAATATTAATAATATTCGTAATTAATTTACACAAGCGTCGTAAATCAATGGTTTTTTTTTTAATTTTTTCGACTCACCTCGCGCAACGTCGGCTCCAAGTGGCTGGTAAAGTCGAATTTGAACTTTGGTATTTTAACTTCGACGGTTAAATCTTGCATTCGCCACACCTGACGAGTCAACGCGAACGGATTGATATTTTTCACGAGAGCGTCCACGCCTCCCTTGGTCCTTGGCAGAACAAAGTACATCGCGAATTTGTGACCCTGGGAAAATTAATAAATTTTTTGTTATCTCTGTTTTCTGTTTTGGAGATTAAATTTTTAATAAAAAAAAAATTTCTGTTTTTTTTTTTTTTTTTTTTTTTTCATTCAGTACTTACGACGTAAGGTATTCGAAGGATCTTAGCGTCCAGCTCGAGAGATTCGGAGTAATAAAAATTGCCCTCGGTATTCATAAACGGCACGTTTATCGTGGTATTTGGGGTCGTGTAGAATTTTTCGACTTTCGTGTCGTTCACCGAAAATCTATTCTTGTGCCAAGATCCCTTAAAGTACAGAGCGTTCATCACCATCATCACGGAATCCTTGATCGATCTTTCTGAAGAAAAAAATATCCGATTTAGAAAAAAATTGAATCGCTCAAAAAAAAATTACGAAATTTCTTTTCTCCGATTTGTAAATTTTGATTTTTGCTATGTAAACATTTTTTTGAAGAAACATGTGAAGTGATAATTTAAAGATCGTCGGGCTCGAGGAATTATTTCGATTAATTGGAAAATCGAGCAATTTTTTATTTTTTTATATAAAAAAATAATTTGTAATTTTTTTATTTTATTTTCCTACAATTAAACACGATTATCGAATTTGTCTCTCGTTGTTATCAATTGTATCGTAAACTCACCATCATCGACGAGCTTCTCGATATTATTGCGCGTAAGATTGCTGACCCATTTATTAATTTCCGTTACCGTGTTACGGGTATTCGTAAAATCGGTCGGCACGACATCCGCGTCGTAAAAACTCTTCAATATCGCCGCGTAACTCTGAGTTGTCGCGACACTGGAGTCGATATACATTCGGGTTCCCAGGTTTAGCTCGAACTCATTAAATACCGGCTGAAAAATAAAGCACCGTTAATTATCGACGAATATTAATTAAAAAATTATAATCATCAAAAAATAATTAAAAAAGATATTTCTGAAATTAAAAAAAGACCAATATTTCTCAAAATAATTAAAAAGAATAATTAACGGAGATTATTAAATAATATTTTTAAAAAAAACAGAATATTTGATTAATTGGATGATTTTTAAAAAATATTTTTTTTTCTCACCCGTAGAGATCGTAAAATGATGGTAAATTTGTCACGCGTCGCCCAACGTCCTACAGGCAAATGCATGACACCGGCAAGTTCATGGGCGGTTTGATCCTGGGCTCCTTCGTACAGCAGGACCAGAGCCAATTTCACCGATAGCGGTGATATCAAAAGATTGCCGCGATACTTATTAGCCATGAGCTGGAATAAAAACAAATATTTTTTTTCAATTACAAAAATATTTTGAAAAAAGGAAAAAAATTAATTTTTGTATTTTACTGTCGCGGTTGTTAATGAAGAAAATTTTTTCGTACTTTGCATATGTTCCAATCGAAAACGCTGAATCTTTCTCCCTGATAGGGAACGAAGACATCCTCGTCCTCGGTACTGATAAGACCGGGGGTTGACGACGGTGCTGCGGTCCCAGTCGTCGACTCGTTTCTCCTCGATATCATTTCTCCAAGGGTCGTGGGAGTCGTCCCACGACACACGGCGATCGAGCCGAGCACCAGAATTAAAATCTGCCATACTGATATAAAAAAATCAAAAAACAATTTTTTTAAATAATCTCGATTATTAAAGAGAAAAAAAATTGCCCAAATGTCAAAAAAATCTGAAAAATAACGATAAATATAGAATGTTACTGATAAAAATATAACACAGCTTGAAAATAATGTCCATCATTTAGAAACAAAAGATTGAACTGATTTTAAAAAACAGTCAGAAATCTGATTTTTTCGTTGTCAAAAAAAAGATCGACAAAATCTCAAGATAAAAATAAAAATCCTGGAATGTAATTAAAAAATAATAATAATGTACACGAGGACCTAACGGTATGTAAAAAAGGATGAGAGAGGGTAACGAAGAAAGCAAGAAAAGCAGCAGAGGAGTAAACGAAAAATATTGACTATATTGGGGATAAAGGGGCAAATAATAAATATCCCAGGAGGGAAAATACAGGACAACAAAATCTCAAGATAAAAATAAAAACCCTGAAATCAAATAAAAAATAATAACTATGAACACGAGGATCTAATGGTATGTAAAAAAGGATGAGAGAGGATAACGAAGAAGGCAAGAAAAGCAATAGAGGAGTGGACGAAAAATATTGACTATATTGGGGATAAAGGGGCAAATAATAAATATCCTAGGAGGGAAAATACAGGAAGGGATATGCGAATATTATAAAGAGTTAGAGGAAGTGGACAGAAGGAAACGTATGGGAGAAGAAGAAGAGAGAGATAAATAAGGAAAAGCTGAGTTAAGATTAGATTTAAGATTTGTAAAAAATTTTAATGTAAAATTATGCAAATAAAACTATATAATAATAACAATAATAATAATAAGAACAATGAACACGATCAAAAAAAGAAAAACGCAAGAACCTTATAAAAATCTTATCGCCTATATAAAAAAAAATATATAAATATCCAAGCTCGATTACATTTCCGCGTATTTATTTTCGAAAATACAAGAGCAAAGGTATACAGCGAGAGGGAGATGGTCAGTAACCCCGTGGAAAGAAGTGTCCTTGGCCTCGCCTGGATATTAAAAGAATACACGAGCGAGTATTGGTGCAACGGTAGATCGTGAAACGCGTATGGCGAGAAGATCTTATAACAAAAAAAGAGGAAGAAAAAAGAAGAAGATGAAAAAAAAAGAAAAAAAATATTCTGTACCCATCCGAGAAGAAGAAAAAAAGTGGTCAAACCACGAGGCTGAATAATGATGTAGCCGCATCGATTGTTCGCGCCTCGTCGATTCGTATTCGTCACGCTCGAATACGTCTATTCGCATAAATATACATGAATCGAGCACTAAGAAGCCGTACTACCAACGTTTCATTCCATCGCGTTTAACTCGTTAAGTACCACGAGATTCGACTTATCTCCCAGAATCAATGTTTAGATTTATTTTCGAGCTATCCCCGGCAACGACTCGAGAGGACCTTTCGACGCTGAGGTTTTGGCTCTACCGTCACCTCAGGGTCATTAGTTCAGCTATATATATAAGTGTGTGTGTAGATAGATAGATATATAAATATATGTATAAGGTCTATATATATACAAGGTAAATATACATAAGGTTGCGAGGTCACCGCAAATCTAGTCGATTTCAACGTAGTTTAAAAATGGACCTGATAAACACGCGTGTTCGTATGAAAAATACGACGTATCAATGTACACATTGGCTTACAATTAGATATCAATTCGATACGTAAGAGAAGGTGCGAATTATAATTTTTATAATGTTTCCTCGTCGCGTTCGAACGTTTGCTACTTTTTTTCCTCATAGAGAAAGGTTTACTCGTGCTCGACATATGTGATGAATGATTTATTTTTATCGATGTAAAATCGATTAACGGATGATCGAGCGATAAAAATGAAATTATTGGAATTTTATGTAATGGAATGAAATAATGGAATTCAAATTTTTATGATTCTTTGTAGTTAGTTTTTAGTGATTGTGATTTTTTTTTAATTACAGAGAAAATTCTGTCTTTGTGGGAAATTATGATTTTTATTATTTGTAAAATTGAAACTTTTTTTTTATTGATTTTGCATAATTTTTTTTTTTAGATAAGAACGAATTTTGTTTTTTTTTTAGTTTTATTGTGTGAAGGCAGATGTAACTTAAAATTGAATTTTTTTTTGCTAAGAAATATTAAGATTTATATAAAACGAGATGTTAATTTAATTTTTCGACATACTTTTTTGAAATATTTGTGACCTTTAGATATAAAAAGAATCGAAAATTATTGATTATGAAATATAAAAATTCTCCCATAAATAACAAGCTTGTTATTGTCCTAAATTACTCGTTAAAAATCCTAATTCGATCAAAACTATTTTTAATTAATAAATACTAAATTTAATTCAACCTATCAAAAAATTGTAACCATTTTTCGCAAATTAATTATTTTTCTGCAAATTAATTATTTTTATGCGATAGAAACAAATTTTTCCCGCTTTGATTTGATTCTCATAACCGGTAGAAAAATCGATTGACCCCAAGAACAATTGCAAATTGTCCGTAACAACAGTTTTCTCACAACCCAATAAAACAATACAACATGAAGAAAATCGACAGAAAAAAATTAATCCGAAAACCTTAAAAAAATTTAATTTCCTTAGAGTCGTTCAAAAACTTGCCTAAAAATCGTGATTGCCTCATGGCTGCCGGATGTTCGTCGAACCGCGGTAAACGAACGACTGTCTCGAGTTACAAGGAGCGTCGACGCGCGTTCTCGTCGAAAAAACTTGAAAAAAACAACGCGAAAATCAAAATCGTACGAATTTTTGTATCGCGCCTTAAAAAACCGTTTAAAACGCGCGAACGATTTTTCGATGGCGCGTCCGGCTCGCCGATAGGATCGACAATGCTCGTCAACGAAACCGGCCCGCTTGGTTTATAGTTGAACGCGGATGCGCCTCTCTACGTTCGCCTTTCCGCTCGAACAACCGACCGTTCACGAACTCGACGTCCGAGAGAAACGATAATGCGGATCGGAGAAGGAGAAGCCGGGACAAGGAGGACCGGAGGAGCAAGGCGATCGTAACGGGTACGAGACGTCTCTTTTGAATAAGTTCCAAGATACAAGGAGAGAGTTTACTATCAGCAGTGTGGAAAACCCCGAGAGACAACGATAAAGCGAGAAGAAGAAATAATATAAAATAACAAAATAGTCAAATCGTCGATACACAAGCAACACTTTTATTGACGCGATTTATATCGACGGAACATTATTTATTCGATAATAACACGGTTCGTATGCACGGGCTTTAATTTATTTTCTTATCGTAATGACAATAATTCAACACGGTAAAATATCTGGGTCGATACGTCGCGCGATAAGAAAATTAGAATATTTTTTTGGGGTTTATTCAATTTTTACGTATGAGATTAGAGACAAATTCTGTTTTTGAGGTAACTGGAGTGGATGAAAATATTTGGGGATTAATGTTCGAGTTACTCGAGGTAGAGAACGAAATATCTAACGGAATGTAATTTTTGTACAGTTTTATTGGAAATTTTGAAAATAGATAGTTTGTTTTTAATTAAAATAATTAAAACTCGAGAGAGCGATTTTTTATATATTTCCTTCGGATGGAATGGAATTTATCGAAGAAAATCTTTAAGCGAGACTCGGTTGGAGTTTTTGTTACTTAGAAATATTTTCTGAACTGTTAAAAATGAGAAATTGAAAAAAAAATTGTTTACAAAATTTTCTTATTTACGTAATAATTCTTATTTACGTTATGTATATATTTTTTTAAATAATGAACGTCGAGTCGGTATTTGTTCCATTATTCTAGATTTGGCATTCGACTCGTCGAGCAAGAGAAAACAAAATCGACGTAAAGCAAAAATTTAAAAAAAAAACGAGATTGATACAAATTCTTGTTTTTTCGAGATTTGTAGGAACAAACGAGTAATGAACGTCACGTACGATGAATGAGAATGACTATTTTCCTAATGTTATAATGAAATCCGTCGATCAACGTTTTCGACGTTTTTCCTTCTTTTCTTCCTTCTCCTCGGCCTCGCGTTGCTGACGTTGAAGTTCTGCGTACTTGTCGATCGCTCTCTTCACCAAAAGCGTTGCGGCATTCATGCTCTCTGGTGTTATGTACGTACGTGCCAATTCCGAGACTTGTTCTCTGACCTGGAGAATAAAAATAAAGATTACAATTTTTAAACGGAACAATTGAGAAATTACAAAAAATTGATGAAAGACTGAAAAATCTGTAATTTTCAGTGTTTTCCTTTTTTCACCGGTAAATTATTAAAAATTGGGAATAAGCATGTTATATTCGCGTTGTACGAGGAATATACGATTCCGCAAGCACACTATGAAGTATTTATGGACAAATAAAAAATGTCGACCTTCTCGATGGTCTAAAGTCGTGATTCACTTCCGGGACTTGGGGTAGGACAAGAGGACTGAAATTTATTTGTCCAAAAATACGTCATTGGGGATTTTCAAAATCGGAAATTCCCCGTACAACATAAATTCCACCATCATAATCTCGTTTAGTTACAATTCGTCGGTCAAAAATTGAAAAAATGAATTTTCACGTTTTTTCTCTCTTTGTCCGGCGAATTATCAAAATTGAACTATCGTGTACCTGATTTCTGTTGATACCAAATCCAAGAAAAGTGATGGTACAAAAAGGTGTAAAGGTGCAGATGGAAGTCGTGAACAAACCGCCGATGAGTAGAAGAAGCAATAAATTCCATAAGTAGGAACCAGCTCGAGCACCGTAAGAAAGAGCGTAACTCGTCAATGGTACGATCGTGGATAACACGCTGGACGACCAGCTGGAACTTTGACGAGGTGGTGCAGCTGGTATGATATATCCGTCGTAGCCAGTTTGTACCGCGTAGCCAGAAGGATCTGGCACGTATTCCGGATAAGTCGGATAGAAAAATTGAGGGGACGGTAGACCAGATTTTTGTTGACTCGGTCCTGGATAGACGGGATTCTGATGATTATTATCCACGTTGGTCAGCGGTCCTGCTAATTGCAATTGACGAGATTGCTGAGACGATATTTCATTATGTGGCGCGATCGCACCACCGAGAGCCACTCCAGCCATCGCGGTAATAATCACAACACGATACATCATCCTCGATTTTCCTTCCAATTTTCTAAAAACAATAGAACACTCACTTTATCATTCCAACTCTCGCACAAATTTTATCCTTTATTTTTCTACCGTTTAATCGATTTTCTCGATTTTTTAATTAATTTATTTCCAAGTTTTTCAGTCTCGAACTTTTTCTTCTCGAATAATTCTTATTTATTATTGAAATTATTGTTAGTGGATCGATTCTGTACAATATTTTTGAAACAAGAATTGATTTTTAATGTTTATCTATTTTTTTCGAATCGTTTAGAAACGACAAGTACCTCGTCGAGGAAAAATATTGTACGTTCTCCAGAACGATGGAACGCTTGTCCTCGGTAGAAAATTCTGAACTGACTTGTCGAATTCGACATCCCTTGGTTCTTATACAGCCAAAGTACAAAAGTGGTGGGGTCGCAAAGAGGTAACGAAAGTTTTCTCCACCCTTAATGGTTTGCGTCCTTTAGAATTGTATTACCGAGCAAGAATTTCGGAAGGCTCAGGTAATAAATACCTCGTCCATTTACCTGGCTCGAAAATACTTTAAGAACCCTCGGGTAATTATACTCCTACGAATGGATGAACGAAAAAATACATTAGTCTCTTTGTGCAGATTGCATCGATTTGCGATTTCGTCTCGATGCGTAACCGTTACCTGTCCGAGCTTTCACGCATTACACGGTACAAAGATTTCGACGGAATGACAAGGAACGTTTCGTCATTCGTCCTAATGAAAAATGACAAAGTCGACGAAATATTTCTATGCTCGATACATTCGATTTATTCGTATAAAATTAAAGCAAGTTAACAACGAGTAACAAAATATCTATTTTAACTGGACATTTGACTATTTATACACGTCGATTCTTAATATTGAAAATAATAAATAAGCGATCTCGACGAAACATTTGCTGTCTATAAATACAAATTTCTGCACGAACGATATAAATTAAATATTTTTTCTTATTGTGAACGTTTCCAGCTATCACAAATTTTTGATTATTAGGCGAGTTCTGTTAAGTTTGCTCTCGTGAATTATTTCCACGCATAATCTAAATATCAAATATATCCGTCATATCACAAAATATAATTTGATCGAGAATCGTTCCTCGCCATTCGATCCAGCGAGAATGCAATAAAGCTTTGGAATATTATTGAATCTAATTCGATTCTTCTTGAATCTGTCGTCGAAGTATTTCCATCTCATCCTCGCTGCTCGTAGTATCGGCGATGGGAGCGAGAACTTTTCGGATCTTCTTGGCACGTGTTTCCTTCGCTCGAAGACGTTTACGTTTCCTACTCTTTAATTTCCTTTCGAGCTCCTCGAGCTCCGAAATCTCCCCGGCTGACGCGGAATCGACGAAAACCTCATCGCCCTGAGCCACGCAGAACGAATCCTGAGAAAAAGTAAACGAAAATTAGTGAAAAAAGGAAAATACGAAGAAAAATTGAAACTGTAAAAAATGAAGAAATGAAAATCGAGGTGAACGAATCTTACATAAACGTAGGCGTCGGTTTGGTTGAGATTCGGTTGGGAATAAATATCAGCATTCGTCATCGGGCTCTTTACTTTTTTGATAAGAAAACATCCGGGTCTGCGAGGGCTTCGTACGGTTTGCAAATAATGCGCGTGCATATCAACCGGTTCGTCGACGGTTTGCGTATGACTGACGAATCCGTCGAGATCATCGTCGGTTCCGGAACTTCCCGACGTATAGTCTCCGTCACCGGAAACCTCGGCCTCCATGTCGACAAATTCGTTTACGACACGAGCTTTCTTTCTCGCGCATTGCGACGTCCCTCTCTTCCTCTTTCTCGTATCAAAATCCACCGAAACGGATCTTTGTTTTCCAAGTCCGACGATTCTCTGATTGTTCGCTTCTCGATTGGAACGCTGACTATATTTCTCAGGTGCGACAAAAATTTTCAAATCGCTACGCTCGATTTTATTCAAGTCGTTCCGTATCGACGACAATGGCAGCCTCGTTTTCCTCTTGAAGTCGTTCATCTCCGTTTCACTAAGGGGTGATAATTTTTTATTTGCGAAAATATTCCTCGTAGTTTCGTTCTCGACGTTGTTCTCGAGCCTGTACACGACAAAATCGTTCTCCGAGTCAGAGTCCGGCTTAGGGGGTGAACTTTTTCTCAGTCGTTCTTTAAACCGAGCGTTGCATAAATTACGCGATAATTTACTGCTGAGCGAAGGTCGTGGTTTTAGATTTTGAGTCGTTAACCAGCCTGTGGTTCTCTCCACTTTGCCAGACTTTACAGTCTCTTGCCAGCTCGTCTTCGAACAAGTTGGAGTTGTTTTCGTGGATTCTCCGTTCTGGATTTTGCAGGGACTCGTGGTAGGCTTCGAGGCTTTGAAAGGCGTCTCGAAGTCACTGTCCCAGTCGCAATCGTCGAGGTTTAAATCCGACACGAAAGTTTTCTCTGGCGTTAAATTTTCTTCTCTCGCAATTTCGTTGGGCAATTTGCAATTGTTTTTTTCAGTGGGCGGTGAACTTGTGCTGGACGACTGAGGTAGGGACACTTTACTATTCCAAGCGTTCGTTCGATGATTAATTTTTAAACTAAACACCTTCCCGGGTGAATATTTTTCAATTTTTGCTTCTTCGTTTTCACGCTCTGGAATTTTTGTCACGGGCAATTTCACGACCGAAGATTTATGATCCGTGACGTCGCTCTTGGAGTGGCAAGTGTTCGGATTAAATTCCAATCTTGAAGATTTGTTCGGTGAATTTTTCGCAATTTCTCTTTGGCCAATTTTGGGAGTTTTTTCTTCAATCGTTTTTACATCGGGTAACAAACTCCCCAAGTTGACAGTGTTCTTCGACCTCTCATGGTCAACCGTGATTTCACACTCGTCGATGTTGTCACTCCTTGTCCCGGGAGATTGTTTTTTATTACTCGTATTTACCTTCTCCGCGCTTTTCTCGATGGTCTTTATGTCCTCGTCGAGATCAGAGTCGACCAGAAGATCGTCGATACCAAAAATATCTTCTTCAGATTCGACTTGCTCTTCGACACGCTCCTTGGCCGGAACTTCTCGACCGTTCGTATCAGAACTGAGTCTCGATTTCCAACTGTCGACCTGTACGTCGGTCAAGAGTCGATCGTTTTGACCTTTACGCTCGATGTTTACAAAATCACTGTCGGACGTGTTTGTCCTCGTGCTAAGGCCGTCGAATTCGCTGTTTACCCGAGGTAGCGATAGCGTACTGGAATGATTTGCATAGAAATTCACGAAAGAGTTTTTCGAAACATTTTCAAGACTCGAGACATTCTTGAAGGACGTTGTCTTGGTTTCTGTCGAAAAAAAACGGGAAATACGTGAATCCTGATCTTTCAACGAGTCGACGCTTTTCTCGTTTGTCTCGAAAACTTTTCTAGGGTGCATTTCTTCTTTAGTAACCAACAGAGTTTCTATGGAATCGTCGCTGAGCGTAATTGTCTCGGGTTGTTCGGACGGAACTTCAATATTTTCGGATTCTCGAAGATCGCATGCCGTGTTAAATCGAGTGTCACCGACGTTCCATGACGAATTCGACATTTCCGAGAGAACGTTCAATTTTATTTTCGAATTTTCTTCGTTCTTCTCTCTCGATTCATTTTTTCTGTAGATTTCTTCTTCATCCGCTGTCGTACTCGAATCTTCATCCAGAAGACTCTCGAAACAATGCGTTCTGACCGGTGAACACGTGGTTCCGTCAATCCTTGTCACGATTTCATTTTTTTCGCTAATTTCTTTTTCTTCAATACTGTCGCTCGAGTCGGTATCGAGAATTTCTTCGAAAGGTTTGAATTTTACGAGGGAACTGGTCGTTGCACCATCGTTCACCGGAACGGATGTATTTTTTTCATTATGTTTATGCTCGTTCATGCTCATTCTCGAATTACCGGGCCATTCGTCGAAAGAATCTTCGAAATTCAATCCATCGACATTTTCGTCCCAATCGACTTTTTCCTCAACCGGAAAATCCACATGCTTCGTCTCAGCGGGAGGAAAAACTGTCGTATCGTTGTCGCTACTGGAATCATCGAGTATAGTCTCGAATTTCCATTTATCGTCAGCATCGTCGTTACGCTCGGAAAATTCGTCCCAATCGTTGCAAACGTTAAAATCTTGAATGGGCTCGATGCGATCGTCGTTGCGCTCGGAAAATTCGTCCCAATCGTTACAAACGTTAAAATCTTGAATGGGCTCAATACGATAGTCGTTGTCGCTGAACATCCCATCGTCGTTCTCATTTTCCCTGATTGGTTCGACGTATTCGGTTAGATTTTTCAAACAATCCAATATTCCCAATGATGGCGTTTTAAAGTTCAAAAAAATATCGATTTCGTCTTTTCTTCTATGATACGAGGGAAGATAAGGATTAGCTATTGTCAACGTGCAGTCAAAGTTCGTTTCCTCCTTTTCGGATTTTTTCATCGCGCATAGCGTCAGAAATTCCACAGCGGCGTTGTCCGAACTCAGAAGCTTGACGTTGCTCGATTTAACGAGATTCTTACGTTTTGGGAATATCTGAGAAGATTGGATGATCGACGGCTGAAGATCGTTCACCGCTGGACACGCGAAAATTGTATCCACCTCTGTGTCAGCATCGTCACTGGTTTTCTTAAAAAATCTCATCAGCGATGATTGACTTCCGGTATTCGATAGCTCGGCTGGAAAGAAAAAATTCCATAAAATCCTAATTACAAACGATAATGATGTTAAAAAATCAGATAAGAAAACTCACGAATTTTCGAAGTTTTTGTTTTACCGCCGGTGTCCGCACGTTTTCGCGATTTTTTCGTCTCTTTCGCCTTTACTTTTTCCTTTGACGGCTCAGGATTTTTCGGTAATGACGCCATGTGCATTTTCATGCATTCAGGTTGAAACTCGACTGGTACCATGCGCGGACTTTCTTTATGGAGAGCCTCGATTATTCCGCTAGAGTGCAAAACTTTGGTGTTTAGAGAATCACGTCGTGCCATCGTCGATTTCAAAGTCTGCGACAGAAAAACAATTATTTTCCGTATAATCCAAATGGAAATATTGTCATTTTTATTACGTTCTTGTAATTAATTCGACGTTATAAAATTCATACTTGATGTTCTTTTCCATCGGTGACTAATGCTATTATGTGACCGGCCCGTTTACGTCCTGTGCGTCCCATTCTCTGAACCAGGCGTATCGGTGAATGCTGCGATATGTCGAAACAAACTATCAAATCCACTTCGCCGACGTCCAGGCCTTCTTCTCCTGTAATAAATAATTTATTTGATCGATCGATTTGACCGAACTTGCTGCGTACTTTACGAACCGACTGACGTTGAAATGAGGACGTTGCATTTGTTGTTCCTAAAATTTTCCAACGCTTGCTTTTGTTGTTTCTGCGTCTGACCAGCCTGTCCGACAAATTTTTGCGGTCGTAAACGAGGCGTCTCTTGCAACAACAGGACGTACACTTCATTGACGATATCTCTGAACTGTCGGAGAGATAAAAACGATTAAATACTTTATGAAAGATTATTTTCCCGATTGTCGCTTACGTTCTTGACGAACCTCAACGAACACGATAGCTCTTGTGTTTTCTTCCTTGTTCTCGAAACTCTCGAAATGACGTAGAAGAATATCCTTGAGTTTATAGAACTTGTTGTGACCGAATCTAATGTCTTCGCTAATCTGTGCGATAATTTTACGTTATTATTTTCCATTATAAAATATTGACGCTTCTAATCTTTACCTCCGGTATACTTCCATCGGGCAACGGCTGTAAATCGGGAAATGGCCCGAGAAAATAATCGATCTTTTCTAATAGTTCTTTCAACAGAGGTTCGTCGTTCAACCAAAATTTATCTTCGTGCTCTGCGAGAAGAAAAGAAAATTCGGTTGAAATTAATGATACGAATCGAACTCGCTAAAATAAAAAATAAATTCGGGCGTTGAACGTACTGTGATAGAAATTGTAGAACGCCCTTAAACCATGACGTACCATGAGTTCATAAGCATGGTACATCGTCATCAGTATGTTCAAGGTTTTCGATATTTGACCTTGATTTCGTGGCTTGTTGGGTCTTTGCTGCCACTCCTTTTGCAAATGAAATATCTGAAATATTTAAAATCGTTAAAATCGTTAAAAGGAGTAAAATAACAAATAATTTAAAGAATTTATTGATTAAATCGACGATACGCACTCTTCCTTTTGATATGTTGCCGGTACATCCTCGTATGATGTTGTTATCAATTAATACGCGAACGTGACGATCCATGATTTTAATATAGTTTTCTTTGAAACATTCCAAATCATCGCCGAGACCGACCAGAACAATGTCGAGTTTGCGCTCGTTGATATAAGGCGTTATGTCCGGTGACGTGTCGTCTCGCAGTTCCAAATGTTCGATGTGTAAATTTCCAACAACCTGATAGGAGTAATCGGTTGAAAAAATAATTCGTCATTTTTTCTCGCTTTTGGAGCGATTAAGAGTAACGTACTTTCTGAACGGCGTCCAATTTGCCACCGGGCGTCGCCGAAAGGCCGACGATACGAAAATATTTATTTTTTTCCGTCAATAATCTAACGCTCTGTGAATAATTTTTGTTTTATAAGCTGAATCGAAGTGCCATTTATCTTGGAAAGTTTTTTAGGAAAATCGACGCTACCTCGCAGTACGAATGCTTGCCGAGAGCTCTGTGAGCCTCGTCGACGACGATACACTTGACGAATTCGGTCGGTACTATGTCTTTTTCCAGATCTTTGTGAAATACCTGGGGCGTTGCGAATATCACTCTCTTTTTTGCCCAAGCTGCGCGACGTTTCTTTTGATCAGTCGCTCCTAAAAAAAATTCGTAAAAATTTTAGCACGGATTAATTTTTTTTTCATTTTCATACATTTTATATGAATTTTTATGTAGAAAAGGGAAATAAGTTGATAAAAAAAATGATTCAAGATACCTGTAAGCTCGATAGTTTCGTCGCTAGGGATTCCCATTATGTCTTCGCACGCGTTAATCTGCTGCGCTACAAGAGGTTTTGTGGGAGCGAGAAAAACTATTTTTCCCTGTGGATACCACCTCCAAAAATTGTACATGATCACAGCAGCTATAAAGGTTTTTCCTAAGCCTGAGTGAGAAACAGTAAAAATAAACGAATGGGTGTATCGTAAAAATGGCTTAAAGCGCGCCGGTCGAGATCGTATTTCTTACCGGTTGGTAAGCAGACTAAAGTGTTGTGATAAAGAGCAGCTTGTACTATACTAAATTGGTATTCCCTTAAGGGATAATTTTTAGGGTAAATCCATATTTTTCCCGCCGAAAGATCGAACCCTTTCGTGCTGGGATCGGTGGAAAACATAGGCTTTTGGGACAAAAGTTCCATGATGAATAATTAACCTCTCGAACTTTAACGAAGTGCTATAAATATTCTTTTAATATGCGTGCAAATATCAATAATTTTTTAAACGAACACAAGAAAAGTGTCGTTACTTTTGAGCCGAATATCCGTCAACTATACAAACGGTTGCCACATGATGTGTATTTTGTATTATCGCTATGCACATGCACTCAATATTTTGATAGCACTTAGTCATCATGTCACTTAATCATCACGTTGATGTCGCTTATCAATTAATCGCGTGATTGTTGCGATGCAACAGCAATCGACGAACTTAGAAACGTTCATTTTTCGCGGTTTCACAGTCACTTGAAGTGTTTATCTAAAAGTATTGCGGGTGGTGTCGTGATAACAACTGATAAGCGAATGCAAGCGCGGGTTTCCGATCAAACAGTTGGGTCAGTTGGGTACGGTACAGTCGTCGTTGTTAGTTCACAATGGCAACACCATTTTTTTTAAATAGAGTGTACCAAAGAGACGTTTGAATTAGGTTATATTTTTTAACCGTATGTCGTTGGGATTGGTTGGAATACCGCAGTGTTTATCAATTCTGGTGTGCCGCGGCGGCCGCGGCACACCAGCGCCCCACGGGAGATTGTTCAACTCGCCGCTAGGGTTATAGACGCAAGTATCAAAATTGCGCGGGTTTTTCAAACTGAAAAGATATTTCGAAACTTCACACCCATCGTCGAAAACAAACCAAGAGAATATTTTGAAAACCTAACAGTGAAGCAAAATAAAACAGCAAACATCTTTCCAAACCATACGAAGATGCGAGAAAAGGAAATAATTACCAGCTACAAAGTTGCACAATTAATAGGACAACGGAAAAATATACACACCGATGCAGAGTCCATCATTGCACCAGCATTAGCTATCGTCGTTGAAACAATGCTGAGAAATGAGAAAGGCAGAGAAACTCAAGAAATTTCGGATTCCGCAAAACCCCAATAAAATCTTCTCGAAGGAAAACAAAATGTCGTCCACTCCGACCCCTAAAAATCTCGGAATTAAATAATCTGCACATAACGATCATCAAAATTTTCTACCGTCCAAAAAGACTTTATTGGAATTTTGCGGAGTCCGAAATTTCCCGTACAATGCGAATATAACATTTTTCATTTCAGTTTTATCATTTTTATATCTTCCTGCAGCATTTATTACTTTCAGATATGGCGAATCATCATAAACAACGTAAAATTGTGGATATTAAGCTTTTTGCTGTTTTAATGCGCTAATACAAATTTATCTTACAAATATTACCCCAAAGTAAAATAAATAAACAAAACATATCTCCCAATAATCTGAGATATCTCGGCGTTGTCGTTATACTTTAATAATAGAATAAGCATTTGCCGAGTGGTTTTATTGGTCGACAATTGTTTCTATTTAACTCGATGCCAGTATTCAACAATCTGGAGAGGAATATCAATTACATTCCATATACTTGTATTGAGATCCCAAGGATTCGCCGCGATATTTCGAGGCTAATCCTGCGGTAGACGATTAATTGGGTAAGTGCATTTTTCTCACAGGCACAATGCTCTTTTTCACGGGTTCAAATTCAACTTGGCTGCTTCTTGACGGATTACGGAGATCAATTCTTGATTAATCAAAAATATAAATCGCAATCCTGCAATCTGAAAAGATAAAAAAAAACGCTTTATCGATAAATTTTTCTAATAAAAAGTAAAACAGTCGAAAACAGAGGAAATACAAGATCGAACCTCGATAACACTGTTGTTATTCAACTTCATTTTGTTACCGGCAAGTATCGGTCTGCTGTCGACAAAAATTGGTCGTTTGCCTTCGGAGGAAAGAAAAAAATCCCCGTTGTTTCGCAATCTGATAATTCCTTGACGTCGTGAAACTTTCCAAGCCGGACCTTCGAGAGTCAGATCGACGTCAACGTGATGATCTTTCGTGGAACGTCCGACGGTTATCTTGCAGGATACGGAACGAATTTCTATTAATAATACAATTTTACGAATCGGAAAAGGAGAATTATTTTCTTTACCAACCTCTCGCGATCTCATGAGATAACGCACGAGTCTACCGCGTAATATCGCCAATGTCTGATTATCGAATTCAGGGGGAGTCGCACCGGTTACGCTGTCCACCAGTACCTGCCATCTTCCCAATTCATTCTCGATCACGCGTATCTCTTTTTTATTCTTTCGATCGGCCATTGCCAATTCGGCGTCCACCAATTCGTCCTTTGGCTCAACGAGTTCGGCATCGTTTATTATGTCTTCGGCATCGGAAAAATTCAGCACGTGCTCGCCCCTCGGCAGACTCTGAACGGTTTGATCGGGCAACAAATGATATTGTTTCATGAGTTGCCAGTGAGCCAAGAGAGCTTTCGCCGTTCTCGCTGGATAAAAAGTTTGAGCGTTTGTTTCCAAAAGTTTTTGAAAATTTTCCAACGTCGATTGAGATGTCTGTAAATAGGAAAAACTCTCGTTAAAATAATAAAACGCTCGTTAGGTATTCGTTGTTCGATCGGATTTTATACAAGAGCGTGGTTTGTCTCGGTGTATTTTTGTCAGCGTCGTTAACGCACCGATTTTACCGTTCCAAGTAAATCCTCTTCGGCTTTGCTGTACAAAGTGCGTGCCTGTACGCTCGCTATTAATTCGGGGTGTAAGTTTCTCATGGCCTGAACCGCGACGCGCGAAACGGCGCTGTCGTAAAGAAGAGCGTACCATCTTTGCTGAATCTCTTGGAGGGTGAAACGACACGAGAACTTTGTGCCTCTGTGTACCTGAGGAACGAGAAGCGGCGGAATTCGCGTTAGTTACGAATAGTATTCGCGTTTGTTACGATCGAGTCTTTTCGATCGGGATACTTAGCGAAGGGTCGATTTTTTTTTTACCATTCTCAAGTCGTTGGTTTGCTGGACTCCTGTTATCAGTGCGAGATCGTCGGTGGGTTTCCATCTACCAAGATCTTTGGTGGCGTTTACAGAGTGCGGATGATTCTTGTTTTTTTTACTTTTTCTGCCGGGACCGTTAGAACCGCTCGGTCTACTGGGTCTTCTATTGCATCTTTCTGGTTGTGTTATCGTCGCAGGAATTGGCACGGGACTCGGTAAGGTTTGCGGAGGTATTACGTCGAGAGGGCCGGTGGAAACTGAAACGGTTCGAGATCTCGCATTGGATTTTCCACTTGTCGCGGGTGGTTGGAGGTTGAAAGTCGTTTCGACAAGCTCATCGTCGAATTTTCTGCGTTTTATGGTTCTCGAGGAACTGCGAGGTAGAAAATTTACGCGCGGTTATTTTGTTTTGAAACGGAAGAAGTTGGATTTGAATAAATTCATGGTACGTCTATGTCGCGCTGCACGGTATATTCCAAATTTATGAGAAGACGATGACGAAATGTTTTTGAACTTACCTACGACGTTTAGTGCCCGAAGAATCCAACGACGAAGTGTCCATAGGAATATTGAGAAATCCATCGCCGCTGTGAGAAAAATTTCCAGGGTTCATGCTCGAAGACGGTGAAATATCCATTGTTATTAGTCGCGAGGGTCGATATAGGTTATGTCATCACTAAACAAAAAAGGAACACCCGTTCACGTTCACTGGATCGTTATTCGGCATTTTTAAGCGTCAGATATGAGAACGAATGAATGTGGTTATGTTCGAATTGATGGAAAACTTATTTTAAATAGCCAAATTACATTTAGAAAGAAAAGATAAATCCGAGCATCGTCGTCGTCACACATATTCACACATTTTCATTGTTTTCTTCGAATGATCGTGCGTAATGAGAAAATTGCGTCTCGATATGTAATGAGAATAATCACGAAAGCTGAAATATCGTGTTAACCATCGCTACGTAAAAAAAACAGGATTTTGTGAAGAATTGAATTTCTAAATCAGACGCAATTTATTTTTTGTTTTGGTACTAAATTATGTTGCGATACTAGGCATCGGAGCGACAGCTTTTTGTATCATGGAATATGCAATATAGTAAGGATAGTAAGTCGCCCCGCACTATTCGGGAAACCGTATGGCGTGAAGTGGAGGGGATATATCTAACATTGTCCTGTAATGGTTTATCTTGCTTACAGGATGGTTGCATTTTTATTGAGGGATATAGAATACCGAAATCCATAATCAATCATGCATTAGGACTGTAATAATTAATTACATGATATTCTATGTGGTACTTATACGATCTCGTTTATGCTCAAGTGGTTCACGATAGAGATTCTAGAGGGCAGGCCGCTACTTCCGTGGTCCACGGGCGCGATATTCAAGTCTCCATCGGGCCACTCAAGAAAATCGAGTTCGAAAAGTACGCTTACATCAACAATTTGTGTAATAATTTATCGTCAACCTAGAGGCTTCGACGAAACAAACAAAAATTATTTCGCCCGGTTGATATTGCATTCTTACGATTAAAGCAAAGGAGTCCAAGCGTTCAACGCGATTCGACGTGACTCAAAAAACTCGCGCACTGCCGAGAGAAAAACCGAGTGATTCCGACGCTATCCGGAAATACCCGACGCTGATTGATATATAGAGTAGATCCGAGGCACAAAATGGCGGCTTTCGTAAAGTTTTCGCCGCCCGTGCTGAAGGGGTTTCCGCGTTTGTTTTGACGCCCGCGAATACCGAGCCGGACCCGGTGTGTGCTCTCGCGAAAAACGTTGAAAGGAAAGGTCGGCGTGACACACGATATAATAGAAACGCCCCCGTTAATAATCGACAACGTCGTTTTTCGGTAAAATATATAATCGCGAGTGTGCGCCCGCGCTCCCGAGTGTGTGTGTGCGTGTGCGTGTGTCCTATGTGTATGCGTGCGTGTGTGCGTGCGTATGCGTGTGTGCCGTCCGTGCGAGAGAGTTTCGGTATTTTATTATCTATAGTATTATAATTTCGGTGCGCGACAAGTTTGGACGGCCCGATGCGGGTCGCGACGGTATTATCGAGCTCAAATGATGACTTCGATGCTGCCCAGCTTTAATCCGCCAATTGTCAAGCGGTTGCTGGGCTGGAAGAAGGCCGAGGGCGAGGACAAATGGAGCGAGAAGGCCGTTAAGAGCCTCGTGAAGAAGCTCAAAAAATCGGCTGGCCTCGAGGAACTCGAGAAGGCCATCACGACACAGAGCTGCAACACCAAGTGCATTACCATACCAAGGTACGTGCGTTTGTGTTTGAGTCCGTGAGCCCGTGTGTTCTTTTTTTCTCATCATCGGCTTTTGCACGTTCATCATTCACGTTAGTGTATATTCTTTAAAAAGAAATCTTCTATACATACATATATATATCTGTATGTACGTATGTATACACGGAAATATATATATATGTGTGTATATGCGTATCTGTGTATACATACGTAAGACGGGCGCATACGGAAAACTGGCTAAATCTCAAGATGCTCGTTGGGACTTTCGCGAATTTGATCGTATTCCATTATCGGCAATCTAACAGCGCGATAGTCCGTTCGCTTTTTATTCTCTATGTATACCGCGCGCCGCTATATATATCGGGAGTGTAAAGCAAGTTCAGGGCGATCAAAGATTTTTTTTTCGCTTTGATACCAACGTTCAATATTCTCGAAAGTGAGATTATTCCCAAGAATTAATAAAAAAAAAAGAAATTAAACAAAAGAGTGACAGCGACGATACCGAAAGAAGCGATGTAAAGGGGGAAAACATCGAGACGAGAGATCCATCTCACGCCTCTCGTTTTCGCGCTTCGTTACTCTCGATGAGTCGAGAGATGGATAAACCTCGTACACTGTCATCGCGGCGTTATACCCTAATGATTTTCAACCTCGCGATTAAAACGTTTCTACAACGAATTTATTCGTTTACATTTTAATCGCCGATCGAATAATTTAGCATTTGTAATTGCGCGTGAAAACAAAAAATCGATATTATTCAATGAGAATGGCGAGAGTCTTGAAATTGTGTCGAATCTCATTCATTAATACGTTGTCAAAATAACGATATTATTATTATGACGATAATCGACGCGCTTGATAAGAATTACGTACGAAATTAACGTCGCTAAACGGGTCTCAAACTTTGATGGTACTTTTCATTCATTGTCTTAACATACACAACACACACTATATATATATATATATATATATATATATATATATATATATATACGTGCGTGCGTTCTTCCGGACGAATCGTGATTTCGTATGTTTTGCTTTTGGTCGTACGTCACGAGAGTCTCGTGTTCGTATACTATAACTATAAGCGTAACACGTTCATGGCTTATATTATGCCCTCGTCCAAACAATGAACGCCGTACCCGCTCGTCGTACAATTACGTCTTTGTCGAAACAACACGAGTTACAGATATAGAGATATACACGCGATACGGGTAACACACACTGCTAACGGTGTGCCTGGTGTGCGGAAGCGAAGCGCACTTGCCAAACCTTCGATTAGCGAACGAGAGAGAGAGGCGGGGGGGGGGGGAGAAAGAGAGAGAGAGAGAGAGAGAGAGAGAGCTAGGTGGTAGTTCGTGGTTCCTCACTACACGGAGAAAATCTCGACGTGAGGTATATGCGAGCCACATGTCGCGCCATTGTACGGACACGAGTGCTAAACAACACGAGCTACGTTACGAGCGGCCACAACCTCGCTATACATATTATACGCATTATAGCTAGCTAATAAGTATAATTCTTGCTATTTTTTTAAAACTTGTCATACGTTTATATTTATATACAGTGTGTGGTCTTCACGCTTTTTATATATAGAAATAAATACGTAGAGTCCGACGATCGTAAACAAAACTGACGAACGTAAACACAAATTTCCTCCTACCCACGTGACATCGTGCTCGGACATTAACAGTTCAATTTTTCCCGTTACGGACACAATGAAATATAGAAAATATTATATCAAAAATAAATATATTAAAATATTAATTATATTTCATATTAACGTTACGTAATAATAATAATTTGAATTAATATTCGAAATATTAATTAAAATATGAATATTAATTAAAATAGTTTTTTTTCGACCGTTCGAAGCAATGAAAATAATTTACAAATTTCTACGTTACATACGAATCATACAATTCGCAAAAACGACTGTTTCGCGTCGTTATTATTATCTTCGAGCTACGACCTTCGCGCCGGTGGTATTACTTTTTTTCTTTATATTTTTTTATTATTTCATTTTACCGTTGATTTTTTGCGTCTCTGTAGAAACGACCCGATGAGCAATTCAATCGTAAACAAAAAACGAAAAAAAAAAACGTTTTTTCTTCGAGCTTCCCTGTATACGTTGATTGTTATACTCGAGTAAATCGACCGTGTATCTGTGTACGTGCGCATGAATATAGATATACAAACCTACTATATAATATTCAGAGTGACGAAATGACGAAGACGGGAGCCTCTCTCTCTCTCTCTCTCTCTCTCTAGTCGTAAATCAAACTCGTCGGCTACATAATTATTAATCATGCATCTCCGCGTCCTCGATTGAAACGAGTAATCCTATATATATATATATATCGACTAGTAGGTAATAACGCATAGTAATATGTAATCAGTACATCAGCACGATTATATATATATATATATATATATATATATATAATGCAATATAGCAGTTTTGCATATAACATTGAAGCGCGAGGATATTGCTATCAGACACAGTTTCTCGAGCTTTACAAAGTGGCCGCGGTACGTAAAGATCGCTGTGTACGTAGGAATGTAACTTGGTTGAATATACAATTCGATAATTGAGGCGCTATTTAACGAATCGTGGAAGCATAAAATAAACTAGTGAATATGCTGTTCTTGCCTCACCCTCTCTCTCTCTCTATTTCTCGTTAATACATAATAATTGTATATGCACGCGTACAATGTGAGAGAAACTTAAAAGTTAGGGACGTTGGTGGCAGCAGCATCGCCGGTTTCTTCGGGAAGGACGTTATATCGCTACTGGTCGTGTCCAATATACGTTTTATTATACGAACGATGCCCGTGGGTGTCGACGATTGGCAGCGTACGCTGCAAACTTCCTCCTCCTTAAGTGTTTTTTTTTCTTTTTTTTTTCATTTTTTTTCTTCTCTCTTCTTCTTCTCCCGATGATTCGCGATACGTCGAAACGAGAATCGAAGAATATTGATTAAGGAAATGTGTAATTTTTTTATCGACTCGTTTAATTAACACAATTCCGTTCGTTCGATGTTTAAATAAAAAAAAACAAATTGATTTTCCTGTTTTTTCTTCTTCTTCTGTATTATGAGACATTTTATTTGCGTAAAATTGTATGTTATTTATGATTTTTGCGCAAACGCGTGTCGTACGATCGAACAATTTTGTAGAATCGTTGGATTTTCTCGAGCTTCCGATAAGAATCGTATAAACTCTTATCGAGGGTTAACATTTTATTAATTTTATTTTTATCGTTATTTACGGGTCTAATTTTATCTCGTACTCTTTATTTTCTCTTTACACACGAGATTTATTTTTAATTATTCTCGTTCGTTCGCGAGGGACGAGAATATCCGTGATATCAAGCTTGGCGGTTAAATTCTCACAGTTTGCGTGTGTAATAGAACGTATTCGTAGCTATGATGCAATTATTTATCGCACTGCGATATTAAAAACTTGGATTCTGCAAAAAGAAAGAAAAAAGAAGAAAAAAAACAAGAAAAAAAGATTTATACAGTGGCGATTCGTCGTTCATTACGTAACTCGACTCGCTTCTATTTACTCGTACTATTTTTCCTATTATTTATTTATTTTTAACTTTTAATTTTTTAGTCTCTTTCATCTCGTACGATTTTTAAAAATTGACGAAAAAAAATACGACAAACGACCAGAAACAAAAAAGCTGTAATTTGGAATTTTTTGTCTTTTTTTTTATAAAAATAAATTTTATATTTATTTATTTTTTATACAAAAAATTAATTCTACTTTTTTAATTTCCTTCCGCGAGAAATTAAAATTACAAAAGCAAAAAAAATGATTAAACGCGTATTCAACCTTCATTATGGATATTTTATTCGAGAGAATATTTAAAAGTGTGTGTGTGTGTGTGTGTGTGCACGTGTGTGTACAACGAAGGAGCTTATCGCTCGTTTATCGCAGCGTAAGACTTCTTCATCCGGATATGTAAACGTTGCAGAGCCGACGACGACGACGACGGGCAATGGAACGCGATACCGCGAAACGCGAACCCTCTTTTATTCTTCCCTCTCACCCCTTCTCTCTCTCTTTCTCTCTCTCTCTCGCTGTCCGCACAGCGAGCAGATAAAGAAATACGAAAGATGCGAGATTCGCTCGGCACCTCTCACGGGGATTAAAAAAAAACGTAAAGAAGAAACGAGCACATTCCATAGGATTATTAAAATTTTTTTTTTTTAATATATTTTTCGTTTATTATTCATCGAGATATTTCTTTTTCTTCACATTTTTAATTTATAAATCACGAACGAACGCCCCGATTTCGCGATTACCGTAAAACGAGAATTTCTCCTGTGTGGAAACTCGCAAAAGTTTTTGCAATTTTTTTCGTTTGCAAAAATTCAACTTAATCGTTTTAACAATGAGATTAAATTTTTTATTTAATTTTTTTCTTTTGATCGATAATAGTGAAATAATCGTAAACTTTTTTTATTTTAATTTTTGAATTTCTGGGAGAAATGGCACATTTTGAAAATAAAGTAAATATAAGAAATTGAGAAAAAATGGGATATGAATGAGTAAATTTGTGAATTTTATGAAAATTTCACAATGAAATTTCTTGCGTTGGAGAACAGCGTCTAGATGTTCTCGAGACTGACTTACCTCGATCTCGAGACGCGACGGTCAATCTGTGCGGTCTCGAACCGAGTTACAATATAGCCTTTTATCAAGCACACGTCTCTGTTGCATATGTACTATGTGTATATATAACTAATATGTTCGTTCAGAGAGTGCAAGAACTCGGCGTCCAGTTGTCCGTCGCAAAAGAGCTCAATTACATTTATCATTATCATTTCTCTCCATTGATGGTGAGACAAAAGCTAAAGTTTACACAAATACAATTATAAATAGTTAAAAAATATATATGTATAGGTATACGTATAAGCACGTGTTTAAAAATGATTATAAAAAATTGCACATTTCGGTTTATTTTAATTAAGAAATATTTATCTCTTTTTCGAAAATTCTTCGTAATATTCTTCGTAATATTCTTCGCTCAAGAATGAAACGATTTTTATCCGAAGAAAAACATAAAATGTACGCGAGAAATTTGAACCTTTTTTTTTTTTTGAAAATCGTTATTCTAATTTAATTTTGAGAAATTGAAATACCTCGAAAATCTAGACAAATGTTTGTAGAAATTTTCATGAATATCGAAATACATCACGTACGCAATTTCATCAAGGAAAAAATTTCGCAGTCTCAATATAAATGTAATTAATTTCGGGTATCGCGTATTTTTTGATAATACAATTTTTTAATCACACGAAAGGTTGGAAACGCGTGAAAACATTGCGTCTCTAGCGAAAGGATTAATTTATGAATACGTGTGGGGAAAAAAATGATTTCGTCCAATTTACGAAACAATATGGTCAAATTCTCCTCGCTTTTGTATATGTTTGTATATACAAACATCTATTTATATATATATATACACATATAAATATACACCCCAATATATATATATTGGGTTGTATACCAATTCACATCACTCATGTGCGCAAATTGCGACAGCTCGAGTCGTGCCTGCCGGTGCATCGAAATGTGCTCGGTGAGTGTGAAGTACAGTGAGCGAGAGCGCGACAGACATACAAACAAACAGACGGACCCTCATTCGCACCCCTCGAGCGCAGGAAAGAGACAGTCGTATACAAAAAGCTACGTACTCCGCGTTCTATTTGTGTAGCGAATAGTAATCGTTTTGTCAAAATGAAGTATTAATTCTGCCAATGGGGAGACAGTACGCGCGCTTCGCTGACCAATCAGGCTGGTGTCCCGGTAATGGCCGATAAAGCGTTGAGCAAGGTTAGTACAAATGGTACCTATAACTACCTAAGTAGAAAGCGACCGAGTTGGGCGTAATGGAGTAGTTGTCGGGGCTCTCCCGGCGACCTACCCCAATGTCAGGATCCTCGAACTGTAAACTATACGGTGGAGTGAGTGAGAGAGAGAGTGAGAGTGAGGTGGGGAGAGATACATGCTCCCCTCTTTCACCGCGATACTCTCTGCTTTGGTAGTCCTTCTGTCTATACACGACACACCTATAGATATATATTGGTATACGTTTCAATGGTGGAACGAGGGAAGGGGATTACATGGGAACTGGTCGTGTTGGCAGGATTTTGCGCGGGCATGCGTGTAATAGCCATTTATCCACGATATCACTATATATATATGTGTGTGTGTGTGTGTGTGTGTGTGTGTGTGTGTGCGTGTGAATATGTGTGTTTGTGTGTAGATATTCGCGTACACGGTATTAATACGATTACCGCTCTGTTACTTTACATACGGCAAACGCACGCACCAACGAAATTTCCATACCGGTGGATTATAAAAATTTGCCTCTCGCTTAATACCACTGATTGGTAAATTTTTTCGGGAAGGGGTTATAGGGGTCGGCCGAGAAAAAACTTTTGATTCGGCTTTTTTTTTATTTGTATGGATTCTGCGTGTGTGGGTTTTTTTTATTATACTTATATAGTACATGGATCGTTGATTGGAGTTGATGATTGACTTTGGATGAAATCGCGAGTTTCGATGGAATTATCATCGGTTGTTTTTGGTTTTTTATTATTGGCATTTTTATTTTTAAGGAAATAATCGATTTTTTCAAATTGCCTCGATCGATACGACGATTTTCGATGAAACGACGTTACATGCTACTTAATTGTATAAAATTACTTTGTTGTTTTTTTGTTGTTGCAATTTTTCTATTTTCTGTTATTATTCATAATAATCGTTCGTTTTGGCTCATTAACGATTTATCAAAATTTGCACAAATCGATACGACTAAACCTCAAAAAAAGAACGATAAATTTCTACATAAAACATCTATCAGCTTTTCGAGTTATTAACCCCCCTGTCCGGAGGGACCACGAATTAACGCTAAACTCACCCCCCCCCCCCCCCCCCCATTCACGATTGCCATTCCACAAGTTCTGAAAAATCGAAAACGAAACCATGATTTTCTTGTTGTACGGGAAATTTACGATCGACACAGGTTCTCAGAGTTTGAGAAAGGATTAAAATTCATTGAAATGGAAATGTGGCCAATTTCGACGGTATCGCGAAACCTAAAAAAATGGACTTTTCCCGATGCTGTATCTCGGTTCTCGTTCGTCCTACAGAAAATTGTACGAGTAACTTTTTGAAGTGCTCGCCGAGCTCTCGAGAACCAGCCAAGGAACATCCGGATAGCTCAATTTTTGTGGCCGTGGCGTCACTTGGAAAATCGCAATTTTCAGGACCCATACGGTCGGACACGTGAAAAATTGGCCCAGGATGGTGTCAAATTTTTTTTGCTCCAAATCATCTTTAAATCATCATATTCGTGTTACGCGGTAAATTTCCGATTCCGAAATGACCCAACAAAGTGTTTTTGGCGAAAAAAAAATTTCAACCCCTCCCTGAACCCCCAAAGTCAGAAAAGTAAATCACGAATATCGACTATCGACACCTGGCGAGGCTCAACAATTTTTTTCCTCCAAAAAGACTTCAATTGGAGGTTACGGAATCGCAAATTTCCCGAGCAACACGAATATCACGCTTACAATACCGTGTCGTTTGAATTCGTCCGTAAAAAGGTCAAAAAACTGTATATTTCCCTAAATCGCAATATATCGCGATTAAACCAGTGATATCCATATTCCGCGGGAAATTTCCGATTCCCTAACCTCCAATTGAAGCCTTTTCGAACGAAAAACAAATTTTCCCCTCTAATTTCAATTTTCCCAACTGACCCGTATTTCCCCAAATTAACTACGTCACGTAGTCCGTAGTATCGCACGGATTCGCTATAATACGATCGTTGATGAGCAGCGACGGAAGCGGAGAGGACCGGTCTCTCATGAAACTCGACATGCCGCAACAAACATGCTTCGTATGTATCGCTCCCCCTCCCTCCCCCTGACCCTGCCCCTCCACCTCCCTCATCCCTTCCCACAGGACAGTGCACCTCATGTATCCTACACAGTACGACACCAACGTTGAATTTCACCAGACGAGGAATCGATTACTCGCGCACAACTTCCCCGTCGCCTCTCCTCGTCCATTCTCTCATCTCGTAGCTCCCTCGCTTTCCCCTTTCTCTCTCTCTTTCTCCACCCCCCCCCCCCCCCCCCCCCCCCAATACCTCTTTCTCTCGCGCTCTCTCTCGCTCGCTGTAACACGACTGTGTACAAAGCATCGTGTCCTTTGCGCCACACGATCGGTATCGTGATCATCGACGTTGTGGTCATCGTCATCGTCGTCATCATCATTGTCGTCGTTGTCGTATCACATGGCACGTGTAACGAACGTATCGAAGAGCGATTTAATCGACGCCCCCAGTGTATCCTCGTTCACCGATGACGAAGGAGGTGCGTGCGAGCGTCGTGAATAAAAAAAAAAGGAAAAACGAAATTCGTAAATAGAAAAGCAAAAGAAAAAAAAACAACATAGAAATACTTTCTTAGTTCTTTTTACTTTCTTTTTGTTTTTTCCTGTATTTTTCTTATAATCTATGGGATTCTTTCGTTCCTTTTGCTAGTTCTCTTTTCTCGCGCGTTAAAAGTTTTTTTTTTCTCCGCGCGGTAGAGTTTTTAGCGACTCGGACAGAACTTAAGAACTCGTCGAAGGACGAATCAATCGGCGCCTTCGCTATCTTTACTCTATACTTATAGCTCTCGCTTCATAGATAAATACTTGGACGTATATATATATATATACCACACTTGTTGTTGGCGTACAGATATATTCTCGTATCTGTGCTATACGTGTATATTTTTATGTATCGTGCTCTGTGGCACATATAACTTTATACATACATACATATATATATATATATATATGTATAAAGTTATATGTGCCACAGAGCACGATACATAAATATATATATATATCTATTTATGTATAAAGTTATATATATATATAATATTATATACATAGATGTATGTATGTATACAGTTTTTATTGCACAGTTCCGATGACTCGAAAATCACTCGAGCGACGTAAGTTCGCAGAGTCGCGCGCGAGCCGGAGTTTATCGTCGCTGCCGTACCATCGCGTCCCTATACACGCACGGGACCGGCGCGATTCTTATTTTCGTTTATCGGTTGAAAGATTTTTAAATTTTTGTCACGATTTAACGTCGCGTACGATATTTCATGGTGCTACGTAATATTTTTTTTGTCCTTCTTCTTTTCATCCATTGGTAATTTTGTTTGCCACAATTATCGATTGGATTAAATATTAAATTGAACGAATAAACAAATTAATCAAATAAAAATAAACATTTAATTAATGGAAATGATTTATTAAATGGAAAAAATGTATCGTGGCAGTGAAGAGATAAGAATAATTGTCTCGACGATGAAAAGCACTACGAGGATTACGAATCGTGGGATTATTACATTCGCGTCTGCGAGAAAGACGGAAAATTGTCCAAGACGCCGAACCGAGTCGTAAAAAAGTACGTTTTCTTCCGGACGCGTCGTGAATACGTTGGAAACTGGCGGTTATTTTATCGCGGTATGTTCGTGGTGATTTTTATTTTATTTTCATAGTTCTTTTTTTTCTTCTTCTTTTCTTCCCTTTTCTTTTTTTTGTTGCGAAGCTATTTTGCTCAATTACACGAGTATCGCGAGACGACGAATAATTCTCGATAAACATCTCGTACATATTTATAATAATATTCCTAATTATTTATATCACGTCCTTACGTGAGAGACGATTCGAAATTTTTGCGACCGCGATAACGCGATTTTGTTGTAAAGACGTCGAGAGGAAAAGCGAAATATATTTTCAATAAAACAATCGTTTGTTATTTAAATTTGTTCATTTTTTCATTTATTCTTTTATTTTTTTGTAAATGAAATTTACAATTATTACATAATTGTCGCGAGATAAATTGTCATTAATTAAAATGTAAAATGTAATGTATTTCTTTTTTTAACTTTGCGAGATCTTTTGTCATCGATAGCGCAGAATCTCGTCGTCCTTGTGCTGTACACGTTGTTTATTTTTAATGACCGAACGATTAAATTGATCCGGATTGTATAGTTGTATAAATATGGATCGAGATAGAAATCTCTCTCTCTCTCTATATATATATATGTATATATATGTTCTAACGTATAATCAGGAAATTCAATCCGGCTCTATAAAAACCGAGCTTATCTCGTGAGTAACATACGAGCGAAGTTCTTTCTCTCTCTCTCTCTCCTTCTCTTTTTATCTTTATCTTTATCTCTTTCTCTCTCGATGATGAGGAACGACGAGAGTGTTCTCGAATATCTTATCCGTCCGATGAAAACCTTTTCATTCTCTCGAGAGGGCTTGCTTATTTTATCGTTCGAACTCTCATCTCATCTTTTTTTTCGATTCTTTCGTCGAGCTAGAGAGACTCCACACGAAGATCTTCTTTTGCACTCTCGTAACAACGATCGAACGAATTCTCATGGCCATTATCGTGGACTGTTTACCGTTTAACGATAAGGGGGACAATAAATTTGGTACGTTTGTAAGGGAAATTTGATTTTCTACTGAATTTGAATGTAATTTTAATTAATTGAATATTTTAATATTGTAATTTAAATACTGCATTGTATCAATTATTGAAGATTAGAGTAAGGTAATATATTTTCTATAACCGAGAAAAATAATTCTTTTTTTATTCTAAATTGTATTCAAAATTTTCGATTCGATTTATCATTAAAATAAATTGCTTTTCGTTCAAACGATTCACACAAAATATTAGAGAGACAGAGCAAGATTTATTTTTTATACAACGAGGGATTAAAAAAACAATTTTGTATTGAAAATTATATTTTTCTTTTACTTCAAATAATCGATCTAACCTAAATCGCAATTGTTAATTCATCGTGATAAAAAACTTGATTATCGTTGATTTAATTAGATTCGGATATTAATTGTATAAAGAACAATATAATTTTTTATCAAATGCAAACAAAAAAAACTTTTTCAAAAATTCATATTTAATATTCGAGCGAAAGAAATATTGTTCGAACGTAATACGAGCTTTTTTTACACGCTTATACATATGCGTGTATGTACATCGTCCTGTAAAAACAGCCGGCACTCCGTTCTCGCCCGTACCCTTCGCTCTTTCGTGACGACGATGACCACGAATTATCTCGAAACGATAACTGACCTGCCTTTCACAGACAGTTTTAAAACCAGTTTTCGCGGTTTCCCCACCACCGCGAGTAAACTTTACCCCACCTCTTCGTCAGTGTGACTCTCGTCCTCTCGAAAGAACTTTGATGATGGCCTCCGATATTTACCAGACCGCAGAAACTGTTCCGGTAGACCTCGTGGACCAAAATCTATTATACGTTTTCTACATCGAGAAACGTCCCTTTCGCACTCGTAGAAACCTTGAACCGTTACCTTTACTCGAGACAAATTTGTTACGTTCGAACGAACGTGTTTTATTTTTTTTCTCAATTTACCAAATAAATTTTATAAATCAATTATCGTTTATTTATTTTATTTAGAATTTTTTTACGTTCGAACGAATTTTCCATGCGGAATAATGAATAATAATAATAATAATAATAATAATAATAATAGCGACGTTAGGAATTTCACGGTGAACGCGTTCGTCCAAGAAACATGCATGCATCGCTATATTCATTGCAATCTCGACTGTTTAAATAACGAAGAGGGAAAAAATTTTCCAAAGACACGCGGAAATATCGAGACTCGATACCGACGACGTCGAGTCCGGCAAATTATTAACGTCGATTGCCCGGAAACGATTGATTTCCTTTTTTTTTAATCTCCCTTAGTCGTAACAAACATAAATTCATATTTTTCCACGATCGTGCTACGATCTCGTCTCTATTCTATTCGCAGGTAAATCGTAACCTTGGTTAGGAATTTCACGGCAAACGCGTTTCGCGTTATCGACGTACGAAACGTCGGCGGTTTTTCGTATCCGGACGATAAGCTCGAATTTCGCAGGCGACTTGCTACTATTTTGTTTAAAAATAAATACTTCCGTGAGAAATTTGCTACTGTTATTTTAAAATTATTTAAGCTTAGATATTATCGAGCTATTTTTAATCGAATTAAAATAATGCTTTATTTATTATTCTTTAAGTGCATTTTTTAATTTGATTTTGATCGATAACGAGGGAAAAAAGCTAAGAAAAAGTTAATTTTCATTCATAAAAATATTTATCTAACGTCGAGGGTTGTGAATTCATGAAATGATTCATCGTCGCGTTTATCGAGAGAAATTTCAAGCGACGATGTAACGTGACGTTCGCGAGAAAATTTGTCATCCGATCGGGATAACGGTATGCGTTATATTTCGAAACGAAGCCCCGTTCGGTTCGTCGAGCGAATCCGATAAAATAACCGAGTATGACGAGCATACTCTCCGCGGTTTCCGCGGTTCTCTCTGTACGTGTGTTTTAGCGCGTGCGGTTCTCTCGGTTTCCATTTCCATCCCTCCAAACCCAAACCCAATCGTACGCGCCATGAACAAAATTTGGTTATCATCCGCGGATATCTGTAGGGCTTTGATCGAAGCGCGTGCGTACCTACGGTGCGTGTACTTTTGGAATTAATGAAACGATGAAAGGGAACATTGATCGAGGAACGTTAAAGTTGATTTACGTGGTAACGACTAGATTTTTAGTGATGCTAAATACGTGTAAAGGTTGAGGGGATTAAAGATTTGAAATAATCGATTTTTGTGAAGTTGATTAGAATTTTGGAATTTAGGAATAGAAGACGAATACAATATTTGGGTAGAATGTGATTGTTCTGCGGATCTCGTATCAATGTGTTATTGGACAAAGATTTCTCGCGATAATGCAGGCCGATTGCTGAATGGAATTAAAAAAGTCGTAAAAACATGGGGAAATCTGTAAAAAATTAAAAACGATGAACGGGAATATTGGTCGAGGAACGTTAAACTTGATTTACGTAGTAACGACTAGATTTTTAGTGATGCTAAATACGTGTAAAGGTCGAGGGGATTAAAGATTTGAAATAATCGATTTTTGTGAAGTTTATTAGAATTTTGGAATGTAGGAATGGAAGAGGAATTAAATATTTGGGCAGAACGTGATCGTTCTGCAGATCTCGTATCAAATTGGACAGATTTATAAAGATTTCCTGCGATAATGCAGGCCTATTGCTGAATGGAATTGGAAAAGTCGCAAAAGCATGGAGAAATCTGTGGAAAAATAAAATCTGTAAGAAAATTAAAAATGATGAAAGGGAATATTGATCGAGCAGAGTTAAACTTGATTTACGTAGTAACGGCTTCATTTTTAGTAATGATAAATACGTGTAGAGGTTGAGGGGATTAAAGATTTGAATTAATCGATTTTTGTGAAGTTAATTAGAATTTTGGAATTTCGGAATGGAAGAGGAATTAAATATTTGGATAGAACGTCATCGTTCTGCGGATCTCGTATCAATGTGTTATTGGACAGATTTATAAAGATTTCTCGCGATAATGCAGGCCGATTGCTGAATGGAATTGGAAAAGTCGTAAAACCATGGGGAAATTTGTAAAAAATAGGAATAAGAATATTCAGAATTTTTTTTATTCAAACCTAAGGCACATGGGTGTCGTTCGATCGGAAATTTCCCGTACAACAAGAATATTATATTCTCGTTCCGGCTTTTTACTAATTTACCGGTCAAAAAACGCAAAAACTAAAAATTGCCACAGTTTTTCAATTTTTGAAAACCGTACCTTGCTAAAAACCAAAAACTAGACTGTTATATCCTCGAACGAGGCTAATACAATGTTTATCCCCTAATATACATCCCCTCAGAACTTTCGAGTCTTAAGAATCTCAATCGGTACGAACAAAATTAATTAATCCATAAATCAGTAAACATAACTTGAAAATATTCTCACAAACTATCAAATCTTGTTCACTGGTCAATGATAAACCGAATAAAAAACAAAAATTGTAATAAATTTATATACGGAAGAGGGTATCGTTCTCTCAATAAAACAACATATATACATATATAAACCTCCCCTAAATGTAGACAGGAAGGCAATCCCCAAAGGATATAATACAGAACGAACAGGTGTTGTTTCTACACGCTTCGTAGATACACGAACCAATGAATATTACATTAAATCAGCGATCTGCAACCGAGTCGAGTCGTAGCCAGCAGAAGACTCCATTGTCTTTACATAAGCAAGCGATCTTATCGCAGGAAAAACATAACAATGAATAAATTATGAAGGAAAATCTTCCTCGTTCCTCTTGCTCAAAATTGTGCAAGGGTCTCTTATAGGTATTATTTGGAATGCGTGGAAGAGACAGATCCTTCGAGTCTTCGACCGTTCATCGAAACGTCTTTAACTACCTTTCGACACAAAAGACCAACGAGGATATTTTATAAAAATACGGGTTAACGCCCGTTCGAAATGTCTTCGACAAATTCACAATTTTATATTTATCTTTCACGAGCGTTCAATATCACCCAAAAATTACAAACGTTTCCTTTTAATTTATTGAAAAAATAAAAATCTTTTTTTTATAAAGTGAAAACCGATCGACCTTTCGAGAGATTCGGCGGAAATTGAATTATTTGTATAAAACTGCGATCTTGTTTGTCATTTATTAATTCGAGAATTTGTCAATATAAATAATCGGCTTGGTTTATGGATCTCGTACCATAAAACTCTTTCTATAGATATCCGTCTATTATAAGATAACTAGAGCTATATCCAACGTTGAACTGTTATGCAATTATTCTCTTTGCCGTGCGACGAGTAATCCAGTATTATTATTATTACCGGTGTATACATGCATAATGACGCATTATTTGTAAAAAGAAGCAAATGGGCTTATCTATGTAAGGCCCAAGGCCTGATCGGTGCCGAGAGACACGCCGGTACGCCTTATGCGTCGGACAGAAAAAATTAAAAGTCGTTAAAGTACAAAATAAAAATAAAAATATTACGATAACTCGAAAAATTCTCGAAGTATTTTACGACATGATAATTATACATAATTAATTTTTCATAAAATCTTGTATTTTTTCACGAGATTTATCGATTGTTTTCATAATTAAACACTTTATTCAAACGGTTAATTTTTTTTATCGATTTTAATTTTAATAAATTTTTTTTTAAAGTTTTTTTTTAGTTAATTAATTGCTGTTTGGAACGAGCGTGAGTGAAATGATGAAATAATAGAAGGCAGAGCGTTATTCGTGAGAACCAACGGCTGTTAACCACGTGTTATTTCAGAGATAACACAAGTTTAACTTTCATTTAAACTGGTTCGTCGAGTTTTCTATCGTTTCGAAAATATCCAAAGTCTCGTTTCCTTCGCAATGGAAAATACGTATTTGGATTATCGAACCCGAAGGATTTTTTGCCTATCGCTCGGGCGACGGGCCAGCACGGAAACCGATCATCATCTCGAACCATCGTTATTACTATATTGCAGCAAATTGTCATACTTTATTCTCCCGATGGAGTTATTCGTACGTGACATTGTACACAGTCAATTTTAGTTGACGATTTTCCATCGAGTCAAATCATGACTGACGTGTTATGGGGTGTGCCTCGTCCCGGCGAGAATCAAGCTTTGGATTCGATTTAAAAAAAACATTTACTACGATCCGACGAAATAATTTCGAGGCCTTGTTACATATACCCTTGGGGAAAAAACAACAAGTTTATTATCAAACGAATCACGACAATTGTCGAAACTAAACCATTCGAAACATTTTTTTTTAGTTTTTATAAACTAACTCGGACTTTTATAAAATTAATTTTCTGATTTACGTATAATTATTTTCATTTAAAAATAAATTATACGTGATTAAAATCGAACGCGACGTTGGATTTTTGTTAAAAAGAAAGCTCTGTCTCATCAGAAAAATTTATATTTGTCCAACGATATAATTTTTGTCATCATTTCTATTTTTATCGACCTAATCAAATTTCTATCGAATTTTTTAATATACAAAGTTTTGTAAATTATTTTAATTTACAAAAATATACAACTAGAATCGAACGACATATTTGATTTTTTTGAAGAAAAAGGCTTTTTCAATCTCGTCGTAGAAATTTATATTTATCCGGCGATATAATTTTTACAAAAGAGGATTAACGAGAAGGAGGAAAATCGAGGCGCACGTTGGATTTTTGTAAAAAAAAAGCTCTCTCTCATCATACAAATTTTTATTTGTCCAACGATATCATTTTTGTCATAATTTCTATTTTTATCGACTAAATCAAATTTTTATCGAGTTTTTGAATATACAAATTTATTTATCATTTTAATTAAAAAAAACATACAACCAGAATCGAACGATATATTTGATTTTTTGGAAGAAAAAGCCTTTCTCAGTCTCGTCGTAGAAATTTATATTTATCCGGCGATATAATTTTTGCAAAAGAGGATTAACGAGAAGGAGGAAAATCGAGGCGCGAGTTAATCTGAACGCGAGGTAAAGCGGTCTCCGGTTCGTTTCGGCAGTAAAACCGTACTGGAGAACGCGTAGAAACTTCGGCGGGGGAGGTCTTACGTGACTCATCAGAGTGATATAGGTCGTAAATTATGTCACGGCGATGGAGAGTAATCGGAGATTCAATGTGTTATGGCTGGGCGCGAACGACGCCAAGCTGGTCCCATCGTCTTCTCTTCTCGTACTCGGTACTATCTATTATACATACACCTATATACATATCTATATGTATATGTATACAACCATTAAAAAAATCAAAGGGCGTATCTTGTCTCGTTCAAAACCGCAAATACTGCGACATACGCCTTTCTAAAATTTGACCGTCGATACATAAGTATAGAACGAACCGAGCCCACTGTACGATAGAAAGATACAGAATGATTCAAAGTTGAGAAAATTCTCGATATTTCTATTTAAATTTTTAGCATAAAAAAGAAATATCGATTTTTCAAAATTATTATTATTTTTATTGTTATTTTAATCATTTTATTTAAGACTTTGTTATCCTTAGTCTTATCGAAATCAATGAAATTACAGGGATGATAATTTTTTTTTTTCGCATAAAAAAAACATCTTTGCGATTTATTTGGTTTTTGGAAAAAAGTAAATTGTTATCGGTCAGTTTCATGGAATGTTTATTGTTGCAATGAGTGTTCAGTGTACAAAATATTTTTTCGTCAAGTCGATAGCGATGACTAACCGGTCAGCGTGGGCTTGAGTCGATCATCGAGGTTAAGCAGCCTTTCCACGCGGCCAGTACTTGGTGCGGTGACCGCTCAACCGTGCGTTGGCTGGAATCGCTGTGCGGGAAGAAAATTATGTTTCCTGGCTGATGATTCCCCTGCAGCAATATTGTTAAAATATCAAAGGGGTTGATTTGTACCAAACACGAATATTCCGCAATATTCCATCCCCTAGGCGAACGCGGTCCAGCGTTAAAACGTCGCTCGTAAATTCAACCCGTAAAAGTAAAATAGCAAAGTACGAATAGAAAAAACCAAACGAAAAGGGAAAAATCGGAAGGGTCGTGAAAACTCAAAAAGGGGTAGTTTTGGGAAAAAAAACATGAAATTCTCAAATTTTATTTAGATAAGATTTTTTTTATCGAGATGCTGGTGTTCAATTCTGAATCAACCCGTATGCGTACTTTATACAACAGCTTTAGCTATATCCCCTTTTTTAAGACCTCCCGCATACGCGTGATGAGATCACGGCCTTGCCTTTTCTCTCACAATCTCTTTCACTCTCACTCTCTCTCTCTTTCGCTCTCGAGTTCTGTGTTTATAAGAAACAAACCGAAATCGCCTCGCTGCCGCCAGCTACCCATCGACGTTCTTCCCATATTGGCTTCCTTTGTTCCATTGTTCCGAAGCTTTTTCGAACCGTACGAGAGACTCGTACAGATAAACGAGGAAACGAAAAAAAAAATTCTGAAAGCTTCGCTGGCCGATTACATCGTTTCTTCGCTCTCCGCAACGTCGATCTCGCGCGATCTATCGTAAAAATCGATTACATCCGGCATCCCGAACAATTTCAAAGAAAAACAAATTATCCGAAAGATTCTCAAAAACGTTTTTCTTTCGATTTTTTTTCATCGCAAAATCGATTTTTGCTAACTTATTTTCTTTATTCATACTTTATTAACAATTTTACAAAAATTACACGATCATACGAATCGTCAAAATCGAATAATTATCGACGCGAGCAGAATTCTTAAAAAAAAACAATTTTTTTTCGTACTTTTCTTCAATTTTTTTTTTTTTAAATTTCCGTTCTAATTTTTCCATTTCGTCGAAAATTCGTGCCGAGGAGATCAAATTATACGACTGCGGGGGATAGGGTGCTTTTTGTCTCAAAGGTTGTTTTTTGCTCGCGAGGTCGCGCCGAGCGCTTTAAACTTTCGCCCGAGAGAAAAGTTGAGTTCGTCGAGTTTTTTAAACGAGATAATTTTTCTCCCATTTGCCTCTTTGTCTTTTTTTTTCATTCCCGAGCAACGCGACGCTTTTCCTCTTTACTTTTATTTTTCTCTTTCTTCGCCCTTTTGTCGCCGACCGACTATCGCGCGATTTTTTCGTCGTCGACCTCAATTTCTTTTTTTTTTCTCCCCCCAAAATGTAACAAATTTATCGCACGAAAAAATTCTTTCGATCTCTCTCGTTCGCCACTGAATCACGCGATATCGAGATACGCGCGATAGTGCTCGTGGTGTCGAATTAAATTCGCTCGTAGACCACCGTTGGCGAAGAGGATGAGGTGGTGGAGGAGGGGGGAGGGGGGGGGCACAACTTCTCCCGATCAATGTGTTCGCGAAATATATAATATCTTGCGCAACGTTACGCCACGCACTCGTATAACGATCGGCGTTAGGCCACGAAACGACGTATGGGCCATCGTAAAAAAACAAATTTCGAACCGAAATTGCAGAAAAAAAAATTTAATTGCCTTCGTTTATTTTTATTTTTTTTTTATATTTAATATTTTTATTTTATTTTTATTTTTTTCTCTTCATCGATCACAAATATTTGGTTCTCGTCGAGTCGATCCTTCGGTAAACGTGTTTAACGATGTGGCGAGACGAAAAATCGATTTCAGGAAATTCCTCGAACTGCAAGTTTTTTTGGCTTGTTTTTCGATTTTATTTTTTGCCATTTTTTTTCAAATGTAAATAAATTTTTTCTCTCGATCGAGCCCGAGTTAATAACTACGAATGATCGTTCGGACGAGTGGTTTTTCAATGTCTGGAATTGAATTCTAGCTTTTTCGTTTGTTTGTTGTATTTCTTTTTTGGGGTGGTTTTTTTACCATCCACGAAAAGCGTCACGTGGACGACAAATTCGTATCAACCATCGGGGCAACTTTTGCACGTTCGAGGCTCAACCCAATTACCCGTTCGATGCCTGTGTCGCGCTGATCGCAAGGAGAGAGGGGTGCAGGGGTCGCGAAGGGGTGGGGGGCGCAACGAGAAAAAAATATTGCCAATAAGTCCTTTTTCTCTGCTGGCTTCGCGTCGACTCGTTCGAAATTCGATACATCATCGATTGGCAAAAAAAAAACAACGCTTTTTTTCCCCACCAACCGCACGTCGCTCGTTCTCCACCCCTTTCACCACCCCTTTCGCATTCACCTCGACGAGGCCAAAAGGAAAATAAAAATAAAAAGAGAAATCGCCCTGAGACAAAAAAAAACACGAGGATATATTTATAATTGTCGGTGGTGTACGTCGATAAGACGAAGTTTCCCTACGCCACGTTGGAAAAGAAATATTGTTCGAATCGTTGTTTGTTTGATTGAAAAATATGAAACGATGAATAAAAAAAGAAGGATATTTTTTTTCATTGGAGAATAGAAAGAACGATACGGGAAATGGTAGGGGAAAAAACGATATTTTTAATTGAATAATACGAGAGGCAATGTTTTAGGAAAAATATTGTGATGGATAAAGTTATTGAAATATGAGATATTCGGTGATTACGAATTTTTATAAATGATCTTCATTTTTCGAATTTGTTTTCAGGCCTAGCCCCGGGGGTGTCGGCGATAACGGCGTCCAGGGTGTGCGAGGCAAGGGCCTTCCGCACGTGATCTATTGTCGTTTGTGGCGTTGGCCGGATCTTCAGTCTCATCACGAGCTCAGGGCTATCGAACACTGCGAGTACGCCTTTACACAGAAGCGGGACGAGGTCTGCGTCAATCCTTATCACTATCAGCGAATACAAACGCCAGGTGAACAAATTTCATTCGAATATCGATAATTGTAAAAGATTTGGAATTCGAATTAATTATTCCTGAGAGAGTTTAAAAAAAAAATCCGGATAAAATAATGTTTTTCCATTTTTGTTTCTATCCCGAGGATTTATTTATGATTTTTGTATCGTAAAACGAAGTATGGACTTTGAAGGAATAAGCGAATACAAACGCCAGGTGAAAAAATTTCATTCGAATATCGTTTATTGTAACAGATTTGTAATTCGATTTAATTATGTCTGAGAGAATTTTTAAAAAAATTAGCATAAAACAATTTTTTTCCATCTTGTTTTTATTCCGAAGATTAATTTATGATTCTTGTATGGTAAAACCAAGTATGGACTTTGATGGAATAAAAAGATAATTGTATATTTTTTATTTTACAGCTCTACCGGCTATTCTGGTACCGAGGCACAATTTATCCGGCGACGAGTCCGTACTATACAATACTTCCCTCGAGGAGCTTAGCGTAAGCGTGCCCGAGAACACGAGCTTCCACGCAACGTTGAATCATCAACACAATAATCAACAGGGGATAGCGCAATCTCCTCAACAGCAACAACCAAATAATCCGTACCAAGGAATGCAGGTTCGTTCAATAATATTATTCAAAATACCCAGTTTACCAATTTTCTTGGAAAATATCAATTTTTAGCAAAACCACAAAGTATGCGAAAATATTGAAAATTTTCCGTACAAAATTACAAAGTTCGTAAACTTTGTTTTTTTCTCTCTTCTAAATTATGAATTCGAATAAAATCTTCCTTTACCAATCGATAACGTAAAGCCCGTGCAGCATTAATTTTAAATCGATCGGACAAATGTTTAATCTCGATTCAACGAGCTAATAAAAAATTGTTATTTAACCGTTGCAGAGCATGCAGGCAACGAGTCCGGCGAGTGTCGGGAGTCTCGGTAGCGTACAGGGTTCGCCTCATCCTGCACCGGGATCTATGGATCCACCGGCTGACACACCACCGCCAGGTTACATAAGCGAAGACGGCGATAATATGGATCATAACGATAATATGTCGCTTTCACGTCTATCTCCTAGTCCCGTAGACGCTCAACCGGTTATGTACTGCGAGCCAGCGTTCTGGTCGGTGCATCGTAAATTTTATTCAACAAACTATCATAATGCAAACTATCTCTTCGTGTTTACTAATAAATTTCTCATTCCGTATCCAACATCAGGTGTTCCATAAGCTATTACGAGCTTAACACGAGAGTAGGAGAGACTTTTCACGCCTCCCAACCGAGCATAACGGTCGACGGTTTCACGGATCCGAGTAATTCCGAGCGTTTCTGTCTTGGTCTTCTCTCGAACGTAAATCGAAATAGCGTCGTCGAGCAAACTAGACGACACATCGGAAAAGGTGTAAGACTTTATTACATCGGTGGTGAGGTATTCGCGGAATGTCTGTCGGACTCGAGTATCTTCGTGCAGAGTCCAAATTGCAATCAGCGCTACGGCTGGCATCCGGCGACGGTTTGCAAAATACCACCCGGTGAGTGATTTATTCTTCACGACGAATGAATTTAAATCAGGATTTGTTTTGTAATCATAAAATTCTTCGTTAATCTCGTTTCAGGCTGCAATCTGAAGATCTTCAATAATCAAGAATTCGCCGCGTTACTCTCGCAATCGGTCTCGCAGGGTTTCGAGGCGGTCTATCAATTAACGAGAATGTGCACCATCAGAATGAGTTTCGTGAAAGGTTGGGGTGCCGAGTATCGTCGTCAGACCGTAACATCGACACCGTGCTGGATCGAATTGCATTTAAACGGGCCACTGCAATGGCTCGATCGGGTTCTTACGCAAATGGGCTCGCCCCGTTTACCCTGTTCCTCGATGTCTTAAATACGACGTTTGAAAACAGATAATCGAGGCAACGAGCGTCTTTGATAACGCGAATGATTATAGTTGGGAGAGGTGAGAGAGAGGGAGAGAGAGAGAGAGAGAGAGTGTCAAAGAAAAGAAGATACGACGTACGAAGGACGATCGAGTAAATTTAATTGAACGAAAAGGAGAAGATGAACGATCTGTTTAGTAAAGATAGGGACGACAATGTACCAACTTCGTAACGCCGAAATATGTCTAATCGTACGTTGTAAGTCCCGAAACCACGTCAGGCTGCGTCGTAAAAGGAACGGGTAGGCAATAAATAGGAGAGAATGAAGAGAGATAGGGAAAATCGGAACGAGGGCAAAGAAAGTCGTGGCTGTGTCGGTTTGTCTTTCTGTTTTTATACTCCTAAAACCGCCTGTGCCCTCCCAATAATCGCAAAGAGAAGAAGAAAAAGAAGAAGAAGAAAAGAGCGAGAGAGAGGCGTAGATCGCGTTCACACAGGTTCCGAAATGTTCGTAATCGTCAAAAAATATCTGCGATAATCGATCATTGGAAGTATCCAAAAATATGATACGCGGACGAAATAATATAACTGCCGAGTGATAGTGAGAAACAGGGGCGCGTGACTATCGATTAGTAAAAAAAAACTCCTGCCGGGAGCGTTCTGCTGAAATCCAAAAAAAGAAAAAGGAAAAGAAAGTTGTTTATTACGCAATCTCGTCGTTAATGCACGATTGCCGAGCTCGGTGAAGAGTTCCCGTGTACGATGCGCGAGACACGCGACCGAGAACGAAGGATAACGACGGTGGACGCGTATTTTATGGAAAAAACGTGTGGCAGACGCGTGTTTTTAATTCTTGAGGACGAACGAACTGTACGAACGTTATTGCCCAGAGGCGTTCGTCCCGTTTGATAGACGTACGGAGAATTCAGGGTGGAAAAATGCGAAATTTTTATTTGCGGACGAACGAGAATAGCAATGAAAATACTAAAATACATATAATAATGTATGTATGCGTGTGTATTTTAAAATGTATGTAAGACGTCTGTGGCGAGTCGTGAGACAAAAAAAGAAAAAGAAAAGAAAACGGGTATCAGCGCGCGTACTCGCTGATTACGCGAACGATATTCGTGGGAAATAATATCGAGGAACGGTTGATTAACTCGTTTTTACAAAACGCTTAAACGCGTTGGACGGAAGATCGAAGGCGCGTCTCATAACGAGACTGGAAAAACGATCGTAAAATTCGTAAACTTTTGTTTTTTATCGACGAACGGAGTAAATCTCGTTACGATCGCGCATTGTAAATATTTCTTGAACGCACCAAAACTAAGATCAAAGAGAAAGAGAGAGAGAGGGGGAAGAGAATTATCGACGAAGGACGCAGCTTTTTTATCATTTCGTTTTTTGTATTCTTTACAACGCGTCGGTCGATAAATTGATTGTTTTTTTTTCATCGCATCCCCTCGTGGATAATCCGGTGTCTCGTTGGGGATGCGCGAAGAGAATTGCAAACAGTGAAAAAAAAAGAAAAATTAATGCTAAGCTTCGTATCGACGATGCTATGGGAATTGGCCGAGTGTCGAGGATATCGCAACGAACGGGTCAAAATAATATTTGGTTGCCGAAACGAAACGAAGATTGGCGAAAAAACGACTCGACGACGAGAGTCGTTGCGTCCAGGTAGATCGAAGGATTGAACGGAAAACAAATACAAAAGAGTCTGCTTCCTAGAAGGAGAAGATGTTTAAAAAAAAAAAAAAATATCGCAACGTATTACGGTGTCTTATCTTAAATAATCCCTATTCTTACTAAGGGTAGAGAGTACGGGAGAGAAAAAAAAACCATTACTTCTTACACTAAAAGGGCGAAGATGCTACCGCGCGAGGAAATTTTGAGGAGACGAGAAAGAGAGATAGAGAGAGAGAGAGAGAGAGAAAAACACAGAATATCTTATATACTAATATCAACGTAAGAAAAGCAACTATATACATATATACGATTGAAAACAAAAGAAAATATTATATATGTTGTCGGGTGTGTGCGAGGCGTTTGTGAACGAGATGCGTTAATATTTGATAATGTCCGTAGAAAAACTCCAGAGGCTAAAAACGTTGGAATACAATTTTTTCGGATCACAGTGAAAATAATTGTTTCGAGGTAAAAAAGTCGCTTGTCGAACGGAAAAAGAAAAAGAGGAAATTATAAATGAAAAAAAAACGTAATAATAACGTTGAAAGCTCGCGAGCGCTCTGCCCATAGTCCCGAGGACAAAGTCCGGTAAACGTTTTGTTTTTCGTTCGTGAACTCAAATTTTCTTTATCCTTGAAAATTGTAATACAGGATTACGAGCGATTTCCTTCTTTCTTTTTATTCTTTTTGATTATTAAAAAAAAAATAATAACAACAACAAAAACAAAAGGGAGCTAGCGTGTGTTTAAGCGATATCAAACATTTCGAGTTAAGCGTACAAGTACGATAAGTGATAGGCAAACTGGTCGTTAGAAAACGAGAGAGACAAAGTGAGACAGAGAGAGAGAGAGAGAGAGAGAGAGAGGGTGGAGAAAGAGAGAAAAAGAAGAAAAAAACCTGAAAACAAAGTTTAGAGGGGAAAAAAACGTGATTTCTTCATAAAGTAAATTCACGCTTATGCGCAAAAGCTTTACGATTGAAGCCTCACTAACGAAGAAGAGCGAGGGAAAAAAAAGTGGTTAGGAGGGGAGGCAATTGATTCGCGAATTTTTTCGTGTTTTAGAGATTTCTATTTTATTACCAAATTTTTATTATTGAATATATTTCCAAAATTTAACCAGTCGCTACAAGTCGACCGAAAGAGATTAAAATGTAAAAGCAGGGTGGAGAGAGGTTCGGGGGAGAGAGAGGGGGGGTACGTAACTACATTAGCGATCGATTATTCGGTGATAAAAGATATAATATGTAAATTGTTCTGGACGATTGCGAGAGATACGATTGTGTAATTTAATAGATGTGCGTAGTGGTTCGAAGTTGTTTCGTACACGTAGTGTACCCTCTTCGAGTTACAGTCGGCGGGTCGCGCGACCTCCATGTACATCTTCGTTTTTACTTTGATTTTTCTGTTGAGAAAAAGAAAAAGATTTTTAATCTTTAAAATTCGAATTATATATTTGCACTTTTTCGAAGAAGAAGAAAAAGAAGAAGAAGAAGAAGAAGAAGAAGAAGAAGAAGACGATGAAGAATAAGAAGATGAAGATGAAGAAGAAAAAACAGAAAATTGCAATTTTGATGAGGATCGATTACGCGAAAGGATTCTTGTGGCTCAAAATCGAAGACGCTACGTTTACCGATAATTACATACGTTATGTGTACACTCTTCAGCTTAATAATTCCCCCCGACTAAACGAAATAAATGTTAAAAGATGAAAACAAACAAACAAAAAACAAGAGGAAGAAAAAACAAAACAAAAGTAACACGAACGACGATGAAGTTAAGACACGAGAGAGATAGAGAGAGTGCGAGAGAGCGAGAGAGAGAGAGAGAAAGGTGTAATATTTTGCTACTGAAACTAGAGTTTTTAAGTCCATAGGTTTTTATCGACGAAACGAGGAAAAAAAAGAAATGAGAAAAAAGAAGAAAAAAATCATTTAAAGATGAAACACACACACAAAGAAAAAATACGACGAGCGAGATCCTATTTACATCATTACATTACGAATTTCTTACGTTTATCGCGTTTGTATTACTTGTATATTGCTATTTGAAACTTCGTTCTTTCTTTCTGTTTTTTTCTTTTTTTTTCTTTCTTTTTTTTTTGACGCACACAAAATCTTTGCGTTTCCTTCGATCGTCAAAAATGTGGCTCGGCAGCCCCACGAATCGTTGCGTGTATCGCTACGTGAGTGGATACGAAGCTTTTGTTCTTATTTTTCAGTTTCAGTTTCGATTCGTGCGTCGAGTTGTACGGGCGAGTATATTTTTTTCTTTTTTTTTTTCGTTTTTTTCTTTCTTTCTTCGCGAGATCCGTGCGTCGTTCGCTCGTCCCTTCGTTCGTGCCTATATCCGACAATTTATTAAATAAGACGATTCAACCAACATTCTTACACGTTAATGAAAAATACAAAAAAAATATATATATGACAAATGTTACAACAAAGTGTGCGCGAATTCTTATCCGAATGTCGAATAAATTATATCCGGTACGGGATCAAAACATTCCATATTATATATTTTTACGTTTCACGCGCTTCCAATCTCCAATTATCAAGATCGAATTGACGAGCGAACGACGTTCAAAGCCCTTCGTACGATCTCGACGTATGAAACGTACACCGATTATGTTTCTATTAGTCTTTATATAATTGTGTGAGCGGTATAGCAATACGAGTGAGAGAGAGAGAGAGAGAGAGAAAGATAGAGAAAGATAGATAGATAGATAGAGAGAGAGAGAAAAAAAATTCAGCAAAGTGTCATAAAAAAAAGTTGAATAAACCGAATTCGATTAATCAACGCGCGCTGGCCACGTAAATTTTTAATCTCCGAGAGATACGAAAAAACCTTTCGCAATAATAATTGGCTTTTTTTAGTGTCTTGCCGAAGAATAGAAAATTCTAATTTAAATGTACCGAATCGATGCTTTTGAAAGCAACAACAACAAAAATGATTTCAAAATCGTCGGGCAGCTATGCAACGAGCAAAAGAAAAATGTCTCGTTCGATCCTTTCGTTGTTTCGAATCAACGTCTCCTTTTTTATTTGTATGTTCTCTTCTCCGTTATTAAGACACGAGTACGATCATCGTGAACGAAAGATTGATTTTAAGAAAACTAGAGGGTTAAACCTATGGAATTGTAAGGTCGAGATGATCGACGAGGCGAAACGACTCGTTTGTGCGTTAGACTGCCATTTTAGAGTAGTGAAAAGAAAAGAGAAACGGGGGAGAGCAAAGCGAAGAGCCAAAGTTGTGCTTCGACGAATGATAGGAAATAAAAATTGCGACGGCGATTATCAAAGCGCTCGGGTTGCTCGAAACGAAGAACTAACATGCTGTGATAGCCACGTACTGCTTCGACGAAGATATAAATGTTTTGTTTCTGTTCTTTTTTTTTCTTTTCTTTTTTAATCTAGGCCATACAACACTTTACAGACTACCGCACTCTCGACGCTTCCTCGTAGAACGATAAGGCAAAATGTTCAACTCGTTTAATCGTGTTAAGAGAATTTTGCCAAAGCTGAAGCAGACGGCGATTTTTTTGTTCGAGGGAGAAAATATAAGTAAGACGTGGACTTTGTTAGAGAGGCGTTTGGTTTTCTCGTTCTTCGATCCCAATGATTTTCACCGTTTTAAATATCTCCCGAGTACGAAGCAATCGCTCAGCCATCGATTAATCCGATCAATTTCTCTTCGTGCATTCGATGTCCCTTCGACGCACACTCCGCTATGATCTTAAATTACGTGCGACACACACACACACACACACAAAACCAAGAAATGAAAAACCGAACAAACAAAACGGTATACATATAACTCGTGTTCGAACGTTTTGCGAATTAATGAAAGCGTGAAAACGTTCGACGGCATCCGTTCGTCCGTCATTGTATAAAGAAGAAAAAAAAACAAAAAAAAACAAAGAAGAAAAGGAGAAAACGAATGAAACAAGAAAATAGATAAAACTTCGAACTCTACTCGTTTGATCGAAATGGAGGTAACACTAGGCCAGGCGTGAGAACGAATAGTCTGAAGAGAGTGTGAAAGAAAGCCGCGAAACGGTACGATAAGGAATCATGCGTGTGAGACTGTATCATAGTTATAAATAAATGTATATGTTAAGTCGAACGACTCCTTTTTCTCTATTTTCTCCTACCGATAACGCGTGCTTCGTCCATTTCTCGTGGCCCGTGAACCTCGAGCTACTCACTGAATTTTTTCACGATGTACCCAGCTGGTAAAGTTTATTTTCAGACTCAATTGCAGAAATCTCGAACGTAGATCGCCAACGTGGAAAACTTGTAAGTAAGAAAACTCGTTCGAACGAGAATAAATTTATTTCGTGGATGTTTTATCTCGCGTATTTCTTCCCCGTAAAGAAACAAGCAATGTCCAAAGAGTACAGCTAAGAGATTTCACGTTCTCCTACCGGTTTGGAAGTGAGTAAAACTAAAACGAAAGATTGTTGTTCGATTTATTTTTATTTTTTATCAATATTATCAATTGCATTGTAGAATTTTATACTTCGACGATACGAAAGTGATAATCGCAAGAACTTTGTGCCCGAGCTTATATATTTTTTCAAATTCAACATCCAGAACCTTGTACGTAAGAAATTTCGCGTTTTATCGTGTATTGTGCTTACATTGGTGAAATATCGTCTTGTCACGATTGCAAGAAGTGTAAAAGTCGAGCGGGAAAATACAATGCTAAAGTTTTTTGTCTTTCGTACTAGATTATATACATTATATAAGATAGATAGATATAATATATCGTATAAGAGTCTAATAGACTTTGGCTAACGAGAAATTATTCGACACGCTGTACCAGGTGCTAAATTCGATGTAACTAAAGCTCGACGTCGCGATTATCTTACGCATTATTCTATCATCCGAGCGTCGTGACAAAAATAATACAAAGACTTTACTTTTTTTTACGTACGAAACTTCGAAAGTACCGTCGAAAATGGAGTAACGCGAAGTACGCAAGATTCACGATTCAAAACGACGATTTAACGTATATGTACGCGGGATATATTTTCTTTGCGATTACAAGAGACAAAGCGTTGTGCTAAAAAATACGAAAATCTTCTCGATATTTTGGCCAACCAGTTAAATTCGAGATAAATCGCTGGCGTTAATGTTTTTATTGTGTTTTTTCAAGCTCGCTGTTACCGAGCGGGAGAATTCGTCGTGGTACGAAACGATCGGGATGCTTTTGTCGTGAAATTTTTCACGACGCGAGATGTCGAAGCAGCCGATTTAGATGTATCTCGTGGTTTTCGTCATTTAGTGCAATCGCCGGAAACGACCCTGCGGCATTTGTGATAGCATTTGCTTGAGCGAGAACATGCTGACGGATAAACCGACCGTGGCAAGGAATACTGCCGAGCCCGCTGTTCCACGGTCCACGCTGTTTCTACGGTAGACCTGCCCACCGCTACCCTGTTATTAATAATAAAAAAGAGAATTAACAACGCAACGATAAAATATTGTAAAAGAAAGATGAATAAAAAAAAAAGGTTACGCGAATATGGGATGAAAATTAAAACATTGAAATTGATCTTTAATTATTGATTGTAAATCGATAGATTCAATTTTACCTGGCTCAGTGAGAGTCTGAGAGCATAGCAGACAGTGCGCGTTGGATGCATCTCGGCACTGTAGCTTTAATGCTCGATTCCGCACACTGAAATACAAATATTAAAGTCAAATTTTATCGTTCGAGTTTTATAATTTACATGAGCATTGTTGCTAATTGGTCGCAGCGGGTATATTTATTGAGAAACGAGCGTAAACGCAATTAGACCGGAAATTCAACGATAGTCCAGTTAATCAAGAACCGGACGAGTTTATGATCGAGTAAAATTCGCTGCGAGTCTTCTATTAAATTCTTCTTTTTTTTTTTCAATCGCTTTTACAAAAACATAATCTTGTAAAATACAGTTTATCTAAGAATACACAGGGTGAAAGACCTCGAAATAAATTCTTCGCGACGAATTCTTCTCAGAATGACAATTTGGCATAATAATGATTAAAAAATAATTTTCCTAAGAGTAAAAGATTCCGCCTTCATCCGCAAGTAAAAAGAATGATTATTCATCCATCGCTTTTGTATTTTCTTTTCTTGTTTACTAAGACGAATAAAAACAATTCGTAATGTAATCATCCAAGTCTCTCACGACTGTTCAAAAGCGGAGAAGTCCACACGTGCTAAATTTATTCATTTTCGTGGCACTTTGCCATTTCGGTTGGCGTCGCATCACGTGCTGACTGCGGGATCAGGTGAATTTGAAACCAAAGGTCAGTACCACGATATCACGCTCGTTATAACTTGAATATTGTTCAAAAAAAATTCTATTCCATTCATTTTTCTCTTTTAATCAGCCCATGAAACATTCTGCTCATCCGTTAATGTTTTATTCGCCTACCGTGTAAGAGATGAGGTTTTATATCTTATTCGATCAGTTTTAATTTAAGGCGATAGGATAAACGTGTGATTATTGTTTCATGATCTTGACTGGCGCCGGTAATGTTAAGCCAGATATACTTTGCGCTAACAATTTTAAATGTCACCGCAGTTGCGCAACTCTGTATCTCGTTATGCCATTGCGATCTTCGTCGATAAATAAATCTCTGCGGTATGGCCTTATCTAAAACGCGATGATGCAAACGATCGATACGATCTTACTCTACATTCCATCGATCATAATTTTTCATTAATGTTTCTTAATATCGCCGATCGCGATTTTCCCTGATCTTATGAATTTTTTGTTGTCCCGGCTTATCTTAATTTCAAGAGAATACACAAAACGCGACGCGGGAGATACGAGAGATAACTTTTCCAAATTTGCAATGTTGATAAGACGGTCTGCCTGCTAATACGGGAGATAAGATTATCGCAAGAGGCGAGGGTATTGAGGTAGACAGAAATATCATGGAGGACTTCGTCTTGGAATAAGCGAGTGATTGCAGTTTGCGCAATTTCTAAATGCATTATTAATTTTTGTCCCTGTACTCCATTAACATACAACTAATTTTGATAACGAAGATCGGATAATTTGGTAAGAAATTAAGAACGTAATTCGCATATAGAGGCGTTAATTCTTATTCATCGACAAAACGTTCAAATTCTGTTGCGCAAATGTTTAATGAACCGCGGACAATTGAATAAAAGTTGAAGAAAAAAACATATGACGCAAGGTCGTGCGCTTGAAAGCTAAAATAAGCATTTTGTCTCAATTGAACCGTTTGTATTTTATTTTCTTGAGCTACAATCGGTAGGTTATCAATACACGAATCGTGCAACAGAGCGATTACAAGGAAACAAATAAAAGCTTGTTATATCGGTCGAAAATAAATTTTTCCAATTGTTAAACTGTTCGATAAACACTATCAAATGTGTTATCTCGATAAACACTAGCAAATGTTTAATGAACCGCGGACAATTGAATAAAAGTTGAAGAAAAAAACATATGACGCAAGGTCGTGCGCTTGAAAGCTAAAATAAGCATTTTGTCTCAATTGAACCGTTTGTATTTTATTTTCTTGAGCTACAATCGTTAGGTTATCAATACACGAATTGTGCAACAGAGCGATTACAAGGAAACGAATAAAAGCTTGTTATATCGGTCGAAAATAAATTTTTCCAATTGTTAAACTGTTCGATATAAAAACGTATTCCAACTTATGAACTTGCCATTGGTTATACTTCGTTCTAAGTTCAAGTTAGGAATGTATGAATCAGGAATTATCGAAAATGGTATTGATATAAAAAAAATCGAAATATCTCATTAACATTAGCCGGAGTAACGTTTAAATCGGTTTAAAGACTTTGCAAGCGCGTAATGAACGGAAGGTGTTATTGTAATGCGATGTTACCTCGCTCGGTTTAATTATTATATGCTTGTGCGTATGTCACAAATCCAACTTAGTTCTAAAGCACTTCCTTCCTATCAACTGGAGACAACGAGAAAACAATGAAAAGTGCGCGAAAGATCGAGATGTCAGAAGTAATTAACAACAGAGGATCTACACGAAACAATAGCTGCGAGTATAAGAAGATTATTGAGGAGCCTGTGGCGCCAATGCGTTTTACGATAACACGATTTGCGTCAATGATCGGGATAAAAACTATCGTCGTAGTAAAAGTATGAACTGCGCCATAGAAGCGATTGATACGGCACGTGGATAGCAATTGGTTGCTTCTGGAACAACTATGATAACGCGCAGCCTCATCACCAATCGTTACAAGTGCGAGACCAAAACAACGATATAAAATAATATTAGGTTTATGTAATTTGTATTCGTAAAGTGATGATGGCAAATATTGATAAATAATCGTTAATATTAACGATCTTATCGACGCCAAAGATAGAAGAGTAATGATAAATTGTATTGACGGTTTTTAAGATCATTTCAAAATACGCGTCAAACAACTCTCGCTAGAAATGTCTCGAAAGCGATTGAAGCGACATAGTCATACTGGAAAACCTAACCTATAAGCCGCTAGCCATGAACTCGATACTGCATAGCACATAGTAAGCTGAGAATATTCGATTAATTGGGAGCAGCGAGGAGCAGAAACACGGACATTTTGCCTAGAAATCATAATGTCTAAATGTTACTCGAAGCACTGTTCGTCAAACACTCATAAATCCTTCCAAGCTGCCGATCGGTTAAATATATTCTCGATCTATCCGTTTGACACACAAAACTGGGAATAGCTTCGGTACAATAGTGTACAGTGTAAATGTTGTAAAAGGTCATTCGCGATGACAGATTTTCAAATGTGAAATGTACCGATTTTTTGTAGTGGCCGAGACGCGTGAAAAAAAACTGTTTTTATATTTTTGGGGAATTGAGAGTACGTTACGGAATCCGAACCGCCTACTGTCCCATGCGCTTTACGTAATGTATCCTGCGAATATAGTTTTGAACAACGCGGGTATTTAAGCGCGAGTTATGTAAAAGGTTTCCATGAGAGCACGTTGCACTGACCTTCTTGCATGAAACTTGCCGAACGAAGAGGCTGCGATTAGATACCTACTCCCGTACTCCCTACGACCAGCTGTTTTTTTTCCCGTTCTTACTCCCCCTCTATGAATGCACGTAATGTTATAAGGCATAAGGTTAGTTTGTAGCCTGTACTTCTGACACCAGGTGTAGCGGGTGTAGTTCGAGCAGAGAGTAGGAAAGAGATCGGCAACGCTCGACAAAAGTTGAAACGTCGACAGTTGGTTCTGCGACATCTGAGCGGCCAAAACGTAAACTATTTTGTACCCACGTTAAGTTTGATATAACTACGATAGCTTGCGACCAACTCAACCTGGGTATAAACAAGTTCACATCTTGGCCGCTCAGATGTCGCAGAACCCGCAGAACCAACTCTCGAGGTGTCAACTTTTGTCGAGCGTTGCTTATCTTCCCCTCGTTCATATCAGACACAAGTTACCACGGCAACGGTCCGAAGTTAACTTTATGTAACGTCATTAATTTCCGTGACATTAGAAATCAAAAACCGTCAAATTTGCATTGTACTGGAGATTACTTGCATATCTCATCATTGTTTGTCAACATTATCGTTGAGAACATTATAGATTCGCCGTTTATGAAACGGATCTTTTAAATTGAGCACCGTAAATCAGATTACCCTTATTGCCTCGTACGCCACCACAGGTCCGTCGGATGAACTACTATACGTATGCTCTTTTTGTTACGATCTCAGTGACTCTCAGTGGACAGTACGCACTGGCAGAGATTATCGTTGGCAGCAGTCATCTCGGAAAATTTGGGTTTGTTTCAAAGATTTTGATGATACCGAACAGTTTAGCGTAATAAATACGTTTAGTGCGGTTGCATTAAATACTTAGTTACCGGTGAAAGTTTTTGATGAAATTAAAACTATCCTTAAATCGTGAAAAATGAATGAAAACACGCACGTTGAGTGGGAACAGTTGGAAGGTTCTGTCAAGAACGTGATAGCGCAAAAATCGTTGAAATGGATATACGTAGGTGGGAAAGGCGGTGTTGGAAAAACAACATGCAGGTAATATATATTATTTCTATCAAATATTACGAACAATCCAAACCACTCGAATTTCGAATATGTCAATTTTCTCGTTTTCCCTCGATCAGCTGTTCTCTGGCAATACAATTAGCAAAAGTACGAGATAACGTGCTCATAATTTCTACCGATCCAGCGCACAATATATCCGATGCTTTTGACCAAAAATTCAGTAAAGTACCGACGAAGGTCAATGGTTTCGAGAATCTTTTTGCAATGGAAATCGATCCGAATGCCGGTGTTACCGAATTGCCGGAGGAATACTTTGAAAATGAATCCGGTGAGCAGCGTCTTATAAAAAAATCTCTATCCGCAAAAAAAAAAAAAAAAATATAAAGTCTTTTTTTTCGATCATCGTACTCCGTACAAATTACGTCGTTACCAGCAAAAAAAAAAAAAAAAAAAAAAAAAAATTCCTCGCTCAACAAAAATGTTTCAGTCGTCGTCGACGAGGCTATACGCCTGAGTCGCAACGTCATGCAAGAAATCGTCGGCGCATTCCCCGGTATAGACGAAGCCATGAGTTACGCCGAAGTGATGAAGTACGCATTTCCGTCTTTCTTCTCTTTTTTTTTTTTTTTATCTAACAAACAATCAGCGTTGAACGAGTTTCGTTTTTATCATTCCGCAGGCTCGTGAAAGGAATGAATTTTTCCGTCGTTGTTTTCGACACCGCGCCTACGGGTCACACGTTGCGACTGCTTTCCTTTCCCCAGGTTGTGGAAAAAGGATTGGGCAAATTAATGAGATTAAAATCCAAGATCAGTCCCTTCGTCTCGCAGGTAAAAAAGCTTCGGAAAGTAGTTTAAAAAATTAAGGTCTTAAAAAAAAAAAAAATTAACAAAATCTTTACTTTTCCTGCGTTAGTTGAGTTCTCTATTAGGCAGAAACGATTTCAATGTCGATGAGTTTACAAATAAAATGGAGGAAATGCTCGCGGTGATACGTCAGGTTAACGAACAATTCAGAGATCCCGAACAGACGACGTTCGTCTGCGTCTGTATAGCGGAATTTTTGTCTCTCTATGAAACCGAGAGGCTTGTCCAGGAGTTGACGAAATACGGCATAGATACTCACAACATCATAGTCAATCAACTGTTGTTCTTGAAAGAAGGTGATTCGCCGTGTCGACTTTGTCTCGCGAGGCACAAAGTTCAAAATAAATATTTGGATCAGGTAAGAATTTATGATTAACGATCGCCAAGTATTTTCTTCATTAAGATGAATCACAATTTTATTCTTATCATTCAAGATCATGGATCTTTACGAGGATTTTCACGTGACGAAGTTGCCGCTCTTGGAACGCGAGGTACGAGGTGTTCAGCACGTTAGAGAATTTTCCGAAAACCTTGTCAAGCCATACGAGCCTTAGTAAACCAGGCGTTTAATGAGAGAAGCAAGAAAAAAAAAAAAAACAACAACAACAACAACAACAACAACCCAATAACCCCGTATAAATGTACGGTTCGTTGAAGCAGGTATCGCGTAGAACGCCGTTGATATGCTGTGAACTTTGTATAAAACGAAACATTTTTTTAACATAGCTTGGCTTGGGTTTTATGATAAATAAAATGTGCTAAACTATTCGAAGTTTTTATTCAAGCGAATTCCTCCCAACAACTTTTATCGAAGGGTTGCGCAAGCTCGTTAGCGATCGCATATATATATATATATATATCACGGAAAGCCTGAGGGTGCGCAGTACCCCAGTTCTACAGAAGTCTAGTGTATATATGTATGTATATATATATATATCAGGCAAAGCGTGAGTGCGCGCAGTACCCCAGTTCTACAGAAGTCTAGCGTATATATATATCAGGGAAAGCGTGAGTGCGCGCAGTACCCCCGTTCTACAGAAGTCTAGTATATATATGTATATATATATACATAAGAAGTACTTGTATAACAAACGTGGAGAGCGAAGCGTTCGATCACGCGCACAGTCGCGAGAGTTCTTGGGGTGTACGAATAAAGATGGTGGTTCGCGTCGGACGAGTTTCATCAAGGGGGTGGATTAATCGAGAATATTAAAATAAAAATATAAAAAATAAAATATTAAAAAGGAAAGTACCGTGTACGGTTGCGATGACGACCAGAAACAAGCGTTAAACACACGATGCGAGTAAAGTTCGTGAGAACTTTGTTAGTCCTCGCTCTTATTGGCAATATAGTCATATGGCACAAGATATGGTTGTTATTTACCTTGAATCGTGCCGGTACTGTCAATTCGCCGTTATTAACTCTAACGACCACCGAAGTTACGACGAAGCTTCATCGTCGTCTCGCTCGTCTCGTTACAATCGTCATAAGACAATTCGAGACGTTCGAGAACGACGTTACATCCACGGTGGATTCGGTATTGAATTCGTTTCCGGCGATACCGATATTGATAGTATGCAACGATTTGCCTTATCCCCCGTTGGAACTCGATTTTTCCAACGCCAGTCTGCGAAACGTAAAGCTCATCAATCTTCAAGCAGATTTCAACAGATCTTACGAAGAACGAAATCCATTGTTTTACATACGAACGAAATTCGTAATGTTCTTGCCCGATGCAACGAGATTATCGACGAAACAAGTGATGCAGGTGAGCTATTGCGTAATCAATATAGGAATGTTAAAAGAGAGAAAAAAAATTCTTGCGTTCATGTAGGATTTACGTCTTTCTTTTGCGTCAATTTTTTAGGAAATCGTTAACGGAGCTAATCGAATGGGCGCAGTCACAGTGCCGATCGGTAAAACTCAATTGAACTGTTACGATCTGCGACTACGAGCGAAGGAATGGAGCTTGCGATTCGTAAATATTCAAGGCGACGAGTGCGACGCCGTTGTTGGACGGCACGTTACGATGATCGAGGCCAAGGTATTGAGAAAATTGTCCGATCCTTTTTTACTTCCTTTCACGGATGCGTTTTATCTTCAGACTACTGCGGCCGGTGTGAAGGTAAGACGCTTTATTTGCGTTTTCTTACCGCCGGTGGATTGGAACATAAATTACAAAATATCGTCCATTATTCTCGTTATTTCATTTCCTTCGTCACTCGTAGATACATATACTGAGGAATCATCGGTTCAACGAGGGTAAGCCGTTGTTTCGAAGTCAACAGGCGCAACTGCGAGTACAGCAGCTTCGCTCGAAACGCGAAAGAGCGATGTTCGAGAAATTAGGAATAAAAAAAGTCACTCGTGCCTCGAATAGCGTCGAGTGGTACGGTTGCTCGAGGGAGACGCCTCGTTGCTTCGGTTCTGTCGTTAACGGTGTACCATCGTATTTATATCAAAATCGCTATACACCACCCTGCTGTTTAGCCGGTTTGCGCAAAGTGGCGCATCACGTTTTCGAAAAACTCGAGGAAGTTGGTATACGCTTTTGGTTGGAAGGTGGCTCGCTGTTGGGAGCGATGAGATACGGCGATATTCTACCTTGGGATCATCAGATCGACATTGGCGTGAATCGGGATGATCTTGGCAGATCACCGTGGCTCGTGAAAGCTCGAAACAAGCCTATTACCGATCATCAGGGCTACGTTTGGGAAAAAGCTACCGAGGGTCAATTTTTCAAGGTTCAATATTCCAAATTAAATCGTCTACACGTAAACGTACTGCCGTTTTACTCGAGTAACGGCACGATGACGAGGGACTCTTGGTTCCTCAAGAACCGTGATTTTCCGGAACAATTTCTTCATCCTATGTCGAGTATAGAATTCGCCGGCAGGCAAGTGCCTAGTCCAAACAATATTAGAGACTTTTTAGAGATCAAGTATTACAACGGTGTTGTCGAGAATCCAGAGTTACCTGGAAAAATTTATCTCGATTGAGACGAAACGTAATCGTTGTTTTTTTTTTTTTTTTTTTTTTTTCCTTTTTTTATCTTTATCGAGAATTTCATTAAATGTTTTCCTTAGTAGATATTTGCGAGGTATTGTCCGATGCTCAGCGTCTTGCGTATATCGTCTGGTTCGTTCCGAATGCGACCAGATTTCTTCCAAAAAGAAAAAAGAAAAAAAGAGAGAATGATCGAAACGGTGCTTTGTTGAGAAGGGCGAATTGTTGAATCGTGCTATAAAATATTATTTATGCGTTTATTCGCGAGATCGTATCTTGTATCTTTGCCAATGGAATATGGTTATTAGTACTAAGCAATCTTCTAAGTAGTGACATTTTCATTATTTGAAAAATGAATGAAACGCGGTGCCAAATAATTTTTAAATATTCTTCCTAACGCACCGAGATGTGCGAGAAACGTTTTGCGTTCGCACACGTTCAACGTACGTATTCGCGTACTTCGAACGAGGCAAATTAATACTAGAATTTAAAGCTGTGAACATTATGTTTCCCCTTTGTCGAAGTGTCGATCCATTGACGTTAAAATTATGATTGAAAGCAAAAAAAAAAAAAAAGAAAAAAAAAATGCGACGCTATTGGACGTTGAAGCGGAAAAAGTCTTTTTAGAACCCGGACGAGCTAGGAAGCTACTATTTTGTATCTTAACGTAGACTTTAGGCCTTAGACTTTATTCTATTTTTGTATCGAATCGACTTTCGTAACGCGAAAAGAAAAGCATTATGCCCGTTAGTTGTTACCGAGAGATCAAAATTAATAATCGCCATTCGTCATCAATTTAATCGCTCGTCGCCGTAGAATACCGTATATTTATTATGTAATAATCGTGTCGTTATATGCGATTCTTCATTATCAATGTTAGTGCCAACATTATTCACTCTTGATTAATGAATGTAAACTTTTCTATCCCCGAAACCGAACGAATGAAACGAAAACGTCGTATCGAACATTCATTGCGTAAAATCGAATCGATCCGACCGATTGAAACAATGAAATCGTAATATCTAACATCGAATTTACGATTTTACATCGCGACTGTGTTTATCGATGAAAAAAATCTGTTGGTGTAAATTTTATTCAATAAATTCATTCATACTGTTACGAAAATTCGTATTTACAAGCTTATTTCCATCGCGTTTCTTCATTACTGAACTCTAATGTCCTTTGGTGGCGTTAGAACGGGAGGTTCCCGAACGAAGCTCAAAAGTTTTTCGAGCTTCATGGACTCCAGCTCGTTTTGCGTAAGATGAAGCTGTTTCTTCGTTGGTTTCACTTTAACCCGCAAGTTTGGCGAAAGCTTGAGAGTGTTTACCGTGCCCCTGTTTCAATTTTGTAATTCATCTCCATCATCGAGAATGATTAATAAAGAAAAAAATTGTAACGTAAAATATGATCGAGGTTGTCTCACTTGTCGTCACCGACTATGATGAATGGTAAAACGTTGTTGAACGCGAGTCGAGTCAATTTACTTCGTCGCTTACTGACCACCGGTTGACTACAAATCGGCCTGTACTTGTTTACGTTGAGATCGAAAACCGTAACTTTTCCATCGTTCGAGACACAAGCCAATACAGTAGAGCTGTAAGGTGCCCATTGCACATCGCCTATCGGTACACCAAGATCGAACATAAACAGTGGCTCGCTGTAAAGTGAAAAAAAAAATCTCATTTTTAAGAATCGCAAACATAAAATAATTCATTATAAATTCGATCGTAATCCTTGATTCCTTCACTCTGTAAATAATTCGACTCACATTCTATTATCTTCCCATATTTTGATTCTCCAATCACCGGAACAACTCGCGAAAATACTTGAATTGTATTTATTAAATACGATCCGATAAACCGGCATGTTATGAGCCTCGTTGTAAGTTTTCATGTAAACGCTACTGTAAGCCGTGTTACACTTGTAAATCGTTCCCTCCTCGGTACCGACGAGAAAAATATCATTGTCGGTAGGATGAAAAGCCAGGCAAGTACCGCAACCTGATGTAAAAATTCATCAAAGTTGAACGAGAAGATAAAAATTAATGTTTTCGTCGAAGACGAATTTTGCGAGTTTACCTTTGAGAGTTATGAGAGTTCCATCGGGTCCAGGAATCGGTGGACGGTCGAGAAAAAGCGTCATGACGGTTGTCAGACCTAGATCGTTCTGATTTAGGACCCAATGATTTATTTTTCCGTCGATACTCACACTGTAAAACGTAAGATTTCCCTCCTCTGTGTCCGGTGCCCAACGAACCTGTTTATAGCAGTTTTTTTTCAGTGTATTGCAATTTTATGCACTGTATCGAATCGTTGTAAAATCTTTGTAAAATCGTTAATGATCGTTGACTCACCTCCCAGACTATACCACCGTGTTTTTGATCAACGTCGTTGCTTTTATACTGTGGAGCTATCGGTGGTAACATGATATTGTAAACAGCAACGCTACCGTCCATCGCACCGATGACGATCAGATGAGGATGCTGAGTACTAAAATCGAGACACATCACCGGTGACTCGGTCGGACATATCCATTCCGGATACGATGGATTTTTTAGACTGAAGAGACAGACGTTTCCTGTTTTCACAGGACTGTCGAACGACACTAAAAAAATTATAGAAATAATTACGTTGTAGCGTTAATTCGTGAAAATGATTGAGAATACTTTATGCGTGAAAATAAAACAAAAATTGAGATTTTACGGGGATTTTCTTAAAGCGCTATAAATTTGTATTCGATTTGTTGGAAACTTTTTTTCTCGAAGGAACATAATTGTAAATTTTGTATTTCGTGGGAATCGATATTGAGTTTGAGTTGGAGTGACTAACTCGCTCCGAATGCCACGGCGAATAGGTCGTAGTAACGACTGTTGAAACAGATATCGGTCACGTCGTGTTTCTTCGTTTTTTCGTAATGAAATTTCCACAGTGGGAGAAGCGAACCCTCGCCATCCTTGAACTCGTCACTCGGATCGTTCCAGTACCTGTAATCTAAAAGAAAATATATTTTCTATTTAGGCCAGTCACTTTTTATCTTTATACCTAGTTTCGTCGGTTTTCTCATTTTAGAAAAAAAAGTCGAATGTAATTTCTCTTTCTTTTTAAATTAACCTTGGGCTATATCATCGAATATATTTTGATTGACCATTCGTTCTAGAGTCTTGGCTGCTTGCAGCATTCTGTGAGTCACAGCGACTGCTTCCACCTGAGCTTTTTTTTTCAAATCATCCTTTTTCGGCTGGGCCAGAGGCAATTTTCTCTCTTTCTCTTTTTCTCGCTGCTGCTGTGCGTAATCTTCCTGCAAACAATATTTATCGCTTACTGTGAAATGGACATCGTTGGGAAAAAAATTAGGGTACAAATTTAACCTTCGTACTTGATATTCGTCGAAAATAATCCATTGAAAAACGTGAGAATTGAAGGTCGCTGTAGGTGGAGGAACGGTTTGAGTCGTCATGTCCTGGAAAAATGTTAATCAGTTCATAAAATTAATTTTATTTTTATTTCTCATCCATGTCACTTACTCGAACTACATTGTTGTACGTAAGTGCCGCACGTTCACAAAAATTGAATTGATTCGGTATCTTCTTCGGTTTTCTTCGTTCGACCTCTTCGTCCTCGGGCTCAGGATCCGCGTCAGCGGTTGGGTCAGCCTGCTTCGAAGCATCCTCGCCTTCCTCCTCTTGTAAAATGTTCATACTTTTTTAAAAAAACATTATTTTTTCTCAAAAAACCATCGACAATTTTCTTTTTCAAAAAAAATTAAAATATCACCTTCTTCAACATCTTCTTCGTCCTCTTCGCCCTCTTCACCCTCCTCGTCCGGAGCTTTAGCTTGAAGCTCGTCCGCTGTTTCCTCCTGAGAATCCGCTTTTAACGAAGAATTTTTATTTTTTTGACAATTTGACAAATATTATAAATAATTGACGAGGAGGATTTCTACAATTTTTTGGCCTCACCGACGAATCCTCCGGCCATTTGAATTTTCGCTTCCTCAGATTCTCGATACAACAATGTGCCGGGTACGTTCAGCAAAGTAACGAGGTGAGGAGGATTTGGTAATTTGATGAATTCGCAATATTTCCACGACCACTCGACGAGCGAATCAGGAATTCTTGGATTGTGGATAACCAGCACCCTAGCTATTTCTTCCTGCAGTTCCTATAGTGAAAAACAAAAATTCGTCGCGGTGAGTAGATTTTCGACAAACTTCCAAATAACAAAATATTCCAATTAAAAAACTTACTTCTTCTTTCAGCTGAAGTTGATCGATGGGTCTCAACAATATTTTCCCTTTCAGCCATTCCATGTCTCCACCACCAACATCCGTTCGAGACGAACGGCTCTTCGCAGTGAGACTCATTTGCTAAATCATCCAGACCAAAAAGAAAACATAATTAATTCATTATAAAAAAAATTTAATCAACTCGAATAAAAATTGTCAATATTGAATCAACGTACGTCTTTGCTCGAATCCGAGGTCTTGGAAAGATTCTTCTTGGGTCCTGCGAATGGCATGATGGAATGTCTGCCAAGAAAAATGTTTTCAAAAAAATTTCAATAATTTTCCAAATTCTTCATTCGTCAATTTCTTATTTAATTATTTTATATTTTCTCGTGAACTAGGCAACGTCGCGAGTCCTGTCAGTGTCAGCGAGACCGAGATTTCCTTCGCGTTGATAAATTAATCGAGTTCGGTTACCTTGGATACGAGTCACCTCGATTCTCGTCGAAGTCACTACGAACCCGAATTTCATCTTCCCGACGACCATTGTTTTCTTTCTCGTTGGGAAAAAAAAGTCCGCTAAGAGGCGAAAGTCACGAAGATAGAAGTCGGTCTCTCGTCACGTTGAAATTCTCGGACCGTACCCGAGTGCCTCGTCGTATGGGGCGCGTGGCAGTGTGGAAATCAATAACTCCAGGAGATTCAACCCTAGTCCGACGTTACGAGCCACAGTGGTATTGCATGTGTCCCGCAGTCCGTTATTAGCCGTCCAATCGACGAGACGTGCGACTAAAAAAAAGATAAACAAATATATAAACACACGTATATGTGTATATAAATATTTACAAAAAAAAAATAATAAGTAAAGAAGAAAAAAATGTTCACAACGAGGATCAATGCAATCGATTGAACCAAGTGGACGAAAATGTTTTTGAGTGGCTCGACGTCCTCATCGAGTTATGGAGAAAAAATCAATAGGCGTTTCATGGTGATGTCAGCATTCCAACAAGTTGTCCAGTATTGTACGTGAGTCGAGAAGTTTCGTTGGATACGATTTTTTTATTAAAACATTTTTTAAAAGATTTTTTTTTATTTCGTTAATGTCATCGATTATTTTATCGATAGATTTATCAATCGGAGAAACTTGAGATTGAACGACAGACAGGATGGAGGATAGTGGAATAGACAGTGATCCGAAGACTGTCAATCACACGGAGGACGAGCGTTCTTCTTTTATGGTAAATAAATTGTTAATTTTTCTATTCGATTTTTATTGAGATTTTTACAACAAAATTTGAAATATCCACGCAGACATCCAACTTTCAGCCGAGTGACAGCAGTTGCAGCAGCAATCAGACGCACGTTTCCGAACGGAGCACCACGAAGCAGTTGCAGAAGAAATTAGGTGAGTACAAAAGAAAAATGACAAAAATGAAAAAGTTGAGTTTTTGTAAAAAATTAATATTTGATTTTTTTAAAAATAGAAGCACGTATCGAACAGGCGATACGCATTCAACGAAGTTCCGAGTACATCAAACTTTCAAACAACGATAAGACCACGTTGACGAGTAACTCGAGCGGTTTGATTCCAATACAAAGATTACCGATTCCTCATAAAAACAACGAGCATCATCCTCTCGTCGAGTACTGGCACAGCGACAGCGAAAGGTGAGGGTGGAAACAAAGCTCGAGAGAAAATGATTAAATCTATGTAATTAAACTTAATTAAATTCACCGAAATTTAATTAAAAAATAATTAAACTCGACTAGGATTTAATTACATTAAAATTTGATTCAATTCGTTGTTACGTTTATCGAATTTAATCCTTGCTTGTCGCTACAACAACAAAAATACACGAATAAATTTTGATCTCGATTTGAATTTCTTTTTCTGAAATATATAATTTTCAGCGAGGATGAGAAAACGTTGTTTCCACTGTCGAGAGGAAAGGAATCTGCTAAGCACAAGCAAGATCTCACCGACACGTTCAGTATCGAGGAGCTGAGCGAGGGAAGCGAGGATTCGTTGCATCTCGGTCCAGCTAAATCTGCCAATCCTCACACCCGAACGTACACCCCAACGGGATGTTTCGCGTGTCATTGTCAAATATTGTAAAACGCGGGACCAGTTAATCTCGCAGACGACCATAGTAAGAGCCAACTCGTCGAATTATAATATGTGTCGCATATTTATATATATTTCGTAAAGGAAAAATCGTTGTAATTTTGTAGTCGATCGGCTTTTGCAATTAGAAAGAAATAATCGCAACGAGAGTGCCTCTTCCAGACATAGAAAGACTTGGTATCGAGAGAAAACGTTTTTTTTGTTTACGAAGTACGAAAAATATTAAGTTTTCTCGCACAAAATTAAAGATTTTCTTTCGCGCGTGAAATTTGTCTTCCGTTTTTAATTTTGTATTTTTTTTATTATTTTCGTCCACTGAGACAAAAAGAAAGGGGCCTGTCAGGGCGACGTATAGAGTGATGTTATGTACGTAAGGATTTTAATAGCGATAAAACTGTGAATGGAAAAATATATTATATACGATGTTATGCCAAAGAATTAATAAAAAAGGTGATGTTGGGATCATTTCGTTTACTCACATTTTTTTTTCTTCGTTCACGAAAAAAAAACTGTAGTTTAGCGATATCTTAATAATTTTCATGGTTAATAATTATCAGTTAATGCAAAAAGATACTAAAAGACGAGGAAAATAATAATTTCCGAGACAAAAAGTGTAATGAAAGATCCGTGAACGACGACAGTGGTTATGGTCAATCGTGTCAGACGCGCCGGAAATAGTACAAGTCGACGTATGGTCAGACCGCAGTAGATATGACCATTTCTTGTCAGCCGCGTCAGTAAAACCCGAACAAATATCAAATATTGACAGTTTTTTTTCTGCTAATTCGTTGTCCTATCGTGAAGTAGATGGACTTTTCAAAAAGATATATTTTCTATAGATTGTACAGTAGGGGATGAAATGCAAAAAATTTTTTGCATGTTTCTTAAAAAATTCATCGTTAAAACGACAAAATGTATAATTAATGTTAAATTTTCACGGAATACGATTAGATTTCTCTTAAAATCACTACAACAGTAATTGTAATATTGCCCAAAGCGTTGATTTCTTTAATTTCAAACAAAATTCGAGTAACGTTGGAAAAAAAGAGCAAAAATGCCAATTTATAAAAATTCGTTTTGAATTTCAACCGTTCGGAGGCGCTCGTGGTCCAGTCGACAGATGGGGTTGTTCAGTAGTGGAGGAGGGCGGGGGGGGGGGTTGAAAATGGGGAGGGTTGAAAATAATAAGAGAGGGGCAGGTTTCGGAGAGTTGGAAGGCGGGGCGCGCGTACTCCGTAGTGTTTGAGGACGATATTCCAAGTGCAGCGAGCGAGAGTGAGAGAGAGAAAGAGAGAAAGAGAGAGAGAGAGAGAGAGAGAGAGAGAGAGAGAGAGAGAGAGAGAGAGAGAGAGAGAGAGAGAGAGAGAAAGAGAGAAAGAGAACAAGGAGAAGAGAGGAGAGCGAGCCAGTGTGAGGCCGGCTGCCAGCCGCCCAACGTCGCTCAATGGCTTTTCGTGCTCTCGCTCGACTGTAACCGAGCCAACCGGTAAAAAAAAAACGGGGAAAAAAGAAAAACGAACGAAATAATATAAAAAAAACAAACTAAAATTGAAAAAAAAATCGAACGTCCGGCCACATTCAAAAACTAAAAAAAAACACAAACACCGAAAGCAAAAAGAACACACAGACACATACAAAAGAGGAAAAAAAAATTACGGAATCGAAACGTTTTCTCGCACGAATGCTCGAAGGACCTCGGATTTTACGACACGAGTTATATGCGTCAGGTATGGCGGGGGGAGGGTACCAATCTTGATCGATGGAGAAGACACTCGACACTCTACGTTAAGACATTTCGAAAAACCATTCGAAAGAAAAAAAAAACAATTTACCCAAAAAACAGGACGACCAAACCCCAAAAAATCCTTTTCGTTGAAAATCAAACCTAAAACTACGTGAATTATTCGCGAGTGGAAAAAATCGTTGGAACGTCCGTTGAAAAAACAGAAAAAAGAAAAATCGTCTTTCGCGAGAAAAAAGGACGAAGGTATCGAATGTAAAAAAAAGGGCTACAAGAGATAGGAAGCGTGCATACGCTTCTATACAAGGAACGAGAGACAGAGAGACGCGGAGGCTGCGCGAGTGAAAAAAATTCCCGTCGCGAAAATACGTGAATTTCGTTTTATCGAGAAAAAAAAATTGGGGCAAAAAAGAACGGAAAGGACGAAAATAAAAAAAAAAAAGAAACCAAAGGCTGGTACCGCGAATGTACCGAATGTACGCGGAATATGGTAGCCACTCGGAAGCTGCTGTCGTCGTTGCATCGCGACATCGTCCTCGTCGTCGTCCTCGTCGTTCGTCCGCATCGTTCGTCGTACGAGCGTCCTAATAAAACCGACGTTCTCGTCTCGTATCCGCAACCTCGTCCCGAAACCTCGTCGCGTCTCGTTCCTCGCGATTCCTTAATCGTGAAAAAGCTTCTACCACCACCGAACAACTTCGCGAATAACGTCAGATACGTTCGCGTCTCGTCGTCAACGCGTCGTTCATCCCGTGCACCGCGTCGAAACGTCGGTAAACGCTGACGCCAGTGTCGTTTAAACAAACAAACAAACAAAATCATCGTTCTCGATCCTCGTTCGATCCTCGAAAACGGTAATTTCCTCCGAAAAATTACAAAATTTATCCGAAATTAAAAACTATCAAGAAATATGAAATTTTTTTTTGTAAGATCATCCCTCGACTTTCCTACGTGACATAAGGACGTGTCGTTAAAAAAAATAACGAACAATAAGAAGAACGAATCGCATAGTTGTCGAGGTGGCGAGAGAGAGAGAGAGAGAGAGAGGGACAGAGAGACAGAGATAAAAAAAAAGAGACGCGATATAGCGAGCTTCGAGTTGGCAGGCCTGCGCTGATAACACGTGACTTTTGAAGGAGAGGGGGTTGGGTTAGGGTTGATAATTTTGACTGTGAATAAATCATGAGATGAGTTCGAGAATGGATTTTTAACATCGCTGAGAGAAGAAATAGAGAAAAAGAGAGAAAGATCGAGTTCAAGGATCGAAAAAAAGAGAGTGACTCCTTAAGGGGAGAACGATGATCACCAAAGTGATCGGGGCTCTCGGTCGGCCGCGCCATCACAGTCACGCCTACGCGATAATTCACACGAATCGCTCGAATCAGCAGTACGATAACGACGATAAGTACGAGATTTCGTTAGATGCAAGAAGATCGTCGTTACTTAATTTGACAACGAATATTTATTCGGGACTTGATCGGGAGGATCGTGATCAAAGTGTCAAAGGCGAGAGTCGTCTCGAGGATACGCGACGTCGACGCCAGTCGTCGGTTCGACGCGACTGCGAGAGCTTCGACAAGGGAGCTTGCGAACGATACGTCGTCGCGTTACACGGTGTGCGCGAGGAGCCACGAGGATTTTGCACCGGGTCATAAGCGACAGTAAAAAAAAAAAAACAAAAAAAAAAAAATAAATAAAATAAGAAGAAAAATAAATAAAGAAAACGCCAAAAAATCCTCGACAACGGAGAATAAAAAAGACGCGATAGTTCGTGACTCGCGAACGATGTCTTTCTCGTATTTTCGTGCGTTACGAAATTCGTGTTCGCGGGGATTTTTTTGAATATTTATCAAATATATATATATATACATATGTATATATATATGTACATATATATGTATATATGTGTGTGTATATTATGTATACATAATAATTAAATTGGATTTATCGTCGAAGATCGGCGTCGAGAGACTCGAGTACCGATGGGGTGGCCCCGCGAGCGAATTCGCAAATTCGCGCCGATGAGACACAGAAAAATGGCATCGACGAGGCTGCATCGCGTTCGATGACCCGGCTCAACGGAGTCATCGAGCTCTCCATACGTCGTTGATGATTTTTGAAAATTAAACGAAAAAAAGAGAAAAAAAAAACAAACAAACAAAAATAATTTAAAAAAGAAAAACAACAACAACAAGAACAAAAAACGAAACCACCAATTTTTGAGAGCCGATTGATCATTAATTGTTATCGATTATTGTCGTTAAAAAGGGAGAGGAGAAAGAAAAAAATTTTAAAACAACAACAAACATGAGATTGTTTCGCGAACGATAGGACGTGAGATTATGCGACAGGCGTTATTAATAATATTGGACGATTGTATTTGAGGGGAGAGGAGGGTATAAAAAAGGAGTCAAGAGTGAGTGTGTGTGTGTGTGTGTGAGAGAGAGAGAGAGAGGGAGAGAGAGAGAGACAGACAGACAGAGTGTGTGAGAGAGAAATAGAGAGAGAGGGGGAGAGAAAAAGAGAGCGACAGAGGGGGGTGGAAAGGGGTTTTGTGATACGTAACGAGAAGCGACGTGAATAGCGATCGTAAAAGTGCGCGCCGATGGTTGACAGTGCTAAGAAAGGTCGAGAAGCAATATATCCAATGTAAAGGAGAATAGATAAAATAAAAATAAAAAAAAAATATATATACATATATATTTGTATATTTAAAGAAGAAAAAATAAATAAAAAGAAAAAAAATTCATAAAACAAACAAGTGCTGACGAACTCGAACGCCGAGGGGGTGATAATTACCTACGATAAAATTATTCGAGTGAGTGAAAAAAAAATAAAAATAAATAAAAGTGGGTGGTCGATTTTTATTTCAATGGACTCGATCTCTGTTCAACGTACACGTTATCGTCGTCACATGGATTAATCGCTCGATAATTATTTCTTCGCGTAAATTCTTGAGGAGGAACGATTTTCAGGCCGATTCGCTTGTGAAATCGCTGCGAGAGACGAAGCTGGGCCGATCTATGAGCGAGATTCAACGAGGTACGTATGCCCATAGCGACTGCTATGACCGCGTTCCTCGTGGTCGCCAAATCCGCGCATCGCGCATTCACGGATTATTAGACGTTAGGTATTTATCGGTAATAGTGTGAGTGGGTACCGATTCTCTCTATCTCTCTCTCTCTCTCACACATACACACTCTCTTTACTTCGGTGAGATAGGAGAAGGGAGAAACAGTTCGATGAAAATGTTGAATTTCGAGAGAGGAAAGTAAAATTATGATGTTAATGAGATTAGTAACAAATATTGACGTAGAATGAAAATGGGATTGAGTTAAAATGGAGAATTAAATTTAATAGAGAGAGAGAGAGAAATAGAATGAAAATATAGAAAATAGACGATATACTGTGCTGGGCAAAAAGTAACTGCATTTCTCACACACGTACGTTCATATTAACGTATTAGAAAAAAAAACTCAAAGACTTTTTGGCCAAGTTTCGTAGGATAGAAACTTCGCAAGAGTGTTTAAATCGAAATAAATGAAAATTTGACGATATTCGCAATAATTTTTGTCAATTCATCATTAATTCTTCGAACGACAGATTATTAATTCGAAGTTCCTCAACTTTTCTTATCTCGTTACGAAACAATTCGTTATTTCATTAGGACGAATTTATTATTCATTCCAGAAATAAATTGCAGGGGTTGGACGTTTTTTTTTTCGCGAGATGCTAATTGGAGGGTCCTTTGCCAAGTGAAACCAATGTGACGAAAAATTTCGAGATATACGCGAGATAAGAGGGAGGAGAGAAAAATTTACATCAGATTGGGTAACAGGGGTGTCTATTGTTGTTTCTTAAAGGAGATAAAATTACATCTCCCCCCCCCCCCCCCTTCGATCTCTTACTCTCTCTCATTCGGAATTTCAATGATTCGTTACAATTTATAATCGAGGGAAAAGTTGAAAGATGAGAGTATATCAGAGGCCACGGGACAGAGACAAGAGAGTGAGAGAGAGGGAGAGAGCTTGTTACATTCCCTTACTGCCCCGATAGAGGGAGAGAGAGATAGAGGACGTATCGATCGTTCGACACTATTAGCATGGTCGCGGGAGCTTTCCTCGGGGAGTTAAGGCCTCTCTCCTCCTCGAGTCTGCATACGTAGTCGAGAGTCTAATGCCAGCTGCTGTATGCTAGCCAGTGCATTCTAGGTGTATATTGCCTCCTATACATATCAATATCCTTCTTGTTTGAGGATATTTAGTCCATACAGTCGATCGCAAAAGACGCAGGTACCGGTCGAATTACACCAAGGTACATTAATTTTCGCTCGGTTAACAAGCTCGGTAAATGTCTGTAGTGAAACACGAGAAAAGTGTCCTGTAAGAAGAAGTACGAGAATATTTCCACGAAATAATCAATATTTACGACCCTTATTGTGATAATTTTCAAAATTGAATTTTTTTTGTATTATTTTGAGATCTATCTATAATATTTCAACGTTTCGATAATATTTCAAAAAAAAATCAAATTTTTCAATAATTAACATCGACAATATCTGTTATTAATTTGCTAAAAATGATTGCTCTAATAAATTGTCGAATTAACCACCACGATGCTACAAAATAACATTTTTATTCCTGAAAAGTAATTCGTCGAAACCTCTATTTTTAAATGATCTGCAATCGATTGAAATTCTCGTCGAATCGAAGTTTTGGATGTCGCTGTACATACTGACCACCCTTAACCGCGTGATGTATACTCGGGAGACTAAGAGCTAAGAGCTATGAGCGAGAGAGAGAGAGAGAGAGAGCGGGACGCGAGAATCGTGACCGATGTCCTCGCGTCCAAGCGTGCGGTCATGACAACGTTGATTCTCGTCGTCTCCGCGAAAGCTCGCACTCGCTGATCGATTCACCCCACGCACCTTCCCCATCTTCTTCCTTTCTATACTCGTCCATCACAGTTACACGTTATGCACCGACTATAACCCATTATACGTTGTAACTATAATTAACCGTGTTGTACGAGCGCGTGTCGCTTAAACACGTGATTATTCGGTCGGTCTGCACGTCCCGCGCCGGATAATTGATAACTTGCCTTCGTGCGTTCGCTATCGTTGGCTTTCCGAGACTTCTCTCTCTCTCTCTCTCTCTTAAGCATCCACACACACACCCTCAAGTACAAACCATCCCGCGTCCCTTTCTCGCCCTCGTTGCCCTACGTTCGCATTCCGGGTCAGCGACTTTCCACATACAACAAACAGTAGTAACAGACGGACCTACCGACCGACCAACCGAATGTCCAACGAGCCGTTTCCTTTATCTTTCGGTGCCATCGAGCTTTCCACCCCTTTTCGTCCCTTAATCAGAATATATTAATTTAAGCTCGACCGACCTTTTCGTTGCTGCTTTTGTCCAGAACATACGCGCATCGTGCGGCTAACGCGATAAACCAATTTTACTCGTTATACAGTTACTGCGTAAAGTATCGATTAGCCGCCAATTATCCGTAAATTCACCGAGAAATATGGATTAATTAAATAAAAAAATAATAATAAATGAGGTAAAAAAAAAAACGTCGAAGCACCCCACATGGTTGCGAAATTTAGAACTTCGTAACTTACCCCGAATACGATGGAAGAGCGATGCACTTGGGGTGAGGGTGGAAGGAGTGCAGAGGGGAGGGAGGGGGTGAACGCCGTGATGTATACAGAGCCAAAAGCATACATATGCATATATACGTATACATGTATGTGTATATATTGGCATAGTATCTCTTCGCGTACCATATGTATCTCTCGGCCCGAAGCTCGATGGAAACTCTGCAACGAAATATATATATTCCGGCAATCGATAGCCGGCACAGGGTAACATCCAGAATATACCAGCAACGGCGAAAGAGAGAAAGAGAGAGAGAGAGAGAGAGAGAGAGAGAAAGGGGGCGGGGGTGGAGGAGAGAGAGGCAAAGTATATATAGAATCGTTTCAATGCGGTTTTTAATAAAGTTAAATTGATCCTCGAACGAGTGTGGCCGGTATTCTCGTAAAGCCCTCACCGATGGTCTTCCTCAAATATACATATGCGATCTGCGCCACGACGATACTATATATATATCAGTGTATATCACGTCGAAATCGAAGTGCACGTGTTCACTTGTCTCCAATGTCCAATCCACTTATCCGAAGACGAGTATGTCAAAATGAAAAAAATCTTTATCGCTCGGCTTACTTTTTTTAAGGGCTTGGGGACATGGGCGTTTGTCCGTGAACGGTTAAGGGTAGTTCGCTTTTTTCTTTTTTACACTCGAGGCTTGGCAACCGTAGGGAAAAAATTGTGAAATTCGAGATTTTTGAGGTTTAGATTTTCTTGACTTCTCTTCTCAGAAGAATGCGAGGATAAATTGTGAATTTATATTTTTTATGCAAAAATGGAGGTTTTTTAAATTTCATGTTTAGTCGCGAACGTTGAAATTTTTTGAATTTGAGGAGAGGGTGCGGAAAGGTAAGCGGTTATCGTACATAGCCCAATGATTTCTCTACCCCTGTTATAGATTCGCTGGCGTAACCACAGGAGTAATACACATGGACAATTGCATCGAGTGGACGACGTTACGGTCGAGCGGGCCGTTTCTATAACAAAGTCGAATCCGAAGGAAGTAGTATTCTCGAGGAAGGAGAAACGACGAATCGTCCAAAGGAGACCGGAAAGCCTCGAGAGGGTCGAGAACGGAAGAGAACCATTGTTGGGTAAAAAAGAAAAACAAGCAGAAAAAAAATAACAACAACAACGGAACAACAAAAAAATAAAACGTAAGGCTACGAGAAGTGTGCCGGAAGCGGAAACCGGTGAGTGTCTAGTGCGGATATAAATCGACGAAAATAAACAACAATAAAAAAACACCCTTCGTTCGTTCGGCTATTGAATAATACTTAATAATCGTAATAATTAATAGAAAGAAGAAGAAGAAGAAGAAGAAGAAGAAGAAGAGAAAAAGTGAAAAATAAACGATAATAAATAAATAAATAAATAGACAAATAAATAAATAATAAGTTTGGTACCAGTGATCGGTGCAAGTGATCGCGCCACCCCCTCGTGCCAGGGGTGTGGGCAAGTGTGCCGTCAGAGTGGGGGTTGGTGGGGTTAGTGCACGTCTGCTCCGTCGGCTTGCCCGTGGACTGGCACGCCGTATTTCGGCGGCTTACGGGGGCCCGTCGCGACGTAACGACACAGTGCTGGCTACCTCGGGCAAGATACACGGGGTGACCGTGGCTACGGGGGAGCAACATCATCAGGATGCTGCTTCATCCCCGTCCACGCGTCAAATTACCCCGACGACAAACGCGAGCTTCATTAACGCTAACGTGATGAACGGTGGGGTCGCCGGCGGGGCCGGCGGGACTGCCGGCGGTCTTGGGGGTGGTAGCGCGATCGCTATTGCGACGAGCTGCCCACCGGTCAATCGCACCCGCGGCAGAGCCATGTCCATGAGAAGCCTACATCGACGAGTTTCCCATCCGTAAGTCAATATTTTTCTCTTGCATCGTACTCTAAAAACCACGCTGTTCACTTTGTCGCAAATTTTCGGATTTTGTGACTGCTTTTTTTATTTTTTGAAGTCGGTTATTTGAGGTTTTTTTGTGTGTTTTTTTTTGTTTTTACATTAGTCGTCGCCCGAATTTAGGGTGCTTCTAGCGTAGAGGGACGTTCGGAAGTTGGATTCTGCGTGAATTCTTGTGAATTCCTTGATAGAACTGACGATTTTTAATTAGCGATTGTATTTTCTTTGAATAATTAACTATAATTACTGTCGAATGTAACTTTTCGATTAGCAATAGTGATAACGATTTTCCGATTGAAATAGAACGTAATTCGAGGACACGTAAAGTAGCGAAACAGCGAGAAAAAAAGTGTTTCTTCATTCGTATCAATTAATTCAAATTAATAGAAGATGTATATAAAAAAAGGTTCGTTTATTAAAAAAATAAGAATATTTTTCAAAATCCTCTAAAATCGCTTTGTCCTTATCTTCGTAAATCGACTTTTATTCAAATTACTCTGAACGAAATCTCATTTTCCTCGGTATTAGTAACCTGACGTAAGACCCCTCATTAAAATCGAGAGGGAAGATGCAAAATGATAATAGAGAGGCGAAGAAAAAAAATCGAAAGATCGCCATGGGAGGGAGAAATAGCTTGAGAAAAAAAAAGAAAAAACCGATAAGTCTCGCAGAACTGCTCCATTAAAGTATATCCCCCCTCGCCTACCTACGCAACGTTACAGGAGTCCCTGTTACAACGTAGCCTCGTTATATATATATATTTTTTTTTCTTTTCCTCGCCCCCTTCGCATCGTTGAATAAATACTCCCGAAGAGCCAAAAGTGAGGAGCGAGATAAGCCACGGGCTCCCATCATGGCTTATTTCTTCTTCTTCTTCGCTCTCTTTCTCTCCGTTCATCGAGCCCTCCACGCGAGCAAATATTTTAAGGGCGTGTCGTTGGTGGCTTATGCAGTCCTAATTCAAATTCCACGATCTCGTGCTCAAGGGTAATGTGAAAAATTAGGGCGAAAAGAGAGTATCAGTAATGAGACGCGTGCGTCGACATAATTTTAGCAAAAAAAAAGAAGAGAAAAAAATGAGGGGTTGTGGTTTGAAAGATAGCGAAAAAAAGGAAGAAAAAATGTAACGAGGGACCGTGTACGACCTTCGTCGACGAACCGGTCGTTGGTCCGGTGTCTCGTTGCTCGGCAGACGCACACGCAGACCTCCGCGAAACGCTATATTCGGTCGGGAAAGCCTTTAGCCTTTGAGAGAAATAGTTATTTCTCGAAAAACGCGATTCAGCAATTTTCCAAGTGTGGTAGTGATATCACGCGCGTCAAACATTCTTACGCTTGGAGAGGGTTTCGTGCGCTTACGTAGAAACACGCTCGTTTACTCCTTCGTGTTACGCTGTGCATGCTTGTTTTTTTGTCGGGGGTTGAATTCATGTGTATATCGACGTGTATCGGCCATTTTAAGTCAGAAGGGCTTATCCAACGTGATTTAACACGTGAATACAACGTTGAATATGTCTTTTTTGGTTGGAGTGGCGTATGGGCCGGTAGAAGGGTATGTTTGCGTGACACGATACATCGAGAAGTCGAAGTACCATCGTTGCTCGTTCGCGAGGGTGATTCAATGATTTCGGTGTGTTACGGGAATCAGAGCTTCTCCCTCTGGCGATGAAACGACACACTTCCTCGATGTGCATTGCCCTCACCCTTCTGTATGAATGAGGAAACGTGAGGCATAATAATCGTGTCTGGCAGGTTTACCCCTACGGTAAATCGTGGACAGGGGGTTGATAACCCAGCGCGTGTTTACGAGTCTCTAGTGCGATACCTAATTGATAAACGACGATAGAACGGCCTGTCGGTGAGATTGTTTCGACATGGAGCCCTCTCGAAATATCGAAATTGTCGATATTTTGGTTGTTTTATCGAAATAAAATGTTCGTGTTGTACCGGAAGTTCTCGATTTCGTTAGTATTATATGCACATAGTTTGAGTTAAATCAAATTTTCGCCTTTTTTAATGAGATCAAGTACCGGAAGTCCTGACGGGACTTGGGGTTGGTCTGGCTAGGTCGGATTAAAATTGTATTTTTCCAATAATAACTTTATAAGTACATAGTTAAATCGAAAATTTCCTGTAAAACACGAATATAGTATTTGTATTCGTCTTTTTTAGCGGTTCCCTGGTCCAAAACGCAAAAAACATGAAAATCCACGGATTTTTCAACTTTTTACCGGTAAATTGTGAACGAACAAAGAAAATAATATTATATACGTGTTCTACAGGAAATTTACGGTCTTATAAGAATCTTTGGAAATTTATTTGAGCCACTTCGATCGACCCTGAGTCTTGGAAGTTCCCAAAAGATTTAGGGTTGATAGGTTTGGGAAAGGTCAACAATTTTTTATGCCAGAAATAACTATATAAGTACATGGTTACATCGCAAATTTCCCGTACAACACGAATGCAATATTTTCATTCCCCCTTTTTAGTGGTTTCCTAATCAAAAATGTAAAAAACATGAAAACACACAGTTTTTTTTCATTTTTTGGTTAGTAAATTGTTATTTATGATCAGCAATTCTACAAATTCAATCAAAACTGTAAATGTAGAAAACGTAGAAAAGCTGTAACATCCACCCTCCTCTCCCGAAAACAAGAAAATCACTATTCTAGTTACAAAACGATTTTCGCTTTCCAACATCCTGATGGTGTTCCGAGTGTTTACAAAATGAAGAGGGACAGAAAACGCACGGCTTTCGAAAGGATTTACACACCGCATGGTATCTCTCGAGCGCTTTTATCGTTCAGCAGAAACTTAGATACATGCCACGTGTGAAAGAGAGAGAGAAAGTAAGAGAAAAAGAGAAAAAGGAGAAAAAGAGAGGGAGAGAGTGTACATAGTCGGATTCTGTTGGCTATCGATAGCCAATTTATTACCAACCCCTCCTTCTGCCTTCGTACCTCGCCGGGGCATCCGCCACATCGAAACATTTGACGATCGATCACGAAAGTAGATAGTGTACCGTAATTCGATTCGATAAGCCGAGTGAGCTCCGTCGAGGTGCACTTCCCCCAACTCTAAGAGTATTTTATAGATATATATATACGCAAAGTCTCTATAGGCTACAAGTATACTCATACTACTTATGTAAGAGAAGCTCGAATACGATGTCACTGATACGCACAATTCTTCCTATTTCACCCTGCAACGAAGGCAGTCATGAGTCAAGAATAAAATTTTACGATAAATCGCCATTTTCCTCACGATATAAAATCCTGAAAATTCGCACCCCTTTTCAACGCCCTTCTCTTCACTTCTCGCTACACGAAAATCCGTCGCTTCGATTTACGATCGTTTCGTACAAAAAATAAAAAAGAAAAACGAGGTTTACAGTCATAGAGCCATCGTGAGAATAAAAAAGGTGGACCGACGGTATTACACACGGCCAATGCTCGCCCAGTACTGTAACCAGGGCACGCGATGTCGAGAGAGACAGAGAGAAGACAACGAGAGAGAGAGACAGAGAGAGAGCGAGTTAGAGAGAGAGAAGCACATCACACGCGATATATTACTTTAACGAACGTGCATTGTTCGATCATCCGTGGAACGAATGAACAAAAAAAAAGAACGAAGAAAAAAAGGGAACCGAGGGGAAAGAAAAAAATCCTCTGACCGCAAGTTTCACGTTACTAATTTTTCTTTGTCGCCGGTCCAGTTCCACTCTCAGGTTTTTTTCAGATTCTAAAAAAAAGCGCCTGATAACGAAGACCGCGTTGGATCGGATCGGATGATCAATCGTGCCTTTTTTGCCTCCAATCGTCGATACACTATTATTATTATTTTTATATATTATTATTATTATTATTATTATTATACGTTGTATAGATAAGGAACAGTGGCCTGTCGATTGTGGTCCTTTTCTATTGTCGATAAGCGAGTCGTGCCATCAAATAGAACGTCGTGCGCCCCCTATCCGTGATTAGAACACAAAGAGCGTGGTTTTTTTGTCCATGGGAGTGAAAGAGGCAAAAAAAAGTCTTCTTTCCGAAAAAAAACGCGACTCTCGCACTTTCCCTCGAGGCCCTCTGGGCTTTTCTTCCCTTTACCTCGTATATTCTCTAACAATATCGCGTCTCACGTTTCAATGCCCCTTCGATATTCAATTCGACCGAGAAGAGCGGTCTTATTATGGATATATAAATGCGTCAAACACGTATTATACATATATATTTGTCATTATATCTGGCTCCTATGAAAAGTGCAAGGGCATTCATCAAGATTTCCATTCAAATTTTTCCTTTGATCGTCGCAATATTGAAAAAAACGCATTTTTGAGATTTTTTTGGTGTAAAACGAGAGCGCGAAAAGAAAAAAAGAAAACGACGGAAAAAAGGAATTTTGACTCCCTTAGTTTTTTGCACTAAAGTAAGAATTGATAAGGCGATTTTCATTCAATTTTCTTCATTGTTTTTTACAATATTAAAAAATCGTTTTTGTTAGTTTTTTGTATATGAGAAAAAGAATATGACGGATGAAAAGGATTCGTAGCTCGTGCGTCTCTGCTTTTTTTGTTTACGTTAGGGTAAGAAATGATAAGGTGGGTTTGCACACCCGAAATCCGGATATTTTCTCAATCTCGCGCTACAGCGACGGACTTATAATACTTTGCAGCTGATGCTGCTGCTCCGTCTGGCGTGTTCTCTCCGGAGAGGATCGTAAACAGTCCGCGAACCACTGGGGCCGCGGTAGTACGCGCGAATAAAAGTGTACACAGGGTACACACACACGTATATATATATACGTGTATACATTTTGAGCTTTATCGCTGTCCACCGCGACGTAACGAATCGCTTTTATCAAGCGTACCGTTTTTCCGGATGTTCTCACCCGCTCTCTCACTCTCTCTCTTTCTCTCTCCCTCGCTCTCCCTTAGCCACCCTCTCTGTGAAACGATGAAATGTTTCTGTTCTCGTTTTTTTTTTTTTTTTTTTTTTTTTTACCAAATGGTGCATATCTGCAACGAGATATACGGAGTCGCGTAACGCGGATGGATATAATTTAGATTACGAACGAGTGAAGAGAAGAACGCTGTTTTTATAATGATGAAGAAAATGGGTCGTTATTTTAATCTCTTTGAAGCTTCGGCTCATTACGATATATAGATAAGAAACGGAATTAAACAAATTCATTTTCGACCACCTTGTGTATAAACTCGTCGCTTCTGTTATTTTCCAAGATTTTATGAAATTTCTTTAAATTGTTAGTAATACTCGTTTTTTGCAAAAAAAAACAACAAAATTCGATAAAAGGTTTTTTTTAAAATAATTTTTGTCTCGTGCTTATCGTTTATATTAGCTGATAATGAAAATATTGAAAAGGATCCGTACGTTTTAACAGAATTTTGGCGGGGGTTGTGACACCCACGGAAAGAGAGAGGGAGAAAAATAGGGATGATGAAAAAAAAATGAAAAAAAGACAAAAAATCTGTTTAAACGCTGGTTGCATGAAAAGGTTGCCGGATATCGAGGTCGCATTGTGATGTTCTACCTATGTCAGGAACAGAGGGCGGTTGCGGGGGTGCCGAAGGGAAAGGAGTATAAGGGGTACGGTTTTCTGGTACCGATGCTCCTTGCCACGGTGGTTGTAGTCAGGGTTGTGGGCCATCGTGTATCCGGCGTACACGCCCCGAGGGACTATAAGCGCTTTCGTACTCTTTAGTGGTTCTCCGGACGGGCTTTTGTGCTCCGGCAAAATCCAGAACCCCTCCACCTCGATCCCCACGTCGCTCGCGGCCAACAACCAAACCCGTACGCAAACCTCTCCGGAGCGTCTCCCTCTCTCTCTTTCTCTTTAGACGTCAAGCCACAGCAGTCACCCCGCGGGCATTTCGACAACCGGAGCTTCGAACGTCGAATAGATTTTTGTTTGGCTCTCTAACAGTCTAGAAAAAAAAGCGAGCAAACAAAAAATAAGCAAGAAAATCAATCGGGTGAGAAATATTTTTTATGCCTCGCGAAAGTCGAGAGATCGAAGATGTCTCGTCGTATGTCGATAATTTTGTTGGTTCACTGTCGATTATCGACGATTTTAATTCGATTTTACGTTTTTCGTTCGACGAACTAAAATTTTTTTTTCTAGAAATAGACACTTTTTTTTCCTCTCGACGAGAACATATTTTTTGGTGTGCGATTATTTTCGTTTGTAAAAATATGAGAAGGGAGAAAAAAAGGAGAAAAGTGGAGGAACGTTCTCGAAGTCCGAGGCACACGTGTGTCGATCGTGAAAAGGTCGCGGAGCCACACCGCTGTTTGCTTCTTTCCGATGGCCCAGTTTCTCGTAATTTTCAATATAGGTTCGTGGAATTTCACGTCAGGTCGTACGACGTTTCGATCCTTTACGGTGCGTGTTTGTTCACCGGTACAGCGACAATAAGGCAAATAAAGGCTCGCTGAATTTTACGTGGCATTTACGTCCGAGACGCGGACCACAAAAACTCACATTTTATTAATAAAAATTCATCATATAAAAATATTAACACGAACGTTGACGCGTCGATTCTCTCGAGAGGAGAAAAAAAAGCAGAACAAAAAATTCCTCTACGACCGTCCGTCATTCGCGCGAGAGATACGTTGGGTTTGGATTACACAGGCTGTAAGCTGTCGCGGTGACGCGAGAGAGCGACGTCAAAATGGCCGACCTCGTGTAACGGCGTCATGCGGGAACGAGGGTGGGGGTAAAAACTAGAATCGCGTGGCGCGGAGTGGGGAGAGAGCGCGAAGTACGGACGAGAGATAGAGAGAGAGAGAGAGAGACGGATATACGCGAAAGGACTTGGAAGTCTCGAGCCAGGACTTTCGACGTTGCCTCTTGTATTATGTAACTCTCATATAGCTCTACGTAAAACCACATATATGTAGATCCAACAAAGCCGAAGGAACAGGACCTAACTCTCCCTTCTGTCCTCTTCCTTCCTTTCTTTCTCTCCCTCTCTCTATCTCTCTTCGTTGGCAGCATCGGCGAGAATACGCCAGCGGGCAACATTCGCCAACTGGGCCTCGCGCCACCGAACCGGATCATCCCTCAGTGAAAAAAAAAGAGAGAATAAGAAAACATCCCTCTCGCTTGTTCGACCGACGAGAAAGAAAAGGAAAGAAAAACAAGAGGAAGAAATGACCGGAAGGAAAAGAAACTGGGAATCCTCGAAAGAAGTGTGCAAATTATACACGAGCGTCCTCATTATTTTAAATCCAGAAAAATTGTTTTCAATTAAAATTCTCTTATGATCAAAACGTCGAGATAAAGAAAAAAGTGAAAATCCGCCGATTCTTATCGATAAATAGAATGCGTTTTTATCGCGAAATCCTTCGCGGCTTTGTCGTCCATGAGGTGACCATCAACATGCCCTGTGGGGGTCCTTTCTCTCCGACGGAAACAATCATATACATATAAATATAGCGAATCTTCATATATATATATACAGATCACGATCACAATTTCGCTATTCATTTCCCCTGGTGCAGAAATTGAAGGGGTTTGCATGAGCGAACAGGTGGAGGTTTCTCGGAGGTTCGAGCACATTGTTCTTGCTTCCTGGCTCACGAACAGATCTCTCTACGTCTATGCCGGTAGCGATCGCGTAATTACAACCTATAGAAGGGCGATTCCCCGGATAACATAGCGCTATTTTCATTATGTACATACCACGGGACGAGAGACACGTGTATATAATTAGCATCGTCGACTTCGCATGACCGACTCGTTTATCGAGATATTACCAAAACCGTGCGTTCTTCATACTTTCGTGACCATCACAAATCCTTTATATACGCCCGTATGACTCGAGGTGTCGGAACGTGCCCGAATAAACTTTTAGGGACTACGTTACTCGCATCATGGCTTGCAACCCCCTTCCCCGATCTCGCCAAGCTTCTTCGCTTCGGTTATTCACGTGTGAACGAGCCATAAAGCTGGCTTAACCCAGTTCGTTTTCGTGTCTCGCTCGTATCGTGGTGGTTACCTTCTACCCGCATCTACATAACACATCGTATAGCCCGATAATGCGAACGGACATCGTGGATGTCGAGAACCGAGAAAAGGTATAACGCCGAAACTTCTCTGTGTTTCGTGGATATTGTTGAAACTCGCGCGATTCGAAATTCGTACAACACGGTTTTGGCCTAACACGGGTTTTTGTTACCAAACGAAGATCCTTTCGACGAAAGAAGCGTCGAATTTGGATGGGAAGTATGCGTGACGAAATTTATAAAGATCTCGCGGATAAGTAAGACGATTCGAAATTCGTACAATACGGTTTCTATCTAACATGGTTTTTTGTTCCCAAAAACGAAGATCCTTTCGACGAAAGAAACATGAAATTCAGGCGGGAATCCCGATTTTTTTGTATTACTGGTTTGTTCCGTACAACACGGTATTTACCTGTAAAGAGTTATAGCGTCTTTTTTGTCATAAGAAAAAAGTAAAAAATACAACGTTACCCACTATTTTCTGATCTCTACATAAATATACCTCGACGCGTAGGGAGTAGGATTGTATATTTCGACATTAAACCGACAACCGAAGAGACGGGGGTAGGCCAAAGCCGGAAAATACCTATAGTCGCGGTTAACAGTGAGGAAGGACTCGTGTCTCTTGTTATTTGCAATGTGACGTATCGGCTCGCAAACTCCGTTCCTATCTTGTCCTCAAAGCTGGAAAGCCCACTCGCCCGTGCATCTTCCGCTCATTTCTTGGCTACCCCCAAAGCCTACCCCCTCTCGCCCTCTCTCAGTCTGTCTCTCTCGATAGAATGTACACATATAGCATCGTATCGAAATCACCCGAGAACCTTTCGAGGTTCGAGCTCCCGAGACAAGAATAAACGGAGGAGGAAGCAAGGAAGGGTGTCTTCGCATCCGGAAGAGACTACAAACTCCGATGGTTACGATACGTTTCTACCGACCTGGACCACAAAGCCCGACGCGAGGCAACGCTTCTGTGGTGCATATACACCACGCGATGTCTTGGAGTTTCTCTTGTCGTCTCCTCTTTCCCGTTTATACGTATACGCGTTATATAAAGGACACACATTTTCCAGGATACAGCTGTTGGTTCGTCCAACGTTGGTCTCTCGGCTATTGCGCAATAGTTATACGAGATACGAAATTATCGCGACACCATCGTCATTGGACGACGTATACAAGTAGTCGTTCCACGATAACGCCCTTTCTCTCCTAGACATTTTACACACACATATACAAATACATGAACGCAAACCGACACTGACGGAACGAGCACATTTTCATCCCCCGAACCAACCCTCCATCGCGAGGGTTAAAACTCTTCGGATATTCCAACAACCGTGAAATTATTACCCGAATGAAAGTTTTGTAAATAGATTGCGCGATGATGGTGCGCATGTTTATATCGCGCAAGGGGATGAACGAAACGAGTCTATATTAGATAACCCTGGGGTGCGTTTTATGGTGAACGAGGGGTTGGAGGGAGGGGGTAGTTGCGTTATCAGAGTTTAGCACAATACTTGTTGGAAAGCTCCACGCAAGACTCGGGCGATATTCTAACCGTTTTTTATTTTACCACTTGCTCCCCATCTCCCCTCCCCTACCTCCGCGATCAAACCCTGTATTTAAGGCCGAAATGAAATGTCCACCGTGGATAGAAAAATAACCGAGACTCGAGGTTATCCGAAATTTATATTATGGAGTCGATATAGATATTTCCTTACGTCGACTTACGCCCATTTATCGATTCGTTATTCTCGCGAACTCGGCTTTTCTCAAGATAGGTACACACACGCGCGTTCCTATTTACCGCGTTTAAAAGCGAATTTATCGAGTCGATGAATGTCAGAGTGTAATCGAGCGAGTCGAAGGGTTGTATTTTTTTAACACACTTTTGCATCAGCCGATTTCTTCGATGTGAATAATTATCGATGAGATCGATCGTTTTTTTTATTCTTTAATTAAAATTTTTGTTTCGCTTTCTTCTACCGAGCGAAAGTTCGTCATTTTCTTTTTTTAATCGAGTCTATGAATTATTATACGCTTTTAGTTACCGAGTCAATAACTGTTTCGAAAGGTGCTTCGAGACTCGGGGGATAACGGACGTATATTATTATAGCGTTACGTACTTGGCGAAGCAATAATTCATACTCTAAGGTCTTAAAAACCACCCCTGTAACCTGCAACCCCCATATAGATATATATTTTATACGTTGGGGGTTGGATCTATCTCTATGCTTATACATTTACCGACTAGGTTTATATATATGTATATATACATATATATATATATATATGTATATATACATATATATATACTTCTATATATATATATATATATATATATATATATATCTTTATAGCCACCGTACCGTTTCTTGGCACGAGAAGTAGTTTCTCCTTCTTTCTGGTAATAACGATACTGCCAGAGCGAGATATACCATCCCCGTCGTACACACCTCGAATCCCACCCTCCACCCCCTTCATCCCTTCGCCGATCCTTCCACCGACGAGCTTTCCTCGACTCTCTCTTATAAATCTCGTTTTCCGTCAGTGTATAGAGACTCACGGGAAGGAAATAGCGGATAGTTGGAAGAAGTAGCTCCCCTCCGTCACCCTTCGCGCGAATATTCCGCACGCGTCCGAGGAGAAGACGTCCCGTACCGAGTTTCGAGAAATCGATTCTACTATCGGGACTGTAGTATATAAGGACACACGTATATTTTCGTCGTACGTATATACGAGAAATTCTTACATGTGGAGAAAGACGCATACACGAAGGGGTTGTAACCTCGAGGACGTCGGGCATCGACTCTAATCCTACCTAGTCTCGTCGCGTCCACTCGAACGTATAGCCACCGCAAAATCAGCTAATAAAACAACTTTTCTACTCGAGGATTTTCTTGCACCCTCGCGAATGCTACTTGGTTTCTCGGACGGGGAGGGGAGATGGGGAGGATATCATCCTCTTCGAAAAACTACCACTGTTTACTCTCTAGCCGTAACCCGATGCTGGTAACGGCTCGACGACGACGATGAACCTAAACGATACTTTAAGGGATGAGGGAGATATCGCGCGGGACGTTCGATCCTGACGAGTTCGATGATCGTGGGATTTGTGAGATTCGAGGCTTCTTTCTCGGTTAAATCGAGAAATGCTCAGTCGGGAAATCTTTTTGATCGTTCGGGACGATCGACTTCGATAAGTTCGTAGGATTTTTGAGATTTGAGATTCTTTTTCGATTAAAACGAAAAACGATCGTTCGGTCAATCTTTTCGATGTTTCTTTTTTTATTAGGACGATCGACATCGACGATTTCGATATTTTTAGAATTGTCGAGATTTAAGGATTTTTTTTTTCAAAGTAAAGCGAGGACCGTTGTCTCAGCGAACTTGTCCCAATTTTGTTTTTAAGTTGAAGAAACGATAGAGAAAAAAATATCGATAAAAATAATAGTAGCGAATATCGGTCAGAGAAAAGGCCAGATCCGTTATTCACCCTTAAACTCGCGAGGATTTTCCATTAAACGGACGATCAAGCACAAGCTCGACGTCAGTTAAATTCTCGGACATGTGCCATTCGAGACTCGGGTAAATGGATGACACAGCGAGTGTGAGTGGGACGAGCGCTTCGGTGGGCAGGGATGCGCACTTACGGGACGCCGCGGTGTGATATGCATAAGGGTTGGTATTTCGCGATTATCGAATCTCGTTCGACCGAACGTTTCGAAACAATTATCTCACTGTACAAAATTTGTTCGTATTCTCGTCCCGAAACTTCGTTACTTACACACATGGCTGATTAATCAAACAAAATTACAATAATTAACCGACTCAGTTTTCAATTGGTTCGAATTTAAAAAAATTATAAATTATTGTCGGTGTTAAAAATTTTACTGGATAAAAAATCGAATTAACTATTTTTCTTTATTCTCTGTTTTCGTTAATTTTTCTTCATTGGTTTGGATGAAAATGATTATGAAATTAGCGGTTTAAACGATCACGCGGTATCGAATATGAGAAAATTCTCTTTATGCAATTAGGCGTAGCGTTACATTCGCCGCACGTTGAACACCCGATGTAATGAAATTAACGTGATGCATTAGCCCGTACGTCTAACGGTATATCGTAACGTTTTCCGTTAACGAGACGCTACGTAAATCCAAACACTTGGCCCCTGGTAGCAATTTCTCACATCTCTGTTCTATGTATTACACATACACACACACATGTATATATATATATAAAATCTGGAACAGCAGCATGTACGACCGTAATGACGATCGCATGCATTAACGCAATTACAATTATCGGCCGAGATACGAGACACCCAGGATGCGATCGAATTAATTACATTACGGAAAAGCGGTCGCGAGCTGAGAGTGTGTTTGAGAGAAAGAGAGAGAGAGAGAGAGAGAGAGATAGAGAGAGAGAGGAAAAACGGTCGGTTGTAGGTCCTAGAATCGAGCCATCCGGCTGGAGAAAGGCACCGAGGGAACTCGCAATACACGTCGACCGGTGGTATTAAAATTCGCGAGAGAAAAAATATTGCGCCAGGAAAGTTGAAGATTCGAGGAGAGAGAGAGAGAGAGAGAGAGAGAGAGAGAGAGAGAGAGAGAGAGAGAGAGAAGGAGAGGGCGTTGCGACGTAATCGACGAAACCAGCAAAAATCCCATTTTCCCAGAGAAAAAGCGATGAAATTTTTTCGTCAACGCCCTTAACGCCTTGTTTTTTCTTTTTTAATTTTTAATTTTCAACGTTCCACTTGGTCGTTTTTTCATCATGAACGCTTCGTACAATTTTCTTTTTTTCCTACGTTTTTTTCCATAGTCTCGAGATTTTTATTTTTTCAAAAATATTCCAATTAATATTATCCAGTAATATATCATATACCAGTATATGATATATATACCATATATATATACAGGGTGAATTCCGTAAGGTTTCGCAAACGAGATGTTGGTGTAGGTGGGATCATTAAAAACAACAGTTGCAAATATACATTAGGGATATTTTTAATAGTTTACGAGATATGAATATTTAAAGTTGATCCAATCAGAGCGCGCCGAGAAGCGTCTCCATATCTTCATCATAAAATAAATTTCATATTACTACCCCCTTCCCCATCTATGCACGAGTCGATCGTCAATTATTCTTTCGGGTTCGCTAGCTGGACAAACCGATACGAAAAAATAGCAAAAAAAAAAATTCAGTCGAGCCGAAGGATCATCGAGCGGATACGAGACCGAGGGTAGCGAATGCGAACCCGAGAGCGACGCACTCGACGAGGCGTACGAGTGCATACGTATAAATGTCCTAATTCGCTCTATTCGAAAATAGCACCTCCCACGCACAAAAAAATTGATAACGCCGATGAGCCAGAATCGACAGACGACCCAAAACGAATCGCATACGCTCGATACACCACGAAATGGTGCTTTTTTGCAAACTTGCACTACGAGAAACGTCCGATTAATTTTTCTATCGTTCGCGTCGATTTTTTCATCCCTTCCTTCAGGGTGTCGTGATATTTTTTTTCTTCTTTCATTTTCGGTTTTTCAATTCCTTTTTTTAATCGTTTGCACAGCCCAAAAAGCAACGGTCCTCAGGGGGCGTGCGTTTATAGCGTTCTACCGGGGGTGCAATTTTTGTTTCCGGCCGAAGCAACACGTTCGTGCTCATTCAGATAAAAAAAAACGTATTTTCTACACACAGGCGTGCTCGTTCTTTTTCCACTTTTGTGCATATGTAATTTACACTCGATCGGCCGACAGCCACCCTCGAGCCTTGTGGATGATATACACCCACTGTTTCTCCCTATATATATAATACACGCGACATCGACGGATCGGATTGGCTTTTACTGTCGCGGCGCGCTGTTTGATCGCTTTATTTAGAAGCCGCGGTCGACTTTTTTTTCTTCTCAGATTTTTGGTTCTGTTTTCGCGAACACGCTCTAATGAACATCGAGCGAGATTTATTTTGCGTTTTTGGATTATTCCGTTTGAGTATTTTTAATATTTTTTCAAATTTATTTTTGTGTTTTTTTTCTCTCGTGCCAACTCCACGCCTCGTCACGTCGTCGGTTTCGGGCGTTTCGTTAAAATTTGATTTTTCGATATAACAATTTTTTAGTTTTACTCACGTACCATATTTTCTTTGCGTGATTTTATTTTTTGAAAAGCGAAATTCGGACGCTTTTTAATACGATTTTACTTCGACTCTTGAAGCGCGAGCCCCCACCCCCCTTCTGCCTCGACACTTCGCCCCCTTTCCATGAATTCCGTGCAATTTGAACCCCCAGAATGCGAAAGAAAAACGAAAAAATACTACGTTACGAGCTACGCGTCGTCGCTGTACACAAATTCTCTATCGGCAGGAAATAGCGAGAAGCTTTTGGGATATTCGATCGAGCTCGACCGCGCGAGCGATAAAAGTGTCTAATCGCGCGTTTCAAATACCGCGCGACTCCCTCCTCAAAAAATTCAAGCCCACGAGATTAATTTAATTCTTTTTTTCTTCACGATTCAGTCGCTATCAAAATTAAACAAAAATTTCGTCTTGAATACGTTACCGTACGTATAAACATATTATAGATAATATCACAGCTGGGGTGGGGGAATTATTAATTTGTACGTCAATGCGATAACGCAAGTCGTAAATAATTAACGCGCGATATGCTCGCCGCCGCGTTCACGACCTCGTATATACAGGTACGTAATGATTCACACTCGATCGTCGAGCGATTAACGCGAGCAATTATACTCACCGATTTGTGATTAACGAGGTTCATTTAAAGAGAGGGGAGGGAGGGGCGACGTGAGTGCAGGGGCGAGGGGTTGGTGACGAGAATGGGAAGAGGGGGGGGGGGACTGGGAGATTTCACGGGCCATCTCCAAATTACCCCTAATGCTTCTTCTCGCTTTCTCTTTAACTTCAAGCTATGGCGATAAACAATCTGGGACGAATTAGAAACGCCCCCCCCCCCCCCCCACACGTCACTCACGAAGGTGAAAAGTGTCGGATAGATTTTTTTCCCTCGATTTCGATCTTTTTTTTCGAATTGCGGCGTGGGAGTGTGTGTGTATGTGAAAGAGAGAGAGAGAGAAGGAAAATTGGACGTGGGATAATGAGTAATTGAACGTCTGGGTTGGTCGGTCATTAACGGGGCTAATTCACCACCACCCGGCATAATTCGTTTTCGCGAGCGGAAACAAGACCGATCGCGGCCTTGCGCGTGACCTTGTATCGCCAACAAACAAACAAAAAAAAGCGAAAAACGAAACGAACGAAAGAAAGAAAAAAAGGAAAATTACAAAAAAAAATTATTTTCTGAAAAAGTGAAAATAAAAAAGGAGCAAAATGTCGCGAAATATAAAGATTAAATTGAGATTGAAAATCGTACGTAAGTAATCTTCTTTCGCGAACGATCGAGTAAAAAATAATTTCGAGAAAAAAAGAAAACAATTCCAATCACTTTCGTCGAAACAAGATTTCTTTTTTCTCTCGATTTCGAAGATTCGGCGAAACTTTTCGATAGCGACGAAAGAAAGCAATAAAAATGGCAAAATGAGAGTTTCGCCGCTTGAGGTGAAGAGACGAGGTAAAACTGGCCCGAGAATTACGAGAGACCGAGATAGAGAAAGAGAGAAAGAATGAAAAAGTGAAAAAGAGAGGGAGAGGGTGCCAATCGAAAAGAAAGAGAGAAACACCCTCGGCTTGTCGACACTCTTACTCTCTCTCTCTCTCTCTCTCTTTCTCCCTCCATCCCGCGGCCTCGCGGGAGTGATTGGCCGACGTTGAAAAAACAAACGGCGAACGAAAAAACAAAGAAAGAAAGAAAAGAAGAAAAAAAAACGTTTATTGAGAAACGTTCTTTTTCACTCGTCTCCCATGCTCCGCAGCTTTTCTCATTTCTCACCGGTTTCCCTGTCAACCTGTTCTCCTCATTCTCCTCCCCCTACCCCCTCCGCCCACCCCCTCTCATCTCGTCACCTCGGGTAGGAGCATTTCCGTTTCGCGCGATGTGTACTCGAAGAAAAGAATGAAAGTACAAAAAAAAGGAAAGAAGAAAGAAACGAAAAGGAGCAAGATAAGAGAGACGTTTGACACGCCAACTCTCGCGAACTGCGATTAAGAGGGTGAGTGAGAGAAAGAAAGAGAAATTCTTGCGGTATCATATCGTCGTCAGGTGTATAGGTTTTTTTTCTCTCGCTCTCTCTCGCTATATATATATATATATGTATATAATATAGGAAAACGTTTCCCTGCTATTCGCGAGCGTTTGTATTCGGCGATAGGTGCGACACGACTTTAGCTCGTCGAGAGCGGAAATTCTCATTTTCTAAAGCTCCCGGTTTTCTTTCCACCGTCTTCGTCATCTTCAACCGTCGGGAATCGGTAAATATTTCTATTGTACGGAACGATTCGCGAAGTGAGCACGTAGACGCGAAAGATGTAAAAGAGAGCCGAGTAGTTGGTGAAGGGTTGGTCGGGACTGGGGAAGGAGAACGGGGCGAAAGAGTGCGGGGGAGATGAGAGAGATCGGTGAGAAAGAAAAACAAAAAAATAAGTATAAAGAGAATAAAATGGGAACGAAACAAAGAAATACGCGAGAGAGTTTTATCGAGGAAAAGAATTGAGAGAAATGGAGAGGGAGAGAGAGAGAAAAAATGAGGGAAAGCACTTGACGAGTAGTTTATCGAGAGTGCCAAACGAATCGACCAAACGCCTATATATACATATACTCGTATGTATATACATATATATCGTTCTTCAACTGTGACGGCTCCTATATGAGCTCGACTGTTCTGTCTGTGCTCTCCGGAGAGCACGAGCTAGAGTGCCCTCGAGCGCGTTGACGTGTGCACGAACAACGAAATTCATTGCCGTGCGCGTGCGCACACACACCAATGCGCGTGCTTTCGCGCGAGTCTCTCGCGAAAAGCTCCTCGAGAACGAACCAAGTTTTTCAAGCTCGTGATGAGAAGAAAAAAAAAGAAAAAAAAACAGAGTTACCAGATTTAGTTCGGGAGTACCAGGTGGCTGGGGTAAGGTGGGGGTCGAGTGCGATGGGATTTTTTTCAGATCTTTTTTTTTAATCTTCATTGCACTTTTTGGTTGGATGAACTTCGAGGAGAGCTTGGAAAGTGGTAAATTTTTGGAAAGAAGAGAAATTTTGATTTCTTTTTTGGTTGAGATTCGGCGAGTTTCAACGATCTAGATTCGCCAGAAGGCTTTTAGAAAACTGACGCGAAGATCTAGAGAATGGTGTTAGATTCGGCTCGATGTATAAATTTTTGTAGCTGTGGCGATGATTTGAGAATCTGGAAATTTTGAACCAAAGGGAACATATGCAAAATTGTAAAGAGATCGATCTGTAAATTTTAAAAATCTGTTAAAAATTCGAAAAATCATCGCAGCTGGATAAACCAAGCGATATTTTAAAGCTTGAACGATCCACTTTCGATTGAGAATAATTTCTCACCTAAAAATCCATAAAAAATTAAATTTACAGCCATTTAAACGAAACTACAAATTTTAGGCTTATGCGCCAAAAAGGTGAAATTTTTTCCATCCCCATAAATACAGCCAAAGGTACTTATAAAATCGGAAATTTCCCGTAGAACACGAAAATACCATCGTCATTCGCGATTTTTGAGAAATTGTCGGTGAAAAGTTAATAAAACGTGATAATTATCAGTTTTATCGACCTTCGACCTCGTTCCACTGCAAACTGCAATCCTAGTCGCCCTTTTTTTCAAGGTGGCTCGTTTAACGCGTCACAGCTTTTGACAAAATGGCAAAAAAAAGAAAAGGCATAAATACAAAAAGGCTCGCTCATTATTCCCAGAGCCCTTTTTTCCCGGGTGTGAATTCGTGCTTCTCTCTTCCCCCTCCACCCTCCACCCTCTCTCTCTCTCTCTCTCTCTCTCTCTCTCAGGGTCCCTTCCTCGCGTCACTTGAAGAGCCAACAATTATCGTCGAGTGTAGCTCGAGACCTCCGGACGGGAATGGTACACGCGAGTCTTCGCTAGCACACGTCAGAGACGAGGGTACCAAAGCTTTTCGACCGCGAGGCTTTTTCGTCGCCTCGAGGGAATAAGCCGGCGAAAAAGCTCTCGGCTCGTCGCAGTTACCCAAAAGCGCCGTCCAAGAAACGAGTCTCAAAAGCCCGCTATGACACGACGAGACTGAGATAGCGCGAGTTCGAGCTCGAGAGAGAGAGAGAGAGAGAGAGGGAGAGAGATAAACAGACGTAGAAAAGAGAATTTTTCGAACCGCGGAGATGCTCACTGTCGCATTTCACTGCATAATGTGAATTGCTTTCCGAGACAAAAAAAAAGAAGAAAAAAAAAAACAACGAACACATTCTCATATTTTGCACCCTATTTTTTCGGTTCTTCTCCCTTTTTTTTCCTTCCATCCTTTATCAACTGTGCTCGTTCTGGTTTTTTTGGCCTCTGATGTTTTCACGCTGATTGCGTTCCGTGCTATTTTCTCTTTCTCTCTCCACTCGATTGTTTTACTTTTTTTTCTTTCTCTCTCTCTTTCCTTGCCTTTTTCTCGTTTTCAAAGGAATCAGCGAAATAATTTTTCTCTCGCGTATCGAACGACGTGCCAACATCGTGTAAGATTCTTGCGGTCCGACGTTGAATTTTATTATTATTCGCATCGTCGTGGCTTTTCGACTGTCAGTTCAAACGTCGCGCGAACGATAGACGTTTGAAATATATATAGTTTTCGTTTATCAAGGGATGAAAATGGCGCTTGATGTTGCGCGTTTAATCGCGGTTGATGTCGCACGGCCATTGCACAATCACCCCCCCCCCTCTCTCTCTCCCTCTCTCTTTCTCTCGCTACATTTTGCTTGTTTCATCCCTTTCCTGCCTCATCTCATATCTGTCTCCTTGATCGTCGAGAAAATCGCGATGCAAAGTACGCATCAGTCGCCGTCAAGGCCCCCTGTGAGACAAGGGAAGTTGATTTCGAAAATGCTCGAGGCAGATTCCGTCGCCACTCCAAGGCATAGATTAGTACGATGGAGAACGATGCGATCTGAGTATTTTTTGGGGCCAAGAGTATACACTGCACCCCATTTTGCGTTCATGGCCTTTTTTTATCGTTCTTTCGAATTTTTCCATTGTACACCACTTAATATTTATATTATTATTATTATGATTCTCAGAGATTATTATTAATCGTCAATGATAATAATAATAATGGTAATAATAATAATAATAATAATAATTTGAGTTATTTTTGTCAACCACTACGAGATTTTACCTTTGCAGTAAAAATTTAAAAAATAAATATATACACATAGGAAGAGTTTGAAAGCCATACTCGATTGTTCGTTGGTAAATCTCATTAAAAAATGAGGAAGGGGCTTACGAGTAAAATAAAATTGCTCGAATTATTATATACGATTATCATTATTGTCGCTGTATCGATCAATTCTCATCAGAATTTTCTCCATTCTATACAACGAGGCTCCCCAACCCCCTCCCCACCCTTGTACCGACTTTCTCGAGAGTTTTTCCATCAATGTTCGATATTACTTGGGCGTCAGCGGACGTGCAAATAATACCGGACTACGTCGGACCCTTCGAACACATGCACACACACACACACCCCCACACACCCACAAATACATCCCCGCTAGCACATTTCACTTCCGTAGGACCGCTCTCACCCACCCCCTAAATCACATCCTCGCAACGTCCCTCGTTTCTCTCGTCCTACCTAAGGGAACATTTTCATACGGCCGGAAGTTTTTTTTGGCACGGAAAAGAAATTAAAAAGCGTCGAAGTTTAAAATTCCCAGTTTTTTTTTCATTCTTTTTTTTTATTGTTGATAATTCTCGATCGGCTGTGTCTGTGCTCGTTCGATGGAACAAATAGAGGGCATGGGGGATGCAATAACATAGATAAAATTGGAGAACGTACGGACGTCGCTAAAACGCAGGCTTCGAGCTATTTCCACCCTACTGTACGAGAGAAAAGGGATAATTTTCTTTTCCTGTTTTTTTTTGCTTTAGTTTTGCGCAACGCGGAAAGTAGAACGAATCGAATATTTCATCGCGGTTGGTCGGTTTGCATATTGTTAAAAAATGCCGGAACTCGGTGAATTTCGAGCGAAAATAGACATAAAATAAAATTATAATAAAATCGAGGAAAGGAAACGATAAAATGAAAGAAAAAAAACGCGGACGAATCAACTATCATCCCTCACGAGGCAGAAAATGGAAGGAAAATTGAGTGTCGTTTTTTCTGGTATTATGACCGGAGAGAATAGAAAAAAAATGAACACATTCTCACGAATCGTAGGAATTTCGCCAAAGTCGTATTTCGTTATATATAAATATATTCGAAGTTTTGAAATTTTGACAAAGAGATCATTTTTCAACGTGAGATTTTGCGTCCCATCCGTGAGTCAAATACGATAATTCTCTTTCATTTTTTTTTCAATTTTTGTTTCACTCCGTTCAACGTCGAGAGAGACGCCACCTCGCGTCGTCTCCCTTGACACGAGATTTTTCGAGAAACGTGAAATATATCTCGAGCGTAGGATGACTGCGAATTTATCGTCGTGCGAACGCACGAGGATAGGGGTAGGTAGATAGGACACTCAAAAATAGTTTTCGTCCTTCGTGTAATATTTTATTCGCTCGTGTCGGCTTACGTCGGTGTATCGCTCGAGCTTTTACGCGACCATTATTTTTCATGCACTCGGTATATTCCCTTGAAATTGAAAAAAAGACACCCGGTATATTTTTTCATCGCTTTGGAAACGTGACATTCGGTATGTTATTCGTCGTTTTTGCAACGGGACACCCGATATATTCTCGATCGCTTTCAAAGTAGGACACTCGGTGTGTCATTGATCGATTTAAAAATAGGACACCCGTTATGTCATCCGGCGCGTCCAAAATAGGACACACTGTATATTCTTGATCTTTTTTAAAACGAGACACTCGATATATTTTTAATAATTTTCAGGACATCTGGTATATAGACCCGAAAATTTCCTGTTCAATCCAACTTCACTCGACTCAAGTAAATTTGATTTGACACCCCCTTACCCCTATTTCGTGTACATCTTTCTCATTTCTTTCATCGAATTACAAAGTCGTCTCGACAAGCAACCGCAAGCGACAATAAATGCTTATCGAATAAATATTATCACTCGTTCATGGTTTACATTTTTCCCACGATTAGGCTCGAAATAGGTTTGCCAAAACAACCGCCGACCTCTCTCTCCCTTCCCTGTCGCACGTCACTTCGTTCAACGTACGAAAAAGTCCGTTGATCTGTTATTATATCGTCATCGTTATTTCACTCACCGTACACATCGTCCATTTTGTCCTCGAGGGGTTGGTGAAGAGGGGAGGAGTGGGGGCAAATAACTAGAACGCACGGACTCGGTGTGTCATCTTTAAGATAACAGAAGATAGAGAAATCGGTAAGAGGGGACCGGTGGCGATGAAAGGGGGTTTCGGTTGCATAGCAGGCGTGTTACACAGTCAGTGGTGAGGAGGGGGGTGGGTTGTCTCCGAGGGGTGCCGGAGTGAGTGAGCGAGCGAGACAGTCGACCAGAGGGAGCAATCGATAACTGACCCATATTGTGCTCTCTTCCTCCTCCTACTCCTCATCCCTTTCTCACTGTCTCCACCATCGTGCACACCCCCACAACCCCCCCCCCCCGACACACACATACACATAGACTCTTCTCTCAAAACGTATATACGTCCTTTTACTCGATGTACGTGCTTTCTCTCTTTCTCTGTCTCTCTCTCTCTCTCCTTCTCTTCTTTGCTCCACCTGATTTCACCGCTGGCTCGCGCACGATTTCTGCACCTCTGTTCGCGCCTCTCTGCGGGGAGGGTGTGCACCCTTCAACCCCTCGTACCGTACGAACTCTCGCGCCGATCGCTGTCTCGCGCCCAAAATCATCCTTGTGTTACGTACGTACGAGGGATGACACACACAGTTTCGTGGAATGCAGGCACAGCCGACGTTGCTACAGTAATCCCCAACCCCCGAGTCCTACCCCCATTTTATCAACCCACCAACCCTCACACTCGACAGTCCTTGCAGCCTTCGCAACCTTCCGAGACAGTTCCTCCGTGAAACTAGACTATATTTTATGGATGAGTTGTAAGCGTGCCTGTGTCTGTGTGTGTGTGTGTCTGTCTGTCTGTCCGTGTGTCTGACTCCTGACCCGAAACGACATTGCGAAGTTTTTTCTTTTTTTTTCACCTTACACGCAAAATCCTTTCTGCGCGAGCATTTTGGCGTAAAGGAGGAAGATTTTTCATAGACCCGTCGTCGCTGTCTAGCGAGGTCTCGAAATCGCATTATCATCAGCGAGAACGTAAAGCGATCGTGCTTATTCTTTTCTCTCGTTCGTTTTTAGGGTAAAATTTTTTTTTCTTTTTATCGCGACTAAAATTCGTTCGCTTTTCGTGAATGATAGAAAAATGAGAAAAACGAACGAATAACGAGCGTTGCGAAATCGCGAGTCCCGAGATTTTACGTCCCTTAACCATTTTTTTTTCATATCCTTCGACGGAGTCACCCTCGCGGTAAAATTCACTTCGAGTTTGTCCTCGGTACGACGGAAAAACGCATTTTAAACCACTGTCATACGAGATCGCTGTGTGAGGGAGGGAGAGAGAGAGAGAGTGAGGGATCGAGGGGTGCAGGACGAGGGGTTGTGGGTGCGGATTAAGTTACGAAAGTTTTACGATCGTAGAGGCCACACATAGAGTGAGCTCGGTGATGGGGTGTATACGCTCGATTGGATAAAGTCTCTCGCTTTCTCTCTCTCTCTCTCTCTCTCTCTCTCACACACTCTTTCTGCCAACTCCTATTGCGACATTGTGTGGTAGCACGTATATCGATATACATATATAAATATAGTCTTGACACTTTCCCCACGGCTGTAAATCTCAGAGACCCGGTAAAGAGCCGTTGACGAGGCCGGTCTCGTCCTTTTCCGTGGCAGGGGCGTGTGTTTAGGGTCAATTTTTTATCGCCGGCCCAGGAAATAAAAAATAAAAAAAACGTGACGGACCTAGATAAATAAATCCGGACCCATTCTCCTATTTACTATCGTTATTGAATCGCTAAAAGAGAAATAAAAAAGATCGTTTCTGGTCGCTCAAAAACGTTCCTGCATTTTATGATAAAAAACAACCAAGATACTGATCCGATCTTTGCCAGATATTTTTTCAATTACGCAAACCTCGGATCGACTTAAATTTTGAGAGCGACGTGGACACATAAGAACATATTAGGGGGAAAAAACAGAAGAAATTGTAAACAAAAATCAATTATACAAAATAATCGGTAGAGATCGAGACGCGACAGTCCGACTGACACGAGATCCGAGAAACTCGGTGTCACTGTAACGTTCTACATAAGAGAAGAAAAAAAATCGCTATTCGTTGAAGTGCCAAGATCGAGACGACGATCTCTTTATTCGCTAAAGCGTGAAATTCGCGAAAACGCGACGCGGAACAAATTTTGCTGAACGCGCCAATATCTTCGACGCGCGATATAAATATCTGTATATACAATTCGTATTCGTATTAATACAAATATCTGTAGAATTATAAAGAACGATAGGCCCAGGAGCGATATCCGACGAAGCCGATCTAAAATCGACGACCCAGATCTCTCTTTGGCCGTGGGGCTCGAGCGAGTTCACCCCCTCCCTCCAATGTTGCGAAATAGATGCGAGCAAAGGTTATTTTTCGAGTAGGACGAAATAGCAGAGAGGGCAGGGGGGGTGGCTAAGGCATCACGTGGCCTACTACCGATCTTGCTGCGTCGCATGAATCACAGCGAGCTTTTCGCCACGTTTTCGTGTCATGGAGGATGAGGAACGGCGGGCGGGGGAGGGCGTAAAAGAGAGAAAGAGTTGTAAGCGACCAACGCGCCATCTTCTTCTCGCTCTTGTACGAGATTTTGCGACCGGTAGGGTACGTCGATGTGAAATGGAGGAGAAGCGAGAAACTACGTGAAGGAGGCGAATAAAGTGGCTGCGAACGATGGCAGACGCTCGTTGACGTTCTTACTATACGTATAGACGTTCGATCTTGGTCCATGTTCTCGTCTCATCCGCTATCTCAACGATCTCTGTCGAGGTTGCTATCTCACAGCCCTCATCGAGAGGGTGCTTTCCACCCCGGACCTTTGATATTTCTCGTTCTACCTCTTTCCTTGATCATTCCTATGCTCGTTTATACGTATATATTTTATAGATACGTGTGTATGTGTGTGGGTGTGTGCAAAAGGGCGCTATCACATCCGGCTTCTTCTCGTTTCTCTCAAAGAATCCTCACGCTAATGAACGCGCAATCGTATCTTGGGGTGTCATCGAGAATCGCTTTGACCAAGATATCGCAGATAAAATTCACATCGTACGAGTAAAAGAAAAAAAAGAAAACAATAGAGAAGAAACAAAGAGGAATTATCGCTCGAACTGCCAAGTTTCGAGGTTACCTCGAGATCGAGGAGAAAATAATTCGAGGAATGGAAGTTTGATGATGGTTTGAAATATTAAATTTTGAGAAACAATTTATGAAACAATTTATGAGCATCGAGCTTGCGTTCGTGAGGAATTCGATCGATGAGAATTTGATTATTGTAATGAATTTTAACGCTCCGATTTAATCGAAAATCGGTGAAAGAATGAAAATATTTATGATTTGCTAGTTTTTTTTTAAATTAAAAAAAATGGAGATTGTGAGATTTTTGAAATATTATTGAACAACGATTGGTTATTAGATCGTAGATCATTGTGTTATGTGTGTTGTCGTTCGTAGGAATTGTTCGATTAGCGACGATTTTTTGATACATTGATTATTGTGTTTTGGTAGGGGTTGGACAAATTTCGGGAGTCCCGGACGAACGAGAACGCAGACTAGGAACAATAGGGTACATTGACACACTCTCAATCTCTCTATCTATTTTCTTTTATTCTTTCATTACTGCTTTTCTTAATCAATTCTTTTTTCCTCTCATCTATCTTGATTCTGGTAATTAATGATTCTCCTCGAATTCATTTTTTTCAAAATATATTTAACAGTGTAACACGTGTATATATATTCGAAATATGCTCGCTTTGCTCCACTTTTTTAATCTTCCGAATTTTATTCACCGATTTTTGATATCATATTTATCAATCTCTTTATTGTATTTTATGTAAGTACGAATTTAAATTGTCTCACCCGACGATTTTTTCGATCGTCGATCATTACGAACGAAATTCTTTTCTACGAGTATCTTATGAGAATCGCACACGAAAGGGTCTCGCCTCGTCACACGATTTTATCGCATGTTTCCATTTTTTAATATTCATCACCATTTAAAAAAATTTTGTAAGAATTATATTCTATTCGCAAAAAAAGAATAATGAATTATGGTTTTTTCCACACCTTCGATCACGACATCTATTTAAAAAAATTTTCAAATCACTTGATCTGCATGGATTTTAAATTTTTTAAGAAAAATAATAATTATTAAGGTTACGTTTTTAGCAACGAAAAACATTTCTTTTTAAAATTTTCGCATCTTTTCCTTTGACTCTCACTATTTATCTATATATATTTCTAAATATCCTTTCTTTTTTATAAATCTTAAATATTGTCTCGTGATTATATGTCAAAGTACGTTTTCTTTGTTGCATTACATTTGAAATTAACGAGATCGCGTATAACGCTTCAAGATGGGTACGAAGAGAAGAAATATAGAGGACGAGAGGGTGAGCCCTGCAGCAAAAAAAGCTTTGATCTCTCGTGTGCCCGTTCCAGAAACTATTAAATCCGAGAGCGTTATTATGCCGAGGTTGCGTGGGTTCCATGAGTGTCACTCTTCACTCATATGAGTCTTCACATTCGCGGTTTTTGCTGGTAGGAAAATAAAAAAATAAAAAAAAAATAAAAGATTCAAACAATCCGACAATTTTCGCCGAGCAAACGAGGTGGAATTACGTTAAATGAATTCAAACGTGCGACAGTCAGTCAACCTATAGGCGAGTGAATTTAATTGTAGTCCAATAAATTTACGACTAATAAATTTTTGCTTTTGTTCCCATCGTTGAATAAATATCCATCGCTTTTTTAGATTAAAATTGAAAATTATTAATTTTCTACAATCGTATAATAAGGTCGATTTCTTAGTGGGCTGAATAATTAAAAAATTTGTATTAGAATTCGTATCGCAAATATAAAATTGTCGTCGTCCAAAGGTCGAAGAATATTCATCACGACGCGTCGAGCATGTCGGACGCAACGAAAGTCCCCGGTGATTGCGAGACTGGGATTTCGATATTTTGAGACAAATGCTTACGGATGGACAACACATAGGACGCGGTTGAGAGCGGTTGCAGCTTTGTCGGCCGAGAATGGGAGAGAAAGAGTAAGAGGAAGAGAAAAAGAGAGAGAGAGAGAAAGAGAAAGAGAACGAGACAGAGAATAATGCCCGGTGGGAAATCAACGAGTCCATGTCGGGGGTGAGGTGAAGCAACTTTTGGGTCGAAAACTAATCAAAACGTACTCTCGGTGCGGTGACTCGTCTGCTTATATAGCGTCTAATATCGAGAGAAATTGTGTACGCATTTCAGTAGTTCAACGAAGTAATGTAAAAAAAGAAACAAATTTTTGCGAGTCATGAAAAAAAAAATTCGACAAATAATTCGATTTCCTACTCGGGTAGCGAGTATGCCAAGAGAATTTTCGCTGAAATCAAATTTCGACAAGATTTACTAAATCCAATGACGACAGCGTTGTGCTCCTTAGGGAAAATCGGATTAACCGAATTTCCTATAACCGATTGGCACTTTCGAATTTTGCGTATTTTTTAAAAAGTACGTTTTGTTTTTCTCGTTCAAAATAAGTTAAATCGGAGTCTACGTAATCGGAAATTTGCCGTACTTTACGAATATCGTGGTTCCAATCCAAAAATTTACAATTTTACCTGTAAAAAAGCCAAAAAAGTCGATTTTTTCACGATTTTTTTATTTTTGAGGGGCAAATTTTTCAAAATTAGTAACGACGCTACGATATCTGTATTCTTCGAGAAATTCTCGATTCCGCCCAAATATAAAAAAACATCCCTCAATCGCCCGTTAAAATGGAGAATCATTTTTCAGGTTTACCGGTCCATCTTTGGTTCAGTCCTGTAGTACCTAATCGTGGTTTCATTTTATTACAGTCCGTGCGAAACATCTGCTTTCCCGTTGCTCCGCGCGTTGCTATCTCGATAATTTATCGGTATATGCAGCCAGCGTAGATATACATTGATACATCTACATATTCATATAGATAGACGGTAAAAGCAGGGAACCGCATATGCACCGATGCGGTATTATAGCTGCCACGCGAACGCCCGGAACTAAATCAAACGCACCGCACACACTCTCTCTCTCTCTCTCTCACTATCTCTCGCTCTCTCTCTCTCACACGCCCCCGCTTCCCTCAGGGCCAGCAACAGCAAAGCCTTCCTCTCAAGGCGTATGACTTGGTCAGGCAATATTATATACGGGGTCAAGGTCTCGTCCCCCTCCCACTTCTCCTCGTCAGCACTCGCCCATTCGCGAACTGTTCCAAATAACGCGCGTTCACCTTGATCGTCAAGAAAAACACGAATAAGTGACGTCGACCTCGATCTCATATTTCTATGGCCCTATTTCCACCCAAGCCCCCTCCCCCTCACAACCCTTTCGATCAAATTCGATCTTTTGCTCCGATTTTTTCGATTCGTGAATTGAAAAACAACAAAAAATTATAGTTTAATTTTTATTATCGATACGATTTATACGATTTTGTTATTATCGATCGATGACTCGTCGATAAAACAGGGATGTGAACGAATATACAAAATGTAAATTTTATAATTTTTTATCGGGCCTAGGAATAAAATATATTTAAAAAAAAAATGACAAAAAAACAACAACGAAAAATCGAAAAATCAAACTGTCAGTTACGACGATACGAGCGACGCGTAAGCCGCGATAAGTGCTGTATCATAGGATTACACGTTTTTCAATCCTCTCATTCCCCGCGCATTGCTCGCGAGACCACAGTGGCTTTTCACCCCGTCGCACGTCACAGAGCGTGTCTCGTTAAAATACAAAAATAACATAGAGACAGTAACGAAAACAAAACAAGAAACACGACTCTCGCGCACAAAGTGGCGAAAATGGAGAAATTGGAAAACAATGGGTCGACAGGGGTGGGGGTATGGGGGTGGGCAAGGGGCGAGGATGAAGTTCGATTCACAAAAGCGCGTGTATACGTGGCGAAAAATGATTTCTAAACGTTAAGGTAGGTATACAATAACCGATGTGCTAACCGAAGAGTTTTGTGTTTGAGCTTGCAGAGCTTTCGATTGTTTCGTAGATTATATGCGGAATACGGGGAGGTGAATGAATAACAAAAAACAAAAAAAAACTGTGCAAGTTCGTGGATAGAGGAACAAAAAAAAGATCGCTTCTCGTTTAAGCTTCGTTTTATTCTCGCCCCGGGGTTGGGAACGGTACGAAGCGAGAGAGAGAGAGAGAGGGTGAGAAAGAGAGAGAGAGAGAGAGAGAGAAAGAGAGGAGGGACGAGGTTCATCGTTTCTCTAACGAATATTGTCCCACCTTTGGCCGCGGAGTTCAACGCGCTCGACACACGTCACGTTGCATTTTTTCGACGGTAAAAATTTCATCCCCCTCCCCCAACCCCTCCTCCATCTGGCATTTTCCACAGCCTCTTTTTCTGTTTGCTCCTCTCTCGGCTCTTTCTGCCTATCGTTCAATCCGACGGGGGGTTTTATTCGCCGACAATTCACGTCGATCCCCGGGAATCCTCGAGGTTTGCACAGTCGGGGCGAAAAAAAGAAGTGAAAAAAAACAAAGAAAAAAACAAGAACGTAACTTCATATCGTTTGGCAAATCGATTCGTCGATACGCGAGCGCATAAATCAATTTCTCTACTTTTTTTTCGGATTAATCGTACAACGGTTCAATGCGGATTTGCTCGTACGAATTGAAAAAAACGGAATATCTCTGTTGTTTGTAGATTAAATTTTTTTTCAGGTTATTGTTTTTAATAGAAAAAAGAACAATTAGTTAGCATTGCACGATTTTTTAAAAAATGTTTCGACGTGATAAGAATACAATGAATAAGATTGAATAAATGATTTTTATTTATTGTATTTTGATAAGATTATTTTTATACGAAAATATTTGATAAACTTATCGAGAGAAAGTAATTTTAAAAAAAAACGTGATTAATCGATTTTTTTTTGCGTTTATGTAATTTTGCGTCTCGTAACGAGCGAAGATCAAAGAAAGTTCTTACTGAAATCGCGTATACCATAGAAACGAACTCCGTTACGACGAGATGGAGAGGATGAGAGAGTGAGAGAAAGGGAGATAAACCGACGGTAAACAAATTTGTAAACTATGCCATGTTCACCGAGCTTGCTCATCGCGCATCTTGGAACAGTTCGCGATTTATCGTCGACGTATACGTATGTGAAATTCCACGCAGGCTCCGCTGACGGCATCGTGGGCTGAGCAAGCGACGTTATTTTAATTTTATTCCTTTCGCACACGCAAAAGTGAGTCAAAAACGAATTATATTATGAATATATAAATTTAAAAAAAAACCATAAATAAAAAATTGTATTTTTCGCCTTCTCTTCCTCAAATTTCGAAAAACAAAATCTACACTTTTGCTTAAATTTATTATTTCCCAATAAAAAAAATTAAAAAAACATGAATTCAAGACATTCTCGTAAATTTTAGAAAAATATTTAATTTTCTCTAACCTCGTACAATATTTGAAAAAAATTGTTGCTACTTTTAAAAAAAAAAAAAAAATCTTTTTTTTTTTACTTCAAGGTCGAAAATGATATAACAAAATTGCGAGCTTCGTCCCAAAATTTCATCGACCCATAGATTCGACTCGCAACGACCCATACATAAACGAATAAAACAACATATCTATATACACCCACGCGTTACATCCTCCGACATACAACGATTCGAGAGTAACTTAAACACCCAGCGGTGAAGTTGTACGAGCTCGCCTTTCTCCGTCCCGTGCCCTGAAACGAGTCTCCCTGCGCATCGGCTTTCGTTTTATTTCCGTTTTCCGTTATATTTTTTCCCTTTCTAACGATTTCACGATTGTGAGTCTCGCGAGTGTACACAGACCGGAAATTCGCGTTTATTGCGCACGTGCTATACACCCGAGACACGTGGCTATCCCGAATGCCAAGTAATCCAACATACATATATATATATATATATATATATATATATATATATATGTACGTTTAAATATATTTGTATATGCAGCGCAACAACAATCTACGTTGCTTTCCTTTGAGATTTTCTCGTAGCAGCTGCGACTGGATTTTTTCTCGTACAAGTACATCTCACGTTTTGCACGGTTTCGTGGCATACGAATGTCTTCGTTGGTGTGTGTGTGTGTGGGTGTATGTACGCGTATAAGTGAGTGGGCACGTACACATGTTTTAGTCCGCTAAGGTCTCTTACGAATTCGAATCGTTTTCCAATATACACACACATACACATAGATTTTTATATATAGGTATATATAGGGAGAGCAAGAGAAAGAGCCGGAGACGATCAGTCTTATTTACACTCGTAGCTGCTAGGGGGTTCACCCGTTAGTGGCTGGCTTGCGCAGGAATACAAAGCTGTAAATATCGAATGGCTCGAACTGCGACGTTGTCAACTTTCGATGCTATGGTCTCTATTTATGTTCTAACATTTCGAAACTCATGAAAACCTTCGACTGCCACCAGTGTCGATAGATCGATCGTAATTCTTAAAAAAAAAATTTTTTTTTTTTCAATTTTGAAGATATTTTCGTCGCGTTATTTTTGGGGACCGGATAAAAAAGTATCGGATAAAATAGTGCCTGCGTCATGCGTCGAAGCGCGACGAAATTTATGATGATCGATTTTCACAGGAAAAGGATAATTTCGGTTTTTTTTTTGGTTTCGCGTTATTTACGACACAATTTTTTTTCGGTAGCTTTTTGAAAAATCGACGTTCTTTTTTCTCTGGTTTCTTTTTTTTACTTTCGAAATGTTACGAGGATAAAGACAGACAATGGTTTTCGAATGAGACTCGAGAATTGATTATTATTATTATTTTTTAACTGTACGTAACGATACGCGCGAATGAAACAAACAAAATTAATTATTATCCCGCCTTCCTTAACGCAATTCACAAAATGAAACAAGACGATCGATCGTTATTCGTAAATTTTTACGTTTTTGTAAAATAATTACAGAAATTTATGTAAATTTTAACGATTTACGTCTCGCGTCGTCCTTCGGGATCTTCAGCCTCGAAGTCGTATTTTATATTTTTTCCATCGCCTCGCCCTTCGCACGAGTGTCTCGAAATTTTTGTTAAATGCGACATTGACCGATTTTTTTCTATTTTTTTTTGTTTACGAAATCGTCGCGTCTTATTTCACCCGGGGTTAGGTCAGGGTAGTTCGCGCTCTTCTCTCGTCATGAACACACTCATGGGTTTGAAAAAAAAAAATGAAAAAAACCTCTCGACGTTTCGACAAAGTCCGGCAGCAACGCGTATCGCCGCGTGGCGAACAATCCCAACATCCGCCAGTGTCCATTATAAATATATCTAACGTATAACTATATGTGGCGTTTATAATACAGTCGGTCGGGCGTGAAGTGTCTATATGTAACGAGAGCTTCGAAGCCAGCATGTTAATACGAGATGCGTGAGAGAGAAAGAGTACGAGAGAGAGAGAGAGAGAGAGAGAGAGAGAGAGAGAGCAAGAGGGAAAGATTACGGGAGAGAGCAAGAGAGAAAGAGAGAGAGAGAAGAGAGAGTGAAAGAGGGAGATAGAGAGGGATGGAGAGAGGAGAGCATAAGGGGGTAAAGAGAGGGAGAAATGATGATGGTACGTGATTTGAATCCGGGTTATCACGTACGGGCATTCGGGAGCAAAGAGTATGTATCGAGTATTACCAGCCCGGTTGGGTGTTGTTCTATATTTATACGTGGTATATATCATACACCATCGGGTTACATCACCGGTGGAACGACGTGCGAATAATACTGTACACTCACGATCAATCAAACACTCGTACGTCGAATAATCGTATACTTTGTTGTATATCGTCTATGCATGTGTTTATATATATATATATATATATATATATATATATATATATATATATATATAAACACATGCATATATATATATATATATATATATATATATATATATATATATATGTGCGCGCGCGTGCGTGTGTGTGTGTGTGTAGGCATAAATGAGCAATCAAGAATTAGTATGAGGGCGAAAAGATTAATTATACGAATATACGATGTTGGGGTAAATTTCGAGGAATTTCATTGATACGATTTTGCATATAAATTGACATTATCGAGCGTCGAATCAGGACGCCGTTTAATTATTCGCTCGCGTATATAATTCGGGCAATTATACGAATTTTGTTTCACGGCGAATGATCGAAACGCGTCGTGATACTCGAGTTTTGCGAATTTGTTCGCGAAATATTAAATATATAAATTGAAGAAATGAAAATAATTAGTTTTTAATAGAAATTATAAAGTGTAAGGTTATTTATTTTGTACTTTCTTTTTGTTGTTTTTTTTTCTCGTAATTCTCTCACAACTTTTCTTCATCATTGATTTCGAAAGACAATATTCATTAGGTGTACGGGATTGTTGTTCCTCGTAGCTTCTTCTTGCCCGTGTATCCTGCCCTGCCACTCGACTTTTTCATTCTATCTAATTCCGTCGTGTTTTATCCACTTCAACGTGGGACGCAACGCACACAAAGGGTTGTAATGATTCGATGCGAGTATAACCTTCTCTGTCTCTCTGTCTCTCTGTCTCTTTCTCTCTCTCTCTCGCTCTCTCTCTCTCTCTCACTCACGTTCTCTCTTTCCATTCGACTGTCAGAATAATTTCACCGAGTAATTTCAGACGCTGACGTCTATATACATATATATATACATATTTGTATCCCAGCGTCGGTGAAGAATTCATTTCGGTGCGGACATCTCGCGAGCCCATCTCGAGGATGGAAAATAAGGGTGGAAAAAAGAAAAAAAAATATCTCACGAAATTAGGGCAGAAAAAGATTTTTTACATCTTCGGTCGTAATGACGGTGAGCTTGACGAGAGAGTGGAAGTTTCGTTATGGAAAAAGAAACACGGCAAAGAGCGGAAAATTTTAATTTGTATATCGACCTCGAGTGAAAAATTTGGAAAAAAACGAACGGGACGAAATATTTCGGGAAAATTGTAAATTTTTTGTTGGGCAATGAATGGATTGTGGGCCGAGCGATCGGATTAAAAGAATCGAGGTCGAGAATGTTATAATACGCGTTAATGCGAAGTGTCGAATATATCGAGCCTTGGACAAAATTGGAAAATCAATTTCCGCAAATATTTGCCGTTATCCAGCAATCTCGACCAATTTTCTCGGATAATCCTGCCGACGTCGATTGCATATTATGCTCGTAATAATCGTTTCAACGGGCAATCGATAGTCGACGAAACGAATCGTACGAGCGATACGCAAGAAATTGCGTAAACGTATAAAAACGAAAATTAGCGAAATGAAAGAAAAAAAAACGCTAAATAAATTGTTCGCTCGAATAATTTTCACCACGGGTTCAGATACGAGATAATTTGGAAGCTGTGACGTAGAGCCAAAGGTGCAACGAGGCTAGGTCTCCGTCTAATTTTCAACCCCCTGGCGCGAAATTATCTCAACCCCTATTTTGCACCCCTCGCACTGTAGGGATGATTAAATTTTCTAGTACTCGCACGCAGCTCGTGACACTTTGCTCGTTTCAATAACAATTTATTCGAAACGATTATTCCTCCCTTTGATAAAATTTGTTTATTTTTATGAAAAATAATAATTCTTTATTATAGCCGAAAATAATTTATTCGTGTTTCTCGTAATTTTTTCTTCATAATAAATTCATTTTTTTCAACAACGCGAATAATTATGGATTCTTAATTTTTAGCGGGGCAAGAGGGCGAGAGAGCGAGGGAAAGAGAGAGAGAGAGAGAAAGAGAGAGAGAGAGAGAGAGAGAGAGAGAGAGAGAGAGAGAGAGAGAGAGAGAGAGGGAGGGTCCGCGCGCAAGCGGAAGATGTCATGGAGGGTTGGTTTTCGGCGTAGAAATCCTCCGAAGTAGTTCTTTTTTTCAAGTTCTTTTCCACGACGAGACCCCTCCCGCCCGCCACTTATTCTGACTCGAAGCCTTTCGAGTCTCTTCCTCGCTATATTTTTCCTGTTTCTTCCACCGCTGTTGGTTTTCTCATTTCTTTCTTTTTTATTTTTCCTTCTCATTCACCACAAACTGTGCCGACGCGCGTTCGAGCGTTTGATTTTTGCCACCCTCGAGGCGTTTTCGCTCTTCTCTATCTTTCTCTCTCTTTCTCTCGTGCTTTCTGCATGGAAAAACTCTCATCTCATCCCTAACTCGTCAACCAGAGACTCGCCCGAGAGAGAGAAAGACAGCCAGAGGGAAAAGAGAAAGGGAGGGAGAGAGAGAGAGAGAAAGAGAAACAGCGAGAGAGAGAGAGAGAGAAAACGAGAGAGAGAGAGAGAGAGAAAGATATCCCCTTATTCTCGATGCTGCGTGGCGTGCAGGATCACACGGACCGTTTCCTCGGATTGTTAACGTAGCTGGAGAGGAGTGAAGGAGGGGTGCGGGGGGGGGGGGGGGGGGGGGTGAGAGAAGAAGTGAGGAAAGAGAAGAGAAGGAGAGGTTGTTTAAGCACGCAAGCCCGTTAACGAAGCTTCGATCGCGAGCCCTTTTTCTCGACCTTCGATACTTCAAAGCCTCTCTATCGTCGATAACAAAAAAAGGGAACCCGCGTAATGCTCTCTCTCTCTCTCTCTCTCTCTCTCTCTCTCTGTCTCACTCGGCCATTTCTCCGTACGATAATAAAACCGGAACGTTTGATAGCTTTGCGTTGCTCTACCGTTAGCGCACGAGTCGTTTCATTGTTTTCATTTCGTTCTACGCGCGACGCGTGAACAAAATATAAAATGAAAATCGTCTTTAATATAAAATAAAGCAAAAGCACGCGACATTTTCTTTACCTTACTCGTAAAGATAAACAAATATAATAAATACTTACATAATCAAACTTGTCCATACGTTTGTTCATTTATTTATACAAAAATTATCGATCTCACCGATCGATCGATCGATCGATCGATCGATACGACGAATCGATCTCGCGCGATGCTTTTGGCCGATCGCCAGAATTCGTGTAACTGGTTGGAGATCGAAAAAAACGTCGCCGCACGAAGCTTGGCCACTCGCGACCATTTTTGGCCCGAACCTCCGATCGTCCGGTATCGTCGCGGGGGAACACTCACGGCTGTATATAACAGAGATGAGCACCGTGGGAAGAATTGCGAGGGAAGCAGCGGCGGGAGGAGGGGGGGGGGGGGGGGTAGGGGGACGAATATCTTCGTTGCCGAAAACAATTTGTCCCGCGCGAAATAGACTTTTGTCGATATCAACGAATGCTCGAGTCTCCCCCCCCCCCCCCCCGTCCTTTTCCCACGTCGCCAACACCAATAAGAGACGAGGTGAAAATAAAAAATAAAAAAACTTAAAAAAAAAAATAGAACAGACACGACCGATGGATCGAGTGAAATGAGAAAAAAATTTACGGTAAATTGAAACGAACGAAGAGTGCTTCTTTTTTCTTCTCTCGTCTGGTCGACGGTTTTGAAATCGGGTCTGACGTGACCGGTCCGGAGCCAAGGGAGCAACCCTTGCACAAATACGTAAACGTAATAAACACACACACACACACACATACATATATATATATTTTCATGCACTCGAGAGTTATATTCTGTCCTGAGGCTTCGACAGGCCTATCGGCTAAATCTCAAAGTGCATTCTCACCCCCCTCTCTCCACCCTCGTCTATCCCCCGCACTCTCTTTCTCTCTCTCTCTCTCCTTCTTTCAATCGAGATCGCACGTACAAAGGTTGCCTAGCATGCACACGTGTGTCACGGACCCGGATATTGTTGTAGAGCTATCGGACGGAAGAAGGGGAAGAAGCTTATATATATATGTATATATATTGGAGGGAGAGAAAGGTGTGACGACGTAGAATCGCTCACCTCCATCTCCGTACTTCTCTCTCATGCCTCGCCCCATCGCTCGCGCGAGCGCGAACCAAGAGAATGGAGAAGTTGACACCTATGATTTCTCGAGGCCTTGCTCTCGATATAATACATAATGAAACGGGGGAAAGATATGTGCTAGGGAAGGCCACGAAACGCTAGAATCTCTCTCTCTCTCTCTCTCTCTCTCTCTCTCTCTCTCTCTGTCTCTCTCTGTCTCACACTCTCTCACTGTCTCTTTCTTTCTCTTGTCGCAGAGCCTACGGCCCCTGGCGCCATGTAACCCTCGTTTCATTGTTGAGCGAGGGGGTTGGTTCGATTTTTACTAAAATGACGAGCTTTCGAAAGAGAGGACCGGCCGAGAAAGCGCATCGGTGATCGTCAAGGGGGCCGAGTTTCGCGACTCTATAGATATATGTCTGTATGTGTATAGGTATATATATGTGTGTGTGTGTGTGTGTATATAGGTATGTATATATGTATATACAACCCTCGATAATGTGGGAGAAGGTCAAGCACCCAACGGCTGCCAGACAATGAAGCACTTTGCAACATGCCTGGAGGGAACTTCCCTCGTTTGTATATATATATATATATATAGAGAGATAGATAGCTCGTTGATACATGCAATATCATATCTACGATAATATCTGCTCTACTAACGCCAGAATCGCGAATCGAAAGAAAAAAGGCGGGCCGGATATTTCATGTCATCGGGTCGTGTCCTCGATGCGATTCGACGATCGTCTCCGGCAGATAAAAAATTCATGCGCGAAATTTCAACGAACGTAACGAGAGATAGAACGTGTATTCGGTGAACTTTGTCGATCGGGTGACACGAAATTTGGAAATATTTTTGTTTCTTTTTTTTTGGTTTCAGAATACAGAAATAACGTTGATGGAATTTTTTTGGTCGAGACAATTATTTTTTTGTATAATCGATAGCTCGTGAAATTGAGGCGATTTTGATTTATCGAACGATTCCAATATCTCGGTAAAATATTTGATTGTTTGTATCGAAATATTATTTATAGCGAAAATATGTTTGTTTTTTGACGAAAATACAGAAATAACTTTAATCAACTTTCTTTTTTCTTTTAAGACCACAATTTCCGTAAAATATTCGATCGTTTTTTATCGAGACACTTTTCTTTATTCCGGAAATGTTTTCTGAACTACGGATTTTTTATTTAATTTTTTTACCAAACTCCAAAAACAAAAGAAACATCGAGAACGTGGCAGCACTTGCGTCATGTCCTAAAATTTAATCGTAATTTATATTCCGTCGCATTGTGACTTTTCGCTTTGCGACGAGAGTCGACGTCGTGTCGCCAGGCCTTTCAAAAATTTCACCCCGAGCCAAATGAAGCGAGCGAGTGTTTTTTCCCCCATTTTATAAAACTACGGCTGAGCGACGGAACGAAGTCAGCACAAACTAAAAAGAGACAAAATTTTTTTTTTTTAAACGAATAAAAAAGAACGAAAGATAAAAAATAAAGAGAGGTCGTAATTAACGCTTTTAACGCAGAGTCTCGCGGAGAAAAAAGAACTTTACCCTTGTTGCATTATTTCTTTTTCTTTCTCGCGCGTTGTTTTTGCATCGTGGTTTTCTTTACGCGAAGTTTTTCATTTTTGTGTTTTTTTTTGTTTTGTTTTTGTTTTTTCGTCTTTTAACGCCCGTCTGGCATTACCGGATCACCGTTTACAGTTCTCATTTCCGGTATGAGAGATTTGCCATTTTATTATCCCCGGTAGCGTCAAGCCCCTTCTTTCTACCTCCCTCTCTATTCTCCAGCTCTTCCTCCACGCCACACCCCTTCCCCTATCCTTGGATGAAGCGCGAAAGCCGGAATCCTTTATTTATCATTCTCGCACCCTCCACGGATTTTGCCTCTTTCGCCTCCTGCTTCTGCGAAGCTTTTCCTTATTATCGCATCATCATATTCAGACGTTGCAGCAGCGAGCGACACATTCGCCACACTGGGCGGGACAAAATTCAACCCTTGAGTTTACTCTCTCTTTACTCACCCTCTCTCTCTCTCTCTCTCTCACTCTTTCCCTCTTTCTGGTATCTCGTCCTCTCTCTTGTTTCTCCTGCATCACGCTTTTCCATTCATTCCACCGCTATATTTGTTCAACGACCTTAATTACTTGCCAAGTTACACCGGGCGAGACTTCTTTGCTCGCTGCTGCAAATCTCATATTACCACCCCCTCCCCCTTTCTCCCCCGCACGCGGTCGCTCTTTCTCTCTCTCTCCCTCTCACGGTCTCTGTTTGCCTCATGAATTATTCAGCTTATAACCGGGCGCTCACCCTCCTTTTTATCCAACCGTCCCTCCTCCACACAAACCCTCCAACCCCCTCTGTTTTAGTATCGCCTAGGTGCAACTTGTCACCGTTGTACACGTTTCGTGACTATACGCGAGATTTTTCCCTTCTCCTTGTTCAAGCTACGACGCGAGCCGAGGAAAGAAAATTTTTAATAAAACGGAAAATAAAAAAAAATATAGCGAAGAAATAACCAGAAATTGGCAATGTTCGTATAACACGTGTAACGATCGTGCTGTACACGTCCTTTCGTGTAAACGGTGTTTTAACGATGATTTATAACGGAGTCTTTTTTTCGTAGTCGCGAGACGTTCGACGAACGTCGATCAATTTTTTTTGTTGGTTCGCTACCGATATTCGTATCGAGCGTATTATAAATATGATGAGAGGGTTGGAGTGAGGGGAGAGGGGCAGAGGGAGTCAGGACGAGGAACGGAAAATACATTCTCGAGGAGGAGAGATTCGAGATTCCTCGCTAGGAATTTTAATGGAGTCCTCCGTGTACTCGCGTTCTCGTACGTTTACGTGGTAAAAAAAACTACCCTCTCGTAAAAAAGCCCTTTAAACGCATACTTATCCGTCATACTTTAATACCTTGAATTTGCATTTTTTTCGTGGCTTTTCTTTCGTTTTTCGTGACAAATGTAGCGTTGCTAAAATTTAATGGAAGATTTTTGAAGCTGATCGATACGTGGAATTTTTTTCCCTTTTTTAAGGGTTTGGTTAGGGTAAATGTATAAAGAGCGAGCTTTTACGAATTGAATTTCTGCGATCGAACGATTTTTGATTTATTATAAAATAAATATATTCGAAAAAAAATATTTTTGAAAGATTGAGTCAAATTTGAAAGGAAAACATTTTTTTTCGTCCAACGAAGCATGCACTTTTCTCCTCACGATTGAGAGACCTCGTAGCAGCCTGTGTTGTATGTTAATTATTTATTAGAGTTTAAAAAGAAACAAAAAAAAATAGGAAAAAAAATCACGGTCGAAACGACACAACATCGAAATTAGAAAGTGACTCACTCGTTGTTGTTTTTTTTGTCTGTTTCTCTGGTTGGCGCAGTTGTCACGGAAGTGAGAATAATCGGCATAGCAGCAGCAGCAGCAGCAGTGGAAAGCATGAAAAGCGTCCGTCACAGAAGCTCGAAACCTCCTGGCCATTTTCCCTGTAAGTTGAAAGCCATCCCGCGTTTATAATGAACTATTCACACATT